>CM057350.1:109530004-110860882 GCA_030015575.1 Agapanthus africanus | reverse complement strand
ATTCCAAGTCCATGTCGGGTTTTGTCTTTACCCTCAATGGAGGGGCGGTGTGTTGGAAGAGTTCCAAACAGGAAACCGTTGCAGACTCGACTATGGAAGTGGAATACATCGCTGCATCTGATGCCGCAAAAGAAGCCGTCTGGATGAGGAAGTTCTTGAGAGAACTTCTGGTGGTTCCGTCCATTGTTGATCCAATACCTCGTATTGCGACAACAATGGGGCTATAGCTTTAGCGAAGGAACCCAGGTCCCATCAGAAATCCAGACACATCTTGAGGCGGTATCACCTGATCAGGGAGATCGTGGATCGCCAGGAGATCGAGGTTCGGAGGGGTTGCTTCAGAAGATAACACTGCAGATCCATTCACCAAGGCCTTGCCCCAGACTCAGTTCGAGCGGCTGATCGAGATGATAGGTCTTCGATACGCCAGTACATGGCCTTAGTGCAAGTGGGAGATTGTTAGTGTATATGCCCTACAGGCCATTACTGTATCATACTGGTTTGTATATTACTTAATGGAAGCTTGGGATATTCACCTTGTATATACAATCTTGCTCAATATAGTAGTATGCTACTTGTTTGTTTCTACTTCAATGTGTACATGTGTTTATTTTAGTATATCACCTATACACATTAGTGGAGCCCTTAGGATCTTTGCTTGATTACCAGCGTTCTGATGGCAGTCACACTAGTGGGGGCTGGGTAATCTATAAGCACATCCTTATGCAGGTCCCTAGTCGCAGGACTATCGAGACAGGGCATCGATACTTCGGAGTAGACTAGCGCATGCGCTTCTCATCCCAGGTGGGAGACGGTCTGTCTCACAGCCGTCAGTACGTCGTACTTGAGATAGTATGCGGGTGCTCGTTAAGTTACGGGTACACTGGACAGGACTCGTCGGGAACTGACTAGTTGGTTTTGTACTATCTTCAGTTATCAGTTCCAGATGACATGAGTACAGCTTAGTCCGCTGACTTGACACTGGCAACTTCGCCTCGAGTGTGTTCCCACTGTACTTTGATTACTACCCTACCATGGCTCAGAGAGTCGTGCAAACAGGTAGTGGTTGGGTACAGTCCCGAAGCACTTGGAGGCAGTGACGATTAGACAGGATTCGTCTCTCCCAGCATTGGGGGTTGACATCGCGCTGTGTCTAGGAGAGCCATTACATGAGTAGTCCCTGGCCAGGGCAAGCGAGATATACTGGTAGGCTTCCAGTGTTATCTCAGGGTGTTTTGGGCTTCACTCCGACACGACTTGTACTGCTATTAGGGGACTGACGTTTACCGCCCCCTAGGCCCGCCATGCGATGTATCAGACGAACAGACCGGACTGTACGGAGACTGTCACATTCAGACTCAGTAGGAGTTCAGATGGGGTTCACCTCGTCAGTCTTCTTATCGGCATCTACCTGGGGACCGTTACGCACAGCTAGTGCCGCTTGCGGTCTGTGGTTAAATCCACTGCCAGCGTAGTGTCGAGTCTTTAGAGTCCCACACAGAAGGCTATTCGCTCTTGGGGCAAAACAGAGTTGAGGTCACAATGGTTTTGCGACAGGGTTCGTTCTCATCCGCGCACTTGTGCACGTTTGGAGTCCGGACGGATATTACTAGCGGACTCTAGTTTGAGCCAGATACTAGTATATGTTTTGGGGTTAGTTTTATCTCATAGTATTCATGTTCCTCGGAACAAGAATGCGGGTGTGTATGCACAGTTGATTGAGGCGGAGGAAGAGGTTTTTTCATTAGGGTTTCGGAGCGGGTGTGTATGCACAGTTGACAGTCGTCTTTTTCCAAACCCTAATGAATTTTATGATATATCAATTAATAATATTAATTAAATGAAATTGTGTCATGGTTGGGTTTGTTGATTTGTTGACCAAGGTTGACTTGTTGACCATGGTTGAAACTTTGACTATCATCATTACATATCAAAGATGCTCTTTGATTCTAGCAAAACCATTTAATGTGTGTAATAATAATTGTCATATCAAACCTTCCATCAACTTTTTCATTTAGATTAATTTTATTAATTTGATAATTCATTTCATATTTGTTATGGTTGTAAAAAGTTTATTCATTCTATCATAACAACTCTCTCTCCTCTCTTCTTCTTCCTCCTCCTCTAGTTCAAGGAGACTCACTCTCATGTGTTGAGAAACATCTCCTTGAGATTAAAACACCCTAAACCACTCTCTACTCACTCTAGGGTTAGAGGTCTAGCAAGCCAAGACCTTAGTTCTCTCAAAGTTCGAGAAAGGAGCCCGAAGGTTGAACCCTCAGGTGGATCCATCTTTGACGGAAGAAGGCGACGAGGAAAGCACCATCCAAGCTCTACAAAGGTTTCAAGAAGAAGGAGTTCAAGTTAGGTATAACATCTTTTCCGAGTAGCTAACTCTCTTTAGCTTGGTAGCTAGTTTAGTTTAGAAAAGATCCCGACTTTTGTTAGTCCATGTTGCCTAATGCGCTGAAAAATTTGTTTTTTATACCGTTTCCGCCTCCCCGCAAGAACCGGGGTTGGCAACGTGGACCTACACAATCCACGGGAAACCAAAACAAACAAAAACACACACGACACGAATTGAACCGTTGGAGAAGGAGAAAGTGGTTATCGCAATGCGGTAACGTAATTAACTGCAGGGGTTTGCACCTGCAGGGAAGAGCGTTCCCACAATCAAAAACCCTTCATAAAATGAGGGGAATCTGATAAAGTCTGCTACAATGGTCGTGTCTGTCCAAACCTCCGATGTATGGTGCCATAAATCAACTTGGTATTTTCGGAGAGGTGGACGGATAAATCCAAATAGCATCTTCCCCCAGATTCAGGCAAGACGATCCATCCTGGTTCGTCCCCGTCTCCGGCGGTGAACAGATTTTGGCACACCCGGTGGGACCTTTTCCTCTTTCCACTCCACACTATATGTGTCGTGTTTCACGAACAAAATCACGGTTCGCTATGGTTGCCCTTGGATTTGAGGTACTAAAATTTGGTGTTTTTTCCTGTGCAGAGAAAATCGATGGCTTCCAGCTGCACCTCTTGCAACAATGACTCTTGCTCCACCCCAGCTGGAGGAGTGACCTACGGGCCCAACACGGCCTCTATCTTTTCAATGCCGGTGGGGAAAGTAACACAACCCACTACTGGGTTGTTCTTTGGGACTATGCTCCCACTAATGAATTTCGGTGCCTCAGCGCCGCAAGAGGAAGCTCCCAAGAGGTCGGTCTTCGATCGACTTAAAACCACAACGGCCCCTCTCAACGGGTCGTCCAAATCCGACGTCTCGGTCTTCAACAGGCTGGGCAAGAACCCAAACGGGCTCGCAAAGAGGCTCGTGATACCTGAAAAGGCTGCCCCAAAATGGATAGCCCTCCCAACTCCTGCTACGGGCGAAGCCGTCAAAGGTGCTTCCCCTACCAGAAAGTCGGTCTTTGAAAGATTGGTCGGCCCTCCTCAAACTCTACCAAGGACGTCAGTCTTTAACAGGTTGATGCCAACAGCAGCCCCACAGCAAAGTCGGGGGCACGAAGAAGCCGCTTCCAAAACTGAAGCGGTCCCGTCTGCAAGGCACGCTCAACGTCACCATTGGCGCCGAGTAAGAAAAGCTGGGGCAATTTGTAAGTCGATGTACAACACCCCACGACTTGCGGGGAGGCGAAAATATGGAAAACGATCTTGTTCTTTGCTTAAACATCGACTAACCGCAAGAATCGAAGCTAAACGATAACTAACATCAAACATAGAAGTTAACAACTACTATGTAAAGGGATTATACCTAAAGAACCGTGTCCTTCGTCTTTACGAATTCCACCTCCTCCTCGGCCTTCTCGAAGTAGTAGACGATCCACCCGAGAGCTTTACTCCAAGCTTAGCCTCTAAACTTGAGGCAACTAAACTTCTTTAAGTGCTAATCAAAGAAGCTAGGTGAAATAGAGTGAGGGTTATGGTTTAATGAGTCTAACTAATCCTTGTACTCAACACATAAGAGGGGAGGATTAGGGTTTGAAGAGGGAGAGCTTGAGGAGAGCACCGATCCGCCGCGGTTCCGCGGCCGAGTTGGCGATTCAGGAACCCAAATTTCCTGTGTTGCTTCTCTGTGATATTTGGTATTTTCTGGAAGTTTTTATTTTTGCCCAGGTTTCAGATTTACAGAGAAGTATTGGAGCAAAATTAAAACTGTTTAATCGATCGAAATTATACAGTATTTGCTTGATGGATTATATCTGTGTTTGTATAATGTGTTCGTAAACCTCCCCTAACTGCTAGTATGTCGGTTGGCAGGGGGTTGCACATTTCTGTAATGGTTTTTACTGTTTGTGGATATGAACTGTGTTGGACTGTTGTGATGTATAGCCGGGGTTATGTGATGGGTTATTATTTAATTCATTTGATGTAAATGTAATTTGTTGTAATATTATTTTGCGGGGCACATCCAGGTTGCGGTTGTAGCCACCGTTGTATTATTTCATTTTACTGTTTTTGCTCCTAGGACAGACCTAAGGTGGGGTGCACAAACTGCCGGGCGGGTAGTTTGCCGTACCCGTTGGGGTCTTGGGTGGGGTAATGGCTATTCATCACAACTGTGTAATCCGTCTTTTGTTGCAGGCTCAAAACAAACACGGATTACTTGCAAATCAAACAAAGTTCATCTGTGATCTGGAATGCCTATTATTGCGTCTGACGAATGTACAATATCTATATATGATAGCTATTTAGACGTCACTTATATTTTACACCCGCGCTAGCCCAGCCCCCGCTCTGTCGTTAGTTAAGTAACCTAACGGGTGATGACGGGACCCTGTGGCGAATGCGGATGGCATAAGAGGACGTTGTATTTTCGTTGTTTTCTGCAATGATAGGTTAATGATGGGATGCATTATTTATAATGCAAAGAAAATAAACCAAAAGTTAATCGTTGGAACAATTTAAAAGAAACCACTCGGTTAATTTTAAAAACAGATATTTTTAAATGCGGAGTTTTAACCACTCCTTTTAAAAGCTATCAGGTTCCTTCGGTTATATCAAGTTCACTACGTTCACGGTTTCGCTAAAACCATTCGTAGCCCTCCGTCATTTCATTTGGGTATTCAGTAGTATTCAAGCTATGCATTTTGGCCAAAGTCAAGGCATAGTGTTTGGTAGCTGCTGGGTTTTCATTTGTTGCATAAGATAGATGAGTTAGTTTGGGACAGTCGTATTATCATTTGACCAAAGTCAGAGGTATATACGGATGGGTTCAAATTGACAAGATAATGACGGGTAGAACTTGACATGTGACTTATGACATTTTGACCAAAGCCAAGGTCATAAGAGCATGGGGCAAAAATATATATCGGGAATTTTTAAAGAAACTGAAATTTGCAAAGAGTTGCATACCATTTGGAGTTTGATGAATGTTGGTAGGATTCCTTCAACATTATCATACGATGATATTTGGATCCCGATCCTACTGTGAGTATATACTACTTATCAGGAGATTCGTCACTTAACGATTAATGCTATAAACTAAGTAGGTGTCAAGAAAGGTGTCAGCGGGGTTACGCCCCCACAGAAAAGAGGTTATTTAATTAAGGAACTTCGCGAAAGCGTTGGAAAACCTCCCTCGAAGTATCGACACTAGCCTGGCTGAACGGTTAAGCAAGTATTGTACAGTGAGAATAGTCCTGGCTAATTCTTCTTTTATGGTTTAAGGAAGGATTCGAGAAACAGTGGGAGCCATCCAGTTTAGATAAACTAAAAACCACTCTAAACTTGCAAGAGCATCATGCTAAAGAGTTTTCTTCTCTCTCTCCTAATTGCAGCGACCTTGAAAATGACTGGACTTAAGTTACTTTTAGAGAAAAATATACTGACAGGGCCAAACTATAAAGATTGGCTGCGGAATGTCAAAATGGCTTTGACCTATGACAAATTGGGGTACGTCCTCACCGCTACGGCACCTGCTGTCCCTGGTCCCAAATCCAGCAATGCGGATAAGGAAATCCGCAAAACCTGGGATTTAGATTGCGCGAAAGCCAAGTGCATCGTGCTTGCCTCAATGAACAATGAACATCAGAGGAGGCACGAGGATATGACCCTAGATGGCATATTTCTCCATACAAAGGAACTTTATGGAGAGCAATCTCGTATAGCAAGATACGAGGCCTCTAAGAACTTGTTTCGAGCGAGGTTGGCTGTCGGGTCATCGGTAGGAGAACATGTCCTAAAGATGATCGGCTATATTGAAGAGCTCGCAGACCTTAGGACGACTTTGGATAATGAGCTCTATACGGACCTTATTCTCCAGTCCCTTCCTCACACCTACGCCCAGTTTATCCTGAACTTCAACCTTCAAAGAAAAGAAGTTGAACTTCCGGAACTCCTGAACATGTTAAGGAGTGCAGAGGGCACCTTGCAGAAAGTAAGGGAAACACCTGCTATGTTTGTTAGCGGTGCATCTTCTTCCGGGTCCAAGGCTAGGGCCAAAGGAAGGAAGAAGAAGGCCGCCACCAGACCTAGAGGAGGTGTTAGTAAGGTGGGAGGGAAGGGAAATAAAAAGTTTGCGGTACCGGTAGTTGGCCAGGATGAGTGCTTCCATTGTCACAGGAAAGGGCACTGGAAGAAGGATTGCAAGGCGTGGAACGCCAAGAACCAGGAACCGAAGCAAGCTGTGGCTTCGACTTCAGGTGTGTTTGTAATTGAGAATTGTCTGTCGATCAACTCTACTTTCTGGGTATTGGATACCGGATCAGGATCTCATATTTGCAATTCATTGCAGGCACTGAGAAACCGTAGAGTGCTGAAGGAAGGTGATATGACCCTAAAGGTTGCTAACGGAGCTAGCGTGGGAGCTGCGTCCGTCGGGGATTATCACCTAGGATTGACGAGTGGACACATTTTGGTTTTACATAACTGTTTTTTTGTACCAAGCTTAACGTGTAATATCATATCAGTTTCCTTGTTATCAAATAAAGGTTATGATTTCACGTTTGTAAGAGATGTTGTTAACATCCACCTTAATCATGGTTTGATTGGGTCCGGTACACTAAATAACGGTATATATGTTTTAAACCAACTCCAAATTTTCAATGTCCAAAACACACTAAAAAGAAAGTCTCCAGATTTAAATAAAGCTTTCTTATGGCATTGTAGACTGGGTCACATCAATGAGAGAAGGTTGACTAAGTTGCATAGAGAAGGATATTTGGACTTGTTCGAATATCAAACTTATGACACTTGTCAATCTTGTCTCAAAGGAAAGATGACAAAGACTCCATTTACTGGACATGGAGTAAGAGCGAGCGAGCTCTTAGGACTCATACACAGCGATGTATGCGGTCCAATGTCTACACATGCAAGAGGTGGTTTTTCCTATTTCATTACTTTCACGGATGATTACTCAAGATACGGATTCATTTATCTGATGAAACATAAATCCGAGGCTTTTGAGAAATTCCGAGAGTATAAGAATGAAGTAGAAAAACAAACCGGCAAAAGTATCAAGACACTTAGATCTGATCGAGGTGGTGAATACTTGAGTGCCGAGTTCCTAGGTTACCTAAAAGAGAAAGGGATTCTCTCTCAGCTTACTCCTCCATACACTCCACAGCATAACGGTGTATCGGAGAGACGGAATCGAACTCTATTGGATATGGTACGATCCATGATGAGTAATGCTGAGTTACCGCTATCTTTCTGGGGTTATGCGCTAGAATCAGCGGCATATCTTTTAAACAGGGCTCCTACCAAGACTGTGCCTACCACTCCATATCAGATGTGGACTGGGAAGAAACCCCATCTTCAGCATATGAAGATTTGGGGATGTCCAGCTTTTGTTAAAAAGCAGCATGTGGACAAGCTCGAGGCACGATCAGTAAAATGTATGTTTGTGGGATATCCAAAGAACTCCAAGGGATATTATTTCTATTACGCCGAGGAACAAAAGGTTTTTGTTTCTCGTAATGCCCATTTTCTAGAACATCAGTTTTTAGAAAAGGAAATAAGTGGGAGCGAAATAGAACTGAAAGAAATTCCAGAACCACAAGCTGCTACTGAAAGTTTGGTAGAACCGGAAGTTCAAGAAGAACAGGACATTCCCGCACCCCTCCACAGGAGTAGTAGGCCGTCTCATCCGCCTGAGAGATACTACGGTTTTCTCATAGATGGGGATAGAGAGGATTGCATCATAGATGATGATGAACCTACTGACTTCCAGCAGGCCATCCAGAGCGGCGACTCGGTACGATGGCTAGATGCAATGCGGACCGAAATGGAGTCCATGTACACCAACAAAGTATGGACTTTGGACTTTGCTCCAGATGGGGTAAAACCCATAGGATGCAAATGGATCTTCAAGAAAAAGATTGGTGTAGATGGACAGGTGGAAACCTATAAGGCTAGACTTGTTGTAAAGGGTTTTCGTCAAAGACCTGGTTTGGACTATGACGAAACTTTTTCTCCAGTGGCTATGCTCAAATCCATTCGGGTCCTTCTTGCTATTGCTACCTTCCATGATTATGAAATCTGGCAGATGGACGTAAAGACGGCTTTTCTGAATGGAAATTTAGAAGAGTGCGTCTATATGGATCAGCCAGAGGGTTTCAATCAGAGTGGGAGCAGCGGGAAAGTATGCAAGCTGCTTAAGTCCATTTATGGACTAAAGCAGGCATCGCGGAGTTGGAACATCTGTTTTGATGAGACAGTCAAAGAATATGACTTTATCAAAAATCCAGATGAACCGTGCATATATAGTAAAGTTGTAGCCAGAAGTGTCGTATTCCTCGTCTTGTACGTGGATGACATTCTATTGATAGGAAATGACATTCCTATGCTACAATCTGTCAAAGGATTCTTGTCACACAGGTTCTCCATGAAAGACATGGGTGATGCTTCTTACATTCTGGGGATCCGGATCTATCTTGATAGATCCAAGAGGATGTTGGGACTTTCGCAGTCCAGGTATATCGACACTGTACTGAAAAGATTCAGTATGGAAGATTCTAAGCGCGGTAATCTTCCGGCTTGTCACGGAATCACCCTCTCCAAAGAGATGTCTCCCAAGACTGATTTGGAAAGGGAACGCATGTCTATTATACCCTACGCTTCTGCGGTAGGCTCTATAATGTATGCGATGTTGTGCACCAGACCAGATGCACTGAGCGTGGTAAGCCGGTATTAGTCAGACCCAGGGAAGAAGCACTGGATAGCAGTAAAGAACATTCTCAAGTACCTGAGAAGGACTAAGGAGATGTTCTTGGTTTACGGCGGAAAAGACCTCAGGTTGGAGGCCTTTGCTGATTCCGGCTTCCAGAGTGATAAGGACGATTCCAAGTCCATGTCGGGTTATGTCTTTACCCTCAATGGAGGGGCGGTGTGCTGGAAGAGCTCCAAGTAGGACACTGTTGCTGACTCGACGATGGAAGCGGAGTATATAGCTACTTGCGATGCCGCAAAAGAAGCAGTCTGGATGAAGAAGTTCCTAACAGAACTTCAGGTGGTTCCTACCATAGTTGATCCAATACCTCTGTATTGCGACAACAACGGAGCTATAGCTTTAGCAAAGGAACCAAGGTCCCATCAGAAGTCCAGACACATCTTAAGGCGGTATCACCTGATCAGGGAGATCATTGATCGTCAGGAGATCGAGGTTCGGAGAGTTGCTTCTGAAGAGAACATTGCTGATCCATTCACGAAGGCCCTACCTTAGATTCAGTTCGAGAGGCTACTCGAGATCATCGGTCTTCGATACGCCAGTACATGGCCCTAGTGCAAGTGGGAGATTGTTAGTGTTTATGCCCTAGAAGGCCATTACTGTATCATACTAGTTTGTATATTACTTAATGGAAGCTTGGGATATTCACATGTATATAACAGTCTTGCTAAACATGGTAGTATGCTACTTGGTTTTTCTATCTTAATATGTGAGTATACGTATTGATAGAGCTCTTAGGATCTTACTTGACTACCAGCGTTGTGATGGCAGTTACACTAGTGGGGGCTGGGTAGTCTATAAGCACATCCTTATTCAGGTCCCTGGTCATTGGATTATCGAGACAGAGCATCAATACTCCGGAGTAGACTAGTGTGTACGCTTTTCATCCCAGTTGGGGAGATGGTCTGTCCCACAGCCGTCAGTACGTCGTACTGGAGATAGTATGCAGGTGCTCGTTAGGTTACGGGTACACCGGACAGGACTCACAGGGAACTGTTGGTTGGTTTTATACCAGTCGTCAGTGAACAGTTCCCAGGTGACATGAGTACAGCATAGTCCGCAGACTTGACACTGCTACTTCGCCTCGAGTATGTCCCACTGTTCTTAGATTGCTACCCTACCACGACTCAAAGGAGTCGTGCAAACAGGTAGCAGTTGGGTGCAGTCCTGAGCACTTGGAGGCAGTGGCGGTTAGACAGGATTCGTCTCTCCCGGTATTGGGGGTTGATATCGCGCTGTGTCAGAGAGCCATTACGCAAAGTCCCTGGCCAGGGCAAGCGAGATTTGCTGGTAGGTTCCAGTAGTTTCTCAGGGTGTAATGGGCTTCGCTCCGACACGACTTATACCGCTATTAGGGGACTGACGCTTGCCGCCCCCTAGGCCCGATATGCGATAGTCTTAGACGAACGGACCGGACTGTACGGAGATTGTCACATCAGACTCAGTAGGAGTTCGGATGGGTTTCCTTATCGGCCTTCTTATCGACATCTACCTGGGGACCGTTACGTACAGCTAGTGCCGCTTGCGGTCTGTGGTTAAACCCACTGCCAGCGTAGTAGTCGAGTCTCTAGAGTCCCACACAGAGAGTTTCCCTACTCCGGGCGAAACGATATAGAGGTCGTATGGTTTTACGACAAGGGTTCGGACGCATACGTGTGTTTACGCACGTACGACTTTCAGACAGTTTTTACCAGTCGGGTTTGGTTTAAGCCAGTTACTGGTATCCGGTTATTGGATTTATACAGTCTAAAGTTTTTCCGTATTTTTGCGGAAAGGAGGGGCGTTCTCGTAATTGCGCGAGAAGCTTCTAGAAGATGGTGACTAAGGAGGTTTAGGTGGCATATACAATGAATGTGGCATATACCAGTAATGGCCTTCTAGGGCATAAACACTAACACAATTCCCCCTCTGGACTTATCCCACTAGTTCCAATGGTGGAAGTTGACGCTGCTATTCCAACTGAAAACAAATTTGATCTGCTCAGGAGGGTGCGCAAGAACTCTCCAACGGCGGTGCTAAAGAAATCGCTCCGCCTGCAGAAACCACAGTGCAGGCAAAGCCGGAGTGCCCACATCAACGGCTCTCCTCCCAAATTCACAGGGTCTGGCGGAAAGTCCAGGACTCTGTGATCAACAAAGATTACTCTCGTCGACCGAAGAAATTGAAGGCTTGACAAGAAAAAGGCCATCCCTCTGTCATACAGCGAGGGACTCCCTCTACACAGGTTCCTATTACAATGGCTCCTTCAACTTCGACCTCCCACAAAAGGATGAGGCCGGAGAAAATCCCACCGCTTGCGGCAAATTCCAAAGGTGATGGACCCAAACGTCCCAAGTCTGGGGGCATGGTCGTGCATACGGTCTATATGGATTCCGGGAAAGAAGAAAGCTGTGCTTCCATAGGTCATCGACCGCAAACTCGGTCGCTGATAAAAACTCAGGAGCAACAACAAAAGCTCAAGGAAATGCTGACCAAAATGGCAGCACTTACCGGGCAGAAAGAAAGCCCAGACATGACAGCCAAACAGCGCCAGGAGCAGGAGATCGATACAGAGTTCCTGCGAAGGGTGCTTGAAAGAAAGGACAAAGAAGCTGCTGAACAAGCTGCTAATATGAAGCAGATGGCGCTCTTATTTCAGGATATTGTTGGAATGATGATCCAACCAGAACCCTTAGCCGAGGATCCGTCGATAATCATCGAGGATGACAGAGGGGAAACATCAAATCCTCTTCCGGTCTTATCGGCAGCCAAGGAGGAAACAATCTCTAAGGAGGCTCTTGATGATTATATAGCTCAACAAATAAGTGCTCATCAAGAAAATGAAGTGGCTGGCCAAATCGTCAGAACTGGACGACCGTATCCAGGCTGGTATGACCAAATCAAGTACCCGCCGGGATATACGATCCTCAAGTTCAATGTGTATAAAGGGACGGGCAACCCCCATCAGCACGTTGCGCAGTTCAGAGCTCTGTGCGGAAACAATGGAGGCGACGACAAACTGTTGCTTCGCCAGTTTGTTGGCAGCCTGTCAGAAACGGCCTTTGAATGGTACTCGGAGCTCCCAAATGACTCCGTAGAGACATTCACAGAGATGGAACTGCTGTTCACACAGCGGTTCGCCAGTGCAAGCGAGCGCACCCCGATCATGACATTAATTAATGTCAGTGTAAGGCCAGGAGAAACTTGGGTCCAATACGCGATCCGGTGGCGGAACCTATGGTCTTAGTGCGAACAGCACATCGAAGAATCCCCTGTTGTGGGCATGTTCATCGGGACCCTTGATCCTCAAACGACGGTGTCCCAGTTCATGATATTCTTCAAACCGACGACCTTCCAGGCTCTGATCGATAAGCTGGCCCAAATGGACTAGATGGGCCATAGGCCTTCCTCCTCAAATAAGGACCTTTGAAATAACAAGGGTAAAGGGAAAGTGGCCTTCGTTGCCAACACGGAACAACAACCGAGTGGCCCAAAACCAGCTGCTCGCCACGCGCATCTGCGCCCATCCTTAGAGGAGAGACTGGGACATGCTTATTCGTTTCCCCACGATAAGACGAGGAGACTATTTAAGTTGGAAATGCGTAACAAACTCATCACATTGTCAGACCCACGACATCCACCACAACCCGGCGACGTAAATAACCCCAACTACTGCTCCTATCACAGAATGGTGAGCCACTCAATTGAGGATTGCTACATCTTCAAGAACTGGGTTGAAGACCAGTATCAACAGGGGAAATTCCCGCTGTCTAAAAACTAGAGGGTAAACCCACCACAGAAGCACACTCTTAAAAAGGTGGATGCACCGAGGGCATCATGCTCGCTCGTAGAAGAAACTCCATGGGAGGTCGTTCTTTCAGCTAAAACCAAAAGAATGCTGAAGGATTTATAGGCATGTCCAGCAGTCAGGTGGAAAAGCTCACTTGAACCTGAAATCATCGAAGGGATGCTGAAACCCCGTCCCGTACCGAAAGTCGTTGACAAAGGGCAAAATTCCCAAGTCAAGCCTCTGAAGTCTTCAAAGAACAAGAAGAAGACCAAGAAGCCTGTGCAGCCTGCCGAGTATAGCGACAAGCGCACAGACCTACAAAAGTACATTGACGCGCTGGATGAGTACAACTAGAAGGCGCGGGAACCGGTCACGCTCAAAGAGTTCCTCAAGTATATTCTTGAGAACAAAGATAGTGACAACGATGAGGAAAATGACTCATCAGAAGAAACCGAAGACTATGTAGCAAGTTTCCACATGATCTCCTATTCGTCGTTAAAGGACGAAAAAACTCCCTCGGCCTCAGAAAACAACGCAGAGGAACGGGGGGCAAGATCGGCGCTAAAATCCCCGGAACAACCAGAAGACCCGATCGATAAGCTATTAAATGAAGCCTTTCAAAAAAGCAAAGCTGACCGAGAACGCGAAACAGCCATATAGGAAAAGGCTAAACGTCAGCGTCAGAATGAAGAAGCTGCGGTAAGGAGGAGTCGAAAAGTACTCCAACCAAACCAAAACATACATGAGACAAATAAGAGCAGGATCAAGGCAAAGAAGCGGTTTGCCAAAGCCCTGTCAATGGGAATGAAGCTGCCACCTCTCGTAGGAAACACTCCCGGGGTCATATGCCTCGACGGAGGGGATTCACATCCAAACTATTCCTATATCATCGGAGGGTTGCCCACCCCACCGAAGAATACAGTACCTTCAAGAAGTGGTGGTAAGGATATGTTGCCCATCAAAAACACTTCAAGAGGATGAAGCGTGAAGCTCATCGACGGCAAAATAGTGCGATAGATGTGCATGAAAAAACGACTGGCAACTGTCATATGGTTAATACCGGTTCAGAAGGGGGAAAACCCCAAGTTCTTACTTTCGGGAGCGATTCTGAGGACGAAATACCCCTCAGCCCTCTCTTCAAAGACTCCACCCCCGAAAAAGAAGAGGAGGAGAAGAACTGGGAGAATATTCAGCTGCGTAACCGCACGCTACCTGAAAAGAATTTCGGACCTACAAACAAAGGTTCGAGCAAAAAAGATAAAGGGAAAGAACAAATCCCTGAGAAAATTGCTCTCAACGGTGAAGTTGTCAAAGAGCTCGCAGTAAGGGACCCGTCTAAGAAAAACAAGGTGGATTACAATGTCCTGGCACATTTGAGAAAAATACCCTCGCAACTGAGCATATTGGATGCTCTCCTCCTGTCCAAAGTGGCACGAGATTCCAAGATCAAGGCGTTACAAGAGCCCGATTAGTTCCAAGCTTTCCTTACAGAAAAGAAGATGAAAGATGAGCTGGCAGAGGTTCACACAACTGACATTACATTTAGTGATGAAGATCTCCTCCTCAGTACGTGTGAACATAACCGCCCGTTATAGATCACCGGGTATTGCCACGACATCAAGATAGGGAAAATCCTCGTCGACAACGGATCTTCCGTCAACCTTCTCAACGTGAGGGTGCTGAAGGAGATTTGCATGAATGTTCAGCACTTGGACCGAGACAAAATTACCATCTCCGGGTTCGACTCACGGTCGTCACGGATGCTTGGGTCCGTAATATTGATGTTACGCTTCAGGCTGCTCGTCACTGACATCAAATTTCATGTCATTGATGCTAAAACTTGCTATAATGCTTTACTCGGCAGGCCTTGGTTACATGAGTACAACGTCATCTCTTCTACACAACATCAGTGTATGAAGTATTTCAAGGATGGTTCGGAGTACACCATCACAGGGGAGCTAAATCCGTTTTCTGTAAACGAGGTCCGAAAATATGAAGATGAAAATTACTTCCTACCAGATTTCGAGGATACGGAAATGTGTCATAAGCCGGAGGATAAACAGAAGTCCGTCGCCACTATCCTAATCTTTGGGAGCGATTCCGAGGAAAATGAAGAAATAGTCTACTTGGGGCAACCCCAGAAAGAAAACAACAGGCCCGGACCATCTACTCCTATTTTGGTCTTTGGCAGTGACTCTGAGGACGAAGCCAACGCAGTGTTCTCCATCTTCCCGTCGGCACAAACCCTAGCCAGAACATATCAGAGTCTGCAAATCACAATGGCTTTGCCTCGGCATTATAAGGAACTTGATGCGCTCAATATATACAGCGTACAAGAACTACATACTTTCTATATCTCTCCAAAGCGAAGAGGCGATCCTCTTCTACCAATCTACGGAGACCAAAATAGAAAAAGAAGTCTGACATGGTGCCGATTTTGCACTCAACAGGCTTCAACCACTCCATCAGCCAAGATACTATGCGGAGGGATTGAAAAGGCTGTTAAGACGCTAAGGTGTACCCCTCGAACAAACTGTTCGGTAATCCCAATTCTACAAAAAGATTTGGGATATTCCCCGGACTCAGCGAAAGATGCCCAACGGAAAGATGGAGACAACTGGACTCGGATACGTTCAGTCCAAGAAATGGGAGCGGTTCCACAGTTGCCGCGTCATAAACAACTCCAGCGAAGGGGAAAACGCTCTTCCAAATGACCGTGACGTTGAAACAGAGCGTAACCCCGCTCTAAGAACGTTAAGTCCGTCACTCGAAGAACAAATAGACAAGCTAATAAAATAAGCTTGTCAAAAAAGCCGAGACAATCACAGCCGCTAAATGGCCATTTATGAAAAAGCTAGGACGCAGCGCCTTAATCAGCAATCCGTGGAGAAAGAAGACTATAATGCTCTTCATCCCCGGCCCGTTGCATGTCCTCGCAAAAAGAGAAAATCTCAAAATAAAGGTAAAAATAAGGTAAAGAACGCAAACAACGTTCGAAAACAACAAAGCGGATCCAAGAAGCCGTGCAATCGAGAAAAGGTCGATTGGAACCCGTCCTTTATAAAGAAGATGGGTCGGGAATACTCTTTCCTCCAAGACAAGACAAGGAAAATATTCAACCTTGTCATGAAGCACCAAATGATGACACTTCCAGAGTCTCGGCATCCCGAACAAATAAATGAGGTCCATCATCCGGATTATTGCTCCTATCACCGAGTAATAGGCCATCCCCTTGAAGACTGCTTCACCTTCAAAGACTAGGTAGAAGACCAGTATCAGCAAGGCATATTCGCTTTATCCGACAGCTGGAGGGTAACCTTGCCGCAAAAGCATGAGCCAAAGAGGATCTATACCATGAGGATAGGACCAGCTCAACTACAGAAAGGGAAGCGGACTCGTACCTGTCACACTCTCGAAAGAGGGAGGGCATGAGACTATGGACGATTTCCACATGTGCTTCGCAAATGAAGACGAGGATGAGGTGATCTCCAAGTTTCCACCAGCACCAAAAGAGCTGGAAGATGGGATACACACTACAGCGGACAACCTAAGGAAAATTGACTTAGGGACGGAAAATGATCCAAGGCCAATGTTCGTCAGTGAGCTACTATCTGAAAAATAGATAGCCATATTAAAGGATGTGCTCATGCAGTACAAAGATTGCTTCGCATGGAACTATTCCGAGATGCCAGGTCTAGATCCAAAAGTAGTCGTACATAAACATGCCATATCACTGGACATAAAGCCCGCCAAACAGGCGCCAAGAAGAATGCGGCTTGAACTTGAGATGAGTATTTACGCTGAAATCAAGAAACTAATCGACTCCAGCTTCATCCAAGAAGTTCAATATCCTGACTGGATCGCTAGCATCATTCCGGTGATGAAGAAAAATGGGACGGTGCACATCTGCGTAGAATTTCGGGACCTTAACAAAGCTTGCCCGAAGGATGATTTCCCAGTACCTGTTACCGAGCTAATGATCGATAACACGTCTACCCATGAGTTATTCTCCTTCATGGATGGATCTTTAGGATACAACCAAATAAAAATGCATCCTGAAGACCAAAAGCATACCGCCTTCCGGACCCCGCTGGGCAAATTCTGCTATAAGGTGATGCCCTTCGGTTTAAAGAACGCCGACGTTACCTACCAAAGGGCCATGACAAAGATCTTCGATGACCTCATACACGAGATAATCGAATGCTACATTGACAACCTTGTGGTAAAAAGCAGATCTCACGAGGACCATTGGGAACATCTAAAAATAGTGTTCCGACGTTTTCGGAAGTATAATATGAAGATGAATCCTCTAAAATGTGCGTTTGGAGTCTCCTCAGGCAAATTCCTAGGATTCATCATACGGCACCGGGGTATCGAAATCGATCCATCAAAGATCAAGGCGATTATGGAAATGCCCACGCCAAGAACTCCCAAACAATTGCGATCTCTTCAAGGAAAGCTCGCATATATCCGACGGTTCATAACCAACCTCTCCGGGAAATGCCGTCCCTACAGTCATCTAATGAAGAAGGGGTCCCCGTTCGTCTGGGATCAAAAGTGCCAAAATGTATTAGACGAAATCAAGCAATACATGCAAAATCCGCCGGTGTTGACCGCTCCGGTTAAGGGAAAATTCCTTATCCTGTATACAATGGCCCTTGAGGGTTCTCTAGGCGCGCTATGGGCATAAGAAAACGATCAAGGAAAGGAGAGAGCTCTGTACTATTTGAGTCGAGTTCTCTAGAGGGCAGAAAACAACTACCCTCATTGAAAAGCATTGCCTGGCACTGATTTCGCTGTAACGAAGCTCAGACATTACGCCTTGGCACACGAGGTCCATCTAATATCAAAGGTGGATCCTCTCAAATATCTGATGTCAAGGGCCATATTAATAGGAAGGCTTGCCAAATGGGCCCTCCTCCTGATGGAGTTCTCGATAACGTATCGACCCATCAAAGCAATGAAAGGGCAGGCCATTGCCGACTTTCTCACGGAGCATCCGATATTAGCCAACTCCCCCTTAAATTGCGAGTTGCCGGATGAACATGCATTCGACGCAATTGAAGAAAAGAAAGAAGAAAATGATTCCCAATGGGAACTTTACTTCGATGGAGCATCCTCCGTGAAGCAACGAAACCGAAACACCCCCATAATCAAAACCGGGGTGGGCTTTATCTTCGTGACTCAGCAAGGAGGGATATTGCTTTACGCCCTCTCCTTAACAGAGCCAAGGACTAATAACGAAGCTGAATTTGAAGTTTTGATAGCAGGCCTCAAGATCGCTATCGACATGGGAGTCAAAGACCTCCTCATATATGAAGACTCACAGCTGATTGTTAGCTAAGTAAATGGTGACTATCATACATGCAAGCCAGAGCTGATAAAGTATGGTGAAAGTATGCAGCAACTGCTGACACAAATCCCCTCCTACATCCTGGAGAGTATACCGAGTGCAGAAAATAGCAAGGCAGATGCATTAGCCAAATTGGCTAAGGAACTGGCCGATAAAGACTTCGTTGACGTAAGGATCATTGTGCAAAACCGTAGGATTCTCTCGCTGACAAATATATCTTTGGAAGACCTGATAGAGCCATCCGAAAGAAAAGAAATGACCGAACAAATAGCTCTTCAAATAGAGGATGAAGAAAAGGTTAAGGATTAGAGGGAAGTCTTCATAGACTATTTCAAATCCCAATGAACGTCCAAAAATGCGTCGTTTAGACATCGGCTCATGAAATGAGCTTTGTCCTTCACCTTCGTCAATGACCCTATATAAGAGATCGTTCGACGGTCTGTGGGCAAAATGCCTGGGGCTGGAGGAAGCAAAGAAAGTCGTCCAAGAAACTCACAACGGACTCTGCGGTTCTCATCAAGCTGGGCCAAAGATGAAGCAGAAGATAAAAAGGATGGGTTACTATTGGCCCACGATGATCCAGGACTGCTTCGAATATGCGAAGCAGTGTCACTCTTGCCAAATCCACGGGGACTTTATCCACCAACATCCAAATCCGCTACACCCAACAGTGGCTAGCTGGCCGTTCCAAATGTGGGGAACCGATATAATTGGCCCCATTGAACCGGTATCGTCCAAAGGACATCGGTTTATATTGGCAACGACCGACTACTTCTCTAAGTGGGCAGAAGCAGTACTGTTCTCCGCCGAAAGATGCGACCCGGGGACGTTGGGACGTCAGGGCTAAATTTCGAGGGCAGATGATATTTGGTGCTATCCGTCCACCTCTCCGAAGATGCCAAGTTGATTTATGGCACCGTGTATCGGAGGTTTGGATGGATGCGGCCGATGTAGCCGACTTCGTCAGATTCCCCCTCATTATGAGGGGTTTTTGATTGTGGGGACGCTCTTCCCTGCAGGCGCAAGCCCCTGCAGTTAATTACGCTACCGCATCGCGGTAACTACTTTCTCCTTCTCCAGATGGTCACTTCGTGTCGTGTGTGTTTGTTTTGTTTTTGTTGCCCGCGGATTGTATACGGAGACTAATTTATGTTGTCGCCCGTAGAGCGTGGATTAGTCCAAATCCGTATTTTCTTAGATTTGGGTTTGGGGTTGAGTTTAAGGATGCGTTAGTCTCATTTGAGACTAAGATCGACTTAAACGCTTGTTAAGGATACGTTAGTCTAATTTTAGACTAAGATCAACTTAACGGGATCATTTAGATCCAACGAAAGAGCGTTTGGGCTCTATTGTTTAGTTTAGGGACATTGCGGTCCAAAGGTTTAAGGACATCATAGTCCATGAGTTTAAGGACATCATAGTCCATGAGTTTAAGGACCCCACAGTCCATAGTTTAAAAATGTCATAGTCTATAAAGTTTAAGGACAACATAGTCCATGGGTTTAAGGACCCCACAGTCCATGGGATGTCTGGTTGTCGGGACCCGTCACCTCTCTGAAGACGTTGAAGGATTACAACGACAATTATCAGAGGTGTGAAGAGATGTGCCCTTAAACCAATGTTGATTGGAAGATCTGTAATTGGATTGATTTAAGGATTGTTAATCTCGTCTGAGATTAAGATCGACTTAAATGTTTGTTAAGGATACATTAGTCTAATTTTAGACTAAGATCTACATAACAGGATCATTTAGATCCAACAAAAGAGCATTTGGGCTCTATTGTTTAGTTTAGGGACATTGCGGTCCATGTTCATATGCAAACATGGGTTTGGAAATGAACCAGATAGTTATTGGCCATCGGGACCCACCACCTCTCTGAAGACATTGAAGAATTACTACGACATGTATCAGAGGTGTGAAGAGATTGTAACAACCTAAATTTCCTATACAAGTTTTTACAAAAAAATTTCAAAAATCCATAAAGGGGTATTTATTGCTGAGCACAAGATAAATAATTAATTAGCTATTTAATTACAAGAAGGAACTTGTAGCTCATTGGTAATACCTTGCATTGCTGAACCAAGCCACCAGAGTTCAAATCGCATACCCCACATTATTTTTAATATTATTTTGTTTTTAAAATTTTTAGAAGTCCAACAGTCAACACGTGATAACTCCCAAAATTTCCACTACACATGAAAAACTAAATATACCAGAGGCTACATCAGGAGACCCCCCACCTACCCATCCCCCGACTTGGCCGAGTCGGCCGGCGGACCAGCCGACTCGGGCTGGCGTCGCCGGCCGGACGACCGAGTCCCCAACAAGAAAAATGTGACTCTTCCCCTTCCCTACCCCCCTGCACACTCCATTTATTTGGATCAGTTCCAGAGACTGTTGAATTCCCCATTTACTCTATTTTTAATGAATTTTTAATGTATTTTTACATTTTTTTAATTAAAACTCTTCATCTACCCTAACCCTATAAATACCAACCCTACACACTATCCCCTCACCCCAAAACTCTGAGCCAACTCTTAAGAAATCACTAGAAACCCTTATGTGCAATCAAAGTGAGCAAGAGGCGAAGCGCCGACGAAATTCCGACAACGACTCTAGGAGCTCCCGGAGACGAAACGATGCACCGGAAGCTACGTTCATTCTGTCTTCCTCTTGTCTAGTTCGCAACCCGTAAGTCCCAATTCTATCTTCGCTATTCTTATTCTAAAATACGGAATTACAAAACCCGACGGAATCGGAATAAATCCGATTTCCGATTCGGTTTCTTTATAAAACTTCACTTTTCTTTAATACAATCATGCTTAAACCAATTCATGTTGACTATTAAACATTAATCAACCATATTGATCAAGTTTCATATCATAAAGTAATTTCTATTTCATTTTACCGTATTTTTCATTTAAATACCACATAGTTTCAATTTTACATTTAACATCACAAAACATTGTTATACCTTTAAGTAGATCACGAGGTAATGACCTACCTCCTCACACACTCATATGAAACATAGCACAATACCCTCTGGACATAGAATACGGGAAATCGACATCTTTAAAAATAAATACCATAATTAATAAAACCGTTTTCCCTTAATGATTAGTATTTATACAAATCTTTGCAAAGCGCCGCTTCAACCCATTTGGGGAACCCGTTCGGGATGGTGCGGATTATCGCACATCCTCGGGCTTAGTAGTGCGAGATGCAGACCTCCGCAAGGAGCATTCGGTCTCGAAAGATTTAAAATACGACATCTTAAGAAAATGAGATTTTTAGAAATATAAAATATATATTAAAATTATTTCTATATAATTATATATATATATATATATATATATATGTAACATTAAGATATCTATTTTGAAATATTATAAATATTCCAACTCTTTTCAAAAATCACAAGAATCATTTTACATTAAAATACCATGAATTCCATACAAGTCAATATTACAAATAAATACCCTTTATTATGAAATTAGGATATTTTCATTAGAAATATCACAATATAAAATCTACATTCATTGCAACTCTAAAGATGATTAATGAATACTTAGGGTGTATTTTGAAAAGTATATAAAAGTATTTTTACATAAAACCCCCTCAAGTTCTATAAATTACCTTAAGGACCCTAGTAAACATAGGTTTAAGCGGGACCAATCTCTTGAGCCTCAGGGAGCCGGAGAAGTGGGTGCTTGCCTATTTAAGGTAGACAACTTAATAACGATGTTATCAACACGGTAATCGTTTTTGAAAAAGACACAAATCCTGCCGCCCATGTGCAGCGGTTACCGATAACATCAAAACAATCAGGACTTCAATTTCTTGAATAAATTTTCTGACTCAGACCAAGTCTTGTCATTAATAATCTGACTTGAATATGATTCAAGTACAATTTACAATCTACAATCTACAATATTACAATTCAACATGAATACATATATTCAATCTATATTGACCGAACCGAACCATGGATATACTTCCATTTACATGATTCTCCATTTACATCCATGATTCTATAGTTTCATCCATTTACTGATATCATGGTTTCTGTAAGTCACCCAATTATAGAATCTATACAGTTTACAATACAAGACAATACAATACAACTATACAATAAGACATCTCGGGGTTTAAGAGGTCGATTGGTACGGAAGGTGTTAGAAGTGTCACGCGACAGTAAGATTTAAAACACCTAACATGAATCCAGTTGCTGTTGTACCGTGGCATAAACGGTTCTTTGTACTACACTTGCCTCTAGTCTCTGGCATATAGAGTGTCACACCCCGCTTACCAGAGTGCGCTAAGATAGACACATGACAGAGCCAACCATGATACCTGTGGATAGGAAACATCCCTCCACAGTCACATTACGGATGTCGATAAGATATCAAAAACAGTAAGAATAAAATAAACTATCTAGTACATGTCCATATGCCAGAATAAACAAGTCAAGAAATAATATGCGGAAGCAATAAATCTAATTAACAATAACAATCTGGAAGGTATGGAAATAACTAAACTAACTGGATACTAACTGGATCCTCACTGCACGGCATGACGGCGGAAGTACTCCTGATCAGCCTGCGACAAAGGTAGAGGATCTGGGCCATGCAAAACCCAGACGTCAATGCGTCATAATATCAATAATAATATAATCAGGGGGTAACAAGTCATGCAGGCATGAGTATGAATAGTAATAAAAGTAGAACAGTAACACGAATAAGAAACATTGAAGGGTATAAGCACATGTGACGTGCGGTGAGTAATCTAAACTGTGCTACTGAGTTTTCTATTCTAAAGTCTTAGAAATCAATTTGATGAATCGTCGATGTAACTCAATAGTATCCCGTGCATACCCGGGACCACGGTCAAGATTATTGGGCTGAAACCGAGATATGCCGCTAGGCACTAAAACAGGAAATATGTATAGATGAATGATGTCAGCAGCATCATCCCAAGGCTGGCCTAGCCTCTAAAACCGATCAGTATAAGCAAGCGAACTGTCGAGTTACGAGTCAGGTTTCATCATTGATTTCCCCATACCCCCAAGTTATGTGTTCAAGTCAGGTTTTGAATAATCTGGAGCTAATTCCAACACAGGATCAAGTAGGTACAGGTGTCACGATCCGAAAGTACGGAACGCGACTGGCACTTAGATTACGAGACGTCTAAAGGCGTACCGTAACCTAAGTCAGCCAAAGCCCAGAAAATCTAAACCAAAATCAAAAGAGAGTGAAGGAAAACCTTTAATGAAAACAGTTTTTTTAAATCAATTAAGTTGCATAGAATCCATTTTTAAAAACATCAAAAATTCCCGAAAATTTCGGCAGAGTCTCCCCTATATTTTCTATCCCCCAAAATGGGTACAACAAGATATATATAACCTGTAATCATAAAATGGCATCCCCAAGCGGGAGCTAGCTCTTCGCCCAAGGCGGATCACAACCACATGCAATATATAAGTAATATCAAGAAAAAGAGCATAAAAGAAATGCAAAATATCAGAAAACACAACGCCGGCTCAATTGAGCTCGACCCAAAAGAAACCACAAATATACAAATCTCTCAGTCTCATCACTAGGTCGCATATACAATATAAAGTGGTAGATGGAGAATACTAGATACAATGATAGAGCAAAAAGAAATAAAGTGTGCTCGCAACCCACCTACGGGCGATGTCATGAGTCTGAGCAAAAGGAGCTGATGATAAGATAGCCGCCGCTACAAGACTGATGAGTCCGACCTGCAAGACACTGTGGCACAACGGGGGTGAGTTGCCAGCTCGTGAGTAGAATATAACATCTAATAAGGCAATCGTAAGAATGCACGCAAATGTGTCACAGCATGTATGTTCAGATGTGAAATAATACCTCTAGTATGCATGCACATGTATGCGATGTCATTACTAAATCTTTAAGTGTTTTAAATGTTAAGAGTTCTGCATTCTTAACTTTAGAAAAAGGAATATCTGTATAATAACTAAATACCATCAAGAAATCATTTGAAAACCGTGTCAAGCATCGACACCAAATATGAAATCACCTCTGTCTCAATGTCTCAAAATATCGGGCTCCGTCAGTCCGGATCGGCCCATGTCATCAAATCTCACGACAACGGTCGGTATCTTCCGGATATCCGCCGCGCCAGACATCACCGGTAGGTAGTCTTCCCCTGCCAGGCTCATCGTCTACAACTCGATCTTCTTGCCCCGGGGTACCATACCGGGCCCACCATGTACCCGAGACGGTTCATCCACTCTTCGAATCGGGTATCGAAATCCAACAGAAAACATGAAAACTCATGGTGGACGACACATACATCACGAGAAAACCGCAACTTTGTTTTAAAAATGATAAATATAAGCTTTTGTTAAATTCTTGCGGTTTTCCCCAAAAATCCAGAAATCGCAGCAATACTGAAATCCTCAAGAAAAATCATAATGTCCACATGTTATATATGATAAATGTCTATGATAACCAGGTATGCGATGTGAATTGTGGCTAAAAATCTATGTAAGTATGATGATGATGCGAGGTATATACATGCTATGCAATTTCATATATCATGTATGATGCAAGGCGATACTAAGCTAAACAGGTTCTATAGTGCACGTGGCATGGCAATTACCAAAGGCGTGTGTGTCACATGAATAGTGCACATGCAACAGATGCCAATGGTAATGGTGTTCGTGTCCTACGAAGTGATATCGTATATGTGTATAGGAATATCCGTACAATCTAGTATACGGTTAGCTATAAGGATATGCAATGTAAATAATGGGGTAAGCTAACTAACAATATAAATCTTGCAAGAAGTAGGGTAATCCTAACTAGGGGGCGCCTCGCGCCATCCAGACGATTCCCCCATAGATGAATATATCTACTCACCTGAATGCCTCGCTAATCCGATCCGACCACTGCCTTGCCTTTACGCGCCGTGTCCGATATTTCCCCGACCGATCCTATATTTGCACAACACCAAGTATAAGATTACATATCCTAAAACGATGCAAGTCACAATATACAAATATCGACGCTCTCGAATTAAACATAACGTGCACTCGGTGCGCGGGAAAACACACGAAAATCGCTAAATCTTAACTAGAATCGTTATTTCGGGGCAATCGACAAAACTAAAACCCGGCTGGACAAAACCCCGCATTCGCGCACATTAATAGCCATATATGAAGCTAATTATATCGCTAATATAACGCAATTAGATCACATTCTAATTTTAATAAAAATCTAGTAAGCAAAAAGCATACCGATTCGATGCAAATATCGCAATTTATCGATTTAGCGAGCGTAACATTGCACAATTAACCACTCTAACCAATTAGATAACCAAACCCTAACTTAACTCCATCAACCATGCTACAAACCCTAATTCAAAATCAAATCCCTTTCTTGAATTTCCTAAACAAACAATTACTACTAAATTAACACTTCAAATTTCAATTTTAGCACATTCAATCTACAATTTAACAACTAGTTTAGAAATTTCACCTTACAAGTTGAACCCTAGTTAGCTCAAGCCACCAAAGATGCCTCCTTTCTTCAAGTTTTGAACTAAATTTGGTTTGAGGAGAGATGGGATTAGGATTTTGCTTTGAATTGGAGAAGGAATTTGTGAAATTTTAATGGATTTTGATGTGAAATGAAGCAAAAGAAGTGAGGAAAATGAGAGGATGCAGCAGCTCAAGCTCGGCCAGCAGGTGAGGAGGGCAAGTGGGGGTTTTGTGTAGAGGTTTCTAGGTCAAAAAGACCCCTTAAATCTCATTTAATGCATTTCACATCAACTTTTTCCAAAAAAACCCCTTTTTACATCATTTTTTTCATAAATTTCCAGCCATAAAACTAAAATCTTACAAAGTCATGATACAATTTATTAACACTCTATTTTAGTTTATAAAGATTCCTAATTATGAAATTTACCTAATTAAATTTGTATTTATCACTAATTTAATATATTTTTAAAAGCTTAAAATAATAAAAAAAATAATTAATTACGAATTTTAACTAGAAAATTATAAGTGGCATTTTAGTGACCAATTTATAGTAATATCTTATCTAAATTTTGTATAATTAGGTCTACAATGAAAAATACCAATTTTGACTTTTTACGGAAAAAGCCGAAAAATTAGCCGATTACCGAAAAACTGCCTAAACGATTTTAGAAGGGTTACAATAGGTTTGTCTGTATAGACAACAGGATATGTCCATCGGGACAACATGTCAGGATTGTCGGCATTAGAAACAGGATCAGGTAACATGTCAAGTAGTGATGTATCATGTCATGTCAAGTAGTGCACAAGTATCAAGTCATGTCAAGTAATGCACGGGTATCAAACGGATGCTCATAATAAAACTGTAATAGGTACGAGTGCACAAAATTAAGTATGGAGTACTAATATAACAATAAAATGAAATAATGTGACATGGTATGCAAATAGATATAAAATCAATGATATGGATGCTCAATTATCGATTAGGGTTACATTTATAGTTCCAATGCTAATTATGATGCACTTTATTAAACATGGGGTGTTAATATCACAATATTATGTATTAATGTGATCTATAAATGCAGTTATATATATTTTAAATGAGATGGATGCAAACGAGTATCCGAAAATAGTAAAACTGAAAATGGTAATGTGGGATGTACAACTAAGCAATATGAGATGTAAATATTCCATTGGATGCAGTATATTGTAGTATAATATGTAACAAGATAGGTTTGCATGCGCTAGATGTAAAATAATACGTACGGATGTATACGGATGTCGGAAAACTGTAAAACGAGAACTTGGGATGCATGATTTAAAATACCAGTGTTATAATTATTAAAATAGATGTATATAAAGTAATGTAGCATGTAGCAAGATAAACTTGCCTGGACGGAACACGAAACGAATATGTACGGCATGTCCGACGTCGGTAAAATGTCGCAACGCATGCACGGCACGCGGGAACGGGTCCAAGCAATGCAAGAGGGTGATCACGAAGGTAAGGTACGTCCTCTGGTTCGTTTGGATCGGCAGCGACTGTCACGGCTCTGGCGATGGCTGCAAATCAAGATTTCAAGAACGGGAAAAGAAAAGAAGGGAAAGAAAGAGGAAGAAGAAGAAAAGAAAGGCTTACTGTGGTTGGTGCTCTGTGGTTGTCTCGGGTCAGAGGAGGTGGCGAGGGATATGACGATGATAGCTTGGAGCTCCGGCAAGGTGTTGCGAGGGTGCTCGGCAAAGGGCAGCGAGGTGTAGGGTTGAAGGGGTATGCAGGGAAAACAAGGGTTTGGTTTGTAGGGCGTTTGGAGAGAGGGAAGAGGAGAGATGGGGATGGTGATGCAGGGAGGCCGACAAGTGGTCGGTGATGAGGGACGAGGATGACAGAGGGGTGGCCGAAGTGGTTACATGGGTGTGCAGGGTTGAATCAGGGAATGAAGAGTTGCAGGTGAGAGGAGAGAGGTGAGGTGGTCGAGGGAGGAGAAAGGAGATGGTGACGAAGGCGAGGTGAGGCCGACGAGGTTGTCGCCGGCGACGAGGCGTGGGTTCTTGGGTTCTTGAAGTCGGAGGCTAAGACGGCAGAGGAAAAATGTGAGCGAGAGAGAGAGAGGAAGAACGGGAAGGAGTACGAGGAGGTGTAGACGAGGCCGACGAGATGATCGGTGGTGAGGTCGGGTTGTGCATTCGGGGACGTGGGTTCTCGTGGCCGCGGGTTCGCAGGGGAGGTGACGGAGGTGGTGCCAGAGTGAGGGAAGTGATCGAAGGAGATGAGGAGGCGATGAGGAGGCCGACGAGGATGGTCGGCGGTGATGGCGACGACGCGAGGAGGGTGCGAGGCATGGGTTTTCTCATGGGTGAAGAAGCGGGAAGAATGAAAAAATTAGAGAAGGAAGAAAAAGAGAGAGAGAACGTGGGCTGAATAAATAGGTTTAGGTTTTAAAATAATAAAATATAAATAATATATTTAAGAGAGAGATTTTCTTTGTGTGTGTTGTTAGGATACTGAATAAATATATTTGAAATTATATTTTAGTTATAACGAATTTATATTCACAGTTAGAAATCTTAAGATATAATATTGTATACATTTTGAGATTTTGGCAATTACAAAAATAGTCCAAAACATGCCCGGGTCGGGTCTAAAATTCCAGTTTTAAAATATGGATAATATACGTGTCGACCAAAACTAAAATTAGATATCCGGGTAACGAAAATGCATACCCCCAAGAACGGATGCACGTACGTGCGCGTAGCCATCCAAACAAGTCCGTTTCACTGAACGGGACGACAACAAGATGCGCGGATGCTACCACAGGGTTAGGGGTATCAAGCAGGCCATGCAATGTATTTTTAAAATATTTTATGTGACTTAAAATGTTATATTGTAAAAATGCAAATATCAGATAAAATGTGAGTATGCAGTATACATGAAAGTGCACAAGTTTATGTAACAAGTCAGAATAAATCATAAATATGAACCAAGACGGGTTTCAAGCATGCGGGTCGGGTCGGATGCTAATACAGATGTCAGATATATTATTTGCACCCAAAACACAGTAAATCAAGAAAATACCACAAAGAAAGAAATATATGAATTAGAATTGGTATAAATGAACGAGGGTGTTACATTATACCCAATTATAAAAAGAATTTCGTCTTCGAAATTTCAAGAACAAGGAAAGATAAAACAATCAAGAGACTACAAGAATAAGTGTAGAAACTTCTGTCGAATCTTGTCTTCTCATTCCCAAGTCGATTCTCCATGCGAGCGATTTCCCCATGAAACAAGTACGAGAGGGATAACCTTATTCTTAAGGACCTTTTCCCTTCGATCCACAATCGACATCGGTCGTTCCTCAAAGGTCAAATCTTCCCTTACAGTCAGCTCCGAAAGATCCAGCACGTGTGTTTCGTCTCGAACATACTTACGGAGTTGAGATACATGAAACACGTCATGAACATTCGAAAAAGATTGCGGTAAAGCCAATCGATACGCCACTTCTCCAACACGCTCCAAAATTTCGAAAGGCCCTACGAATCGAGGACTAAGCTTGCCTCGACTCCCAAAACGAATCACTCCTCTAGTCGGTGATATCTTTTAGAACACAAGATCACCAACAGCGAACTCTAGAGGTCTTCTCGATGTGTCGGCCCAACTCTTCTGCCGATCTTGTGCTGCCTTCATGTGATTTCGGATAGTATTAACTTTCTCAACTGTTTGCACGATCAAATCCAATCCCAACAATCTTCGTTCTCCAACATCGTCCCAACAAACATGTGAGCGACACTTGCGACCATACAATACTTCGAATGGAGCCATCTGAATAGTCGCCTGAAAGCTGTTGTTGTACGAAAACTCCACCAAGTGTAGATGATCCTCCCATGAACCCTTGAAGTCTAATATGCAAACTCTCAACATGTCTTTAAGAGTTTGGATCGTTCTCTCCGACTGGCAATCTGTTTGAGGATGATAAACTGTGCTAAACTTCAATCGTGTCCCCAAACTTTCCTGTAAACTCCTCCAGAAGTGTGATAAGAATCGGGTGTCACGGTCGGACACGATGCTCACAGGTACTCCATGCAATCCCACAATCTCCTGCATGTACCATTCTGCCAACGCTTCTGTCGACTGACACACTCGAAATGGTATGAAATGAGCTGCCTTGGTCAATCGATCAACAATCACCCAAACTGCATTGTTGCCCTTTGGACTCCACGGTAAAGCTGTCATGAAATCCATGATTATATGTTCCTACTTCCATTGAGGAATCGGAAGTGGTTGCAATAAACCAGCAACCCATTGATGTTCAGCCTTAACTTGCTGACATACCAAGACTTTTCTACAAAGCGAGCAATCTCCCTTTTCATGCCTTCCCACCAAAAATGCTGTCTTAGATCGCGGTACATCTTCGTGCCTTCTGGATGTACGGAATACGCGGAACTGTGTTCCTCCTTTATAACTTCTTCGCGAATATCTCCTTTTAGCACACACAAACGGCTACCATATTGCAATGAACCATCTTCATGAATCAACAAGTCCGTTCGAAGTCCAGCTTCAACCTGTTCTCGAAACTTTTGAAATCTTGAGTCCTACGACCGCGCTGCTTTAATACTCTCGATCAATGACGACTGTACTTGCAGCTGCATCAACTGTCCCGAAGAATGCGGTAGCACAATCTCCAACTCGAATTTCCGAAAATCTTCGATAAGCTCCTTGTGTGCAGTCAACATCCGAATTGCTGGCATCCGACTAAGCGCATCCGACACAACATTAACTTTCCCCGGATAGTACTTAAGATCAAGATCGTAGTCAGCCATCAGCTCCAACCATCTATGCTTCCTCATGTTAAGCTCTTTCTGTGTGAACACGTACTTTAGGATTTTGTGATCGGTGAATACTTCGACCCTTTCATCCAATAAATAGTGTCTCCAAATCTTCAAAGCAAAAATCACAGCTGCTAGCTCCAAATCATGAGTTGGGTAATTCTTCTCATGGATCTTCAACTATCTCGATGCGTAAGCTATAACTTTCCCATGCTGCATCAAAACACATCCCAAACCTTTCCCAGATGCGTCGCTGTGAATCACCAATCCTCCGGAACTGTCTGGTACGATCAAAATAGGAGCGGTTATCAATCTCTGTTTCAACGCCTCAAAGCTGATGCACACTTATCCGTCCATACGAACGGTACCTCCTTCCGTGTAAGCTTGGGCAAAGGCTCTGCCAATCGAGCAAAATTCTCCACGAATCTTCTGTAATATCCGGCAAGTCCAAGAAAACTTCTGATCTCTGCTACGTTCTTCGGAATCGGCCAATCTCGAACTGCTACAATCTTCTCAGGGTTAACGGCGATTCCATCTCCGGATACGACATGCCCTAAAAACTTCACTTCTTCGAGCCAAAACTCGCACTTGTTCATCTTTGCATACAATCTTTCTTGCCTCAATGTCTGCAGTGCGATCTTCAAGTGTTCCGCATGCTCTTCAATGCTCCTTGAGTAGACCAGAATATCATCGATGAACACCACTATAAACTGGTCCAAGAATGGTGAAAAGATTTGGTTCATCAAGTCCATAAATATCGCCGGTGCATTCGTGACTCCGAATGGCATCACTAAATACTCGTAATGTCCATATCGAGTTTGGAACGCAACCTTGCAAATATCCTCTGATTTAACTCGAACTTGATGATATCCGGATCGCAAATCCAGCTTCGAGAATACCCTCGCGCCACTAAGTTGCTCGAATAATTCGCCAATGCGAGGGATCGGGTACTTGTTCCTAATAATCACCCGGTTTAATCTCGATAATCGATGCACATCCTCCTTGTGCCATCTTTCTTCTTGACTAGAAGAACTGGAGCTCTCCAAGGTGAATTACTGCTGTGAATTTAACCCTTCTCTAGCAATTCGGTAACCTGCTTCTTTACTTCTTCCAACTCTACTGGTGCCATCGGATAGTACGCCTTTGAGATTGATGCTGCACCAGGAATAAGATCGATCACGAACTCCACATCTCGTTTCGGCGGTAAACCCGAGATGTCCTCGAACACGTCCATGAACTCTCGAACTACAGCTGGCGCTTCCACCTTATCAACTTCCATTTATGAAAGAACACTGCTTGTCCTCCTAGCCCTAAACTCGACTGGTCCGACAGAACTGCTTCCTCCAGTAAAGACAAACTCCGAATGTCCTGGAATCTGGAAAATCACTTTCTTTGCCCTACAATCAATATGAGCGTAGAAAGTGCCGAGAAAGTCTATTCCCAAGACAACATCCTAACTGCCGGTATCGATCACCAAGAGATCTGCAAAACATGAACTGGTAAGCAATGAAACTGAGAGAACCAGGTAATAAAACGACCATGGAATAAGGAAATGAATCAAGACCAGGACTCCAAGTTACTTGAATAGAGTACCGCATTGTAACCATGCTGCAGTTCATAGTTACAATCACATAACTCGGTTCAAGTCGCCCAAATCCTAGCATCAGAATCAAAAGAATAGGACGGGAGAAGCAATAGGGAACCAAAAGATTTCAAGCCGAGATGCAAAGTTGTTTGCATATCGTCAAGACAAGGATCAAGGGAAAGATATGATTCAAGAATCACGATAACAATATGGCAGGACATGTTCCTAATCACGAGTATTCTGATTCGCGTATTGGGTCCAATACCCAACTACAAAAGAATCACACCCGGTTAACTTAAATCCTATGTCTCTGATACCAAACAAACCCTGTCACGCCCCGCTTCCCAGAGTGCGCTAAGATAGGCACGTGACAGAGCCAACCATGATACCTGTGGATAGGAAACATCCCTCCACAGTCACATTACGGTTGTCGATAAGATATCAAGAACAGTAAGAATAAAATAAACTATCTAGTACATGTCCATATGCCAGAATAAACGAGTCAAGAAATAATATGCGGAAGCAATAAATCCAATTAACAATAACAATCTGGAAGGTACGGAAATAACTAAACTAACTGGATACTAACTGGATCCTCACTGCTCGGCCTGACGGCGGAAGTACTCCTGATCAGCCTGCGACAAAGGTAGAGGATCTGGGCCATGCAAAACCCAGACGTCAATGCGTCATAATATCAACAATAATATAATCAGGGGGTAACAAGTCTTGCAGGCATGAGTATGAATAGTAATAAAAGTAGAACAGTAACACGAATAAGAAACAGTGAAGGGTATAAGCACATGTGACGTGCGGTGAGTAATCTAAACTGTGCTACTGGGTTTTCTATTCTAAAGTCTTAGAAATCAATTTGATGAATCGTCGATGTAACTTAATAGTATCCCGTGCATATCCGGGACCACGGTCAAGATTCTCGGGCTGAAACCGAGACATGCCGCTAGGCACTAAAACAGGAAATATGTATAGATGAATGATGTCAGCAACATCATCCCAAGGCTGGCCTAGCCTCTAAAACCGATCAGTATACGCAAGCGAACTGTCGAGTTACGAGTCAGGTTTCATCATTGATTTCCCCATACCCCCAAGTTATATGTTCAAGTCAGGTATTGAATAATCTGGAGCTAATACCAACACAGGATCAAGCAGGTACAGGTTTGTCTGTATAGACAACAGGATATGTCCATCGAGACAACATGTCAGGATTGTCGGCATTATAAACAAGATCAGGTAACACGTCAAGTAGTGATATATCAGGTCATGTCAAGTAGTGCACAAGTATCAAGTCATGTCAAGTAATGCACGGGTATCAAACGGATGCTCATAATAAAACTGTAACAGGTACGGATGCACAAAATTAAGTATGGAGTACTAATATAACAATAAAATGAAATAATGTGACATGGTATGCAAATAGATATAAAATCAATGATATGGATGCACAATTATCGATTAGGGTTACATTTATAGTTCCAATACTAATTAGGATGCACTTTATTAAACATGGGGTGTTAATATCACAGTATTATGTATTAATGTGATCTATAAATGCAGTTATATATATTTTAAATGAGATGGATGCAAACGGGTATCCAAAAATAGTAAAACTGAAAATGGTAATGTGGGATGTACAACTAAGCAATATGAGATGTAAATATTCCATTGAGTGCAGTATATTGTAGTATAGTATGTAACAAGATAGGTTTGCATGCGCTAGATATAAAATAATACGTACGGATGTATACGGATGTCGGAAAACTGTAAAACGAGAACTTGGGATGCATGATTTAAAATACCAGTGTTATAATTATTAAAATAGATGTATATAAAGTAATGTAGCATGTAGCAAGATAAACTTGCCTGGACGGAACACGAAACGGATATGTACGTCATGTCCGACGTCGGTAAAACGTCGTAACGCATGCACGGCACGCGGGAACAGTTCCAAGCAATGCCAGAGGGTGATCACGAAGGTAAGGTACGTCCTCTGGTTCGCCTGGATCGGCAGCGATGGTCAAGGCTCTGGCGATGGCTGCAAATCAAGATTTGAAGAACGGGAAAAGAAAAGAAGGAAAAGAAAGAGGAAGAAGAAGAAGAGAAAGGCTTACTGTGGTTGGTGCTCTGTGGTTGTCTCGGGTCAGAGGAGGTGGCGAGGGATACGACGACGATAGATCGGAGCTCCGGCAAGGTGTTGCGAGGGTGCTCGGAAAAGAGCAGCGAGGTGTAGGGTTGAAGGGGTGTGCAGGGAAAACAAGGGTTTGGTTTGTAGGGCGTTTGGAGAGAGGGAAGAGGAGAGATGGGGATGGTGATGCAGGGAGGCCTACAAGTGGTCGGCGATGAGGGACGACGGTGACAGAAGGGTGGCCGATGTGGTTACTTGGGTGTGCAGGGTTGAATCGGGGAAAGAAGAGTTGCAGGTGAGAAGAGAGAGGTGAGGTGGTCGAGGGAGGAGAAAGGAGATGGTGACGAAGGCGAGGTGAGGCCGACGAGGTTGTCGCCGGCGACGAGGCGTGGGTTCTTGGGTTCTTGAAGTCGAAGGCGAAGACGGCAGAGGAAAAGTGTGAGTGAGAGAGAGGAAGAACGGGAAGGAGGACGAGGAGGTGTAGATGAGGCTGACGAGATGATCGGCGGCGAGGTCGGGTTGTGCAGTCGGGTACGTGGGTTCTCGTGACCGCGGGTTCGCAGGGGAGGTGATGGAGGTGGTGTCAGAGTGAGGGAAGTGATCGAAGGAGATGAGGAGGCGATGACGAGGCCGACGAGGATGGTCGGCGGCGATGGCGACGACGCGAGGAGGGTGCGAGGCATGGGTTTTCTCGTGGGTGAGGAAGCGGGAAGAATGAAAAAAATTAGAGAAGGAAGAAAGAGAGAGAGAGAACGTGGGCTGAATAAATAGGTTTAGGTTTTAAAATAATAAAATATAAATAATATATTTAAGAGAGATTTTCTTTGTGTGTGTTGTTAGGATACTGAATAAATATATTTGAAATTATATTTTAGTTATAACGAATTTATATTCACAGTTAGAAATCTTAAGATATAATATTGTATACATTTTGGGATTTTGGCAATTACAAAAATAGTCCAAAACATGCCCGGGTCGGGTCTAAAGTTCTAGTTTTAAAATATGGATAATATACGTGTCGACCAAAACTAAAATTAGACATCCGGGTAACGAAAATGCATACCCCCAAGAACGGATGCACGTACGTGCGCGTAGCCATCTAAACAAGTCCGTTTCACTGAACGGGACGAGAACAAGATGCGCGGATGCTACCACAGGGTTAGAGGTATCAAGCAGGCCATGTAATGTATTTTTAAAATATTTTATGTGACTTAAAATGTTATATTGTAAAAATGCAAATGTCAGATAAAATGCCAGTATGCAGTATACATGAAAGTGCACAAGTTTATGTAACAAGTCAGGATAAATCATAAACATGAACCAAGACAGGTTTCAAGCATGCGGGTCAGGTCGGATGCTAATACAGATGTCAGATATATTATTTGCACCCAAAACACAGTAAATCAAGAAAATACCACAAAGAAAGAAATATATGAATTGGAATTGCTATAAATGAACTAGTGTATTACATAAAGACTCCTCTCGTATACACTGGCATTCTTCTGTATCAAGCTACAAACAACAGTCTTAACACTAAAACAATATAATACAACTTTAAAAACTACCTTCTCTTTCTGTCTATTCTATTTCTCCCTTATGTTTGGTACTTATCGAGCGATCTATTCGCTGACGACATTCACTTTCTTTCTTCATTGAATGTCGTCAGGTGATCTGGACACTCCGGAGATCGAGCTCACTAGTGAAGACTTGGAACACTTCATTGAAGACCCAGAGTTTTAGTTCATTGTACACTTTTTATTTCAGCACTTTTCCTTTTCTGTTATGCCATTGTTTAGGCATTCTTTTATCCAGTTGTATTTACTTTTCCATGGATTGTACAAAAAGAATGTGAATAAATAAAGTTACTGTTCTATTGTATCTTGTCTCTTGTGAATTTATCTTTATATTGCTTAGATACGTTTAGCGTATTTATTTCACAGTAAATACGTAGTGGCCACGTCGCGTCCCCTGCCTGTACTCTGAGAAGTGGGGCGTGACAGATTTTGTTGGTGGCCCATGCAGGTCAGAGCTGTATGGAACCCTAAGCAATAAAACATAAGAACCAGCAACTAAAACATTCTTTACAATCATGTTCCTTGAATCCTATCTTTCATATTCCTTGAATCATATACTTTGAATCTGTCCTAACCCAAATTTCCCTCACCTCTTTTACAATCTTACCAAAACCTTCGCATTCTTTCATTCCTTCACATATTTTCTTACACTATCAAGTACTTCTATCACCAAAATTTCCTTGAATCTGTTACACTTTCGTTTTACAAATTTCGAGGACGAAATTTTTATAAGGAGGGTAGAATGTAACAACCATAAATTTCCTATACAAGTTTTTACAAAAAAATTTCAAAAATCCATAAAGGGGTATTTATTGTCTGAGCACAAGATAAGTAATTAATTAGCTATTTAATTACAAGAAGGAGCTTGTAGCTCATTGGTAATACCTTGCATTGCTGAACCTAGCCACCAGAGTTCAAATCCCATGCCCCACATTATTTTTAATATTATTTTGTTTTTAAAATTTTTAGAAGTCCAACAGTCAACACGTGATAACTCCCAAAATTTCCACTACACATGAAAAACTAAATATACCAGAGGCTACATCAGGAGACCCCCTACCTACCCAATCTCCGACTCGGGCCGGCGCCGCCGGCCGGACTCGACCGGACGACCGAGTCCCAAACAGGAAATATGTGACTCTTCCCCTCCCCTACCCCCCTGCACACTCCATTTATTTGGATCAGTTCCAGAGACCGTTGAATTCCCCATTTACTCTATTTTTAATGAATTTTTAATGTATTTTTATATTTTTTTAATTAAAACTCTTCATCTACCCTAACCCTAGCCTAACCCTGTAAATACCAACCCTACACAGTACCCCCTCACCCCAAAACTCTGAGCCAACTCTCAAGAAATCATTATAAACCCTTGTGTGCAATCGAAGTGAGCAAGAGGCGAAGCGCCGACGAAATTCCGACGACGACTTTAAGAGCTCCCGGCGACGAAACGACGCACCGGAAGCTACGTTCATTCCATCTTCCTCTTGTCTAGTTCGCAACCCGTAAGTCCTAATTCTATCTTCGCTATTCTTATTCTAAAATACGGAATTACAAAACCCGACGGAATCGGAACTAATCCGATTTCCGATTCGGTTTCTTTATAAAACTTCACTTTTCTTTAATACAATCATGTTTAAACCAATTCATGTTGGCTATTAAACACTAATCAACCATATTGATCAAGTTTCATATCATAAAGTAATTGCTATTTCATTTTACCGTATTTTTCATTTAAATACCGCATAGTTTCAATTTTACATTTAACATCACAAAACTTTGCTATACCTTTAAGTAGATCACGAGGTAATGACCTACCTCCTCACACACTCATATGCAACATAGCACAATACCCTCTGGACATAGAATACGGGAAATCGACATCTTTACAAATAAATACCATAATTAATAAAACCGTTTTCCCTTAATGATTAGTATTTATACAAATCTTTGCAAAGCGCCGCTACAACCCATTTGAGGAACCCGTTCGGGATGGTACGGATTATCGCATATCCTCGGGCATAGTAGTGTGAGATGCAGACCTCCGCAAGGAGCATTCGGTTTCGAAAGATTTAAAATACGACATCTTAAGAAAATGAGATTTTACAAGTATAAAATATATATTAAAATTATTTTTATATAATTATATATATATATATATATATATATATATAACATTAAGATATCTATTTTGAAATATTATAAATATTCCAACTCTTTTCAAAAATCACAAGAATCAGTTTACATTAAAATACCATGAATTCCATATAACTCAATATTACAAATAAATACCCTTTATTATGAAATTAGGATATTTTCATTAGAAATATCACAATATAAAATCTACATTCATTACAACTCTAAAGACGATTAATGAATACTTAGGGTGTATTTTGAAAAGTATATAAACGTATTTTTACATAAAACCCCCTCAAGTTCTAAAAATAACCTTAAGGGCCCTAGTAAACATAGGTTTAAGCGGGACCAATCTCTTGAGCCTTAGGGAGCCGGAGAAGTGGGTGCTTGCCTATTTAAGGTAGACAACTTAATAACGGTGTTATCAACACGGTAATCGTCTTTGAAAAAGACACAAATCCTGCCGCCCATGTGCAACGGTTACCGATAACATCAAAACAATCAGGACTTCAATTTCTTTAATAAATTTTCTGACTCAGACCGAGTCTTCTCATTAATAATCTGACTTGAATATGATTCAAGTACAATCTACAATCTACAATCTACAAAATTACAATTCAACATGAATACATATATTCAATCTATATTCACCGAACCGAACCATGGATATACTTCCATTTACATGATTCTCCATTTACATCCATGATTCTATAGTTACATCCATTTACTGATATCATGGTTTCGGTAAGTTACCCAATTATACAATCTATACAGTTTACAATACAATACAACTATACAACAAGACATCTCGGGGTTTAAGGGGTAGATTGGTACGGAAGGTGTTAGAGGTGGCACGAGACAGTAAGATTTAATACACCTAAAATGAATCCAGTTGCTATTGTACCGTGGCATAAACGGTTCCTTGTACTACACTTGCCTCTAGTCTCTGGCATATAGAGACTCCTCTCGTATACACTGGCATCCTTCTGTACCAAGCTACAAACAGCAGCGTTAACACTAAAACAATATAATACAACTTTAAAAACTACCTTCTCTTTCTGTCTATTCTATCTCTCCCTTATCTTTGGGACTTACCGAGCGATTTGTTCGCTGACGACATTCTCTTTCTTTCTTCTATGAATGTCGTCAGGTGATCTGGACACTCCGGAGATCGAGCCCACTAGTGAAGACTTGGAACACTTCATTGAAGACCCAGAGCATTAGTTCATTGTACACTTTTTATTTCAGTACTTTTCCTTTTCTGTTATGTCATTGTTTAGGCATTGCTTTTATCCAGTTGTATTTACTTTTCCATGGATTGTATAGAAAGAATGTGAATAAATAAAGTTGTTGTTTTATTATATCTTGTCTCTTGTGTATTTGTCTTTATATTGCTTAGATACGTTTAGCGTATTTACTTCACAGTAAATACGTAGCGGCTTTGTCGTGTCCCCTGCCCGTACTCTGGGAAGCGGGGCGTGACATGTTTTGTTGGTGGCCCATACAGGTCTGAGCTGTATGGAACCCTAAGCAATATAACATAAGAACCAGCAACTAAAACATTCTTTACAATCATGTTCCTTGAATCCTATCTTTCATATTCCTTGAATCATATACTTTGAATCTGTCCTAACCCAAATTTCCCTCACCTCTTTTACACTCTTACCAAACCTTCGTATTCTTTCATTCCTTCACATATTTTCTTACGCTATCAAGTACTTCTATCACCAAACTTTCCTTGAATATGTTACACTTTCCTTTTACAAATTTCGAGAATGAAATTTGTATAGGGAGGGTAGAATGTAACAACCCTAAATTTCCTATACAAGTTTTTACAAAAAAATTTCAAAAATCCATAAAGGGGTATTTATTGCCTGAGCACAAGATAAGTAATTAGCTATTTAATTATAAGAAGGAGCTTGTAGCTCATTGGTGATACCTTGCATTGCTGAACCAAGCCACCAAAGTTCAAATCCCATGCCCCACATTATTTTTAATATTATTTTGTTTTTAAAATTTTTAGAAGTCCAACAGTCAACACGTGATAACTCCTAAAATTTCCACTACATATGAAAAACTAAATATACTAGAGGCTACATCAGGAGCCCCCCACCTACCCATCCCCCGACTCGGCTGACTCGGGCCGGCACCGCCGGCCGGACTCGGCCGGACGACCGAGTCCCCAATAGGAAAAATGTGACTCTTCCCCTCCCCTATCCCTTGCACACTCCATTTATTTGGATCAGTTCCAGAGACTGTTGAATTCCCCATTTACTCTATTTTTAATGAATTTTTAATGTATTTTTACATTTTTTTAATTAAAACTCTTCATCTACCTAACCCTAGCCTAACCCTATAAATACCAACCCTACATACTACCCCCCCACCCTAAAACTTTGAGCCAACACTCAAGAAATCTCTAGAAACCCTTGTGTGCAATCGAAGTGAGCAAGAGGCGAAGCGCCGACGAAATTCCGACGACGACTCTAGGAGCTCCCGGCGACGAAACGACGCACCGGAAGCTACGTTCATTCCATCTTCCTCTTGTCTAGTTCGCAACCCGTAACTCCCAATTCTATCTTCGCTATTCTTATTCTTAATACGGAATTACAAAACCCGACAGAATCGGAACAAATCCGATTTCCGATTCGGTTTCTTTATAAAACTTCACTTTTCTTTAATACAATCATGTTTAAACCAATTCATGTTGACTATTAAACACTAATCAACCATATTGATCAAGTTTCATATCATAAAGTAATTGCTATTTCATTTTACCGTATTTTTCATTTAAATACCATATAGTTTCAATTTTACATTTAATATCACAAAACTTTGTTATACCTTTAAGTAGATCACGAGGTAATGACCTACCTCCTCACACACTCATATGCAACATAGCACAATACCCACTGGACATAGAATACGGGAAATCGACATATTTACAAATAAATACCATAATTAATAAAACCGTTTTTCCTTAATGATTAATATTTATACAAATCTTTGCAAAGCGCCGCTATAACCCATTTGGGGAACCCGTTCGGGATGGTGCGGATTATCGCACATCCTCGGGCTTAGTAGTGCAAGATGCAGACCTCCGCAAGGAGCATTCGGTCTCGAAAGATTTAAAATACGACATCTTAAGAAAATGAGATTTTTAGAAGTATAAAATATATATTAAAATTATTTTTATATAATTATATATATATGTAACATTACGATATCTATTTTGAAATATTATAAATATTCCAACTCTTTTCAAAAATCATAAGAATCATTTTACATTAAAATACCATGAATTCCATACAAGTCAATATTACAAATAAATACCCTTTATTATGAAATTAGGATATTTTCATTAGAAATATCACAACATAAAATCTACATTAATTGCAACTCTAAAGATGATTAATGAATACTTGGGGTGTGTTTTGGAAAGTATATAAAAGTACTTTTACATAAAACCCCCTCAAGTTCTATAAATTACCTTAAGGACCCTAGTAAACATAGGTTTAAGCGGGATCAATCTCTTGAGCCTCAGGGAGCCGGAGAAGTGGGTGCTTGCCTATTTAAGGTAGACAACTTAATAACGGTGTTATCAACACGGTAATCGTCTTTGAAAAAGACACAAATCCTGCCGCCCATGTGCAGCGGTTACCGATAACATCAAAACATTCAGGACTTCAATTTCTTTAATAAATTTTCTGACTCAGACCGAGTCTTCTCATTAATAATCTGACTTGAATATGATTCAAGTACAATCTACAATCTACAATATTACAATTCAACATGAATACATATATTCAATCTATATTAACTGAACCGAACCAAGGATATACTTCCATTTACATGATTCTCCATTTACATCCATGATTCTATAGTTACATCCATTTACTGATATCATGGTTTCGGTAAGTCACCCAATTATACAATCTATACAGTTTACAATACAAGACAATATAATACAACTATACAACAAGACATCTCGGGGTTTAAGGGGTATATTGGTATGGAAGGTGTTAGAAGTGGCACGAAACCGTAAGATTTAATACACCTAACATGAATCCAGTTGTCGTTGTACCGTGACATAAACGGTTCTTTGTACTACACTTGCCTCTAGTCTCTGGCATATAGAGACTCCTCTCGTATACACTGGCATCCTTCTGTACCAAGCTACAAACAACAGCGTTAACACTAAAACAATATAATACAATTTTAAAAACTACCTTCTCTTTCTGTCTATTCTATCTCTCCCTTATCTTCGGGACTTACCGAGCGATTTGTTCGCTGATGATATTCTCTTTTTTTCTTCTTTGAATGTCGTCAGGTGATCTGGACACTCCCGAGATCGAGCCCACTAGTGAAGACTTGGAACACTTCATTGAAGACCCAGAGCTTTAGTTCATTGTACACTTTGTATTTCAGTACTTTTTCTTTTCTGTTATGCCATTGTTTAGGCATTGCTTTTATCCAGTTGTATTTACTTTTCCATTGATTGTACAGAAAGAATGTGAATAAATAAAGTTGTTGTTTTATTATATCTTGTCTCTTGTGTATTTATCTTTATATTGCTTAGATACGTTTAGCGTATTTACTTCACAGTAAATACGTAGCGGCCTCGTCGCGTCCCCTGCCCGTACTCTAGGAAGCGGGACGTGACAGGTTTTGTTGGTGGCCCATGCAGGTCAGAGCTGTATGGAACCCTAAGCAATATAACACAAGAACCAGCAACTAAAACATTCTTTACAATCATGTTCCTTGAATCCTATCTTTCATATTCCTTGAGTCATATACTTTGAATCTGTCCTAACCCAAATTTCCCTCACCTCTTTTACAATCTTACCAAAACCTTCGCATTCTTTCGTTCCTTCACATATTTTCTTACACTCTCAAGTACTTCTATCACCAAAATTTCCTTGAATCTGTTACACTTTCGTTTTACAAATTTCGAGGACGAAATTTTTATAAAGAGGGTAGAATATAACAACCCTAAATTTGCTATACAAGTTTTTACAAAAAAATTTCAAAAATCCATAAAGGGGTATTTATTGCCTGAGCACAAGATAAGTAATTAATTAGCTATTTAATTACAAGAAGGAGCTTGTAGCTCATTGGTAATACCTTGCATTGCTGAACTAAGCCACCAGAGTTCAAATCCCATGCCCCACATTATTTTTAATATTATTTTGTTTTTAAAATTTTTAGAAGTCCAACAGTCAACACGTGATAACTCCCAAAATTTCCACTACATATGAAAAACTAAATATACCAGAGGCTACATCAGGAGACCCCCCACCTACCCATCCCCGACTCGGGCCGGCACCGCCGACCGGACTCTTCCGAACGACCGAGTCCCCAACAGGAAAAATGTGACTCTTCCCCTCCCCTACCACCCTGCACACTCCATTTATTTGGATCAGTTCCAAAGACTGTTGATTTCCCCATTTACTCTATTTTTAATGTATTTTTACATTGTTTTTAAATTAAAACTCTTCATCTACCCTAACCCTAGCCTAACCCTATAAATACCAACCCTACACACTACCCCCTCACCCCAAAACTCTGAGCCAACTCTCAAGAAATCACTAGAAACCCTTGTGTGCAATCGAAGTGAGCAAGAGGCGAAGCGCCGACGAAATTCCGACGACGACTCTAGGAGCTCCCGGCGACGAAACGATGCACCGGAAGCTACGTTCATTCCATCTTCCTCTTGTCTAGTTCGCAACCCATAACTCCCAATTCTATCTTCGCTATTCTTAATCTAAAATACGGAATTACAAAACCCGACGGAATCGGAACAAATCCAATTTCCGATTCGGTTTCTTTATAAAACTTCACTTTTCTTTAATACAATCATGCTTAAACCAATTCATGTTGACTATTAAACACAAATCAACCATATTGATCAAGTTTCATATCATAAAGTAATTGCTATTTCATTTTACCGTATTTTTCATTTAAATACCACAAAGTTTCAATTTTACATTTAACATCACAAAACTTTGCTATACCTTTAAGTAGATCACGAGGTAATAACCTACCTCCTTATATACTCATATGCAACATAGCACAATACCCTCTTGTTTCCCCCAATCAAAGCAAAGTTCTGTTTAAATTTCAAAATTCCAAAAATGAAGCAACGCTTCAGATCACTTGCGCTCTGCGCTGCGCGCCACGTGTCAAACACAGGCGCGCTAGCACAGTTGTGCTGTGCTCTGCGCTGCGCGCCACGTGTCAAATACAGGCGCGCCAGCGCCAATTGCGCCAGCACTGGAATTTAAATAATAAATTATTAATTAATCAGAATTAAAATTCTAGAAAGATCTTTCCAATCTTATTAAAACAAGAAGATTGTCTTCTGTAAAACAGAGGCTTTAGGATCAAAGATCCAACGGTGGGGAAATATCCCCACATCAATCAGAGTAAGATCTCTGTAACTAACTTAACAAATCAATTGACCCTATATAAAGGCCCCTAGACTCCAAGTCTAAAAAAAAACAGAGATATAGAAAGAGATAAAAAAGAGAGAGAACCCTCTAAAAACTTGGAGAAAAATCTCAAAAAGAAGAAAGGCGAGCCTTTGAAGAAAGAAGATCATTTTCTTCAGCTTTAAAGGTAAAGAATTAAATTCTTGGAAGAACAGAGATGAAAACATCTCACTAAAAGAAGAATTTTCTTCTAAAAAGATCAAAGATCTAAGAACAAGATCAAGATCTTCAATAAAAAAAAGAGAAAATGATCAGAAAGATCCAATCATAAAAGATTAAAAGAAGTAATTTACTTCATTCTTAGACCTTTTGGTCTATATAAAGGTACAGCCTTTTGATGAGAGCAAGAACCTTGGTTCTTGAATCTTGAAGTAAAACCTCTTCAAGAGAACAGAAAATTTGTTCTTTGATCTGAATTTGATCAAGATGCGCTCTGCGCTATTGGATAGTGCCTTGCACTAATGAAATGCGCATTTGCGCTCCTTGGATTGGCGCACTACGCCAGAACGCGCCACGTGTCAACCACAGACATAATCTGCGTTTTGCGCTTCTAAAACAGCGCATTGCGCTCTTGGAATGGCGCACTGCACCAGAGCGCGCCACGTGTCATTCATTGGTGCAGCGCACTGGCGCTGCGCACTCAGAAAGCGCTGTGCGCTAACAGACTTGCGCTTAGTGCAGAGCGTGACACGTGTCACTTTCGCATGCGCTAGCGCATTGCGCTCTTTAATTGGCGCAAAGCTCCCGACAAGCCACGTGGCGCACTATCAGACCACTAAAAATGCTATGCATTATTATAAAAGGGCAGAACCCAAATAAAGGTCTAACATGCCAAATATGAATGCTATGCATTTAATTACAGAGCCCAATGCTATGCATTATAAAAGGGCATAGCCTAAGTAAAAGCCTAATAGGCAGAACATGGATAAAATGTTAAACATTTTCAACTGGACTTAGCCCAATTTTGGCCATAAGTCCTTAATTTAAATTGAACTGAGCACAACTGCTCTCCCAATCAATTTACACTCGGATCGAGGGTACATCCCTTTACTCCTCTGACATCTGTCGTTGTAATCCTTCAACATCGTTAGAGAGGTGACGGGTACCGACAACCACACACTGTTACGGACTGTGGGGTCCTTAAACTCATGGACTATGATGTCATTAACCTTGACCGTGATGTCTTAAAACTAATATCGGACTATGGAGTCCTTAAATCCTCGGACTATGACGTCCTTAACCTCGACCGTGTTGTCTTAAAACTAACACCGGACTGTAAGGTCCTTAAACTCATGGATTATGATGTCCTTAACCTTGACCGCAACGTCTTAAAACTAACATTGGACCGCAATGTCCTTAAACTACTTATCGAACACAATGTCACTAAACTAAACAATAAAGCCCAATTGCTCTCTTGTCGGATCTAAACGATCCTGTTAAGTTGATCTTAGTCTAGAATTAGACTAACGTGTCCTTAACAAACGTTTAAATTGATCTTAGCCTCAAATAAGGCTAACGTATCCTTAAACACAACCCCCCTAAAACCCAAATCTAAGAAAGATACGGATTTGGACTAGTCCACGTCTTATGGGCGACAACATAACTTAGTCTCTGTATGCAATCCACGGGCAACCAAACACAAAACAAACACCCACGACACGAAGTGACCATCTGGAGAAGGAGAAAGTTGTTACCACGATGCGGTAGCGTAATTAACTGCAGGGGCTTGCGCCTGCAGGGAAGAGCGTCCCCACAATCAAAAACCCCTCAAACGAGGGGGAATCTGACGAAGTCTGCTACATCGGCCGCATCCGTCTAAACCTTCGATACATGGTGCCATAAATCAACTTGACATCTTCGGAGAGGTGGACGGATAGCACCAATTAGCATCTGCCCCGAATTTCAGGCAAGACGGACCTGCGCGGTCGCCTCTCCGCTGTTCGGAGGGGAACAGATTCTGGTACGCCCGGTGGGACCTTTTCCTCTTTCCACTCCACACTTCGTGTGTCGTATTCACGAACGAATCGCGGTTTGTTAATGGTTGCCCTTGGGTTTCAAGTTACTAAGATTTGTTCTCTTACTTGGCGCAGAAAGCAAAACAGCAATGGCATTCGCCTGCTCGAAGTGTTCCAACTGCAGCTGCAACTCGCGTCCTGCCTCAACTGGGGGCATAACCTACGGGCCCCAAGCGGCCTCTTTGTTCACGATGCCCGTGGAGCAGATTACTCAAGCCACCACAGGGCTGTTTTTCGGAACCATGCTTCCGCCGACAAGCTTCAACACCCCAGTGCCCGTACCAGAAGCTCCCAGGAAGTCGGTCTTCAATCGACTTACAGCTACTGCGGCCCCTCTCAGCGGGTCGTCCAGCACAAGCGCCTCGGTCTTCTCCAGATTGGGCCAAAATTCCTGCGGGCCCACAATGAAGCTTGCAGTCCCAGAGAAGGATATTCCGAAGAGAATAACAACCCTGCTCCCGAAGTCGTCAAGGCGGCTTCTCCTGCCAAGGGGTCAGTCTTTACAAGACTGACCGTCCCAACTCCCGCTCCTGCTACTCAAAAGACATCAGTCTTTAATAGGCTGACACCGGCGACAGCCCTTCACCTGAACAGGGGGCAAGACGAGGCCATCTCCGTCACCGAGCCAACTCCATCAGCACGACATGCTCGACGTCGCCACTGGCACCGAGTGAGGAAGGCCGGGGGTAACTCCCCTTCGGGGCTAACTCCACCAGCCCCGACGGCGGAAATTAATGCTGCTGTTCCAACTGGGAACAGCTTTGAGCTGCTAAATAAGGTGCGTAGGAATTCTCCTACCGCCGTACTGAAAAGATCTCCTCCTCCGAGGGAGAATGTCACGGAAATAAAGCCGAAGCAGTCCCCTCAACGGCTGTCCTCCAAGATCTACAAAGTCTGGCGGCAGGTCCGGAACTCGGTGGTGGATCAAGAATATTCTCGCCGGCAGAAAAAGCTGAAAGTCCGATAGGAAGAAAGCCATCCTGCCAAGTCACGGAAAGCTATTTGGGTGCCCACCGCGATGGCCCCCTCAACTTCGAACGCTCATAAGAAGAGAAAGCCGGAGAAGACCCCCATGCCTGTGACAAATGTCAAAGGCACTGAGCCCAAACGCCCTAAGTCTGGGGGCATGATAGTACATAATGTCTACATGGCATCCGGGAAGGAGGATAGCCGCGCTTCTACGGGCCACCGACCACTCACCCGATCCATCACAAAAGCCCAGGAAGAACAGCAGTAGAAGCTCCAGGAGATGCTGACTGCAATGGCCGCGCTCACCAGACTAAAAGAAAGCTCGGAGGCATCATCGGAGCAGCGTCGCGAACACGAAATTGATGCTGAATTCCTTCGAAGAATGCTCGAGAAGAAGGACAAGGAGGCTGCGGAACAAGCGGCCAATATAAAGCAAATGGCTCTCCTGTTCCAAGACATGGTCGGGATGACGATACAGCCGGAGCCTCCAGCCGAAGATCCTCCGATTATCCTCGAAGACGACAGAGGAGAAACGTCAAATCCACCTCCGGCTCTTTCAACAGCCAAAGAGGAAACAATCTCTAAGGCTGCCCTGGATGACTATATTGCTCAGCAAATAAGAGTTCACCAGGCAAATGAAGCGGCTGGCCAGGTCGTGAAGACTGGGCGACCATATCCGGGTTGGTATGATCAAATAAAATATCCGCCGGGCTACACCATCCCGAAATTCCATGTCTACAAGGGGACAGGAAATCCCCATCAACATGTCGCCCAATTCAGGGCACTTTTTGGCAACACCGGCGGTGATGATAAGCTCTTGCTTCGCCAATTCGTCGACAGCTTATCGGAGACGGTGTTTGAGTGGTACTCCGAGCTTCTAAACGACTCCGTCAAAACTTTCGCAGAGATGGATTTGCTATTCACCCAGCGATTTGCGAGCGCCAGCGAACGCACCCCAATAACGATGTTAATCAATGCAGGGGTGAAGCCGGGCGAAACTTGGGTTCAATACGCAATCCGATGGCGGACCTGTGGTCGAAGTGTGAACAGCGCATCAAAGTAGCACCAGCGGTGGGCATGTTCGTGGGCACCCTAGACCCTCATGCAACTATTTCACAGTTCATGATGTTCTTTAAAGCGACTACGTTTCAGGCTTTAATCGATAAGCTAGCCCAGATGGATCAAATGGGTCACATACCGTCTCCCCCGAAACCGAAACCGCGAAACGATAAGGGTAAAGGGAAGGCGACCTTCGTTGCGAACACCCAACCGCAGCCCAGTGCCCCAAAGCTAGCAGATCAACTGGAGGAGAGACGACACTATTATAATGAGAAAATGAAGCGTCCTTACTCATTCCCGCGGGATAAAACAAAGAGGCTGTTTGAGCTGGCAATGCGCAACAGGCTTATCAACTTGCCGAATCCCAGGCGACCGCCGCAACCCAGCGAAGTGAATAATCCTAATTATTGCCCTTACCACCAAACTGTAAGTCACCCGATCGAGGATTGCTTCATCTTTAAGGGATGGATCGAAGATTAGTACCTACAAGACAAGTTTGCGCTGTCTGAGAAGTGGAAGGTAAACCCACCACAACCGCACACTTCTAAGAAGACGGATACACCGGGGGCAACTTGTTCTTTTATTGAAGAAGCCCCATGGGAGGTCGTGCTTTCAGCCAAAACCAAAAGGATGCTGAATGATCTTCAGACATGCCCGGCGATCAGATGGAAGAATCCGTTGGAACCTGAGGTCATCGAGGGAATGCTGAAGCCGCGCCCAACTCCAAAGATCGGTGGTGATAGCCAAAGCGTTCATACTCAGCCGTCGAAATCTTCAAAAAAGAAGAAGAAATCCAAAAAGCCCGTGAAGCCTGGCGACAAGCGCACGGACTTGCAAAAACAGATCGACGCGTTGAGAGAATATAACCAGAAGGTGCGGACTCCAATCACGCTCTGAGAGTTCCTCAGCCACGTTTTGAGGATGAAGATGATGGAGAAGAATCGTCGGACGAATCTGAGAATTACGTAGCAAGTTGCCATGTGATATCTCATTGATCGCTAGACAATGAAGAAGCTCCCTGCACAGAGAGACTGGGGGCAGGTCCCGAATCGGAACTTCTAGGGACGTCAGATGAAATGATTGACACATTCCTCAATGAAGCTCTCCTGAAAAGTAAAGCTGATCGGGAGCGCAAGACGGCCATATTTGAAAGGGCTAAACGCCGGCGACTGGACGAAAGAGTTAAGCCTCTCCCGCCAAATCAAAAGACAACCGTTGTGGATAAAAACAAGTTCAAGACGAGGAAAAGGTTTGCTAAAGCCATATCAATGGGAATGAAGCTACCACCCTCCAAAGAAAACTCTCCCGATGAAGCAAAGATGCATCCTAGATACTGCTTATATCATCGAAAGATTTCGCACCCCACCGAGGAATACGACGCTTTTAAAAGATGGTGGCAAGGGTATGTTGCTCACTGACAACATTTCAAGCGGATAAAACGCAAGACTCGTCGGGAGCAAAGAGATGCGACTGAGGAGCATAAAAGAAATACTGGTAACTGCCGCATGGTCAACACCAGGGAATCGCAAATTCTCACTTTCGGAAGCGACTCTGACGAAGAAATGGCTCTTGGCCCCCTCTTTAAAGAATCCGCATTAGGGAAGGAGCAAGAACCGAAGGCCTGTGAAAACATCCAGCTGCGCAATCGCACGCTCCCGGAAAAGAATCTCGGATCCACGAGTAAAAAAGATAAGGGAAAAGAAAAGGTCTCTGAGGATATCGCCCTGGATGACCAAGTCATGAAAGAGCTGACCGCCAAGGATTCGCCAAAGAAGAACAAGGTGGACAACAACGTTTTGGCACACTTGAGAAAGTTACCCTCGCAGCTCAGCATTCTCGACGCCCTTTTACTATCCAAAGAAGCGAGAGATTCATTGATCAAGGCGCTACAAGAACCAGAGCAATTCCAAGCTTTTCTCGCCGAAGAAAAGATGAAGGACGAGCTGGAGGAAGTACACACAGCCGATATCACCTTCGGCGACGAAAACCTTCTCCTTGGGATGTGCGAGCACAACCGTCCCCTCTATGTCTCAGGGTACTGCCACGATATAAAGATAGGCAAAATCCTGGTCGATAATGGGTCTTCCGTCAATCTTCTCAATGTGCGAGTGTTGAAGGAAATCTGCATGAGCGTCCAGCATCTCGCTCGTGATAAAATCACCATCTTCGGTTTTGACTCCCAGTCATCACGGACTCTCGGGTCTGTGATATTGACATTACAATTCGGGCTACTTATCACGGATATTAAATTTCATGTCATTGACACCAAGACATGCTACAACGCTTTACTCGGCCGGCCTTGGTTACACGAGTACAACATCATCCCTTCTACACAACATCAGTGTATGAAATACTTTAAGGATGGTCTCGAGTATACTGTAACAGGAGAGCTGAACCCATTCTCTGTGAACGAAGTCCGCAAGTACGAAGATGCAAAATATTTCTTGCCAGATTTTGAAGACACGGAGAGATGTCACAAACCAGAGAACAAAGCTATCACCACCATTCCAGTCTTCGGGAGTGATACTGAAGAAGAGGAAGAAATAGTTTATTCAGGTCTTGGCAGTGACTCGGAAGATGAAGTCCATGCTATATTCTCTACTCGGCCTCCAATACGAACATTCGCTGATGAAGAGCAAAGTTTGCAAGTGGCCATGGTTCCGCCCAAACATCATAAGAACTGGACGCGCTTGATACCTACAGTGTGGAAGAGCTGCAGACGTTCTACGTCCCTCCCAAGCGAGAAGGAGAAAAGGCGATCCTATTTTACTGCTCCGGGGAAACCAAAGTGGAGAAAGAAATCTGGCACGGTGCAGATCCTACACTTGACAGGCTTCAGCCCATCCGTCTGCCTAGATATTATACAAAAGGCTTGAAAAGGCTGTTGAAGCGCCAAGGAATACCCTTCAAACAGAACGCTCGAAAAGCCAAGTTCTATGACAGGGTCTGGAACGTTCCCGGAACTCAACACAAGTTGCCCAACGGGAGAATGGGAGCAGTCGGGCTTGGATATGTTCGGTCCAAGAAATGGGAGCTACTCCGCGACTGCTATGTCATACATGACTTTGATGAAGAAGGAGATGCTCAATGGGAGAGTGCTAATCCTGAACCAGAAAAAGTCCCCGACGTGAAAATGCCCAGTCCGTCGTTCGAAGAACAAATGGACAATCTTATAAAGGAAGCTGGTCAAAAAGTTCGAGACAACCATAATCGCGAAATGGCCATCTACGAGAAAGCCAGGACTCAGCGCCTTCTTCAACAGGCTGCGAAAGATGAAAACGCTCCTCCCTGTCAACCTGTTGTACAAAAGGCCCGACGCAGAGGCCGAAACAAGTCAAAAAGCGGAAAAGGCGTTCGACAGCGACAAAGCGGGACTAAGAAGTCACGCGATCGGGAATCGAGCGGTCTGGATTTGTCCCTTATGAAGAAGATGAGTCGAGCATACTCTTTTCCTCAAGACAAGACAAAGAAAATACTTGACCTCGCTATAAAACATCAAATGATTACACTTCCGGAGTCTAAACACCCCGAGCAAGCCAACGAGGTCTCTCACCCAGACTATTGCTCTTATCACCGAGCAATAGGACACCCTCTCGAAGACTGCTTCACCTTCAAGAACTGGGTCGAAGACCAATATCAGCTCGGCAAGTTCGCTCTATCCGACAGTTGGAGGATAACTCCGCCACAGAAGCATGAACCCAAAGCCACGAGAGTAGAGCCGAATCCACATCGGTCTTGTAAGCGAGCTCGTACTTGTCATATGATAACGACATTAAAAGAAAAACCCGAGAATATGGATGAACTCCCTTGGTGCTTCAAAAACAATGATGGCGAGGTGATCTCAGAGTTTCCACCGGCGCCAAAAGAGCTGGAAGATGGAATACATACCACTGCGGATAACCTCAAGAAAATTGATTTGGGGACGATAAGTGACCCGCGACCGACATTCGTCAGTGAGCTGCTGTCTGAAGAAAGGGTAGCTGCACTAAAAGATGTGCTTATGCAGCATAAGGATTGCTTCGCATGGAACTATTCCGAGATGCCAGGACTAGATCCAGAGATTGTTGTCCACAAACTGGCCATATCTCCGGACGTCAAGCCAATCAAACAAGCACCGAGAAGAATGCGGCTCGAGCTTGAGATGAGCATCAACGCCGAGGTCAAGAAGCTAATCGACTCTGGCTTTATCCAAGAGGTTCAGTATCCTGATTGGATCGCCAACATCATCCCGGTGATGAAGAAAAATGGGACAGTGCGCATATTTGTGGATTTTGGGGATCTCAATAAAGCTTGCCCGAAAGACGACTTCCCAGTGCCAGTTACCGAGCTGATGATAGACAATACGTCCACTCACAAAGTCTTCTCCTTCATAGACGGATCGTCAGGATACAATCAGATAAAGATGCATCCCGAAGAACAGAGACATACCGCTTTCCGGACCCCTTTGGATATATTCTGCTATAAGGTAATGCCTTTCGGTCTAAAGAACGCCGGTGCCACCTATCAGAGAACCATGACGAAGATCTTCGATGACCTTATACATGAAATCGTCGAATGCTATATCGACGACCTCATGGTGAGAAGAAAATCATATGAGGAACATCTCGAGCATCTGAAGATCGTTTTTCAACGCCTTCGGCAATACAACTTAAAGATGAACCCTCTCAAATGAGCATTCGGAGTATCCTCAGGCAAATACCTAGGATTCATTGTCCGACACCGAGTCATCGAGATAGATCCGTCAAAGATCAAGGTGATCATAGAAATGCCCCCTCCAAGAACTCTCAAGCAATTGCAGTCTCTCCAAGGGAAACTCGCGTACATCCGGCGATTTATAGCCAATCTCTCTGGCAAGTGTCGTCCGAATAGTCACCTGATGAAGAAGGGAACCCCGTTCGTCTGGGATCACAAATGCCAAGGCGCGCTGGACGAAATCAAGCAGTATCTGCAGAACCCACCAGTGCTGGCCGCTCCGGTCAAGGGAAAGCCCCTTATTCTGTATACAACATCCCTCGAAGGTTCCTTAGGCGCATTATGGGCACAAGAAAACGACCAAGGGAAAGAAAGAGCTCTCTATTACTTGAGTCGAGTTCTGCTGGGGGCAGAAAGCAATTATTCTCCCATCGAAAAACATTTCTTAGCATTGATCTTCGCGATAATGAAGCTCAGGCACTATGCGTTGGCGCATGAAGTCCGTCTCATATCAAAGGTGGATCCTCTCAAATATTTGATGTCAAAAGCCATATTGACGGGGCGACTCGCTAAATGGGCCCTGCTCCTGATGGAGTTCTCGATAACTTATCAACCTCTTAAGGCAGTGAAAGGCCAGGCCATCGCCGATTTCCTCGCTGAACATCCGAAACCGGCCGATTCTCCCTTGAATTGCGAACTGCCAGATGAGCATGCGTTTGATGCGATCGACGGTGGTGATACCCGGTGGGAACTTTATTTTGACGGAGCGTCTTCCATGAAAAAGCGCAAAAAAAAACACGCCCATAATCAAATCAGGGGTAGGCCATATCTTCGTGACCCCACAAGGAGGGATAATGCGATTCGCCTTCTCCTTGACAGAGCCGAGGACGAACAATAAAGCCGAATACGAAGCTTTGATAGCAGGCCTCGAGATCGCCATTGACATGGGAATTGAAAACCTCCTCATATACGGAGACTCCCAACTGGTCATTAGTCAAGTGAACGGCGACTACCAGACGTGCAAGCCAAAGCTGGTGAAATACGGCGAGAAGGTACAGCAACTGCTGACCCAAATTCCCTCCTACATGCTGGAAAGCATACCACGTGCAGAAAATAGCAAAGCAGATGCACTAGCTAAGCTCGCTAAAGAAATGGCCGACGAGAATCTCGACGACGTGAGGATCGTTGTACAAAGCCGTCGGGTTCTTGCGCCGGCGAAAATATCTCCGGAGTTGTCCGAAGAAAAGCGAACGACTGAGCAAATGGCCCTGCAGGTAAAAGACCAAGAAATGGTTGAGGATTGGAGAGAAGTCTTTATAGACTACTTCAAATCCTGTCGAACGCCTGAAGATGCGTCCTCAAAACATCAGCTCATGAAGTGAGCCCTATCTTTTTCCTTCGTCAATGATACTCTGTACAAGAGGTCATTTGATTCCTTGTGGTTGAGATGCCTAGGACCTGAAGAGGCGAAAAGAGTCGTCCAAGAAGTTCACGACGGACTCTGCGGTTCTTACCAAGCCGGGCCAAAGATGAAGTTGAAGATTAAAAGGATGGGCTACTATTGGCCCACGATGATCCAGGACTGCCTCGAATATGCGAAGCAATGCCACTCATGCCAGATTCATGGGGACTTTATCCATCAGCATCTAAATCCACTACATCCAACGGTGGCTAGCTGGCCGTTCGAAATGTGGGGAACTGACATAATCGGCTCCATCGAATCGGCATCGTCCAGAGGACATCGATTCATTTTGGTGACAACTGATTATTTCTCCAAATGGGCAGAAGCAGTACCGCTGAGGGAAGTGAAGACGGAGAATATCCTCCATTTCTTCAAGATGCACGTTATTTATCGGTTTGGAACTCCACGATGGATCATCTCCGACAATGGGCCAGCCTACAGAATCCACAAGATCAGCCGCTTCGCACAACAGCATAATATAGACTGGAGATACTCCTCAGTTTATAATCCCCGAGCTAACGGTCTAGCTGAGGCTTTCAACAAGACCTTGACGAAGCTCGTGAAGATGACGGTGTCCCGAAATAAGAAGGACTGGCACGAGAGACTGCAAGAAGCTCTATGGGCGTAACGAACTACGTTCAAGACGGCCACGAACACAACGCCGTACGTGTTGGTATTCGGTACAGAAGCGGTACTCCCCCTCGAGATAGAGCTACCCTCCCTACGAGTGGCAGTTCATTATGAGCTGACAGACGAAGAAAACGCTCACCTTCGGCTTGAGGAGCTTGATGCCCTTGATGAAACTTGGCTCATAGCGCAACAAAAACTGGAGGCTTATAAAGCAAAGATGATGCGCTCTTACGAAAGATTGACTACGCCGAGGACATTCCGCCAAGGTGAACTCGTGCTAGTGGTCAAAAGACCTATGATCCCCAATCGCGCCAAACGAGGGAAATTCGAGCCAAATTATGAAGGCCCGTACATTATAGACATGGTCTACCAGGGGGGAGCCTATCTACTCATGGACATGCATGGTGAAAGACCTTTCAGGCCAATAAACGGTCGCTTCCTGAAGAAATACTATGCCTAACGAGTTACGGCCTAGGTCAATGATAGATGACGACGACTATGTCCGCTCGCTATCTTCCTAAGCCCAAAAATCTATAAGTAGTAGCTGGTTAACGGACCGAAATGTCCTTAAACTAACAGTGGACCGAAACGTCCTTAAACTAACGACGGACCACTACGTCCTAAAACTAGCTGTTGACCGAGATGTCAATAAACTACGGTTGATTGCGGCATCCCAAAGCCGATAAAATATATATATATATATATATATAATAAGAAAACGGTATGTCCATAAGCAAAATGGGCACGGATGAAAACCCGAAAGGGCTCCGTGAGTAAAAACAGTAGGGCTACCGGCGAGTGTTTGTGAAAACCCGAAAGGACGCAATCTCGTTAAGAGACACTTGCAGGGTCCTCTCGACCTTGTAAGGAGAAACCACCTGCGTGAGATCCTTACGACTCACAAGGGAGCAACACACTTAGGAATCCTCACGATTCCTAAGGAGAAAGTACACTTGCGAGATCCTCACGACTCGTAAGGCGAATCCTCTTATGAGACCTTCACGGCTCATAAGATTTGAAAGTCTTAAGCTACAGAGACCTGAACCTGTTCTTAAGCAACCCCCACAACCTCCGATACTGCCCTACAAGCGGTGCAACACGGACCCTTGTATACAATCAACGGGGGCGAATAAACATTTCCCTAACGAAGTCCCACCCGTGACTAGGGACATGCTCACACGGTGAACAACCCTTGTGAGTCATCTCGACTTATAAGGAGAAAACTCTCTTGTAAGATCCTTACGACTTACAAGGAGCCATGCACTTAGGAGTCCTCACGATTCCTAAGGAGAAGACACACCTATGAGATCCTCATGACTCGCAAGGAGAAATACCTTTGTGAGACCCTTACGGCTCATGAAGTCAAAAGCCTTAGTCGACAGGACCTTAACCCTGTTTGCTAAGCCACCTTTGTTCGATATCGACAGAGGCAAATGATGATTTGCTCCTGGCAATGTCCCAGTTGTAGCGATGCTGATGCCGAAATCAGTGTCTAATTCAGAGCTTGAAGCAAAAAGACAGCAAGCCACACATGCATACGAAATAGCCGAAATGATGGGGCAACTTGCAAGTAAAAATCAGCAAGTAAAAATGTATGCATGCGAAATAGCCGAAATGATTGGGCAACTCGCAATAAAAAGCAGCGAGTAAAAGTAAAACAAATAGCCGAAATGATCGGGCACAGCGAAAAATAGCCGAAATGATTAGGCAATCGCGACCTTCGCGATATAAAAGCTGAAATGATAGAGGATCGCGGAAAGAAATAAAAAAAATGAATGAATGAAATTTATGCCCTACAGGTGATATCACATCAATCCCTGTATACAATCCAGGGGCGCAAACAGAGAAGGAATTACACTCCTCCTCCCCATATTTCCTCAGAAGAAGAAGCCAAATATCGATGGGTCACAGATAGCCTGGAGATCATCTTAACATTCGTCTCAGCAGACACAACATCAAGCAAAGCGGAACAACGGCAACTCCCAGTTCCATGACTCGACGGTGTATAGATGATCGAGAATCAAATCCCAAATCCGTGAAATACGGATATAATCAGCAAAATTCCTGGTCACGTGGAACGCGGATAACGTCACTTCTGACCCCGTGGAAAACATCCAGAGCAGATCCTGGTTCTCACAGAGCACGGCAGTGAACCTGTGTGAAGCATCCAGAGCAGAGCCTAGTCCTCGCCGAACACGGCAGTGAACCCTTGGAAAGCATCTAGAGCAAAATTCCTGGTTACGTGGAATGCGGATAACGTCACTTCTGAGCCCGTGGAAAATGTCCAGAGCGGATCCTGGTCCTCGCAGAGCACGGCAGTGAACCCGTGTGAAGCATCTAGAGCGGAGCCTAGTCCTCGCCGAACACGGCTGTGAACCCGTGGGAAGCATCTAGAGCAAAATTCCTGGTTATGTGGAACGCGGATAACGTCACTTCTCACTTCGTGGAAAACATCCAGAGCGGATCCTGGTCCTTGAAGAGCATGGCAGTGAACCAGTGTGAAGCATCCAGAGCGGAGCCTAGTCCTCGCCGAACACGGCAGTGAACCTATAGGAAGCATCTAGAGCAAAATTCCTGGTTACGTGGAACGCGGATAACGTCACTTTTGACCCCGTGGAAAACGTTCAGAGCGGATCCTGGTCCTCGCAGAGCACGGCAGTGAACCCGTGTGAAGCATCCAGAGCGGAGCCTAGCCCTCGCCGAACACGGCAGTGAAACCATGGGAAACATCTAGAGCAAAATTCCTGGTTACGTGGAACGCGGATAACGTCACTTCTGACCCCATGGAAAATGGCCAGAGCGGATCCTGGTCCTCGCAGAGCAGGCAGTGAACCCGTGTGAAGCATCCAGAGCGGAGCCTGGTCCTCGCCAAACACGGCAGTGAACCCATGGGAAGCATCCAGAGCAAACATTGGACTGTGGAGTCCTTAAATCCATGGACTATGATGTCCTTAACCTCGACCGGAATGTCTTAAAACTAACATTGGACCGTGGAGTCCTTAAATCCACGGACTATGATGTCCTTAACCTCGACCGTGACGTCTTAAAACTAACATCGGACTGTGAGGTCCTTAAACTCTCGGACTATGATGTCCTTAATCTCGACCGTGATGTCTTAAAACTAACAATGGACCGTAATGTCCTTAAACTAATTTTACCTTGGATCATGGGTATATCTCTTCACTCCTTTGATATTTGTCGTTGTAATTCCTCAACGTCTTCAAAGAAGTGACGGGTCCCAATAACCACACATTTCACGGACTGTGGAGCCCTTAAATCCACGGACTATGATGTCCTTAACCTCGACCGTGATGTCTTCAAACTAACGTTGGATTGTGGAGTCCTTAAATCCACGGACTATGATGTCCTTAACTTTGACCGTGATGTCTTAAAACTAACATTGGACTATGAGGTCCTTAAATCCACGGACTATGATGTCCTTAACCTTGACCGTGATTTCTTAAAACTAACATTGGACTGTGAGGTCCTTAAACTCATGGACTATGATGTCCTTAACCTCGACCGTGATGTCTTAAAACTAACATTGGACTGTGAGGTCCTTAAACTCATGGACTATAACGTCCTTAACCTTGACCGTGATGTCTTAAAACTAATAACGGACTGTGGAGTCCTTAAATCCACGGACTATGATGTCCTTAACCTCGACCGCGATGTCTTTAAACTACGGTATCCTGGAAAACGTCCAGAGCGGAGCCTGGTCCTCGCCAAACACGGCAGTGAACCCGTGGGAAGCATCCAGAGCAACCCCTGATTCCGTGAAATGTAGATAAGGGCAACTTCACCCGTCACTTGCGGGTCCTCACGACTCGTAAGGGAGTAAATTCTCTTATGAGATGCTTACGACTCTCAAGAGAAAACACACTTAGGAATCCTCACGATTCTTAAGGAGAAAATTACACCTACGGGATCCTCTCGACCGGTAGGGAGAAAATTCTTTATGAGACTCTCACGGCTCATAAGGTTAAAAAGTCTTAGGTGACGGATCCTAACCCTGTTTCCTAAGCCATCACCACCTTACCAAGAGCAAGAGACTGACGACTATACGCTACCTACAGACCGCACTTGCTAAAGTCACATGACAAACAACACAGCAGGAAAGAAGAAAGCAGAGAAATGACACAAGACATTATGAAGAACGTGTATCTTTTATTCATGAATTAGATTTAGTACAAAATACATCGTGTTAAAGAATAAAGGAAACAAATACATTTTATTCACAATTACAAATGATACAAAATTCTCATTGAGAAGGAAGCGTTTTCAACAAATTCACGAGCTGTTCTCGCACTTATTTAAATGCCTTCTCATGATCAGCTGCCACAGCCAGCTCTGCTTCGACTTGGGCCTGTTGCTGCAAACAGGATGGGAGTTTCTGATCAACTTCCTGCTGGGCAGCCTCCTGACTCTGCGCGACCTGCTCATTAAGATCAAGCTTCTTCCTCAACACCAACCCGTCTGAGATACATCATTGAAGGTTTTCAAAAATGGTGTTCAGCTGGGCAGTATTAGCCGCAACCTCGGCGCGCAGTTGGGTAGATTCAGCAGCAGTCGCCTCACGTTCCTTTCGCTTAAGGGTTGCCTCTCATTCGAAATGGCGAAGGAACGGAACACTTTGCTCAACCCATGCAGCCCGCTGGGAGTTCAAAGCCTAGGTCTCGGGCGCATAAGTTCAAGCTGATGCAGACAGGCCTCAATCTCCCTGCAGTGATTAACCCAAGACTCGACGACGCCTTCATTATGGAAATTTACAAGCGTCGCCATCATCGGATTGACCTCGGCAGCGAAATCGGCGGCAGATATAGGAGCTTCTGCGTCAAGCTCCTCGACGCATCCGCTTAGCATACTCAGACTCATCGTAGCACCTTTTGAGGATGGACGTCTGGAGAAGGGGCCTGCCGACATCATAATGCGAGACTCGAAAGAGACCGGAGTCGAAGCGACAGCTGCAAAAAAAAAATCACAATCAGATGACGGATCTATAAATATAAGAGATTCATGATCAATGGAATTTACTATACCAGCTGCAGCAGGCGGCAAAGCCGGGAGGACCGGGGGCGCAACTGAGCTCCCATCTCCTCCTTCAATCTGTAGCACTGCAATCAGGGCAAAGAAAAATAAGAAATAATTTCATTATCGGTAAAAGAAAGAGCATTAATTGAAAGTTATATTCACCAGCGCCACTGGATGAAGCAAGCTTCGACGGGAAGGAGAAGTAGGGATGCAGCACCTGGTACAGGTGGTCAAAAAGGACTCCTGCAAAGAAGCAATAGTACAACGTCAGTACATAAATTATGCAACCAAGATAAGACTGGTGGGTCACAAATCCATACCTTCCAGCATTTGCGATGGTGCGAAAGAAGGAAAAGAAGTGGTCACCGTCAGGGCGGTAACTGACGGCGCTCCCTCGGGTAAAGTGGCATCAGCATTAGCCGCACCTGCGTTAGAAACAAGATAAATCCTGTCAGGAAGGGTTGCAGAATAAAAAAGGGGGGACGGTAACCCAACAATTTACCTGACGACCCGCCAGCCGAAGCCGTGACGAGGGTGTTACTTGATGCAACAGTGGCGTCTTCCTCCTCTATTGGGACGGTCTCACCTCCCGTTGCCTCATCACCCGACTCTACAGGAGCCGTCGTCACGCTCACGGCGCCGGAAGGCGAAAAAGAACCGTAAGCAGGGAGAGCGATGATCGGAGTGGCGCCCGACTCTTGAGAAAGAGGGGCCATCTCTTGCTCAGCGACCATAGCAGCCGTCTCACCCGCTACCGCTTCGGGCTCAGCGGTCGCAGCCGTCTCGTCCACCTCTGTCGTAGGCTCACTCATAGTAGCCGTTTCATCCACTGCTGCCTCAGGCCCGGCCATAGCAGCCGTCTCACCCGCCGCCGCCTCGGGCTCGGTATCGGCAACCTTCTTGGGCATAGCAGTTCTGACCGTCTCGTCAGCCACTATCTCGGGCCCGGCAACTATGGTTACATTGCCTGCCGTCGCCTCGGGTTCCGTAGCCACCTCCTCCACCGTCCCCTCAGGCTCGACGGTCGCCGCCACCCCTTCAGTGAGACTCAGCCCTGCAGGACAAAGTATATAAGAATCGACGGTTTTAAAACTTTGATAACAAAGCCTCGAAAGCACATTACCTGAGACGGATTTACTGTTGGCTTCCCGAGCTGCACGCGCCGCGCGTCTATGAGCAGTAGACAAGGCGACCAGGAGCTCCTCTGAAGGAGTAGCAGCGGGAGTAACGGCGCTTGAGCCCGCTCCCACGGCCAAAGCAGCGCTACGCTCCCTTGCTGCGCGCCTTAGGCATTTCCTTTCCTCCCGAGCCGTTGCTACAGACTATTTTGAAGCCTCCTTCAGCAAGGCGCCGTCGTCCGCGTTCAGGGTTGCCTCCAGAGCCTTCAAGGCATCCATCATTGGCTTTTTAAGTAGGGCCTCTCGCGGCAACCCCGAACAGGCCGGGACTTCGGTAGCTGGCCCGGGGAGAACTCCCGCAACGGCTTGCGAAGTAGGTCTTACGGTCCCTACAAAGAGATAAGAAAGGTTAGATTGGCCGTAAAAAGGAGAATGAATACCCAATGAGCCGAGACGTACCAACGCCCGATAGAGCGCGTTTCCTCTCTTCCTCCTCGAAAGTTTTGAGAGAAGCAGCGATGGCTTCTTCGGTAGAAATGCCTGTTTAAAAAGGAAGAGCGTTAGAAAAAAAAATGATAAAAGTACGATGAAATGACGAAGAATACAACTGGTGATTACCTGATTGCGCGAGTTTAGCCAACCACGTGTCGCGCCTTGCCAATCGCTCAGAAGCTGCGATGGCGGCCGCCAGATCAGTGTCTTCTGGCTCTACAAAGAAACCCTCATTGGTTCCATACTCGCTTAGACCTTCGGTAAGAGGGGCCTGAGCTCTAAGCCGAGTACGACATCAAGAGAAAGGACCGACTTCTTCTTCCTCTTTTGCGCGCGAACTCCGGCCGCACCCAAGATCAGCTTACGCTTCGTGGGCACCTTGGGACGGCGAGTCCCGATGTCCGAGCCCACGCCGAGTTCAGGCGAAACCACATTTACCGTCTCTACAGGAGTACGGGGCGCTGGGGGCACGTCCACAGGATCACGGGGCAACCCACATGGGGGCTCAGCACTCGTGGAGGTTCATCTCCAGCATCTCCTCTTAGTGGAGGAGGGACAGAGGTCTTTCGCCTTAGGGGAACGTTGCGATCGCTGGCCGGGGGGGCATCCTTGCGATCAAGCAGCAGTCGTTTCTCTTCCCGGATAACAGCGCCCATCGCATGCTGATACAAAGCCCCGTATACGTTGAGGGCCCATGGAATGCAACTCGGCTCGCTAATGAAGAAGTGGGAGCCCGTATTCAGCCTCATAAAATGATGTAGTGCACTCCTTATCCCCTCCCTGGTGGCCGCAGGCTCTTCCAGAAACGCCTCCAGTGGGAACCCTTGGTTATAACTTAACTGCTGGGCGAAGCGATGGGGGTTGTACCTCATAAAAAGCACCACATCGTTCTGCCTGAACACAAGGAAGCCCGGCCGGATGGAGTATAGATGTAGAATCTCCCGGGCTTTCAATACGGAGGCCCCATCCTTGAAATTATCATGCAACGCCAACACCGACATGGAGGTCTCCGGGCCGATTGTCATGACCTTGTCCATGAAAGAAATGCCTGCTCCGACCATGCGCGGACAAAGAAGCAACCCCCTAGCCTCACGCGGAGGCGGATTCACGATAGAAGCGCCGATCAGCCGCATAACTCTCGGGAGTCTGCACTTCTCGTAAAACGAGGGTCTCTTATGAATACCAAATACCCCGAGCACATGCATTTCCATCCATGAAGTAAAGTAGTGCATCGGGAAATTGGCGGGTTGCACCCCCGGTTCATTTGCGTCCGCCGCCACGCTAAGACCATCGTACAGATGGGCTAATCCGGCAATTCCAATAGACAATTGTATGCCAGCCACCATCCAATGCGCTGGGTAGAAGACGGACGGCCTCATATAGCACGGGTGCATGGGGAGCGCGAACCAGCACAGCCATAGCCCCAGAAACCCGAGAAAGAAAGTCTCCTCGTCGATGCCCGGAGCGGCGATTTCCGATAAGGGGATGATTGCAGCATCGGGGAGGTAAAAACCCTTTTGGTCGTCTTCCAGTGCTGGTCGACGATCTAAGCCAAGGCCGAAGGGGTCGTCAAGCTTGGCAAATTTTTCGCCCCGTTGCGATAGAATCTCCGGTCGAAGAAAGCGGACGATGAAGTCTGCGAAACTAACTCCCCGGCCTCCCGATTCCAAGTAGAGACTTTCATACATATTCAGCACCTTTACCAGACTCGGAAACTGGTGCTGAATAGCATTCTCCGGCGTTGGGTCCATCACCAACGGCTTAGTGGCGAAGACATATTCATCAGGAGGAAGCAGCTCCTCATAGTGCTCTCCCCTCACTGGCAGACCGGAAATTTCAGCAAATTCTTCCGGAGGAATGGAAACTTCCCTGTCCATCAGAAGAAAGGTATGGGTGGGGATGTTCCATTGCTCTATGAATGCTTTAGTCCACCATGTCGGAGGAGCAGAGTACTCGAACAGCGAGGCGTAAACTGCGGGGTATAGACCGATCTTCAACAGGTGCGTCTTCTTCACTGATAAAATGTACCTGGCCCACTGCAGATATCCCGCCGAATGTCGAAGGGTCAACCCGATGTTGTAGGGTTGTCCCCAAGGGCGCGACTCGCCCTGGCATATGCGCTGCCCAAAAATATCCACGACTGCCGGCATCTGCATGGGAATGGCAACAATCGAAGGTTGAAGAAGATCCTCCGAGGTCCAGTTAACAACCTCTACGGCATAGTTCACCGGGGGTATATCTGCGTACGAGATTGACGATATTGGATCCGACGGCGTCGCGCAAGAGAAGCTTCGACGACCTTTGATAATTTCGCTGTACCACCTATCCCACAGGTGAAGGTTCTTGTACTCCGGGTCGTAGTCCTTAATGAGAGCAAGAACCTCCCGGTCTACCGGTGCCTCAGGGAATCCTCCCTCTGAACGAAAAAACGGGAACGAAAGGTCAGAAGACATGTCGCCTGCGAGAAAAAGCGAAATTCAATTATCAGTATCATAATTTAATTTTAAAAGCCCGACGCTTGGTACTTTAAAATTTGTACCACACTGCAATACAGTGGAGAGGGGACTAAAGGGGACCCACAAAATCCAGATGACAATCCATCAATTAATAAGACAGCCCCATCATTGGATGAGACTGTCAATTAATGAGAAAATCCTCAAAGAATATTCTCATTAAATGAGAAATCACTCGAGACAAGGAGAAAATCCCCCTTTCAGAACAAAGCTCTGTCACGGAGTGACACTTGTCAAACTCTGGTCACAAGGGAATAAAATTCCTTAAAGAGCCTAGCTCTGTAATAATGATGGAAAAATCCATCAAAGAAAATTAATTCTTAAGAATTAAAATTCTGGGATCTTAAAGATCCATGAAAAAACTCTTCAGAGTTCTTCATCAAAAGATCAAAAGATCTATGCATTGTCGATGAGAAAAGCTCTGTTCATGGGTTAAGAAACCCTGAAACAAGATCTCTTTAGATCTATGGATTCTTGAGAGCAAAGCTCTGTTTATGAAACCCCAAAAGGGTTTTCTTTAGATCAAAAGATCTATGAGAGCAAGGCTCTGTTAATTAAAATTAATTTAATTTAATTTAAATTTTTACCTAAAATTTTTCTAGAGTTCTAACTCTTGAAGTTCTTGGAAAGAAGAGCAAGGCTCTGAAAATAAAAATCTTGAGAAGATGATAATCATCTGAGGACCAAGAGTCCTATTTATAAGTGCTGAAGCGCCTCTTCAACTTCTGAGTTGATCTAATGGCTCAGATGTTGCCACCGCTGCACTCACGTGTGCGCCACGTGAGCGCAACGGTGGGGGGGGGCATTTGTTTCCCCCAATCAGAGCAAAGTTTTGTTTGGATTTCAAAATTCAAAAAATGAAGAAAAGCTTCAGATCACTTGCGCTCTGCGCTGCGCGCCACGTGTCAAACACAGACGCGCTAGCGCAGTTGCGCTGCGCTCTGCGCTGCGCGCCACGTGTCAAACACAGACGCGCCAGCGCCAATTGCGGTAGCACTGGAATTTAAATAATAAATTATTAATTAATCAGAATTAAAATTCTAGAAAGATCTTTCCAATTTTATTAAAACAAGAAGATTGTCTTCTGTAAAACAGAGACCTTAGGATCAAAGATCTAACGGTGGGGAAATATCTCCAGATCAATCAGAGAAAGATCTCTGTAACTAACTTAACAAATCAATTGGCCCTATATAAAGGCCCCTAGATTCCAAGTCTAAAAAAAACAGAGATATAGAAAGAGATAAAAAAAAGAGAGAGAACCCTCTAAAAGCTTGGAGAAAAATCTCAAAAAGAAAAAAGGCAAGCCTTTGAAGAAAGAAGATCATCATCTTCATCTTTAAAGGTAAAGAATTAAATTCTTGAAGAACAGAGATGAAAACATCTCACTAAAAGAAGAATTTTCTTCTAAAAAGATCAAAGATCTAAGAACAAGATCAAGATCTTCAATAAAAAAAAAGAGAAAAAGATCAGAAAGATCCAATCATAAAAGATTAAAAGAAGTAATTTACTTCATTCTAAGATCTTTTGGTCTATATAAAGGCACAGCCTTTTGATGAGAGCAAGAACCTTGGTTCTTGAATCTTGAGGAAAAACCTCTTTTAAGAGAACAGAAAATTTGTTCTTTGATCTGAATTTGATCAAGATGCGCTCTGCGCTATTGGAAAGTGCCTTGCACTAATGAAATGCGCATTTACGCTCCTTGGATTGGCGCACTGCGCCAGAACGCGCCACGTGTCAACCACAGACATAATCTGCGCTTTGCGCTTCTAAAACAGCGCATTGCGCTCTTGGAATGGCGCACTGCACCAGAGCGCGCCACGTGTCATTCATTGGTGCAGCGCACTGGCGTTGCGCACTCAGAAAGCGCTGTGCGCTAACAGACTTGCGCTTAGCGCAGAGCATGACACGTGTCACTTTCCCATGCGCTAGCGCATTGCGCTCTTTAATTGGCGCAAAGCGCCTGACAAACCATGTGGCACACTATCAGACCACTAAAAATGCTATGCATTATTATAAAAGGGCAGAGCCCAAATAAAGGTCTAACAGGCCAAATATGAATGCTATGCATTTAATTACAGAGCCCAATGCTATGCATTATAAAAGGGCAGAGCCTAAGTAAAAACCTAATAGGCAGAATATAGATAAAATGTTAAACATTTTCAACTGGACTTACCCCAATTTTGGCCATAAGTCCTCAATTTAAATTGAACTGAGCACAACTGCTCTCCCAATCAATTTACACTCGGTTCGAGGGTACATCTCTTTACTCCTCTGACATCTGTCGTTGTAATCCTTCAACGTCGTCAGAGAGGTGACGGGTCCCGACAACCACACACTGTTACGGACTGTGGGGTCCTTAAACTTATGGACTATGATGTCCTTAACCTTGACCATGATGTCTTAAAACTAATATCGGACTGTGGAGTCCTTAAATCCTCGGACTATGACGTCCTTAACTTCGACCGTGATGTCTTAAAACTAACACCGGACTGTGAGGTCCTTAAACTCACGGACTATGATGTCCTTAACCTTGAGTGCAACATCTTAAAACTAACATTGGACCGCAATGTCCTTAAACTACTTATCGACCGCAATGTCACTAAACTAAACAATAAAGCCCAATTGTTCTCTTGTCGGATCTAAACGATCCCGTTAAGTTGATCTTAGTCTAGAATTAGACTGACGTGTCCTTAACAAACGTTTAAGTTGATCTTAGCCTCAAATAAGGCTAGCGTATCCTTAAACACAAACCCCCCCAAAACCCAAATCTAAGAAAGATACGGATTTGGATTAGTCCACGTCCTACGGGCGACAACATAACTTAGTCTCCGTATACAATCCACGGGCAACCAAACACAAAACAAACACCCACGACACGAAGTGACCATCTGGAGAAGGAGAAAGTTGTTACCGCGATGCGGTAGCATAATTAACTGCAGGGGCTTGCGCCTGCAGGGAAGAGCGTCCCCACAATCAAAAATTCCTCAAACGAGGGGGAATCTGACGAAGTCTGCTATATCGGCCGCATCCGTCTAAACCTTCGATACATGGTGCCATAAATCAACTTGACATCTTCGGAAAGGTGGACGGATAGCACCAATTAGCATCTGCCCCGAATTTCATACAAGACGGACCCGCGTGGTCGCGTCTCCGTTGTTCGGAGGGGAACACCTCTAGACATAGAATACGGGAAATCGACATCTTTATAAATAAATACCATAATTAATAAAACCGCATTTCCTTAATGATTAGTATTTATACAAATCTTTGCAAAGCCCCGCTACAACCCATTTGGAGAACCCGTTCGGGATGTTGCGGATTATCGCACATCCTCGGGCTTAGTAGTGCGAGATGCAGACCTCCGCAAGGAGCATTCGGTCTCGAAAGATTTAAAATACGATATCTTAAGAAAATGAGATTTTTAGAAGTATAAAATATATATTAAAATTATTTTTATATAATTATATATATATGTAACATTAAGATATCTATTTTGAAATATTATAAATATTCCAACTCTTTTCAAAAATCACAAGAATCATTTTACATTAAAATACCATGAATTCCATACAAGTCAATATTACAAATAAATACCCTTTATTATGAAATTAGGATATTTTCATTAGAAATATCACAATATAAAATCTACATTCATTACAACTCTAAAGACGATTAATGAATACTTGGGGTGTATTTTGAAAAGTATATAAAAGTATTTTTACATAAAACCTCCTCAAGTTCTATAAATTACCTTAAGGACCCTAGTAAACATAGGTTTAAGCGGGACCAATTTCTTGAGCCTCAGGGAGCCGGAGAAGTGGGTGCTTGCCTATTTAAGATAGACAACTTAATAACGGTGTTATCAACACGGTAATCGTCTTTGAAAAAGACACAAATCCTGCCGCCCATGTGCAGCGGTTACCGATAATATCAAAACAATCAGGACTTCAATTTCTTTAATAAATTTTCTGACTCAGACCGAGTCTTCTCATTAATAATCTGACTTGAATATGATTCAAATACAATCTACAATCTACAATATTACAATTCAACATTAATACATATATTCAATCTATATTGACTGAACCGCACCATGGATATACTTCCATTTATATGATTCTCCATTTACATCCATGATTCTATAGTTACATCCATTTACTGATATTATGGTTTCGGTAAGTCACCCAATTATACAATCTATACAGTTTACAATACAAGCCAATACAATACAACTATACAACAAGACATCTCGGGGTTTAAGGGGTAGATTGGTACGGAAGGTGTTAGAAGTGGCACGAGACAGTAAGATTTAATACACCTAACATGAATCCAGTTGCTGTTGTACCGTGGCATAAACGGTTCCTTATACTACACTTGCCTCTAGTCTCTGGCATATAGAGAATCCTCTCGTATACACTGGCATCCTTCTGTACCAAGATACAAACAACATTGTTAACACTAAAACAATATAATACAACTTTAAAAACTACCTTCTCTTTCTGTCTATTCTATCTCTCCCTTACCTTTGGGACTTACCGAGTGATTTGTTCGCTGACGACATTCTCTTTCTTTCTTTTTTGAATGTCGTCAGGTGATCTGGATACTCCAGAGATCGAGCCCACTAGTGAAGACTTGGAACACTTCATTGAAGACCCAGAGCTTTAGTTCATTGTACACTTTTTATTTCAGTACTTTTCCTTTTCTATTATGCCATTGTATAGGCATTGCTTTTATCCAGTTGTCTTTACTTTTCCATGGATTGTAAAGAAAGAATGTGAATAAATAAAGTTACTGTTTTATTATATCTTGTCTCTTGTGCATTTATCTTTATATTGCTTAAATACGTTTAGCGTATTTATTTCACAGTAAATACGTAGCGGCCTCGTCGCGTCCCCTGCCCGTACTCTGGAAAGTGGGGCGTGACAGGTTTTGTTGGTGGCCCATGCAGGGCAGAGCTGTATGGAACCCTAAGCAATATAACACAAGAACCAGCAACAAAAACATTCTTTACAATCATGTTCCTTGAATCCTATCTTTCATATTCCTTGAATCATATACTTTGAATCTGTCCAAACCCAAATTTCCCTCACCTCTTTTACAATCTTACCAAAACCTTCGCATTCTTTCATTCCTTCACATATTTTCTTACACTATCATGTACTTCTATGACCAAACTTTCTTGAATCTGTTACACTTTCCTTTTACAAATTTCGAGGACGAAATTTTTATAAGGAGGGTAGAATGTAACAACCCTAAATTTTCTATTCAAGTTTTTACAAAAAAAATTCAAAAATCCATAAAGGGGTATTTATTGCCTGAGCATAAGATAAATAATTAATTAGCTATTTAATTACAAGAAAGAGCTTGTAGCTCATTGGTAATACCTTGCATTGCTAAACCAAGCCACCAGAGTTCAATTCCCATGCCCCCACATTATTTTTAATATTATTTTGTTTTTAAAATTTTTAGAAGTCCAACAGTCAACACGTGATAACTCCCAAAATTTCCACTACACATTAAAAACTAAATATACCATAAGCTACATCAGGAGACCCCCCACCTACCCATCCCCCAACTCGGGCCGGCGCGGACTCGTCCGGACGACCGAGTCCCCAACGGGAAAAATGTGACTCTTCCCCTCCCCTACCCCCTGCACACTCCATTTATTTGGATCAGTTCTAGAGACTGTTGAATTCCCCATTTTCTCTATTTTTAATGAATTTTAATGTATTTTTACATTTTTTTAAATTAAAACTCTTCATCTACCCAAACCCTAGCCTAACCCTATAAATATCAACCCTACACACTACCCCCTCACCCCAAAACTCTGAGCCAACTCTCAAGAAATCACTAGAAACCCTTGTGTGCAATCGAAGTGAGCAAGAGGCGAAGCGACGACGAAATTCCGACGACGACTCTAGGAGCTCCCGGCGACGAAACGACGCACCGGAAGCTATGTTCATTCTATCTTCCTCTTTTCTAGTTCTCAACCCGTAAGTCCCAATTCTATCTTCGCTATTCTTATTCTAAAATACGGAATTACAAAACCCGACGGAATCGGAACAAATCCGATTTCAGATTCGGTTTCTTTATAAAACTTCACTTTTTCTTTAATACAATCATGCTTAAACCAATTCATGTTGACTATTAAACACTAATCAACCATATTGATCAAGTTTCATATCATAAAGTAATTGCTATTTCATTTTACCGTATTTTTCATTTAAATACCACATAGTTTCAATTTTACATTTAACATCACAAAACTTTGCTATACCTTTAAGTAGATCACGAGGTAATGACCTACATCCTCACATACTCATATGCAACATAGCACAATACTCTCTGGACATTGAATACGGGAAATCGACATCTTTTCAAAGAAATACCATAATTAATAAAACCGTTTTTCCTTAATGATTAGTATTTATATAAATCTTTGCAAAGCGCCGCTACAACCCGTTTGGGATGGTGCGGATTATCGCACATTCTCGGGCTTAGTAGTGCGAGATACAGACCTCCGCAAGGAGCATTCGGTCTCGAAAGATTTAAAATACGACATCTTAAGAAAATGATATTTTTAGAAATATAAAATATATATTATAATTATTTTTATATAATTATATATATATGCAACATTAAGATATCTATTTTGAAATATTATAAATATTCCAACTCTTTTCAAAAATCATAAGAATCATTTTACATTAAAATACCATGAATTCCATACAAGTCAATATTACAAATAAATACCCTTTATTATGAAATTAGGATATTTTCATTAGAAATATCACAATATAAAATCTATATTCATTACAACTCTAAAGATGATTAATGAATACTTGGGGTGTATTTTGAAAAGTATATAAAAGTATTTTTACATAAAACCCCCTCAAGTTCTATAAATTACCTTAAGGACCCTAGTAAACATAGGTTTAAGCGGGACCAATCTCTTGAGCCTCAGCGAGCCGGAGAAGTGGGTGCTTGCCTATTTAAGGTAGACAACTTAATAACGGTGTTATCAACACGGTAATCGTCTTTGAAAAAGACACAAATCCTGCCGCCCATGTGCTGCGGTTACCGATAATATTAAAACAATCAGGACTTCAATTTCTTTAATAAATTTTCTGACTCAGACTGAGTCTTCTCATTAATAATCTAACTTGAATATGATTCAAGTACAATCTAAAATCTACAGTCTACAATATTACAATTCAACATGAATACATATATTCAATCTATATTGACCGAACCGAACCATGGATATACTTCCATTTACATGATTCTCCATTTACATCCATGATTCTATAGTTACATCCATTTACTGATATCATGGTTTCGGTAAGTCACCCAATTATACAATCTATACAGTTTACAATACAAGACAATACAATACAACTATATAACAAGACATCTCGGGGTTTAAGAGGTAGATTTGTATGGAAGGTGTTAGAAGTGGCACGAGACGGTAAAATTTAATACACCTAACATGAATCCAGTTGCTGTTGTACCGTTGTATAAACGGTTCCTTATACTATACTTGCCTCTAGTCTCTGGCATATAGAGACTCCTCTCGTATACACTGGCATCCTTCTGTACCAAGCTATAAACAACAGCGTTAACACTAAAACAATATAATACAACTTTAAAAACTACCTTCTCTTTCTGTCTGTTCTATCTCTCGCTTATCTTTGGGACTTACCGAGTGATTTGTTCACTGACGATATTCTCTTTCTTTATTCTTTGAATGTCGTTAGGTGATCTGGACACTCCGGAGATCGAGCCCACTAGTGAAGACTTGGAACACTTCATTGAAGACCCGGAGCTTTAGTTCATTGTACACTTTTATTTCAGTACTTTTCCTTTTCTGTTATGCCATTGTTTAGGCATTGCTTTTATCTAGTTGTACTTACTTTTCCATGGATTGTACAGAAAGAATGTGAATAAATAAAGTTGTTGTTTTATTATATCTTTTCTCTTGTGCATTTATCTTTATATTGCTTAGATTCGCTTGGCCTATTTATTTCACAGTAATTACGTAGCGGCCTCGTCGCGTCCCCTGCCCGTACTCTGGGAAGCGGGGCGTGACATAGATGTACCCTTGAACCAAAGTTGATTGAAAGGGCTCTGGGAATTATTTTGAATGTCAAGAGTATGGTTGGAGTTCAGCTTCAGGAGATCTTGCCTCTGTAAAACTTAGGTAGTTTAGGCTAAGATTGGCTTGGATATAGTGTTAAACACTCGAGTACACTCGTCTATCACGTGCTTCTACGTGATGCGCTTAAAATAGTGTTAAACACTAAGGATGAAGCGCACAAAATAGTGTTAAACACTAAAAAAAGGAAGCGCTCACGTGGGGCCACGTGAGGCGCTTGAGTTTTGGGCTAGACTTCCCTTATTTTATTCTCAGAATATGCAGGTAAGTGTTAAACACTTAATCTTTATGGCCATCACGTGTGGGCACGTGATGGGTACCCATGCATTGGATATTAAAAGGATTTGTTAGGGGTCACATGAGGATACGTGAGGGCGCCCATACGTTAGATATTAATCCTTCAGTTTTTTTTATCTTCTCTTTTTTTAAAGAGGTGTTTGTCAGGGGTCACGTGAGGCACCCAAAATCGATTCTGCCCCTTATTTTTTTTTTGAGAAGTCTGTTCAAGGGTCACGTGGGAGCACGTGACCTAATCTTATTTGTTCTCTTGGTCATTGGAGGGGAGGGTCACGTGTTACCACGTGATCATGTTGGGTACTTGATCCTTTTACATGCATGGAGAGATAAATCCCTCGTATAAGAATTAAATTCTCTTATAGGGTTAAACCCTAATTTTATTTAGAGGAATTAAATTCCTATATGTTTGAAAGAATTAAATTCTTTAAACTCAATTCTCCCTTTAAGTTTTGGATCTGCATGGCAGAACCTCCCCGATGAGAATTAAATTCTCAACTTATTGGAAGATCTGCTTCTGCAGATTTATTACCATGAAGAATAACTAAGTTCTTATATTAAGAGTTAAACCTTATCTTTGTTGGAGGAATTAAATTCCTATGTTCTTTGTGGGAGAATAAAATTCTCTGAACTTAGGTCCTCCCTTAGGTTTTAGATCTGCATGGCAGAGTCCCCCAGATGAGAATTAAATTCTCAACATATGGGGAGATATGCTTCTGCAGATCTTCAACCAAAGGAAGAACTAAGTTCTTATTCAGAAGAGTTAAACTCTTAGTTTGAGAATTAAATTCTCTTTTGTTTTATGGGAGCTTATAGAATGATCTCTTTCCCTCTCTTACCTTAGGTTTTTTTCTTTTCTGAAGAGATCTTCTTTTCTCTCTGGAGAATTAAATTCTCTCTCTTTTTGTATTCTCTCTCTGTTGTTGTCCCCCTCTTCTTCTTCTCTTCTTGGCTCCTATTTATAGGAGAAAGAAAAGAATCAGTTTGTTTAGTCAATTTTTCATTGAAAGATTTTGATTGTTTTGTAACCAACATGATCTTTTAGATCACTCGGTGAATTTTATTCAACATTGGATTTTTAATCCAAAAGATATTTTATTTGTTGTTCCCGGCAGATTTTAGGAAAATCTGCCCTTGTATAGAATCTTTCTATAAATTGGTGATTTTTAATCACCATTGGATTTTTAATCCAACGGTGATCCACTTTACAGAGCGCAATCTTTTTTGTTTGGAAAGATCTAGGAAAATATTTTTCCAATTAAGGCTTTTGATTCCTTCTTAATTAGAATTTAATTCTATTAGTTCAGATGGTTTAGGAGTTTATCACGTGTTGGCATGTGACCCCATTTGATAAAGCATTCAAATTAGAATTTAATTCTATTGTTTCAGAGGGTTTAAGAGCCTATCACGTGTTGGCACGTGACCCTACTGATTAAGCATTCAATTTAGAATTTAATTCAGTGTCTACAGGCTTTGCCTGTAAATGGTCACGTGTCTGCACGTGAGACCTGGTCACGTGTTGACACGTGACCCCACTGACACAGCATTTCTAATTTGTTTATTTTATTCAGTATCTACAGGCTTTGCCTGTAAATGGTCACGTGTCTGCACGTGAGGCCTGGTCACGTGTGGGCACGTGATGCCCGGTCACGTGTAGACACGTAATACCTCATTTGAGGTTTCCCTTGCTGCTTTATCTGTATTTTATTTAAATTCCCATGAGGGAACAAATTCCCCCACAACGTTGTTCTCACGTGTTTACACGTGAGTGCAACGCTGTAACTTTTGTGGTCGTTGGATCTGCCTAGGGAACAGAGAAGATGAACCATTTCCCATCATGTCCTATAAATGCAGAGGTCTCTTCAACAGCGCCTCCACTCCTTCATCTTCTTCCTTTCTCGTTCTTGCCTTGAGAATTTAATTCTCTTTTTCAGAGCTCAGTTCTCTGTTCAAATTTTTTTTCAGAGTTTAACTCTGTCCACCCAAAAAGAATCCCTTTTTAGGTAAGGGTCTTGAACGGCCGAGGAGCTTTTGTAGAAATTTTCTTTGGATTTTAAATCCACACCAAGGATTTTTTTTCCTTTTAAAAAGAACTCATCTTTCTGAACTCTAAGAACGCACGGTCTTTAGGTAGTAAGCCCCCAATGTTGGGCATCTTTCTCTGATCTTAGGAGATTGATGATGGTACCCATTTTCTTTTGGAATTTAATTCTATTCCAAAGAGCTTAGCTCTGAAAATTTTCTTGGAATTTAATTTCTCTGTTCAAAAAAGGAATTTAATTCCTCCGGAGAACTTAGTTCTCAAACAACATTTCTTGAGATTTTCATCTTCAGTTGTTCTTGGCAAAATTTTAGGAGAGATATTTCTTGGATTTCGCCCAGAGTTGGTGATGAGTTTTTTCCTTGGGGAATGTGTAGAGATGTTTGACATCCACTTATTCATTTATTGAGAATCTTCCTTTGTTCTCGTAATGATTACCCTGCCTCATCATTAGTGAGCCGCCATCTTGATTTTGTGGGGCCCTTGTGTTTTGCAGCCAATGGTCCCATGAAATAAGCGGCTTGTCGCCTTCTACCACTGTCTTTTTATATATATATTTATAAATATATATACACGTGTTGGTTTCATTAACAGTTTCCTTTCCTTTGTTTCAGGAACAATGACTTCTCTTCCGTACTTTCCTTTTACCCGCTCAGAGGCTGCTTTTCCTCAGTCACCGTCTGATGAAGAGGTGATGGCAATGATTAAGGCTCATGACCCGGACTGCTCCAATCTACTTTTGTGGGGAACTTGGTACGGTCATATCATCTGCGGTCGCCGAAGCTTTCTTTGCGAGGTGCCAACAGAACCTCTCCGCCCGTTCTTGCCGATGGACCATCCGCAGACTGCTTTTGCTGTAGAGGTGGCGGATTGGACTCCTACAGGCCGGCTCGAGCCGTCGACACTTGGGATACCAAACCAGCCTATGCCGGCCATAGACATCTTGGGGCGTCGTATCTGCCAAGGTGAAGCCCAGCCCTAGGAACAAGTCTACAAGATAGGGCTTACCCCTCGCCATCCCACGGGCTATCTTCTCTGGGCTCGTTATATCCTGTCCGCTCATCGTGCACGACTGCAGAAGGTCGGGCTTTACCAGGCGGTGTACGCGTCTCTCTTCCATTATCAGTCTCCTCATGTATGGTGGGTTAAAACTTTCCTTAATCAATGGAGTCTTCCCACCAACACTTTCTTGTTAGGGGACCGCGAAGTTTCGATTTCTCTGGAAAAGTTACGCGAGATCTCGGGTTTGCCGATCAGGGGAGCGCCTTACGAAGAATTGTTGCCTTCTGACGAGTATGCCTTCGAGACTGTGCCCACTACGCTTGACGGCTTGTCGACTGAAAACGCCGTCCGCTACAAGTACCCGAGTCTAATCAAGACTCTGGGTATTTTTGAGAAGCTGTTCACAGAGTCAGAGGGACAGGACGTCACTTTTAAAAGCTTTATCGCCTACTTCCTTCGTGGAGACGTCCTATCAAAGGCGGCTCCGAAGTTTGCAAATATCAACGACCCCTTCGGGTTTGGTTTAAATAAGCTACCGGCCAGAGAAGAAGATTTGCTACAGTTCTATATTCCAATCTTGTCTGCTGTACCTTTTGAGTCGATTGTAGATCCTGGCATCTCAAATACTACCCTCCTTTGATGACAGTCGATGGTAGCGTAAAAGGTTCCAAGCCAATCCATTCCTAGAACCACATCGAAGTTCGGTATGTCCAGTACTTTGAAGTCAGCATAAAACTCTCGACTGTAAACGATGACTGGACATAAGCTGTATCCCATAGTTGCCTTTAGAACGCCATTTCCGGAACTGATGTTCCAGCTGGATACAAGCGGTGAGACTGGAATCGCATGGGTTCGGACGAACCGTTGCGACATAAAGCAGTGGGATGCTCCAGTATCAAACAGTGCAAGTGCAGGTATTGAAGCTACTAGGATTGTACCTAAGGTATATGAGATATGTTTTAGGTATAGGGAAAGTGTGTATAGAACCAGGACTAAAAGATAAGTTTGAGAAGGAAAGTTTACCAGTAATGACTTGGCCAGTGGCCTCAGCTTCTTCCACAGACATCATGAAGGCCTGGCGCTTGGGTATATTCCTCTTGGTCTGAGGAGCCTTCCTCGGAACGCTCCTTTGAGCTTGATGGAACTGACGAGGAGGTGGTGCAGCTTGTGGTCCTCTGGGTGGTGCAGGCAGTGCAAGTCTCGAATACTACCCTCCTTTGACGACAGTTGATGGTAGCATAAAAGGTTCCAAGCCAATCCATTCCTAGAACCACATCGAAGTTCGGTATGTCCAGTACTTTGAAGTCAGCATAAAACTCTCGACTGCAGACGACGACTGGACACAAGCTGTATCCCATAGTTGCCTTTAGAACGCCATTTCCGGAACTGACGTTCCAGCTGGATACAAGCGGTGAGATTGGAATCGCATGGGTTCGGACGAACCGTTGCGACATAAAGCAGTGGGATGCTCCAGTATCAAACAGTGCAAGTGCAGGTATTGAAGCTACTAGGATTGTACCTAAGGTATATGGGATATGTTTTGGGTATAGGGAAAGTGTGTATAGAACCAAGACTAAAAGATAAGTTTGAGAAGGAAAGTTTACCAGTAATGACTTGGCCAGTGGCCTCAGCTTCTTCCACAGACATCATGAAGGCCTGGCGCTTGGGTATATTCCTCCTGGTCTGAGGAGCATTCCTCGGAACGTTCCTTTGAGCTTGATGGAACTGACGAGGAGGTGGTGCAGCTTGTGGTCCTCTGGGTGGTGCAGGCAGTGCAAGTCTTGGAGCAGGGGCTTGGATGGCTGGACGCTGTGGATAATTGTTTGTTGGCCTGGGTGCAGCAACTGGGTTTTGTTTATGAGGACAAGCCCCAATACCATGAGCAGCTGAGCCGCAGATCAAGCAAAGGTTGTTCGCACGTCGGCAATCTCTCGCCAGATGCCCATTTCTCTTGCAGTAGTTACAAAAGGCTGGGCTGGGTCTGCTGATTGGTGCTCCAAGACTTCTTGGCACAAAAGGTGGTCTGGACGAGGCTCCACCTGCCATCTGGTTTGCAGGGCGCTTGACTTCTGCAGACTGAGGTCTGCCCCTTGCTTTTATCATTGCCTCATAACTGCGGGCAGCTTCCAGAGCATCCTCATGAGTCAAAAATTTTCCTGTGGATAGAGCAGCCTGAATCTCCGTGTCCAGTCCTTGTTGAAAGCGACGAGCTCTGATATCGTCCGTCGGCATCAAATGTGCCGCGAATCTGTTCAAGAATAGTGTTAGCTGTGTAGTATGTGATATTTAAAACTGAACTATTGTGACATATCTTACCGGCTTAACATGGTGAATTCAGCGTCGTATTCATCTACCGATTTGTCCCACATTGATCCTTGCTGTAGATGAATGAACTGTTGCTCCATGGCAAACCTGGCAGTCACAGGGAAGTATTTCGCGTCGAACTTCTCGCGAAAAGTTTTCCATTCAATAGGTTGTGCAAGACGGCTTTCTTCCGCCTTCCACCAGTTGCGAGCGTTGTCCGTGAGCTGTAGTTTAGCTACACGGACCCAAGCGATGTTTGGCACTTGTGCTGCTGCCAGATTATCCTCGATACTTTAAGCCCATTCCTCAGCTTCCAGTGGGCTCCCCTTTCCTGAGAACTGCTTTGGATGTAAAGCCCTGAATTGCTTTACCCCCGGAGCGTCGGTCTCGGGACGGTTCAGAAGTTGTTGCTGTCCCTCGAGAAAGCTGCGGATTGCCTCAAGTAGCATTGTTTGCTCGGTAGGTGGAGCAGGAACAGCTGGTGTAAGAGGTAGTGCTGGAGGTGTGTTGTTGACGTTGGTGCTGGTGTTCTTCGGAGAATCCACAACCCTGAAGAAAAATTTAGGTTAGGACAGATTCAAGTACATGAAATGATAAGATTCAAGGAATATGAAATTGCAAGATTCAAAGAACATGAATTGTAAAGAATGTTTTAGTTGCTGGTTCTTGTGTTATATTGCTTAGGTTGTTCACGCAGAACAGAACTGCATGATAGGGATTCATACAGCTCTGACCTGCATGGGCCACCAACAAAACCTGTCACGCCCCGCTTCCCAGTGTACGGCGAAGGGGACGCGATGAGGTCCGCTACGTATATACTCAGAAGTACATACGCTAAGCGTATCTAAGCAATATAAAATAAATACACAAGAAACAAGAATAAAAAGAACAGCAACTTTAAATACTCCAAGTATACTTCAAATTTAAATCAAATTTATGTATACAAAAATTAGAGTTGTTACAATGCGGGCCTGACTCCTCCCATAGTTGGCATACCGATGCGCACTAGAGCTCAAGCGAGGGCTACTGATAAGGCGCCAGTAGCAGTTTCATCGGCTGCGGCATCAGCAATAGCAGTGTCATTATCGGTAGCACCGCCAAGAGAGGATGTCGAAAGCGAAGTGTGTCAACGTCGCACCAAAACGCTGAAGGGAAGGAAGCGATCATCTTCCAGCGCCAGCTCTGGGTCAAAGCGGAGGAAGAAGACGGTCACTGGTCTGCTCGACTTTTTAATGGATTCTGAGCCCATCATTGAAGACGAACTAATATCTATGCAAGACCCGGACGATGGTCTTATTTTTCCAGGTTCATCTGCCGAGGAAGCCGCACAATTGGCTGAGACTATAAGGCTCTCCCAGGAAGAGGCCGAGAACGTGCGCGCCCTAAAGAGTCCATATCCTGCCGTAATATTTTACGAAGACCCTCCATCAATACGGCGAATATTCATAGGTCCCCTGGAAGAGGGAGGCGAGATAGCCCTCAAACAGCCTATCTCAGCTGCTTCTGGAGATGAATTGTCGTTGTGGACCGGCGGCCATGAATCTACCTTTGAGCCCCGGCGAGCATACCTCCTCACGAAGGAACGTCGGCTTGAGAAAGCCATACTATAGGCGTCTTGGCATACCGGTATGCATGCGATCTGTATTTTTTCCTTCGGCAAGTAATCTGTTTCACTTTCTATGTTTTCTTATCTTTGTAAAACTTTGCAGGGACTTCGGCAATGGCTTCGAGTTGCGTCTTGACCATGGACTCTGTAAATATCCCCGATGAGACACCAGTAGGTGTGGAGGGGGTCGCTACAGTTGCTATTACTGGGGCAGAGCTTCCATTGGTGGCTTCTGTTGTCCCGGTGCTTGCTCTCCCGGAAGAGGCATCTTCATTGGCCGCAGATTCAATGGATCTTTCTGGGGACGGCCCAGAGACTATGGGATAGGTAGTCGAGGCCACCTTCCATTCATTGGAGCCTACAGCGATGGCTGCTACTCCTCAATTGGAAGCTGTTATACCGGCCCGTATCCCTGATGATGTGCCTGGGGACATGGAGGAGGCTGCCGAAGCTGCTATCCCTCCAGTTCAGAGCGGGAGGAGTATCGAAGGTAGCCTTCTATATTTTATTTTAATAATCTCTCCATCATCTGAACATTTCTTTCTTTTCAGAATTACGCGGGTTGGCGGTGTTGGATATAGTACCCTCTAAGTCAATTATTGGATCGCAGGTACGTGATTGCAATGATTGAGAGAGGACCTATACCGATATGAAAGTCTTGCTCGAGATGATAGTATGCTATCTGGTTTGTCTTTATCAGAGTATATATGCTTTAGTTCACTATTGCATGTTGATAGAGCCCATAGGATTCTTTCTTGACTGACAGCAGTATGATGGCGATCATATACGTGGGAGCTGGGGTCTGTAAGCACATCCTTAAAGTGTCCCTAGTCGTAGGAGTTTCGAGACACGGCATCGATACTCCAGAGTAGACTAGTGTATACAGTCGAGACCCCGACGAGGGGCGGTGGCTGGTCTCACAAGCCATTGGTGTCAGTTTGTTCACCTAAGATGTATACAGGTGCTCATTGCATTATGAGTACACTGGACAGGACTCGCCGGGAACATGCTAGTTGGTATTATATATATCGTCAGATAGCAGTTCCCTGATGACATGTGTACAGGTTAGTTTGTCGACCTGAGATCGTGTTCAGACTATAATATTGCATTTTCCATTCCCCTATTCTTATCCTTTTTATAAATAAACAGGTACTCTTGACGCACGTTTGTTGCATATTACAGGATACAGGTTTCTGGAGCAAATACAGTGAAAAAGACACAAAACAACAGAAAAAGGGACTTTTTGACCAACAATTAGACGGATCCTAGTCAAGTCTAGACAAAGAACAGTGCAAGGTCCAAAATGTCAAAGTGAACGGTCAAAAGATACGAACAAGTTTTCACTGAAGATCTGGAGAAGACCAAGAAGCCAAACAGAGAAAAGTTATGAAGAACTAAGAAGCCCTAACAACCAAGATGCGGTCCAGAAAAGATGGCGGCCCAAGACCACCAAAGGGCCGCAGATCCGCGGCCCAAGCCAACATTTGCCGCGAATCCGCGGCCGTCTAATGCCCGTGTCGGCGCAAACTTTCTGAGTTGGTGCGTCGGTGCGGGTGTTGGGATTTTTCGTGGGCAAATCTGTAATTGCGCATGTGCGAGAATCTGTAATCCTAGGTTTCCTATTTTCCTATAAATTGTAATTTTAGATCTGTAAAATGTTATGCCTCTTTTCAATCAATAAATTTCAGAATTTCTGAGAGATAAATTCAGATCTGTTCTTCTTGTTTGGAGGGAGCCGTCAACTTAGGAAGGTATGTTATTTCTGTTTCTTTTAATTAAAATGTTTTCTCATCCCCTAATGAGCGAGTAATCTCCTCGCTTGTTAGGGTTAGCCTTAGGGAAAGGGTTGAGAGATGAGATCTCTCACCCCTTTCAATGCCACTTTCACCTAATGAATTAGAACTCCACGCATACGAGCACAACCGCTCCCTGCGGCATCCTATCCATCGAGGTAACGATGAACCGTAGTATAAAGGGCCGGCTGCGCGCGTTTTCCGTGGGGGTTAGGATAATTATCAACAAAAGAAGGATACAAATCTAGAGGAAGAAACATCTTCCCAAAAGATTTGGATCCACTTTATTAATAATTATCTTAACATCTAATAGATCTAAAATGAAGGCATTGAAAGCGGTGAAGAAAACGTTAATCTCCAAAACTTCCCCTAAGCCTAACCCTAGCAAGACTTTTAATTAGATTAATTAGATCAGTTTTTATAGATTTTTATAAACCAACCAAAACGACATTTTGAATCAACTCGTTAAAACACATAAAAGCCGTCTCTGTGGATCGACCCGTACTCACCGGCTAGCTGCGAAGCGACACCGTTTCTGATTGCGGTAAACTCATATTTTTGACACTAATCAAATGGCGCCGTTGCCAGGGACGGCGTAATTTTTCTTTTTGTGAATTTTCGGGTTGATATAAATTTTAAAAATTATAAAAATCTGAAAATATAAAAAAATACAAAAATTATCAACTTTGATCTGTTTGAAGGGTTTGCTATTTGAATCTTGCAGGAACAGCAAAGACTTTTGGATCTGGAGTTTTACAGAAGGTCAAAACAGAAAAGGGGACATAAGAACAGAGAGGAATCACAAGTACAGAGTAGCACAAAATTTTCCAGAGGCTGAATCCACTTCCCCGCCACGCTTCCGCCGCAAAAGAGGCCTCTTGCCGCGGATCCGCGCTCTGCCTGCCACGTCAGCGCATCATTTTTGCACGGTTTGCTCTCTTTTCTTCCCCTCTGCAACCTCCATATCTCCACTGTAAAAATTTTCTGCAGGTTTCTTTGCGCTAAAAAAATCTTTCTCCCCCTTCTAAATAACAGATTTTCTGCAGGTTTCTTTGCGCCGCGCTAAAAATTGATTGCAAGTGAAATTTTATTGTTTTGCATAATTTAACCGGACTCTAAGGGGCTAATTGACCAAACTCAGATTGGGTGGGGATTTCATCACCCTTCCCAGGACCCCAGAAAACACCTAAAGCATTTTGCATCGACCACAATTAATTAAAAAAGATTAGACTCAGACCTAAGGACATCGAGCTCAATAGGAAAAGGACTGGTATAGGCATCGGCCGTTTATCCTAACCGACTTTGCGGTGTCTAGGCTAGTGGTTATTAATTAGGCCCACTGTCGTGGTGGTTCCTTCCCACTTACCTGGCCGTATTTGTCCGTGAAGAGGCGGTTTGAGGTCCTATTTCTAGCCCTAGTTAGGAGCTGTCTAGCAGACCTAGGCAACCCTAGATCTAAGCCTGATTGTGCATGTGTGGTTGATACATTTGTGTCACGAGTCCCATTTTCTAAAACCTTCTTGCAAAACTCTCCAATAAAAAAAAATATAAAGAAAAATCTTTTCAAAACTTGCAACTTGCCGCTAAGAAAACTTGCACCTCACTTCCACCATTTCTCCTTCATTGACGTTATCTTAACCCCACATTCTGTTTTTTCCTTTTTTTTCTGACTACACTATCCCTTTTAGTGTATGTCACTTTGGACTAGGAATACTAACGCCCGATTAGTCCGTGTTTCGTTGGTACCGACCGACGAACCCTTCAACGAACCCTTCGTCAACATTCCGTCCATTTCCTTACCTCCACCTTCAAATTCTTCTTTCGAAGGTATGTCGGGATTTAACCCCAACGATACCTTACCGACGGGAATGATTCCACCTCCGCCAGGTGCGAATAACCCGAATCTTCCGCCTGTTGTAGCGCCCGCACGAGTTGCGCTCCAGGATCTCTTCTACCCCGTCCGCACTTCTTTACCCACATGTCTTTCACCCCCACCGGCAAATGGGGATAATTTTGAAATAAAACCACATTTCATCAATATGCTTCCAAAATTTCATGGTTTGGAATCTGAAGATGCATATATTTTTATTAATAAATTCCAAAACGTTTGTGCCATGATGAAAACTACCAAATTAAGTGATGACGCTATAAGGCTAAGGGTCATTCCTTTTACCTTATGTGACCTAGCCGAGAAGTGGCTATACAGCACCGCATCACATTCCATTAGAAATTGGGACGAGTTTGTGAGAGCTTTTCTGAAAAAGTTCTATCCTCATCACAAAACTGCTAGAATCCGTAACGAGATAATACAATTTTCACAGCTTCCTTCCGAACCATTTTGGAAGTGTTTCGAGAGATTTAAAGACCTACTTGTTCAATGCCCTCATCATGGGATCGAAAGTTGGCAACTTTGCCAAACATTATACGAGGGATTGAACGCAGCAACGAAGCAGTTGCTAGAAACAATATGTCAAGGTCATTTTCTCTCCAAGTCTAGTGACGAAGCATGGTAGTTTCTTGAGGATCTTAGTGAGCAAACAATTCAGTGGGAGAGTTCCAAGACCACAGCATCTTCTTCTGTTGGTCAATCTAGGGCAGGCATACATCAAATAGATATGTCGATTGCTATGAAGGCCGAGATGGCCTCACTTATGAAAAAGCTAGAAGCCATTGAGACCAAAATCTCATCATCTTCTCCTGCCCCTACTCTACCCACACGAACTGTTTGTGCTTGTTGTGCGAATCCATCGCATCTAACCGAAGAGTGTTCTTATAATGCACCTATTCAAGGACAGGACCAAGTCAATGCTGCATTTCAGCAACGACAAAGAAACGATCCGTACTCTTCGACATACAATCAGGGGTGGAGGAGTCACCCAAATTTCGCTTGGAACCAAAATCAACAAGTCCAAGGAAATAATAATTCTCCTGCTCCTCCTCCACAACAACAACAAGCACCTTTACAAACTCAAAACCAGCAACCTTTCCAACAACAACCTTATACAAATCAAACGAACAATTTAGTTCAACCAAATGATGATAAGGTTAGCTCGCTCGAGAAAAGTCTAGATGCATTTCTCAAGCAATCTACAGAATCCGCAGAAAGATTTGAAAGTTATGTTCAATCTTTAATGCATAACAATGCCTCACACGATCAAAGTATCAAATCTATTGAGGCACAAATTGCACAATTAACTGCTGCGTTGAGCGAGAGAAAAAAGGGAAAGCTTCCATCTCAACCATTGCCAAATCCCGGTCACCCACAAATCGCATATCACAATCACAATGTTAATGCGGTGACCATGTTGAGATCCGGAAGAGTGTTGCAAAATAATGTGGGAACTAATGATGACATCCTCGCCGGTGGTTCTTCTTCTTCTTCTCCATCGTCACCTTCCCCTTCTTCATTTTCTTCACTTTCTTCTTCACCTTTTTCTTTAGAGCCTATTCTCCACCCTTCACACGGCTCTACTTCTTCTAGCTCGAACGGACCCAATTCTCACAACATGAACACATCTACACCGGGATCCGTTCCTACTCCACATTCTACTCCACAGACATGTGACTCAACAAATTTTCAAAATGCACCATTTCCAAACAGGTTGAGTCCCAATAAACCAACTGCACAAGTGGAGAAGATTGTGGAATTATTTAAACAGGTTAGCATAAATATACCTCTCTTGGATGCCATCCAACAAGTCCCTTCATACGCGAAAATCTTAAAGGGCTTATGCACCTCGAAGAGAAAGGCATCTCAAGTACCCAAGAAAGTGCTAGTGGCTAATGCAGTGAGCAATGCTATTAACCACCATCAAACCTTACCCCAAAAACGAAAGGACCCCGGCTGTCCTACGATTTCAATCACAATTGGGGATAAGAAAATTAATCGAGCACTTTTAGATCTTGGGTCTAGTGTTAACCTGATTCCCTACTCCGTGTATGAACAATTAGGGGTTGGAGAGTTGAAACTCACTCGTTGCACTCTCCAAATGGCTGATCGATCAATCACCCATCCAAGGGGTCAACTAAAGGATGTGTTGATCAAAGTCGGGGAGTTCATATTCCCCGTTGATTTTATCGTTATGGATACACAACCTGTTGCTAACCCAAGAAACCAAATTCCGCTGATCCTTGGTCGACCATTTTTGGCCACTTCCAATGCTGTAATAAACTGTCGCAATGGCTCCATGACTCTATCCTTTGGGAAGATGTCTAGTAAGTTCAATATCTATAAGATGGGAAGTCTGCCCCCTATACCAAAAACTAGTACACGAGAAGTTTGCTCTATTCACGAAATCACGCAGGAGGACTGCGAGCTTGAAAGATTCTTGTTTAATGAAAAAAGTTTTGACGCCACTAGTGCGTCCTTCCTTGAGCCTACCACCGTTGACACAACCGATGTTGATTATGAATGTTTCACTTTTTTGGATGATGACGACTCACAGCCCGAATATGAGTCGTTTGAATTTTTGGATGAGTCAGTCGAGCCATCCGAATCGGTTGTTTGCAGTGATTTCGAACCTGTGTTGGAGTCCTTTGAGTTCGAGGTAGATTCCGCAATGATTCTTTCGCCTCTGAAACTCGAACTCACGCCCTTGTCGTCTCACCTTAGATATGCTTACATAGGTGAGAATGAGACCCTTCCCATTATCATATCGGCTTCTCTAGCCCTCGAGCAAGAGAACGCCCTCTTAATGGTCTTACAAGATAGGCGGCAAGCTTTCGGTTGGACCATGGCGGGCATCGAAGAGATAAATTCCCTCATAATTGAATATCATACAAAATTGATAGATGATGCCAAGTCACTAGAGGACACACACGAACATCTTGGGGGTATTGTGGTGAGTCAACCTCCTCCTTTAGAAGTTGAAATACCCCCATTTCTTTTAATAAGCTACGAGAATGCCAACACTCCACTGATTGCTGATCATTTACATTCTCGTGTTGATGCATCACCACCTCATGTATATTCGTTTCCACACCTTCCATACCACCACTTCTATCTTCCCCAATTCTTTTTGGACCGCCACAACTTATTCTTCCACCAACCAATACTCTTTACTGATAAATTTTTCAAATGGTTGGTGTTGACGTTTGGTCGATGCAAAGTTTGGCAGTAATGTCTAACATAGTTTAAATGAAGTTTGGGGGAGGGCCTTTTTGTATATATTTTTGTTTTTCTTAACAATAAAAAATTATAAATAAATAAACAGGGAAGTGCCGGTATTTTGACCCTCTTGGTTTAGTATGACAGTGAGGACACTGTCAAGTTCAAGTTTGGGGGTATTTATGCTCGGTACGTCTTCTTCCTTCGCATTCATTTGTACATATTTTTGCATTTGCATACCTATTTGAAAACCCATAAAAATTGAAAAATTTCAAAAATTATAAAAATTATTGTATTCAATTTTGGCTAATTGACTAGAGTTTGACAGATAGGTTAACTGGTTAGGAACAACTAGATCTTAGACTTAGTAAATTAAAATTCCTAAAAATAACCTTTCTTAAAATTTTACGGTAGAAAGTATATGTCTTTGTAGGTTATTTAGAAATAGGCAAATTTTGGGTTCACTTCTTGGTCTAAGTCAAAGTAAGGGAAGAGTATTGATATTTTTATTAGAGTACAGGTTTGAAAAATAGTTCCTAGCTTAAGTCTAGATTCTGAAAATGTATACCCTACAATCTGCACAATCATGCACCTTGAAACTTGGAATAGTAGAGGAGACCTTGAAATGCTCTTGTCTAAAGTCCTTAGTACGAAGAAAATAAAAGAAAAAAAAGAGTGAATAAAGAAAAGAAAAAAATGAACACTAGTTTTTGTGATTACTTAAGGCTGTAAAAATAGAAAAATATTTAGCGAGGGTGCTTCATCACCTAGTGCCTTAAACCAACTGGTTTGGGAGTCACTGCTAAAAGCTTTGGGTGTTGCAAGACTAGGAATTACGATTTAAAGTGCAAACATATCTTGTAATCGGTTGTTGGTATCTCAAGAAGTATTAACAGTCGCATGAAAGATGTGTAAGCAAAATTCATTTAAATTCACCAACTAATTAGTACATTGGACAACGGACAAGGGTATGATTGCTTGATTTGAATTTCCAAGTGTAGGGGTGATTTATACACACACGTGGGGATATGTGATTGGAGTTTAGATGAGAGAAAGGAGTGAAGAATAGAACTTGTATCTTTAGTAGAGTGATAGAAATTCCTAAGTGGAGATGGAACCTTAGAAGGAAAACTTAAGAGATGCCGAAAGCTAAGTAGGTCTACATAACATGTATAATCTTAAGTTAAATAATGAGGAAGTGTGAAGAATGTGGGTGGATAATTTACGGGTCGACGATAATAGAATTCCTTGTTAGAAAATCTAATTGGAGAATAATAGTAAATGGGCCAAGTTGATAGGATTTTGTGGGTGTAATCCGCTGAAAACCCTCAGGAGACAACACTCCTCCTACTAGGGACACCTAGAGGTTTAGCGGCTTGTTGCACGTGCTCAGTGCAATCGCGTTTCCCTGCGAAAGTGTGGTTAGGATTTTAGTGAATAAAATAATAAGTTTGCTCGAGGACGAGCAAAAGGTAAGTTTGGGGGTATTTGTTCAGACCATAATATTGCATTTTCCATTCCCCTATTCTTATCCTTTTTATAAATAAACAGGTACTCTTGACGCACGTTTGTTGCATATTACAGGATACAGGTTTCTGGAGCAAATACAGTGAAAAAGACACAAAACAACAGAAAAAGGGACTTTTTGACCAACAATTAGACGGATCCTAGTCAAGCCTAGACGAAGAACAGTGCAAGGTCCAAAATGTCAAAGTGAACGGTCAAAAGATACGAACAAGTTTTCACTGAAGATCTGGAGAAGACCCAGAAGCCAAACAGAGAAAAGTTATGAAGAACTAAGAAGCCCTAACAACCAAGATGCGGTCCAGAAAAGATGGCGGCCCAAGACCACCAAAGGGCCGCGGATCCGCGGCCCAAGCCAACATTTGCCGCGGATCCGCGGCCGTCTAATGCCCGTGTCGGCGCAAACTTTCTGAGTTGGTGCGTCGGTGCGGGTGTTGGGATTTTTCGTGGGCAAATCTGTAATTGCGCATGTGCGAGAATCTGTAACCCTAGGTTTCCTATTTTCTTATAAATTGTAATTTTAGATCTGTAAAATGTTATGCCTCTTTTCAATCAATAAATTTCAGAATTTCTGAGAGATAAATTCAGATCTGTTCTTCTTGTTTGGAGGGAGCCGTCAACTTAGGAAGGTATGTTATTTCTGTTTCTTTTAATTAAAATTTTTTCTCATCCCCTAATGAGCGAGTAATCTCCTCGCTTGTTAGGGTTAGCCTTAGGGAAAGGGTTGAGAGATGAGATCTCTCACCCCTTTCAATGCCACTTTCACCTAATGAATTAGAACTCCACGCATACGAGCACAACCGCTCCCTGCGGCATCCTACCCATCGAGGTAACGATGAACCGTAGTATAAAGGGCCGGCTGCGCGCGTTTTCCGTGGGGGTTAGGGTAATTATCAACAAAGGAAGGATACAAATCTAGAGGAAGAAACATCTTCCCAAAAGATTTGGATCCACTTTATTAATAATTATCTTAACATCTAATAGATCTAAAATGAAGGCATTGAAAGCGGTGAAGAAAACGTTAATCTCCAAAACTTCCCCTAAGCCTAACCCTAGCAAGACTTTTAATTAGATTAATTAGATCCGTTTTTATAGATTTTTATTAACCAACCAAAACGACATTTTGAATCAACCCGTTAAAACACATAAAAGAAATTTACCCATCTCTGTGGATCGACCCGTACTCACCGGCTAGCTGCGAAGCGACGCCGTTTCTGATTGCGGTAAACTCATATTTTTGACACTAATCAGATCGTCATTTTTCTCGTGTGAGTTCCCACTGTGCTTTGATTTCTATCCTACCACGCTCAAAGGAGACGTGCAAACAGGTATTTTTAGGGTACAGTCCCGAGCCACATGGAGGCAGTGAGCGGATCGTCGGGAATTCGTCTCTCCCGGTATTGGGGGTTGATGTCGCACAGTGCACGGGTGGCCATCACTAGAAATCCTCGGCTGAGATAGTGGATAATTACTGATTTGGATCAGTAGTTTCTCAGGAGGTGATGGGCTTCATACCGACACGAATTATCGCGTTATTAGGGGTCTGATTTTACCCACCCCTCTAGACTCGATATGTGATACTCTTAGACGAACGGACCGGACTGTACGGATATTGTCACTGTCATGCTCAGTAGGGTTTCTGGATGAGTTCGCTCGTCAGCTTCCCTTCCTATCAATACATAGACAACCGTTACGTACAGTCAGTTCCTCTGACATGCTAGAGGTTATACCCAGTGCCAGTGTATTGATAAGTCATTAGAGTCCCCCAGAGACAGTTTCCCAAGTTCGGGCGAAACGTTGTAGAGGCCGTATGGTTTTATGGCAGGGTTCGGAAAATGCACGTGCATTTACGCACGCGTCATATTTCGGGCATATAATACTGGTGGGCTTTGGTTTAAGCCGGATCCGAGTATTATACTGTGTAGATATAATATTTTTGTCTCAGTTGCATTTTTATTCGGTCGTAATACAAATGCACTTATGTTTATACTGTTACGGGGTTATCCTGAAATTCGTTTCGGGATCGCTTTTGGAAGTTGCCAGTTTCCTGTTTTCTATCACCCGTATTTAATATTCGGTTAAATGCGGATTTATTTTTTCTTGATGAGTGTGGAAGGTTCTAGAAGCATCTAGACGGTGACTAGGATGATGAGGTATTTAGTGACTCATTTGTGCATTGATTGTGCATTAATTGATATGATGACTATGTTAATGAATCACCATTTTTGCATTAATTGAATGAAGTGAGTCATTCTTTCATTAAGTGTGTTATGATAAGTATCATATCATTATGGTCACCACTCCTCTCCTACACTCACCCCCTTCCTCCTTATATATGGCCGGCCCCCTTTCTTGATGTATGATGGTTGTTGATTGGAAAAAAGTTTATATATTTGGTTCATGAAAATTAGTAAGCCAATTTCTCATTTACCCGATTCAAATGGCAACTTCATTAACCGTTCGTCCATAGCTTTGGACGAAGCGAGACAAAATGTTCTACTCATTCTCTACATCAATCTTGGTCATCTCTTTTAGCAAACTTGATGATCGAGTTGCCTCGGTTCAGAGGCGGGAGCCCGTTTAAAGATCCGTCGACGTGGTGCCACCTGGACGAGAAGACTGGAGATTCAGGAGATCGGAGCAGCCGCAACAAAGCGTGGGATGATGGTTGAAGACCGAAGGACTCGAATCGTTCGGTATAACATTTCTACCCACTTTGTAGTTTGTTAGTTTAGCTTTAATGGCAGATCCGGGTTATAGTATACGATAGCGCCAGTTGTAAAAGTTTTTGTTCCGCATTTGGCTTCTGTTAGACGGCCGGGGCGCTATCGTGTACTTACAGTGGTATCAGAGCCTCACTATTAAGCTATACTAACTTGTGCTAACACGTTTAAAATATCGATCGAACGGAATTTCGAAAATCACATTTTTCAGTGCAAAACTTTCTGTCGATTTTAAATCAAGTCTAAAAATTATTTTGCATATCACAGAAAACAAAGCAGGGTTTATTAAACAAACTGGGAAAATTTGAGCACGTGATCCCACATGACTGCCGCGGATCCGCGGTCAAACCTAGGGTTTAACTGCGGAACCGCGGCCAATATGTGGGAACAGTGCATCAAGTTTCCAGTAATCTTTCCATGGTAAATTGTAGTTTTTAGTATATTCTTTTGGGCCCAGATTTTATTACTGTACACCAGATGTACGTGGGGCCCACTTCAGAAAGTTTTGTCGATCAAAATTTTAAACTTATTAGTTTACAGTACTTATATTATATCTCCGACCGGGAATGTCATTTGAGCGGTAAATTGCGTCTAATTGCTATAGCTCTTTTAGACGGATTTGCGAACGTGACATTCGCGTTGATGTTCTATGTTGTGCTGTGATGTTGCGGATTTGTCGTGGTGGATAGCAGTATGCAATGGTAGTGCAGTTTGGATTTATTTGTATATTTGTTATTGCGCGGCGAGCGTCCAACATGTGGACTGCCGTCACTGCCTGTTTGTATAATAATCTTTTGGAGCACGACCGGGCTGAGGTCGATATACCCGTTGTATATATTTTTATTTTTGTACTAGGTTTACCACGCGACGGAGTGCACGGATAGCCTGGTTCTGGAGGGCAACGGGTCCGTATCTCATGGCTTTAAGAGGCCGAGGGACCTCACTCTAGAATTGGCAGACTATTCGCCGCACTCGTAGGGGGTACAGGTTGACCCAAGGAGGGGTGCTCAAGTTACCGGATTCCGTGAAGTGCCGGGTGGTCCATTCATTTTGCTGTAGGGGGCTGTCTCACTTCAGGTTTTGGCGGGTAACTTGCCGCACCCGTAGGGGTCTAGGTTTCATTGCACAGTGATTGATCTATATTTTAAGTGTAGTATGTAACCGCAATCAATAACGGTGTCACGCGTAGCTAGACTGAGATGAGTACGGGTCGTCCTATGGGAAACGTTGAATCTTTTATTCTTACTTTAGACGTGTCGAAAAAGAGAGGAGGGATAAAAAATGTTAAGGAATGGTTTCTAGATCTACGTTAAACACTAATGCAAAATATAGATCTAGATTATTTATGGATGTAGTTAATATAAGAAGAGGCTTGTAGGGTTCGTTAGGATTTAGTAGTTATGGATGATTAATTAAAAATTACCCTTTTATCCTTTAATAGATTTAAAACTAGAACGACAGTGATGCATGTAGATTAGGATTTCTGGAGGGAAAAGGAATCCCACTCTTAACCCTTATCTCGACACAGAACTCCGTTCATATCTAGCCTTTACCAAAACTATCATTAATCTAATCTCTAATCGCGGTCGAGACTAACAATGAATTGGTAGCGCGCCCGATTAGAATGTTAATAATTGTTTTGATAAAGTTTATAAACTTTATAGGACGTAAAAAGAGTTTAGGTATTTTCATCATCCATTAACCTACCATAATCCTACGAACCCTAACAAGCGGAGAATTACTCGCGCATGTTGGGAGAAAATGAGATGGAGAGAAAATGCATAATTAAACTACGGAGAAATAGAATAAGAAAAAGAAAGCTACCTTTATTAATCAACAATATTCATTACACTTTGATTCCTTAGAAAATGATTACAAATCCTAGTTTTGCTTCTCGATCTCTCCTAAGGAGGTAGATGAACCGTTGATGATCAGCCTGGATGCGTGAGCCGTCTTGGACTTCGTGATCTCGTCGACTTGATGATTTTTCCAAGAGGCTCTTGGTCTTTATTTATAGTCCCAAAGCCAAAACCCTTGCTTCCAAATTTGGAAAATAACAGTAAAGATTCTCCCAAAAAATTCGCAGCTTCTAACTCCTCTTCCCTGCGGCGGATCCGCGGCCTTGTGATCAGGTCCATTGATTTTCTTTCTGGGGTTTTTCTCTACTTGACACGTAGAGTTCTATGGAATCTTTGGAACTTAGAAATCTTCTCGTAGTTACTGCCAGACTTGATTTCTAAGTTTTGATTTCTTAATTATGCAGGTTTGCTTTAACAACTTGATTTCCTTGATTTTAGTCCTGAAAATTCTGCACAACAACCCAAATGATTTTTAGTAGATTTGTTTTCTTAAGATTTGGTCAATGATATTTTTTTGCATACATTTTCCTACCAAGTGCTAATTATAATATATCAACACATGGAAAATAGTATTTTTACAAATAAACCCTCATATGTATGATATATTATAATAAAGACCTTTTTTTTAATATAGAAATAGTAGGAAAAATGTAATAAAAAATGTGCAGTTTTATCAACTGAAAAAATACCCCCAAACTTATCTTTGATCGTCCCGAGCAAACTAGTTTATTCAAGAGAAGGAGAAAAAAAAGGAGAAAACTAAGCACACTTTCGTAGGCAGACACGATTGCACTGAGCACGTGCAACAAGCCGTTAAACCTCTAAGTGTCCCTAGTAGGAGGAGTGTTGTCTCCTGAGGGTCTTCAACGGATTACACCCACAAAATACTATAATAAAAGAGAGATGGTGAAATTTACATATAAAGATAAGAACCATCAAATAAAGACTTTGAAAATAAGAGTTTCCAACTACACTAGCTTTTCAGTTGTTATGAGCCCTATCTTAATAGTCATGAAAAGATGTTAGAAATCACATTATCCCTCAATAAAACATCGTCTTTATTCTTCATTCCTACCTTTCATCCAAACATCGATCATATAACCCTACGTGTGTGTAAAGAACATCCCTACACTTGGAGAATTCAATTCAAGTTATCATACTCTTGTCCATCTACTTCAGTACTTTTTAATTTGATGAATATTTAGATTTGCTCACACATTTTCATGCGACCGTTAATACTTCTTGAGGTACTAACCGACCGATTACTTATGTGCTTGCTGATTAGGTGATAGTATTTTCCTCGTCTTGCACCACCTAAGGCTTAGCAGTGACTCCCAGACCAGTTGGTCTAAGGCACTAGGTGATGAAGCACCCTCGCTATATTTTTTATTGCTGCCTTGGCGATAACAAAACCAGTGTTCATTTTTCTTTTCACCATTTTTATATTTTCTTCATTTATTATTTCCTTCATATTTTGGCTTTTAGACAAGAGCATTTCAAGGTATCCTCTACTATCCCGAGTTTCAAGACGTGTGTAAGTGCATATAGTAGGGTATCAACATTCAAATGTTTGGCTTCTAGAATAGAAACTATTTTTCAGACTTATTTTTATCCTCAGATTAGTGACTTCCTTTATCTTACTAACCCTTGGGACAACAGCTCATAACTACATATTACTAGTTCGTTTAAGAAAACTTTTAATTTTCTTGGTTTTCTTAAACTATTCATATCTTTTGGATGTAATTTTTCACTTTCTACTCTTTTGTTATAAATTTTTTTTTAAAATTTTTGAAAATGTTGTGCTTATGCAAAATATAATGCAAATTGATGTGTAAATAAGCACAAACCTCCCCCAAACTTGTTTTCAACAGTGTCCTCACTGTTGCTATCTGCTGGATTACAAAAACCTGTAACCTTGGGAGGACATTATTAATGGGGGCAAGAATATATGAAAGTGAAAATCCTCCCCCAAACTTATTTTTGGCTCACAAATTTGCGGACAAAAGTTATGTTTAAGAGCCAAAAATATACCCCCCCAAATATGAGTTAGACAATACGAAGCATTTTAAGAGGGGGTGAGTCATTTGGTCAAAGTAAGACTTTACAAAGACCAAAAGTTAACACCAACCATTCAAAGATTTTATCAGTATAGCGTATAGGTTGGTGGAAGAATGTGTTGTATCGAGTCAAGAAAAAATGGGGAAGGGATAAGAGGTGGTCTGGAAAGGATTTGAAATTAGAGAAAAGAAAGAATGAGGATGAATGTGAATGATTAGGAAGAAGGAATGGTGACGGTTCAACCTCTATAGGTGGGATTGATCAATCACAAAATCCGTATTATTTAAAAATTCAAGTTCGTCAGCAAAAAGTTCTTCAAAACTTTTATCAATGGTGTGATTGAATATTTTGTTGTCAAAGAGTTTTATGCCAGAATTTATCCTACTTGATTCATCAAAAATCATTGAGGTAGAGGACTCGAAAAACTCATCTACCTCATTTTCAAAAATATCCAAATCAAGTTGAATTTCTGGTATTATTGAACTTGAATTAACGGATTGTGATTCATCAAAACTCACTGAAACTATAGGAACAGAAGAAGAACCGGAGAAAGTAGAAGGTGAAATGGGTAAACAAATTGGTGTGTCGAGTGTTGCTGAACCAGATGTGAAAGATGGAGGCTATATTTCTTCGGGTATACCTTTATCATCAACTTCAAGACATATTTGGGGTTCGGGAAGAATTAAAGGCTCAAGATGATGACCACAAGGAAGTGAAAGGATTTGATGAATTGGTGGGACAAAATCATCCAAAATTTCGGGTTCATCAATCAGTATATCCCCAACGACAATCACCTCATTCAAGTGAATGTTAAAATTCTCAAACACCTCATCAAAAGTATGGTTTTCAATCAGTTTTGGTTCAAGAGTGGAGGTGTAGAGATCACAAGGGTTGGGTATGGTTTCACTTGAAATGGACCCTTCACAGTCGGGTAAATCAAATACTACAAAGTCACACAACTTATCAGACATTCTATTTGGTGTACTTGATGAATCTATGAAACTGAAGTTGTGGATTTCAGTTTGGAATGGGAAGGTTTGATTAGGAAGGGTGTACAGTTCTGTCTTACTACCCAAATTCCCATTTTGTCCTATACCCGAATCATATACTGAAAAATTTTAGGCAGGTTTGAAATTCTTTGCTTGCATCCACTCTGTTGTTTCCTTCCTAATTTGGTTCGACAATTCCAGAAATTTTTCTAATGTCTGCTCCAGACTAGTCTTGGGTTGATAAGGGGTTTCAGTATAAGATTGAAATTCCTGTGGATAATTAAAACTCCCAACTGATTAGAAGAAATGTCTAGAGAAGGTGGAAAAGTCGGATTGGATTGATAGGAATAGAATGGTTGCGAAAATTGGGTAGGAGTAGGATCAATATTATAATAAGAAAAATATTGATATGGGTTGGTCGGTTGGCTATCAAACTCTTCTTTGGAAAGTGGAGGTGATGGTTGATATTGGTCCGGGTTGAAACTTTGGCCTCTAACCCTAGCTATGTGCTCAGCAATGGACATTCATCTAGGGGCTTCCTTACTCTGGTTATCAACTGAAACAAGTGTAGAATTAGGATACGGTTGATAAGACCTAGACTGAGGTGGCCAACTGTTTCTTTCCTCTTGTTCTATATGATCTCTTAAGGACATGGAAAAGCCGGACGTTATACCGAAGGGATTACGAAAACAAGAGATATCTGGTTGTGGACAGCAAAGCTCGGCAAGTGTTCTTCTGTTTAGGTCACCCATTATAAGAAGAGAAGAAAGGGGAAGGGGTAAAAAGGGGAGAAAATAATTGGTTTGTATTGAAAAATGACGGATTTACACAAAAATGCACAAACAACCCTAGAACTATGGTTATCTAGGTCCAGTCTCTAGACTGCTCCTAGACTTCCAAAGGACAAGCCGTAGGATCAATCCTCTACCGCCTCTTTACTATCCTTGTATCCAGGTAAGTGCCAGGTGAGTAGGAGGCTCCCCACTACGAAAGTAGTGGTCCTAATTAAGTAACCACTCGCCTTAGACACACTTGCCTAGACACCACAAAAGTAATATGGAAAAGCGATAGATTACCCACGACCTTCCTCTGTCCTTATTGAGAGCGACAATCCTTAGAGTCTGGTCTAGATATTTTTTAAATTAATGTAGGGTTGATGCAGATGCTCGGTTTGTGATTTGTGGGGCTTAGGAAGGGTGATGAAATCCCCACCTAATCTGGATTTTGGTCTTGCCCCTTAAAAATGTTAGTGTATATGCCCTAGAGGCCATTACTGTATCATACTAGTTTGTATATTACTTAATGGAAGCTTGGGATATTCACCTTGTATAAACAATCTTGCTCAATATAGTAGTATGCTACTTGGTTTGTTTTTACTTCAATGTGTACATGTGTTTATTTTAGTATATCACCTATACACATTAGTGGAGCCCTTAGGATCTTTGCTTGATTACCAGCGTTGTGATGGCAGTCACACTATTGGGGGCTGGGTAATCTATAAGCACATCCTTATGCAGGTCCCTAGTCGCAGGACTATCGAGACAGGGCATCGATACTCCGGAGTAGACTAGCGTATGCGCTTCTCATCCCAGTGTCGGAGATGGTCTGTCCCACAGCCATCAGTACGTCGTACTGGAGATAGTATGCGGGTGCTCGTTGGGTTATGAGTACACTGGACAGGACTCGTCGGGAACTGTTGGTTGGTACTATACCTATCGTCAGTTATCAGTTCCCAGGTGACATGAGTACAGCTTGTTGGAGATAGTGCCCTCAGAGTCAATTATTGGATCACAGGCACGTGATTGCAATGATTGAGGGAGGACCTATCCCGGTAGGACAGTCTTACTCGAAATGATAGTATGCTATCTGGTTTATCTTTATCATCGTGTACTGCTTTAGGTGACCTGACATGTCGCTATTACACGTTGATAGAGCCCCTAGGATTCTTGCTTGACTACCAGCAGTATGATGGCGATCATATACGTGGGAGCTGGTAGTCTACAAGCACATCCTTAAAAGGTCCCTAGTCGTAGGAGTTTCGAGACAGGGCATCGATTCTCCAGAGTAGACTAGTGTATACAGTCGAGACCCCGACGAGGGGCGGTGGCCGGTCTCACAAGCCACTGGTGTCAGTAGGTTCACCTAAGATGTATACAGGTGCTCATTGGGTTATGAGTACACCGGACAGGACTCGCCGGGAACATGCTAGTTGGTCTTATACCTGACGTCAGATAGCAGTTCCCTGGTGACATGTGTACAGGTTAGTTCATCGACCTGAGGATCGTCATTTGTCTCGTGTGAGTTCCCACTGTGCTTTGATTACTACCCTACCACGGCTCAAAGGAGTCGTGCAAACAGGTTTTAGTTGGGTACAGTCCCGAGCCACATGGAGGCAGTGAGCGGATCTTCAGGGGTTCGTCTCTCCCGGTATTGGGGGTGAGGTCGCGCTGTGTCTAGGAGAGCCATTACGCAAAGCCCTCGACCGAGGCAGGAGATTTACTGGTAGGTATTCCAGTAGTATATCAGGGCGTTCTGGGCTACACTCCGACACGACTTGTACCGCTTTTGGGGGTCTGACTTTTACCAACCCCCTAGGCCCGACATGCGATCCTCATAGACGAACGGACCGGACTGTACGGATATTGTCACTGACAGGCTCAGTAGGGTGTCAGGATGAGTTCGCTCATCGGCGTCCCTTTTGGTCAATAGCTGGTGGCCCGTCACGTATTGGCTAATACCTCTGACGTGTTAGTGGTTAAATCCACAGCCATAGTATTGACGAGTCTTTAGAGTCCACCACACTTACAGTTACTCAAGCTTTCGGGCGAAACGCTGTAGAGGCCGTATGGAGATATGGCAGGGTTCGATCAGATACGTGCGGTATTGCACGGATCAGGATCGAACGGATATTACTAGCCGGCTTTGGTTTAAGCCGGATCCTAGTTTAGTACAGTGTAGATTTTTTCTCATTGCATTTGTATCCGGTCGGAATACAGATGCGGATGTGTATGCACAGTGTCGGGGTTTTTCTGTAATTTATTACGGGACCAGTTTTCTGGAGTTGCCAGTTTGCATTCCGTCCCAGCCGGTTTTCCTTTGTTCTTTCCCGGCCGGACTTTTCCGATGGAGGGTGTTATTTGCAAGTTTGCAAATAACATTTTGTGGAGGGTTTATTTGTAAGATGAGATATTATGATAGCATCATTTCTTTTGCTCCATGCTTTTGCATTAAATGAGATTAGAAAGGGTATGGTTGGATTTAAATGAAGCATGGTTGATGTTTTGTTTAGGGTCACCTTTTCTTCTCTCCTACACTCACCTCCCTTCTTGCTTCATAATCTTTGCTCCACCATTTTCTAAGGATAAGTTTTTGATAAGAAAAGTAAGAAGAAGAAAAAGAAAGAGAGAAGAAGAAGGAGAGAGTTCTTCATTCTTGAGAGTTTCATTCTTCTTGATCTCATTTTCATGCTAGAAAATTGCAAGCACCATTTTTCTAGTCTTGATTCCTCCATCATCTTCAAAGGCAACAAACCCCAAAAGAGACTAGCTTGATCTACTACATATTCTACAGCATATCTTGAGCATGTCGAGTTGCCGGCTTCATGCCCGAGTTGCCTCGGTATTGAGGCGGGAGCCCGTAAAAGACGCAGGCGATGTGGTGCCCTTTCCGGCGAGGAGGCGACGATATGGAGACTACACTTTCCGCGGGAGATCGGGACGATGACGAGAAGACCGGAGGACTCGGATCACTCGGTATACTTCTCACCCTATCTCTTGATTGCTAGCATTAGGTTAATGGTTACGATCCGGGTTTTCATTGTCCGCGGTAGCGCCGGTTTCCGAGTAAGGAAAATTTTTTGATTCCGCATTTTGGCCTCGAGTAAGAGGCCGTGGCGCTGCCGTGGCGCAACATGGTATCAGAGCCACGCCATTAACCTTGTCTAGCTTGTTCTAATGCGTTTTACTTATCCGATCGACCAAAATCTTAAAAACCGTATTTTAGTTCACATCAGTTTTCTGTTGGAATTTTTTGGTGTCTAAAAATTTTTCAGGTTGCAGAAAACTTATGTACATGAAATTATAAGACTTCTGTAAAAATTCGACAAGTTCAGTCGACAACCCTAGCGCGGAACCGCGGCCAAACCCCCCCTTGGGCCGCGGTTCCGCCGCACTCTGTTGTCTTCTCTGTGTCAAATTGTTACAGTGGACTTGTGGGCTAATTTTAGGGGTTTTGGGATATTAAATTTGGGCCCAGGTTTTCTGTGACTGCTACAGTATTGGTTGGGGGCCCACTTGTTAATTGTTTGATCGCTCGGATATTTTAAACACATTATTTCACAGTATTTACATTATATCTACGACCGTGAATGTCACTTGATCGGTAAATCCCGTCTAACTGCTATAGCCCGGTTAGACGGATTTGCGAACGTGACTTTCACGTTGATGTTCTATGTTTATGCTGTGATGTTGCGGATCGGTCGTGGAGGATAGCCTGGATGCAATGCTAGTACAGTTTTGTTGTATTATGTACATTTGATATTGCGGGGTGAGCGTCCGACATGTGGACTGCCGTCACTGCCTGTTTGTATTATTCTTTTGGGGCACGACCTGGTTGCGGTCGATGTACCCGGTGTATGTATATTTTACTTTCTGTACTAGGATTACCCCGCGGGGGGTGCACGGATAGCCGGGTTCTGGAGGGCAACAAGCCCGCATCTCATGGCATTGGGACGGAGGGGGCTTCAGTCTGGAATTGGCGGGCTGCTCGACGCACTCGTAGGGGGTACAGGTTGACCCAGGAGGGGTGCCCAAGTTACCGGATTCCGTGAAGTGCTGGGTGGTCCATTCACGGTGCTGAAGGGGGCTGCCTCGCTTCAGGTTTTGGCGGGTGACTTGCCGCGCCCGTAGGGGTCTAGGTTTTCATTGCACAGGCTATCCACACGACCAGGGGAACGTCGGGTTTCAGCAGCGGCTCTGTGAAACCCGGGAATTCCAGATATCTGTATTGTTCTGTGATGCTGCATTTTTCTGTGATGTTGCATTTTATTCACGCCTTGAGCGAAATACTATATATTGGTATATATATTAGTAGATGTTGTATATGTTTTTCATCCGCGCTAGTCCAGTCCCCGCTCTGCCGTTAGTTAGCTAACCTAACGGGTGATGACGGGACCCAGTGGCGAATGCGGATGGCATATACGTACGTCAGTATATTTTCGTTTTTTGTGGTGTGATCAATTGATAGGACTGCGTTGATTCGGATCAATGCAAGATAAACAAACCTAATTCTGATGTTGTTGGAACACTTTTCAAAAAGCTGTTATTGCAAGGACGTTCACTTTTGTTTTGCATCGTGGTATTCATTTGGAATATCCTGCTCCTCAGTCGACGAGGCAAGGGCCGAGATCCCTTCACCGGGAGTGACCCCTTGGACAGAAGTTTGCGTCAGGGCATTAACTTCACTATAGCCGATTACTTTTGCTTTGCATCGTGGTATTCAGTTGGAATATCCTGCACCTCATTCTACGGGGAAAGAGCCGAGATCCCTTCACCGGGAGTGACCTCTTTAGTAAAGGTTTTCGTCACTATATTTTTATAAAAAGTTATCCAGTTCCTTCAACGATATCAAGTTCATTACGTTAAAGGTTTTTCGCCAAAAACCAGTCGTAGCCCTCCGTCATTTCAGATTAGTATTACTTAGTATTCGTGCTGCGTTTGTCGTGCATTGCCGTGGCGTAGTGTTCGGTAGCTATGTAATGCTTTTCTATCACATGGATAAGTGGATTGGTTAGGACAGTCGTACGGTCTTGTTGGCATTGTCAAGGACTCGTACGGGTGGGTTTAACGCAATCAAGATAATGACGGGTAGAACTTGACTAGGACTCTTTGATTTGTTGGCATTGTCAAGGTCACTTGGGTCCTAGAGGTAAAAACCCACATCGGGAGTTTCAAAAGAACTGAAACTTGCCAGGCATGCGCATACCTTCTGGAGTGTGGTGACGTGAGTGGATTCCGTCACGTTATCATGCGATGAGAGTTGGATCCCGATTCCCACTGATGAGTTGGTATACTCCTCGGGTGATCCCAACTAATTCTTGTTTCAGGTTTGGAGGAGAATTTGACGGTACAGTGGGAGGTTTCCAGATTAGACAAAGTGATAACCATTCTGATCTAGGTTAGAGTGCACGCTGAGTGTTTCTTTTCTCTCTCTCTTTGGCAGCGACCATTGACCCGACCCTAAGACTATGACTCAGTGACCAAGTTAACCGAACCTTCTTAACACAGGCTTTTGGATTTTCAGAGTTGCAGACCTCATTGCCACTCCTACTTTTACCCTTTTCTCCAGGACACCCCGTATTACTACGAACGTCCACTTCCATTGGACAAAACCATCGTATGGTTATATACGAACTCGAAGGGCTTCGAGGATGGTTTCTGGTTCTGGAGAAAACGAATAGGATTATTCAGTTGTCTTTTCCCTTTTACCTTCTCTGAAGTTGTGAGTACTCCTTGGTTTAGGAGATAGCACACATATTACGCAAATTGGATAGTCTTCTTCCAAACCTTAGGCTGGTGCCGACCGGTAGGGAATGAAGAAAACCAATTAGCCTAAACGGTGTGCAGAAGGTATTAAGATTAAGACAAAGCAAGGGATTAGTAAGAGGGCAAAGTAAATTGCAACTGATATTCACGACCGAACCAAGTATTTCTTCGCCAATCCTAAATCACCTTTGTATTTCTCCAGGACAATCCGTATCACTACGAAGATCCACAGTTTATTTGGATACTCCATCGTATGGTTATATACGAACTCGAAAGGAACTTGTTCCAGTTCGGGGATGGATTCTGGTCCAGGAGAAATAAGAATAAGGTTTATTCGGTTGTCTTTTATCTTCACCTTCTCTCGCATTGCGAGTGTTCCTAGGATTAGGACAGTACACCCATTATGCTTACTGGATAGTCTTCTTCCAAACCATAGGCTGGTGCCGAACGGTAGGGAAGGAAGAAAACCATTTCGCCTAAGGGGGTGTGCAGACGGTAATGACTAAAGACATATAAAGGGATTTGGACAGATGGCAAAAAGATATACGGTTACAGTTGTGAATCTGGATAATGGTAGAGGCATTGCTAGGAATACCAGAATACCCCATCGAAACATTCCAATGTTTCAGTTTCACTGTGTACTGTTAATAGAAAACTGATTTCCCGATTAGACACTTACTCCAGGGTATGTATTTACCAGGTATGATTCTCACATCTGTATGGTTTTACAGATGATGAGTGGGAGTAAATTATTGGGAATTGGGTGATCATCCTCATTATATCGGGATTCGTTGTAATCGGTGATATTTGAGGAGATCACCTGGGCTGTTTGCCGGTCGGCAAATATTTGGTTTTGAATATCCGCTGTTGTGCACCAATTTCAAATTGATATATCTGTACGTCTATTTTCATAGAGTGAGATATACCTTTTGATATTATGTCGATGACATTTACCTATATCAGTGGATGGTTAGGTAAGGAGCATCAAACAGCGGTGTAATTCTTCTTAACCATAAGTACAGTTTTCAACCTACGACACACAGTGAAAGAGTTGTTAGACTCAGCGGACTTATACAGAGGATTGTATGTTGTCCAGTGTCCATTAGGACAGAGGGGTTGGTCCTCATACTATATTCTGTTTACTTTTAACTTCTCTAGTTCTTAGACATGTGTTTCGTAGGAACACAGGGTCTAAGTTTTGAGGAGTTATAGGTATTTGAATAGAGTAGAGAACCAGGTATAGCAAGTATCGGGATTCTTCAAAGTGATCGAAGATGTAGATACTTGTGTATGGTATTCAGTTGATAGTAATGAGAACTTGCTTCTCTTTCAGGTTACTCATAATTGGAAGCATTCCTAAGTTGAGTAACGCTCATCGGCCTCCTTCCATTTAGTTGACATGCACTGGAGACAGCTGCATGATTTGAATCTGGTTCAAATTAAATCAGTGCCTCTGTTCCTATATTGGATATAGAATAGTTCATATCTTGACATTGTTAAGGTACGGGGAGTTGTCCGGCTTATGCTTAAAACCAGACACTGGACAACTCAAGGCACGTTTCTGTAATGGCTGTTTTGTGGGTTGACCCAGGCTATGACGAGGGTTGATTTTCTACCATCTGGATGAACAATAGCAATATTGTTCTAGACTCGCCACAGTTTTTATTAAAAATGGATTTTTTCAGAAAAAGTAGTGGGAGTATGGTAGGACTGGAAGTGATTCCAGAACCGCAAACGATTACTGAAGATTTGATAAGGAACCTAAAGATTCAATCTGATTTAACATTCCATTGGCCACTCCGCAGATAAGGTGGGTAACTTCAGGTACCCGAGAGGTACTCCGGTAGCCTCAAGGACGGTGACAGGGAAGTTCTTGTTTACCCACACTTGCCATTGCTGTTGTTCCAGGCTGCGAGACCCGGCAGGAGGATGAGTATAGCGTCGTTCTAAACTAGCTTTAGAAGTGCACGTCTATATGACTCTGCCAGAGGGTTGTCGTAGTCAGTGGGAGCAGCGGAAGCATTGGTGGACATCAGGCTTATGTCTATTCATAGACTAAAGCAGATGTAGCGGAGATAGATCATCTATTTCTGATGTGACAGTCATAGGTTTGACGTCATCAGAATAGGGGTGGATCTGTTGAGAAGGTAGTAGGAAGTGATATTCCTATACTATGATCGGTTATACTTTGGTCGTCACACAGTGTTTTCTCCATATAGGACTTGGATATTATATCAGACATACTGGTTACTAGATCTATGGTTTTAGATCTAGATTTGGGTGGTTTCCCAATCTGGGTACCTTGACAGCATTCTATGAGTATTTAGAATGGACGACTCCTGGCACGGTAGTACACCTGCAGGTATTGGAGTCACCCTCTCTAAAGGTGTCTTATAGACTAAAGGGGAGAGGGATACTCATGATTGGCAGATCACTTGCTTAGGCAATTGAGTCAATCATGAGATGTCAAGTACCACACCAGATGTCGTTCTTGCACTAGATACAATAAGTGATATTGATCCAATCCTGGAGAAACAGTCGGAAGCAGTCTTAGAACATAAGTTAATGTTCTAGGGATATGATAACGGCTGCCTCCTTTAGGAGACGGTTATCACTCCAGGCTTCCAAGGTGACATGGACGACAAGGAGGTTGTCAGAGTTATAGTTCTCCCTCAGACGAGGGGCAGTATTTTGGACAGGTGGTCCAAGGCAATACTGAGGGAGGCATGGCGCTGGGCACTGATTAAGTTCAGTTGACGACACAGTCTAAGAAGTTTGGATTTGGAGTTCATTTATGAACTAGGTCCCATCAGACATCCAGACATTCCAAGACAGGTATTGCTCATTTCGGGAGATGGTTTTCTCCGCGAACTTGAGATATAGAGAGACATAGAAAGAAACATCACAGCGGATCCACTCACTGAGGCTATTCCTCGAACGCAATAGTTTCGCAAACGGGTTTTGTGAGACTGACTAGTAGAGGAGTTGGGTGTTCGGTATCACACGGGCTGTGAGTATGCGACATCGCAATAATTAGCCTTGAGTGCAAGTGGGAGATTGTTGGAGATAGTGCCCTCAGAGTCAATTATTGGATCACAGGCACGTGATTGCAATGATTGAGGGAGGACCTATCCCGGTAGGACAGTCTTACTCGAAATGATAGTATGCTATCTGGTTTATCTTTATCATCGTGTACTGCTTTAGGTGACCTGACATGTCGCTATTACACGTTGATAGAGCCCCTAGGATTCTTGCTTGACTACCAGCAGTATGATGGCGATCATATACATGGGAGCTGGTAGTCTACAAGCACATCCTTAAAAGGTCCCTAGTCGTAGGAGTTTCGAGACAGGGCATCGATTCTCCAGAGTAGACTAGTGTATACAGTCGAGACCCCGACGAGGGGCGGTGGCCGGTCTCACAAGCCACTGGTGTCAGTAGGTTCACCTAAGATGTATACAGGTGCTCATTGGGTTATGAGTACACCGGACAGGACTCGCCGGGAACATGCTAGTTGGTCTTATACCTGACATCAGATAGCAGTTCCCTGGTGACATGTGTACAGGTTAGTTCATCGACCTGAGGATCGTCATTTGTCTCGTGTGAGTTCCCACTGTGCTTTGATTACTACCCTACCACGGCTCAAAGGAGTCGTGCAAACAGGTTTTAGTTGGGTACAGTCCCGAGCCACATGGAGGCAGTGAGCGGATCTTCAGGGGTTCGTCTCTCCCGGTATTGGGGGTGAGGTCGCGCTGTGTCTAGGAGAGCCATTACGCAAAGCCCTCGGCCGAGGCAGGAGATTTACTGGTAGGTATTCCAGTAGTATCTCAGGGCGTTCTGGGCTACACTCCGACACGACTTGTACCGCTTTTGGGGGTCTGACTTTTACCAACCCCCTAGGCCCGACATGCGATCCTCATAGACGAACGGACCGGACTGTACGGATATTGTCACTGACAGGCTCAGTAGGGTGTCAGGATGAGTTCGCTCATCGGCGTCCCTTTTGGTCAATAGCTGGTGGCCCGTCACGTATTGGCTAATACCTCTGACGTGCTAGTGGTTAAATCCACAGCCATAGTATTGACGAGTCTTTAGAGTCCACCACACTTACAGTTACTCAAGCTTTCGGGCGAAACGCTGTAGAGGCCGTATGGAGATATGGCAGGGTTCGATCAGATACGTGCGGTATTGCACGGATCAGGATCGAACGGATATTACTAGCCGGCTTTGGTTTAAGCCGGATCCTAGTTTAGTACAGTGTAGATTTTGTCTCATTGCATTTGTATCCGGTCGGAATACAGATGCGGGTGTGTATGCACAGTGTCGGGGTTTTCCTGTAATTTATTACGGGACCAGTTTTCTGGAGTTGCCAGTTTGCATTCCGTCCCGGCCGGTTTTCCTTTGTTCTTTCCCGGCCGGACTTTTCCGATGGAGGGTGTTATTTGCAAGTTTGCAAATAACATTTTGTGGAGGGTTTATTTGTAAGATGAGATATTATGATAGCATCATTTCTTTTGCTCCATGCTTTTGCATTAAATGAGATTAGAAAGGGTATGGTTGGATTTAAATGAAGCATGGTTGATGTTTTGTTTAGGGTCACCTTTTCTTCTCTCCTACACTCACCTCCCTTCTTGCTTCATAATCTTTGCTCCACCATTTTCTAAGGATAAGTTTTTGATAAGAAAAGTAAGAAGAAGAAAAAGAAAGAGAGAAGAAGAAGGAGAGAGTTCTTCATTCTTGAGAGTTTCATTCTTCTTGATCTCATTTTCATGCTAGAAAATTGCAAGCACTATTTTTCTAGTCTTGATTCCTCCATCATCTTCAAAGGCAACAAACCCCAAAAGAGACTAGCTTGATCTACTACATATTCTACAGCATATCTTGAGCATGTCGAGTTGCCGGCTTCATGCCCGAGTTGCCTCGGTATTGAGGCGGGAGCCCGTAAAAGACGCAGGCGATGTGGTACCCTTTCCGGCGAGGAGGCGACGATATGGAGACTACACTTTCCGCGGGAGATCGGGACGATGACGAGAAGACCGGATGACTCGGATCACTCGGTATACTTCTCACCCTATCTCTTGATTGCTAGCATTAGGTTAATGGTTACGATCCGGGTTTTCATTGTCCGCGGTAGCGCCGGTTTCCGAGTAAGGAAAATTTTTTGATTCCGCATTTTGGCCTCGAGTAAGAGGCCGTGGCGCTGCCGTGGCGCAACACAGCTTAGTCCGCTGACTTGACACTGTCACTTCGCCTCGAGTGTGTTCCTACTGTACTTTGATTACTACCCTACCACGGCTCAAAGGAGTCGTGCAAACAGGTAGTTTTTAGGTGCAGTCCCGAAGCACTTGGAGGCAGTGACGGTTAGACAGGATCCGTCTCTCTCGGTATTGGGGGTTGACATCGCGCTGTGTCTAGGAGAGCCATTACACGTGTAGTCCCTGGCCAGGGCAAGCGAGATATACTGGTAGGTTTCCAGTGTTATCTCAAGGTGTTCTGGGCTTCACTCCGACACGACTTGTACCGCTTTTAGGGGACTGACGTTTACCGCCCCCTAGGCCCGCCATGCGATGTATCAGACGAACAGAACGGACTGTATGGAGACTGTCATAGTCAGACTCAGTAGGAGTTCACATGGGTTTCACCTCGTCAGTCTTCTTGTCGGCATCTACCTGGGGACCGTTACGCACAGCTAGTGCAGCTTGCGGTCTGTGGTTAAACCCACTGCCAGCATAGTGTCGAGTCTTTAGAGTCCCACACAGAAACCTATTCGCCTTTAGGCAAAAGAGTAGAGGTCGCATGGTTTTGCGACAGGTCGCATGGTTTTGCGACAGGGTTCGGTCACATCCGTGCACTTGTGCACGTACAGTGTCCGGACAGTTAGCACTAGCGGGCTTTGGTTTAAGCCAGATCCTAGTGTACGTTTTGGGATTGGTTTTATCTCGTTTGTATTCGTGTTCCTCGGAATGCGGATGCCGGTGTGTATGCACAGTTGACAGAGAGACAGAGGCAGAGTATTCTTATTGGGGTTGTTGACTGTTGACTGTTGACAGTTGACTGTTGACCATTGACTTTTGCTTAACCCTAATGAGAATAAGATATATGATTAACATTAATATTAATTAAGTATTATAGTGACATGGTTGTTGAGGGGTTGACTTTGTTGACTTTGTTGACCGGTTGACTAGGTTGGACTAGTTGACCATCATCATGACAATGGCTATCATTACATGGCAAAGACTTTTGCTTGCTTGTTTATTTATGTAAAATGAGTGCATGAAATGATATAGCCATTTTGACTTAAACCATTTACACAATACTTGATTACTATTTTTGTTATGATGGCTTTTGGATTATGAGAGGTGAGAATGAGAAGAGTATGGTTCATTCTATCATTTGCTTTCTCTCTCTTGAGCTCTCTCATTCTCAAGCTCTCCCTCTTCCTCTTGCTCTCTATACCTCAAGGAAAACCATTCTCATGTGTTGAGACTCATTGCCTTAGAGATAAAAAGACACCAAAACATTTCTCTACTCATTCTAGTTCACAAGGCCTAGCAAGCCAAGTGATCTAGTTTCTTCAAAGTTCGAAGAAGAAGCCAAAGGTAGAAGCTTTCGGGTGGATCCATCTTCGGCGCAAGGAGACGACGAGGTGAGGCCGATACGTACACCGGGAGGAGTCGAAGACGAAGGAGTTCAAGAAAGGTATAGCCCCTAACCGAGTAGGTAAACTCTTATTAGGTTGTTAGTTAGTAGTTTAACAAAGATCCGTATTGGTAGTCCATGTTACCACCCTCTTGAAAATCGTTTTTCACCAATTCCGCAACCCCGTAAGTATCGGGGAAAGGTAGCATGGACTTACAAAAAATCCGTATTAAAATATGCAAAAACAAACCGCAAAACAAAACTTTGCAAAAAGATTTTTGAGCGGCGATATTTTGCAAAGAATCCTGCAGAAAAGATATTTTATTGGATTTCAGAGGAGAGAGAAGGAGGTTAGAATCTTACCAGAGAAGACTGAAACCCTAGATGTGCACTTCCGGCCGCGCTTCCGCCGCCGATGTGCACTTCCGGCCGCAGTTCCGCCGCAAGAGGGAGAGATCAATTGATGAATTTTTTTTTTCTGTGGCCTTCTCTACTTCTTTGGATCTTAATGAATGTATCTGTCTCCTGTTTCCTCAAGTCTGTGACTCCAGATTCCCTCGCAAAATTCACACAATAATCGTTAAATATACAATTTACAGTTTTGTTTTATTTATGATACAGATCGTATAAGAACTCAACACAAATAGTAAGAATAAAAAATTACGCATGTATCCCCGGCAACGGCGCCATTTGATTGATCTATATTTTAAGTGTAGTATGTAACCGCAATCAATAACGGAGTCGCGTGTAGCTAGACTGAGATGAGTACGGATCGTCCTCTGGGAAACGTTGAATCTTTTATTCTTACTTTAGACGTGTTGAAAAGGAGAGGAGGGATAAAAAATGTTGAGGAATGGTTTCTAGATCTACGTTAAACACTAATGCAAAATATAGATCTAGATTATTTATGGATGTAGTTAATATAAGAAGGGGCTTGTAGGGTTCGTTAGGATTTAGTAGTTATGGATGATTAATTAAAGATTACCCTTTTTATCCTTTAATAGATTTAAAACTAGAACGACAATGATGCATGTAGATTAAGGTTTCTGGAGGGATAAGGAATCCCACTCTTAACCCCTATCTCGACACAGAACTCCGTTCATATCTAGCCTTTACCAAAACAATCATTAATCTAATATCTAATCGCGGTCGAGACTAACAATGAATTGGTAGCGCGCCCGATTAGGATGTTAGTGATTGTTTTGATAAAGTTTATAAACTTTATAGGACGTAAAAAGAGTTTAGGTATTTTCATCATCCATTAACCTACCATAATCCTACAAACCCTAACAAGCGGAGAATTACTCGCGCATGTTGGGAGAAAAAGAGATGGAAAGAAAATGCATAATTAAACTATGGAGAAATAGAATAAGAAAAAGAAAGCTACCTTTATTAATCAAAAATATTCATTACACTTTGATTCCTTAGAAAATGATTACAAATCCTAGTTTTGCTTCTCGATCTCTCCTAAGGAGGTAGATGAACCGTTGATGATCAGCCTGGATGCATGAGCCATCTTGGACTTCGTGATCTCATCGACTTGATGATTTTTCCAAGAGGCTCTCGGTCCTTATTTATAGTCCCAAAGCCAAAACCCCTGCTTCCAAATTTGGAAAATAACAGTAAAGATTCTCCCAAAAAATTCGCAGCTTCTAACTCCTCTTCCCTGCGGCGGATCCGCGGCCAACAGGGGGGTTGGGCCGCGGATCCGTGGCCTTGTGATCAGGTCCATTGATTTTCTTTCTGGGGTTTTTCTCTACTTGACACGTGGAGTTCTATGGAATCTTTGGAACTTGGAAATCTTCTCGTAGTTGCTGCCAGACTTGATTTCTAAGTTTTGATTTCTTAATTAGGCAGGTTTGCTTTAATAACTTGATTTCCTTGATTTTAGTCCTGAAAATTCTGCACAACAACTCAAATGATATTTAGTAGAGTTTGTTTTCTTAAGATTTGGTCAATGATATTTTTTTGCATACATTTTCCTACCAAGTGCTAATTATAATATATCAACGCATGGAAAATAGTATTTTTACAGATAAACCCTCATATGTATGATATATTATAATAAAGACCTTTTTTAATATAGAAATAGTAGGAAAAATGTGATAACAAATGTGCAGTTTTATCAACTGAACACACAGGCTATCCATACGACCAGGGGAACGTCGGGTTTCAGTAGCAGCTCTGTGAAACCCGGGGATCCCAGATTATCTGTATTGTTCTGTGATGCTTATTACTTTTCTGTAATGTTGCATATTATCACGCCTGGAGCGATTATTGTATATTGGTATATATACTATTAGATGTTGTATATGTTTTACACCCGCGCTAGTCCAGTCCCCGCTCTGTCGTTAGTTAAGTAACCTAACGGGTAATGACGGGACCCAGTGGCGAATGTGGATGGCATATACGTACATTATATTTTCGTTCTTTTCTGGAGTGATTAATTGATGGGACTACATTGATTCTTATCAATGTAAGGATAAAACAAACCTATATTTGATGTTGTTGGAACAATTTTAAAAAGTGTTATTACAAAGACGTTTCCTTTTGTTTTGCATAGTGATATTCGGTTGGAATATCCTGCACCTCATTCCACGAGGAAAGGGCCGAGATCCCTTCACCAGGAGTGACCCCTTGGGCAGAAGTATGCATCAGGGTAATAAATTCACTATAGTCGATTACAAGTTGTTTTGCATCGCGGTATTCAGTTAGAATATCCTGCACCTCATTCCACGAGGAATGAGCCGAGATCCCTTCACCGGGAGTGACCTCTTTAGCAATGGTTTTCATCACTATATTTTTATAAAAAGCTATCAAGTTCCTTCAACGAGATCAAGTTCGCTACGTTAAAGGTTTTTCGCCAAAAACCAGCCGTAGCCCTCCGTCATTTCTTATGGATAGTCAGTAGTATTAAAGCTATGTTTGTTGACTAAAGTCAAGGCATGGTGTTTGGTAGTTACTGGGTATTCATCTGTTGCATAGATAGATGCGTTGGTTTGGGACAGTGTATTACCTTGTTGACTAAAGTCAAGGGTATGTATGGGTGGGTTCAAATCAACCTGGATAATGACGGGTAGAACTTGACATGTGACTTATGATTTGTTGACTAAAGTCAAGGTCATAAGAGCATGAGGCAAAAATCACATCGGGAGTTTCAAACATACAGGAAACTTGCCAGGCGTGCGCATACCTTCTGGAGTGTGATAACTTGAGTTGCTTCCATCAAGTTATCATGCGATGATAGTTGGATCCCGATTCTCACTGATGAGTTGGTTTACTCTTCGGATGATCCCGACTAATTCTTCTTTCGGGTTTGGAGGAGAATTTGAGATTACGGTGGGAGGTTTCCTGATTAGATAAAGTGATAACCATTCTGATCTAGGTTAGAGTGCACGCAGAGTGTTTCTTTTCTCTCTCTCTCTCTCTTTTTGGCAGCGACCTTTGACCGACCCTAGACTATGACTCAGTGACCAAGTTGACCGAACCTTCTTAAAATACTGGCTTTTGGATTGTCTATAGTTGCATAAGTCATTGCCGCTCCTTCTTTTACCCTTTGTATTTCTCAGAACACCCCGTATTACTATGGACATCCACTTCCATTGGATAGATCCATCGTATGGTTATATACGAACTCGAAGGACTTCTTCGAGGATGGATCCAGGTTCAGGAGAAATAAAATTGGTTTATTCAGTTGTCTTTTATTATCACCTTCTCTTATATTGCGAGGGCTCCTTAGTCTAGAAGAGTACACCTATTACGTTTATTGGATAGTCTTATTCCAAACCTAGGCAGGTGCCGAAAGGTAGGGAATGAAGAAAACCAATTAGCCTAAGTAGGGTGTGCAGAAGGTAATGAATAAAGACAAAATAAAGGGGTTAGAAAGAGGGCAAAGTAAATTACTACTGTTATCATTCACGACCAAACCATATACTTCATCGCCACTCCTATTTCACCTTTGCTTTTTTCCCCAGTTAGGGAGAAATATAATAAGGTATTATTCAGTTGTCTTTTATCATCACCTTCTCTCAAGTTGCGAGTACTCCTAGGATTAGGAGAGTACACCTATTATGCTTACTGGATAGTCTTCTTCCAAACCATAGGCTGGTGCCGAATGGTAGGAAAAGAAGAAAACCATTTAGCCTAACGATGGTGTACAAAAAGTAATGAATAAAGACAAATAAAGGGATTTGGAGAGATGGCAATAAAATATACGATTAAAGTCATGAATTGGATTATGGAAGAGGCATTACTAGGAATACCAGGATACCCCTATGAAACATTTTCATGTTTCAGTGCATTGTTAAAGGAAAACTGATTTCCCGATTACATACTTACTCCAGAGTATGTATTTATCAGGTTTCATTCTCATGTCTGTATGGTTTTACAGATGATGAGTAGGAGTAGGTTATTGGGAATAAGGTGATCATCCTCATTATATCGGAATTCGTTATAATTGGTGATATTTGAGGAAGTCGCTTGGGTTTTTTCCGGACGACATGTATTTGGTTTTGAGTATCCGTTGTTGTGCACCAATTTCAAAATGATATATCTGTACGTTTATTTTTATAAAGTGAGATATAACTTTTTGAAATTATGTCCGTGACATTTACCTATATCAGTTGACGATTGGGTAAGGAGCATTGAACAACGGAGTAGTTCTTAACCATAAGTACAGTTTTCAACCTACGATACACAGGTTTTGAGTTATTCAACTCAGCGGACTTATACAGAGTATTGTATGTTGTCCAGTGTCCATCAGGACAAAGGGATTGGTCCTCGTACTCTGTTCTGTTTACCTGTAACTTCTCTAGTCATTAGACAAATGTTTCGTAGAAATACAATGTCGAAGTTTTGAGAAGTTGTGGGTATAAGAATAAAGTAGAGAACCAGATGTCGCAAGTATCGGGATTCTTCAAAGAAATCGAAGATGTAGATACTTGTGATTGGTATTCAGATGATAGTAATGATTTTGAAAAACTTGTTTCTCTTTCAGGTTACTCATACTTGGATAGATTCCTAAGTTGAGTAATGTTGATTAGCCTTTCTCCATTGAGATGATATGCACTAGAGACAGTTGCATGATTTGAATCTGGTTCCAATTAAATAAGTGCCAAAAGTTTCTATATTGGATATAGAATGGTTCATATCTTAACGATGTTAAGGTACGGGGAGTTGTCCAGCTTATGCTTAAAACCAGACACTGGATAACTCAAGGCAAGTTTCTCTAATGGCAGTTTGTTGGTTGACCCTGGCTATGACGAGGGTTGATTTTCTACCATTTGGAAGATCAATAGTGATATTGTTCTTAACTCGCCATAGTTTTAGTAAAATGGATTTTTTTCAGAAAACAGTAGTAGGGGTATGGTAGAACTGGAAGTGATTCCAGAATCGCAAACGATTACGGAAAATTTAATAGGACCTATATATTCAATCAGGTTTGACATTCCAATAGCCACTCCGCAGATATGGTGGGTAACCTCAGACACCCGAGAGGTACTTCGGTAGCCTCAAGGACGGTGACAGGAAGGTTCTTGTTTACCCAGACTTGACACTACTGTTGTTCTAGACTATGAGACCCGGTAGGAGGATAAGTATAGCGTCGTTCTAAACTAGCTTTAGAAGTGTACGTATATATTATTCTGCCAGAGGGTTGTTATGGTCAGTGGGAGCAGCGGAAGCACAGTGGGCAAGTAGCTTATGTCTATTTATAGGATTGAGCAGATATAGCGAAGATTAGATCATCTAATTTTCATGTGACAGTCATGGGTTTGACTTCATCAGAATAGGGGATAGATCTGTTAAGAAGGTAGTAGGGTGTGATGTCCTGGTATTTGGATGACATACACAGAGTTGGAAGTAAAATTCCTATACTACGATCGGTTGTACTGTGGTCGTCACACAGTTGTTTCTCCAGACAGGATATGGATATAATATTGGACATTCTAGTTTCTAGATCTATGGTTTTAGATCTAGATTTGGGTAGTTTCCCAAATGTGGGTACTTTGACAGTATTCTAATAGTTTTTAGAATATATGACTCCTGGCATGGTGGTGTACCAGCAGATGATGGAGTCACCCTCTCCAAAGGTGTCTTACAGACTAAAGGGGAGAGGGATGTGCATGATTGGCAAATCACTTGTTTAGGCAATTGAGTCAATCATAAGATATCAAGTACCACACCAGATGTTGTTTTTGCACTAGATGCAATAAGTTTATATTAATCCAATCCTGAAGAAACATAAGGAAGCAGTTTTAGAACATAAGTGCATGTTCTACGGATTTGATGACGGCAGCCTCCTTCGGGAGACGGTTATCATTCCAGGCTTCAAAGGTGACATGGATGACAGAGTGATTGTCAGAGTTATAGTTTTCCGTCTGACGAGGGACAGTATTATGGACAGTTGGTCCAAGAGGATACTGTGGGAGGCATGGTGCTGGATACTGATTAGGTTCAGTTATCGATACAGTCTAAGAAGTTGGATTTAGAGTTCATTTATGAACTAGGTCCCATCAGATATCTAGACATATTCTAAGACAGGTATTACTCGATTCAGGAGATGGCCTTCTCCGCGAACTTGAGATTAAGAGAGACATAGAAAGAAACATCAGGGCGGATCCACTCACTAAAGCTATGAATATGCGACATCGCAATAATAGCTTGAAGTGCAAGTGGAAGATTGTTGGATATAGTGCCTTCTAAGTCAATTATTGGATCACAGGTACGTGATTGCAATGATTGAGGGAGGACCTATACCGATATGAAAGTCTTGCTCGAGATGATAGTATGCTATCTGGTTTGTCTTTATCAGAGTATATATACTTTAGTTCACTATTGCATGTTAATAGAGCCTATAGGATTCTTGCTTGACTGGCAGCAGTATGATGGCGATCATATACGTGGGAGCTGGGGTCTGTAAGCACATCCTTAAAGTGTCCCTAGTCGTAGGAGTTTCGAGACAGGGCATCGATACTCCAGAGTAGACTAGTGTATACAGTCGAAACCCCAACGAGGGGCGGTGGCTGGTCTCACAAGCCATTGGTGTCAGTTGGTTCACCTAAGATGTATACAGGTGCTCATTGCATTATGAGTACACCGGACATGAGTCGCCGGGAACATGCTAGTTGGTATTATATATATCGTCACATAGCAGTTCCCTGGTGACATGTGTACAGGTTAGTTTGTCGACCTGAGATCGTCATTTATCTCGTGTGAGTTCCCACTGTGCTTTGATTTCTACCCTACCACGCTCAAAGGAGACGTGTAAACAGGTATTTTTTGGGTACAGTCCCGAGCCACATAAAGGCAGTGAGCGGATCGTCGGGGATTCGTCTCTCCCGGTATTGGGGGTTGATGTCGTACAGTGCACGGGTGGCCATCACTAGAAATCCTCGGCCGAGGTAGTGGATAATTACTGATTTGGATCAGTAGTTTCTCAGGAGGTGATGGGCTTCATACCGACACGAATTATCGCGTTATTAGGGGTCTGACTGTACCCACCCCTCTAGGCTCGATATGCGATACTCTTAGACGAACGGACCGGACTGTACGGATATTGTCACTGTCATGCTCAGTAGGGTTTCTGGATGAGTTCGCTCGTCAGCTTCCCTTCCAATTAATACATAGGCAACCGTTACGTACAGTCAGTACCTCTGACGTGCTAGAGGTTATACCTAATGCCAGTGTGTTGATGAGTCATTAGAGTCCCCCACAGACAGTTTCCCAAGTTCGGGCGAAACGTTGTAGAGGCCGTATGGTTTTATGGCAGGGTTCGGAAAATGCACGTGAGTTTACGCACGTGTCATATTTCGGGCATATAATACTGGTGGGCTTTGGTTTAAGACGGATCTGAGTATTATACTGTGTATATATAATATCTTTGTCTCAGTTGCATTTGTATTCGGTCGTAATACAAATGCAGGTATGTTTATACTGTTACGGGGTTATCCTGAAATTCGTTTCGGGATCGCTTTTAGAAGTTGCCAGTTTCCTGTTTTCTATCACCCGTATTTAACATTCGGTTAAATACGGATTTATCTTTTCTTGATGAGTGTGGAAGGTTCTAGAAGCATCTAGATGGTGACTAGGATGATGAGGTGTTTAGTGACTCATTTGTGCATTGATTGTGCATTAATTGATATGATGACTATGTTAATGAATCACCATTTTTGCATTAATTGAATGAAGTGAGTCATTCTTTCATTAAGTGTGTTATGATAAGTATCATATCATTATGGTCACCACTCCTCTCCTACACTCACCCCCCCTCCTCCTTATATATGGCCGGCCCCCTTTCTTGATGTATGATGGTTGTTGATTGGAAAAATGTTTATATATTTGGTTCATGAAAATTAGTAAGCCAATTTCTCATTTACCCGATTCAAATGGCAACTTCATTAACCGTTCATCCATAGCTTTGGACGAAGCGAGACAAAGTGTTCTACTCATTCTCTACATCAATCTTGGTCATCTCTTTTAGCAAACTTGATGATCGAGTTGCCTCGGTTCAGAGGCGGGAGCCCGTTTAAAGATCCGTCGACGTGGTGCCACCTGGACGAGAAGACTGGAGATTCAGGAGATCGGAGCAGCCGCAACAAAGCGTGGGATGATGGTAGAAGACCGAAGGACTCGGATCGTTCGGTATAACATTTCTACCCACTTTGTAGTTTGTTAGTTTAGCTTTAATGGCAGATCCGGGTTATAGTATACGATAGCGCCTGTTGTAAAAGTTTTTGTTTCGCATTTGGCGTCTGTTAGACGGCCGGGGCGCTACCGTGTACTTACAGGCGGCGTCTATCGCTGATCCGTCTCCTCGAAAATCCTTTCAGCGTTTGCTAGTGATGGCCGCTCTGCAGGCAATATCCCCTCAACGCATCGTCCTCTCTTCCGGGCAAGGTTAGTGTTATTTGCCTTCTTCATGGCATTATTATTATTTCATATAACAATGCTGATGTCTTCTATAGTTCTGGAAGATGACGACGAAGTTGAGATCCTTAACGGGCCTGGGGATCTTTTGAGCCCTTCTTGCATGACTGCGGGTAAGCAAAGTTTCGACGTTGTTCCATCTACTCTTTACTTGCAACTCTCGCTGATTTCTTTTTGATGAATCTTAACAGCTTTGACCGTTCTTACCATGCTGGAATCTCGCATCATTATGCCACCCAGCCCTTATGCTCTACGCGCATCTGAACGAATGGCGAAGCTAAGCTTTCACTCTTTGTCGGCTCTGATCGAAGACCTTCGTGCTGGTAGCTCGTTCACAGCCGAAGAATTTGCTGCTGAAGCCAACATTTCTCTCCCCTTTCTTGCTGCTTACCATGGTGAAACATTGATGCATGTCAGGGTTGAGTTTTGTCGTCGGGTGGAAGCTTGGTTACATAGTCTTGAGTGCTCGCGCCTTCCTTCAGAGCTTGTGGCTGCAAAAGCGAGCTTGCGGGGGCTAATTGAGCGGCGCGCCACAAATAAGCTATCATGTGAGAAGAGGCTCAACCGAAAATTTTCGGAGAGGGAGATGGCTTCAAATGCGCTGGGGGAACTTCAAGCTGAACTTACGGCCAAGACCACTCGTGCGTATGAACTCTGGCAGGTGCTTCAAGAAGCTATCAGGGAGGTGGTAGCTATTGATAAAGCCGTCCTTTTTACTCACGAGATGGTTGAAGCCCACAAGGTTATTGAATAGGAGCTTGAAGGCCGGTTCGCCTCATACTAGGCCCAACAGTCTTAGGCGGAGGCCCGTCTTATCGCAATAACAAATTATGAGGCCGAGACTCAGCAGAAGAAGGATGAACTGACGAATCTATTAAATCGTCCGCCGGCTTGAAAAAAATATTGTATATGTTTCTTTTTCATTCTCCTTTTGTACTTACTCCTGAATGAGAGTATTTTTTGATTCTTTCATAAATTGTACTTTGTATTCATTTTGATTCATGAATAAAAGACATATTTTGCTTCATGGTGGTGTGTCTCTTTTAGAAAATGTATTTTGTGGATAATCTATTTTGATCTCTTTATAGGACAGCGATGGCTTAGGAGTCAGGTTCAGGCCTGCCTCCTAAGGCTTTCCAACTTTATAAGCCGTGAGGGTCTCATAAAGATTTTTCTCCCTACGAGTCGAGAGGATCTCGTAGGTGTATTTTCTCCTTAGGAATCGTGAGGATCCCTAAGTGTGTTTTCTCTTGAGAGTCGTAAGGATCTCACAAGAGAATTTTCTTCATTACAAGTCGAGAGGACTCATAAGTGTTTGATGAATTGACTTGCTCCCGGGTCAAAGCATTGCTTCGACGGGGAGGTCGAGGGTTGACTTTAGCCATACGGGGTCAGGATTGACTTTGGTCGTACGGGGTCAGGGGTTGACTTTAGCCATACGGGGTCAGGATTGACATTGGCCGTATGGGGTCAGGGGTTGACTTTAACCATACGGGGTCGGGATTGACTTTGGCCGTACGGGGTCAGGGGTTGACTTTAGCCATACGGGGTCAGAATTGACTTTAGCCATACGGGGTCAGGATTGACTTTGGGCGTACGGGGTCAGGGGTTGACTTTAGCCATACGGGGTCAGGATTGACTTTGGCCGTATGGGGTCAGTGGTTGACTTTGGCCGTTGACTTTGGCCATATAGGGTCAGGGGTTGACTTTAGCCATGCGGGATCAGTATTGACTTTGGTCGTACGGGGTCAGGGGTTGACTTTAGCCACACGGGGTTAGGATTGACTTTGGCCGTACGGGGTCAGGATTGACTTTGGCCGTACGGGGTCAGGATTGACTTTTACGGGGTCAGGATTGACTTTAGCCATACAGGGTCAGGGGTTGACTTTAGCCATACGGGGTCAGGATTGACTTTGGTCGTACGGGGTCAGGGGTTGACTTTCGGTTGTGTGTGCACCGCCGAGTCCTGGAACTGGGAACTTTGCCGCGGCTCCGCTTTGCTGACGTTGCGCCTGTTGTAACGAGACGAATGTTGAGGTAGTCTTTAGGTTATCTGTGAACTGTCGAGATCTGGAACTAGGGACTTTGCCATGGCTACGTTGGTTGATGTTGCGTCTGCATCCTGCTGGAATGAGGAGAAACGTCGTTGATGATCTCTAGGCTGTAGATGTCGCCGTTGAAATCTGGAACTAGGGACTTTGCTATGGCTCCGTTTGGTGGATGTCGCGTCCGTATCCTGCTGGAATGAGGAGGAACGCCATTGATGATCTCTAAGCTGTAGATGTCGCCGTTGAGATTTGACTCTCCATTTGAAAGAGCCTGGTGGGATGATATGATTCCCTCTTTGTTTGTTCCTCTGGATTGTATACAGGGATCGATGTGATCTCATCTGTAGGGCAAAAAGTTTCATTTCATTTTTTTTCTTTTCTGCGATGCTCTATCATTTCAGCTTTTTGTATCGCAAAAGTCGTGATTGCCCAATCTTTTCGGCTATTTTGTATGCATATATTTTTACTTACTGATTTCGTTGCAAGTTGCCCCATCATTTTGGCTGTTTCATATGCATTTTTGGCTCGCTGATTTTTATCGCGAGTGTGGAACTTGGGATCTGATACCGATTTAGGCATCAACATCGCTACCACTGGGACATTGCCAGAAGCGAATCATCATTTTCCTCTGTCGATGTCGAATAAAGGTGGCTTAGCAAACAGGGTTAGGATTCTGTTGACTAAGGCTTTTTGACTTTACGAGCCGTAAGGGTCTCATAAAGGTATTTCTCCCTACGGGTCGTGAGGATCTCGTAGGTGCATTTTTTCCTTAAGAATCATGAGGAGTTTTAAGTGTATGGTCTCTTATAAGTCGTAAGGATCTTACAAGAGTGTTTTCTGCTTATAAGTCGAGAGGGCTTACAAGGGTCGTTCACCGTGTGAGCATATCCCCAGTCGCTGGTGAGACTTTGTTAGGGAAATATTTATTCGTGCCCGTGGATTGTATACAAGGGTCAATATTGAACCGCTTGTAGGGCAATCTGGGGATTGTGATAGCTTAAGAACAGGTTCAGATCCCTATAGCTTAAGGCTTTTGAATCTTATGAGCCGTGGGGGTCTCATAAGAGGGTTCTCCTTACGAGTCGTGAGGATCTCGTAAGTGTAATTTCTCCTTAGGAATCGTGGGGATCCCTAAGTGTGTCGCTCCCTTGTGAGTCGTAAGGATCTCACGCAGGTGTTTTCTCCTCACAGGGTCGAGAGGACCTTGCAAGTGTCTTTTAACGAGATTACGCCGTTTCGGGTTTTCACAAACTCGCCAGTAGCCCTGCTGTTTTTACTCATGGAGTCCTTTCGGGTTTTCATCCGTGTCCGTCTCGCTTGTGGACATACCCTTTTTTTATCACGTCAGACTGAGGATGGCGCGGGTTAGTAGTAGTTTAACGATGTTTCGGTCAAGCGTTAGTTTAGGGACGTTTCGGTCCATTGTTAGTTTTAGGACATCTCGATCCGTTGTTGCAACGGTTTCGTTGGCTACCACTTCTAGAGTTTGGTCCTGGGAAGATAGCGAGCAGACATAGGCGTCGCCATCTATCATTACCCTAGGCCTTGACTCGTCAGGCGTAGTATTTCTTTAGGAACCGGCTGTTTATTGACCTGAAGGGTCTTTCAACATGCATATCCATGAGCAAGTAAGCCCCACCCTGGTAGACTTTGTCTATGATGTATGGGCCTTCGTAGTTTGGCTCGAACTTCCCTCGTTTGGCATAATTGGGGATCATAGGTCTCTTGACCACTACCACGAGTTCGCCTTGGCAGAATGTTCTCGGCCTAGTCAATCTCTCGTATGAGCGCGTCATTTTTGCTTTGTAAGCCTCTAGGTTTTGTTGCGCCATGAGCCGGGTTTCGTCAAGGGCGTCGAGCTCCTCAAGCCGAAGATGAGCATTCTGTTCGTCTGTTAGCTCGTAATGAACCGCCACTCGTAGAGAGGGTAGCTCTATCTCCAATGGGAGTACTGCTTCTGTGCCGAATACCAATACATACGGCGTTGTGTTTGTGGTCGTTTTGAACGTGGTTCGATACGCCTAGAGAGCTTCATGCAGTCTCTCATGCCAGTCCTTCTTATTTCTGGACACCGTCTTTTTCACGATCTTCGTCAAGGTCTTGTTGAAAGCCTCAACCAGACCATTAACTCGAGGATTATAGACCGAAGAGTATCTCCGGTCTATATTATGCTGCTGTGCGAAGCGGCTGATCTTATGGCTTCTGTAGGCCGGCCCGTTATCGAAGATAATCCGTCACAGAGTGCCGAACCGATAGACGACATGTGTCTTGAAGAAATGTAGGATATTCTCCGTCTTCACTTCTCTTAATGGTACTGCGTCCTGGATTTCTCGTAGATGGCCATTTCGCGGCTATGATCATCCCGGACCTTTTGACCCACCTCTCTTATTAGCTTGTCTATCTGTTCTTCAAACGACGGACTAGGCATTTTCATGGCGGAACCTCGGTTTGGTTCAGGGTTAGCGTCTTTTAAAAGAGCGTCCCCTTCTTCATCGAAGTCATGTATAACGTAGCAGCAATGGAATCGCTCCCGTTTCTTGGATTGAACATATCCAAGCCCGGTCGTTTCTATTCTCCCATTGGACAGTTTTCGCTGAGTTCCGGGAACGTTCCAGATCTTGTTGTATAACTGAGCTTCCCGAGCAGTCTGTTTGAAGGGTACGCCTTGGCGCCTCAACAGCCTTTTTAATCCTTCTGTGTAGTATCTGGGCAGACGGATGGGCTGGAGCCTGTCAAGTGTAAAATCGGCACCATGCTAAATTTCTTTCTCCACTTTGGTTTCCGTGGATCGATAAAAGAGGATCGCCTTTTCATCTTTTCGCCTGGGAGGAATGTAGAATGTCTGCAGTTCCTGTACACTATAGGTATCAAGTGCATCGAGCTCTTTATTAAGCTCTTGCAGAACCATGGCGATCTACAAACTCCGATCATCGCCAGCGAAGGCTTGTATTGATGGCCGAACAGAAAATACGTTATTGACCCCATCTTCCGAGTCGCTGCCGAATACCAGAATAGGGGTAGACGGTCCTGACTTGTTGCATTGGGGCGACCCTGAATAAACTATTTCTTCTTCCTCCTCGGTATCACTCCCGAAGACCGAAATAGTGGTGATAGCTTTGTTCTTCGGTTTGTGGCATCTTTCCGTGTCTTCGAAATCTAGTAAGAAGTATTTTGTATCTTCGTACTTTCGGACTTCATTCACGGAGAATGGGTTCAACTCCCCTGTCATGGTATACTCGAGACCATCCTTGAAATACTTCATACACTGATGTTGTGTAGAAGGGATGATGTTGTACTCGTGTAACTAAGGCCTGCCGAGCAAAGCATTGTAACATGTCTTGGCGTCAATGACGTGAAATTTGATGTCCGTGACGAGCAACCCAAAACGTAACGTCAGAATTACAGACCCGAGCGTCCGTGATGACTGAGAGTCAAACCCAGAGATGGTGATTTTATCACAAGCGAGGAGCTGAACGCTCATGCAGATTTCCTTCAACACTCTTACATTGAGGAGGTTGATGGAGAACCCATTGTCAACCAGGATCTTCCCTATCTTAATGTCGTAGCAATACCCGGAGACATAAAGGGGACGGTTATGCTCGCACGTCCCAAGGTGGAGATCTTCATCGCCGAAAGTGACGTCAGCAATGTGCACTTCTTCCAGCTCGTCCTTCATCTTTTCTTCGGCAAGGAAAGCTTGAAACTGGTCAGGTTCTTGTGGTGCCTTAATCAGAGAATCTCTCGCCTCTTTGGATAGAAGGAGGGAATCGAGAATGCTTAGCTGCGAGGGTATCTTCCTCAGGTATGCCAGAACGTTGTAATCCACCTTGTTTTTCTTAAGCGGGTCCTTGGCTGCCAGCTCTTCGACGACTCGGTCATCAAGGGTGATATCCTCAGGGACTTTTTCCTTCCCCTTATCTTTTCTATCTGATCCCCTGTTTGCGGGTTCGTGATTCTTTTCGGGTAACGTGCGATTGCACAGCTGAATGTTCTCACAGGTCTTCATCTCTTCTATTTTGGAGATGGATTCCTTAAAGAGAGGACCGAGGGCTATTTCTTCATCCGAGTCACTCCCGAAGGTGAGAACTTGCGATCCCTTGCTATCAACCATGTGACAGTTGCTGGCAGTTCTTTTGTGCTCATTTGTTGTGCTCTTCTGCTCTCGACGTATCTTGCACTTCATCCGCTTGAAATGCTGCCGGTGGGCAACATATCCTTTCCACTAGTTCTTAAAGACGTTGCACTCTTCAGTAAGGTGTGTAGTCCTCCGACGGTACAAGCAGTAGTTTGGATGTGCGTCTGTTTCGTCGGGATGTATCCCACCAGGAGTGTTTCTTTCGGAGGGTGGCAGCTTCATCCTCATCGACATGGCTTTGGCGAATCGTTTCCTTGTCTTGAACCTGCTTTTGCTGGCGGCGGATGTGGTTTGATCTGGTGGGAGTGTTTTTACCCTTTCGTCCAGTCGCCGGCGTTTGTCTTTTTCGAATATGGCGATTTCACGCTCTTGATCATCCTTGCTCTTCTGACGGGCTTCGTTCAGGAATACGTTAATCATCTCGTCTAACGGCCCTAGGAGTTCAGGTTCGGGATCTGCCCCCAGTTTCTCTGTATCAGGAACTTCGTCACCATCTACTGATGAGTGAGAGATCACGTGGCAGCTTGCCACATAATCTTCAGGTTTGTCTAACGAGTCTTCTCCCTCATCTTCATCGCCATCTTTATCTTTAAGGATGTGGTTGAGAAACTCTTGGAGTGTAACTGGGGTTCGCGCCTTCTGGTTATATTCTTCCAACGCGTCAATATGTTTTTGCAGGTCCGTGTGCTTGTCATCAGGCTTCACGGGCTTTTTGGTCTTCTTCTTCTTCTTCGAAGACTTTGACGGCTGGGCCTGAGCGTTTTGATTATCTCTACCAATTCTTGGAGTCAGGCGCGGCTTCAGCATTCCCTCAATGACCTCGGGTTCCAGCGGATTTTTCCACCTGATCGCCGGGCATATTTGGAGATCCTTCAGCATTCTTTTCGTCTTGGTTGAAAGAGCGACCTCCCATGGAGCTTCTCCTATAAAAGAGCATTATGCCCCCGGTGTGTCCCTCTTTTAAGAGCGTACGGCTGAGGCGGGCTTACTTTCCAATTCTCGGACAGTGCGAATTTGCCCTGTTGGTATTGGTCCTCAATCCAGCCTTTGAAGACGAAGCAATCTTCGATTGGATGGCCTACCACTTGGTGATAGGGGCAATAATTGGGATTATTGGCCTCACCGGGCTGCAATGGGCGTTTTGGATCCGGCAAGGTGATGAGCCTGTTGCGCACCACCAGCTCGAACAGTCTCCTCGTTTTATCCCGGGAAAACGAATAAGGGCGCTTCAGTTTCTCATTGAAGAATCGTCGTCTTTCATCTTGGCGATCAGTTGGCTTTGGCCCACTGGGTTGCTGCTGAGTATTGGCGACGAAGGTCATTTTCCCTTTCCCCTTTTTGTTTCGAGGCTCCATCTTCGAAGAAGACGGTCTATGACCTATCTGATCTATTTGGGCCAGCTTGTCAATCAAGGCCTGGAAAGTAGTTGGCTTGAAGAACATCATGAATTGTGAAATGGTCGCCTGAGGGTCGAAGGTTCCTATGAACACGCCTACCGCAGGCGCTTCTTCGATGCGCTGCTCGCACTTCGACCATAGATTCCGCCACCGTATCGCATATTGCACCCATGTTTCGCCTGGCTTCACTCTGGCGTTAATTAACGCGGTGATCGGGGTGCGCTCTCTAGCGCTGGCGAAATGTTGGGTGAACAGCAATTCCATCTCTGTAAAAGTTTTGACGGAGTCGTTGGGAAGCTCTGAGTACCATTCGAACACTGTCTCCGCCAAGCTGCCGACGAATTGGCGAAGCAGTAGCTTATCATCCCCTCCAGTGTTGCCGTAAAGAGCCCTGAACTGAGCGACATGTTGATGGGGATTGCATGTCCCCTTGTACACATGGAATTTAGGAATTGTGTATCCTGGCGGGTACTTTATTTGAGCATACCAACCCGGGTAGGGCCGTCCAGTTCTGACGACTTGGTCAGCCGCTTCATTCGCTTGATTAGCTCGTATTTGTTGAGCTATATAATCATCAAGCGTGGCTTTGGAGATGGTCACCTCCTTGGCTGCTGACAGAGCCGGCAGATGGTTTGATGTCTCTCCTCTATCATCTTCAATTATTACTGGAGGATCTTCGGCTGGAGGGTCCGACTGGATCATCATGCCCACCATATCTTAGAATAGAAGGGCCATTTGTTTTATATTGGCCGCTTGTTCCGCGGCCTCTTTGTCCTTCTTCTCAAGCATTCTCCGAAGGAATTCGGCATCGGTTTCCTGCTCATGGCGCTGCTCCGAGGATGTCTCCGGGATTGCTTTCGGTCCCGTTAGTGTGGCCATAGCTGTTAGCATTTCTTGGAGCTTTTGTTTTTGCTGCTCCTGAGCCTTAGTCACTGATCGCGTAAGCGGTCGATGACCTGTGGAGATACGGCTATCCTCTTTTCTGGATGCCATATAGACGGTATGAACCACCATACCCCCAGACTTGGTGCGTTTAGATTCAGTGTCTTTGCGATTTGCCAAAAACGCGGGGATCTTCTCCAGCCTCCTTCTTTTGTGGGCAGTCGAAGCTGAGGGAGCTGTTGCAGCGGGCACCCAAACAGATGACACCTTTTGTGGCTTGACAGGATAGTCCTCTTCTCACCGCGCTTTCATCTTTTCCTGTCGGCGGGGGTAGTCTTGATCAATCACCTAGTCTTGGACTTGACGCCAGACTTCGTAAATTTTGAAGGACAGCCGCTGAGGGGGCTGTTCAAGCTTCGCCTTTGTGGCATTCTCCACAGGTGGAGGAGATCTTTTCAGCACAGCAGTCGAAGAGTTCTTGCGGACCCTCCTGAGTGGTTAAAAGGTGTTCCCAGTTGGAACAGCAGCATCGGCTTCCACCGTCGGAGCTGGCGGCGTAAATCCAGAGGGTGAACTGCCCCCAGCTTTCTTCACTCGGTGCCAGTGGCGACGTCGAGCATGTCGTGCGGCCGGAATCACCTCCGCTATTGGATGAGCTTCTTCTTGCCCCTTACTTTGAGGAGAGATTGTTATTGGCGCTAGCCTGTCGAAGACTGACGTCCGTTGAGAAGGGATAGTCAGTCTTGCGAAGGCCGACATTCGAATAGGGGAAACAGCCTTCATGACTTTGTCTGGAACGGGAGCTGAAACGGCCAGTCTTGCAAAGACCGACTCTTTAGTAGGGGAAGCCACTCTGACGACTTCAGGGGCAGGGATGGCTATCCGCTTCGGGATAACCTCTTTAGGAATTGTGGGCTTCTTCATGGGCCCATCTGAGCTTCGGCCCAGTCTGTTGAAAACTGAGGCAGTGGACTTGGACGACCCATTAAGAGGGGACGCAATAGTTGCAAGCCGATCAAAGACCGACTTCTTCGGAGCTTCTTGTGATGGTACAGAAGCGCTGAAGCTTGTTGGCGGGATCATGGTCCCGAAGAATAGCCCAGTGGTGGCTTGGGTCACTTGTTCCACCGGAATTGTGAAAAGGGAAGCCGCTTGGGGCCCGTAGGTTACTCCTCCAGATGAGGCGGTATGGGAGTTGCAATTGCAGTTGGAGCAGTTAGAGGCCATTGATGTTCTTTTTTCTGCACGGGAGCAAAACCAAATCTTAGTACCTCGAATCCAGGGGCAACCATGTCAAACCGCGATTTGTTCGCGACACACGAAGTATGGAGTGGAAAGAGAAAAAGGTCCCACCGGGCGTGCCAGAATTTGTTCTCCGCCAAAAAGACGCGACCGGGACGTTGGGACGTCAGGCCTGAATTTCGAGGGCAGATGCTATTTGGTGCTATCCGTCCACCTCTCCGAAGATGCCAAGTTGATTTATGACACCATATGTCGAAGGTTTAGATGGATGCGGCCGATGTAGCAGACTTCGTCAGATTCCCCCTCGTTGAGGGGTTTTTGATTATGGGGACGCTCTTCCCTGCAGGCGCAAGCCCCTGCAATTAATTACGCTACCGCATCGCGGTAACCACTTTCTCCTTCTCCAGATGGTCACTTCGTATCGTGTGTGTTTGTTTTATTTTTTGTTGCTCGTGGATTGTATACGAAGACTAATTTATGTTGTCGCCCGTAGGGCGTGGATTAGTCCAAATCCGTATTTTCTTAGATTTGGGTTTTGGTTTGGGTTTAAGGATACGTTAGTCTCATTTGAGACTAAGATCAACTTAAACATTTGTTAAGGATACGTTAGTCTAATTTTAGACTAAGATCAACTTAACAGGATCATTTAGATCCCACAAAAGAGCATTTGGACTCTATTGTTTTCATTGGGTTTATTGATTGTCGGGACCCGCCACCTCTCTGAAGACGTTGAAGAGTTACAGCGACATATATCAGAGGTGTGATGAGATGTACCCTTGAACCAATGTCCGTTGAGGGATTTGTAATTGGATTGATTTAAGGATCGTTAATCTCGTTTGAGATTAAGATCAACTTAAGTGGTTGTTAAGGATACGTTAATCTCATTGAGACTAAGATCTACTCAACAGGATCATTTAGATCCAACAAAAGAGCATTTAGGCTCTATTGTTTTAGTTTAGGGACATTGCGGTCCATGATTAGTTTAAGGACATCACGGTCCAGTTATAGACGTCATAGTCTATAAAGTTTAAAGACATCATAGTTTATGTGTTTAGGGACCTCACAGTCTATAAAGGTTAAGGACATCATAGTCCGTGAGTTTAAGGACCTCACAGTCCATAGAGGTTAAGGACATCATAGTCCATGAGTTTAAGGACCTCGTAGTCCATAGAGTTTAGTTTAGGGAAATTAGGTCCAGTTTAAAGACGTCATAGTCTATTTGGTTTTGATTCAACTGTTTGGGAATGCACCAAAAGTTATCGGTTATCGGGACCCTCCATCTCTCTGAAGACGCTGAGGAATTACAACGACATGTATCAGAGGTATGAAGAGATGTACCCTTGAACCAATGTTGGTTGAAAGGCTCTGGGTTTTGCTTTGAATGTCATATGAGATGATCAATTTTGGAAGACAAGAGTGTATTTGAGGTCCAGTCAAAAGGGGGTCCTGCCTCTGGAAGACTTAGCTAATTTAGGCTAAGATTGGCTCGAATATATTGTTAAACACTAGAGTACACTCGGCTATCACGTGCTCCCACGTGATGCGCTTAGAATAGTGTTAAACACTACGGATGAAGCGCACAAAATAGTGTTAAACACTAAAAAAAAGGAAGCGCTCACGTGGGGCGACGTGAGGCGCTTGAGTTTTGGGCCAGACTTCCCTTATTTTATTCTTAGAATATGCAGGTAAGTGTTAAACACTTAATCTTCATGGCCATCACGTGTGGGCACATGATGGGTACCCATGCATTGGATATTAAAAGGTTTTGTTAGGGGTCATGTGGGGACACGTGAGGGCGCCCATGCGTTAGATATTAATCCTTCAGTTTTTTTTATCTTCTCTTTTTTAAAGAGGTGTTTGTCAGGGGTCACGTGAGGCACCCAAAATCGATTCTGCCCCTTCTTTTTTTTATTTTGAGAAGTCTGTTCAAGGGTCACGTGGGAGCACGTGACCTAATCTTATTTGTTTTCTTGGTCATTGGAGGGGAGGGTCACGTGTTACCACGTGATCATGTTGGGTACTTGATCCTTTTACGTGCATGGAGAGATAAATCCCTCGTATAAGAATTAAATTCTCTTATAGGGTTAAACCCTAATTTTATTTAGAGGAATTAAATTCCTATATGTTTGAAAAAATTAAATTCTTTAAACTCAATTCTCCCTCTAAATTTTGAATCTGCATGGCAGAACCTCCCCGATGAGAATTAAATTCTCAACTTATGGGGAGATCTGCTTCTGCAGATCTATTACCATGAAGAAGAACTAAGTTCTTATATTAAGGGTTAAACCCTATCTTTGTTTGAGGAATTAAATTCCTATGTGCTTTGTGGGAGAATAAAATTCTCTGAACTTAGGTCCTCCTTTAGGTTTTAGATCTGTATGGCAGAGTCCTCCCGATGAGAATTAAATTCTCAACTTATGGGGAGATCTGCTTCTGCAGATCTTCAACCAAAGGAAGAACCAAGTTCTTATTCAGAAAAGTTAAACTCTTAGTTTGAGAATTAAATTCTCTTTTGTTTTATGGGAGATTATAGAATGATCTCTTTCCCTCTCTTACCTAGGGTTTCTTTCTTTTCTGAAGAGATCTTCTTTTCTCGCTGGAGAATTAAATTCTTTTTTTTTGTATTCTCTCTCTGTTGTTGTCCCCCTCTTCTTCTTCTCTTCTTGGCTCCTATTTATAGAAGAAAGAAAAGAATCAGTTTGTTTAGTCAATCTTTCATTGAAAGATTTTGATTGATTTTGTAACCAACATGATCTTTTAGATCACTCGGTGAATTTTATTCACCATTGGATTTTTAATCCAAAAGATATTTTATTTGTTGTTCCTGGCAGATTTTAGGAAAATCTTTCCTTGTATAGAATCTTTCTATAAATTGGTGATTTTTAATCACCATTGGATTTTTAATCCAACGGTGCTCCACTTTATAGAGCGCAATCTTTTTTGTTTGGAAAGATCTAGGGAAATATTTTTTCAATTAAGGCTTTTGATTCCTTCTTAATTAGAATTTAATTCTATTAGTTTAGATAGTTTAAGAGTTTATCATGTGTTGGCACGTGACCCCATTTGATAAAGCATTCAAATTAGAATTTAATTATATTGTTTCAGAGGGTTTAAGAGCCTATCACGTGTTGGCACATGACCCTACTGATTAAGCATTCAATTTAGAATTTAATTCAGTGTCTACAGGCTTTGCCTGTAAATGGTCACGTGTCTGCACGTGAGACCCGGTCACGTGTTGACACGTGACCCCACTAACACAGCATTTCCAATTTGTTTATTTTATTCAGTGTCTACAGGCTTCGCCTGTAAATGGTCACGTGTCTGCACGTGAGGCCTGGTCACGTGTGGGCACGTGATGCCCGGTCACGTGTAGACACGTGATGCCTCATTTGAGGTTTCCCTTGCAGCTTTATCTGTATTTTATTTAAATTCCCATGAGGGAACAAGTACCACTAAGGGAGGTGAAGACGGAGAATATCCTCCATTTCTTCAGGACACATGTCATCTATCGGTTCGGCACTCCACGACGTATTATCTCGGATAATGGGCCAGCTTATAGAAGTTATAAAATCAGCCGCTTCGCTCAACAACATAAAATAGATTGGTGATACTCTTCAGTCTATAACCCTCGGGCCAACGGTCTAGCTGAAGCATTTAACAAGACCTTTATAATGAAGACGGTGTCCAGAAAAAAAAAGACTGGCATGAAAGGCTGCACGAAGATCTCTAGGTGTACCGAACAACGTTCAAAATGGCCACGAATACAACACCATACGCGTTGGTATTCGACACGGAAGCAGTGCTTCCCTAGAAATAGAACTCCCCTATCTGCGAGTAGCGGTTCTATACGAGCCGACAGATGAAGAAAATACTCATCTTCGACTTGAGGAGCTCGATGCCCTCGACGAAACTCGCCTTATAGCACAGCAAAATCTGGAGGCTTATAAGGCAAGGATGACGCGGTCATACGAAAAACTGACCAGGCCGAGAACATTTCGCCAAGGCGAACTCGTGCTAGTCGTTAAAAGACTCATGATCCCCAATCATGCAAAACGAGGGAAATTCGAGCCAAATTATGAAGGCCCGTACATCATAGACAAGGTCTACCAAGGTGGAGCCTACCTGCTCATGGATATGCAAGGCGAAAGACCCTTCCGGCCAATAAACGGCCGATTTCTCAAAAAATACCACGCTTGACGAGTCACGACTTAAGTAAATGATAGATGACAACGCCCGTGTCCGCTCGCTATTTCCCTGAGTCAAAACTTTGAGAATAGTATACAAAAAAGCTCCATCGCCCCAAAAAACGACGGCAACGGACCGAGAAGTCCTCAAACTAATTATTCGCCTCAAATATGGCGATATCGGACCGAGAAGTCCTAAAACTAATTATCCGCCTCAAATATGGCGATATCGGACTGAGAAGTCCTTAAACTAACTATCCGTCTCAAACATAGCGACAACGGACCGAGAAGTCCTTAAATTAATTATACGCCTCAAATATGGCGACATCGAATCGAGATGTCCCTAAACCAACAATGGACCGAGATGTCCCTAAACTAACAATGGACCGAAAGGTCCCTAAATTAGAACTTCGCCCCAAATATGGCGACAATGGACCAAAAAGTCCCTAAACTAAAATTTCGCCTCAATCATGGTGATAATGGACCGGAACGTCCCTAAACTAGTGCATCGCCCCAAATACGGCGATACTTTCCCTTGAGATCTATATTGCAATCAAAGTCTTAGCAGGAAAGATTGCAACTCAAGTCCCACTGGCTACATAGCTACTCCAGCGATGAAGCGACCCCCAAATCCCACCGGCAAACAGGTGGGTCACCTGCGACGAAGCTACTTTTGAGAGTTTCGCCATTCAAAAAAAACGGTATATCTACAAGCAAAATGGGTATGGATGAAAACCCGAAAAAGCGCCGTGAGTAAAAACAACAGGACTACCGGCGAGCTTGTGAAAACCCAGAAGGGCGCAGTCTCGTAAAAAGAATACACTTGCGAGATCCTCACGACTCGTAAGGAGGATTCCCCCTATGAGACCCATACGGCTCATAGGATTCAAAAGCCTTGAGCTACAGGGATCCGAACCTGTTCTTAAGCCGTCATATCCCCCAAGTTGCCCTACAGGCGGTCCAATATTGACCCTTGTATACAATCCACGGGCACGAATAAATATTCCCTCACCAAGTTCTACCAATGGCGAGAAATGTCCCTATATGGTGAACGACACTTGTAAGTCCTTTCTGTAGGGTATTTTTCGTCACCCCATTGAGATGGAAATACGCGCGCGCTTTTCAGGCGTATTACAGATTTCCCCTGCCTGGGGTAGGCGGGGGATTATTGATTGTGGGGATCCGAATCTCCGGCACCCGCGGACTAAACTGCCATTAATTACCCCCCTCCTCCCGCCTTTGGAGCGAGAGAACCTCCGATTGACGGGTTAAACAGGTCATGCGAACTCAATGTGCAATATTGTATTTTGAAGGGGTTTTGGATATATCGGGGGCCCCGCAGATTTTTTATGAGGGTCCCGGTACCCGGATAGCGGGCTGTGGGTAGCAGCCCCCTTGCAGGGTGCAGGACGGCGCCCTGTTAGAAATTTTTTCTAACGGGAGACAGTGTTGTAGAGTATGTGTGTGTATGTATATGTACACACACACACACACACACACACACACACATATAAGAAAGGGAAAGGGGCATCCAAAGGATGCGTGGGAGAAAGCGCCAGCGCTTCACGTACGTGGCACGCGGGCGCTTGGGCGCTCGGGCACTGGCGCTATCGCCTTGGGCACTGGCGCTATCGCCTTGGGCGTCAGGGCGCTAGCGCCTCACGTTCCAGGCACGTGGGCGCTCGGGAGCTTGGGCGCTAGCACCACACGTGCCAGGCATGTGGGCGCTCGGGCGCTAGCACCTCACGTGCCAAGCACGTGGGGGCTCAGGCGCTTAGGCTCTAGCGCTACACGTGCCAGGCACATGGGCGCTCGGGTACTAGTGCCTCACGTGCCAAGCACGTGGGCGCTCGTGCTTTGGGGCACTTGGGCGCTAGCTCTTTGGGCGCTCGGGCGCTGGGCGGCAAAAGAGACTTGGTCCTGCACTAGAAGTTGTACTCCCAGAAAGAAATACTTATTATTTTATGTGTGTGTGTGTGTGTGTATTTGAGGAGTTAAACTCCTAAGATATTTTGGAGCTGATGAAAGGGGCTTCTCCCTTGAGCCCTGGATCTTCCCCAAAGTGGGGTCTTTGGAGATGGGTCTCCTTCTTCCTCCTCTGTTGGCCGAATCTTGAAGAACAAGAGGTTTGAGATTTTAAAAATCTCTCTTTTTTGAGATCTGATGGGAGATCTGAGTCCCCTTTATGGGTTTTGTGGTGAAAAACTATTTAGTTTTGGGAAAGAAAGAGTAAAACTCTTGATTTAATTCAAAAAAAGAAGAAGGTTTAGAACCTTGAGGAAGGAGAAGGAGGCACAAAAACCCTAACCTTTTTTAGAGGAATGAAAAGTGTATGATTTATTCATCATGTTGCCTTATATAGGCTTACACATTTACATATAGCCCCTTGGTCTTTACAAAATGGCATTTTGCCCATCTCATGCCTCATATGCTCATTTCTTTTGCACATAAACCATGGGCTTTACAAAAATTTGGCTTTATGCACATTTTTCTTACAATCATGCACAAAAAATTACATCAAAATTATTTGTTACATAATTTTTATTTTGGCATGGGGAGGCTGGTCGCAGGCTCGACTTGGGCATGGGCCCGCTTGACCTGGGCTTGGGCCCACCTGGCTTAGGGTTGACTTTGACTTGGTTAACCGGGGTGCAAATTTTGACCCCAACAAAGTGCCCCCCATCAATAAACGCACACCGCGCATGTGAGTTGTGTGCATGAAATTGATGGATCTTGAAGCACGACTTCGAAGTGGAACATCATTCCGGGGGCGGAGCATCCCTCGGGGAGCATGATTCCCAGGGATCGGAGCATCATTCTGATTTGCTTAGCATAATTCCAAGGTTGGAGTATCATTCCGAAGAGTCGGAGCATAATTCCGAGGATCGGAGCATAATTCCAAAAGGTCGGAGTATCATTCCGAAGAGTCGGAGAATAATTCCGAGGATCGGAGCATAATTCCGAAGGGTCGGAGCATAATTCCGAGGATCGAAGCATAATTCCGAGGATCGGAGCATGATTCCGAAGAGTAGGGGCGTGATTCCACGGATCGGAGCATGATTCCGATGAGCGGAGCATGGTTCCAAAGGGGTCGGAGCATAATTCCAACGAGCGGAGCATGGTTCCAAAGGGGTCGGCGCATAATTCCAACGGGCGGCAGACATTCTGACCGAAGCATAATTTCGATGCAGAGGTTGATTCCCAGGGATCGGAGCATGATTCCAGGGATCGGAACATGATTCCGATGAGCATAATTTCGGGGATCGGAGCATCATTCCGAAGAGCGGAGCATGATTCCAGGGATCGGAGCATAATTCGGATGAGCGGAGCATGATTCCAAAAGGGGTCGGAGCATAATTCCGACGGGCGGCAAACATTCTGACCGAAGTGTAATTTCGATGTAGAGGTTGATTCCCAGATGAAGCATAATTCCGACAGGGAAGGCAGGTACTCCGAGGCGAAGCATGATTTCGACACGGGGTACATTCTGAGACGAAGCTTGATTCCGACACAGAGCTTGCTGGTTGACTTGATTCCGAGGCAGAGCTTAATTCCGATGAGGAGGTCGCTGGTTGATTCCGAGCCGAAGCATAATTCCGACAGGGAAGGTAGATACACCGAGGTGAAACTTGATTTCGACGCAGGGTACACTCTGAGACGAAGCATGATTCCGGCACAGAGCTTATTGGTCGACTTGACTCCGAGGCGGAGCTTAATTCCGATGAGAAGGTCGCTAGTTGATTCCGAGCCGAAGCATAATTCCGACAGGGAAGGCAGATACACCGAGGCGAAGCTTAATTTCGACGCAGGGTACACTCTGAGACGAAGCATGATTCCGACGCAGAGCTTGCTGGTTGACTTGATTCCGAGGTGGAGCTTAATTCCAACGGGGAGGTCACTGGTTGATTCCGAGCCGAAGCATAACTCCGACAGGGAAGGCAGATACACCAAGGTGAAGCTTGATTTCGACACGGGGTACACTCTGAGACGAAGCATGATTCCGACACAAAGCTTGTTGGTGATTTGATTTAGGTTGACATCGGCATCGCTACACTAGAATATGGTACCAGAAGCGAATTATCATTTGCTATGAGTGGATTTGGGGATTTTTGTTTTTGTTTGGCATCAGCATTGCTGCAGTGGAATAATGCCAGGAGCAACTCATCATTTTTCCCGGGAGGATTTGAGAATTGGTGGCTTAGGAGACAGGTTTAGATCCCTATCACCTAAGGCTTCTCAATTTTATGGGCCGTAAGGGTCCCAAAAAAGCATTTTCTCCCAACGAGTCGAAAGGATCTCGTAGGTGTATTTTCTCCTTAGGAGTCGTGGGGACTCCTAAGTGTGTTGCTCTTTTGTGAGTCGTAAGGATCTCACGCGGGAATTTTCTCCTCACAAAGTCGAGAGGACTTTGCGAGTGCATTTCATCTCTTTTTTACGAGTTTGCGCCCTTTCGGGTTTTCACAAACTCGTCGGCAGTCCTACTGTTTTTACTCACGGAGCCCTTTCGGGTTTTCATCTGTGCCCATTTTGCTTGTGGACATACCCTTTTTTTTATTCTTCATTTCCGGTAGGACTTCGAATGCGGTCTCGCCGGTAGGACTTGGGAGAGATTGGGATCGTTTTACGCGCATGGATTGTATACGGTTTTGCAGGATATATGATCCAGACCGTAGGGCCGTAAGAATTTCGGGACTTTGTTGGCGTCAGCATCGCTGCAGTGGAATATGGTACCAGGAGCGACTCATCATTCGCCGTTAGGGTATGGGATTTGGGATTTGGTTGGCGTCTGCATCGCTGGACTGGAATATGGTACCAGGAGCGACTCATCATTCACCACTGGGGGATTTGGATTCTGGCTGGCGTCTGCATCGCTGCACTGGAATATGGTACCAGGAGCGACTCATCATTTGCCGTTGGAGTATGGGATTTGGAATTTGGTTAGCGTCGGCATCGCTGCACTAGAATATGGTACCAGGAGCGACTTATCATTCGCCACTTGGGGATTTGGATTCTGGCCGGCATCTGCATCGCTGCACTGGAATATGGTACCAGGAGCGACTCATCATTCGCCATTGCCTATTGGGAAGCAATGGCTTAAGAGACAGGTTTAGATCCCTATCACCTAAGGATTTTCAATTTTATGGGCCGTAAGGGTCACATAAAAGTATTTTCTCCCTACGAGTCGTAAGGATCTCGTAGGTGTACTTTCTCATTAAAAGTCGTGGGGACTCCAAAGGGTGTTTTTCCTTTGTGAGTCGTAAGGATCCCACGAAGGTGTTTTCTTACGAGTCGTGAGGATCCCGTAAGTTTTGTTCTCCTCATGCATCGTGAGGACACATGAATGGGTCTTCCCAATGGACCATAATTCTAAGGGCGGAGACCGGCCGCTGGTTTGGTGACTGCGGTGGGGCATGGGTATGATAAGAATTATTTGAGCCCATGGATTGTATACGGTAGTCAGTTCGGGGACCAACCGTAGAGCTGGAAGAATTTTGGGAAACTGGATTTTGGTTGGCGTCTGCATCACTGCACTGGAATATGGTACCAGGAGCGACTCATCATTCGCCGTTGTTTTGTTTTTTTTTGTTTTGTTTTTGTCTTTGTTGTTTTTTTTTTTTGTTTTACCGCAATTGCTCTATCATTTCAGCTTTTCTTATCGCGTTGGCTTTAATTCATGGTTGCCCTATCATTTCAGCTTTTATTCGCGGTTGCCCTATCATTTCGGCTTTTCTTTTTATTTATTTATTTACACATTCCTTCTTCTTCTTTTTTACACACACATTTTTTTTACATCCACAGTTTAACGACTTAGAGGTCAACTGTTCCTAGTTTAATGACGTGGTGGTCGATTGTTTTCAGAGAAAGGCATATGTCTAAAAGAATCAGTTTCACGAAGAACTTCGGTCTCCGTTTGTATGAAATTGGCGGTCGCAGCTGGACTGTTTGTTAACACGCCTTTAGACAGTTCTATCTCTCCTGCCTTGTATTGCCTTCGACCTATTCTTTGAAGACGAAGCAGTCCTCAATGGCATGACCTATCACTCTGTAATAGGGACAGTATTTGGGGTCGTCGGTCATATTCGCTTCCTGCGGTCTTTTTGACTCTGGCAGTTGTAGACCGATCCTCAGGGCGTCTTTGAATATTTTACGGATTTTGTCCCTTCTGAAGGAATAGACCTTATCTAGCTTCTCTTTCAGTGGAGATTCTCCTCCCTCTCCGAACACTGGCTTCCGAGGCTGGTTGGCATTAGGCCCGCTCATCCCTTGCTTATTTCGGTTAGCCGAAGTGTTAAAAGATTCAGAATCGTCGGAATTTCCGCCTTTGCGATTATCGTCCTTTCGGTTTCTACAGGACCTATTGTTATTTTGGGAATCCGAGAAGGACTCCTGCTTTGAGCGCTCCAACATCTGGACTTTTTTGGTCAGCTCTTGGAATGTTTTGAGACCCGCGGTGCATAGAAACGGGGCCATCCAATTGTTGAGATTTCCGACGAGGAGACTGACAAATTGGTCCTGCTCTATCGGCGGTTCATATTTGACGGAGAGATTGCGCCATCGGCTTATAAAATCCGTGCTGCTTTCGTTGTTCTTTGGCTTAGTCCTTACGAGGTCGGCAATGGTAATCTTATCACTAACACTCATGAACCTTTGTCGGAATAGAGATTCTATTTGGACGAAAGTAGTAACGGAGCCATCCGGTATGCTAGCGTACCAGTCAAAAGCAACATCGGTCAATCTATTAACGAACTGGCGGAGGAGAAGCGCATCATTTCCCCCAGTATTCCCGCATGAGGCTTTAAAGTGGGTGATGTGCTGATTCGCATTTCCCGTCCCGTCGAATCTTCCGAATTTAGGGATGACATAGCCGTTAGGAAATTCTACCAGATCATACTGAGCAGGATATGGTCTCCCACTATTGCTAACATCTTTTTGCGCTCCGGCTTCGGCTACCAATATTTTGACTTTGTTGGGAACCAAATCCATGATTTGATCTTGAGTTAGCGGGCTACTGTCATCGGTAGCCAAGACATTTCCTAAGATAGGATGTGACTGACTTTTATGCGGTCCGCCCACCTTTGGATTTGAGGGAATAAGCGTCGACTGTCTCGGGGCACCGTTTCCCGGTTCATGAGCAGAGCCATGCACTTGATTGGGCGGCTGAGAGGCAAGTTGGGCCGTGAGCCGTAAGACGACGTTTGTCAAGTCATCAATTTTTGAGTAGAGCTTGGCCATCTCCTTGTCTTTACTTTTGAGCTGTTTTCGGAGCTCTTGGAGAAGTTGCTGCTTTGCGTTTTTGGGACGGAAGATTAGCTCCTCCTCGCTGTCCGAGCTCGACTCTACATGGACTGAGGGGTATTTCTGTCTATCATCCTCATCGAGAGGGTTTTCATCATCCAGCGGAGGCGGCTGTTCTTGGGAAGCGGCAACCACATTCAAGCCAGATTGGATTTGAGATGTGGTGGCCCCGTCCTTGCTCTTGTTGCGCGTGCCCACCATGTAGACTATGTGGACCACATATCCAGCCATTTCCTCATCTTTGGCAGGGTAACCCTGCTCTTCGAAGCTCATGAAGTTCAGCCTAGCGGGAGCCCTAGCCCTTTTGTTGGCTCTATATCTGAGCCTTTTCTATCTTAACTTCTCGATTTTGAGGGCTTGGCGGGCATCCGTCATCCAGGAAGCCATCGTGAGCCGATTAGAGGGGAGCTTAGGAAAGATACCCAATTGAGCAGTTGTCAGGGGCGTCGCTGGAGCTTGACCAAGATGCCTTGTTGCTTTGTTGGTGTTGATGGCCTTGCCCCCAGCTGGGGCCAAGGAAAGTCGTTCAAACACTGACTTGCGTTTGGGTAGAGGTGCCCTCGAGATCACCACATTTTGCCTTTGCCATTCGAGGCCGGCTTATCTGTTACCGGAGCTTGAGGAGCTGGGATGGCGTTAGCTGACATGAACAGAATAGAGCCAAATGGTAGCGGCGGCTTCTCCCATTGTCACCCAAGACTGGCCAGGAGGACCGTCCTGGCGTCCATCTTCATCGTGTAAGAGATGGGGGCTGTGTCGAGAGCTGAGCTAATCCTTGGAGACATGGTTGATGCTTGATCGCTTGAAGACCTGCATGAAAGAGCATTATTTTAGTATAAATATCGATATGTATATTGATTGAGTTCGCATGAACGTTTAACCCAAAATATGGGAGGATAGATTAGTCCCACCGGGCGTGCCAGAATCTGTAGGGTATTTTTCGTCACCCCATTGAGATGGGAATACGCGCACGCTTGTCAGGCGCATTATAGATTCCCCCTGCCTGGGGTAGGCGGGGGTTTATTGTGGGGATCCGGATCTCCGGCAGCCGGGGACTAAGCTGCCGTTAATTACCCCCCTCCCCCCGTCTTTGGAGCGAGAGAACCTCCGATTGACGGGTTAAACAGGTCATGCGAACTCAATGTGCAGTGTTGTGTTTTGAAGGGGTTTATGATATATCGGGGGCCCTGCAAATTTTTTACGGGAGTTCCGCTATCCGGATAGCGGGCTGGGGGTCAAAGGGGTTAGCAGCCCCTTGCAGGGTGCGGGGCAGCGCCCCGTTGGAAATTTTTTCTAACGGGAGACAGTGTTGTAGAGTATGTGTGTGTGTGTATGTATATACACACACATATATATATATAAGAAAGGGAAAGGGGCATCCAAAGGGAGAAAGCGCCAGCGCCTCACGTGCGCAGCATGCGGGCGCTTGGGCGCTCGGGCGCTGGCACTATCGCCTTGGGCGCTAGCGCTTTAGGCGCCAGGGCGCTTGGGCGCTCGGGCGCTGGCACTATCGCCTTGGGCGCTAGCGCTAGCGCCTCACATGCCAGGCACGTGGGCGCCCGGGCGCTAGCGCCTCACGTGCCAAGGACGTGGGAGCTTGGGCGCTAGCGCCACACGTGCCAGGTATGTGGGCGCTAGCGCCATACGTGCTCGGGCGCTGGGCGGCAAAAGGGACTTGGTCCCTGGACTGGGAGTTGTACTCCCAGAAAGAAATACTTATTTTTTTTTTATTTTTGTGTGTGTGTGTGTGTGTGTATTTGAGGAGTTAAACTCCTAAGATATTTTGGAGCTGATGAAAGGGGTTTCTCCCTTGAGCCCTGGATCTTCCCCAAAGTGGGGTCTTTGGAGATGGGTCTCCTTCTTCCTCCTCTGTTGGCCGGATCTTGAAGAACAAGAGGTATGAGGTTTTAAAAATCTCTCCGTTTCAAGATCTGATGGGAGATCTGAGTCCCCCTTTGTGGGTTTTGTGGTGAAAAACTATTTAGTTTTGGAAAAGAAAGAGTAAAACTCTTGATTTAATTCAAAAAAAGAAGAAAGTTTAGAACCTTGAGGAAGGAGAAGGAGGCATAAAAACCTTAACCTTTTTTAGAGGAATAAAAAGTGTATGCTTTATCCATCATGTTGCCTTACATAGGCTTACACATTTACATATAGCCCCTTGGGCTTTAAAAAATGGCATTTTGTCCATCCCATGCCTCATGTGCTCATTTCTTTTGCACGTAAACCATGGGCTTTACAAAAATTTGGCTTTATGCACATTTTTCTTACAATCATGCACAAAAAATTACATCAAAATTATTTGTTACATGATTTTTATTTTGGCATGGGGAGACTGGCCGCAGGCTCGACTTGGGCATGGGTCCGCTTGACCTGGGCTTTGGCCCACCTGGCTTAGGGTTGACTTTGACTTTGACCTGGTCAACCGGGGTGCAAATTTTGACCCTAACACTATTGAATTATAAGGAGAAAACACCCTTGGAAAATCCTTACGACTTACAAGAGAAAACACACTTAGGAATCCTCACGATCCCTAAGGAGAAGATGCACCTACGAGATCCACTTGTAGGGAGAAATACCTTTATGAGACCCCTACGGCTCATAAAGTCAAAAAACCTTAGTCGACAGGATCCTAACCCTGTTTGCTAAGCCATCTTTGTTCAAATCGATAAAGGCAAATGATGATTTGCTCCCGACAACATTCCAGTTGTAGCGATGCTGATGCCTAAAAGGTATCAAGCTTCAAATCTTCTCACGGCAAAAGATGATTCGCTCCTGACAACATTCCAGTCGTAGAGATACTGATGCCAAAATTAGAATCAGGACCTAATTCCCCGACTCGCAACAAAATCAGCGAGCAAAAAAAATGCATATGAAACAGCCGAAATGATAGGGCAACTCGCAATAAAAAGCAGCAAGTAAAAATATAAAAAAATATAGAGCTGAAATGATTGGGCACCGCGGATAAAAAGCCGAAATGATTGGGCAATCGTGACTTTCACGACATAAAATGCTGAAAAGATAGTGTATCACGGAAATAAAAAATAAAATAAAATTTCCTCTGCCCTGCAAATATGTCCATATTGACCCTTGTATACGATCCATGGGTACAAATAAAAGAAAAAGGGAACCATATTTTCCCACCAGGCTCCGTCAAAGGGAGAGTCAGATCTCGACAGTAACATCTACAACCTAGAGATTAGCTCGATGCTCTTCTCATTCCAGCGGGATGCAGACGCAACGTCAACAAAAGACCTAAAGGTCAAAGCAAACCAAAAATGGAGCAACAGCAAAATCCTAGCTCCAAGTCTTGACGGTTCAAAAAATTACATCAAATGAAATTGGAGCAATGGCATATTCCTAGCTCCGGACTTCAATTGCAATACATACAGTATAGAGGTCCAACAGATGCCTACCCTAGTTTAGTAAAGAATCGGCGCAACATCGTCAAGGCAAAAAATGAAGTGACGGCATATTCCTTACTTCGGGTCTTGACGACAACTCATATAAAGCCTAAAGACCGTCGGAGATCATCCCACCCCAGAGCGGAGCGGTTTTGACTTATCGGGACTCCAAATAGAGCCTAACCTCAAGTAAAAAGCGTCATGTCAAATTCCTAACGCTTGCTCTTCCGACGGTAATATGACCTGAGGAGATTACTTGAAGACGTCTTGTCCAGCCCCCGAAGGGATCAGAGACACGGTAGTCGCGGGGTTACTCGAATAACAGCTTAAAGACTGCATATCGAGGAATACATCAGCCAACGTGATGGTACCACAGACTAAAACCCTAGTACCACAAACCTAATGGATCTCTGTCGTAAAGGATGGGGGTTATCTACATACAACGTTAAAACAAGTTTACCTGTAAACCCAAGGGAGGTACACTAAAGATACTCCAAAATGAGTGAATAAACTATAAACTCTGAGATGAGTACATAAACTAAAGACTCCAAAACGAGTGTGTTCACCGCCGAAAACAGAGACGAAACCGCGTAGGTCGTCTTGCTTGAATTTGGGGGCAGATGCTATTTGGTTTTATATGTCCATCTCTCTGAAGATGCCAAGTTGATTTATGGCACCGTATATCGGAGGTTTGGACAAGTGCGGTCGTTGTACCAGACTTCGTCATATTCCCCCTCGCTTGCGAGGGATTTTTGATTGTGAGGACGCTCTTCCCTCCAGGCGAAGCCCCTGCAGTTAATTACGTTATTGGGTTACGATAACCACTTTCTCCTTCTCCAGAAATTCACTTCGTATTGTGTGTGTTTGTTTTATTTTTGGTTGCCCGTGGATTGTATACGGAGACTAATTTATGTTTTCGCCCATAGGGTGTGAATTAGTCCAAATCCGTATTTTCTTAGATTTGGGTTTGGTTGATTTAAAGATCGTTAACCTTTTTAAGATTAACATCAACTTAGATGTTGGTTAAGGATACGTTAGTCTATGTTTTAGACTAAGATCTACTTAACGGGGGTTCATGATCATTTTTGATCCAGCGAAAGAGTATTTGGGCTTATCGTTTTAGTTTAGGGACGTTACGGTCCATTGGGTTTAAGGACATCATAGTCCATGTTTAAGGACATCATAGTCCGTGGTTTAAAGACATCATAGTCTATGGAGTTTAGTTTAGGGACGTTGCGGTCCATTGGGTTTAAGGACATCATAGTCCATGGAGTTTCTGGTTGTCGGGACCCGCCACCTCTCTGAAGACATTGAAGAATTACAACGACGCATATCAGAGGTGTGAAGAGATGTACCCTTGAACCAATGTTGGTTGGGAGATCTGTAGTCAAGTTTGGGACTAAGACCAATTAAAGAGATTATGAGCACATGGGCCCTTGGTTGATTTGAATTTGGGACTTGTAACCAACTTGGGCTCAATCCACTCAGATTTGAATAGAACGTTGAACATTTGTTTGGGCTCAGTCCCTTTTTGTTCAACAATGCTAAGCATTGATTTGGGTTCTGACACCCCTCTTTCTTTTTGTTTTTTATTGAGTGTTGAACACTCTTTATGGCGCTGAGCTCTATTGACAGAGCGCCCTTTATTTCATCAGCGCCCACGTGAGGAGCACGTGGAGCGCTCGGCGCTGAGCACCGAACTTGAAGTGCTAAGGTGCTTTTTATAAAATAGCGCCCACGTGAGGAGCACGTGGAGCGCTTGGCGCTGAGCGCCATACTTGGAATGCTAAAGCGCTTCCTTTTAAAATAGCGCCCACATGAGGAGCACGTGGAACACTTGGCGCTGAGCGCCAGACTTGGAATGCTAAAGCGCTTCCTTTAAAATAGCGCCCACGTGAGGAGCACGTGGAGCGCTTGGCGCTGAGCGCCAGACTTGGAATGCTAAAGCGCTTCCTTTAAAATAGCGCCCACGTGAGGAGCACGTAGAGCTCTTGGCGCTGAGCGCCAGGCACTGTTTTTGGCAGTTCTGATCAATTCGGTGCTCTGAGAATTAAATTCTCGTTTGTGAGAGATTTTGTCTCATGGATCTAAGAACTAAGTTCTTCTTTTATGAGGAGATACTATGATCTCTTTTGTTTTTCTTTATGAGAGATTTTGTCTCATGGATCTAAGAACTAAGTTCTTCTTTTATGAGGAGATGCTATGATCTCCTTATTTTTCCCTACCTTGAAGAGAGGTAGTTCTTGCCTTGAACTCTGAAGCTTATGAGGGAGTTCTTCTGTTATTCTTCTTTTGATTTGAAACTTATGGGGAGGTTCCTCCCTCCAAGACTTGAAGTCTTGGGTCTTTTATATAAGGGAGGCTAATCTGTTGAATCAGTTAAGGAAATCTCTCATTGAGAGATCTATAATTGATTTGGAGATTTTATCCACCGTTGGATCTTTGATCCAAGGACTTCTGTTTTACAGAAGACATTTTTCTTGTTATTAACAAGATTGGGAAAATATTTTCCCATACAGAACTTATTTTGTATCTTGATGATTTTTAATCATCATTGGATCTTTGATCCAACGGTGCTCTGATTTACAGAGCACAATCTTTCTTGTTTGGAAAGATTTGAGGAGTATTTCCTCAACAGAATTTAATTCTGTAATTTTGATGATTTATCATCTTCGTTGGATCTTTGATCCAATGGTGGAGAACATTTAGTTCTAGCGCTGGCCCTCTCGTGCTTTGCACGTGAGGCGCTGCCTCAGAGTCTTTGACTCTTGGCGCTGGCGCTCTCGTGCTTTGCACGTGAGGTGCTGCCTCAGAGTCTTTGACTCATGGCGCCGGCGCTCTTGGCGCGGGCGCTCTCGTGCTTTGCACGTAAGGCGCTTCCTTAGAGTCTTTGACTCTTAGCGTTGGCGCTCTTGGCGCTGGCGCTCTCGTGCTTTGCACATGAGGCGCTGTCTCAGTTCAAATTTCAAATTTTGAACAGAGCTTTGCTCTCTGATTGGGGGAAATAGAGTGAATAAACTAGAGACTCCGAGACGACTGAATAAACTAATTGGCACTAAATTGAGACATCAAACACAAAGGAGCGCATGCAAAAAAATGTATATTCTTTATTCATGAATCAAAGTGTTTGTAAAATACAATTCAAATAAAAAAGGGGGGATACAATTCTAGCCATTAAGAAGGTGGGTCTTTCAATAAATTGGCAACCCGCTCACTCTCTTCCTGCAGCTCCTCCTCACGCGCTACTATTGCAGCCACCATCGCTTCAACTCGAGCCCGTTGTTGCAAGCATGATGAAAGCTTCTAGGCAATTTCCTGCTTAGCCACTTTGCAATCTCGCATTCTCCGTTCGGTGGAGTCGAGGTGCTGCCTCAGCGTCATTCCCTTAGAAACGCATTGCTGAAGATTCCCAAAAATAATTTGCAGCTGCGCGGTGTTCGCTTCAACCTGGACGCGCAATTGACTGGATTCGCCAGAAGCCGTCTCATGTTCTTTTTGCTTCAGGGCCAACTTCTGCTCAAAGTATTGAAGGGAAGCGGCACTTTGCTCGATCCATTCGATCAGTTGAGCCTTCGAGTTTAATGCTTCAGGTGTAAGACGCATATGCTCGATCTCATGAAGACAAGCCTCAATTTGCCTACAATAGTCAACCCAAACGCCGACGAAGTCTTCGTTGTGGAATGTCACAAGCGTCGCCAGCATAGGGTTGACCTTGTCCGCAAAGTCCACAGCAGAAGTGAGAACTTCAACGTTAAGGTCTTCGATAAACTCGCTTAGCATTCGCCTGCTGTTTGCCGCACCTCTGGAGGACTGACGCTTCGCGAAAGGCCCCGTGGACATAGATATACGAGACTCAATGGGAGCCAAAGCCGGTGTAGCTACTGTAGAATAAAGCACGCATAATGAAGGATCAGATTTCAGCCTAAGAGCTAAAAAGGCCGATGATGAATGAGATCTAGCATACCAGTAGTCGAAAGTGGCAAATCAGGAAGCTTGGGAGGCTCTGCTATTCCTTTGTTCTCTCCCCCGAGAAGTAAGACTATGGCCAATACGAGAAAAGCTTAGCGATAGAAAGATCCCTCGTGAAAAGGTGAAATGAGGGATGAAGAATATACTAACCGACGCTTGAGGCAGGAACGAATTCTGATTGGAGGGCGAAGTGCGAGCTTAGCATTTGGCATAGGCGGTCAAAAAGCACTCCTGCAGTATTGCAACAATATATGGTAAAGAAATGAATCCAAGAAAATGATATCTACACTGAAACAAAGAAAGGAGAAATCTTTACCTTCCGTTATTAAACCCAAGAGAACTCAGGAGGACACAAAAGAGAGGGGTTGAACAGTGACAGTCGTGGCAACGGCTGGCAGTGATTCTTCAATCAGCACAGCACCGGGGTTTACCACGCCTGTATTCAGATTAAAGGAGATATCACTAGAGATGTCTAGCGGGATTAAGAACTCAAAAGTAATAGCTCGAGGAATACCTGACATGGCGGAAACCATAACTGTGTTTGGAGCATCACCAGCTATGATGGCTTCCTCGGTTTCCACTATCACCGGGAAGGTGGATTCAACATCCACACCTTCGTCCCCTGAATCGATAAGGGCCGTCGTCATGCTCGCATCACCCGCCGATATCAGGGATCCATAAGGGGAGGAAACGACAGCTGGAGCAGCCCTTGATTCGACAGGAAGGCCTGACGCCCTAGATTCTTCAAATGCGGGCGCTTCACCCACCACGTTGATACCCAAACTCGGCCCTGTCACATCATTCAGGGGCAAATATGTTATAATTCAAAAAAAAATACTGTAAGAAGAAACTTGAAAAGGTAAACAAGTCATACTAGGTTTCAATAAGGAATCATGCGCTGTTTTACCTTGAAGCAACCGCTCGGCCTCCTTGCAAGCCGCACACGCAACCTGCCTAAGAGCGGTAGACAAGGCAGGAGGAATGTCCTCCAGAGGAATGTCAGAGGGTCGGGCATCACTCGAACCCATGCCTGCGGCCAAGTTATCCTGATGCTCCCTTGCTGCTTGCATTTTGCGCTTCCTCTCAGCCTTGGCCGTACGAATGGATCTCCTCAGGACCTCCGACAGAAGGACATCTTTGTCCAAATTAGGCTCGGTCTCCAGATCTGCTGCAACATCCATCATCGGCTGCTTTAAAGACGACTCCAGTGGCTGCTCTGGGGTGACCTCAACCGTAGCCGGTGGCTTTGAAGGCCCCTCCGCACCACCACCTAAGGACGGCATGATACTCGGAACAGCATGAGTTACAGTGGTTCCTGTAACAGAAAGTGGAAGGGAGTCAGGGTATGAACGAAATGAATTAAATATGTAAATGTGTCGCAAAACATACCGAGACCCATGGAAGAGCGAAGCCTCTCCTCTTCCTCAAATGTCTTGAGGGACGTCAAAAGGGCCTCTTCAGTGGAGATTCCTGTTAAGAAAAAGAGCGTTAATAAAGCATAATAAATTCAAAGAAAAAATGTGTACCGAAGAGTGTAAATGTAATATACCGGACGCTGCAAGAGAAGCAAGTGCTGCTTGCTCGCAGGCTAATCTTTCAGAAGCCTCGATAGCGGCTTGGAGATCAGTAGCGGCATTCTCGTCGACAGAGGGTTCGAACAGACCAACATTGGTGTCGTATTCGGCTAAGCCTTCGCTATAAGGAGCATGCGGCTCCTGACCGAATACAACGTCAACTGAGAATAAAGATTTTTTCTTTTTCTGCGAGCCAGCCCCAACACTCGACGACCAAATTTTGCGCTTAACGGGTTTCTTCGGACGGCGAGTTCCGATCTTCGAGCCGACACTCGGCTCAGGGGACGCCATAACCACTACAATCACAGGAGCACTTACATCCAATCATGGCTTATCCGGAAAGGCTCGCAGAATTACAACCGTGGCACCCTCTCTTAAAGACGGACGGACAATTGATTGTCGCTTCAGCGGGACCGTAGGATTACTGGCCGGAACAGAATCATTATGGTCGAGAAGTATCCGCATTTCCTCTTTGATGATGGCAGCCATGGCATGCTGGTACCAAGCGATAAAAGCATTTGAGGCCTTTGGGATATGGCTCGGCTCACTAATTAAGAAATGAAACCCCGTATTTAGCTGCATGAAGTGATGTGCCACGTTGCGAACGCTCTCTTCTGTAGCAACCGGGTCGATGGGGAACGCCTTGGTTGTAACCAGATTGCTGGGCGAAACGATGCGGGTTGTATCTCATGAATAACACTGAGGCGTCCTGTCTGAATACAAGGAAACCCGGCCTAATGGAATATAAATAAATGATCTCCCGGGCCCTCAACGCAGAAGCTCCATCCTTGAAGACATCGTGGAGTGGCTGGATTACTTTGGAAGATTCTTTGCCGATGGTCCATGTCAACAAAGGTCATGCTATCCCTGACCATGCACAAGCGAAGAAGCAATCGCCGAGCCTCTCGCTGGGTTGGGTCTGGAGAAGAAGTATCAACAAATTGCATGACCCGAGGAAAATTATATCCTTCATAAAATTTGGGCCATTTATGTACGACAAAAGCACCCAGCACGTGCATCTCGATCCATGAGGTGAAATAGTGCAATGGGAGATTTACGGGCTTCAAACCCGGCTGAGTGGTGACGACCTCTATACTCTGTTTTCCCAATAAAAGAGCAAAGGTCTGTTCAAAATTAATGAGGCAGCACCTCACGTGCCTTCCACAAGGACGCCAGCACCGATAGGATCAAATCCTATGGTGGCGCCTCACGTGCTTCTCACGCGGGCGCCAGTGTGCAAAGCACAAAAGAATCTATTAGATTAAATAAGAGTTAAAACTCTCATATAGCGCCTCACGTGCTCCTTACACGGACGCCAGTGTGCAAAGCACAAAAGAATCTATTAGATTAAATAAGAGTTAAAACTCTTATATAGCTCCGCACGTGCTCTTCAGGCGGGCGCCAGTGTGCAAAGCACAGAATGCCTACCCTAAGGACCACATTCTTAAGTGGCGCCCACATGAGGAACACGTGAGCGCCGGCGTCCAGGTAGAATTAAATTCTATTCTTTGTGAAACAGAGTCGTTGGATCAAAAATCCAAAGGAGATGATAAATCATCAAGATAAAGAATTAAATTCTGTTGGGGATAAAACATTCCCTAAATCTTTCTAAAATAAGAAAGATATCTTCGGTTGGATCATAGAATAAAATTCTATGTCCTCTGTAAAATAGAAAACCCTCGGATTGAAAATCCAATGGTAATTAAAAATCACCATCTCACAGAGAAAAACTCCGCATATGAAAAATATTTCCCCAATCTTATTAAAAACAAGAAAATATATTCTGTAAAATCAGAAACCCTTGGATCAAAGATCCAATGGTGGGTAAAATTCCCCAAATCAATTGGGATCTCTTAATGAGAGATTTCTTCAAAACTAATTAACAATCTTGCCTCCACTATATAAAGAACCGAAGACTTCAAGTCTGATAGAGAGGAACCCCCCATAAGCTTCCAAAAAACAAAAACAGAAAGCTTCAAAAAGGAACAGAGAATTAAATTCTCAAGGAAGAAGATCTCCCTCCTTAAAAAACTCTAGGTAAACGAAAAAATATATAGAGATAAAAACATCTCATTTACATATCTAAAGGGTTTAACCCTTCTCAAAGAACTTAGTTCTTTCTTTGGATCTGGGATCCACAAGACAAGTCTCCCACAAGTTGAGAATTTAATTCTCATCGGGAGGAACTTGTTCTTGAGAATCAAAGATTCAAAAAAGAACTAGGAATTGAATTCCTCAAAACAAAACATATAAGATAAACCTAGTTCTCGTAAAAGAACTTGGTTCTTAAAAATGAAGCTTGATCCTAGATCTACAAAACAAAGATCCTATTGATCATTAATGGGCAAAATTGCTATCAGCGGAAGAGAAAAGAGTCTAGCGCCCAGCGCAGCACGTGTTCCTCACGTGGGCGCCACAGAAGAGAAAAGTGCTTAGCACTCACTGGGCAGCGCCCAGCGCCGCACGTGTTCCTCACGTGGGCGCCACAAAAGAGAAGAGTGCTTAGCAATCACTGGGCTGCGCCCAGCGCCGCACGTATTCCTCACGTGGGCGCCACAGAAGGGAAGAGTGCTTAGCACTCACTAGGTAGCGTCCAGCGCCTCACGTGCTCCCCACGTTTACGCCGCAAAAGAAAAGAAAAGAGTGCTTAGCACTCCATAAACAGCCCAAAACGGATGAGTGTTCAACACTCATTGGGCAACGCCCAGCGCCTCACGTGTTCTCCACGTGAACGCCATAAAGAGTACCTAGCACTCCATATAAAGACAAAAAGAGTAAAGTGCTCAACACTTGTTGGGCAATCCCCATGAGTGAAAGCTCCACAGGATCGTATGTGGGCGTCAGAACCCATATAAGTGCTCAGCACTTTTTGCATAAAAAAGGGACTGATTAAACAGAGCCCAAACAAGTGCTTAGCACTTTTCTCAAAAAAAAGAGGGGAGACTAAGCATACTAAAGCCCAAATTGGCTAAGTTGCTAAAGTGTTGCAACTGAGACCAAATGCTCTGTTGCTGGTCTTAAATAAGGAAGATCCTGAAATGTTGTTAAGTGGATCTTAGTCTCAAATTGGACCAACGTATCCTTAACAAAAATTCTTAAGGCCACCATAACCCTTCTCCCTCAAATACGGGATTTGGTTCAAGAGTACATCTCTTCACACCTCTGATATATGTCGTTATAATTCTTCAACGTCTTCAGAGAGGTGGCGGGTCCCAACAACTTCTCTTAATGCACTTCCAAATTGACATGCATACCTCAAATCGGATCGTGCCCCAAATTGGGCATATTCCATATCAACATCGTTCACTTCATCACGTAATAAATATATGTGCACGCAAGTTGAATGATGGACCGAAATGTCCCTGAACTAAATATTCGCCTCCAATACGGTGATAATGGACCGAAAAGTCCTAAAACTAAATATTCGCCTCAAACATGGCAACCCAATTCTATCCCAAATTGGCTAAGCTTATGTTTATGATATCCAAACTGATATCCAAACCGATCTTCATTCATATCTCCTAAGTTAATCGTAGTCTCAAATACGACTAACGATTCTTATGTCCATCATAATCTTTTCCCTCAAATACGGGATTCAGTTTAAGGGTACATCTCTTCACACCTCTGATATATGTCGTTGTAATTCCTCAACGTCTTCAGAGAGGTGGCGGGTCCCGACGACCAACAACTTCTCCTAATGCACTTTCAAATTGACGTGCATGCCTCAAATCGGATCGTGCCCCAAATTGGGCACATTCCATATCAACATCGTTCACTTCGTCACGTAACAAATACACGTGTGCGCAAGTTGAATGATGGACCGAAATGTCCCTAAACTAATATTCGCCTCCAAAATGGCGATAATGGACCGAAACATCCTTAAACTAAAATAATAGAGCCCAAACGCTCTTTTGTTGGATCCTAAATAAAAATGATCCTGAAACCTCGTTAAGTGGATCTTAGTCTCAAATTGGACTAATGTATTCTTAACAAAAACAAATCGAGTCCCAAATGCTCACATACATTTAAATCGATCTTAATCTCAAAATAGATTAACGGTCCTTAAATAAAAACCCCAAATTTAAGATATACGAATTTGGACTAATCCACGCCCTATGGGCGACAACATAAATTAGTCTCCGTATACAATCCACGGGCAACCTAAACAAACAAAAACACACACGACACGAAGTGAACTTCCGGAGTAGGAGAAAGTGGTTATCGCGATGTGGTAATGTAATTAACTGCAGGGGCTTGCGCCTGCAGGGAAGAGCGTCCCAATAATCAAAAACCCCTCGCAAACGAGGAGGAATCTGATGAAGTCTGATACAACGGTCGTATTCGTTCAAACCTCCGATATATGGTGCCATAAATCAACTTGGCTTCTTCGGAGAGGTGGACGGATAAATCTAAATAGCATCTGCTCCCAAATTCAGGCAAGACGATCCATCCCAGTTCGTCCCTGTTTTCGGCGGTAAATAGATTCTGGCACGCCGGTGGGACCTTTTTCTCTTTCCATTCCACACTTCGTGTGTTGTGTTTCGCGAACAAAATCGTGGTTCGCTATGGTTTCCCTTGGATTCGAGGTACTAAGATTTGGTGTCTTGCTCCTGTGCAGAAGAAAAGAACATCAATGGTTTCCAGCTGCACAACTTGCAACAGCAACTCCCGCTTTTCCCCAACTAGAGGAGTGACTTACGGGCCCAACGCGGTCTCCATTTTCTCAATGCCGGTGAGGCAAGTAACAGAAGCCACTACGGGATTGTTCTTCGGGACCATGCTCCCACCAATGAGCGTCGGTGCCTCAACGCCATAACCCGATGTTCCCAAGAAGTCGGTCTTTCACCACTGACGACCGCAACGGCTCCTCTCAACGAGCCGTCGAAAAAGGGCGTCTTATTTTTTAATAAGCTGAGCCAAAGATCACGCAGGCCCGCAAAGAAGCTCGTGATTCCCGAAGGGGCTACTCCAAAAAGGATAGCCCTCCCAACTCCTGCTACAAATGAAGCCGTTAAAAGTGCTTCACCAGTCAGGTGATCGGTCTTCGAGAGGCTGATCGTCTCCAATCAAATCATGTCAAGGACGTCGGTCTTTAACAGTCTGACAATTGCTGGAGCTCCTCAACAAAACCAGGGGCAAGCTGCAACCGCTTCCGAAACCGAGGCAGACCCTTCAGCATGACACGATCGACGTCACCACTGGCACCGAGTGAGAAGAGCTGGGGCAACTCCCCTTCTGAACTTACCCCACCAGCTCTAATGGTGGAAGTTGACGCTGCTGTTCCAACCGGGAACAGCTTTGATCTGCTTAGGAGGGTGCGAAAGAACTCGCCAACCGCGGTGCTGAAGAAATCTTCCCCGCCTGCAGAAGCCATAATTGAGACAAAACTGGAGCAGCCCCATCAACGGCTCTCCTCCCAAATTCACAGGGTCTGGCAGAAAGTCCAAGACTCTGTAATCGACAAAGACTACTCTCGCCGACTGAAGAAAATGAAGGTTCTGCAATAGAAAGACCATCCTTCCATCATACAGCGAGGGATGTCTTCTACACGGGTGCCTGTTACAACGGCTCCTTCAATTTCGACCTCCCACAAAAGGATGAGGCCGGATAAAATCCAACAGCCAGCGGCAAATTTCAAAGGCGCTGGACCCAAACGCCCTAAGTCTAGGGGCATGATCGTACACACGGTTTACATGGCTTCCGTAAAGGAGAAAAGCCGTGCTTCCATGGCTCATCGATCGCAAATTCGGTCGTTAACAAAAGCTCCAGGAAATGCTGATCAAAATGTCAGTACTTACCGGGCAGAAAGAAAGTCCGGAATCAGCAAGCGAACAGCGCCAAGAGCAGGAGACCGATACAGATTTTCTGCGAAGGGTGCTTGAAAGGAAGGATAAGGAGGCCGCGGAACAAGCTGCTAACATAAAGCAGATAGCGCTTCTATTCCAGGACATGGTTGGAATGATGATCCTTCCAGAACCTCCAACCGAAGATCCACCGATAATCGTTGAGGACGACAGAGGGGAAACATCAAACCCCCTTCCGGCGCTATCAGTGGCCAAGGAGGAAACAATCTCCAAAGCTGCTCTTGATGATTATATAGCTCAACAAATATGAGCTCATCAAGCGAATGAAGTGGCTGGCTAAATCGTCAGAACTGGGCGACCGTATCCAGGCTGGTATGATCAAATCAAGTACCCACTGGGATATACGATCCCCAAATTCCATGTGTACAAGGGGACAGCAACCCACACCAGCACGTCGCTCAGTTCAGAGCTCTGTGCGGCAATACTGGTGGCGACGACAAACTGCTGCTTCGCCAGTTCGTTGGTAGCCTGTCGGAGACGGCCTTTGAATGGTACTCGGAGCTCCCAAATGACTCCGTAAAGACATTCACAGAGATGGAGTTGCTGTTCACACAGCGGTTCGCCAGTGTAGGCGAGCGCACCCCGATAACGGCATTAATCAATGCCAGGGTGAAGCCGGGAGAAACTTGGGTCCATTACGCGATCCGGTGGCGGAACCTATGGTCAAAGTGTGAACAACGCATTGAAAAATCCCCTGCCGTGGGCATGTTCATCAGGACCCTAGATCCGCAAACGACTGTATCCCAATTCATGACGTTCTTCAAGCCGACTACCTTCCAGGACCTAATCGACAAGCTGGCCCAAATGGACCAGATAGGCCACGGGCCTTCCTCCTAAAAAATAGACCCTCGAAATGCCAATAGTAAAGGGAAAGCGACTTTCGTTGCCAACTCAACAACAACCGAGTGACCTGAAACCAGTTGCTCGCTTAAACAACATGCGTCTGCGCATATCCCTAGAAGAAATGTTAGGACGTGCTTACTCGTTTCCCCGTGACAAGACGAGGAGACTGTTCGAGCTGGAAGTGCGCAACAAACTCATTACATTGCCAGACCCACGACGTCCACCGCAACCTAGCGACGTCAACAACCCCAACTACTGTTCCTATCACAGAACGGTGAGCCACCCAATTGAGGATTGCTACGTCTTCAAGAACTGGGTCGAGGATCAGTATCAACAGGGAAAGTTCGCGATTTCTGAGAATTAGAGGGTAAACCCGCCACAGAGCACGCTCCCAAGAAGGTGGATACGCCCGAGGCATCATGCTCTCATGGTATTTTAATGTAACTTTTAATCTTGTAATTTTTAGAAAAAGTGGAAACTTTATCTTATAATAAAATAGGTGTTTAACTGATAATTATATATATATTAGTATAAGAATAATTTTAAATAAATATTTTATTTTTTCCAAAATCTCATTTTTCTTAAATGCCGTATTTTAAACCTTCCGAGACCGAATGCTCCTTGCGGAGGTCTGAATCTCGCACTACTAGCCCGCGGGTGCACGATGAACCGTACTATCCCTAACGGGTTCCCCAAAGGTGGGTTGTAGTGGCGCTTTGCAAAGATTTTATAAATACTATTCATTTAGAAAACGGTTTTATAATTATAAGGTATTTATTTGTAAAGGGTATAGATTTCAGTATTTTAGTTTCTAGGGTTTCCTAAGCCAACTAGCATATTTCTAAGGTCTAAATGACAAGTCATTAGAAGCCTCAAATCGCCTCTTCACCGCCAATTGCAGCCAGGTAAGTGCCAGGTAAGTGGGAAGGAACCACAGTAGTGGGCCTAATTAAAAACCACTAGCCTAGACACACTTGCCTAGACACCACAAAGTCAGTTTAGATAAACGATCGATGTCCATGACATATCGTGCTTTCATTTTAAAAGATTTTATTTAGAATTGTATTCAACTTAGAATTTCAAGAAAAGTTTATAAAGTAAATGGTATTTTAGTGAAAAGTCCTGTATTTTCGTATTCTAAGTTTTGACATTATCAATTAGGGTTATATTTGTGTGTGTGTAGAGGTAGGTCATTACCTCGTGACTTATTTTAAGATTTAGTGAAGTTTAGAGGTTAAATATGATATATTAAACATGAAGGTATTTAAGTGTAAGAATACGGTATTAGTAAACGTTATCATTTCATGTGTGAAAACTCATTCAAATTGATTTCTACAAGTTTAGTGATCAAGATGAACATGTTTAGGAATGAGGAAATTAATTAGAGCAAGAAAAATAAACTTTATGGTATTATTGTGAAAAGAATACGATTTTACAAGAAAACTATCATTTCATATGAGAAACTTTGTTTAAATTGATTTTTATGTGATTAATAGTCATCATGGATAGGTTTAGGTATTATGGATTAGGTGACAAGTGGGATTTTGTAGAAAAACCGAATCGGAAATTGGTTTGTTCCGATTTCCGTCGGGTTTCATAATGTTGTATTTTTTTCTTAAAAGAAAAGAGAGATAGAAAAGATGGGACTTGTTAGTTATATATATGCCCTAGAGGCCATTACTGTATATTGGATGCATATTGTAGTGGATGCTGGGACATATATAGGGAGGACTTTCTTGCTCGACATGATAGTATGCTATCTGGTTGCTATTTACCTTAACGTGTACACAGATTGTCTCTCTATTACATGTTGGTAAAGCCCTTAGGATGTGTACTTGACTACCTGGACTATGATGCGGATCATACTAGTGGGGACATGGTAGTCCATAAGTACATCCTTCAAGGTCCCTAGTCGTGGGTGTATCGAGACGGGGCATCGATATACCAGAGTAAACTAGCGTATATCTTCTCGACCCATACAGATGGGCGATGGATGATCCCATATCCATTGGTGTTTGACATCAGAGATGATGTACGGGTGCTCAGTGGAGACTGGGTACACTGGACGGACTCGCCGAGAACTTCCAGATGGTATTATACCTTACGTCAGATGGCAGTTCTCTGGTGACACTGGTACAGAGTAGTCTGTTGACCCGAGATCGTCATAGAGTCTTGTGTGGTTCCCACTGTGCTTTGATTTCCATCTTACCACGTCCAAGAGGGCGTGCAAAACGGTGGTTTTTGGGTACAGTCCCGAGTAACATGGAGGCAATGAGCGATAGGAGGGGATTCGTCTCTCCCGGTATAGGGGGTTGATGTTGCGCTGTGTTCGATTGGCTATAACAAGAAATCCCTGGCCAGGGTTGCTGAGATTTACTGGTAAGTGTTACCAGTAGTTTCTCGAATTGTTATAGACCTCATATCGACACGACTTATCGAGCTATTGGGGTCTGACGTTTACCACCCCTAGGCAAGATATGCGACATATCAGACGATCAGACCGGACTGTACGGTAGTGTTACTGGTTGGATTCACTGGAGTGTGAGCGGGCTTGCTCGTCGATCTTCTGATCGCTCAATACCCGGGTGGCCGTTACGTTTAGCAGACCGCTTGCGGCTTGTGGGTGTTTGATATGATCATCACCTGCTGCCGGCGTATTGACGAGTCTTTAGAGTCCTACACAGAGGTTTCCTGGCTCAAGCGAAACGAAATAGGAGCGCATATGAGATATGTGCGAGACCGAGAATAATGCGTGTATATGATACCGTATTCTATTCTCGGGATGAATGTATCGATTGGTTGTATGCGATATAACCTAGTTATCGATTCAAGCGTTGATTCGATAAGCCGATACATTGATATTAGTCGGTTATATGCGATATGACCGGATCGTTAAATCAAGTGTTGATTTAATGATTTAATGTATAATTATATATATGATATATTACTTTACATTAACTAGTATTGGTTCACTTTAAAAGGATTTTCTCACTTGGTGTGCACATTATATATGTGATATATTTTTGTGTGCATTTGTTTGTATCATGTTTGATGATACAAGCTAACTTGAGCAAGTGTAAAGATTAAACCATGGTTATGTTATGGTTAGGGTTTTGATTTCATTTACTTATTCATTTATTTATTTATTTGTTTCATTTTGGCAAAAGAAAATAAATGGTGGCTTGCTTTGTTTTACATTGAAGCTTCTTGAAGCTTTGAAAAAGTCCACCATTTTTGTTTCATGCCTAACCTAACCATTCACCTAATCCTAGTTTAATCTCTACACTTGACCATGGTTATATTATGATAAGTATTCATATTATTTCCCTTTATCAAATAACTTATCATAATATTATCTTCATCTTCTTCATCTTCTTCAATGAAGAAAAAGCTTGCTTCATCAATGGTGATTGATGAATTAGAGTGAGAAATCCAATTCTAAAGTCTACCCACTTCCTATTTCTTCATCCTCTACCTCTTGCCAAGTAGTAGAGTGTGTTTCCTTCACAAGTTTTCATGGCTTAGTGAAGGTGGAGCTTGATCTAGTGATGCCTCGACGTAGATCATCTTCGGCATCATCGTCGATGACCTAGCCCGTCCATTCTCCGATGAAGCCGACGCTAGAGCCCGGGGTTCGACTTGGACAGCAAGGAGACTTCATTGCGGAGCTATGGAGGCAGAGCACCGGATCTACAAAGGTTGTATTTCCGTATTCTTGTAGTTAAGTGTTAACTAGTTCGTTTAGTCGCCTAGAATTCTAGCCAACGATCCGTAGTCTAGGGTTTCTCGGCACCGTAATTTTTGAAATTGGCATCGTTGATGCCTTGTGAGACCTCTTGAGAGTGCCTAGGAACCCTACAGTGGTATCAGAGCCTAGCTAAAGCCTTAGGCGAAGCGTAGACGAAGTTTGAAACCCGAACGAACCGAAACCCTAACACAATCCATGCTCTCTGGACTTTTTCTAAAAACAGGGATTTTTATGAATTAAAAATTGCCAAAAAATTCAGCAGGGAATCCTATGAGTTACTGTGAAGCACGTGGCTCTAAATCGACCAAAGAGCCGCGGAACCGCGGCCCAACCCTGGGTTTCGCGGCGGTTCCGCGGTCATGTTGGTGATTTAGACCGCGTGTCTTGTACAGTAATTCTTGTGTCAAAGTGCTGAGTCTTCTGGAAATTTTTATATTTTATTCAAGAGTTGAATTTTCTGGGGTTGTTTTGGGGATTCGGTGTTTCGATCGGAGTATCAAATTTTGTCTGTGTGGCTTTCCAGATAAATTTTAGAATATGTTAAAAAGTTCGACCGGATATAAATACCCAATTTTTCCCCTGTCGGGAAATTTCCAAGTGTTGGATCTTTCCGTAGTTTAACGACGTTCTATGTAGTGCAAGTAATGCGATGGACCCTCTAGAAGACAACAAACCTTAACTCGATTATGTGACCGTCTTGAACTGCCCTTTGAACCTTCGGGTTTGGGGCAGTACGGCGTGCCACATGTGAGGCTTTGGCTTGACCCTTCTACGGCCGGACCGTTGGTACTGAGGCATGAACTGAATGTTGTTAGACTTATTTCATGTGTTGAGCTGTTTCGGGAAAATTTGGGTGTTCGATTGTTCGATCGGAAAGTTTAACATTTTCTATTTATCCGGAATGGGATACAATAATTGGAATTCACAAGGAGTTATGAAATAACTGAATGAATGTTATAAACGTAGCACTTTAGTCTCACTTGATCGGTTGCCACGGAATTTTGATGTGATCAAAAGTCCGTCGCAATCACGTAGCATACACGGATACTCGCCTGGTAAACTTAATAGACAGCCTCGCCCCATAGCCCCGACCAAGTGACTGTAGGAGAACCCCGTCGCCGAAAGCATCCGTCCGGGTGCTCGCGGTAGCGGTGTTCCGCCTTGGTGCACTTCGTCGACGGTATCGGGGGTGCAGCCGTCTACTGAAGTTTGCGACGAGCATTCGATCAGGATGTCGGGAATCTTGTTGAATTGCCCGACTTGATATTGAAAAGAGTTTTCGATTTTGAGACTAAAATGCGGGGTTTATAATTGTTAGGCATGCGATGTCTAAGTAATTCATTTGGTCAGGCATGCGATGTCTGAGGTGGTTGCGGATTCCAACTGTTGTAGTTTTACACTTTCTTTTCTGTGACCGTAAGTGTAATATGTGATATCGCCGGTTTCGTTGCTATATGTCAACGACAATTGGGATGCGCATATTTACTTACGTTGATGACATGTGATGTTATGAGTTGCTGGATATGTTATATTAGATCGTCGTGTTTGAATAGCTGGGGGTTTTTATGTGAGATGAGTGTTTTTCATTTTCATTCATGTAAAAACTTGTATGTAATATTCTTTTATTGGGGCACTTCCAGGTTGCGGAAGTTGTCACCTTTTGTATATTATTTACTTTTCCGCACTAGGATAGACCCAAGGAGGGGAGCACAAGTAACCGGGTTCTAGGGTCCAGTGGGAGACCATCTCGAGGAGTCGAGTCCGGGTTTCCTAACCCTAGAATTGGTAGGGTTGCTTGCCGCTCTCGTAGGGGTCTAGGGGTATGGGTTTGGCTATTCATCACGACCGTGGAATCCGTGTTTTATACTGGCTCGTATTGAAAACACGGACGTCCTAGTATATCCAATATTTCATATGATTCTTCTGCTGCGATATCTGTGATGTGATCATGTGATGTTCTGTGATAGATACTGTATATAGTATATATGATATATTATATAGACGTTACTTATGTTTTACACCCGTGCTAGCCCTGCCCCGCTCTGCCGTTAATTACCTAACCTAACGGTGCACGAGGGGACATCGAGGCGAATGCGGATGGCATAAGTGTACGTCGTATTTATCTGTGATGTTTAGGTAACTTAAATGATGGGACTTCATTAATGTGATTAATGAAATAAAAGAAACCTAAAGATGTTGTAGAATCGAATTTCAAAATAAAACAGGTAGCTACAGTTCTTGCTTTGCACAGCTGTATATACGATATATCCTGCACATTATTCGATGAGGAAAGGACCGAGATCCCTTCACCGGGAGTGACTCCTTTAGCAATAACTGGCAGATGCTACACACTCGGTTTGTCTTTTGAATGCTTTTAAGAGTTTTTGCTTTGCACAGTGATATATGTGATATATCCCGCACCTCATTCGACGAGGAAAGGACCGAAGATCCCTTCACCGAGAGTGACTCCTTTAGCAAAACTAGAAAAGCCTCAAAAGCACTCCATTTTAAAATCATTTGATTCTACAACGATATCAAGTTCATTACGCAATAGGTTTTCAAAAAAACCTGTCGTAGCCCTCCGTCATTTCAGATAAGTCCTGTTTAGTATTCGTGCTGCGTTTGTTGACCTTGTCAAGGCGCAGTGTGCGGTAGCTAACCAGTATTTATCTGCTTATGCATATGATGCAGATTGGGTTAGGGTAGTCGTGCGACCTTGTTGACCTTGTCAAGGGTCGTGCGGATGGGTTTGATTCAATCAAGAAATGACGGGTTGAACTTGACTTGCGATCTATGGTTTGTTGACCTTGTCAAGGTCATAGATCGTTCGGGGCAAAATATTATCGGGAATTTCAAGTGTTGAAATTTGCAATGAGATTGCATACCTTCTATGAGATAGTTGGATCCCGATACCCGCTGCGAGTAATTGTTACTCCTGGGAGAGTTTTACACATTACAATTAGCCGATCAAGTAGGTGTCTAGAAAGGTGTCAACGGGGTTACGCCTCTGGGAAAACGAGGTTTACATTAATTAGGTTCGTGCGAAAGCACGGGGGACCTTCCTCAAAGTTCCGACACTGGCCTGGCTGAAAGATTGGCGAACTTGTAGTGTGTAATTAATCCCGGCTAGTCTTTCCTTTTAGGGTTTGAAGGAAGATTTGATAAAAAGCAGTGGGAGCCATCCTGATTAGATAAAATAATAACCAATCTATTCTTGCAAGAGCGCACGCTGAGTGTTTTCTTCTCTCTCTCTCCTGGTAGCGACCATATCACGCCTTAATCAAGATAATAATACGGATTATTGACCGAACCCGCTTGTTATACTGAGCTGGGGAACGTTGGTCCCGCTCCAACTTATAATAGTTATAAGACAGAGCAGGAATTTGGGGATTACCAGAATTCCCGTGCCGCCCAAACGAAGAGAGTGCATGCTGATGCATCATCTTCGGGTGTGTTCATTACAAAGAACTGTTTCTCAGTATCCTCCGTATCCTGGGTATATGATACCGGATCAGGATCCCAGATATGTAATCTGTTACATAGGGCTACAAAAGGGTAGAAAAACTGAGAACGGATGATAAGTTTCATGAGACAGAAAACGGGGCAAGTGTTGCAGCCAAGTCTGTTGGTCACTGTCACCCTGTATTACCAGAATACATTGATTCTGAACGAATGTTATTAGATACCGAACCTGATATACAAAATCATATCAGTCTCTTTATTAGTAAAGAAATGATAAAATTTTGTATTGTTGGATAATGTTTTGAACATTTCCTATATCAAATGTTGATCGGTTCAGGTACGTTGTCTAAAAGCATTGACGTTCTAAATCAAACTACAGTTCTTAGTATACAGAACACACACAAGAGGAAGAGTTCAGAAATGAACGGATCCTTCTTGAGGTATTGTAGACTAGGTCATATCAATGCGACCCGACTGGCTGAGGTTGCATTTAGATGCATATTTAAATTAGTTTGAATTTACATCTTGTGAAACTTGCCAGTCATGTCACAAAGATAAGATGACCACAGCTCTGTTTATTGGAAGCAGAGAAAGAGTTACTGAACTCTTGGGATGATACATGTTGATGTATGAAGGTCCCCTGTCTACATATGCCAGGACCGGTTCTTTATACTTCATTATATTCTCTGATAATCTTTCAAGATTCAGACCTATGTTCCTATTGAAACACAAGTCCGAACCTTTTGAGATATTCACAGAATATGATTTAGAAGTAGAGAACCAATACGGGTATAAGTATTATGTCCTTTGATGAGATCAAGGAGGAGAATACTTGAGCACGAAAATCCTGGACAATTCTAAAGAAGAATGAGATTCTCTCTCAGCATTACTCCTCCGTATACACCATAGCACGATGGTATATCGGGGCGGAGCAATCACACCCTATATGATAAGGTGTGCTCTATGATGAGTACTACTGAGTTACCTATTTTCTTTTGGGAGTTATGCACTTATGAAGCTGCATACCTATTGAATAGGGTTCAAATCAAATCAGTTGCCTACCACTCCATATGAGATATGGTATGGGAAGAGCCCATGTCTTAAGTTAGTTAAGATTTGGGGTTGTCCGACCTATGTCTAAAAGCAAAATCCGGACAAGCTCGAGGCAAGGTCTGTAATGTAGAACTGGAAAGGTTCCAGCTATACAAAATACAGCAAATTATTTGGTAGAACCAAAGGATTCAGTAGATTCCAACGAACCTCAGCCTCTCCGCCGATCTAGTAGGGTTCCTCACCCACCTGAGAGATATTTCGGTTTCTCTATGACAGTGGGAGCTAGGATTGCATCATGAGATGATGACCCAACTAGTTTCGAGCTGGCCATCAGGAGTGGGACTCTGTAAGAATGGCTGGATGCTTAGTGATCTGAGATGGAATCCTTATACACCAACAAAGTATGGACTTTAGTTGCTATATCTGAAGGGTTAAATCCCCATCAGGAGCAAGTATATCTTGAGAAGATTACTTGGTGTACATGGAAAGGTTGAGACTTTCAAAGCTAGATCTGTTAAAGGTTTTCGTCATCAACCAGGCGTGGATAATGATGAAACCTTTTCCAGTACCTATGCTTAAGTCCATCCAGATCCTACTTGCCACGGCTACATACCATGACTACGATATCTGGTGGTTGGGTGTCATGACTGCTTTTCTAAATGATGTTTTGGAAGAGAGCGTCTATAAGTACACAGCCAGAGGGCTTCGTAGACAGTGGGAGCAGCGGAAACGTGTGCAAGATGCTTTATAGGATAAAGCAGGCATCGCGGAGTTGGAACATCTGTTTTGATGTGTTAGTCAAACAGTTTGACATCATCAAAATGGTAGATGAACCTTGTATATACAAAAGGGTAGTAGGGAGTATGGTTGTGATCCTCGTAGAGTACGTGGATGACATACTCTTGATAGGGAAGGAGTTTCCTATGCTACGCTCGGTCAATCTCCGCTTATCACTAGGATTCTCCATATAGGATCAAAAAGATACCTCCTAAATCCTGAGTTTTCATCTATGAGATAGATGTAATTGGTTGTTAGGAATCTCACTAGTAGTAGTGAGATGGTATCAATCGATCCTGGGGAGAATCACTGGAAAGGTTCCAGGGTGATAAGGACGACTGAATGTCAGTCACAGGCATTGTCTTTACCCTCAGTAAAGGGACGGTATGTTGGAAGAGTTCCAAGTTAGATACCGTGGCATACTAGACGATAAAGGTTGGATACATCGCTACTTAAGATGCTACCAAAGAGGAAGTCTGGGTGTATAATGGTTCATGAGATGAACTTAGTTCCTCCCATTGTGTGACAATGGAGTTGTGGCTTTTGCCAAGGAACGTCCGTCCCATCAGTGATCCAGACATATTCTAAGGCAGCATCACCTGATCATGGAGATGGTTGATCTCCAGGGTGATCAAGGTAAGGAGAGCAGACTCAGAGGACAACACGGCGGATCCACTCACAAAGGCCTATTCCCAGAGAGAGACTTTTATGGGATGGTTGGGTATGAGATACTACAACCACTACTACAGATGGCCCTAGTGCAAGTGGGAGATTGTTAGTTATATGTATGCCCGAGAGGCCATTACTGTACATTGGATGCATATTGTAGTGGATGCTGGGACATATATAGGGAGGACTTTCTTGCTCGACATGATAGTATGCTATCTGGTTTCTATTTACCTTAACGTGTACACAGATTGTCTCTCAATTACATGTTGGTAAAGCCCTTAGGATGTGTACTTGACTACCTGGACTATGATGCGGATCATACTAGTGGGGACATGGTAGTCCATAAGTACATCCTTCAAGGTCCCTAGTCGTGGGTGTATCGAGACGGGGCATCGATATACCAGAGTAGACTAGCGTATACCTTCTCGACCCATACAGATGGGCAATGGATGATCCCATATCCATTGGTGTTTGACATCAGAGATGATGTACGGGTGCTCAGTGGAGACTGGGTACACTGGACGGACTCGCCGAGAACTCCCAGATGGTATTATACCTTACGTCAGATGGCAGTTCTCTGGTGACACTGGTACAGAGTAGTCTGTTGACCCGAGATCGTCATAGAGTCTTGTGTGGTTCCCACTGTGCTTTGATTTCCATCTTACCACGTCCAAGAGGGCGTGCAAAACGGTGGTTTTTGGGTACAGTCCCGAGTCACATGGAGGCAATGAGCGATAGGAGGGGATTCGTCTCTCCCGGTATAGGGGGTTGATGTTGCGCTGTGTTCGATTGGCTATAACAAGAAATCCCTGGCCAGGGTTGCTGAGATTTACTGGTAAGTGTTACCAGTAGTTTCTCGAATTGTTATAGACCTCATATCGACACAACTTATCGAGCTATTGGGGTCTGACGTTTACCACCCCTAGGCAAGATATGCGACATATCAGACGATCAGACCGGACTGTACGGTAGTGTTACTGGTTGGATTCACTGGAGTGTGAGCTGGCTTGCTCGTCGATCTTCTGATCGCTCAATACCCGGGTGGCCGTTACGTTTAGCAGACCGCTTGCGGCTTGTGGGTGTTTGATATGATCATCACCTGCTGCCGGCGTATTGACGAGCCTTTAGAGTCCTACACAGAGGTTTCCTGGCTCAAGCGAAATGAAATAGGAGCGCATATGAGATATGTGCGGGACCGTGAATAATGTGTGTATATGATACCGTATTCTATTCTCGGGATGAATGTATCGATTAGTTGTATGTGATATAACCTAGTTATCGATTCAAGCGTTGATTCGATAAGCCGATACATTGATATTAGTCGGTTATATGCGATATGACCGGATCGTTAAATCAAGTGTTGATTTAATGATTTAATGTTTAATTATATATATGATATATTACTTTACATTAACTAGTATTGGTTCACTTTAAAAGGATTTTCTCACTTGGTGTGCACATTATATATGTGATATATTTTTGTGTGCATTTGTTTGTATCATGTTTGATGATACAAGCTAACTTGAGCAAGTGTAAAGATTAAACCATGGTTATGTTATGGTTAGGGTTTTGATTTCATTTACTTATTCATTTATTTATTTGTTTGTTTCATTTTGGCAAAAGAAAATAAATGGTGGCTTGCTTTGTTTTACATTGAAGCTTCTTGAAGCTTTGAAAAAGTCCACCATTTTTGTTTCATGCCTAACCTAACCATCACCTAACCCTAGTTTAATCTCTACACTTGACCATGGTTATATTATGATAAGTATTCATATTATTTCCCTTTATCAAATAACTTATCATAATATTATCTTCATCTTCTTCATCTTCTTCAATGAAGAAAAAGCTTGCTTCATCAATGGTGATTGATGAATTAGAGTGAGAAATCCAATTCTAAAGTCTACCCACTTCCTATTTCTTCATCCTCTACCTCTTGCCAAGTAGTAGAGTGTGTTTCCTTCACAAGTTTTCATGGCTTAGTGAAGGTGGAGCTTGATCTAGTGATGCCTCGACGTAGATCATCTTCGGCATCGTCGTCGATGACCTAGCCCGTCCATTCTCCGATGAAGCCGACGCTAGAGCCCGGGTTCGACTTGGACAGCGAGGAGACTTCATTGCGGAGCTATGGAGGTGGAGCACCGGATCTACAAAGGTTGTATTTCCGTATTCTTGTAGTTAAGTGTTAACTAGTTCGTTTAGTCGCCTAGAATTCTAGCCAACGATCCGTAGTCTAGGGTTTCTCGGCACCGTAATTTTTGAAATTGGCATGGTTGATGCCTTGTGAGACCTCTTGAGAGTGCCTAGGAACCCTACAGGACTTACAAGTTTGGACAAGCTAGGGGGCTAACAAAGTAGTAGGTTGTCGGTGCATCGAAAACGTCGCGAAGGATCCTAGTGCGGTCGTCGGAATTCGTCGTCGGTTTCGGCGGCGCTTCGCTTTTCACTCTATTTCTAACTTACCGAGTTCCCTTGAGAATTTTAGAGAGTGGACTTAGAATTGTAGGGTGAAATGGTAGAGGGTAGGGGTGTTTATATAGGGCTAGGCTAGGGTTAGGGTTTTGATTAAAAAATATATAAATAATTAAGAAAATCATTAAAAATCATTAAGTTTTGGAGTAAAGGTGAGTTATGGAGAATTTGATAACTGTTCTGGAAAAATGGAGTATACAGGTGAGAAGCCCAAGTCAACACGGAAAAATTCCGTGTTGACGACTCGGCCGTCCGGCCGAGTCCGGCCGAGTCAAAGCGGTGTCGGGTGGGGAAACTCCTGGGGGGAATTTTGGTATACTTTATTTTTTATGTGCGGTATTAAATTTGAGAGTTATGGCTGTTTGACCGTTGACCTTCCCAAAAAAATTAAAACAAAAAGATATAAAAAATATGTGGGGCATGGGATTCGAACTCTGGTGGCTTGGTTCAGCAGTGCAAGGTATTACCAATGAGCTACAAGCTCCTTCTTGTAATTATTGTAGGAAAGTAGATACTTAAAATGTTATCAGCAACATCAATACTCCAAGCATACTTCAAATTTAATTCAAATTTAGGTATACAAAATTGGAGTTGTTACAATCTACCCTCCTTACAAAAATTTCGTTCTCGAAATTTACAACTTTTATTTGAGGACTAGTTTACAAAAAGGTGCGAATATTTTGCACGCATTTCATCTTCCCTTTCCCACGTGGATTCTCCTGGATTGTCTTTCCTCCACATTACCCGGACCAAATTAACTTCTTTGTTCCGAAGTGTCTTCACTTTCCTGTCCAGGATCTCGACAGGTTGTTGCTCACAAGACAAGTCGGGCTGTATAGTGAGCTCAGAATGATCGAGTACATGGCTGGGGTCACTCACATACCTTCTGAGTTGGGATATGTGGAACACGTTATGCACTCCTTCCAATGAAGGTGGAAGCGCTAATCGGTATGCCACTTCACCGACTCGTTCGAGTATGTCGAACGGTTCAATGTATCTCGGACTTAGCTTACCCCGTCTTCCAAATCGGATCACTCCACGGTTCGGAGATATCTTCAAGAATACATGGTCTCCTGGCTGAAACTCCAAGTGTCGTCTCTTCGCATCAGCCCAGTGTTTCTGTCTATCTTGGGCTATGCGCATTCTTTCCCTGATAGTACGAACCACATCAACGGGCGCTACTATCATCTCTGGTCCAAGGAGTTCCCTATCTCGATGTCATCCCAACTTAATGGCGATCGACACTTCCTTCCATACAATGCTGCAAAAGGTGTCATTCCTATGCTTGCTTGGTAGCTATTGTTGTACGCAAACTCCACAAGATGCAGGTGATCTTCCCACGATCCTTTGAAGTCGAGCATACATGCTCTGAGCATATCCTCCAAAATCTGAATAGTTCGTTCCGACTGACCATCTGTTTATGGATGATAAGCCGTGCTGAAGTTCAGACTTGTTCCCAAGCTAGCTTGCAGACTCTGCCAGAATTGCGATCGGAACCTGGTGTCACGATCGGAGACAATGCAGACCGGTACTCCATGAAGTCTCACAATTTCCTGTATGAGTTTATGGGTATCAGAGATAGTACATTATGAAGTGTTTAAATCTAAATTAGATTATTACCTCCATGTACTTCTTCGCTAGTGTCTCAGTTGATTGGCCAACTCGAAATGGGATGAAATGAGCCGACTTTGTGAGTCGATCCACAATGACCCATATCGCATCGTTACCTTTTGTGCTGCGAGGAAGAGCAGTTACAAAGTCCATCGTGATGTGCTGCCACTTCCATTCTGGAATTGGTAACGGTTGAAGTAGTCCAGCTGTCCTGTGATGTTCAGCCTTTACTTGCTGACACACCAAACATTTTGCGACGCTTCTGGCTACTTCATGCTTCATTTCATGCCACCAATAATTCTGACGTAGATCCTTGTACATTTTGGTACCTCCAGGATGTACTGAATAGGGAGAGCTGTGAGCTTCTTTCATTAACTCTTTCCGAACAGGACCTTTTGGTACACACAATCTGCTGCCGTATCTCAAAGATCCGTCTTCATGGATGATGAAATCTGTTCTGAGTCCATTCTCCACTTGTTCTCTGATCTTTTGCAAATTAGCATCGCTGGCTTGAGCTGCCTTGATCTGATTGACAATGGTTGATTGAACTTGTAGATTCATCAAACTTGAAGCATCACCTGGCATGACTAGTTCAATTTCCATCTGATGTAAGTCTTGCTGAAGCTTCCACTGGGCGGTAAGATTCATTGATAATGGTTGGCGATTAAGAGCATCAGGTACTACGTTCACCTTTCCTGGATGATATTGCAAGTTGATGTCAAAGTCCGCCATGAGTTCTAACCATCTTCTCTGCCGTATATTCAACTCCTTCTGAGTAAATACATACTTCAGACTTTTATGATCTGTGTAGATGTTCACTCGTTCACCAAGTAAGTAGTGGCGCCAAATCTTGAGAGCAAAAATAACGGCTGCCAACTCCAGATCATGCGTCGGATAATTGCGCTCATGAGTCTTCAGTTGTCTTGAAGCATAAGCCACAACCTTACCGTGCTGATGTAGAACACATCCTAATCTCTTACCGGATGCATCGCAATGTACTTCGAATCCTCCGGATTGATCCGGTATTACGAGAATAGGTGCAGATGTTAGTCTTGACTTGAGTTCTACGAAAGCTTGCTCGCATGCTTCTGACCACACAAATTCTTCATCTTTTCGTGTGAGCTTGGTCAGGGGTGTTGCTATCTTCGAAAAGCCTTCAATGAATCTTCTATAATATCCAGCTAAATCCAAGAAACTTCGAATATCCTTTACTGACTTTGGTGTAGGTCATTCGCTGACTGCTGAAACTTTGGCTGGATCCACAGAAATCCCTTCTCCTGATACGATATGTCCAAGAAAACCAACTTGATTTAGCCAAAACTCGCACTTGATGTACTTGGCATAAAACTTATGTTGTCGAAGAGTTTCCAGGACAATTCGTAAATGCTCCGCATGCTCTTTCCGATTCATAGAATATACCAGGATGTCGTCGATGAAGATGACAACAAACCTGTCTGAATACTCTTGGAAAACTTGGTTCATTAGGTTCATGAAGATTGCTAGTGCATTGGTCACTCTAAATGGCATTACTAGAAATTCGTAATGTCCATAGCGAGTTCTGAAAGCTGTTTTATGAATATCAGCTTCCTTGACCTTCACTTGATGATAACCTGAACGAAGATCTACTTTAGAGAAGACACAAGATCCACTTAGCTGATCGAATAAATCGTCAATGCGCGGGAGTGGATACTTGTTCTTTATTGTGACTTCATTCAAGGCCCTATAGTTGATGCACATTCTGTATGAACCTTCCTTCTTCTTGACCAATAGTACAGGTGCTCCCCAACTTGAAGTGCTGGGACGAATCCATCCTTTCGCCAGTAATTCGTACTTCCTTCAAACCTTCCGGACTTAGTCTATAAGGTGCTTTGATCACTGGTTGTGCTCCTGGTACTAAGTCAATACTGAATTCAAGAGCTCGATCGGGAGGCAAACCTGATATCTCGTCAGGAAATACATCGTCGAACTCTCGAACTACCTCTGGTATTGATTCTTCCTCTACTTGAGCTGCTGCAACTACTGCTTCCCTTGGCTTCACTTTGTAGGTACTTGGCTCCAGAGTACGATCTCCACTCTTGAAATAGAAGACCGGATGGTCTGGAATCTCGAATACTGCCCTCCTTTGACGACAGTCGATGGTAGCATAAAAGGTTCCAAGACAGTCCATTCGTAGAACCACATCGAAGTTTGGTATGTCCAGTACCTTGAAGTCAGCATAAAACTCTCGACTGCAGACGACGACTGGACACATGATGTATCCCATAGTTTCCTCTTAAAACACCATTTCTGGAACTGATGTTCCAGCTAGATACAAGCGGTGAGACTGGAATCGCATGGATTCGGACAAACCGTTGCGACATAAAGCAGTGGGATGCTCCAGTATCAAACAGTGCAAGTGCAGGTAGTGAAGCTACTAGGATTGTACCTAAGGTATATGGGATAGGTTTTAGGTATAGGGAAGATGTGTAGGTAAACAAGACTAAAAGATAAGTTTGAGAAGGAAAGTTTACCAGTAATGACTTGGTCAGTGGCCTCAGCTTCTTCCACAGACATCATGAAAGCCTGGCGCTTTGGCACATTCCTCCTAGCCTGAGGAGCATTCCTCGGAATGTTCCTTTGAGCTTGATGGAACTGTCGAGGAGGTAGTGCAGCTTGGGGTCCCCTGGGTGGTGCAAGCAGTGCAAGTCTGGGAGCATGTGCCTGAAGAGCTGGTCGCTGCTGATAGGTATTTGCTGGCCTGGGTGCAGCAACTGGGTTCTGTCTTTGGGGACAAGTCTCAATACCGTGAGTAGCTGAACCGCAGTCTAAGAAAAGGCGGTTGGCTCGACGGCAATCCTTCATCATATGTCCAGTTCTCTTGCAGTAGGTGCAAAAGGCTGGGCTAGGACGATGGGTTGGTACTCCGGGTCGCCTGGGTACGAAAGGTGGTCTGGACGAGGCTCCACCTGCCATCTGGTTGGCAGGGGTTTGACTCCTACAGACTGAGGTCTGCCCCTCTCTTTTATCACTGCCTCATAACTGCAGGCAGCTTCTAGAGCTTCCTCATGAGTCAAGAACTTTCCTGTGGCTAAAGCAGCCTTAATCTCTGTGTCCAAGCCTTGTTGAAAGCGACGGGCTCTGATCTCATCCATCGGTATCAAGTGTGCCGTGAATCGGCTCAACATGGTGAATTCAGCATCGTATTCATCTACCGATTTGTCCCACATTAATCCTTGCTGTAGATGAATAAACTGCTGCTCCATAGCGAACCTGGCAGTCACAAGGAAGTATTTCGCGTCGAACTTCTCGCAAAAGGTCTTCCATTCAATCGACTGTACCAGACGGCTTTCTTCCGCCTTCCACCAATTGCGAGCATTATCCGTGAGCTGCAGTTTTGCTACATGGACCCAAGCGTTTTCTGGCACTTGAGCTGCTGCCAGATCGTCTTCGATGCTTTGTGCCCATTCTTCCGCTTCAAGAGGGCTTCCTTTACCAGAGAATTGCTTGGGATGTAAAGCCCTGAATTGCTTTACTCCCGGTGCATCGGCCTCAGGACGGTTCAGCAGTTGTTGCTGTCCCTCGAGAAGACTGCGGATTGCCTCAAATAGCATCGTTTGCTCAGTGGGTAGTGCAGGAATAGCTGGTGTAAGAGGTAGTGCTGAAGGGGTGTTGTTGACGTTAGTGCTGGTGTTGTTCGGGGAATCCATAACCCTGAAGAAAAATTTAGGTTAGGACAGATTCAAATACATGAAATGATAAGATTCAAGGAATAGAGATTTGCAAAATTCAAAGAACATGAATTGTAAAGAATGTTTTAGTTGCTGGTTCTTGTGCTATATTGCTTAGGTTGTTCACGCAGACCAGCACTGTATGACTGAGATTCATACAGCTCTGACATGCATGGGCCACCAACAAAACCTGTCACGCCCCGCTTCCCAGTGTACGGCGAAGTGGACGCGACGAGGTCCGCTACGTATGTACTCAGAAGTACATACGCTAAGCATAGCTAAGCAATATAAAGTAAATCACAAGAGACGAAAGATATAAAAATAACAACAACTTTATTAATAACATTCTTTGTACAATACATGGAAAGGAAAATACAACTGAAATAAAGATGCCTAAACAGTGGCATAACAGGAAATGAAAATACTGAAAAGAACAAGATACAATATCTAGAGCTCGGGGTCTTCGTTAAACTGCTCCAAGTCTTCACCGGTGGGCTCAATCTCTGCTTGGTCCAACGCACCTGACGACATTCAAAGAGGAAAGAAATAAAATATCGTCAGCGAACATGTCGCTCGGTAAGTCCCAAAGATAAGAGAAAAGTAGAGATGACAGAATAAGAAGATACATTTTAAAGTGTAAACTATTGTTGAAATATTATGTTAACGCTGTTGTTTGTAGCTTGGTACAGAAGGATGCCAGTGTATACGAGGGGGGTCTCTATATGCTAGAGACCAGGGCAAAAGGAAAGTACAAGGAACCGTTAAGCCACGGTACAACAGCAATAGGATTCAGGTTAGGTGTCTTAATCTGACCACCCCGTGCCACCTTTAACACCTTCCGTACCAATCTACCCCTTAAACCCCGTAGTGTTTTAACAGTATTGTGGTATTGTATTGTGTAAGTTGGGTGACTGACCAAAACCATGACATCAGTAAACATGTTGTAACTGTATAATCAGGTAACTGGAATAACAGGATGATGGATGTATATCCATGGTTTGATTCAGTCAAAATTAATAGATTGTTAATTGGATTCAGGGATTCATGTATTCATATTGTGTTGGAATATAAAAGAATAAAGATTGACTTGAATCATATTCAAGTCAGAAATAGTCAGACTCTGACCCGAGTCAGACTAAAAGAAAGGTAATTTGAAGTTCTATAATTGTTATGGTCCTTATTGTAATTTATAAAACTTGAGGGGGTTTTATGTAAAAAGTTCTATTGTATAGTTTTCAAGATACACCTCAAGTATTTATTATTCGTCTTTATAGTTGAATTTTATTTGTTATTCTAGTGAATATTTCCTAATAGAAGTATTAATTGATTTTTTTGAAATTCATGGTATTTTAATGTAACTTTTAATCTTGTAATTTTTAGAAAAAGTGGAAACTTTATCTTATAATAAAATAGGTGTTTAACTGATAATTATATATATATTAGTACAAGAATAATTTTAAATAAATATTTTATTTTTTCCAAAATATCATTTTTCTTAAATGCCGTATTTTAAACCTTCCAAGACCGAATGCTCCTTGCGGAGGTCTGAATCTCGCACTACTAGCCCGCGGGTGCACAATGAACAGTACTATCCCTAACGGATTCCCCAGAGATGGGTTGTAGTGGCGCTTTGCAAAGATTTTATAAATACTATTCATTTAGAAAACGGTTTTATAATTATAAGGTATTTATTTGTAGAGGGTATAGATTTCCGTATTTTAGTTTCTAGGGTTTCCTAAGCCAACTAGCCTATTTCTAAGGTCTAAACGACAAGTCATTAGAAGCCTCAAATCGCCTCTTCACCGCCAATTGCAGCCGGGTAAGTGCCAGGTATGTGGGAAGGAACCACAGTAGTAGGCCTAATTAAAAACCACTAGCCTAGACACACTTGCCTAAACACCACAAAGTCAGTTTAGATAAACGATCGATGTCCATGACATATCGTGCTTTCATTTTAAATGATTTTATTTAGAATTGTATTCAACTTAGAATTTCAAGAAAAGTTTATAAAGTAAATGGTATTTTAGTGAAAAGTCCTGTATTTTCGTATTCTAAGTTTTGACATTATCAATTAGGGCTATATTTGTGTGTGTGTAGAGGTAGGTCATTACCTCGTGTCTTATTTTAAGGTTTAGTGAAGTTTAGAGGTTAAATATGATATATTAAACATGAAGGTATTTAAGTGTAAGAATACGGTATTAGTAAACGTTATCATTTCATGTGTGAAAACTCATTCAAATTGATTTCTACAATTTTAGTGATCAAGATGCATGTTTAGGAATGAGGAAATTAATTAGAGCAAGAAAAATAAACTTTATGGTATTATTGTGAAAAGAATACGATTTTATAAGAAAATTATCATTTCATGTGAGAAACTTTGTTTAAATTGATTTTTATGTGATTAATAGTCATCATGGATAGGTTTAGGTATTATGGATTAGGTGACAAGTGGGATTTTTTATAAAAACCGAATCGGAAATCGGTTTGTTCCAATTTCCGTCGGGTTTCATAAAGTTGTATTTTTTTTCTTAAAAGAAAAGAGAGATAGAAAAGATGGGACTTACAAGTTTGGACAAGCTAGGGGGCTAAGAAAGTAGTGGGTTGTCGGTGCGTCGAAAACGTCGCAAAGGATCCTAGTGCGGTCGCCGGAATTCGTCGTTGGTTTCGGCAGCGCTTCGCTTTTCGCTCTATTTCTAACGTACCGAGTTCTCTTGAGAATTTTAGAGAGTGGACTTAGAATTGTAGGGTGAAATGGTAGAGGGTAGGGGTGTTTATATAGGGCTAGGCTAGGGTTAGGGTTTTGATTAAAAAAAATATAAAAATAATTAAGAAAATCATTAAAAATCATTAAGTTTTGGAGTAAAGGTGAGTTATGGAGAATTTGATAACTGTTCTGGAAAACTGGAGTATACAGGTGAGAAGACCAAGTCAACACGGAAAAATTCCGTGTTGACGACTCGGCCGTCCGGCCGAGTCGGGCCGAGTCAAAGCGGCGTCGGGTGGGGAAACTCCTGGGGGAATTTTGGTATACTTTATTTTTTATGTGCAGTATTAAATTTTAGAGTTATGGCTATTTGACCGTTGACCTTCCCAAAAAAATTAAAACAAAAAGATATAAAAAAAATATGTGGGGCATGGGATTCGAACTCTGGTGGCTTGGTTCAGCGGTGCAGGGTACTACCAATGACCTACAAGCTCCTTCTTGTAATTATTGTAAGAAAGTTAATACTTAAAATGTTATCAGCAACATCAATACTCCAAGCATACTTCAAATTTAATTCAAATTTAGGTATACAAAATTGGAGTTGTTACACAGTGGGAGGTTTCCTGATTAGATAAAGTGATAACCATTCTGATCTAGGTTAGAGTGCACGGAGAGTGTTTCTTTTTCTCTCTCTCTTTGGTAGCGACCATTGCCCGACCCTTGACTATGACTCAGTGACCAAGTTGACCGAACCTTCTTGAACACTGGCTTTTGGATTATCAGAGTTGCATACCTTATTGGCACTCCTACTTTTACCCTTTTCTCCAGGACACCATGTATTACTACGAACGTCCACTTCCAATGGATAAAACCATCTTATGGTTATATACGAACTCGAAGGAACTTGTTCCAGATTCGAGGATGGTTTCCGGTTCTGGAGAAAATGAATAGGACTATTCAGTTGTCTTTTCTTTTTACCTTCTCTCAGGTTGCGAGTGCTCCTTGGATTAGGACAGCACACCTATTACGCTTATTGGATAGTCTTCTTCCAAAGCATAGGCAGGTGCCGAAAGGTGGGGAATGAAGAAAACCAATTAGCCTAACGATGGTGTACAGAAAGTAATAAGTTAATACAAATAAAGGGGTTAGAAAGAGGGCAAAGTAAATTGCGACTGCTATTCACAACCAAACCAAGCATTTCATTACCACTCCTACTTCACCTTTGTATTTCTCCAGAACACTCCGTATCACTACGAAGATCCACAGTTATTTGGATACTCCATCGTATGGTTATATACGAACTCGAAGAAACTTGTTCCAGTTCGGGGATGGATTCTGGTTCAGGAGAAATAGGAATAAGGTTTATTCAGGTGTCTTTTATCTTTACCTTCTCTCGGGTTGCGAGTGCTCTTAGGATTAGGACAGTACACCCATTATGCTTATTGGATAGTCTTCTTCCAGACCATAGGCTGGTGCCGAAAGGTAGGGAAGGAAGAAAACTATTTAGCCTAAGAGGGTGTACAGAAGGTAATGACTAAAGACATATGAAGGGATTTGGAGAGATGGCAAAGAAATATACGGTTACAGTTATGAATCTGGATAATAGAAGAGGCATTACTAGGAATACCCGGATACCCCTACGAAACATTTCAATGTTTCAGTTTCACTGTGTACTGATAAAAGAAAACTGATTTCCCAATTAGCCCTTACTCCAGGGTATGTATTTACCAGGTATGATTCTCACATCTGAATGGTTTTACAGATGATGAGTGGGAGTAAGTTATTGGGAATTAGGTGATCATCCTCATTATATCGGAATTCGTTGTAATTGGTGATATTTGAGGAAATCGCCTGGGCTGTTTGCCGGACGGCAAATATTTGGTTTTGAATATCCGTTGTTATGCACCAATTTCAAATTGATATATCTGTACGTTTATTTTCATAAAGTGAGATATAACTTTTTGAAATTATGTCGGTGACATTTACCTATATCAGTGGATGGTTAGGTAAGGAGCATTAAACAGCAGTGTAATTCTTCATAACCATAGTACAGTTTTCAACCTACGACGCACAGGGTTTGAGTTATTCAACTCAGGAGACTTATACAGAGTATTGTACATTGTCCAGTGTCCATTAGGACAGAGGGGATGGTCCTCATACTATATTCTGTTTACTTGTGACTTCTCTGGTTCTTAGACATGTGTTTCGTACAAATACAAGGTCCAAGTTTTGAGAAGTTATAGGTATAAGAGTAAAGTAGAGAACCAAATGTTGCAAGTATCGGGATTCTTCAGGGTGATCGAAGATGTAGATACTTGTGTATGATATTCAGTTGAAAGTAATGGTTTTGAGAAACTTGTTTCTCTTTCAAGTTACTCATATCTGGATGCATTCCTAAGTTGAGTAACGCTGATCGGCCTCCTTCCATTTAGTTGACATGCACTGGAGACAGTTGCATGATTTGAATCTGGTTCCAATTAAATCAGTGCCTCTGTTTCTGTATTGGATATAGAACGGTTCATATCTTAACGATGTTAAGGTACGGGGAGTTGTCCGGCTTATACTTAAAACCAGAATCTGGATAACTCAATGCACGTTTCTGTAATGGTTGTTTGTGGGTTGACCCGGGCTATGACGAAGGTTGACTTTCTACAGATCAATAGTGATATTGTTCTTGACTCGCCACAGTTTTGATAAAAATGGATTTTTTCAGAAAACAGTAGTGGGAGTATGGTAGAACTGGAAGTGATTCCAGAACCGCAAACGATTACTGAAAATTTAATAGGACCTAAAGATTCAATCTGGTTTGACATTCCATTGGCCACTCCGCAGATATGGTGGGTAAGCTCAAGCATCCGAGAGGTACTCTGGTAGCCTCAGGGACGGTGATAGGGAGGTTCTTGTTTACCCAGACTTGCCATTGCTGTTTTTCCAGGCTATGAGACCCGGCAGGAGGATGAGTATAACATCGTTTTGAACTAGCTTTAGAAGTGTACGTGTATATGATTCTGCCAGAGGGCTGTCGTAGTCAGTGGGAGTAGCGGAAGCATTGGTGGAAAAGTAGCTTATGTCTATTTATGGACTAAAGCAGATATAGCGGAGATAGATCATCTATTTCTGATGTGACAGTCATAGGTTTGACTTCATCAGAATAGGGGATGGATCTGTTAAGAAGGTAGTAGGGTGTGATGTCCTGGTATATGGATGACACACACAAAGTAGGAAGTGAAATTCCTATATCGCGATCGGTTATACTTTGGTTGTCACACGGTGGTTTCTCCACATAGGAATTGGATATTATGTCAGACGTTCTGGTTACTAGATCTATGGTTTTAGATCTAGATTTGAGAAGTGTCCCAATCAGGGTACTTAGACAGCATTCTGAAGATGTTTTAGAATGGACGACTCCTGGCACGGTAGTGTACCTGCAGGAGATGGAGTCACCCTCTCTAAAGGTGTCTTACAGACTAAAGGGGAGAGGGATGTGCATGATTGGCAGATCACTTGCTTAGGCAATTGAGCCAATCATGAGATGTCAAGTACCATACCAGATTTTTTTTGCACTAGATGCAATAAGTTGATATTGATCCAATCCTGGAGAAACATTCGGAAGCAGTTTTAGAACATAAGTGGATGTTCTAGGGATATGATAACAACAGCCTCTTTTAGGAGACAGTTGTCATTCCAGGCTTCCAAGGTGACCTGGATGACAGAGTGACTGTCAGAGTTATAGTCTTCCCTCTAACGAGGGGCAGTAGTTTGGACAGGTAGTCCAGGCGGATACTGAGGGAGGCATGGCGCAGGATACTGATTAAAGTTGACGATACAGTCTAAGAAGTTTGGATTTGGAGTTCATTTATGAGCTAGGTCCCATCAGATATCCAGACACATTCTAAAACAGGTATTGCTCATTTCGGGAGATGGTTTTCTCCGCGAACTTGAGATAAAGAGAGACATAGAAAGAAACATCAGAGCGGATCCACTCACTGAGGCTATTCCTCGAACGCAATAGTTTCGCAAACGGGTTTTGTAAGACTGATTAGTAGAGGAGTTGGGTGTTCGGTATCACACGGGCTGTGAGTATGCGACATCGCAATAATTAGCCTTGAGTGCAAGTGGGAGATTGTTGTATATAGTGCCCTAAGAGTCAATTATTGGATCACAGGCACGTGATTGCAATGATTGAGGGAGGACTCATACCGGTAGGACAGTCTTACTCAAGATGATACTATGCTATCTGGTTTATCTTTATCATCGTGTACTGCTTTAAGTGACCTTACAGGTCGCTATTACACGTTGATAGAGCCCCTAGGATTCTTGCTTAACTGCCAGCAGTATGATGGTGATCATATACGTGGGAGCTGGGGTCTATAAGCACATCCTTAAAAGGTCACTAGTCGTGGGAGTTTTCGAGACAGGGCATCAATACTCCAGAGTAGACTAGTGTATACAGTTGAGACCCCGACGAGGGGCGGTGGCCAGTCTCACAAGCCACTGGTGTCAGTTGGTTTACCTAAGATGTATACAGGTGCTCATTGGGTTATGAGTACACGTGACAGTACTCGCTGGGAATATGTTAGTTGGTATTATACCTGACGTCAGATAGCATTTTCCTGGTGACATGTATACAAGTTAGTTCATCGACCTGAGATCATCATTTGTCTCATGTGGGTTCCCACTGTTCTTTGATTACCACCCTACCACGGCTCAAAGGAGTCGTGCAAACAGGTTTTAGTTAGGTACAGTCCCGAGCCATATGGAGGCAGTGAGCGGATCGGCAGGGGTTTCGTCTCTCCTAGTATTGAGGGTGAGATCTCACTGTGTCTAGGAGAGCCATTACACGAAGTCCTTGGCCAAGGAAGGAGATTTACTGGTAGGTATTCCAGTAGTATCTCAGGGTGTTCTGGGAAACACTCCGACACGACTTGTACCGCTTTTGGGGGTCTGACTTTTACCAACCCCCTAGGCCCGACATGCGATGCTCATAAACGAATGGACCGGACTGTACAGATATTGTCACTGACAGGCTCGGTAGGGTGTCAGGATGAGTTCGCTCATCGACCTCCCTTTTGGGCAATACCTAATAGCTCGTTACGTACGGCTAATACCTCTAACGTGCTAGTGGTTAAATCCACAGCCAAAGTATTGACGAGTCTTTAGAGTCCCCCACAAACAGTTTCTCAAGTTTCGGGCGAAACGTTGTAGAGGCCGTATGATATATGGTAGGGTCCGATCATATACATGCAGTAGTGCACGGATCATGATCGGGCGGACCATACTAGTGGGCTTTGGTTTAAGCCGGATCCTAGTATTAGATTTATTGGATTACTTTAGTCTCATCGCATTCGCATTCGGTCGGAATGCGGATGCAGGTATGTATATACAGGTGAGGGGTATTCTTGTGATCCGTCACGAGTTTACTTTAGATATTACCGTATCTTTTTATTTTTACAAGCATTTGGATTAATGTTTATTAATGGAAATTATGAGCACAAAATCATGATTATGATCATTAATTGTGACACATGCACAAGCGATGACTCATGGTCTCTTTTCTTGTGCATGTGTCACGTTGAGTAATGGATTAGTGATGATATGATAAAAGGAGAGAGAGAGGGGCTGCCATGAAGGGGAAGCTCTCATATTATTCTTTTCGCTCTCTCTCATTTTATCACACATATCACAAAAGAAAAGAGAGAGGAAAACTCCTTCTTCTTCCTCTTTCTTCTCTAGCTCAAATCTCCATTAATGGCAACACATCTAATCTCCATCCAAATCAATGGATGTAAGAGACAAAGTGATCACAAACATTCTCTACAATAACTTGGACACGTCGGCTAGCACACTTTATGCCCGAGTTGCTTCGGATGAAGCGGAAGCCCGTAAAAAGACTCGTAGATGCGGTGCCCTTTCCGATGAGGAGATCGAGACCGAAGTTGCCGCGGGGAGCTTGGGATAGTGGCCAAAGACCAAAGGATATGGATCGATCGGTATAGCTTTCCAACCCTCTCTCTAGATAGCTAGTTGTAGGTTAATGGTTGCGATCAGGGATTTAAGCATACGATAGCGCCGGTTTTCAAGTTAAGAAAAGATTTCGTTTCCGCATTTTGGCCTCGAAAAGACGGCCGGGGCGCTACCGTAGACTTACAACATTTTACATATGTGGGATCCCGATCCAGTATCTAATACCCAGGATGTAGAGTGAACTAAGAAACAGTTCTCGATAACTAACACACCCGAAGAAGATGCATCAGCATGCTTGTTCTTCGTTTGGGCGGCGTGAGAATCCAGATATTCTCATATTCCCTGCTCAGTCTTATAACACTTATAAGAAAGAACGGGACCAATGTTCTCCTGCTCAGTATAATAAGCGGGTTCAGTCAATACATCCATGTTATTATCTTGATTAAGGCCTGACATGGTCGCTACCTAGAGAGAGAGAGAAGAAAACACTTTAGCGTATGCTCTTGCAAGATTAGATTGGTTATTATCTTATCTAATTAGGATGTCTCCCACTGTTTTTATCAAATCTTCCTTCAAACCCTAAAAGGTAAGACTAGCCGGGATTAATCACACCTTACAAATTCGCCAATCTTTCAGTCAGGCCAGTGTTGGTACTTTGAGGGAGGTTCCCCGTGCTCACGCACGGACCTAATTAAACTAAACCTCATTTTCCCAGAGGCATAACCCCATTAACACATTTCTAGGCACATACTTGATCGGCTAATTGTCCTGTGAAAAAATCTCCTAGGAGTAATTTTTACTCGCAGTGGGTATCGGGATCCAACTATCTTATAGGAGGTATGCAATCTCCTTGCAAATTTCAGCTCTTGAAATTCCCGATAATGATTTTGCCCCTAACAACTTATGACCTTAACATAGTCAACAAATCATAATTGCTAGCCAAGTTCAACCAGTCATTTCCCAATTGAATTAAACCCACATGTACGACCCTTAACATAGTCAACAAAGTTGTACAACTACCCTAATCCAATCACATCTCATGTTTTAACAGATAAGAACTAATTAACTACCGCACACTACGCCTTAACATAGTCAACAAACGTAGCACGAATACTAAGTAGTACTTATCTGAAATGACGGAGGGCTACGTAGGTTTTTTCAGAAAAACCATGAGCGTAATGAACTTGATATCGTTGTAGAAACAAATGATTTTGAAAAGGGGTGTTTTTTAGGCTTTTCTAGTTTCGCTAAAGAGATCACTCCCGGTGAAGGAATCTCGGCTCTTTCCTCATCGAATAAGGTGCAGGGTATATCATATATACCGCTATACAAAGCAAGAACTATAGAAGCAATCAAAAACAAAACCGCGAGTTTGTAGCATCTGCCAGTTTTGCTAAAGAGGTCACTGCCGGTGAAGGGATCTCGGCTCTTTCCTCATCGAATAAGGTGCTGGGTATATCATATATACCGCTATGCAAAGTAAAACTGTAGCTACTCTTTTTATAAAGTTTTGATTCTACAACATCTTTTAGGTTTCTTTTCTTTTATTAATCTCATTAATAAACCGCATCAATTATGCTTCCTAAGCATCACAGAAGAAACGAAAGCAGTAATATTTATATATCATATATATATATAGTATAAGCATTCGTCTCAGGCAGTAATATGATCTCATCGCAGAACATTGCAGCAGAAGATGACATATGAAATATTGGATATACTAGGACGTCCGTGTTTTATTTCGAGCCTGTATAAAACACGGATTCCACGGTCGTGATGAATAGCCAAACCCACATCCCTAGACCCCTACGAGAGCGGCAAGCAACACTGCCAATTCTAGGGTTAGGAGACCCGGTCTTGACTCCTCGAGATGGCCTCCCACTGGACCCTAGAACCCGGTTACTTGTGCTCCCCTCCTCGGGTCTACCTAATGCAGAAAAGTAAATAATTTACAATGGTGACATCATCCTCAACCCGGAAGTGCTCCAATAAAAGAATATTACATACAATGAATTTTACATGAATAAAAATAAAAACCCTCATCTCACATAAAACCCCCGGCTATTCAAAACACGACGATCCAATATAACATATCACAGCAACACATAATATCTCATATCATCAACATAAGCAAGTATGCGTATCCCGATTGTCATTGATGTATAGTAACGAAGCCGGTAATACACCACATACTACGCTTAAGGTCACAGAAAAGAAAGTGTAAAACTACAACATTTGGAATCCACAATCACTTTAGACATCTTAAATCTGAAATATCACATACTTCACATTTCATGCCTAACTATATGAATTCCACATATTGTATCACATTCCAGATAAATAGACAATGTTAAACTTTCCGATCAAATAATCAAACACCCAAGATTTCCCAAATAGCTCAACACTTGAGCGGAGTTCAAAAATCCCAGAACATGTCACAGCCCTAATGAACCAGCCGTAGAAGGGTCAAACCAACGCCTCACATGTGGCAACGCTAAACGACTACAAACCCAAGGGTTCAGTGGCAGTTTTGACGGTCACATAATCGAGTTAAGGTTACGTTCTTCTAGAAGGTCCACAGATACGCTAACATGATTTCCCGAAAGTTTTAAACTGAGGAAAAATTAAGTTATTGATATCCGTTAGAACTTTTTAACACGTTCTAAATTACCCGGAAAACTAAACGATGTTAAACTTTCCGATCGAATCAACAAATTTTTAAGATCTCCAGAAAACTCAACACTTGAGTAATATTAAAAATTCCCAGAAGTATGTAGTAATACCTACGGATGTAACCTAGAAATATCTATCCCTAATACCCAAGAATGGCCGCGGAACCGCCGCGAAAAGCCTGTTATTGCCGCGGTTCCACGGCGACTTGAAGGAATTACGGGTTCGTATTTCATAGTTCTCCATAGAATCACCTGCTTATTTTTCTGAGTATTTTTAATACAGAAAAACCAAATTTTTAAAAATATCCAGAGAAGGGGTCAAACTTGGCGTTTCGGGGTTCGATCGGACTTTTAACTTCGTCTACATGTCACCTAAAGCTCTAGCTTGGCTCTGATACCACTGTAGGGTTAGTATAGCATCTTGAGAAGGTTTTGGCAAGCATAAAATATGCTACTTTAAAATTTTTGGGGTGCTAAACAAACCCTAACCAAGATCTTAACTAAAGAATTAGGTTAAACATGCATGTAAACAACTTTACATCTACGAGAGAGGGATTACAACCTTTGTAGTCCACTCCTTCGCTTTATAAGCTCCGAGTAGTAGTCCCTTCGCCACGATCCATGATCTCCCGAGCTCAAGAGAGGCTCCACAAGCCAAATGATCCATGCTTGCTGGAGGTCTTCCTTTTCAAAAATGATTTACCTTGAAGAATCTATAACTCAAGCTCTCACTTCTCTAATCAAGTATTAGAGAAGTGAACACCCTAATCTAAGTGGATAGAATAGATGGGGATGATGAAGTAGGAATTTAGCTCTCTTTTTATTTCAATTTCTCACTAATAATCACCACAAAAGAAAAAGCTAGTAAGCTTTTCAAGGAGGAAGAAGAAGATGAAACCTTTTGTGATGAATAATGAATTATTGCTATAGTTACAATTGCAACCATGAGTTAAGAATGAAGGGCTTAACTCATGTAGAGAATAAACTAAGGTAAAGGGTTTGGGTTGGGTTAATAAATATCAACACAAATATCTTTAGCAAAATATCTTAGCTAAAAACAAAGAAAGATTCATGAAGCTTCTTGAAAAAGCTAACCCAAATGCTAACCCAAATCAAACCCTAACTTGTTTTAATCTCCACAAATCATGTTGCATTTGTAATCATAACTTGTTACAATATTATATATCACATATATAATATATTTTTGTAACAAAAGAAAATAATACAATTAACATATATCGCATATATATAAATGTATTATCCGCTGAGAAAATGAATCAATAAAGCGAGCTTATATTAGTTAATGTAAACTAATATATCGCATATATAATTATACATTAAATTATCGAATCAATACTTGATCCGACAATCCGGCTATATCGAATATAATCGACTAATATAACATGTACCGATTCATCGAATCAACACTTGATCCGATGACCCGGCTATATCATATATCGCGAGAATAGAATACGGTATCTCATATCGTATTATTCTCGGTCCCGCACATATCACATATGTGCTCCTACTCCGTTTTTCCTGAGCTAGGAAACCTCTGTATAGGACTCTAAAGAATCGTCAATACGCCGGCAGTAGGTGATGATCATATCAAACACCAACAAGCTGCAAGCGGTCAGCTAAACGTAACAGCCATCCAGGTATTGAGCAATCAGAAGATCAACAAGCAAGCCTGTACATTCTCCTGTGAATCCAATCAGTAACGCTACCGTACAGTCCGGTCTCTTCGTCTGATATGTCGCATATCTAGTCTAGGGGTGGTAAACGTCAGACCCCAGTAACCGATAAGTCGTGTCGATCTAAGGCTCATAACGGGTCAAGAAACTACTGATAACACTTACTAGTAGCACTCCATATCAGCCCTGGCTAGGGACTTCCAGTTATAGCCAATCGAACACAGCACAACATCAACTCCCTATACCGGGAGAAACGAATCCCCTCCTATCGCTCAGTGCCTCCATGTGATTCGGGACTGTACCCAAAAGCCACCATTTTGCGTGCCCTCTTGGACGTGGTAAGGTGGAAATCAAAGCACAGTGGGAATCACACAAGACTCTATGACGATCTCGGGTCTACAGACTAACCTGTACTAGTGTCACCAGAGAATTGCTATCTGACGATTGGTATAAATCCATCTAGGAGTTCTCGGCGAGTCCGTTCAGTGTACCCAGTCTCTACTGAGCACCCGTACACCATCTTTGATGTCAAACACCGATGGATGTGGGATCATCCATCGCCCATCATATGGGTCAAGATGCGTATACGCTAGTCTACTCTGGTGTATCGATGCCCTGTCTCGACACACTCTCGAATAGGAACAGTTATAGGATGTACTCGTTGACTACCCTGGCCCCACTAGTATGATCTCATCATAGTCGCAGTAGTCGAGTACATATCATAAGGGCTTTATCAACATACGAGAGTAAGACAGTAAACTAATACAAGTCAACATGTTAAGATAAAATGAAACCAAATAGCATACTATCATGTCGAGCAAGAAAGTTCTCTCTATATATATCCAAGCATCCACTATAATATACATCATATGTACAATAATGGCCTCTAGGGCATATACATAACTAACACCAACTACAGATCCCCTAACCAATATTGGTTCAAGGGTACATCTCTTCACTCTTCTGATATTTGTCGTTGTAATCTTTCAACGTCTTCAAAGAGGTGACGGGTCCTGACAACTCGACATTCTATGGACTGTGGGGTCCTTATACTCATGGACTATGATGTCCTTAAACTTTACGGACTGTGGGGTCCTTAAACTCATAGACTATAATGTCCTTAATCTTGGACTGTGGGGTCCTTAAGCCCATGGACTATGATGTCCTTAACCTTGGACCGTAATGTCGATAAACTAATGGACCGCAATGTCCCTAAATTAAACAATAGAGCCTAAATGCTCTTTTGTTGGATCTAAACTATTCTGTTAAGTAGATCTTAGTCTAAAATTAGACTAGTGTATCCTTAACAAACGTTTAAGTTGATCTTAGTCTCAAATGAGATTAACGATCCTTAAACCCAACCCAAACCCAAATCTAAGAAAATACAGATTTGGACTAATCCACGCCCTACAGGCAACAATATAAATTAGTCTCCGTATACAATCCATGGGCAACCAAAAACAAAACAAACGCACACGACCCGAAGTGACCATCTGGAGAAGGAGAAAATGGTTATCGCGATGCAGTAGCGTAATTAACTGCAGGGGCTTGCACCTGCAGGGAAGAGCGTCCTCACAATCAAAAACCCCTCACAATGAGGGGGAATCTGACAAAGTCTGCTACATCTGCCGCATCCGTCTAAACTTTCGATACATGGTGCCATAAATCAACTTGGTATCTTCGGAGAGGTGGACGGATAGCACCAAATATCATCTGCCCTCGAAATTCAGGTCGGACGTCCCAACATCCCGGTCACGTCTTCCGGCTGGGAACACATGGTAGTCTGTAGACCTAAGTTCGTCAGAATGTGTTGTGTGTGTTCCCATTGTACTTAGATTACTACTCTACCATGGCTCTACTCAGTCGTGCAAACAGGTTTTTGTTGGGTGCAGTCCCGAAGCACATGGAGGTAGTGAGCGATCGAAAGAATTTCATCTCTTCTAGTATATGGAGTCGAGGTCGTGCTGTGCCAGATCCACTATAACTATAAGTCCTTGGCCAAGGCAGTTGAAATTTACTGATAAGGATTATCAGTAGTTTTTCGGGTGGTTATGAGTCTACGATCAGCACGACTTATTGGGTTATTGGGAGTCTGATGGTTTCCATCTCCCAAACCAGTATGCGACACTCTCAGACGAAGAGACCAAACTGTATGGTGATTGCTACCGATAGATTTTCTAGGGTACGGATGAACTTTCTCGTTGACTTTCTTTCGATCAATACTTGTGTAGCCGTTACGTGCATCTAGTACCACTGACGTGCTTGTGGGTTATGGATATGATCCTAAGCCATTGCCAGCGTATTGTTCAGTTTTTAGAGTCCCGCACAGAGATTTCCTAACATAGACAAAACGATGTAGGGCACATATAGTGATACGTGCAGGAGTTCGATTAAACACATGTATGTGATACACATATTTTTATCATATGTTTAATGATATTAGTCGGTTCATATATGATATAACCGGATTATTAAATCAAGTATTGATTTAGTAATTAGATATATATTTATATAGGATAAAGATATATATTAAACTAATATCATGTTCACTTTATTATTTCTTCTCTTTATGTGTGTGTATGTGTGTGCGTGTGTGTGTATTGTTGGAAATAGTCAACAGTAAGATATTTCTCAGATTAGTTAGAATCTGTTTGTAACAAAATCTATTCATAATTAGTTAGAATCTGTTTGTAACAGAATTTGTTTGTAACAGAATCTGTTTGTAACTTTCTTATTTTATTATTTTTCTCATATCTTCCTATACTTATGTAACAAGGCTATAAAAAGAGCCTCTCTATATACTGATTTTTTTTGTGAAAGAAAGTTCAATTCGCTTATATGGTATCAGAGCGGTAAAACTTTCTCCAAAAAAATCACCATTTTTTCTAAATCAAAAGAAATCCCAGTTCCTTTTTTTTCCATCCATAATGTCCTCCATTCACAAAGGGGATCGGATCACCAGCCAGAGTTCTTTATAAAAACAGGCTTTGCAGATGGAGTCCGATGGTTCTCAGGAGTCAAGAATCAACTCAGGATCGCCTCCATTCACAAAGGAACAACTGGAGCACTTGTACAAGTTCTTTAACTCCACCTCAGACCCTTTAACACAACCCTCCTGTTCTTTAGCCCAAATCGGTAACAATCACCCTATCTCTTTTTCATATATCAATCAACTTCCTTAGATTCTTGACTCTGGTGCAACAGATCACATGACCAGTTGCTTCATATTATTTTCAACCTACATACCCTGTGCAGGAAACAAAAGGGTCAAAATTGCAGATGGTTCGTATTCTACCATAGTCGGCCAAGGAACCATCGCAACCTCTCCTTCCTTAACCCTCCTTAATGTTTTACATGTTCGAAAGATTTCCTGCAATCTGATTTCCATTATAAATCTAACTCAAGACCATAAGTGTCAAGTTAAATTCATATCTTCTCATTATGAAATTCAGGTCCTGGACTCGGGGACGATGATTGGCAATGCTAGGACCAGTGGAGGTCTCTACTTACTTGAAGAAGGATCGCATCTCAATAAGTCTGCATCTAGTTTGTGTTTTCAGTCCATGTTTGTTTCTCGTGACAATGAATTAATTATGTTATATTTTATTCTAGGTCATCCTAGTTTCCATTATATGCAATATTTGTTCCAAAGTTATTTCGGAATAAAAATCCTTCTCAATTTCAATGTGAAGTATGTGCTTTTGCGAAACACAAAAGGGCAATTTATCTACCTCAACCCTATAAACCTTCAGCACCGTTTGCCTTAATCCATAGTGACATTTGGGGACCATCCCACGTTTTATCTATCTTCGGAAAAAAATGGTTTGTTTCATTTATTGATAATCATACTAGAGTCCTTTGGGTGTTTTTTCTAAAGAAGAAATCAGAAGTTGAACAAGTTTTCAAAACCTTTTATGCCATGGTTGAAACACAGTTTAACACAAAAATTTAGCATTCTTGAAGTGACAATGAACGAGAATTTTTTAACGAAACCTTGGGAGATTTTTTTGCAAAGAAAGGTATCATTCACCAAAGTTCTTGCATTAACACACCGCAACAAAACGGTGTGGCTGAAAGAAAAAATAAACACATTCTTGAAATTGCTAGGGCATTATTATTCACCAACCATGTTCCAAAAACATTATGGAATGAAGCAATTTCAACAGCAACCTATCTTATTAATAGAATGCCTTCAAAAATTCACAATTTTAAAAAAACATGTTGCCTTGTTAAAATCCCTTTACCCTCAAAGTCGCCTCGCAATCTCGGATTTGTCGTTGAAAATTTTTGGTTGTACCGTGTTTGTTCACGGTCACAACCCCGCTAGGGGTAAACTTGATCCAAAATCGAAAAAATGTGTTTTCATTGGCTACGCCACGAATCAAAGAGGGTATAAATGCTTTGATCCTTTATCAAATAAAATATTTATCACAATGGATGTGTTGTTTTTTGAAAATAAATCTTTTTTAAGCCTCCTCTTCAGGGGGAGACAAATAGTGAAGTTTCGGTTTCCATAGAAAATAGTCTCCCAAAAATACCCAACTTAATCCCATATACAAATTCACAAGATCTAGATTTTTTAAATCAAGACATTTTAGACCAGTCTTTTGAACACCTGGCAAACCAAAACAGTGAAAATTTACTGGACACTCAACAAAAGGTCATGTACTAGTCGTCCTTTGTATCCAATGTCAAAATTTGTGTCCTCAAATAATCTCTCACCCAGTTTTTCAGCCTTTATCTCTAATGTGTCTGCTGTGGAGTTTCCAAAAACTGTACAGGATGCTCTGAGAGCTCCAGAGTGGAGAAAGGCGATTTTCGAGAAGATGAATGCACTTGAGAAAAATCAGACTTGGAACTTGGAGAAACTGCCGAGAGGAAAGAAGACTGTAGGATGCAGAAGCTCCTTGGGAAGTTGTTCTTCCAGCTAAAACCAAAAGAATGCTGAAGGATCTCTAGGCATGTCCGGCAGTCAGGTGGAGAAGCCCACTTGAACCGGAAATCATTGAAGGGATGTTGAAACCGCGTCGCGTACCGAAAACTGTCGATAAAGGGAAAAATCCCTAAGTCGAGCCTTCAAAGTCTTCGAAGAAAAAGAAGAAGACCAAGAAGCCTGTGCAGCCTACCGAGTATGACGACAAATGCACAGATCTACAAAGGTATATTGACGCGCTGGAGGAGTACAACCAGAAGGCGCGGACACCAATCACCCTCGAAGAGTTCCTCAAGCATATTCTTGAGAATGAAAAGAGTGACAACGATGAGGAAAATGACTCATCAGAAACTAAAGTCTATGTAGCAAGTTGCCACATGGTTTCCCATTCATCGTTAAATGACGAAGAAGCCCCCTCAGCGTCATAAAACAACGCAGAGGAACTGTGGGTAGGATCGGCGCCAAAATCCCCGGAACTGTCCGAAGACCCAATCGATAGGCTGTTAAACGATGCCTTTCGAAAAAGCAAAGCCGACCGAGAACGTGAAACAGCCATGTACGAAAAGGCTAAGTGTCAGCGTCAGGATGAACAAGCTGCGGCAAAGAGGAGTTGTAAAGTACTCCGACCAGACCAAAGCACACCTGCGGCAAACAAGAGCAGAATCAAGACAGAGAAGCGGTTCGCCAAAGCCCTGTCGGTGGGAATGAAGCTGCCACCTCTCAAAGGAAACACGCCCGGGGTCATAAGCCTCAACGGAGAGGACTCATATCTGAACTACTGCCTATATCATCGGAGGGTTACCCATCCCACCGAAGAGTGCAATGCCTTCGAGAAGTGGTGGCAGGGATATGTTGCCCATCAAAAACACTTGAAGAGGATGAAGCGCGAAGCTCGTCGAAAGCAAAAAGGTGCGACAAGTACGCATGAAAAAACGACTAGCAACCGTCATATGGTTGATACCAGTCCGGAAAGGAAAAAATCCCAAGTTCTTACCTTCGGGAGCGATTCTGAAGACGAAATGACCCTCAGCCCTCTCTTCAAAGACTCTACCTCTAAAAAAGAAAATGAGGAGAAGAACTGTGAGAACATTCAGCTGCATAGCCGCACGCTGCCTGAAAAGAACTTCAAACCTACAAACAAGGGTTCGAGCAAAACAGACAAAGGGAAAGAAAAAATCCCTGAGGAAATTGCTCTCGACGAAACTCGCCTTATAGCACAGTAAAACTTGGAGGCTTATAAGGCAAGGATGACACGATCATACGAAAAACTGACCAGGCCGAGAATATTCTGCCAAGGCGAACTCATGCTAATTGTCAAAAGACCTATGATTCCTAATCGTGCAAAACGGGGGAAGTTCGAGCCGAACTATGAAGGCCCGTACATCATAGAAAAAGTCTACCAAGGTGGAGACTACCTGCTCGTGGATAGACATGGTAAAAAACCTTTCAGGCCAATAAACGGCCGATTTCTCAAAAAATACTACGCTTGACGAGTCATGACTTATGCCAATGATAGACTAAGTATATAATTCTAGTATATATAATATCCTAATTACTACGGTTGCGGGGGTGCTATACGTCATCCACCCGACTTCCTCTATAAATATACATCTACTCACCTATACGCGCCTCGCTCTAGTTGAAGCCGATGAACGCCTTGCCCTTCTTCGTCGTCTTGGAAGTCCCTGCGATTGTACCTACAATCGAAATCGTAACAAAATTGCATAAAAATCCACATTGAAATCGAAACCACAAGCGAATCGTACATATGTTAGAACCTGTCACGCCCCGCTTCCTATTAGACGAAAACGGTGACGTGGCAAGTCCGCGGCATATTTATCCAGAGAAGGTCATTTCCTAAATAAATATACTAAGCGTATTGAAACAATAATACACAATGCAAGAATAAATGGAGACTGTAAAAATTTTCAACAAATATCTTTATTTACATTCAACTTCCAATATTTACAAGTACATGAGTTTCAGCTGGAAAGTAAATACAATAAAAGAAAATGCCTAAACATGTGGCATACATAAACTGAAGAACAGTGAATGTTTCCCCAATATTTAAACATAGTAAAAGAGCAAATCTCTGTTAGAATTTAATGAGGCAGCGCCTCACGTGCTCTCCACGGGGGCGCCAGCGCCAGAACCAATTTTGCAAGATTAAATCCTATGGTGGCACCTCACGCGTTTCTCACACGGGCGCCAATGTGCAAAGCACAAGAGAATGTATTACATAAGAGTTAGACTCTTATATGACGCCGTATGTGCTCATCACGCGGATGCCAATATGCAAAGCACAGGAATACCCATCTTAAGAATTAAATTCTTAAGTGGCGCCCACGTGTACAGCACGTAGGCACCGGCGCCCAAGTAGAATTAAATTCTACAATACTCTCTGTTAAATAGAGCCGTTGGATTAAAGATCCAATGGAGATGATAAGTCATCAAAATATAGAATCAAATTCTATTAGGAGAAAATATCTTCCAAATCTTTCTAAATAAGAAAGATACTTTCGGTTGGATCAATGATCCAATAATAGAATAAAATTCTATTTTGAGAATATATTCCCTCAATCTTTCTAAACAAAAAAATTGCTCTCTGTAAAACAGAGAACCCTTGGATTAAAAATCCAATGGTGATTAAAAATCACCACTTGACAGAATAAATTCTGTATATGGGAGAATATTTCCCCAATCTTGTTAAAAACAAGAACATATTCTGTAAAACAGAAGTCCTTGGATCAAAGATCCAACGATGGGTAAAATTCCCCAAATCAATTAAATCAATTGGAATCTCTCAATGAGAGATTTTGTCAAAACTAATTAACAATCTGCATCCACTATATAAAGGACCTAAGACTTCAAGTCTCTCACACACAAAGAGACAGACCACACACAGAGAGGAAGAGACCACATATAGAAAGAACAGAGAATTCAATTCTCAAAGAAGAAAATCTTACTTCTCAAAACCTTAGGTAAAGAAAAGAGATCAAAATATATCATCTACATGTGATATCACATCTAACGGTTTAACCCTTTTAAAAAGAACTTGGTTCTTTTTCTGGATCTGAGATCCACAAGACAAGTCTTCCATAAGTTGAGAATTTAATTCTCAGCGGGAAGATCTTGTTCTTGAGAATCAAAAATTTAGGGAAGAACAAATTTAAAGAGAAAGAAGATGGAGTCCATAATACTCCAAGAACTCATTTCCTACAAATCAAGAACTTAGTTCTTTAAAAACTCAATCCGAGATCCTCAAAAAAATAATGATTTTGGCGAGCGTTAATGGTCAAAATACCATTAACTGAGATTTAAGTTCTCTAAAAATATCGATAAAGATTAAATCTCCATATAAAAAATAGACTAGCGTCTCGCGTGCTTCCCACGTGGGCGCCCTTTTAACAGCGCCTAGCGCCTCACGTGAAAAACACGCGAGCGTCCAAAATAGAAGGCCAGCGCCTCACGTGAAACATACGTGGGCGCTGAATAAAAGTGCTTAGCACTCCATATACAGCCGAAGATAGCTAAGTGCTTAGCACTAATTGGGCAGCGCCCAACGCCTCAGGTGCTTCTCACATGGGCGCCATATAAAAAGTGCTTAGCACTCCATATACAGCCAAAACGGCTGAGTGTTTAGCACTAATTGGGCAGCGCCCAGCGCCTCACGTGCACCTCACATGGACGCCATAGGAAGTGCTTAGCACTTCACATTTAGTCAAAAGAACTAATGTGTTCAACATTCATTGGGCAGCGCCTATGACTGAATGCTTCACATGACATATATGTGAGCATCAGAGTCCAAATAAGTGCTTAGCACTTTTGAATGAAAAAAAAAGAATAAGCAGACTAAGCCCAAATTGGCTAAGTCTCTGAAGTTTTCTTGCAGCTGAGACCAAATGCTCTTTTGTTGGATCTTAAGTAAAAATGATCCTTAAAAAACATTATTAAACTGATCTTAGTCTCAAACATGATTAATGATCTCTCATTGATGATATCCAAAATGATATTCATCCCGTATCTCCTAAAGTAATTTTAGTCTCAAATATGACTAATGATTCTTAGGACCATCACAAACTCTTTCCCTCATATACGGGATTTGGTTGAAGGGTACATCTTTCCACTCCTCTGATATATGTCGTTATAATTCCTCAGCGTCTTTAGAGAGGTGGCGGGTCCCGACAACCAACAACAACTCCGTTCATCTCAAATTAATGCACTTCCAAATTGACGTGCACACCTTAAATCGGATCGCACCCCAAATTGGGCGCATCATTCACTCTGCCACGTAACAAATACACGTGCGCGCAAGATGAATATTGGACCGAAATGTCCTTAAACAAACATTCGTCCTCAAAATGGGAATGTTGGACCGAAATGCCCCTAAACTAAAATTTTGCCTCAAACATGGCGATAATGGACCGTGATGTCCTTAAACTAAAATAATTGGGTCTAAATGCTCATGCATTTTAAGTCGATCTTAATTTCAAACCAGATTAATGTTCCTTGAATAAACCTAAGCCCAAATCTAAAATATACGGATTTGGACTAATTCGCGCCCTACGGGCGACGACATAAACTAGTCTCCATATACAATCCACGGGAGACCAAAACAAACAAAAACACATACGATACGAAGTGAACCGTTGGAGAAGGAGAAAGTGGTTATCGCAATGCGGTAACGTAATTAACTGCAGGTGCTTGCGTCTGCATGGAAGAGCGTCCTCACAATCAAAAACCCCTCATAAAATGAGGGGGAATCTGATAAAGTCTGCTACAATGGTCGCGTCTGTCCAAACCTCCGATGTATGGTGCCATAAATCAACTTGGTATCTTCGTAGAGGTGGACGGATAAATCCAAATAGCATCTGCCCCTAGATTCGGGCAAGACGATCCATCCTAGTTCGTCCCCGTCTCCGGCGGTGAAAAATGAAGCTAAGCTAGTAGGCCTGAGTTGCGATCCGGTTGTAGCCCTCCTCCGTGGCCTCCACCTCCTCCGTCTCGACTGTATCTGACGAACGTTCAAAGAGAAGAAAAGTGGGTGGAATGCCCGTCAGCGAACTGACGCTTGGTAAGTCCCAAGGGTATAGTAAAAGCAAAGAAAATGAGAAATATAGAATATATAGATGACGAGTATGAGTATATGTTTATGGGTGAATATGTACTATAGGTCTCTATATGGTCTGTTTCCCCAATCAGAGCAAAGCTCTGTTTAAATTTCAAAAATTCAAAAATTGAAGCAACGCTTCAGGCAACTTGCGCTCTGCGCTGCGCGACACGTGTCAGCAAGGTTGCGCTGCGCGACACGTATCAGCGCAGTTGCGCTACGCTCTGCGCTGCGCGACACGTGTCAAGCGCAGGTGCGCTTGCGCCAACTGTGCCAGCACTAAAACAGAATTAAAATTCCAGAAAGATGTTTCTGATCTTGTTAAAACAAGAAGATTCTCTTCTGTAAAACAGGAGCCCTTGGATCAAAGATCCAACGGTAGGGAAACATCCCTAAATCAATCAGAGAAAGGTCTCTTTAACTGATTTAACAAATCAATTGGCACTATATAAAGGCCCCTAGACTCCAAGTCTAAAAGACACACAGAGAGATAGAGATACAGAGATCCTCCAAAAACTTTGAGAAGAATTCAAAAAGAAAGAGAAAAAGGTAAAAACCTTTGAAAAAAGAAGAATTTCTTCTAAAAAGATCAATGATCTAAGAACAAGATCAAGATCTTCCATAAAAAAAAGAAGAATAAAAAAGAGAAAGAAAAAGATCAATAAAAGAACCAATAATAAAAAATATAAGTAATTTACTTCATATAAAGGCATTGCCTTTTGATGAACCATTGGTTCTTGAAACTTGAGGTAGAACCTCTTTAGAACTAAAAAGTTCTTTTCTTTGATCCAAAATTGATCAAGATGCGCTCTGCGCTACTGTACAGTGTCTTGCACTTTTGATTTGCGCTGTTGCGCTCCTTGGATTGGCGCAAGTCACCTGAGAGCGACACGTGTCAATCTGCGCCTTGCGCTCCTAAAAACAGAGCGATGCGCTCTTGGATTGGCTCACAGCACCAGAGCGCGCCACGTGTCAGCAGCGCAATAGCGCAGCGCACTGCGCTAGCGCTCATCAGAGCCTGACACGTGTCACCTCCACATGCGCTGGCGCCTTGCGCTCATTAATTGACGCAGAGCGCCTGACAAGCCACGTGGTGCACTGTCAGAACAATAAATGCTCTGCATTATCAAATAAGGGCAGAGCCCAATTAAAAAGGCCTAACAGGCCTGATAAAAATGCAATGCATTATTAAAAAGGGGCAGAGCCCAAATAAAGGTCTAACAGATCAATTTAGATGTTGCGCATCATTTAAAAAGGGCAGAGCCCAAACAAAAGCCTAGCGGGCCAAATGCAAATAAAATGTTGAATATTTTCAACTGGACTTAACCCAATTCTAGCCATAAGTCCTCAAATTAAATTGAACTGAGTACAACTGCTCTCTCAAATCGATTTACACTCGGTTCAAGGGTATATCTCTGAACTCCTCTGATATTTGTCGTTGTAATCCTTCAACGTCGTCAGAGAGGTGACGGGTCCCGACAACCACACATTGCTACGGATTGTGGGGTCCTTAAACTCATGGACTAATGCGTCCTTAAACTCATGGACTAATGCATCCTTAAACCAGTATCCTTCCCCAAAATTGGAATGTTGGACCACTATATCCCTAAACTGGTAATACGGACTGTGGGGTCCTTAAACTCATGGACTAATGCGTCCTTAAACCGATATTCGTCCCCAAAATGGGAATGTTGGACCACCATGTCCCTAAACTGGCAATGGACCACTATGTCCCTAAACTGGAACAATAGAGCCTAAATGCTCTTTTGTCGGACCTAAATGATCCTGTTAAGTCGATCTTAGTCTCAAATTAGGCTAACGTATCTTTAACAAACGTTTAAGTTAATCTTAGCCTCAAATATGGCTAACGCATCCTTAAACCAAAACTTTCAAAACAGACTTTAGTCCCAAATTGGACTATAGATCTCCCAACCAACTTTGGTTCAAGGGTACATCTCTGAACTCCTCTGACATCTGTCGTTGTAATCCTTCAACGTCGTCAGAGAGGTGATGGGTCCCGACGGCCATACATTCAATGGACCACCATGTCCCTAAACTGGAACAATAGAGCCCAAACACTCTTTTGTCGGATCCAAACGATCCCGTTAAGTTGATCTTAGTCTCAAATTGGACTAACGTATCCTTAACAAACGTTTAAGTTGATCTTAGCCTTAAATATGTCTAACGTATCCTTAAACCAAAACCCCAAACCCAAATCTAAGAAAATACGGATTTGGACTAATCCACGTCCTACGGGCGACAACATAAATTAGTCTCCGTATGCAATCCACGGGCAACCACAAACAAAACAAACACCCACGACACAAAGTGAACAGCTGGAGAAAGAGAAAGTTGTTACCGCGATGCGGTAGCGTAATTAACTGCAGGGGCTTGCGCCTGCAGGGAAGAGCATCCCCACAATCAAAAACCCCTCGAACGAGGGGGAATCTGACGAAGTCTGCTACATCGGCCGCATCCATCTAAACCTTCGATACACGGTGCCATAAATCAACTTGGCATCTTTGGAGAGGTGGACGGATAAAACCAAATAGCATCTGCCCCGAATCTCAGGCAAGACGTCCCTTTCTTGGCCGCCATTCGGAGGGGAACAGATTCCTACACGCCCGGTAGGACCTTTTCCTCTTTCCACTCCACACTTCGTGTGTCATATTCACGAACGAATCGCGGTTTGTTAATGGTTGCCCTCGGGTTTCAAGTTACTAAGATTTGGTCTCTTGCTTGCCACAGAAATCAAACGGCAATGGCGTCCAACTGCTCGAACTGCTCCAAATGCAAATGCAACCGACGCTCTGCCTCACCTGGAGGTGTAGCCTATGGGCCTCAGGCGGCATCACTATTCACAATGCCGGTGGAACAAATTACCCAAGCTACTACCGGTCTGTTTTTCGGGACCATGCTCCCGCCAGCGAGCTTCACCATCCCAGTACCCATATCGGAAGCTTCGAAGAAGTCGGTCTTCGACCGACTTGCTACTCCCACGGCCCCTCTCAACGGGTCGTCCAATTCCAACTCCTCGGTCTTCACCAGGCTGAGCTCGAGCTCCAAAGGACCTACCAAGAAGCCCATAATACCTGAAGTGGCCATCCCAAAGAAGATAGCTGCTCCTGAAGTCGTCAAGACGGCTTCTCCTCCCAGAGGGTCGGTCTTTGCAAGACTGACTGCTCCAGTTCCTGCTCCCGCTCAGAAATCTATTTTTGACCGGTTGGACGTAGCTTCTCAACGAACGTCAGTCTTCAAGAGGCTGACACCGGCAGCTGCCCCTCCTCAGAACAGGGGGCAAGACAAAGCCGTCACTGAACTGTTTCCCCAATCAGAGGAAAGCTCTGTTGAAATTCAAAATTCAAATTTTAAAGCAACGCTTCAAATCTCGGGCGCAACGCGCCACGTGTCAGGCGCTGATACGTCAGCGCAGCGCCCAAGAAGGCGCACCCAATCAGAGCAAATCTCTATTTAAAGAAAAATTAAAGGAAGCAACGCTTCAGCTAGCGCAAGCACTGCACTGCGTGAGACATGTCAGCGCAGATGCGCTAGCGCAGTTGCGCTGCGCTGTGCGCTGCGCGACACGTGTCAACACAGATGCGCTAGCGCAGTTGCGCTGCGCTTTGCGCTGCGCTTTGCGCTGCGCAACACGTGTCAGGGCAGGTGCGCTAGTGCAGATGCGCTGCGCTGTGCGCTGCTTGACACGTGTCACACGCTAGGGCATTTGCGCTAAACAGAATTAAGATTTTTAAAGAAATCTTTCTGTTCTTGTTAAAACAAGAAGATTTTCTTCTGTAAAACAAAAGCCCTTGGATCAAAAATCCAACGGTGGGGAAAATTCCCCAAATCACTCATAGAGAGATCTCTTTAACAAATTTAACTCATTTATGGGCACTATAAAAAGGACCCTAGACCTCAATTCAAAGGCATCAACACTTTTGAGAAATCAAGAGCTTCAAAGAGAACTCTGAAAATGTTTCAAGAAAAAGGTGAAAAAAAAACCTTCATAAAAATAGAAGAAATTTCTTCTAATAGATCAATGATCTAAGAACAAGATCAATGATCTTCACATAATAAACAGTGCTTTGCACTTCTTATGAACCACTGGTTCTTTAAATAAGAAAAACAAGAAATACTTGTTTTCTTTGACTCTCATTAGATCGAAGAAAACAAATAGTGTTTTGCACTTCTTTTATGAACCATTGGTTCTTGAATCTAAAAGATTCTCAAATTAATAGTGCTTTGCACTTATAAATCTGCATTGTTGCGCTCCTGGGTTGGCGCAAACTACCAGAGAGCGCCACGTGTCAGCATCTGACTCACTTGCGCTGTGTGCTTTTAAGATAGAGCTTTGCTCTTTGAAATTGGCGCAACTCACCAGAGTGCGCCACGTGTCAATAGCGCAAGCGCAGCGCACTGCGCTTGCATGACACGTGTCGTCACCACAAGCACTTGCGCTCTCTGATTGGCGCAAAGCGCCTGAAAAATGCAATGCATTTCTTAAAGGGCCAGGCCCAAATCAAAAAGACCTAGTAGGCCTAATTAAATTGCAGTGCAATAAAAAGGGCAGAGCCCAAAAAAAATAGATGCTCTGCATCACTTATAAATAAGCAGAGCCCAAACAATACAAAAATAATGTAGTGCATTATTTTAAAAAAAAGGGGGCAAAGCCCTAGCACAGGCCTAATAGGCCAAAGACAAATAAAAATGTTGAACATTCAACTGGACTTAGCCCAGTCATGGCCATAAGTCCTCAAATTAAATCGACTAAGCACGGCTGCTCCCTAAATCAATTTACATCCGGTTCGAGGGTACATCTCCGAACTCCTCTGACACCTATCGTTGTAATCCCTCAACGACGTCAGAGAGGTGACGGGTCCCGACGACCACACATTAATATGGACTGCGAGGTCCTTAAACTCGTGGACCGAAACGTCCTTAAACTAATATCGGACCGAAACGTCCTTAAACTAATATCGGACCGAAACGTCCTTAAACTAATGATAGACCACCACGTCCCTAAACTGGCGATGGACCGAAATGTCCTTAAACTAATGATGGACCACCACGTCTTTAAACTGGCGATGGACCACCACGTCCCTAAACTGGAATATGGACCACCACGTCCCTAAACTGGAACAATAGAGCCTCCAAATGCTTTTTTGCCGGATCTAAACGGTCCCGTTTAAGTTGATCTTAGCTCCAAACACGGCTAACGTATCCTTAAACATTCAAATAGACTATAAAACTCCAAATCAACTTTGGTTCAAGGGTACATCTCCGAACTCCTCTGACACTTGTCGTTGTAATCCTTCAACATCGTCAGAGAGGTGACGAGTCCCGACGGCCATATATTAAATGGATCGCCACGTTAAGCCGATCTTAGTCTAAAACAGGACTAACGTATCCTTAACGGATGTTTAAGTTGATCTTAGCCTCAATACGGCTAACGTATCCTTAAACTAAAAACACCAAACCCAAATCTAAGTAAATACGGATTTGGACTAATCCACGTCCTACGGGCGACAAAATAAATAGTCTCCGTATACAATCCACGGGCAACCACAAACAAAAAAAAAACACACGACACGAAGTGAAATTCTTGAGAAGGAGAAAGTGGCTACCGGGATGCGGTAGCGTAATTAACTGCAGGGGCTTGCGCCTGCAGGGAAGAGCGTCCCCACAATCAAAAACCCCTCTAGCGAGGGGGAATCTGACGAAGTCTGCTACATCGGCCGCATCCGTCTAAACCTCCGATACACGGTGCCATAAATTAACTTAGCATCTTCGGAGAGGTAGACGGATAAAACCATATAGCATCTGCCCCGAATCTCAGGCAAGATGTCCTCGCGTCGTTGGCCGCCATTCGGAGGGGAACAAATTCTGGCACGCCCGGTGGGACCTTTTCCTCTTTCCACTCCACACTTCGTGTGTCATCTTCGCGAACCAATTGCGGTTTGTTAACGGTTGCCTTTGGATTTCAAGTTCACTAAGATTTGGTCTCTTGCTTGGTGCAGAAGAGAAATCAAGCATCGATGGCCTCAACTTGTTCGAAGTGCTCCAACTGCAGCTGCAGCTCACGTCCGGCCTCAACTGGGGGCATAACCTATGGGCCCCAAGCGGCCTCTTTGTTCACCGTGCCCGTGGAGCAGATTACTCAAGCCACCACGGGGTTGTTTTTCGGGACTATGCTTCCGCCAACAAGCTTCAGCACCCCCGTGCCCGTACAAGAAGCTCCTAAGAAGTCGGTCTTCGATCGACTTTCAGTTACTGCGGCCCCTCTCAACGGGTCGCCCAACACCGGTGCCTCGGTCTTCTCCAGACTGGGCCAAAATTCCTGTGAGCCCACAATGAAGCTTGCAGTCCCGGAAAGGGTTATTCCAAAAAGAGTAGCCAAACCTGCTCCTGAAGTCGTCAAGGCGGCTTCTCCTGCTAAGAGATCGGTCTTTGCAAGGTTGACCGTCCCCATTCATACTCCTGCTCTTGCTGCTCAAAAGACATCAGTCTTCAATAGGCTGACGCCGGCAACAGCCCCACACCTGAACAGGGGGCAAGAGGAAGATGTTTCTGTTTCTGAAATAATACCGACAACTCGTCGCGCCCGACGACTCCACTGACGCCGGATAAGGAGGGCCGAGGGTAACTCCCCTTCTGGGATGACTCCGCCAGCTCCGACGGTGGAAGTTAATGCTGCTGTCCCCACCGGGAACAGCTTTGAGCTGTTGAACAGGGTACGCAGAAACTCGCCAACTGCGGTCCTTAAAAGATCTCCTCCACCGGTAGAGACCGCCGTGGAAACAGAAAAGCCGGAGCAGCCTCTTCAATCGCTGTCCTCCAGGATCTATAAGACATGGCGACGAGTCCGAGAATCTGTCATTGATCCTAATTTCTCTCGCCAACAGAAGAAGTCGAGAGGTCGGCAAGAAGAAAATCTCCCGGTCAAGCAACGAAAGGTGACGACCGCTTGGGTGCCTCAAGCAACGGCCCCTTCAACTTCTACGGCCCATAAAAGAAGAAGGCCGGAGAAAGTGCCAACGCCGACGACGAATATCAAAGGCGGTGAACCCAAACGCCCTAAGTCTAGGGGCATGGTAGTTCATACCGTCTACGTGGCGTCTGGTAAGGAGGACAGTCGCATATCTACGGGTCATCGACCGCTTACACGATCAGTGACCAAAGCGCAGGAGCAGCAGCACAAGCTCTAAGAGATGATGAACATTATGGCCGCACTTACTGGGCCAAAAGAAAACCCTGAAACGTCCTCGGATGAGCGCCAGGAGGAAGAAACCGATGCCGAATTCCTTCGTCGAATATTGGAAAAGAAGGACAAAGAGGCTGCTGAACAAACAGCAAACATACAGCGTATGGGCCTCCTGTTCCAAGATATGGTGGGGATAATGATCCAACAAGATCCTCCGGCCGAAGATCCCCCGATCGTCCTTGGAGACGATAGGGGAAAGACATCAAATCCTCCGCCAGCTCTGTCAACAGCTAAGGAGGAGACAATCTCCAAAGCTGATTTGGACGAGTACATAGCCCAACAAATACGGGTTCATCATGCGACCGAAGCAGCCGGCCAGGTCGTAAAAACAGGACGGCCGTATCCGAGTTGGTACGACCAGATCAAGTACCCACCTGGTTATACGATACCAAAATTCCATGTGTATAAGGGGACTGGCAATCCCCACCAGCATGTTGCCCAGTTCAGGGCGCTTTGCGGCAACACTGGTGGTGATGACAAGTTGTTGCTTCGCTGGTTCATTGGCAGCTTGTCAGATACGGCGTTCGAGTGGTATTCCGAGCTCCCGAATGACTCTATCAAGACCTTTGCTGAAATGGAACTGCTGTTTACCCAACGTTTCGCAAGTGCCAGCGAGCGTACCCCGATAAAAGTATTGATTAATGCCAGGGTGAAGCCGGGCGAGACATGGGTCCAATATGCTATACGGTGGCGGAATCTATGGTCAAAATGCGAGCAGCGCATAGAAGAAGCTCCTGCAGTGGGTATGTTTATGGGAACCCTCGATCCGCAAGCAACCATTTTGCAATTTATGATGTTCTTCAAGCCGACCACCTTCCAAGCACTAATCGACAAGCTGGCTCAAATGGATCAAATGGGCCATAAACCTCCTCTTCCAAAGCCGGACTCCGGAAATGAGAAGGGAAAGGGGAAAGCGATCGTTGTCGCTAATGCTCAGCAACAGCCGACAACCCTAAGCCGGTCGTTCGTCAAAATAATATGCGCCCGTACGTACCCCTTGAGGATAGGATGGGACATCCTTACTCGTTTCCCCGAGATAAAATAAGAAGGTTATTCGAGCTGGCGTTGCGCAACCGACTCATAAATCTGCCGGATCCAAAACGTCCGTCACAACCAAGTGATGTCAATGAGCCCAACTACTGTCCTTATCATCGAGTACTGGGTCACCCGATCGAGAATTGCTACGTCTTCAAGAATTGGCTTGAAAACCAGTACCGACAGGGCAAGTTTGCATTGTCCGACAAATGGAAGGTGAATCCACCGCAGCCCCACACCTCTAAGGGAATGAATACGCCGGGGGCAACATACTCTGTCGTTGAGGAAGCTCCTTGGGAGGTTGTATTATCAGCCAAGACAAAGAGAATGCTATATGATCTTCAAACATGCCCAGCGATCAAGTGGAAGAACCCGTTGGAGCCGCAGATCATTGAAGGGATGTTGAAGCCTCGTACAACTCAAAAGATCGATGGAGGTGGCCCAAGCATTCATAATCAGCCGTCGAAATCTTCAAAGAAGAAGAAAAAGAAGTCAAAGAAGCATGTGTGTTAGGTCCACGTTACCTATCCCGGTACTTTCGGGGATGCGGAAACGGTAAAACAAAATTTTTTCTAAACTTTATAACATGGACCGTAAAAGCCGGATCTTTGCTAAACTAAACTAGCATACTTGCAAAGAAGGGTTAACTACTCGGCAAAGTGGTTATACCTCAACTTGAACTCCTTCTCTTCTTGTTGTTCTTCTTCTTTCTTGCTCTTTGTAGTAGCTTGAATGGCTTCCCCTCCTCGTCTCCTCTTTGCCGAAGATAGATCCACCTGAGGGCTTCATCCTTGGGCTCCTTTCTCGATCTTGAGAGAACTAAGGTATTCGGCTTGCTAGACCTTCTACCTTAGAGTGAGTAGAGTGTGCTTTGGGGTGTTATATCTTCAAGGAGATGATTCTCAACACATGAGATTTGCTCTCCTTGAACAAGAGGAGGAAGAAGATGAAGTGAAGAGAGAGAAACCAAATGATAGAATGAGCTATTTTCCTCTTGCAACCATAACAAAAGGAAAATGATTTATCTAATTAATAATAATAAATCAAAATGAAATAGTTGATGGTTGTATTTGGAATGACCACCATCATCACTTCAATAAATGAATGTAAGCTAGAATCAAGGAGTATCCTTGCAAAGCAATGATGATGGTCAACATTCAACCATGGTCAACAAGTCAACCATGGTCAACAAAATCAACCATAACATTATTTCATTTAATTACTATTATTAATTGATATTTCATAAATCCATTAGGGTTTGGAAAAAGACGACTGTCAACTGTGCATACGCACCCGTTCCGAAACCCTAATGAAAGACCTCATCCTCCTCCTCAAGCAACTGTGCATACACACCTGCATTCTCGTTCTGAGGAACAAGAATACTGAGAGATAAAAGCAACCCCAAAACATATACCAGTATCTGGCTCAAACCAGAGCCTGCCAGTATAATCCGTCCGGACTCCAAACGTGCACAAGTGCGCGGATGAGAACGAACTCTGCCGCAATACCATGCGACCTCTACTCAGTTTTGCCCAGAGGCGAATAGCCCTCTGTATGGGACTCTAAAGACTCGACGCTACGCTGGCAGTGGGTTTAACCACAGACCGCAAGCGGCACTAGCTGTGCGTAATGGTCCCCAGGTAGATGCCGATAAGAAGACTGACGAGGTAAAACCCATCTGAACTCCTACTGAGTCTGAATGTGACATTCTCCGTACAGTCCGGTCTGTTCGTCTGATACATCGCATGGCGGGCCTAGGGGGGCGGTAAACGTCAGTCCCCTAATAGCGGTACAAGTCGTGTCGGAGTGAAGCCCAATACACCCTGAGATAACACTGGAAACCTACCAGTATATCTCGCTTGCCCTGGCCAGGGACTACTCGTGTAATGGCTCTCCTAGACACAGCGCGATGTCAACCCCCAATACCGGGAGAGACGAATCCTGTCTAACCGTCACTGCCTCCAAGTGGTTCAGGACTGCTCCCAACTATTACCTGTTTGCACGACTCAGTAGAGCCGTGGTAGGGTAGTAATCAAAGAACAGTGGGAACACACTCGAGGCGAAGTGACAGTGTCAAGTCAGCGGACTAAGCTGTACTCATGTCACCTGGGAACTGATAACTGACGATAGGTATAATACCAACCATCAGTTCCCGACGAGTCCTGTCCAGTGTACTCGTAACCCAACGAGCACCCGCATGCTATCTTAAGTACGACGTACCGACGGCTGTGGGACAGACCGTCTCCCGTGCTGGGATGAGAAGCGCATACGCTAGTCTACTCCGGAGTATCGATGCCCTATCTCGATACTCCCACGACTAGGGACGTGTATAAGGATGTGCTTGTAGATTACCCAGCCCCCACGAGTGTGATCGCCATCACAACGCCGGTAATCAAGCAAAGATCCTAAAGGCTCTACTAATGCGTATAGGTGGATAAATAAACACACATGTACACATTAAAGCAGAGACAAACCAAGTAGCATACTACTATATTGAGCAAGATTGTCTGTACAACTGTGAATATCCCAAGCTTCCATCAAGTAATATACATACTAGTATGATACAGTAATGGCCTCTAGGGCATATACACTAACAATCTCCCACTTGCACTAAGGCCATGTACTGGCGTATCGAAGACCTATCATCTCGATCAGCCGCTCGAACTGAGTCTGGGGTAAAGCCTTCGTGAATGGGTCCGCAGTGTTGTCCTTTGTGTCCACTCTCGGCACCTCGATCTCCTGTCGATCAATGATCTCCCTGATCAGGTGATACCGCCTTAAGATGTGCCTGGATTTCTGATGGGACCTTGGTTCCTTTACTAAAGCTATAGCCCCATTGTTATCGCAATACAAAGGTATTGGGTCAACAATGGACGGAACCACCTGAAGTTCACTAATGAACTTCTTCATCCAGACCGCCTCTTTTGCGGCATCGCTTGCAGCAATGTATTCAGCCTCCATCGTCGAGTCTGCGACGGTATCCTGCTTGGAACTCCTCCAACATACCGCCCCTCCGTTGAGGGTAAACACAAAACCCGAGACAGACTTGCTGTCATCTTTGTCACTCTGGAAGCTTGAATCGGTAAAGGACTCGACCCTGAGGTCTCCATTACCGTAAACCAGGAACATCTCCTTAGTCCTTCTCAGGTACTTGAGAATGTTCTTCACTGCTGTCCAGTGGTCCTCCCCTGGGTCTGACTGATACCGGCTTACCGTGCTCAACGCGTAAGCTACATCTGGTCTTGTACATAGCATCGCATACATTATAGATCCTACCGCCGAAGCGTAGGGTATAGTGCTCATGTTAACCCTCTCCTCGTCAGTCTTAGGAGACGTCTTCTTGGAGAGGGTAATTCCGTGCAATGCGGGTATGTTACCGCGCTTGGAACCCTCCATACTAAATCTCTTTAGTACGGTCTCTATGTACCTGGACTGCGAAAGTCCCAATAGTTTCTTGGATCTATCTCTATAGATCTTGATCCCCAGAATGTACGAGGCATCACCCAGGTCCTTCATGGAGAACCTTTGTGACAAAAATAGCTTGACCGATTGTAGCATAGGAATATCATTTCCTATCAAAAGAATGTCGTCCACATACAAGACTAGGAATACGACAGTTCGTCCTACAATCTTCTTATACACACAGGGTTCATCTTCGTTCTTGATGAAATCAAATTCCTTGATTGCCTCATCAAAACAGATGTTCCAGCTCCGCGATGCCTGCTTTAATCCATAAATGGATTTAAGCAACTTGCATACCTTTCCGCTGCTCCCACTGTCTACGAAACCTTCTGGTTGATCCATGTAAACGCACTCTTCCAAACAACCGTTTAGGAAAGCCGTTTTAACATCCATCTGCCAGATTTCATAGTCATGGAAGGCAGCAATGGCAAGTAGGATCCGAATGGATTTAAGCATAGCCACCGGAGAAAAAGTTTCATCATAGTCCAAACCAGGTCTTTGACGAAAACCTTTTGCAACGAGTCTAGCTTTATAGGTTTCCACCTGCCCATCTACACCAAGTTTCCTTTTGTAGATCCATTTGCATCCAACGGGTTTTACCCCAGGTGGAGCAATATCCAAGGTCCACACTTTATTGGCGTACATGGACTCCATTTCGGATTGCATTGCTTCCTGCCACTTATCAGAATCCCTACTGATAATGGCCTGCCTGAAACTGGTAGGGTCATCTTCTTCCAAGATGCAATCCTCTCGATCCCCGTCTATGAGAAAACCGTAGTATCTCTCGGGCGGATGAGAAATCCTACCAGATCTGCGGAGTGACTGAGGTTCGTCTGGGGTTATAGAATCTAGCGGTTCCTCCAAATTTTCAGTTACATTTTGTGGTCGCTGAATTTCTTCCAGTTCTACCGAACTCCCACTAGTTTCTTTTGCAAGAAACTCCCTTTCTAAGAAGGTGGCGTGGCGAGATACAAACACCTTCTGTTCCTCAGTGTGGTAGAACAGATATCCTAGTGAGTCTTTAGGATATCCCACAAATTTACAGAGAACTGACCGTGCCTCTAACTTGTCCGGTTTCTGTGTTTTCACATAGGCCGGACAACCCCATATCTTAATAAACTTCAGACATGGTTTCTTACTGCTCCATATTTCATACGGAGTTTTAGGCACAGATTTGGACGGAACTTGATTCAAGAGGTATGCCGCTGTCTGAAGCGCATGTCCCCAGAATGAAAGAGGTAACTCAGCACTACTCATCATGGAGCGAACCATATCCAATAGGGTACGATTCCTCCGCTCCGATACACCGTTGTGCTGTGGTGTATAAGGAGGAGTAAGCTGAGAGAGAATACCATTCTCTTTTAAGTAATCTAGGAATTCCGTGCTTAAGTACTCCCCTCCCCTGTCAGACCGGAGGATCTTGATACTTTTGCCTGTCTGGTTCTCTACTTCCTTTCTGAATTCCTTGAATTTCTCAAAAGCTTCAGATTTGTGTTTCAATAGATACACATATCCGAACCTAGAGAGATCGTCAGTGAATGTGATGAAGTACGAGAACCCACCCCTTGCATGTATAGACATCGGACCACATACATCACTATGTACGAGTCCCAAGAGCTCTGCTGCTCTTTCTCCATGTCCGGTGAATGGAGATTTGGTCATCTTCCCTTTGAGACAAGACTGACAAGTTTCATAAGATGAAAACTCGAACGTATCCAAGAGTCCATCTTTATGCAACTTACTCAGTCTTTTCTCTCCGATATGACCAAGTCTACAATGCCACAAGTAGGATTCATTCGTATCTGAATTCTTCCTCTTGCGTGTGTTTTGTATGTTGAGAACAGTATTCTGATTTAGAACGTAGATACCATTACACAGTGTACCCTCTGCAACCAGTACCTTATCAAGGTAAATGTTCATGATATTCTTCTCAAGAACAAAGTTATATCCATCTTTATCGAGTAAAGAAACTGATATGATGTTGCAAACCATGGAGGGTACATAGTAGCAATCGTTCAAAATCATAGTCTTGCCATTTGGCAATACTAGGTGATATTCACCGACGGCTGCCGCATTAACTTGTGCTCCGTTCGCTACTCTGAGCGACATATCACCCGGTGCAACTTTCCTACTTTTTCTCAGTCCCTGCAATAAATTACAGATATGAGATCCTGATCCGGTATCAACTACCCAGGAGGTAGGGCTGACCGTAAAACAGTTCTCAATTACAAGAACACCTGAAGTAGTTGCAAAACCATGCTTCTTCTTCGACTGGGTATCCTGGAAATTCATACAATCCCCTTTCCCTTTCTCATACTCATGACTGTTGTCACAAGTTAGAGCTGAACCAACTTTCCCCAGTCCCGAATAAGAATTCGGATCGGTCAAGCGATACATTTTATTATCTTGATTAGGGCGTGAAAAGGTTGCTGCCTGGAGAGGGAGAAAAGAAACACTCAGCGTATGCTCTTGCAAGATTAGATTGGTTTATTAATTTATCTAACCAGGATGTCTCCCACTGTTTACTCAAATTCTTCTTAAAACCCTTTAAAAGAAGAACTAGTCAGGATTTTAATTTACGTCACAATACTTGCTTAACCTTTCAGCCAGGCTAGTGTCGGTACTTCGAGGGAGGTTTTCCAACGTTTTCGCGAAGTTCCTTAATTCAAGAACCTCTTTTCCCTGGGGGCGTAGCCCCGCTAACACCTTTCTAGACACCTACTAGATTTATAGCATTGATCGTTTAGTAAAATAATCTCCCAAGAGTAATCCAACTCATCAGTGGGATCAGGATCCAACTATCATTGTGTGATGATCTAGATGGAATCCACTCTAGTCACCACACTCCAGAAGGTATGCTGAATCTGCAAGTTTCAGTACTTTTGAAACTCCCGATGTGGTTTTTGCCCCTAGGACCCAAGTGACCTTGACGAATAATCAACAAATCAAAAAGGTCCTAGTCAAGTTCAACCCGTCGTTATCCAGGATTGCATTAGACCCGCCCGCATGATCCTTGACGAATAATCAACAAAATCATGCGACCGTCCTAACCAATCGCATCTATCAGTGCAACAGAAAATTATTACTCAGCTACCGTTCACTGTGTCTTGACGAATAATCAACAAACGCAGCACGAATACTAAGTATTAATTATCCGAAACGACGGAGGGCTACGGCTGGGCTTTTGGCGAAAAACCCGTTAACGTAATGAACTTGATATCGTTGAAGGAACCTGGTATTCTTTTGAAAAAAATAGTGGCGAAAACTTTTTGCTAAAGAGGTCACTCCCTGTGAAGGGATCTCGGCTCTTTCCTCGTCGAGTGAGGTGCTGGGCATTCGTAAGATGAATACCTCGATGCAAAGCAAGAATAATTGACTATAGTGAAGTTATTACCCTGACGCAAACCTTTTGTCCAAGGGGTCACTCCCGATGAGGGGATCTCGGCCCTTGCCTCGTCGATTGAGGTGCTGGGCATTCATAACCGAATACCTCGATGCAAAACAAAAAAATGAACGTCCTTGTAATAACAGCTTTTTGAAAAATTTGTTCCAACAACGTCTTTTAGGTTTATTTTCTTGCATTAGTTCTTTTAATGCGTCCCATCATTTAAATCCTACCATTGCAGAAAACAACCAAAATATGACGTACGCTTATGCCATTCGCATTCGCCACGGGGTCCCGTCATCACCCGTTAGGTTACTTAACTAACGACAGAGCGGGGGCTGGGCTAGCGCGGCTGTAAAACATAAGCAACGCCTAAATATAAAGCAATGATAGACATTACAGATCACAGATGAATACATTGGATATACTAGGAATCCGCAATCCGTTCGAGCCTGCAACGAAAAGCGGATTACACGGTCGCGGTGAATAGCCAAAACCCCACTCAAGACCCCTACGAGTGCGGCAAACTACCCGCCAAGTACTCGGTAGTTTGTGCACCCCTCCATGGGTCTATCCTAGGAGCAAAAACAGTAAAAAGAATTATACAATGACGGCTACAATCCCGACCCGGTTGTGCGGCCATACAAATAATATTATTACATCAATTTACATATTACAAATGAATGAAAGAAAAACAAAAGCTCATCTCACATCCACCCCGGCTATTCACCCGCGACAGTCCAACACATTCATATACACATTCCAATATCAAACACAGATCACAGAGATGTATAACCCCGACTAATCGACTTATAGCGATTAGCCGACGTTCAATACATGCAAACATCACAGATATAACCAATATAGCCAAAGTGTAGCGAAGTTCGAAAAAAAATACGGATTTATAGGACCCCAAAAGTAAATTTCTTTTCTGGAAAATCTGGGCACATATAACATATTTGAAAAATCCCAAAACCCTACCAGAAGAACACTGCACAAAACACGATCGCGTGAAGAGCCTAAACGGCGGTGGATCCGCGGCGAAGAGAATAGCTGAGGCCGCGGATCCACGGCGGTTTGAAGGTTTCATGGGATCGTTTTTCTTGGGTGTTCTCACAAAACCCTGAGCCTATTTTAGGAGTAAAAAGTTTTACATTTAGAGCACAAAAAATTTCAACAGAAACTTAGGGTTTTAGAATTTCCAGTTTTGTGATTTTTCGGTTTCGAACTTCCATACACTTCGCTACCAAGCTAGTTTAAGTTTAGTTAGGCTCTGATACCACTGTTAGGTCCACGTTACCTCTCCCGGTACTTTCGGGGATGCGGAAACGGTAAAACAAAATTTTTTCTAAACTTTGTAACATGGACCGTAAAAGCCGGATCTTTGCTAAACTAAACTAGCATACTTGCAAAGAAGGGTTAACTACTCGGCAAAGTGGTTATACCTCAACTTGAACTCCTTCTCTTCTTGTTGTTCTTCTTCTTTCTTGCTCTTTGTAGTAGCTTGAATGGCTTCCCCTCCTTGTCTCCTCTTTGCCGAAGATAGATCCACCTGAGGGCTTCATCCTTGAGCTCCTTTCTCGATCTTGAGAGAACTAAGGTATTCGGCTTGCTAGACCTTCTACCTTAGAGTGAGTAGAGTGTGCTTTGGGGTGTTATATCTTCAAGGAGATGATTCTCAACACATGAGATTTGCTCTCCTTGAACAAGAGGAGGAAGAAGATGAAGTGAAGAGAGAGAAACCAAATGATAGAATGAGCTATTTTCCTCTTGCAACCATAACAAAAGGAAAATGATTTATCTAATTAATAATAATAAATCAAAATGAAATAGTTGATGGTTGTATTTGGAATGACCACCATCATCACTTCAATAAATGAATGTAAGCTAGAATCAAGGAGTATCCTTGCAAAGCAATGATGATGGTCAACATTCAACCATGGTCAACAAGTCAACCATGGTCAACAAGTCAACAAAATCAACCATAACATTATTTCATTTAATTACTATTATTAATTGATATTTCATAAATCCATTAGGGTTTGGAAAAAGACGACTGTCAACTGTGCATACGCACCCGTTCCGAAACCCTAATGAAAGACCTCATCCTCCTCCTCAAGCAACTGTGCATACACACCTGCATTCTCGTTCCGAGGAACAAGAATACTGAGAGATAAAAGCAACCCCAAAACATATACCAGTATCTGGCTCAAACCAGAGCCTGCCAGTATAATCCGTCCGGACTTCAAACGTGCACAAGTGCGCGGATGAGAACGAACTCTGCCGCAATACCATGCGACCTCTACTCAGTTTTGCCCAGAGGCGAATAGCCCTCTGTGTGGGACTCTAAAGACTCGACGCTACGCTGGCAGTAGGTTTAACCACAGACCGCAAGCGGCACTAGCTGTGCGTAACGGTCCCCAGGTAGATGCCGATAAGAAGACTGACGAGGTAAAACCCATCTGAACTCCTACTGAGTCTGAATGTGACATTCTCCGTACAGTCCGGTCTGTTCGTCTGATACATCGCATGGCGGGCCTAGGGGGGCGGTAAACGTCAGTCCCCTAATAGCGGTACAAGTCGTGTCGGAGTGAAGCCCAATACACCCTGAGATAACACTGGAAACCTACCAGTATATCTCGCTTGCCCTGGCCAGGGACTACTCGTGTAATAGCTCTCCTAGACACAGCGCGATGTCAACCCCCAATACTGGGAGAGACGAATCCTGTCTAACCGTCACTGCCTCCAAGTGGTTCGGGACTGCTCCCAACTACTACCTGTTTGCACGAATCAGTAGAGCCGTGGTAGGGTAGTAATCAAAGAACAGTGGGAACATACTCGAGGCGAAGTGACAGTGTCAAGTCAGCGGACTAAGCTGTACTCATGTCACCTGGGAACTGATAACTGACGATAGGTATAATACCAACCATCAGTTCCCGACGAGTCCTGTCCAGTGTACTCGTAACCCAACGAGCACCCGCATGCTATCTTAAGTAAGACGTACCGACGGCTGTGGGACAGACCGTCTCCCGTGCTGGGATGAGAAGCGCATACGCTAGTCTACTCTGGAGTATCGTGCCCTATCTCGATACTCCCATGACTAGGGGCGTTTATAAGGATGTGCTTGTAGATTACCCAGCCCCCACGAGTGTGATCGCCATCACAACGCCGGTAATCAAGCAAAGATCCTAAGGGCTCTACTAATGCGTATAGGTGGATAAATAAACACACATGTACACATTAAAGCAGAGACAAACCAAGTAGCATACTACTATATTAAGTAAGATTGTCTGTACAACTGTGAATATCCCAAGCTTCCATCAAGTAATATACATACTAGTATGATACAGTAATGGCCTCTAGGGCATATACACTAACAATGTGAAGCCCGGCAACAAGCGCACAGACTTACGAAAACAAATTGACGCGCTGGAGGAATACAACCAGAAGGCACGGACTCCCATTACATTCCAAGAGTTCTTCAATCACGTCTTTCAAGAGGAAGATGAGGGAGAAAGTTCATCGGATGAATCCGAGGAATATGTGGCGAGCTGTCATATGATTTCCCATTCGCTCACGAACGATGACGAGACTCCTTGTACTGGAAAGCTGGGGGCAGATCCTGAACCAAAAATTTCGGGGCCGTCGGATGAAGTAATTGACGCATTCCTCAATGAAGCTTTCTTAAAAAGTAAAGCTGATCGGGAGCGCGAAGCGGTCATATTTGAAAGGGCCAAGCGCCAGCACCTTAACGAAAGAATTGAGATACTCCCACTGGAGCAAAGTACACCCGCTGTGGATAAAATCGAATTCAAGATGAGGAAAAGGTTCGCTAAAGCCGTGCCAATGGGTATGAAACTACCATCCTCTGAGGGAAGCGTTACTGGTGAAGTGGAAATGCACCCCTCCTATTGCTTGTATCATTGGAAGATTTCACACCCCCACTGAAGAGTGCAAAGCTTTCGATAGATGGTGGCAAGGATATGTTGCTCACCGGCAGCATTTTCAGCGGGAAAAGCGCAAGACTCGCCGAGAACGGAACGATATGACCGAATGGCTTAACAGAACTACCGGTAATTGTCGCATGGTTAACGCCGGGGGATCGCAAGTGCTCACGTTCGGGAGCAATTCTGATGAGGAGCTGGAGCTTGGCCCCCTCTTTAAAGAGTCCACTTTGGGAAAAGAAGAAGAGCCGAAGGTTTGCGAAAATATCCGACTGTGTAATCGGACACTACCTGAAAAGAATCTCGGACCCCCGAATAAAAATGATAAAGGGAAAGAAAAGGTCTTTGAGGACATCGCCCTAGATGACCTAGTTATGAAAGAGCTAACTGCCAAAGACCCGCCGAAGAAAAATAAGGTGGATTACAACGTCTTAGCGCATCTAAGGAAGCTACCCTGGCAACTCAGCATTCTTGATGCCCTTTTACTATCAAAGGAGGTGAGAGATTCGTTGATTAAGGCACTACAGGACCCGGAGCAGTTCCAACCTTTCCTGGCCGAAGAAAAAATGAAGGATGAATTGGAGGAAGTGCACACGGCCGATATCGCTTTTGGTGATGAAGACCTTCTCCTTGGGACGTGCGAACACAATCGCCCCCTTTATGTCTCAGGATACTGCCACGATATAAAGATAGGCAAGATCCTGATCGACAATGGATCATCTGTTAATCTCCTTAACGTGCGGGTGTTGAAGGAAATCTGCATGAGCGTCCAGCACCTTGCTCGGGACAAGATCACCATCTTCGGGTTCGACTCCCAATCGTCAAAGACTCTTGGATCTGTGGTACTGACGCTACGCTTTGGGCTGCTCGTCACGGACATTAAATTCCACGTCATAGATGCCAAGGCATGCTACAACGCTCTGCTCGGCCGACCATGGTTACATGAGTACAACATCATTCCTTCTGCACAACATCAGTGTATGAAGTATTCTAAGGACGGTCTCGAGTATACCGTGGCGGGAGAACTGAACCCGTTCTCCGTGAACGAGGTCCGCAAATACGAAGATGCCAAATACTTCTTACCAGATTTTGAGGACACGGAAAGGTGTCACAAGGCGGAGAATAAAGCTAATGCCACCATCCCTGTCTTCGGCAGTGATACCGAGGAGGAAGAGGAGATAGTGTGTTCGGATCCGCCCCAATACAACAAGCCAGGGCCACCTGCTCTTACGTTGATCTTTGGTAGTGACTCGGAAGATGAGGTCCATGCTGTATTCCCGCTCGACCCTCAATACAAGCGTCCGCTGATGAAGAGCAAAGTCTACAAGTTGCTATGGTGCCGCTTAAACACCGTAACGAATTGGATGCACTTGATATTTACAAGGTAGAAGAGCTGCAAACGTTCTATATCCCTCCCAGGAGAGAAAGCAAAAAAGCAATTCTATTCTACCGCTCTGAAGAAACCAAAGTGGAGAAAGAAATCTGGCATAACGCGGATCCTACACTCGACAGGCTTCAGCCTATCCGTCTTCCCATATATTATACGGAAGGTTTGAAAAAGCTGCTGAAACACCAGGGTATATCCTTCAAGTAGGCCATTCGAAAAGCCAAGTTCTATAACAAAGTCTGGAACGTTCCTGGGACTCAACGTAAGCTGCCTAATGGGAGAATGGAAACAAAAGGGCTTGGATACATCCGGTCAAAGAAACGAGAGTTACTACACGGCTGCTACGTCGTGTATGACTTTGATGAAGGAGCGAATGCTCAATGGGAAGACGCTAATCCTGAACCAGTGAAAGTTCCAGATGCAAAAGTGCCCAATCCGTCGTTCGAAGAACAAATGGACAAATTTATAAGGGAAGCTAGTCAAAAAGTCTGAGACGACCATAACCGTGAAATGGCCATCGACGAGAAAGCCAAAACGCAACGCCTTCTTCAACAGGCCGTGAAAGACGAAAATGCCACCCCCTGTCAACCTGTTATAAAAAAGGCTCGACGTAGAGGCAGAAACAAGTCGAAATGCCAAAAGGACGCTCAACAGCAACAAAACGGGGCTAAGAAGCCACACAAACGGGAGTCGAGCGTTATTGATCTATCCCTCATGAAGAAAATGGGTCGAGCGTACTCATTTCCTCGGGACAAGACGAAGAAGATACTTGATCTTGCTCTAAAACATTAAATGCTTACACTGCCGGAGTCCAAGAACCCCGAACAAGCAGGCGAAGCCTTTGACCCAAATTATTGCTCTTACCATCGAGTAACAGGGCATCCTCTTGAAGACTGCTTCACCTTCAAGAATTGGGTCGAAGATCAGTATCAGCTTGGCAAGTTCGCTCTGTCTGACAACTGGAGGGTAGCACCGCCGCAAAAGCACGAACCCAAGGCCATGGAAGAAAAACCAGTCCCACATTGGGATTGGAAGCGAATTCGTACTTGTCACATGATAACAATATCAAAAGAAGAGCCCGAGGACATGGATGACCTTCCCTGGTGCTTTGAAAATAGCAACGACGAGGTAATCTCAGAATTGCCACCAGCGCCAAAAGAGCTGGAAGATGGAATCCATACCACTGCAGACAACCTCAAGAAAATTGAGTTAGGAACGGCAAACGATCCGCGACCGACATTCATTAGTGAGCTGCTGTCTGAAGAAAAGGTGGCTTCGTTGAAAGACTTGCTTATGCAGCATAAAGATTGCTTCGCATGGAACTATTCCGAAATGCCGGGATTAGATCCAGAAATTGCTGTGCACAAATTGGCAATATCCCCGGACGTCAAGCCGGTCAAACAAGTACCAAGAAGAATGCGGCTCGAGCTTGAAATGAGTATCAATGCTGAGGTCAAGAAGCTGATCGACTCTGGCTTTATCTAGGAGGTTCAATATCCTGAATGGATCGCCAACATCGTCCCGGTGATGAAGAAAAACGGGACGGTGCGCATATGCGTGGATTTTCAGGACCTCAATAAAGCCTGCCCAAAGGATGATTTCCCGGTGCCGGTCACTGAACTGATGATAGACAATACGTCCACTCATGAGGTTTTCTCCTTCATGGACGGCTCATCAGGGTATAATCAGATAAAGATGCATCCCGAAGACCAGAAGCATACCGCTTTCCGGACCCCTTTGGGAATATTTTGCTACAAGGTGATGCCCTTCGGTCTAAAGAATGCCGGTGCCACCTATCAGAGGGCCATAACGAAGATCTTCGATGACCTCATACATGAAATTATCGAATGTTATATCGATGACCTCGTGGTCAAGAGCAAATCATACGAGGAACATCTCGAGCATCTAAAGACTGTATTTCGACACCTTCGACAGTACAACTTGAAGATGAACCCTCTCAAGTGTGCATTCGGAGTTTCTTCGGGCAAATTCCTGGGATTCATCGTCCGACACCGAGGTATCGAGATAGACCCGTCCAAGATCAAGGCGATCATGGAAATGCCTCCGCCAAGGACTCTTAAGCAGCTGCAATCTCTCCAAGGGAAACTCGCATATATACGGTGATTTATAGCCAACCTTTCAGGCAAGTGTCGTCCTTACAGTCACCTGATGAAGAAGGAAACCACATTCGTCTGGGATCAAAAATGCCAGGGCGCGCTGGACGAAATTAAACAGTACCTGCAGAACCCGCCAGTGTTGGCTACTCCGGTCAAGGGAAAGCCTCTCATTCTTTATACAACTGCCCTCGAAGGTTCTTTAGGCACTTTATGGGCACAAGAAAATGATCAGGGGAAAGAAAGAGCTCTCTATTACTTGAGTCGAGTTCTTCTAGGGGCAGAAAGCAACTACTCTCCCATTGAAAAACACTGCCTGGCGTTGATCTTCGCGATAACAAACCTCAGGCACTATGCGTTGACGCATGAGGTCCGTCTCATTTCGAAGGTGGACCCTCTTAAGTATTTAATGTCAAAGGCCATATTGACGGGACGACTCGCTAAATGGGCCCTGCTCTTGATGGAGTTCTCGATAACCTATCAACCTCTCAAGGCAGTAAAAGGCCAGGCCATTGCTGACTTCCTTGCTGAGCATCCGATACCGGCCGATTCTCCTCTGAATTGCGAGTTGCCAGACGAACATGCGTTTGACGCTATCGATGGGAATGATACCCGATGGGAACTCTATTTCGATGGAGCATCTTCCGTGAAGAAGCGCAGACAAAGTACCCCTATAATCAAATCGGGGGTAGGACTCATCTTCGTGACCCCACAAGGAGGAATAATGCACTTCGCTTTCTCCTTAACAGAGCCGAGGACAAACAATGAAGCCGAATACGAAGCTTTGATAGCAGGCCTCGAGATCGCCATCGACATGCGAATTGAAAACCTTCTCATATATGGAGACTCCCAGCTGGTCGTCAGTCAAGTAAACGGCGACTACCAGACATGCAAGCCAGAATTGGTGAAGTATGGCGAAAAGGTGCAACAGCTGTTGACCCAAATTCCTTCCTATACTTTGGAAAGCATACCGCGCGCGGAAAACAGCAAAGCAGACGCGCTGGCCAAACTTGCTAAAGAACTGGCTGACGAGAACCTCGATGACATTAGAATCGTGGTACAAAGCCGTCGGGGGCTTGCCCCGGTAGAAATACCTGCGGAATAATCCGAGGAAAAGGGAGCGACTGAGCAGACGACCTTACAAATAAAAGAATGAGAAAAGGCTGAGAATTGGAGGGAAGTCTTCATAGACTACTTTAAGTCCCATCGAATGCCCGAAGATGCGTCCACAAGACATCAGCTCATGAAACGAGCTCTGTCTTTCGCCTTCGTCAACAACACTCTGTATAAGAGGTCGTTTGATTCTCTATGGCTGAGATGCCTGGGACCTAACGAAGCGAAAAGAGTCGTTCAAGAAGTTCATGACGGAATCTGTGGTTCTCATCAAGCGGGCCCGAAGATGAAGTTGAAGATCAAATGGATGGGCTACTACTGGCCCACGATGATTCAGGATTGCCTCGAATTTACGAAGCAATTCCACTCATGCCAAATCCATGGGGACTTCATCCACCAACATCCAAATCCACTACATCCAACGGTGGCTAGCTGGCCGTTCGAGATGTGGGGAACTGACATAGTCGGCCCCATCGAACCAACATCGTCTAGAGGACATCGTTTTATCCTGGCGACGACTGATTACTTCTCCAAATAGGCAGAAGTAGTACCGTTGAGGGAAGTGAAGACGGAGAATATCCTCCATTTCTTCAAGACGCACGTTATATACTGGTTTGGAACGCCAAGACGGATCATCTCCGATAACGGGCCTGCCTACAGGAGCCACAAGATCAGTCGCTTCGCACAGCAGCATAATATAGATTGGAGATATTCTTCAGTTTATAATCCGCGAGCTAATGGTCTAGCTGAAGCCTTCAACAAGACCCTGACGAAGATCATGAAAAAGACGGTGTCCCGAAATAAGAAAGACTGGCACGAGAGACTGCAAGAGGCTCTTTGGACGTATCGAACTACGTTCAAGACGGCCACGAACACAACGCCGTACGCGTTGGTATTTGGTACGGAAGCAGTACTCCCCCTCGAGATAGAGCTACCCTCTCTGCGAGTGGCAGTCCACTACGAGTTGACGAGCGAAGAAAATGCGAACCTTCGGCTTGAGGAGCTTGAGGAGCTTGAAGAAACACGGCTCATAGCGCAACAAAATCTGGAAGCTTATAAAGCAAAGATGACGCGCTCATATGAAAAATTGACCCGACCGAGGACATTCCGCCAAGGCGAACTTATGCTAATGGTCAAAAGGCCTATGATCCCCAATCGCGCCAAGTAGGGAAAATTTAAGCCAAACTATGAAGGCTCGTACATCATAGATAAGGTCTACCAGGGTGGGGCCTATCTACTCATGGATATGCACGGTGAAAGACCTTTCAGGCCCATAAACGGTCGCTTCCTGAAGAAATACTATGCCTAATGAGTTACGGCCTAGGTCAATGATAGATGACGATGACTATGTCCGCTCTCTGTCTTCCCAAGCCCAAAACTCTACAAGTAGTAGCTGGCCAATGGACCGAAATGTCCTTAAACTAATGACGGACCGAAACGTCCTTAAACTAATAGCGGACCGAAACGTCTTTAAACTAATACCACAACAGCCGTAGGCTGACGAGATAAAAAAAAGGAAGAAAAAATATAATAATAAAAACGGTATGTCCATAAGCAAAAAGGGCACGGATGAAAACCCGAAAGGGCTCCGTGAGTAAAAACAGCAGGGCTACCGGCGAGTGTTCGTGAAAACCCGAAAGGGCGCGACCTCGTAAAAAAAAGGAAAATAAAAAGAATATAAAAAATAAAATAAAAACGGTATATCCATAAGCAAAATGGGCACGGATGAAAACCCGAAAGGGCTCCGTGAGTAAAAACAGCAGGACTACCGGCGAGTGTTTATGAAAACCTGAGAGGGCGCAACCTCGTTAAAGGACACTTACACGGTCCTCTCGACCTTGTAAGGAGAAACCACCTGCGTGAGATCCTTACGACTCACAAGGGAGCAGCACACTTAGGGATCCCCACGATTCCTGAAGAGAAAATACACTTGCGAGATCCTCACGACTCGTAAGGAGAACTCTCTTATGGAACCCTCACGACTCATAAGATTTGAAAGTCTTAAGTTACAGAGACCTAAACCTGTGCTTAAGCAATCCCCACAATTTCCGATATTACCCTACAAGTGGTCCAATACTGGCCCTTGTATACAATCCACGGGCGCGAATAAACATTTCCCTGACCAAGTTCCATCCGTGATCGGGGATATGTACACATGATGAACAACTCTTATAAGTCCTCTCGACTTACAAGGAGAAAACCCTCTTGTAGGATCCTTACGACTTACAGAGGAACAAACACTTAGGAATCTTCACGATTCATAAGGAGAAAATACACCTACAAGATCCTCACGACTTGTAGGGAGAAATACCTTTGTGAGACCCTTACGGCTCATGAAGCCAAAAGCCTTAGCCGACAGGACCTTAACCCTGTTCACTAAGCTACCTTTGTTCGACATCGACAGAGGCAAATGATGATTTGCTCCTGGCAATATCCCAGTTGTAGCGGTGCTGATGCTGAAATCGGTGTCTAATTTCAGGTTTACGGTGTTAAGCCGGTAGGTCGCACATGCATACGAAATAGCCGAAATGATGGGGCAACTTGCAATAAAAAGCAGCAAGTATAGAAAATGTATGCATGGAAAATAGCCGAAATGATTGGGCAACTCGCAATAAAAAGTAACGAGTAAAAATAAGATAAATAGCCGAAATGATTGGGCACCATGGAAAATAGCCGAAATGATTGGGCAACTCGCAATAAAAAGCAACGAGTAAAAATAAGATAAATAGCCGAAATGATTGGGCACCGCGAAAAATAGCCGAAATGATTGGGCAATCGCGACCTTCGCGATATAAAAGCTGAAAAGATAGAGCATCGCGGAAATAAAACAAAAAAAAAAAAGAAATGATGAAACTCTGGTCCTACAGTTGAGATCACATCGATCCCTGTATACAATCCAAGAGCGCAAATAAAGAGGGAACCATACTTTCCCAACAGGCTCTGATTCGTTCGATTTCTTGGTTTGTGTTTGTAAAAGCTAGTATCGAATCAATTGTTTCCCGATAACGGTTTCATTTGATCGATAACAGTATCTTGTATCGGTATTTAGAAAATTGTATAAAGAAATCACAACCAAAGAATTATATTTGACCGCAATCAATTACGGTGTCAGTTGTAGATCGTAAGCGAGTGCGGATCGTCCACAGGGATTGTGCGATTCGTTTCAATATTCGATTTGTTTGAATTGAAAAGTTAATTGTGAAGAAAAGAAAGCATGATTCAAGATTTATCAATTTTTTCAAGTGTCACTATTCTATTCAAGAATCAAGAAAAGGATAAACAATCAAGAATCGGGTTTCGATGATATTTCCAATCAAATGTCAAGAATCTAAATGAGGCTCGTAGGAATCGATCGGATCTATAGACGTGATGTAATCTTAAGATATCGTGTTCTTGTCTTTCGAAGAATTGATACTAGATCGATGATGATCGACGAGAGTTAGGGCTTTCTCGTGAAACTAGGGTTTCATCTTTTAACCCTTGTTTTTTCGTCGATATCATTCACTTTCTAGCCTCTACCAAATTCAAGAAACGATCGTAACTCTCCAATTTCGAGCGATATCAATCAAGAAAGCATCGCAACGAATTGGGTCATCGGTTCTTGAACTTACTAGGGTTTAAAAAACTCGTAGGACTCAAGAATCGATTTAAGATATGTTACATCATCATTCTATTGATCGTCTCGACTCCTCGACGAGCGGAGTTTTATTCACACATCATCGCACAGAAAGAATTCAAGAATTGAAAAGATATCATGATGCAAGAATTTAAAGAAAACAAGATAAAAGAATATCACCTTTTATTTATATCAACAATTTGATTACAGTCGTTCAAGAACTACAAGAGGAAGAACTAAATTGTCGATCTGGCGTTGCTTTTCTCCGTGAATCGTGGATCGGCTTGGACCACTTGCTCTGTTGAAGATCGGCTCCGCTCATAAAAGGTTGAAGGGCTTCTTGCTCGATGGGGTACTCGGGATCTTGGCTTTTGATTGGAATTAGGGTTAGGGTTTCACACAAGTCCTCTCACTAGACTTGTGGAAGAAGATGAAGAAGAGGTAAGAGAATGGCTACTACAATGAACTAATGGGGGGCTCTCTTCATCATGATTTACAAGTGAGCCTAGGGTCTTATTTATAGATCTTCCAAACCCTAGGTCTAGGTTTGAAATTACAATTCCCTCCAAAAGTTTGTTGAGGATTCTAGAAGGTAGTTTGTTAAGAGCTAGCTTAGGCTTTAAGCTAGGATTGTTTAAGCTTAGAAACCCTAGTTTGCTGATCTGGCAGAAGTCTCTGGAGCTTTCCGGAAATTGACATGTCTTTCTAAAGTCTGGACCCTGAGATAGGCATTGTGGTGCAAAGAGATAGGGCTGAAGTGTCAAGTTGACCGCGGAACCGCGGCCTAAGCAGGCTCTGGCCGCGGTTCCGCGGCCATGTTGGAAGCTTGGGCTTTGGTCTTTTTGCAGTGGTCTTGGGCTAACATTTTGGACTTCATCTGATGTATTGAATTGTATTTTACCTTTTGGATTGCTACCAGAACTGAAATCATTGAGTTGGTGTAATATTTTAGCGGTGTCCATTTGAGCAAGCTTCTGATTTTCCTGCACAGACTTCGAAACACGGGTTGCGATATATAGAAATGATGCCATGCTATGAAATGCAGTCAATTTCCCTAGAAATGCCGGTTTTAAGGTCTAACACATGTAATCTGATATTTTGCGACAGATTTGCTAATATGTGAAATATGAATGCCGAACACTTCTATATGAATGCAAATGATAGGGAAATTGCCGGTTAAAAGATGCAATATTTTCGACTAATCAAATTCCCCCAAACTTAATTTCGATCGTCTCGAGCGAACTGTTTTATTGAAAAGAGAAGGAGAAAATAAAGAAAGAGAAAAACTAACTAGCACACTTTCGTAGGCAACACGATTGCACTGAGCACGTGCAACAAGCCTTTAAACCTCTAGGTGTCCTTAGTAGGAGGAGTGTTGTCTCCTGAGGGTTTTCAGCGGATTGCACCCACAAAATCCAATAATAAAAGGAAGATCATGAATATTACATTTAAAGAAAAGAATTGTAAAAGAAAAGCCTTGAAAATTAGGGTTTCCAACTAAGCTAGCTTTTCGATTGTCATGGGCCCTATCTTAATGGTCATGAAAAAATGTCAGAAATCACGTCCTCCCTCAATAAAACATCGTCTTATTCTTCATTCCTATCTTTCTTTCAAACATCGATCATATAACCCTGCGTGTGTGTAAAGACATCCCTACACCCGGAGAATTCAATTCAAGCTATCATACTCTTGCCCATCAGCCTCAGTACTTTTTAATTAATAAATATTTAGATGAGATTGCTCACACACTTTCATGCGACCGTTAATACTTCTTGAGGTACTAACCGACCGATTACTTATGTGCTTGCTTATTTGGTGTATTTTCCTCGTCTTGCACCACCTCAAGCATAGCAGTGACTCCCAGACCAGTTGGCCTTAGGGCACTAGGTGAAGAGGCACCCTCGCTATATATTTTTATTGCCCTTGGTGATAACAAAACCAGTGTCCATTTTTCTCACCATTTTATATATTTTTTTATTCATTTTTTCTTTTTATTTCCTTCATACATCGGCTTTAAGACAAGAGCATTTCAAGGTATCCTCTACTATCCCAGGCTTCAAGACGTGTGTAAGTACGAATAGCAGGGTAGCAACGTTCAAAATGTTTGGCTTCCAGAATAGAAACTATTTTTCAGACTTAGTTTTATCCTCAGATTAGTGACGTCCTTCATCTTACTAACCCTTGGGACAACGGCTCATAACTACTTATTACTAGTTCGTATAAGAAAACTTCTAATTTTCTTAGTTTTCTTAAATTTTTCTAATCTCATGGATGTAATTGTTCACTATCTAAACTTTTATTATCTTATTTATGTACAAAAAGGTTTAAATATTAAAATATTTTTATATTTGAAAATTTTTAAATTTTTGTGGGTTTTGAAAATTTTTAAATTTTTATAGTTTTTTTTAAAAGAAATGTTTTGTGCTTATGCAGATGATATGCAAATGATGCAAAAATAAGCACAAACCTCCCCCAAACTTGATTTCAACAGTGTCCTCACTGTTGCCAATCGCTATATCTACAAAACCTGTAAGTCTGGGAGGAATTATTAGTGGGGGCAAAATATATAAGTGAAGAACTTCCCCCAAACTTATTCTTTTCACTCATCTCCATCCAAAACATGATGCAGTGATATACAGGATATGAAGGTGAGACGGAGGAATTTTAATCCAAATAAACTGGCTCTTGTAAGAACAAGAGCTCCTCCGTGGGGTCAGTGGAAAAATACGGCTTTAGTCTATGTCCATTTACTTTGAAAAATGTGCCGCTTTTAACATTTTCTACTTCTACTGCCCCGTGCGGGTATACAGACCGCACAACAAAAGGTCTCTTCCACCGAGATCGAAACTTACCCGCGTGAATGTGTAATCGTGAATCATAAAGAAGGACTTGTTGACCAGGAGAAAATGTTTTCCTCAAAATGTTTTTATCGTGAAAAACCTTAGTCCTATTCTTTACAATTACAGCGTTATCATAAGCTTCATCACGGAGTTCGCTTAGCTCATTTAGTTGCAGCTTCCGAAAGTTGCAGGCTTCTTTTAGATCAAAGTTTATTTCCTTTATAGCCCACAATGCTTTATGCTCTATCTCGACGGGTAAGTGGCATGCCTTCCCAAACACTATCCTATATGGAGACATCCCTAGGTCGGTTTTATATGCAGTTCTGAATGCCCAAAGAGCATCCGTCAGTTTGGTCGACCAGTCTTTTCTATTCTTAGCAACAGTCTTCTCCAGGATAAGTTTGATCTGTCTGTTCGAAATCTCAGCCTGCCCGCTCGTTTGGGGATGATAGGGTGTAGAAAGTCGGTGGTTGATTGCGTATTTCCGCACCAGAGTCTCGAAGGATCTGTTGCAGAAATGTGTCCCATTATCGCTAATGATCGCGCGTGGGTGTCCAAATCGCGAAAAGATATTCTCTTTCAAGAACTTAATGACAACTTTCCTGTCATTAGTGCGACATGGAATGGCTTCAACCCACTTGGAGACATAATCAACCGCCAGCAGTATGTACAAATTCCCAAAGGAGTTGGGAAAAGGACCTATAAAATCAATGCCCCAAATATCGAATATTTCAACAACCAGAATGGGTTGCTGAGGCATTTCATTCCTCCGGGAGATTCTACCCGTGTACTGACACTGTGTACAGGTTTTGCAATGCTCAAATGCGTCCTTGAATAAGGTCGGCCAATAAAATCCACATTGCAAAACCTTTTCCGCCGTCTTTTTAGGACCGAAGTGACCCCCACAGGCCTGATCATGACAAAAAGAAAGAACACTCTTGAACTCTTCTTTCGGGATACATCGGCGAATGATCTGATCAGGACAATACTTAAACAAGTAAGGATCATCCCGGTAAAAGTGTTTTACTTGGGATAGAAAACGGTATTTGTCCTGTTTTGACTAATCGCTCGGTATAAGTCCCGTGACAAGATAGTTCATAATATCCCTGAACCATGGTTCAGCTGATACGTTCAAGAGTTGTTCATCAGGAAACGAATCATTAATCGGTAGGGTCACAGGGGAAGAAATGATGCGTGAAAGATGGTCGGCTACTACGTTTTCACATCCTTTCTTATCTTTGATAACAAGATCAAATTCTTGTAACAGAAGGATCCAACGTATTAGTCAACCTTTTGCATCTTTCTTCGCCAGAAGATGTTTTAAGGCGGAATGGTCAGTGTACACAACTATAGGAGAGCTAATTAAGTAAGGCCTGAATTTTTCTAATGCAAATACAACCGCTAAAAGTTCTTTCTCGGTGGTTGTATAGTTGATTTGTGCATCATTCAGGGTCTTACTTGCATAGTATATCACGTGTGGCATCTTTTCGATGTGCTGTCCTAAGACTGCACCTACTGCAAAGTCGGATGCATCACACATCAGCTCAAAGGGGTAGTCCTAATTAGGAGACGATAGAACGGGGGCTGAAGTGAGTGAGTGTTTAAGTGAGTCGAAATCTGTCTCACAGTCCGAGTCAAAGTGGAAGGTCGTATCCTTGGCCAGGAGAAGAGTTAAAGGTCTAGCAATTTTGCTAAAATCCTTAATGAATCTCCTATAAAAGCCCGCATGGCCAAGGAAAGATCGAATATCTTTGACGCTTTTGGGATGAGAGAGGTTTTGAATGACATCTATCTTAGCTCTGTCAACCTCAATGCCTTTCTGTGAAATAACATGTCCAAGTACAATTCCTTCTTGGACCATGAAATGGCATTTTTCCCAGTTCAAAGTTAAGTTCTTCTCTTTGCAACGAGTAAGAACCGCGTCAAGATTCGATAGGCAATCAGAAAAAGAGTCTCCAAAAATCGAGAAATCGTCCATAAAGATCTCCAGAAAATTCTCTACCATATCAGAGAATATCTCCATCATACACCGCTGAAAGGTAGCGGGAGCATTGCATAGCCCAAAGGGCATGCGACTGTAAGCAATCGTACCAAAAGGACAAGTAAAAGTGGTTTTATCTTGATCCTTTTTGGCGATGGGGACCTGATTATACCCTGAGTATCCGTCCATAAAGCAATAATACTCTCGTCCTGCTAAACATTCCAGCATTTGATCAATGAATGGTAGAGGAAAGTGGTGTTTCCTCGTGGCAGCATTGAGTTTTCTATAATCAATACATACACGCCATCCAGTTTGGATGCGTGTCTGAATCAACTCATTTGCCTCATTGGTTATAACAGTGATGCCGGATTTCTTAGGAACGACATGTATAAGACTCACCCATTGGCTATCGGAGATGGGGTATATAATACCATTATCTAGGCGTTTGACGATCTCTTTTATCACCGCTTCCTTCATGACGGGATTCAACCGTCTCTGTGGTTCTCGGGTTGGTCTGGCATCATCCATCACATGTATATGATGTTCAACTATCAAGGGACTAATCCCTTTGATGTCCGCCATGGTCCAACCAAACGCCTCTTTATTAGATCTTAATACCGATAAAAGTGCATTCTCTTGCTCTGATGCAAGAGAAGCGGAAATGATAACCGGTAAAGACTCATTCTCACCTAAATAAGCATATTTAAGATGAGAAGGTAAAATTTTTAGATCTAATTCAGGCGGAGAAATGATAGAAGGTGGGATCATCGAATGATTTTTGGAGTTACAAAGAAGCTCAGAGCCTGTGAAAGATACAGACTCGGGTGGAGAAAAGTCAGGAGTGCAGGACTCAAGTGTAGGAAAAGTGTCCTCACTAAGATCATATGTAAGATCAAGCAGAGATGTGGTATGTCGTCGAGATCTAGAAAGCAAAGATCCTCAGCTCCACAACTATCGGGAGCGATCTCGTGGACAGAGCACACATCTAAAATATGAGCAGAGGATTCTGATGGCTGACTTCCAACTTTGTAGATATTTAGTTCAATGGTCATATTTCCAAATGATAAGTTCATTGAATCATTTCTACAGTTTATAACAGCGTTGGAAGTGGCAAGGAAAGGACGACCCAGAATCACCGGAATTTGGCCCCGGGGGTTTGCTACAGGCTGTGTATCGAGTACAATGAAGTCTACAAGGAAAACAAATTCCCCGACCTTTATCAACACATCCTCTAGTTCACCCCTTGGTTTGGTGATTGAACGGTCTGCCATTTAGAGAGTGCAGTGAGCAGGTTTCAACTCTCCAATCCCTAATTGCTCATATACAGAATATGGAAGTAGGTTAACACTTGCGCCAAGGTCTAAAAGAGCACGATTTATGTTTTTACCCCCAATAGAAATCGATATTGTAGGACATCCTGGGTCCTTACGTTTCTTTGGTAGCTGGGAAATAAAAGCAGTGCTAATATTATTAGACATAAAGACCTTCTTCGGCACTTGAGTCTTCCTCTTCCTAGTGCACAAGTCCTTAAGAATTTTCGCATAAGCGGGGACTTGCTGAATCGCATCTAGGAGAGGGATATTGATGTTAACCTGTTTGAACATTTCTATAATTTTCTCCATATGTGGACTCGTTCTATTACCCCTTAACCGATTCGGGTAAGGTGCTTTCGCTATGAGCGTCGGGTCCATCATAGGAGAAGGAAGAGGGGGTAGACGAGATCCCAAAAGAAGTGTGGGGACCGTCTGTGGAGAACTAGAAGGGCTATACTGAGGTGTCGAGCCTAGTGGGAAATGGAGAATAGGCTCGCGAGAAGGTGGTGTGGTAGAAGAACAAGGATCAGAAGGAGAAGTGTGTGTGTGTGGAAAGGTCTCAGCCGGGGCGTTGATATGATTTTCAGTATCATCAACTTCTTCCCCAACATGGTTGTTCAGCACTCTTCCCGATCTCAACGTTGTGACGGCATTTACATTGTAATGCCCAGGATTCTGTAGGGGTTGAGAGGGAAGTTTCCCTTTTTCTCTCGCACTCATTTCGGCTTTAAGTCGTGCGATTTCAGCTTCCATCGTTCTGATACTCTCAGTTTGGGACGCTGAATTTTTCTTTATCTCACCGACGGAAGATCTAACCTCAGCCGAAACCTCTATGAAATTTGACAAAAGTGATTTGATGGTTTGAGTGAATTGAGAGAACTCGTCAGAACAGGTCATAGGATTAGACTATGCAGGAGTGCTGACCTGATTTTGGAAGTTTTGTGACTGATAGGGGTGCTGAGTGAATTAAAGGGGTTGCTGTGGTGGAGGAAGAGCCCTTTGAAATTGATTCGTGTTTGGAACCGTGTTTTGAGATTGGTTTTGGTTCCAGGCAAACTCGGGTGATTCCTCCAACCCTGATTGTACGTGGAAGAATATGGATCGTTTCTAGGTCTTTGAAATGCGGCATTTGAATGCTCGTGACCTTGAAACGCAGAGTTTAATGGACATTCTTCCGTTAAATGAGACGGACCAGAACAGTACCCACAAACAGTTTTGGGGAGCGACATTGGGTTTAGGGAGGCTGCTGCAAATTTGTGTTCCATAGCGTCGAGCTTCTTTTGCATTGCTGCCATCTCAGCTCGAACACCTATGGACACATCTATTTGGTGTATGCCACCCCTATTCAATGGTTGGGTTCCACTCTCCCACTGTAGTGATTTTTCAGCGAACTCTTCTAAATACTTCCAAGCTTCCCCATCATCTTTGGTCATAAAAGTACCTTGACACATGTTTTCAAGGCTCTGTTTAGTGTTTGGGTTAATGCCCTCATAAATGATTCGGCACAACTCCCATCTCGGGATGCCGTGATGAGGACACTGAACCAATAGATCCTTGAAACGTTCAAAGCATTTTGAAAATGGTTCAGTAGGGAGCTGGGCAAATTGATTCAGTTCGCTACGGATTCGAGCTGTCTTTTGTATTGGGTAAAATTTCTTAAGGAATGCAGCGACGAATTCTTCCCAATTCGTAATAGAGTGTGCGGTAGTGTTATATAGCCACTTCTCGGCTAGATCGCACAAAGTAAATGGAAGAAGTCGTAGACGCATAGCATCCACTGAAAGTTGTGACGTACCCATCATTGCGCATACGTTTTCAAATTTGGTAATGAAAACGTAAGCGTCCTCAGTCTCGAGTCCGTGGAATTTGGGTAAAAGATTGATATACTGGGGCTTAATCTCAAAGTTATCCCCGTTGGCTGGTGGTGTGGATAAGCAGGTCGAAAGAGGACCTCGAATAGGGTAGCACCTCTCCTGAAGAGAGATGCGGGGTGGATTCTGCGCACCAACGGACGGCGGTAGATTAGTGTTAAAGAAGTTTGATGGATTCGGATCCATCGGTGTGGGTGTGGTAGTGGGTAAAGGAAAGGTAAATGAAGAAATATCGACTTCGGAGTCGATAAAGGGTACGCGGACTAAACGGGCACTAGAATCCCGTGTCCAGCCTATCTTGCACTAAAATGGGTTAGTACAAGTGGCAGCGTTGACTTATAATTAGGGGTAAATGAATGCTGTGTTTGCTTTGAAAAAGAGACGGATTTTTGAAAAAATGATGCGACAAAACAAATGCAACAACAAAGACCCTAGAATCTAGTGGTCACCTAGGTCCGGCTCTAGACCGCTCCTAACTGCCAAAAGACAAGTCGCAGGATAGAATCCTCCACTGCCTCTTTGTCCCCCTGTGGCCGGATAAGTGCCAGGTAAGTGGGAAGGTACTCCACTACGTAAGTAGTGGGCCTAATTAAAAACCACTAGCCTTAGACACGCTCGCCTTAGACACCACAAGAAAACGCAGATAAGCAATGAATTACCCACGGCCTTCTTCTGTCCTAATTAAGCGCGACGGTCCTTAGAGTCATCTCTAGATATTTTTTTAGTTAATGTGGGTCAATGCGGATGCAAGTTTTGCGATTTTTGGGGCCTAGGAAGGGTAATGAAATCCCCACCTAATTTGGATTTGGCCGTGCCCCTTAATTTCCGTATTTAGAATGCAAACAACCAAGAAACAAAATCACGCACAAATTTAATTTTGCTTTTTGCGAGCTGCGATTATTTGCAAAGAATCCTGCAGAAAATTATTAGTTGGAGCTAAAAAGAGGAGAGAGGAGAAGGTAAGAAGTTACCTGAAGAAAAATTGCACAGAGAACCCTCAAAAGGGCCGCGGTTCCGCCGCATATGGGTGTTTAAACCGCGCTTCCGCGGTCGTCTGTGCAGATCACAGCACCAAAATTCACCAGGGAGCTTCTGTAGACTCCCTTTGCTCTCTGGTATATTCCAAAAAAAATTTCCAATTTCCAGCAATTTCCAGATCTCCTTGCAATGAACCATAACAAATCGTTTAGGGTTTGCAGGAATTTTGATCTCAAAAATCACAATGGAATAAATCTTTCAATTCAACTTTAATATGAAACGAATTAGCGCGTAATCCCCGGCAACGGCGCCATTTGATTCGTTTGATTTCTTGGTTTGTGTTTGTAAAAGCTAGTATCGAATCAATTGTTTCCCGATAACGGTTTCATTTGATCGATAACAGTATCTTGTATCAGTATTTAGAAAATTGTATAAAGAAATCACAACCAAAGAATTATATTTGACCGCAATCAATTACGGTGTCAATTGTAGATCGTAAGCGAGTGCGGATCGTCCACAGGGATTGTGCGATTCGTTTCAATGTTCGATTTGTTTGAATTGAAAAGTTAATTGCGAAGAAAAGAAAGCATGATTCAAGATTTATCAATTGTTTCAAGTGTCACTATTCTATTCAAGAATCAAGAAAAAGATAAACAATCAAGAATCGGGTTTCGATGATATTTCCAATCAAATGTCAAGAATCTAAATGAGACTCGTAGGAATCGATCGGATCTATAGACGTGATGTAATCTTAAGATATCGTGTTCTTGTCCTTCGAAGAATTGATACTAGATCGATGATGATCGACGAGAGTTAGGGCTTTCTCGTGAAACTAGGGTTTCATCTTTTAACCCTTGTTCTTTCGTCGATATCATTCACTTTCTAGCCTCTACCAAATTCAAGAAATGATCGTAACTCTCCAATTTCGAGCGATATCAATCAATAAAGCATCGCAACGAATTGGGTCGTCGGTTCTTGAACTTGCTAGGGTTTACAAAACTCGTAGGACTCAAGAATCGATTTAAGATATGTTACATCATCATTCTATTGATCGTCTCGACTCCTCGACAAGCGGAGTTTTATTCACACATCATCGCACAGAAAGAATTCAAGAATTGAAAAGATATCATAATGCAAGAATTTAAAGAAAACAAGATAAAAGAATATCACCTTTTATTTATATCAACAATTTGATTACAGTCGCTCAAGAACTACAAGAGGAAGAACTAAATTGTCGATCTGGCGTTGCTTTTCTCCGTGAGTCATGGATCGGCTTGGACCACTTGCTCTGTTGAAGATCGGCTCCGCTCATAAAAGGTTGAAAGGCTTCTTGCTTGATGGGGTACTCGGGATCTTGGCTTTTGATTGGAATTAGGGTTAGGGTTTCACACAAGTCCTCTCACTAGACTTGTGGAAGAAGATGAAGAAGAGGTAAGAGAATGGCTACTACAATGAACTAATGGGGGGCTCTCTTCATCATGATTTACAAGTGAGCCTAGGGTCTTATTTATAGATCTCCGAAACCCTAGGTCTAGGTTTGAAATTACAACTCCCTCCAAAAGTTTGTTGAGGCTTCTAGAAGGTAGTTTGTTAGGAGCTAGCTTAGGCTTTAAGCTAGGATTGTTTAAGCTTAGAAACCCTAGTTTGCTGATCTGGCAGAAGTCTCTGGAGCTTTCCGGAAATTGACATGTCTTTCTGAAGTCTGGACCCTAGATAGGCATTGTGGTGCAAAGAGATAGGGCTGAAGTGTCAAGTTGACCGCGGAACCGCGGCCTAAGCAGGCTCTAGCCGCAGTTCCGCGGCCATGTTGGAAGCTTGGGCTTTGGTCTTTTTGCAGTGGTCTTGGGCTAACATTTTGGACTTCATCTGATGTGTTGAATTGTATTTTTCCTTTTGGATTGCTACCAGAACTGAAATCATTGAGTTGGTGTAATGTTTTAGCGGTGTCCATTTGAGCAAGCTTCTAATTTTTCTGCACAAACTTCGAAACACGGGTTACGATATATAGAAATGATGCCATGCTATGAAATGCAGTCAATTTCCCTAGAAATGCCGGTTTTAAGGTCTAACACATGTAATCTGATATTTTGCGACAGATTTGCTAATATGTGAAATATGAATGCCGAACACTTCTATATGAATGCAAATGATAGGGAAATTGCCGGTTAAAAGATGCATTATTTTCGACTAATCAGGCTCCGCCAGAAAACGAAGCCAAATCTCGACGGTTCATCCTAACCCCGAAGAAACCAGTGTCTTCGGCAAATCCTTCGACTCAAAAAAAAGTGTCCTTGACGAAGAAAAACCTGATTCGCGTCGACTCGCAGAGCAACCAGTGCCTCCGTAGGAAATTCTTGACCCGTTTCAACACCAGGGAAACAAATAATCCTTGGCTCTAGGGAAACAAATAATCCTTAGCAAATACCTCAACTCAGGGAAACAAACAATCCTTGACGAGAGCCTCCTGATCCACGTCGACTCGCAGAGCAACCAGTGCCTCCGTGGGAAATTCTCGACCCGTTTCAACACCAGGGAAACAAATAATTCTTGGCGCTAGAGAAACAAATAATCCTTAGCAAATACCTCAACTCAGGGAAACAAACAATCCTTGACGAGAGCCTCCTAATCCGCGTCGACTCGCAGAGCAACCAGTGCCTCCGTGGAAAATTCTCGACCCGTTTCAACACCAGGGAAACAAATAATCCTTGGCGCTAGGGAAACAAATAATCCTTAGCAAATACCTCAACTCAGGAAAACAAACAATCCTTGACGAGAGCCTCCTGATCCGTCGACTCGCAGAGCAACCAGTGCCTCCGTGGGAAATTCTCGACCCGTTTCAACGCCAGGGAAACAAATAATCCTTGACGCTAGGGAAACAAATAATCCTTAGCAAATACCTCAACTCAGGGAAACAAACAATCCTTGACGAGAGCCTCCTGATTCGCGTTGGCTCGCAGAGAAACTAGTGTCTCCGCGGGAAAATTCCCGATTCGTCTCAAATTGCAAGATGAAGCCTCAGGTAGCAGGGATTAAAAAACTTGCTTCCTGAACAATGGAACCCTCCAAGGCGATCTAAAATGGTCTCTTGCATACTATTCACGGGTCTCACTCTCCAAAGTCGAGTTTCGACAAGGAGGGAAATAACCGCTTACGGGTCCTCTCGACTCGTAGGAGGGAAAAATTCTCTTATAAGATCCTTACGACTTATAAGAGAAAACGCACTTAGGACACGATTCCTAAGGAGAAAACACACCTACGAAATCCTCTCGATCCGTAGGGAGAAAAGTCTCTATGAGACCCTCATGGCTCATAGAGTTGAAAAGTCTTAGGCGGCAGATCTGAACCTGCAGCCTAAGCCATCGCTATCTCGTGAAGAAATTAAGATGCTTACTCTATTATCTGATAATTGTGACGGCATGCTGATAATAAGAGAAGACGGAAAGCAAAAGAGTATACAAGACATTGTAGAGGAAAAAATATGTATCTTTATTTATTGACTTTAATCAAATACAGGGTGAATCGTACAAAAGAATAAAGAATGGATACATGGTATTCAAAAAAGAAAATTTTTACAAGTTTGTTGGTACAAAAGGCAGCTATTGGGAAGGAAGCGTCTTACATAACTTTATTAATTGTTCATGCACTTCCTTCCACACCTTTTGCTGATCTGCTACTACCGCCATCTCTGCTTCCACCTGAGCCCTTTGCTGCAAGAGAGATGCGAGCTGCTCCCTGACGACCTGCTGAGTGACTTCGCGGCCTTGGGCATTACGCTCGGCAACATCAAGTGCCCGCTTCAGTTTTAGCCCATTTGAGATGCGCTCCAGAAGGCCCTCGAAGACGGCCTTTACCTCAGCGGCGTTCGCCTCAACTTCAGCACGCAGGTGAGCAGTTTCGCTTGAAGACTCCTGGCACTCCGTCAGCCTCAAAGCTGCTTCTTGTTCCAAATGGCGGAAATGAGAAGTGCTTTGCTCGAGCCATGCTCCCCGTTGAGTACTCACAGCCAAAACCTCGGGGGCAAGACGCATTGACTCCAGCTGATGAAGGCGAGCCTCGATCTCTCTGCAGTGATTAACCCAAGATGCGACGATGCCCTCGTCATGGAAATTGGCAAATATCACCAGCATCGGGTTAACCATTGTAGCGAAGTCAGCAGCAAACGTAGGAGCCTCGACGTCGAGTTCCTCGATGTAGTCGCTCAACATACGCAGACTATTCACCGCACCTTTCGAGGACGGACGTCTCTGGGAAGGGCCTGTCGGTATTATAATATGAGACTCAAAGGGCGCTAAGGCCGGAATGATAGCTGGAAAGACAAAAGGCGATTAGATGACGATTCAATAAATATGGAAAAAGTCATTGGTAAGATAGTCTACTATACCAGTTGAAGCAGATGGCAAGGCCAGAAGGGCCGGTGGCGCAACCGATCTTTCTTCTCCCCCCTCGATTTGTAACACTGCAGTCGAGACGAGAAAAAGTTAGAAATAATTCTGTCACCAAAAAAAAAAAGGTATCAGCCTAGAACTATACTCACCAGCACCACCAGAGGGAGAAGCGAGTTCAGATGGGAAGGAGAAGTGTGGGAGCAACACTTGATATAGATGATCAAAGAGCACTCCTGAAAAGACATAACAGTGCGACTTTAGTACACAAATTATACGTCTAGAAGATAAGATTAATAAATTGCAAACCCATACCTTCCAACATCTTTGATGGTATGAAGGAGTGTTGAGAGGTGACCACCGCCAAGGCAGTCGTTGAAGGCGCTCCCTCGAGCAGTGGAGCGTCGGCGCTGGCTGCACCTGCATTACGAAAAAGGTGAACTTGTCAGAAAGGATTATAAAGTAAAGAAAGACAGCAACTTGGGATTTACCTGATGAGCTGCCGGCTGAAACGGAGGCGACTCCCTCCTCCATTGACATGAGGCCCTCACCCGTGGCCTCATCACCCGACTCAATGGGGACCGTTGTCGTGCTCGCGCGGCCAGGAGACGGCGGAAGATCGTACACGGGGAGGACAATGATCGGAGCATTGCCGGATCTTGGGAGAGAGCAGCTGACTCTTCCCCAAGAGTCGTGCCCATCTCACCCGCTACTTCTTCGGGCTCCGCGGTCTTCATCGGCTAACCCGCCGTCACCACGAGATCGCCGGCCTCAAGCTCCTTGTCCGCCGCTACCCTGGGCTCGGTCATGATGATCATTTCATCTGCCGCCACTTCAGGCTCGGTATCAATGACCTTCTCGGCTGCAGACCCCTCAACCTCCATCTCAGGCTCCGCAACCCCAGTGACGTTGCCCACCGTCAGCTCGGGTGCGGCAGGTGCCGCATCCTCAGTTTCCTTGGGTTCAACAGTCTCCGCCTCCCCCTCGGTTAGACTTGGCCCTGCGGGATAGAATATATAAGAACCGATGGCTTTCTAATTCTTACAAAAAGATTCTGAAAGAAATATTACCTGAAGAGGATTTATCGTTTGCATTCCGAACTGCATGCGCCACTTGTCTGCGAGCAGTGGATAGGGCGACGGGGGCCTCTTCGGAGGGAGTATCAGCACGAGGGACGGTGCTTGGGCCCGCTCCAATAGCCAAGGTAGCCCTGCGTGCCTTCGCTTTGCGCCTTGACCGTTTCCTCTCCTCCCGAGCTGTCACGATGGACCTCTTTGACGCTTCCTTCATCAAAGCATCGTCGTCATTCAAGGATGCCTCCAGAGCCTTTAAGGCATCTCTCATCGGCTCTTCGAGACGGACCTCATGCGGTAGCCCAGAGGAAGCAGGAACATCGACAGATGGCAGAGTGCCCCCGTCGCTTGGCGGGAACGGCATTGAGGTTCCTGCGATAAAAAGGGAGAGGTTAGATCGACCATAACGCAAGGGAGATGAAAACTTGATAAATTGAGACTTACTAAGGCCTATAGACGCTCTGAGACGTTCCTCCTCTTGGAAAGTCTCGAGGGAAGCGGGAATGGCTTCTTCATCAGTGATACCTGTTGGAAGAAAAGAAGGAAAAACGTTAGTCAAAGGCAATGAGGAGGATATGATACAATAAAGAAAATGCGACTAGTAGTTACCTGATTGCGCAAGCTTAGCTAGCCACGCGTCACGCTTTGCCAACTACGCTGAAGTTTCGAGAGCGGCCTCCAAGTCTGTATCATCCGGCGGCGGCATGACTAGTCCCTCGTTAGTCCCATATTCGCTCAGGCCCTCGGCATATGGAGCGTGGGGTTCCTGACCGAACGCGACATCTGCAGCGAAGAGCGACTTCTTTCTCTTCTACCCTCCGACCCTAGGTGCACGTGGGATTGATTTACGCTTAGCAGCCACCTTTGGACGGCGGGTCCCGATGTCTGCACCCACGCCAGCCTTCGGCGAGGCCATAACCACTATCTCCACTGGAGCACGGGGTGCTGGAGGTGCATCTGCAATATCAGGGGGCGGTGATCCGTGTGGAGGACTTTACGCACGCGATGGCCCGGCTCTAGAATCTTTCAAAAGGGGAACTACCGGCATCCTTGGCACTAAGGGAGCGTTACGGTCGGTACCTGGAGGCACACCCTTACAGTCGACCAGCAATCGCCTTTCCTCCTTTATAACGTCCCCCGTCGCATGATTGTACCATTCTTTATATACATTGAGAAGTCGTGGAGCGCAGGCCGGCGCACTGATAAAAAAATGAGAACCCGTGTTCAGGCGCATGAAGTGATGCAACGCGTTCTCCATCCCTTCTTCATTGGCAGCAGGTTCCAGTAGGAAAGCTTCCAAGGGTACCCCTTGATCGTAGCCCAGTTGTTGGGCGAAACGATGCGGGTTATATCTCATGAAAATTGCCGCACCGTTCTGCCTGAAGAATAGGAAGCCCGGTCTAATAGAATACAAGTGAAGGGTCTCCCGGGCCGTCAAAACTGAGGCTCCATCCTTAAAGGAGTCTTGCAATGGTCGCACCGCAGTGGTAGACGCCTTTCCAATAGTCAATACCTTGTCAACAAAGGACATCCCGGCTCCAACAGTGTGAGGGCGAAGGAGTAAACCCCTGGCGTTCCGTGGTAATGGGGTCACAATTGATGCGCCGATCAACTGTATAATGCGAGGGAAACTACACTTGTCGAAGAACGAAGGCCTTTTGTGCATGCCGAAGACACCCGCCGTGTGTAACTCGAGCCACGATACAAAGTAGTGCATCGGGAAGACCACGTGCAGTACCCCGGGCTCACTAGCATCCGCTGCTCGACTAAGGCCATGATATAAGTATGCCAAGCCGACGATCCCAACAGCCACTTTTACCCCGATGGTCATCCGGTGGGCTGGGTAAAAGACAGAGGGCCGCATACGGTGAGAGTGCATTGGGATCGCAAACCAACTCAGCCACAACCCGAGAAATCCTAAGAAAAAAGCCTCCTCGTCCATCCCAGGGGCTGCAATCTCTTCAAAAGACATGGTCGGGAAGTCCGGAAGGAAAAAACCCTTTTGGTCTATCTTCTTCGCCGGCAGGTTATCCAAGCCTAGACCGAAAGGGTCATCTAGGATAGCAAACTTGGCAGCTTCTGATGAGAGGACACTTGGGCGAAGGAACCGAGCGATGAAATCCTCGAAGCTAACTCCGCGACTCCCATGTTCGATGAAAAGGGCCTCATAAATGTTCAACACTTTAATTAAGCTTGGGAATTGGTGTTGAACAACATTCTCCGGCGTGAGCCCCCTTACCAACGGCTTAGCACCGAAGACATACTCGTCTGTCGGGAGCAACTCCTTATAGTGTTCCCCTATAACCGGTAAACCGGATACCTCCGTGAACTCCTCCAGAGAAATTGACACTTCCCGATCCATGGCGAGGAAAGTGTAGGTAGGAATGTTCCACTGCTCCAAGAAAGCCTTGAACCACCAGGTGGGGAGCGTGGGATATTGGAACAGAGAGACGTAGACCGCGGTGTACAATCCTAACCTTATCAACTGTGACTTCTTCGTCGACAGGATATACCGAGCCCATGGCAGGTAGCCGATCGGGTGGCGGGGGATCAGACCTATGTTATATGATTGCCCCCAAAGTCGTGCCTCGCCTTGACAGATACAGCATCCCAGGATATCCAAAACCATGGGACGCTGGACCGGGATTGCATATATGGCCGGATGAAGAAAACCCTTCGATTTCCAATCAACCATCTCCACGGCATACTGCACCGAGGGTGGGGTGGCATAGTGAATCACTGTGATGGGTTCTAACGGCATTGCGCAGGTGAAGCTCCGTCGACCCATGATAATCTGATTATACCACGACCCCCAAAGGTGGAGACTCTTGTATTCCGAGTCGTACTCCTTAATCATGGCCAGGACTTCGCGGTCCAAGGGCGCTTCGGGAAATCCCTCCTCCGAACGAGCAAACGGGAATGAGGTATCGAGAGACATGATCGCTGCAAATGAACAGAAATTATCCGTTAGTGCTGCAATTCCAACGTTTGGCGTTTAAAAATTTTCAATTAACTAAATTTAAAAATTAATTAAATTAAAATTAATCACACTACACTGCAGTGCAGTGGGTAGGGGACCAAATGGGGACCCACAAAATCTGGATGAAAATGCCTCATTTAATAAGACAGCCTCATCATTGGATGAGACTGTCAGTTAAAGAAAAAAAATCCCCAAGAGAATATTCTTATCAATGGGGAATCCCTAGAGACAAGGAGAAAATCTTCTCTTTCAGAGCAAAGCTCTGTCACAGAATGACACTTGTCAAATTCTGGTCTCAAAGGAATAAAATTCTTTAAAAGAGTATAGCTCTGTGGTAATAATGGAAAGGTCCATCAGAAAATTTTTACACTTAAAAGAATTTAAATTTTTTGGGATCTTGAAAAATCTATGAAAAACTTATAAAAAAATTTCTTCATTTTTCAGATCTAAAAGATCTACAGTTGATCCAAGAGCAAAGCTCTGTTCATAGGTCAGAACCCATGAGCAAGATCTCTGCAGATCTATAAGTTTTTTGAGAGCAAAGCTCTGTGTATGAAACCCCAATGGGGATCTCTTTAGATCAAAAGATCTGTAAGAGCAAAGCTCTTTGGTTAAGATTAATTTAAATTAATTTGATCTAAATTAAGTTTTACCTAAAGTTTCTAACTTTGGAAATGAGCAAAGCTCTGAAGTTCTTAAGCAAGAGCAAAACTCTAGAAAATCAAAAAAATCTTGAAATGGTGAAGATTTCCTAAGGGCCATATGTCCTATTTATAAGGCGCTTGCGCCCCTTCAGCTCACCCCTTGATCCAACGGTCAAGAGCTTGCCACCGCTGCACTCACGTGCGCGCCACGTGAGCGCAACGGTGGGGGGGCATTTGTTTCCCCAATCAGAACAAAGCTCTGTTGAAATTCAAAATTCAAATTTTAAAGCAACGCTTCAAATCTCGAGCGCAACGCGCCACGTGTCAGGCGCTGATACGTCAGCGCAGCGCCCAAGAAGGCGCACCCAATCAGAGCAAAGCTCTATTTAAAGCAAAATTAAAGGAAGTAACGCTTCAGCTAGCGCAAGCACTGCGCTGCGTGACACGTGTCAGCGCAGATGCGCTAGCGCAGTTGCGCTGCGCTTTGCGCTGCGCGACACGTGTCAGCACAGGTGCGCTAGCGCAGATGCGCTGCGCTGTGTGCTGCTTGACATGTGTCACACGCTAGGGCATTTGCGCCAAACAGAATTAAGATTTTTAAAGAAATCTTTCTATTCTTGTTAAAACAAGAAGATTTTCTTCTGTAAAACAGAAGCCCTTGGATCAAAGATCCAACGGTGGGGAAAATTCCCCAAATCACTCAGAGAAAAATCTCTTTAACAAATTTAACTAATTTATGGGCACTATAAAAAGGACTCTAGACCTCAATTCAAAAGCATCAATACTTTTGAGAAATCAAGAGCTTCAAAGAGAACTCTAAAAAAGTTTCAAGAAAAAGGTAAAAAAAAAACCTTCATAAAAATAGAAGAAATTTCTTCTAATAGATCAATGATCTAAGAACAAGATCAATGATCTTCACATAATAAACAGTGCTTTGCACTTCTTATGAACCACTGGTTCTTTAAATAAGAAAAACAAGAAATACTTGTTTTCTTTGACTATCATTAGATCGAAGAAAACAAATAGTGCTTTGCACTTCTTTTATGAACCATTGGTTCTTGAATCTAAAAGATTCTCAAATTAATAGTGCTTTGCACTTATAAATCTGCACTGTTGAGCTCCTGGCTTGGCGCAAGCCACCAGAGAGCGCCACGTGTCAGCATCTGACTCACTTGCGCTGTGTGCTTTTAAGATAGAGTTTTGCTCTCTGAAATTGGCGCAACTCACCAGAGTGCGCCACGTGTCAATAGCGCAAGCGCAGCGCACTGCGCTTGCATGACACGTGTCGTCACCACAAGCACTTGCACTCTCTGATTGGCGCAAAACGCCTGACAAATGCAATGCATTTCTTAAAGGGCCAGGCTCAAATCAAAAAGACCTAGTAGGCCTAATTAAATTGCAGTGCAATAAAAAGGGCAGAGCCCAAACAAAATAGATGCTCTGCATCACTTATAAATGGGCAGAGCCCAAACAATACAAAAATAATGCAGTGCATTATTTAAAAAAAAAGGGGCAAAGCCCTAGCACAGGCCTAATAGGCCAAAGACAAATAAAAATGTTGAACATTCAACTGGACTTAGCCCAGTCATGGCCATAAGTCCTCAAATTAAATCGACTGAGCACGGCTGCTCCCTAAATCAATTTACATCCGGTTCGAGGGTACATCCCCGAACTCCTCTGACACCTATCGTTGTAATCCCTCAACGACGTCAGAGAGGTGACGGGTCCCGACGACCACACATTAATATGGACTGCGGGGTCCTTAAACTCGTGGACCGAAACGTCCTTAAACTAATATCGGACCGAAACATCCTTAAACTAATGATAGACCACCACGTCCCTAAACTGGCGATGGACCGAAACGTCCTTAAACTAATGATGGACCACCACGTCTTTAAACTGGCGATGGACCACCACGTCCCTAAACTGGAACATGGACCACCATGTCCCTAAACTGGAACAATAGAGCCTCTAAATGCTCTTTTGCCGGATCTAAACGGTCCTGTTTAAGTTGATCTTAGCCCCAAACACGGCTAACGTATCCTTAAACATTCAAATAGACTATAAAACTCCAAATCAACTTTGGTTCAAGGGTACATCTCCGAACTGCTCTGACACTTGTCGTTGTAATCCTTCAACGTCGTCAGAGAGGTGACGAGTCCCGACGGCCATATATTAAATGGATCACCACGTTAAGCCGATCTTAGTCTAAAACAGGACAAACGTATTTTTAATGGATGTTTAAGTTGATCTTAGCCTCAATACGGCTAACGTATCCTTAAACTAAAAACACCAAACCCAAATCTAAGTAAATACGGATTTGGACTATTCCACGTCCTACGGGCGACGAAATAAATAGTCTCCGTATACAATCCACGGGCAACCACAAACAAAACAAACACACATGACACGAAGTGAAATTCTGGAGAAGGAGAAAGTGGCTACTGGGATGCGGTAGCGTAATTAACTGCAGGGGCTTGCGCCTGCAGGGAAGAGCGTCCCACAAAAACCCCTCTAGCGAGGGGGAATCCGATGAAGTCTGCTACATCGGCCGCATCCGTCTAAACCTCCGATACACGGTACCATAAATCAACTTGGCATCTTCGGAGAGGTAGACGGATAAAACCATATAGCATCTGCCCCGAATCTCAGGCAAGACGTTCTCGCGTCGTCGGCCGCCATTCGGAGGGGAACATGAACCAATCCCAACAACTCGTCATGCTCGACGTTGCCATTGGCGGCGGATAAGGAAGACTGGGGGCAACTCCCCCTCTGGGCTAACTCCACCAGCTCCAACGGTGGAAGTTAATGTTGCTGTTCCGACCGGGAACAGCTTTGAGCTGCTGAACAGGGTACGCAGAAATTCGCCAACTGCGGTGCTCAAAAGATCTCCTCCACCGGTAGAGACCGTCGTGGAAGCAAAACAAGAAAAGCCGGAGCAGTCTCCTCAACGGCTGTCTTCTAGGGTCTACAAGACTTGGCAACGAGTCCGAGAATCGGTGATTGATCCGAATTTCTCCCATCAGCATAAGAAGTCAAAAGTCCGGCGGGAAGAAGACCGTCCTGTTAAGCAGCGGAAGACGACGGCCACCTGGGTGCCCACAGCAACGGCCCCCTCGACTTCGACGGCCCACAAGAGAAGAAGGCCAGAGAAAATCCCCACGCCTGCAGCGAACGTCAAAGGCAGTGAACCCAAATGCCCTAAGTCCAGAGGCATTGTGGTACACACCGTCTACATGGCGTCCGAGAAAGAGGACAGCCGTATATCCACAGGTCATCGACCGCTTACGCGATTGGTGACTAAGGCTCAAGAACAGCAGCAGAAGATCCAAGAAATGATGACTGCGATGGCCGCACTCACTGGGCCAAAAGAAAGCCCAGAAGCATCCTCGGATCAGCGCCAGGAGCAAGAAACCGACGCTGAATTCCTTCGCAGGATACTGGAAAAGAAGGACAAAGAGGCTGCAAAACAAGCAGCCAATATAAAACGAATGGCCCTTCTGTTCCAGGACAAGGTGGGTATGATGATCCAGCGAGATCCTCCTGCTGAAGATCCTCCGATCGTCCTTGAAGATGACAGAGGAGAAACGTCGAATCCTTCACCGGCTCTGTCAACAGCCAAGGAGGAGACAATTTCCAAAGCTACCCTAGATGAATATATAGCCCAGCAGATACGAGTTCACCAGGCAACTGAGGCAGCCGGTCAAGTCGTTAAAACGGGACGACCATATCCGAGCTGGTATGATCAGATCAAGTACCCGTCGGGCTACACGATCCCAAAATTTCATGTCTACAAGGGGACGGGCAATCCCCATCAACATGTTGCCCAGTTCAGGGCTCTTTGTGGCAACACCGGTGGCGATGATAAGCTCATGCTTCGCCAATTCGTCGGCAACTTATCGGAGACGGCGTTTGAATGGTACTCCAAGCTCCCGAACGACTCTATTAAAACTTTCGCTGAAATGGAGTTGTTGTTTACCCAGCGTTTTGCAAGCGCCAGCGAGCGTACTCCAATAACAGCTTTGATCAATGCAAGAGTAAAGCCAGGCGAGACGTGGGTCCAGTACGCTATCCGATGGAGAAACTTGTGGTCGAAGTGCGAACAGCGCATCGAAGAAGCGCCAGCGGTGGGCATGTTCGTGGGCACCTTAGATCCTCATGCAACTATTTCCCAGTTCATGATGTTCTTTAAACCAACCACGTTCCAGGCCTTGATCGACAAGCTAGCTCAAATGGATCAGATGGGTCACAGACCATCTCCTCCAAAGCTGGACTCTCGAAATGAGAAGGGGAAAGGAAAAGCGATCGTCGTCGCCAATGCTCAACAACAGCCGAACAACTTGAAGCCGGTTGTCCGTCAAAACAATATGCGTCCACGCGTACCCCTCGAGGAGAAGCTAGGACGTCCTTACTCGTTTCCTCAAGATAAAACGAGAAGACTGTTCGAGCTGGCGCTGCGCAACATGCTCATCAATCTACCGAATTCAAGACGTCCGTTGCAGCCAAACGACGTCAATGATCCCAATTACTGCCCCTACCACCGAGTATTGGGTCATCCGATCGAAGATTGCAACGTCTTCAAAAACTGGATTGAAGATCAATATCAGCAAGGCAAGTTCACGTTATCCGAAAGATGGAAGGTGAACCTGCCGCAACCTCATACCCCTAAAAAGGTGAATACGCCGGGGGCAACGTGCTTCCTTGTTGAAGAAGCTCCGTGGGAGGTTGTGCTATCTGCCAAGACCAAAAGGATGTTGAATGATCTCAAGACATGCCCGGCGATCAGGTGGAAGAACCCGTTAGAACCCCAGATCATCGAAGGGATGCTGAAGCCGCGCCCAACTCCAAAGATCGGAGGTGATGGCCCAAGCACTTGTACCCAGCCGTCGAAATTTTCAAAGAAGAAGAAGAAAAGATCCAAAAAGCCCGTGAAACCTGGCGACAAGTGCACGGACTTACAGAAACAGATTGACGCGCTGGAGGAGTATAATCAAAAGGCACGAACTCCCATCACGCTCCAAGAGTTCCTCAGCCACGTCTTTCAGGAGAAAGATGATGGAGAAAGCTCGTCGAATGAATTTGAGGGTTACGTGGCGAGTTGTCATATGATCTCTCACTCGTTTACAGACGATGAGAAAACTCCTTGCACTGAGAAGCTGGGGGCAGATCCTAAACCGGAACTTCTAGGGCTATCAGATGAAACAATTGATGCATTCCTCAACGAAGCTCTTTTGAAAAGTAAAGCTGATCGGGAACGCGAGACGGTCATATTTGAAAGGGCCAAGAGCCGGCGGATAAACAAAAGAGTCGAGACACCCCCGCCAAATCAAAAGATATCCGTTGCGGATAAAAACAAATTCAAGACGAGGAAAAGGTTTGCTAAATCCATATCAATGGAGATGAAGCTACCACCCTCTGAAGGAAACATTGCCGGCAAAGCAGAAATGCACCCCTCCTATTGCTTATATCATCGAAAGATTTCGCACCCCATCGAAGAGTGCAAAGCTTTCAATAGATGGTGGCAAGGGTATGTTGTTCACCGGCAACATTTTAAGCGGAAGAAGCTCAAAACTCGTCGGGAGCGGAAAAGTACGACCGAGGAGCTTATAAGAACTACCGGCGATTGCCGCATGGTTAACGCTGGGGAAGCGCAAATTCTTACATTCGGGAGCGACTCTGACGAGGAAATAGAGCTTAGCCCTCTCTTTAAAGAGTCCACCTCGGGAAAAGAGGAAGAGCCGAAGGCTTGCGAAAATATCCGGCTGCGTAATCGTACGCTACCCGAAAAGAATCTCGGACCCTCAAATAAAAAAGATAAGGGAAAAGATAAGGTCTCTGAGGATATCGCCCTAGATGACCAAGTCATGGAAGAGCTAACCGCTAAGGACCCGCCAAAGAAAAATAAGGTGAACTACAACGTTCTGGTACACTTGAGGAAGTTACCCTCCCAACTCAGCATTCTCGATGCCCTCTTATTATCAAAAGAAGCAAGAGATTCGTTGATCAAGGCGCTATAGGAGCTAGAGCAATTCCAAGCTTTCCTCACCGAAGAAAAGATGAAGGACGAGCTGGAAGAAGTGCACACAGCCGATGTCACTTTCGGCGATGAAGACCTCCTCCTTGGGACATGCGAACACAATCGGCCCCTATATGTCTCAGGGTACTGCCACGATATAAAGATAGGCAAAATCTTGGTTAACAATGGGTCTTCCGTTAATCTCCTCAATGTACGAGTATTGAAGGAAATCTGCATGAGCGTCCAGCACCTCGCTCGGGATAAGATCACCATCTCCGGGTTTGACTCTCAATCATCACCGACTCTTGGGTCTGTGATACTGACGTTACGCTTTGGGCTACTCGTCACGGAAATTAAATTCCATGTCATAGACGCCAAGACATGCTATAATGCTTTGCTCGGCCGACCCTGCTTACACGAGTACAACATCATCCCTTCTACGCAGCATGAGTGTATGAAATATTTTAAGGATGGTCTCGAATATACCGTAACAGGAGAGTTGAACCCATTCTCCGTAAACGAGGTCCGTAAGTACGAAGATGCAAAATACTTCTTGCCAGATTTCGAAGACACGGAGAGGTGTCACAAGCCGGAGAACAAAGCTATCACCACCATCCCTATCTTCTGGAGTGATACTGAGGAAGAGGAAGAGAGGGTTTATTCGGGTCTACCCCAACACAACAAGCCGGGACCTTCCGCTCCCATGTTGATCTTTGGCGGCGATTCGGAAGATGAAGTCCACGCTATATTCTCTGCTCGGCCTTCAATACAAACTTTCGCTGATAAAGAGCAAAGTTTGCAAGTCGCCATGGTTCCACTTAAACATCATAAAGACCTTGACGCGCTTGATACCTACAGTATAGAAGAGCTGCGGACGTTCTATGTCCCTCCCAGGCGAGAAGGTGAAAAGGCGATTCTATTCTACCGCTCCGGGGAAACTAAAGTGGAAAAAGTAATCTGGCACGGTGCGAATCCTACGCTTGACAGGCTTCAGCCCATCCGTCTGTCTAGATATTACACAGAAGGCTTGAAAAGGCTATTGAAGCGACAAGGGATACCCTTCAAACAGACCGCTCGGAAAGCTAAATTCTATGACAGGATCTGGAACGTTCCCGGAACTCAGCGCAAGTTGCCCAACGGGAGAATGGAAGCAATTGGGCTTGGATATGTTCGGTCCAAGAAACGGAAGCTACTCCGCGACTGCTATGTCATACATGACTTTGATGAAGAAGGAGATGCTCAATGGGAGAGTGCTAATCCTGAACCAGAAAGAGCCCCCGACGTGAAAATGCCCAGTCTGTCGTTCGAAGAACAAATGGACAAGCTTAAAAGGGAAGCTGGTCAAAAAGTTCGAGATGACCATAACCGCGAAATGGTCATCTACGAGAAAGCCAAGATGCAACACCTTCTCCAACAGGCTGCGAAAGATAAAAATGCCGCTCCCTGTCAACCTGTTGTAAAAAGGGCCCCACGCAGAGGTAGAAACAAGTCGAAGAGTGGAAAAGGCGTTCAACAACGACAAAGCGGGACCAAAAAGTCACGCGATCGGGAATCGAGCGGTCCGGATTTTTCCTTTATGAAGAAGATGAGTCGAGCGTACTCTTTTCCTCAAGATAAGACAAAGAAGATACTTGACCTCGCTATAAGACATCAAATGATTACACTGCCGGATCTAAACACCCCGAACAAGTAGGCGAAGTCTCACACCTGAACTATTGCTCTTATCACAGGGTAATAGGACACCCTCTCAAAGATTGCTTCTCCTTCAAGAATTGGGTCGAAGATCAGTATCAGCTTGACAAGTTCGCTCTATCTGACAGCTGGAGGGTAACGCCGCCATAGAAGCATGAACCCAAAGCCACGAGAGTAGAACCAGATCCACATCGGTCTTGGAAGCGAGCTCGTACTTGTCATATGCTAACAATATCAAAAGAAGAGCCCGGGAATATGGATGACCTTCCCTGGTGCTTCGAAAATAGCGATGACGAGGTGATCTCAGAATTCCACCAGCGCCAAAAGAGCTGGAAGATGGAATACACACCACTGCAGATAACCTCAAGGAAATTGATCTGGGGACGGCGAGTGACCCACGTCCAACCTTCATCAGTGAACTATTGTCTAAAGAAAGGGTGATTGCGTTAAAAGACGTGCTTATGCAGCATAAAGATTGCTTCGTATGGAACTATTCCAAAATGACGGGACTAGACCCAGAGATTGCCGTCCACAAACTGGTCATATCCCCAGACGTCAAGCCAATCAAACAAGCGCCGAGGAGAATGCGACTCGAGCTTGAGATGAGCATCAACGCCGAGGTCAAGAAACTAATTGACTCCAGCTTCATCCAAGAGCTTCAGTATCCTGATTGGATCGCCAACATCGTCCCAGTGATGAAGAAAAATGGGACGGTGCGCATATGTGTAGACTTTCGGATCTCAATAAAGCCTGCTCGAAGGACGATTTCCCAGTGCCAGTCACCGAGATGATAGATGTCCGCTCACGAGGTTTTCTCCTTCATGGACGGCTCATCGGGATACAATCAGATAAAGATGCACCCTGAGGACCAGAAGCATACTGCTTTTCGGACCCCTTTGGGCATATTTTGCTACAAGATGATGCCTTTCGGTCTAAAGAACGCCGGTGCCACCTATCAGAGGGCCATGACGAAGATCTTCGATGACCTCATACATGAAATCGTCGAATGCTATATCGACGACCTCGTGGTGAAAAGCAAATCATACGAGGAACATCTTGAGCATCTAAAGATTGTGTTTCAATGCCTTCGGCAATATAACTTGAAGATGAACCCTCTCAAGTGCGCATTCGGAGTTTCCTCGGGCAAATTCCTAGGATTTATCGTCCGACATCGAGGTATCGAGATAGATCCGTCAAAGATCAAGGCGATCATGGACATGCCTCCACCAAGGACTCTCAAGCAATTGCGGTCTCTCCAAGGGAAGCTCGCGTACATCCGGCGATTTATAGCCAACCTTTCAGGCAAGTGCCGCCCTTACAATCACCTGATGAAGAAGGGAACCCCTTTTGTTTGGGATCACAAATGCCAGAGCGCACTGGACGAAATCAAGCAATACCTGCAGGATCCGCCAGTGTTGGTTGCTTCGGTCAAGGGAAAGCCTCTCATTCTTTATACAACCGCTCTCGAAGATTCCTTAGGCGCATTATGGGCACAAGAGAACGACCAAGGGAAAGAAAGAGCTCTCTATTACTTAAGTCGAGTTCTCCTGGGGGCAGAAAGCAACTACTCCCCCATCGAAAAACACTGCCTGGCGTTGATCTTCGCGATAACAAAGCTTAGGCACTATGCGTTGGCGCATGAAGTCCGTCTTATTTCGAAGGTGGACCCCCTCAAATATTTGATGTCAAAGGCCATACTGACAGGTCGTCTCGCTAAATGGGCCCTGCTCTTGATGGAGTTTTCAATAACTTATCAACCTCTTAAGGCAGTGAAAGGCCGGGCCATCGCCGACTTCCTCGCTGAGCATCCGATACCTGCCGATTCTCCTCTGAATTGCGAACTGCCAGACGAACATGCGTTTGATGCGATCGACGGTAATGATACCCGATGGGAACTCTATTTTGATGGAGCGTCCTCTATGAAGAAGCACAAACAAAGCACCCCTATAATCAAATCGGGGATAGGCCTCATCTTCGTAACTCCACAAGGAGGGATAATGCGCTTTGCTTTCCCCTTAACAGAGCCGAGGACGAACAATGAAGCTGAATACGAAGCTTTGATAGCAGGCCTCGAGATCGCCGTCGACATGGGAATTGAAAACCTCCTTATATACGGAGATTCTCAACTGGTCGTTAGTCAAGTAAACGGCGACTACCAAACATGCAAGCCAAAGTTGGTGAAGTACGGCGAAAAGGTGCAACAACTGTTAACCCAAATTCCTTCCTACACTTTGGAAAGCATACCGCGCGGAAAATAGCAAAGCAGATGCACTAGCTAAGCTCGCTAAAGAACTGGCCGACGAGAACCTCGATGGCGTAAGGATCGTGGTACAAATCCGTCGGGTACTTGCCCCAGCGGAAATATCTCCGGAATCATCCGAGGAAAAGGGAGCGACTTAGCAAATGGCTATGCAAATAAAAGACTAGGAAAAGGCTGAGAATTGGAGAGAAGTCTTTATAGACTACTTCAAATCCCGTCAAACACCTGAAGATGCGTTCTCAAGACATCAGCTTATGAAACGAGCTCTGTCTTTCGCCTTCGTCAATGATACTCTATACAAGAGGTCATTTGATTCTCTGTGGTTGAGATGCCTGGGACCTGAAGAGGCGAAGAGAGTCATTCAGGAAGTTCATGACGGACTCTGCGGTTCTCACCAAGCAGGACCAAAGATGAAGTTGAAGATTAAACGGATGGGCTACTAATGGCCCACGATGATTCGGGACTACCTCGAATATGCGAAGCAATGCCATTCATGCCAGATTCATGGGGACTTTATCCATCAGCACCCAAATCCACTACACCCAACAGTGGCTAGCTGGCCGTTTGAAATGTGGGGAACTGACATAATCGGCCCCATCGAACCAGCATCGTCCAGAGGACAACGTTTCATTTTGGCGACGACTGATTACTTCTCCAAATAGGCAGAAGCAGTACCGCTGAGGGAAGTGAAGACGGAGAATATCCTCCATTTCTTCAAGACGCGCGTCATTTATCGATTCGGAACGCCGAGACGGATCATCTCCGATAACGGGCCAGCCTACAGAAGCCACAAGATCATCCGCTTCACACAAAAACACAACATAGACTGGAGATATTCCTCAGTTTATAATCCCCGAGCTAACGGTCTAGATGAGGCTTTCAACAAGACCTTGACGAAGATCGTAAAGAAGATGATGTCCCGAAATAAAAGGGACTGGCATGAGAGACTGTAAGAAGCTCTCTGGGCGTATCGAACGACATTCAAAACGGCCACGAACACAATGCCGTACGCATTGGTATTCGGTACAGAAGCAGTACTCCTCCTCGAGATAGAGTTACCCTCTCTACGAATGGCAGTCCATTATGAGCTAACGGACGAAGAGAACGTGTAGGGTTCCTAGGCACTCTCAAGAGGTCTCACAGGGCATCAACCATGCCAATTTCGAAAATTATGGTGCCGAGAAACCCTAGTGTACGGATCGTTGGCTAGATTTCTAGGCGAAAAAGAAACTAGTTAACAATTAACTACAAGAATACGGAAATACAACCTTTGTAGATCCGGTCCTCCACCTCCACGGCTCCGTGATGAAGTCATCTCCGCTGTCCAAATCAAAATCCGGGCTCTAGCGTCGGCTTCATCGGAGAAAGAGCGGGCAAGTTCGTCGGCTTCGTGCCGAAGATGATCTACGTCGAGACATCGCTAGATCAAGCTCCAACTTCACCAAGTGATGAAACTTGTGAAGAAAACACACTCTACTACTTGGCAAGAGGTAGAGGATGAAGAAATAGGAAGTGGGTTCAATTTAGAATTGGATTTCTCACTCTTTTCCATCAATCACCATTGATGGAGCTTGCTTTCTTCACTTGAAGAAATGAAGAAGAAGAAGAAGAATATTGTTATGATAAGTTAATTAAAAAAGAATAGAAAATCAATACTTATCATAATTCTAACTATGGTTATGTGTAGAGAATTGACCAAGGTTAAAGGAATGGTTAGGGTTAAGGATGAGATAAGAATGGTTACAAAGTCAAAGCTTCATGAAGCTTCAACTAAACTCCAAAACTAGCAACCATTCTTTTCTCATTTATTCAAAAATAAATAAATAAATAAATAAGTAAGATAAGAAAACCCTAATCATTAGTTTAACCATGGCTTAATTCATTACACTTAACTATAGTTAAACATGTATTATCAAACATGATACAATCAAGTGCACAAAAGTATATCACATATACAACTTGTGCAATCCAAGTGAGAGAATCCATATAAAGTGAACCAATACCAGTTAATGCAAAGTAATATATCAAATATATAATTATGCATTAAATCATTAAATCAACACTTGATTCAATGATCCGGTCATGTCGCACACAACCGACTAGTATACAATGTATCGGCTTATCGAATCAATCCTTGATTCGATAACTAGGTTATATCGCATACAACCATTCGACACATTCATCGCGAGAATGGAATACGGTATCACATACACGTATTATTCTCGGTCCCGCACATATCTCATATGCGCTCCTATTTCGTTTCGCTTGAGCCAGGAAACCTCTGTGTAGGACTCTAAAGACTCGTCAATACGCCGGCAGCAGGTGATGATCATATCAAGCACCCACAAGCCGCAAGCGGTCTGCTAAACGTAACGGCCACCCGGGTATTGAGCGATCAGAAGATTGACGAGCAAGCCCGCTCACACTCCAGTGAATCCAACCAGTAACACTACCGTACAGTCCGGTCTGATCGTCTGATATGTCGCATATCTCGCCTAGGGGTGGTAAACGTCAGACCCCAATAGCTCGATAAGTCATGTCGATATGAGGTCTATAACAATTCGAGAAACTACTGGTAACACTTACCAGTAAATCTCAGCAACCCTGGCCAGGGATTTCCTGTTATAGCCAATCGAAGACAGCGCAACATCAACTCCCTATACCGGGAGAGACGAATCCCCTCCTATCGCTCATTGCCTCCATGTGACTCGGGACTGTACCCAAAAACCACCGTTTTGCACGCCCTCTTGGACGTGGTAAGATGGAAATCAAAGCACAGTGGGAACCACACAAGACTCTATGACGATCTCGGGTCAACAGACTACTCTGTACCAGTGTCACCAGAGAACTGCCATCTGACGTGAGGTATAATACCATCTGGGAGTTCTCGGCGAGTCCGTCCAGTGTACCCAGTCTCTACTGAGCACCCGTATATCATCTCTGATGTCAAACACCAATGGATATGGGATCATCCATCGCCCATCTGTATGGGTCGAGAAGGTACACGCTAGTCTACTCTGGTATATCGATGCCCTGTCTCGATACACCCACGACTAGGGACTTTGAAGGATGTACTTATGGACTACCATGTCCCCACTAGTATGATCCGCATCATAGTCCAGGTAGTCAAGTACATATCCTAAGGGCTTTACCAACATGTAACAGAGAGACAAAACAGTATACACGTTAAGGTAAAGAGCAACCAGATAGCATACTATCATGTCGAGTAAGAAAGTCCTCCCTATATATGTCCCAGCATCCACTACAATATACATCCTATGTATAGTAATGGCCTCTAGGGCATACATATAACTAACAATCTCCCACTTGCACTAGGGCCATCTGTAGCAGTGGTTGCAGTATCTCATACTCAACCATCCCATAAAAAATCTCTCTTTGGGAACAGGCCTTTGTGAGTGGATCCGCTGTGTTGTCCTCAGAATCTACTCTCCTAACCTCGATCACCCTGGAGATCAACTATCTCCATGATCAGGCGATGCTGCCTTAGAATAAGTCTGGATCACTGATGGGACCGGCGTTCCTCGGCATGAGCCACAACTCCATTGTCTCACAATGGTAGGAACGTAGTTCATCTCATGAACTAATATACACCCAAACATCCTCTTTGGTAGCATCTTAAGTAGCGATGTATCCTGCCTTTATCGTCTAGTATGTCACGGTATCTAGCTTGGAACTCTTCCAACATACCGTCCCTTTACTGAGGGTAAAGACAATGCCTGCGACTGACATTCAGTCGTCTTTATCACCCTGGAACCCTTCCAGTGATTCTCCCCAGGATCAACTGATACCATCTCACTACAGCTAGTGAGAATCCTAACATCCAATTAGATCTATCTCATAGATCCAAAAACAGTATTTAGGAGGTATCACTTTGATCCTTTATGGAGAATCATTGTGATATGCGGAGATTGACCGAGCGTAGCATAGGAAACTCTTTCCTTATCAAGAGTATGTCATCCACGTACTCTACGAGGATCATTACCATACTCCCTACTACCTTTTTGTATATACAAGGTTCATCTACCATTTTGATGATGTCAAACTGTTTGACTATTACATCAAAACAGACGTTCCAACTCCGCGATGCCTGCTTTATCATATAAAACATCTTGCACACGTTTCCACTGCTCCCACTGTCTACGAGGCCCTCTGGCTGTGTACTTATAGACGCACTCTTCTAAAACATCATTTAGAAAAGCAGTCATGGCACCCAACCGCCAGATATCGTAGTTATGGTATGTAGCCATGGCAAGTAGGATCTGGATGGACTTAAGCATAGCTACTGGAAAAGGTTTCATCATTATCCACACCTGGTCAATGATGCAAACTTTTAACAAGTCTAGCTTTGAAAGTCTCAACTTTTCCATCTACACCAAGTAATCTTCTCAAGATATACTTGCTCCTGATGGGGATTTAACCCTTCAGATATAGCAACCAAAGTCCATACTTTGTTGGTGTATAAGGATTCCATCTCAGATCGCTAAGCATCCAGCCATTCTTACAGAGTCTTACTCCTGATGGCCAGCTCGAAGCTAGTTGGGTCATCATCTCATGATGCAATCCTCGCTCCCACTGTCACAGAGCAACTGAAGTATCTCTCAGGTGGGTGAGGAACCCTACTAGATCGGCGGAGAGGCTGAGGTTCGTTGGAATCTACTGAATCCTTTGGTTCTACCAAATTATTTGCTGTTTTTGTATAGCTGGAACCTTTCCAGTTCTACATTACAGACCTTGCCTCGAGTTTGTCCGAATTCTGCTTTTAGACATAGGCCGGACAACCCCAAATCTTAACTAACTTAAGACATGGGCTCTTACCATACCATATCACATATGAAGTGGTAGGCAACTTATTTGATTGGAACCCTATTCAATAGGTATGCAGCTTCATAAGTGCATAACTCCCTAAAAGAAATAGGTAACTCAGTAATACTCATCATAGAGCACACCATATCATATAGGGTGTGATTGCTCCGCCCCGATATACCATCGTGCTATGGTGTATTCGGAGGAGTAATGCCGAGAGAGAATCTCATTCTCCTTTAGAATAGTCCAGGATTTCCGTGCTCAAGTATTCTCCTCCTTGATCACATCAAAGGACATAATACTTATACCCGTAAATTGGTTCTCTACTTCTAACTTATATTCCGTGAATATCTCAAAAGGTTCGGACTTTTGTTTCAACAAGAACATATGTCTGAATCTAAAGAGATCATCAGAGAACGTAATGAAGTATAAAGAACCAGTCTTGGCATGTGTAGACAGGGGACCTACATACATCAACATGTATCATCCCAAGAGTTCACTAACTCTTTCTCTGTTTCCAATAAACAGAGCTGTGGTCATCTTATCTTTGTGACATGACTGGCGAGTTTCACAAGATGTAAATTCAAACTAATTTAAATATGCATCTTTATGTAACTCTGCTAGTCGGGTCGCATTGATATGACCTAGTCTACAATACCTCAAGAAGGATCCGTTCATTTCTGAACTCTTCCTCTTGTGTGTGTTCTGTATACTAAGAACTGTAGTTTGATTTAGAACATCAATGCTTTTAGATAACATGCCTGAACCGATCAACTTTTGATATAGGAAATGTTCAAAACATTATCCATCAATACAAAATTTTATCGTTTCTTTACTAATAAAGAGACAGATATGATTTTGTATATCAGGTTCGGTATCTAATAACATTCGTTCAGAATCAATGTATCGGTAATACAGGGTGACAGTGACCGACAGACTTGGCTGCAACTCTTGCCCCGTTTTCTGCCTCATGAAACTTATCACCCGTTCTCAGTTTTTCTACCTTTCTGTAGCCCTATGTAACAGATTACATATCTGGGATCCTGATCTGGTATCACATACCCAGGACGTAGAGGATACAGAGAAACAGTTCTTTGTAATGAACGCACCCGAAGATGATGCATCAACATGCACTCTCTTCGTTTGGGCGGCACGGGAATTCTGGTAATCCCCAATTTCCTGCTCTGTCTTATAACAATTATAAGTTGGAGCGGGACCAACGTTCCCCAGCTCAGTATAACAAGCGGGTTCGGTCAAATATCCATATTATTATCTTGATTAAGGCGTGATATGGTCGCTACCTGGAGAGAGAGAAGAAAACACTCAGCGTGCGCTCTGTCAAGAATAGATTGGTTATTATTTTATCTAATCAGGATGGCTCCCACTGCTTTTTATCAAATCTTCCTTCAAACCCTAAAAGGAAAGACTAGCCGGGATTAATTACACACTACAAGTTCGCCAATCTTTCAGCCAGGCCAATGTCGGTACTTTGAGGGAGGTCCCCCGTGCTTTCGCACAAACCTAATTACTGTAAACCTCGTTTTCCCAGAGGCGTAACCCCGTTGACACCTTTCTAGACACCTACTTGATCGGCTAATTGTAATGTATAAAACTCTCCCAGGAGTAACTCTTACTCGCAGCGGGTATCGGGATCCAACTATCTCATAGAAGGTATGCAATCTCATTGCAAATTTCAACACTTGAAATTCCCGATAATATTTTGCCCCTAGCGTCCTATGACCTTGACAGAGGTCAACAAACCATAGGGTGCTAGTCAAGTTCAACCCGTCATTTCCTGATTGAAGTAAACCCACCCGCACGACCCTTGACAGAGGTCAACAAGGTCGCACGACTACCCTAAATCAATCACATCATATGCTTATGCAGATAAGCACTAATCAGCTACCGCACACTACGCCTTGACAGAGGTCAACAAACGCAGCACGAATACTAACCAGTACATATCTGAAATGACGGAGGGCTACGACAGGTTTTTCTGAAAACCTATTGCGTAATGAACTTGATATCGTTGTAGAATCAAATGAATTTTGAAATGGAGTGTTTTTGAGGCTTTTCTAGTTTTGCTAAAGGAGTCACTCCCGGTGAAGGGATCGTCGGTCCTTTCCTCGTCGAATGAGGTGCGGGATATATCACATATATCACTGTGCAAAGCAAAAACACTTAAAAGCAATCAAAAGACAAACCGAGTGTGTAGCATCTACCAGTTATTGCTAAAGGAGTCACTCCCGGTGAAGGGATCTCGGTCCTTTCCTCATCGAATAAGGTGCAGGATATATCATATATACCGCTGTGCAAAGCAAGAACTGTAGCTACCTGTTTTATTTTGAAATTCGATTCTACAACATCTTAGGTTTCTTTTATTTCATTAATCACATTAATGAAGTCCCATCAATTATGTACCTAAACATCACAGATAAATACGACGTACACTTATGCCATCCGCATTCGCCTCGATGTCCCCTCGTGCACCGTTAGGTTAGGTAACTAACGGCAGAGCGGGACAGGGCTAGCGCGGGTGTAAAACATAAGTAACATCTATATAATATATCATATATACTATATACTGTATCTATCACAGAACATCACATGATCACATCACAGATATCGCAGCAGAAGAATCATATGAAATATTGGATATACTAGGACGTCCGTGTTTTCAATACGAGCCAGTATAAAACACGGATTCCACGGTCGTGATGAATAGCCAAACCCACACCCCTAGACCCCTACGAGAGCGGCAAGCAACCCTACCAATTCTAGAGTTAGGAGACCCGGACTCGACTCCTCGAGTTGGTCTCCCACTGGACTCCAGAACCCGGTTACTTGTGCCCTCCTCCTTGGGTCTATCCTAGTGCAGAAAAGTAAATAATATACAAGAGGTGACAACTTCCGCAACCTGGAAGCGCCCCAATAAAAGAATATTACATACAAGTTTTTACATGAATGAAAATGAAAAACACTCATCTCACATAAAAAACCCCGGCTATTCAAACACGACGATCCAATATAACATATCCAGCAACACATAACATCACATGTCATCAACGTAAGTAAATATGCGCATCCCAATTGTCGTTGACATATAGCAACGAAACCGGCGATATCACATATTACACTTACGGTCACAGAAAAGAAAGTGTAAAACTACAACAGTTGGAATCCACAACCACCTCAGACATCGCATGCCTGACCAAATGAATTACTTAGACATCGCATGCCTAACAATTATAAACCCCGCATTTTAGTCTCATTATCGAAAACACTTTTCAATATCAAGTCGGGCAATTCAACAGGATTCCCGACATTCTGATCGAATGCTCGTCGCAAACTTCAGTAGGCGGCTGCACCCCCGACGCCGTCGACGAAGTGCACCAAGGCGGAACACCGCCACCGCGAGCACCCGAACGGATGCTTTCGGCGACGGGGTTCTCCTACAGTCACTTGGTCGGGGCTATGGAGTGAGGCTGTCTATTAAGTTTACCCGGCGAGTATCTGCATACGCTACGTGATTGCGACGGACTTTTGATCACATCAAAATTCCGTGGCAACCGATCAAGTGAGACTAAACTGCTATATTTATAACATTCATTCAGTTATCTCATAACTTTTTGTGAATTCCAATTATTGTATCCCATTCCAGATAAACAGAAAATGTTAAACTTTTCGATCGAACATTCAAACACCCAAGTTTTCCCAATACAGATCAACACATGAAATAAGTCTAACAACATTCAGTTCGTGCCTCAGTACCAACGGTCCAGCCGTAGAAGGGTCAAGCCAACGCCTCACATGTGGCACGCCGTACTGCCCCAAACCCGAAGGTTCAAAGGGCAGTTCAAGACGGTCACATAATCGAGTTAAGGTTTGTTGTCTTCTAGAGGGTCCATCGCGTTACTTGCACTACTTAGAACGTCGTTAAACTACGGAAAAATCCAACACTTGGAAATTTCCCGACAGGGGAAAAATTGGGTATTTGTATCCGGTCGAACTTTTTAACATATTCAAAAATTTATCCGGAAAGCCACATAGACAAAATCTGATAATCCGATCGAACATTCGAATCCCCAAAACAACCCAGAAAATTCAACTCTTGAATAAATATTAAAAATTCCCAGGAAAACCAGAACTGAAAACTATGAATTAAGGTGCAAATTTCGATAAGCAAAAAGACAAAGTTGCCGCGGATCCGCGGCGAGATTATGGAATTGGGCGCTCGAATTTTGCCTTAATCCTTATATCTTCCTGCTGATTTTTCTGAATATTTTTAATCTGGAAAAATCCACGTTTTTGAAAAAAGGACAGAGAGCATGGAAATTTTGGGTTTTCGGGTCGTTCGGACTTCAAACTCCGTCTAAACTTCGCCTAAGGCTCTAGCTAGGCTCTGATACCACTGTAAGGTTCCTAGACACTCTCAAGAGGTCTCACAGGGCATCAACCATGCCAATTTCAAAAATTATGGTGCCGAGAAACCCTAGTGTACGGATCGTTGGCTAGATTTCTAGGCGAAAAAGAAACTAGTTAACAATTAACTACAAGAATACGGAAATACAACCTTTGTAGATCCGGTCCTCCACCTCCACGGCTTCGTGATGAAGTCATCTCCGCTGTCCAAATCAAAATCCGGGCTCTAGCGTCGGCTTCATCGGAGAAAGAGCGGGCAAGTTCGTCGGCTTCGTGCCGAAGATGATCTACGTCGAGACATCGCTAGATCAAGCTCCAACTTCACCAAGTGATGAAACTTGTGAAGAAAACACACTCTACTACTTGGCAAGAGGTAGAGGATGAAGAAATAGGAAGTGGGTTCAATTTAGAATTGGATTTCTCACTCTTTTCCATCAATCACCATTGATGGAGCTTGCTTTCTTCACTTGAAGAAATGAAGAAGAAGAAGAATATTGTTATGATAAGTTAATTAAAAAAGAATAGAAAATTAATACTTATCATAATTCTAACTATGGTTATGTGTAGAGAATTGACCAAGGTTAAAGGAATGGTTAGGGTTAAGGATGAGATAAGAATGGTTACAAAGTCAAAGCTTCATGAAGCTTCAACTAAACTCCAAAACTAGCAACCATTCTTTTCTCATTTATTCAAAAATAAATAAATAAATAAATAAGTAAGATAAGAAAACCCTAATCATTAGTTTAACCATGGCTTAATTCATTACACTTAACTATAGTTAAACATGTATCATCAAACATGATACAATCAAGTGCACAAAAGTATATCACATATACAACTTGTGCAATCCAAGTGAGAGAATCCATATAAAGTGAACCAATACCAGTTAATGCAAAGTAATATATCAAATATATAATTATGCATTAAATCATTAAATCAACACTTGATTCAATGATCCGGTCATGTCGCACACAACCGACTAGTATACAATGTATCGGCTTATCGAATCAATCCTTGATTCGATAACTAGGTTATATCGCATACAACCATTCGACACATTCATCGCGAGAATGGAATACGGTATCACATACACGTATTATTCTCGGTCCCGCACATATCTCATATGCGCTCCTATTTCGTTTCGCTTGAGCCAGGAAACCTCTGTGTAGGACTCTAAAGACTCGTCAATACGCCGGCAGCAGGTGATGATCATATCAAGCACCCACAAGCCGCAAGCGGTCTGCTAAACGTAACGGCCACCCGGGTATTGAGCGATCAGAAGATTGACGAGCAAGCCCGCTCATACTCCAGTGAATCCAACCAGTAACACTACCATACAGTCCGGTCTGATCGTCTGATATGTCGCATATCTCGCCTAGGGGTGGTAAACGTCAGACCCCAATAGCTCGATAAGTCGTGTCGATATGAGGTCTATAACAATTCGAGAAACTACTGGTAACACTTACCAGTAAATCTCAGCAACCCTGGCCAGGGATTTCCTGTTATAGCCAATCGAAGACAGCGCAACATCAACTCCCTATACCGGGAGAGACGAATCCCCTCCTATCGCTCATTGCCTCCATGTGACTCGGGACTGTACCCAAAAACCACCGTTTTGCACGCCCTCTTGGACGTGGTAAGATGGAAATCAAAGCACAGTGGGAACCACACAAGACTCTATGACGATCTCGGGTCAACAGACTACTCTGTACCAGTGTCACCAGAGAACTGCCATCTGACGTGAGGTATAATACCATCTGGGAGTTCTCGGCGAGTCCGTCCAGTGTACCCAGTCTCTACTGAGCACCCGTATATCATCTCTGATGTCAAACACCAATGGATATGGGATCATCCATCGCCCATCTGTATGGGTCGAGAAGGTACACGCTAGTCTACTCTGGTATACCGATGCCCTGTCTCGATACACCCACGACTAGGGACTTTGAAGGATGTACTTATGGACTACCATCTCCCCACTAGTATGATCCGCATCATAGTCCAGGTAGTCAAGTACATATCCTAAGGGCTTTACCAACATGTAACAGAGAGACAAAACAGTATACACGTTAAGGTAAAGAGCAACCAGATAGCATACTATCATGTCGAGCAAGAAAGTCCTCCCTATATATGTCCCAGCATCCACTACAATATACATCCTATGTATAGTAATGGCCTCTAGGGCATATATATAACTAACAGAACGCTCATCTTCGGCTTGAGGAGCTTGATGCCCTTGATGAAACCCGGCTCATAGCGCAACAAAATCTGGAGGCTTATAAAGCAAAGATGACGCGCTCATATGAAAGATTGACCAGGCCGAGGACATTTCACCAAGGTGAACTCGTGTTAGTGGTCAAAAGACCTATGATCCCCAATCGTGCCAACCGGGGTAAATTCGAGCCGAACTATGAAGGCCCGTACATCATAGACAAGGTCTACCAGGGTGGAGCCTATCTACTCATGGACATGCACGGTGAAAGACCCTTCAGGCCAATAAACGGTCGTTTCCTGAAGAAGTACTACGCTTGACGAGTCACGGCCTAGGTCAATGATAGATGAAGACGACTATGTCCGCTCGCTATCTTCCTAAGTCCAAACTCTACAAGTAGTAACCGGATTACTTTACAACGGACCGAAACGTCCTTAAACTAACAGTGGACCGAAACGTCCTTAAACTAATGACGGACCACTACGTCCTAAAACTAGCTGTTGACCGAGATGTCGATAAACTACGGTGGATTGCAACATCCCAAAGCCGATAAAAAAAACAAAAAAAAATGGTATGCCCATAAGCAAAAAAGGCGCGGATGAAAACCTGAAAGGGCTCCGTGAGTAAAAACAGCAAGGCTACCGGCGAGTGTTTGTGAAAACCCGAAAGGGCGCAACCTCGTTAGGAAAAAAAAGAAGAAGAGAATAAAAAAAGAGAAAACGGTATGTCCATAAGCAAAATGGGCACGGATGAAAACCTGAAAGGGCTCCGTGAGTAAAAACAGCAGGGCTACCGGCGAGTGTTTGTGAAAACCCGAAAGGGCGTAACCTCGTTAAAAGTCACTTACAGGGTCCTCTCGACCTTGTAAGGAGAAACCACCCGCGTGGGATCCTTACGACTCACAAGAGAGCAACACACTTAAGGATCCTCACGATTCCTAAGGAAAAATTACACTTGCGAGATCCTTACGACTCGTAAGGAGAACTCTCTTATGGGACCCTCACGGCTCATAAGATTTGAAAGTCTTAAGTTACAGAGACCTAAACCTGTTCTTAAGCAACCCCCACAACCTCCGATACTGCCATACAAGTGGTTCAATACTGACCCTTGTATACAATCCACGGGCGTGAATAAACATTTCCCTTACCAAGTCTCATCCGTGACTGGGGATATGTTCGCACGGTGAACAACCCTTGTAAGTCCTCTCGACTTATAAGGAGAAAGCACTCTTGTAGGATCCTTACGACTTATAAGAGAATATACACTTAGGAATCCTCACGATTCCCAAGGAGAAAACACACCTACGAGATCCTCACGACTTGTAGGGAGAAATACCTTTGTGAGACCCTTACGGTTCATGAAGTCAAAAGCCTTAGTCGACAGGATCCTAACCCTGTTTACTAAGCCACCTTTGTTCAACATTGACAGAGGCAAATGATGATTCGCTCCTGACAATATCTCAATTGTAGCGATGCTGATGCCTAAACCGGTATCAAATTCCAAGTCCTTTCATGGCAAATGATGATTCGCTCCTGGCAATATTCCAGTTGTAGCGATGCTGATGCTGAGATTGGCACCAGATCGATAAAAAAACAGCCGAAATGATTGGGCAACTCGCAATAAAAAGCAGCGAGTGAGAATAAAATAAATAGCCGAAATGATGGGGCAACTCGCAATAAAAAGCAGCGAGTGAGAATAAAATAAATAGCCGAAATGATTGGGCACCGCGAAAAATAGCCGAAATGATTAGGCGATCGTGACTTTCGCAATATAAAAGCTGAAATGATAGAGCATCGCGGAAAGAAATAAAATGAAAAATATATATAATGAAATTTATGCCCTACAGGCGATGTCACAGTAATCCCTGTATACAATCCAGGGGCGTAAACACAGAAGGAAATATATCTTCCCTCCCCATGCTCCATCAGAAAACGGAGCCAAGTCTTGACGGCAACTCATATAGGGCCCAAAAGACAATCGGAGATCATCTCACCCCAGCGTGGAGTGATCACCACTTCGACGTTCGTCTCTATACAGCAGACGAAATGTCACTACAACGTCCCTCCTCCAACGGGATTCGGACACATCACAGCAAGCGAAGCGAAGGCCAAATTCCTAGCTTCAGGGTCTTGACGGTAACTCATATAAAACCTGAAAGACCACCAGAGATCATCTCAACCCCAGGGAAATCAGTGTCCTTGGTAAATGCCTCGATTCAGGGAAACCAGCGTCCTTGACGAGAAGATCTTGATTCGCGTCGACCCGCGGAGAAATCAGTGTCTTTGCAGGAATACCTCAATTCGTCTCAACCCCGAGGAAATCAGTGTCCTTGGCAACCTCCTCGATTCAGGTAAATCAGTGTCCTTGACGAGAGCACCTCGATTCGCGTCGACCCGCAGAGAAATCAGTGTCTTTGCAGGGATACCTCGACTCGTCTCAACCCCAGGGAAATCAGTGTCCTTGGCAACCTCCTCGATTCAGGGAAACCAATGTCCTTGACGAGAGCATCTCGATTCGCGTCGACCTGCAGAGAAATCAGCGTCTTTGCAGGAATACCTCGACTCGTCTCAACGCCGAGGAAATTAGCATCCTTGGCAACCTCCTCGATAAAGGGAAATCAGTGTCCTTGACGAGAGCATCTCAATTCGCGCCGATCCGTAGAGAAATCAGTGTCTCTGCAGGAATATACGACGCCAGTAAACCGGAGTCACGGCAAATTTCCCAGTTCCATGACTCGATTGTACATCAATGACCGAGAGTCAAACCCCTGACCCCGTGAGAGGCGGATAAAGGCAACTTTACCCATCACTTGTGAGTTCTCACGACTCGTAAGGGAGTAAAATTCTCTTGTGAAATCCTTATGACTCTCAAGAGAAAACGCACTTAGGAATCCTCACGATTCCTAAGGAGAAAATACACCTACGAGATCCTCTCGATCCGTAGGGAGAAAAGTCTTTGTGAGACCCTCACGGCTCATAAAGTTGAAAAGTCTTAGGCAGCAGATCTGAACCTGCGGCCTAAGCCATCGCTACCTCTTGAAGAAACCAAGACAGGATGCTCGTTCTATCATCTGTCGACCATGTTTGCTAAAGTAATATGCTGATAATAAAAGAAAGAAGAAGGCGGAGAAATGACACAAGACATTATAAAGAATGTATATCTTTTATTCATAAATTTGATTGAGTACAAGATACATTGTGTTAAAGAATAAAAAAAACAAATACATTTTTATTTACAATTATAAATGATACAAAATGTTCATGGAGAAGGAAGTGTCTTCAACAAATCCGCGAGCTGCTCTCGCACTTCCTTCAGCGCCTCCTCCTGAGCGGCTGCCGCGGCTACTTCGGCTTCCACATAGGCCCGCTGCTGCAGGTAGGATGAAAGTTGCTCCTCAACTGCCTGCTGGGCTGCCTCCTGATTAGGTGCATCCCGCTCGACGACGTCAAGCTGCTGCCTCAGTGTTAACCCTTCGGAGATGTAGGGTTCCTAGGCATACTAATGAGCTCTCACAAGGCATCAACCATGCCAATTTTAAATTTTACAAGTGCCGAGAAACCCTAATACGGATTCGTTGACTAGAGATAAGGCGAAAAGTGAAACTAGTTAACATTTTAACTAAAAGAAAGAGGCTACAACCTTTGTAGATCCGGTTCTCCACTTCCTTAGCTCCACGTAGACGTCCCCTCGCTGTCCATATCGGATCTCGGACTCTAGCATCGGCTTCATCGGAGAAATGGGTGGACTAGGTTGTCGACTTCGATGCCGAAGAAGATCTACGTCGAGGCAACACAAGATCAAGCTCTAACTTCACCAAGTCGTGAAACTTGTGAAGAAAACACCCTATACTACTTGGCAAGAGGTAGAGGATGAAGAAATAGGAGGTGGGTTCACTTTAGAATTGGATTTCTCACTCATTTACTCAAGATGCCATTAAAGCTAGTAAGCTTTTCTTCTTGTTCAAGAGGAAGAAGATGAAAGAATATGATAAGTCTTTTTTAAAAAGAAAAACAATATGAATACTTATCATATCCTAACCTTGGTTAGGTGTAGAGAATAGACCATGGTTACTTTTAGTGGTTAGGGTTAAGCATGAGACAAGAATGGTGGACTTGTTCAAAGCTTCATGAAGCTTCAACAAGCATCCAAAGAAAGCCACCATATCATATTTATCTTTTCCATAATGGAAAAATAAATAAATAAATAAATAAGCAAATAAACAAAACCCTAATCATTAACTTAACCATGGTTTAATTCTTTGCACCAACCCAAGTGAGTATGTATCATCAAACATGATACAATCAAGTGCACACAAAATATATCACATATACAATGTGCACATCAAGTGAGAAAATCCTTTTAAAATGAACCAATACTAGTTAATGCAAAGTAATATATCAAATATATAATTATACATTAAATCATTAAATCAACACTTGATTCAATGATCCGGTCATGTCGCATATAACCGACTAGTATCCAATGTATCGACTTATCGAATCAATCTTTGATTCGATAACTAGGTTATATCGCATACAACCATTCGAAAAATTCATCGCGAGAATGAAATATGGTATCACATACACGCATTATTCTCGGTCCCGCACATATCTCATATGTGCACCTATTTCGTTTCGCTTGAGCCAGGAAACCTCTGTGTAGGACTCTAAAGACTCGTCAATAAGCCGGCAGCAGATGATGATCATATCAAGCACCCACAAGCCGCAAGCGGTCTGCCAAACATAACGGCCACCCGGGTATTGAGCGATCAGAAGATCGACGAGCAAGCCCGCTCACACTCCTGTGAATCCAACCAGTAACACTTACCGTGCAGTCCAGTCAGTTCGTCTGATATGTCGCATATCAAGTTTAGGGGTGGTAAACGTCAGACCCCATTAACCGATAAGTCGTGCCGATGTGAGGCTCATAACGGGTCGAGAAACTACTGGTAACACTTACCAGCAAATCTCTGATCAGCCCTGGCCAGGGACTTCCCTGTTACGGCCAATCGAGCACAGCGCAACATCAACCCCCAATACCGGGAGAGACGAAACCCCTCCTATCGCTCATTGCCTCCATGTGACTCGGGACTGTGCCCAAAAACCACCGTTTTGCATGCCCTCATGGACGTGGTAAGGTGGAGATCAAAGCACAGTAGGAATCACACAAGACTCTATGACGATCTCGGGTCTACAGACTAACCTGCACAAGTGTCACCTGAGAACTGCCATCTGACATGAGGTATAATACTATCTGGGAGTTCTCGGCGAGTCCGTCCAGTGTACCCAGTCTCCACTGAGCACCCGTATACCATCTCTGATGTCAAACACCAATGGATATGGGATCATCCATCGCCCATCTCATGGGTCGAGAAGCGTATACGCTAGTCTATACTGGTATATCGATGCCCCGTCTCGATACACCCACGACTAGGGACCTTGAAGGATGTACTTATGGACTACCATGTCCCCACTAGTATGATCTGCATCATAGTCCAGGTAGTCAAGTACACATCCTAAGGGCTTTACCAACATGTAACTACAAGACAGTTTAAAGAGACTAGTGTACATGTTAAGATAAAGAGCAACCAGATAGCATACTATCATATTGAGCAAGAAAGTCATCTCTATATATGTCCAAGCATCCAATATAATATACATCATCTATACAATACTGGCCTCTGGGGCATACATACAACTAACAATCTCCCACTTGCACTAGGGCCAGCTGCTGTAGTATCGCATACCGAGCATCCCGAAGAGTCTCTCAAACTGTATCTGGGGAATGGCCTTCGTGAGTGGATCCGCCGTGTTGTTCTTCGTGTCAACCCTCCTGACCTCGATCTCTCGGCGATCAACAATCTCCCGGATCAGGTGATACCGCCTCAGAATATGCCTGGATCGCTGATGGGACCTGGGTTCCTTGGCCAAAGCCACCGCTCCATTGTTATCACAATACAAAGGTATTGGATGCTCAATGGATGGAACCACTCCAAGTTCAGTAATGAACTTCTTGATCCAGACAGCCTCTTTGGCAGCGATGTATTCAGCCTCCATCGTCGAGTCTGCCACGGTTTCTTGCTTGGAACTCTTCCAGCTAACCGCCCCTCCGTAAAGGGTAAAGACAAATCCCGACTGCAACTTAGAGTCGTCCTTATCACTCTGGAAGCTCGAATCGGTAAAGGACTCCACTTGGAGTTCTCCGTTACCATACACCAAGAGCATCTCTTTAGTCCTTCGCAAGTACTTGAGAATGCTCTTCGCAGCTGTCCAGTGACTCTCTCCAGGATCAGCTTGATACCTGCTCACTACACTTAGTGAGTATGCAACATCGGGTCTGGAACATAGCATCGCGTACATGATAGAGCCTACAGCCGAAGCATAGGGTATCCCTTGCATGCAAGCTCTCTCCAAATCAGTCTTGGGAGACATCTCTTTAGAGAGAGTGACTCCGGAGATCGTGGGCAAGTTCCCACGCTTGGATTCTTCCATACTAAACCTCTTTAGTATGGTGTCAATGTACCTGGATTGGGACAATCCCAATATCCGTTTGGATCTATCTTTATAGATCCTAATTCCCAATATGCAGGAGGCATCACCAAGATCTTTCATTGAGAATCTTTGTGATAAGAAGAGCTTGACCGATTGCAGCATAAGAATATCATTTCCTATCAAGAGTATGTCGTCCACGTACAATACGAGGAAGACAACCTTACTCTCTGCCACCTTCTTGTAGATACAAGGTTCATCTGGGTTTTTGACGAAATCAAACTCTTTGATAACGACGTCAAAGCAGATGTTCCAACTCCGCGATGCTTGCTTTAATCCATAAATGGATTTAAGCAGCTTGCATACCTTCCCGCTGCTCCCACTGTCTACGAAGCCCTCTGGCTGAGTCATGTACACGCACTCTTCTAAATCACCGTTTAGAAAGGCGGTCTTAACATCCATTTGCCAGATTTCGTAGTCATGATATGCAGCGATGGCAAGCATGATCCGGATGGATTTAAGCTTAGCCACTGGAGAAAAGGTTTCGTCATAGTCCACACCTGGTCTTTGACGAAAACCCTTTGCAACAAGTCTAGCTTTGAAAGTCTCCACCTTCCCATCTACACCAAGTTTTTTCTTGAAGATCCACTTGCTCCCGATGGGTTTTACCCCTTCAGGAGCAACTTCCAAAGTCCATACTTTGTTGGTGTACATGGATTCCATCTCGGACCGCATAGCATCTAGCCATTTCACTGAGTCCCTACTCGTGATGGCCTGCTCGAAGCTAGTTGAGTCATCATCCTCCATGATGCAATCCTCGCTCCCACCATCCATGAGAAAACCGTAGTATCTCTCAGGTTGGCAAGGAACCCTACTAGATCGGCGGAGTGGCTGGGGTTCATTGGGAGCCACTGAATCTTCTGGTTCCACTAAATCTTCAGTTACGGTTTGTGTATCTGGAACCTCTTCCAGCTCTACCACTTTGCCACTAATTTCTTTTTCAAGGAATTCCTTTTCTAAAAAGGTGGCATGTTGAGCAACAAACACTTTTTGTTTCTCCCTGTGGTAGAAAAAATACCCATATGAGTTCTTTGGATATCCCACAAACTTGCAAAGAACTGACCGTGCCTCGAGCTTGTCCGGATTTTGTTTTTTGACATAGGCTGGACAACCCCATATCTTAACTCGTTTAAGATATGGCCTCTTCCCACTCCATATCTCATATGGTGTGGTAGGTACAGATTTAGATAGAACTTGATTCAATAGGTATGCTGCTGTCTCCAGCGCATGTCCCCAGAAGGAAATAGGTAACTCAGCTGTGCTCATCATAGAGCGCACCATATCTAATAGGGTGCGCTTCCTCCATTCTGATACACCGTTGTGCTGTGGTGTATATGGAGGAGTCAGCTGAGAGAGAATCCGATTCTCTTTTAGGAAGTCCAGGAATTCATTGCTCAAGTATTCACCTCCTCGATCAGATCGAAGGATTTTAATACTTTTTCCAGTTTGGTTTTCAACTTCTTGTTTATATTCTCTAAATTTCTCAAAAGCTTCTGATTTGTGTTTCATCAGGAACACATATCCGAATCTAGAGAGATTGTCAGTGAATGTAATGAAGTACGAAGAACCATCCCTGGCATGTGTAGACATGGGACCGCATACATCACTATGTATCAGTCCCAAGAGTTCGGTAACTCTTTCTCCGTGTCCCGTAAACGGAGTTTTGGTCATCTTGCCTTTGAGACATGACTGGCAAGTGTCATAAGATGAAAATTCGAACGGTTTCAAATATCCATCCTTATGTAACTTAGCCAGTCGTGTCGCATTGATGTGACCCAGTCTACAATGCCACAAGAAGGATTCGTTCAGTTCAGAACTCTTCCTCTTGTGTGTGTTTGTTATGCTCAGAACTGTTGATTGATTTAGAACATAAATGCCATTGCACAACGTGCCTGATCCAACCAACTTTTAGTTACGGAAAATGTTCATAACATTATCCTGTAATACAAAATTATATCCCTCTTTACTCAACAAAGAAACCGATATAATGTTGCATATCAGGTTCGGCATGTAATAGCATTCGTTCAGAACCAATGTATTACCAGTTGGTAATGCAAGGTGATATTCCCCGACAGTCTTAGCTGCAACAATTGAACCATTTCCAACTCTAATGTCTTTATCACCTTCTCCAAGTTCTCTACCTTTCCTGAGCCCATGTAACTGATTACATATATAGGATCCTGACCCGGTATCTAATACCCAGGACGTAGAGCAAATGGAGAAACAGTTCTCTGTAACGAACACACCCGAAGAAAATGCATCATCATGTACTTTCTTCATTCGGGTGGCTTGGGAATCCTGGTATTCCTCTATGTCCTGTTCATTCCTATAACTCTTATAAGAAAGAACGAAACCAACGTTCCCCAGCACAGTAAAACATGCGGGTTCAGTCAATACATCCATATTATTATCTTTATTAGGGCATGACATGGTCGCTACCTGGAGAGAGAGAGAAGAAAACACTTTAGCGTATGCTCTTGCAAGATCGGATTGGTTATTATCTTATCTAATCAGGATGGCTCCCACTGGTTTTTATCAAATCTTCCTTCAAACCCTAAAAGGAAAGACTAGCCGGGATTAATTACACCCTACAACTTCGCCAATCTTTCAGCCAGGCCGGTGTCGGTACTTTGAGGGAGGTTCCCCGTGCTTTCGCACGGACCTAATTAAAGTAAACCTCATTTTCCCAGAGGCGTAACCCCGTTGACACCTTTCTAGACACCTACTTGATCGGCTAATTGTAATGTGCAAAACTCTCCCTGGAGTAACTCTTACTCGCAGTGGGTATCGGGATCCAACTATCTCACAGAAAGTATGCAATCTCATTGCAAATTTCAACACTTGAAATTCCTGATAATGCTTTTGTCCCGAACGATCTATGACCTTGACAAGGTCAACAAACCATAGACCGTAAGTCAAGTTCAACCCGTCATTTCTTGATTGAATCAAACCCACCCGCACGACCCTTGACAAGGTCAACAAGGCCGTACGACTACCCTAATCCAATCTGCATCATATGCATAAACAGATAAATATTGGTCAGCTACCGCACACTGTGCCTTGACAAAGTCAACAAACGCAGCACGAATACTAAACAGGACTTATCTGAAATGACGGAGGGCTACGTCAGGTTTTTCTGAAAACCTATTGCGTAATGAACTTGATATCGTTGTAGAATCAAGTGAAGTTTTGAAATGGAGTGATTTTGAGGCTTTTCTAGTTTTGCTAAAGGGGTCACTCCCGGTGAAGGGATCGTCGGCCCTTTCCTCGTCGAATGAGGTGCGGGATATATCATATATATCGCTGTGCAAAGCAAAACTCCAAAAGCAATCAAAAGCAAACCGAGTGTGTAGCATCTGCCAGTTATTGCTAAAGGGGTCACTCCCGGTGAAGGGATCTCGACCCTTTCCTCATCGAATAAGGTGCAGGGTATAACATATATACCGCTATGCAAAGCAAAACTATAGCTACCCTTTTTGTTTAAAATTTGATTCTACAACATCTTTTAGGTTTCTTTTCTTTCATTAATCACATTAATGAAGTCCCATCATTTAAGTTACCTAAACATCACAGATAAATACGACGTACACTTATGCCATCCGCATTCGCCTCGATGTCCCCTCGTGCATCGTTAGGTTAGGTAACTAACGACAGAGCAGGGCAGGGCTAGTGCGGGTGCAAAACATAAGTAACGTCTATATAATATATCATATATACTATATACTGTATCCATCAGAACATATCAAATGATCACATCACAGATATCGCGGCCGAAAATTTTTTAATACGAGCCAGTATAAAACACGGATTCCACGGTCGTGATGAATAGCCAATCCCACACCCCTAGACCCCTACGAGAGCGGCAAGCAACCCTACCAATTCTAGGGTTAGGAGACCCGGACTCGACTCCTCGAGATGGTCTCCCACTAGACCCTAGAACCCGGTTACTTGTGCTCCCCTCCTTGGGTCTATCCTAATGCGGAAAAGTAAATAATATACATCAACGGTGACATCTTCCGCAACCTGGAAGTGCCCCAATAAAAGAATATTACATACAAGTTTTTACATGAATGAAAATGAAAAACACTCATCTCACATAAAAAAAAACCCGGCTATTCAAACACGACAATCCAATATAACATATCCAGCAACACATAACATCATATGTCATCAACGTAAGTAAGTATGCATACACCGATTGTCGTCGACGTATAGCAACGACAATCGGCAATACCAATGCATACTACACTTACGGTCACAGAAAAGAAAGTGTAAAACTACAACAGTTGGAATCCGCAACCTCTTTAGACATCGCATGCCTAATCAAATGAAATACTTAGACATCACATGCCTAACAATTATAAACCCCGTATTTTAGTCTCATTATTGAAAACTCTTTTCAATATCAAGTGAGACTAAACCGCTAGATTTATAACATTCATTCAGTTATCTCATAACTGTTTGTGAATTCCAATTATTGTATCCCATTCCGGATAAATAGAAAATATTAAACTTTCCGATCGAACATTCGAACACCCAAGTTTTCCCGAAACCGTTCAACACATGAAATAAGTTCAAAGACATTCACTTCATGCCTCAGTACCAACGGTCCAGCCGTAGAAGGGTCAAGCCAACGCCTCACATGTGGCACGCCGTACTGCCCCAAACCCTAAGGTTCAAAGGGCAGTTCAAGACGGTCACATAATCGAGTTAAGGTTTGTTGTCTTCTAGAGGGACCATCGCGTTACTTGCACTACTTAGAACGTCATTAAACTACGGAAAAGTCCAACAATTGGAAATTTCCCGGCAGGGGAAAGATTGGGTATTTACATCCGGTCGAACTTTTTAACATATTCTAAAATATCCGAAAAAATACATAGACGAAGTCTGATAATCCGATCGAATCTACGAACTCCCAATACAACCCAAAATACTCAACTCTTGAGTGCAAATTAAAAATTTCTAGAAAACTCAGTACCTGAAAACATGAATTACTATGCAAAAAATGAAGGCTAATCTCATTAATTGGCCGCGAAACCGCCGCAGAAGCCAAGCTTCTGCCGCGGTTACGCCGTGTATTAGACATATTATGAAGTAATTTTTGCACCGTAATTCTTAGAATTCCCTGCTGAATTTTTTAAGCATTTTTAATCTGGAAAAAACCCAGTTTTTGAAAAAAGTCCAGAGAGCATGAAAAATTAGGGTTTCGATGTTCGTTCGGATTTCAAACGTCGTCTAGACTTCGCCTAAGGCTCTAGCTAGGCTCTGATACCACTGTAGGGTTCCTAGGCACACTAATGAGGTCTCACAAGGCATCAACCATGCCAATTTCAAATTTTACAAGTGCCGAGAAACCCTAATACGGATTCGTTGACTAGAGATAAGGCGAAAAGTGAAACTAGTTAACATTTTAACTAAAAGAAAGAGCCTACAACCTTTGTAGATCCGGTTCTCCACTTTCTTAGCTCCACGTAGAAGTCCCCTCGCTGTCCATATCAGATCTCGGACTCTAGCATCGGCTTCATCGGAGAAATGGGTGGACTAGGTTGTCGACTTCGATGCCGAAGAAGATCTACATCGAGGCAACACAAGATCAAGCTCTAACTTCACCAAGTCGTGAAACTTGTGAAGAAAACACCCTATACTACTTGGCAAGAGGTAGATGATGAAGAAATAGGAGGTGGGTTCACTTTAGAATTGGATTTCTCACTCATTTACTCAAGATGCCATTAAAGCTAGTAAGCTTTTCTTCTTGTTCAAGAGGAAGAAGATGAAAGAATATGATAAGTCTTTTTTAAAAAGAAAAACAATATGAATACTTATCATATCCTAACCTTGGTTAGGTGTAGACAATAGACCATGGTTACTTTTAGTGGTTAGGGTTAAGCATGAGACAAGAATGGTGGACTTGTTCAAAGCTTCATGAAGCTTCAACAAGCATCCAAAGAAAGCCACCATATCATATTTATCTTTTCCATAATGGAAAAATAAATAAATAAATAAGCAAATAAACAAAACTCTAATCATTAACTTAACCATGGTTTAATTCTTTGCACAAACCCAAGTGAGTATGTATCATCAAACATGATACAATCAAGTGCACACAAAATATATCACATATACAATGTGCACATCAAGTGAGAAAATCCTTTTAAAATGAACCAATACTAGTTAATGCAAAGTAATATATCAAATATATAATTATACATTAAATCATTAAATCAACACTTGATTCAATGATCCGGTCATGTCGCACATAACCGACTAGTATCCAATGTATCGACTTATCGAATCAATCTTTGATTCGATAACTAGGTTATATTGCATACAACCATTCGAAACATTCATCGCGAGAATGAAATATGGTATCACATACACGCATTATTCTCGGTCCCACACATATCTCATATGTGCACCTATTTCGTTTCGCTTGAGCCAGGAAACCTCTGTGTAGGACTCTAAAGACTCGTCAATACGCCGGCAGCAGATGATGATCATATCAAGCACCCACAAGCCGCAAGCGGTCTGCCAAACGTAACGGCCACCCGGGTATTGAGCGATCAGAAGATCGATGAGCAAGCCCCCTCACACTCCTGTGAATCCAACCAGTAACACTTACCGTGCAGTCCGGTCAGTTCGTCTGATATGTCGCATATCAAGTCTAGGGGTGGTAAACGTCAGACCCTATTAACCGATAAGTCGTGCCGATGTGAGGCTCATAACGGGTCGAGAAACTACTGGTAACACTTACCAGCAAATCTCTGATCAGCCCTGGCCAGGGACTTCCCTGTTACGGCCAATCGAGCACAGCGCAACATCAACCCCCAATACCGGGAGAGACGAAACCCCTCCTATCGCTCATTGCCTCCATGTGACTCGGGACTGTGCCCAAAAACCACCGTTTTGCACGCCCTCATGGACGTGGTAAGGTGGAGATCAAAGCACAGTGGGAATCACACAAGACTCTATGACGATCTCGGGTCTACAGACTAACCTGCACAAGTGTCACCTGAGAACTGCCATCTGACGTGAGGTATAATACCATCTGGGAGTTCTCGGCGAGTCCGTCCAGTGTACCCAGTCTCCACTGAGCACCCGTATACCATCTCTGATGTCAAACACAATGGATATGGGATCATCCATCGCCCATCTCATGGGTCGAGAAGCGTATACGCTAGTCTACACTGGTATATCGATCCCCCATCTCGATACACCCATGACTAGGGACCTTGAAGGATGTACTTATGGACTACCATGTCCCCACTAGTATGATCTGCATCATAGTCTAGGTAGTCAAGTACACATCCTAAGGCTTTACCAACATGTAACTACAAGACAGTTTAAAGAGACTAGTGTACATATTAAGATAAAGAGCAACCAGATAGCATACTATCATATTGAGCAAGAAAGTCATCTCTATATATGTCCAAGCATCCAATATAATATACATCATCTGTACAATACTGGCCTCTGGGGCATACATACAACTAACAGGAGATGCATCGCAGAAGGCCTTCAAAGATAACCTTCAGCTGTGCAGCGTTTGCATCCACCTGAGCATGCAGTTGCGCAGATCTGCTCGAAGTCTCGCCGCGCTCCTTACGCCTTAAAGCAACTTCTTGTTCGAGATGGCGGAAGTAAGGAGCGCTCTGCTCGATCCATGCCTCCCGTTGAGTGCTCGCGGCCAAGATCTCGGGGGCAGGACGCATGGATTCCAGTTGATGCAGGCGGGCCTCGATCTCCCTGCAGTGATTAACCCAAGACTCGACGACGCCTTCATTATAAAAATTTACAAGCGTCGCCAGCATCGGATTAACCTCCGCAGCGAAATCTGCAACAGATGGGGGAGCGTCTGCATTAAGCTCTTCGACGTATCCGCTCAGCATGCCCAAACTCATTGCAGCACCCTTTGAAGATGGACATCTCAAGAAGGGGCCGACCGGCATTATGATATGAGGCTCGAAGGGGGCCGGAACTAGAACGACAGCTGAAAAAACAAAACACAATCAGATGACGGCTCAAGAAATATAAGAAAGTCATCAATGAGGGAGTTTACTATACCAGCCGCAGGAGGAGGCAAAGCCGGGAGGACCGGTGGCACGGCTGATCTTACATCTCCTCCTTCGATCTGTAACACTGCAATCAGGGCAAGGAAGAATTAGAAACAAGTTCATTATTGGAGAAAGAAAGAGTATTAATTGAAAACTATACTCACCGGTGCCACTGGAGGAAGCAAGCTCCGACGGGAAGGAGAAGTGCGGGTGCAGCACCTGATAAAGATGATCAAAAAGCGCTCCTGCAAAGACACAATAGTACGACATCAGTACATAAATTATGCAGTAAAGGTAAGACTGATGGGTCACGAATCCATACCATCCAGCATTTGCGACGGTGCGAGAGAAGGCAGAGAGGTTTCCACCATCAAAAGCAGTAGCTGACGGCGCTCCCTCGAGCAATGGGGCATCAACACTGGCTGCACCTGTGTTAGAAACAAGATAAGCACTGTCAGGAAAGTTACAGAATAAAGAAAAGAACGGTAACCCAAAATTTACCTGATGAGTCACCAGCCGAAACAGCGGCGTCTCCCTCCTCCATTGACATGGGTCCACTTCCCGTTGCCTCATCGCCCAACTCCACAGGAGCCGTCGTCACGCTCGCGGCGCCGGGAGACGATAAGGAACAGTAAGCAGGAAGAGCGATGATCGGAGCGTTGCCCGACTCTTGAGAAAGAGCGCCCGTCTCGTCCTCAGCGATCATGCCCGTCTCAACCGCTACCCCCTCGGGCTCAGCGGCCGCGACCGTCTCGTCCACCGCTGCCATAGGTTCACTGGTCACAGCCGCTCCATCTGCTACTGCCCCAGGTTCGGTCGTAGCAGCCGTCTCACCTACCGCCCCCTCGGGCTCGGTATCGGCAACCTTCTCGGGCATAGTAGGCGTGACTGTCTCGTCAGCCACTAGCCCGGGCCCGGCAACTACGACTGCACCGCCTACCGTTGCCTCAGTTTCGGCTACTGCCTTCTCCACCGTCCCCTCAGGCTCGATGGTCACCGCCGCTCCTTCAGTTGGACTCGGCCCTGCAGGACAAGATGTGTAAGAACCGATAGTTTTACAACTGTTGCAACAAAGTCTCGAAAAACAAATTACCTGAGGTGGATTAGTCGTTGGCCTCCCGAGCTACATGCGCCGCCTGTCTATGAGCAGTAGACAAGGCGACCGGGGGCTCCTCGGAAGGAGAAGCAACGGGAATAACGGCACTTGGGCCCGCTCCCACAGCCAAAGCAGCGTTGCGCTCCTTCGCTGCACGCCTCAAGCGCTTCCTCTCCTCCCGGGCCGCCACGACGGACCTCTTGGAAGCCTCCTTCAACAAGGCGTCATCGTCCGCGTTTAGAGTTTCCTCCAGAGCCTTCAAGGCATCCATCATCGGCTTTTTGAGTCGGGTCTCTTACGGCAATTCCGAAGAGGCCGGAACATCGGTAGCTGGCCCGGGAAGAGTCCCCGCATCGGCTTGCGCAGTAGATCCCGCGGCCCCTGCAAAGAGACAAAGAAAAGATTAGATTGGCCATAAAAAGGAGAATAAAAAAAACTCGGTGATCCGAGAGATACCAACGCCCGACAGAGCGCGTTTCCTTTCCTCCTCCTGGAAAGTTTTGAGGGAAGCAGCGATAGCTTCTTCAGTGGTGACGCCTGTTAAAAAAGGGGAAAAAGCATTAGTCAAAGCCAATAATAAAGGTACAATGAAATGACAAAGAGTGCAACCAATGATTACCTGACTGAGCAAGTTTAGCCAACCACGCTTCGAGCCTTGCCGATCGCTCAGAAGCCTCAATGGTGGCCGCCAAGTCGGTGTCTTCTGGCTTTACCAAGAAACCCTCGTTGCTCCCGTATTCGATTAAGCCTTCGGTGGGAGGGGCCCGAGGCTCTAAGCCGAGGACGACATCCAGAGAAAGAACGGACTTCTTCTTCCTCTTTTGCGTGGGGGCCCCGGTCGCCTCCAAAATCATCTTACGCTTCGCGGGCACCTTAGGGCGGCGGGTCCCAATGTCCGAGTCCACGCCAGACTCGGGCGAAACTACATTCACCGTCTCCACTGGAGCACGGGGCACTGAGGGCGCGTCCACGGTATCACGAGGTGGCAATCCGTGCGGAGGGCTCAGCACGCGCGGTGGCCTAGCTCCAGCATCTTTCAGCGGAGGAACGACCGGGGTCCTTGGCTTCAGGGGAGCCTTGCGGTCGCTGCCGGGAGGCGCACCCTTGCGGTCACCCAACATGCACTTCTCTTCTCGGATAACGGCACCCATCGCGTGCGCGTACCAAGCCACGTACACGTGGAGGACCCGGGGGACACAGCTCGTCTCGCTGATAAAGAAGTGGGAGCCCGTATTCAGCCGCATAAAATGGTGCATCGCGCGCTGTATCCCCTCCATGGTGGCCGCGGGCTCTTCTAAAAACGCCTCCAATGGGACCCCCTGGTTATAGCTTGATTTTTGGGCGAACCGGTGGGGGTTGTACCGCATGAAGAGCGCCATGTCGTTTTGCCTGAACACCAGGAAGCCCGGCCGGATGGAGTAGAGGTGAAGAATCTCCTGGGCTTTCAATACGGAAGCCCCGTCCTTAAAACCATCACGCAGCGCCAACACCGCCTTAGAGGTCTCCGAGCCGATGGTCACGACTTTGTCCATAAAAGAAATTCTCGCTCCGACCAGGTGCGGACAAAGGAGCAACCCCCTAGCTTCCCGCGGAGGTGGATTCACAATCGAGGCGCCGATCAGCCGCATGACTCTTGGGAGTCTGCACTTCTCGAAAAACGAGGGGCTCTTATGAATGCCGAATACCCCGAGCACATGCATTTCCATCCATGAAGTGAAGTAGTGCATCGGGAAATTGGCAGGTTGCACCCCAGGTTCATTTGCATCTGTCGCCACGCTGAGTCCATGGTATAAGTGGGCCAACCCGGCGATTCCGATCAACAACTGTAGGCCAGCCACCATCCGATGCGCTGGGTAGAAAACGGACGGCCTCATGTATCGCGGGTGCATGGGGAGCGCGGACCAGCACAGCCACAATCCCAGAAACCCTAAAAAGAAGGTCTCCTCATCAATGCCCGAGGCGGCGATTTCTGATAAGGGCATGATGGCGGCATCGGGGAGATAGAAATCCTTTTGATCGTCTTCCGATACTGGTCGACGATCTAAGCCGAAGACGAAAGGGTCGTCGAGCTTGGCGAACTTTTCACTCCGCTGCGCTAAAATCTTCGGTCGAAGGAAGCGGGCGATAAAGTCTGCAAAACTAACTCCCCGGACTCCCGATTCCAAATAAAGACATTCATATATATTCAGCACCTTCACCAGACTTGGAAACTGGTGCTGAATAGCGTTCTCAGGTGTTAGGCCCATCACCAGTGGCTTGGTGGCGAAGACATACTCTTCAGGAGGAAGCAACTCCTCATAATGCTCCCCCCTCACCGGCAAACCCGAGATCTCAGCGAACTCTTCCAGGGAGATGGAGACTTCCCTGTCCGATAGAAGGAAGGTATGGGTGGGAATGTTCCATTGTTCTATGAATGCCTTAACCCACCACGTCGGAGGAACAGGGTACTCGAACAGTGAGACGTAGACGGCGGAGTACAGACCAATCTTCATCAGACACGTCCTCTTCGCTGATAGGATATACCTGGCCCATTGCAAGTATCCGACCGGTTATCGAGGGGTCAGTCCAATATTGTAAGGTTGTCCCCAAGGGCGTGCCTCACCCTGACATATGCGCCGCCCCAAAATGTCCACGGCCGGCGGCGGCTGCACGGGAATGGCACCAATCGAAGGCTGGAGAAGATCCTCCGAATTCTAGTTCATGACCTCCACGGCATACTTCACTGGGGGTTCATCCGCATAGGGGATCGACGAGATAGGCTCTGACGGCGTCACGCAACCGAAGCTTCGGCGACCCTTGATGATTTCACTGTACCACCTACCCCACAGGTGAAGGTTCTTATACTCGGGGTCATGATCCTTAATAAGAGCAAGCACCTCCCGGTCCACCGGCGTCTCGGGAAATCCTCCCTCTGAGCGAACGAATAGGAAGGATAGATCAGCAGACATGATTGCCTGCAAAGAAAAACGAGGTTCAGCCGTCAGTATCTTAATCTAATTTTAAAAATGCCTGACACTTGGAACTTCAAGATTTGTACCACACTGCAATGCAGTGGATAGGGGACCAAAGGGGGACCCACAAAATCTAGATAACAATGCATCAGTTAATAAGACAGCCCCATCATTGGATGAGACTGTCAATTAATGAGGAGACCCCCAAAAGAATATTCTCATTAATGAGAAATCCCTAGAGACAAGGAGAAAATCTCCTCTTTCAGAGCAAGGCTCTGTCACAGAGTGACACTTGTCAAACTCTGGTCTCAAGGGAATAAAATTCCTCAAAAGATTAAAAGAGCTTAGCTCTGTGATAATGATGGAAATATCCATCAAAGGAAAATTAATTCTTAAAAATTAAAAATTAAAAATTTAAAAAAAATTGGGATCTTAAAGATCCATGAAAACTCTTAAGAGTTCTTCATTTTTAGATCAAAAGATCTATGTTTTGCCAAAGAGCAAAGCTCTGTTCATGGGTTAAGAAACCCTGAAACAGATTTTTGAGAGCAAGGCTCTGTTGGTGAAACCCCAAAGGGGTTTTCTTTAGATCAAAAGATCTATGAGAGCAAGGCTCTATCAATTAAAATTAATTTAATTTAAGATTAATTTTTACCTAAAGTTTTTCTAAAAATTTCTAACTTTGGAAGCAAGAGCAAGGCTCTGAAGTTCTTGAAAGCAAGAGCAAGGCTCCGAAAATGAGAAATCTTGAAGATGGTGATCATCTGTTGAGGACCAGGGGTCCTATTTATAGGCGCTTGTGCGCCCCTTCAACTCCTCAGTTGATCTGACGGTTGGGATCTTGCCACCGCTGCACTCACGTGTGCGCCACGTGAGCGCAACGGTGGGGGGGCATTTGTTTCCCCAATCAGAGCAAAGCTCTATTTGAATTTCAAAAATTCAAAAATTGAAGCAACGCTTCAGGCAATTTGCGCTCTGCGCTGCGCGACACGTGTCAGGGCAGTTGCGCTGCGCTCTGCGCTGCGCGGCACGTGTCAGCACAGTTGCGCTGCGTGACACGTGTCAAGCGCAGGTGCGCTTGCGCCAACTGTGTCGGCACTAAAACAGAATTAAAATTCCAGAAAGATGTTTTTGATCTTGTTAAAACAAGAAGATTCTCTTCTGTAAAACAGGAGCCCTTGGATCAAAGATCCAACGGTAGGGAAATATCCCTAAATCAATCAGAGAAAGATCTCTTTAACTGATTTAACAAATCAATTGGCACTATATAAAGGCCCATAGACTCCAAGTCTAAAAGACACACACAGAGAGAGAGATACAGAGCTCTTCCAAAAACTTTGAGAAGAATTCAAAGAGAAAGAGAAAAAGGTAAAAACCTTTGAAAAAAGAAGAATTTCTTCTAAAAAGATCAATGATCTAAGAACAAGATCAAGATCTTCCATAAAAAAAAGAAGAAAAAAAAGAGAAAGAAAAAGATCAATAAAAGATCCAATAATAAAAAAAAAGTAATTTACTTCATATAAAGGCATTGCCTTTTGATGAACCATTGGTTCTTGAAACTTGAGGTAAAACCTCTTTAGAACTAAAAAGTTCTTTTCTTTGATCCAAAATTGATCAAGATGCGCTCTGCGCTACTGTACAGTGCCTTGCACTTTTGATTTGCGCGGTTGCGCTCCTTAGATTGGCGCAAGTCACCAGAGAGCGCCACGTGTCAATCTGCGCCTTGCGCTCCTAAAAACAGAGCGCTGCGCTCTTGGATTGGCGCACTGCCCCAGAGCGCGCCACGTGTCAGCAGCGCAATAGCGCAGCGCACCGTGCTTGCGCTCATCAGAGCCTGACACGTGTCACCTCCACATGTGCTGGCACCTTACGCTCATTAATTGACGCAGAGCGCCTGACAAGCCACGTGGTGCACTGTCAGAACAATAAATGCTCTGCATTATCAAATAAGGGCAGAGCCCAATTAAAAAGGCCTAACAGGCCTGATAAAAATGCAATGGATTATTAAAAAGGGGCAGAGCCCAAATAAAGGTCTAACAGACCAAGTTAGATGTTGCGCATCATTTAAAAAGGGCAGAGCCCAAATAAAGGCCTAGCGGGCCAAATGCAAATAAAATGTTGAACATTTTCAACTGGACTTAACTCAATTCTGGCCATAAGTCCTCAAATTAAATTGAACTGAGCACAACTGCTCTCTCAAATCGATTTACACTCGGTTCAAGGGTACATCTCTGAACTCCTTTGATATTTATCGTTGTAATCCTTCAACGTCGTCAGAGAGGTGACGGGTCCCGACAACCACACATTGTTACGGACTGTGGGGTCCTTAAACTCATGGACTACTGCGTCCTTAAACTCACGGACTAATGCATCCTTAAACTAGTATCCTTCCCCAAAATGGGAATGTTGGACCACCATGTCCCTAAACTGGTAATACGGACTGTGGGGTCCTTAAACTCATGGACTAATGCGTCCTTAAACCGATATTCATCCCCAAAATGGGAATGTTGGACCACCATGTCCCTAAACTGGCAATGGACCACTATGTCCCTAAACTGGAACAATAGAGCCCAAATGCTCTTTTGTCGGACCTAAATGATCCTGTTAAGTCAATCTTAGTCTCAAATTAGGCTAACGTATTCTTAACAAACGTTTAAGTTGATCTTAGCCTCAAATATGGCTAACGCATCCTTAAACCAAAACTTTCAAAACAGACTTTAGTCCCAAATTGGACTATAGATCTCCCAACCAACTTTGGTTCAAGGGTACATCTCTGAACTTCTCTGACATCTATCGTTGTAATCCTTCAACGTCGTCAGAGAGGTGATGGGTCCCGACGGCCATACATTCAATGGACCACCATGTCCCTAAACTGGAACAATAGAGCCCAAACACTCTTTTGTCGGACCCAAACGATCCCGTTAAGTTGATCTTAGTCTCAAATTGGACTAACGTATCCTTAACAAACGTTTAAGTTGATCTTAGCCTCAAATATAGCTAACGTATCCTTAAATCAAAACCCCAAACCCAAATCTAAGAAAATACGGATTTGGACTAATTCACGTCCTACGGGCGACAACATAAATTAGTCTCCGTATACAATCCACGGGCAACCACAAACAAAACAAACACCCACGACACGAAGTGAACAGCTGGAGAAGGAGAAAGTTGTTACCGTGATGCGGTAGCGTAATTAACTGCAGGGGCTTGCGCCTGCAGGGAAGAGCGTCCTCACAATCAAAAACCCCTCGAACGAGGGGGAATCTGACGAAGTCTGCTACATCGGCCGCATCCGTCTAAACCTTTGATACACGGTGCTATAAATCAACTTGGTATATTCGGAGAGGTGGACGGATAAAACCAAATAGCATCTGCCCCGAATCTCAGACAAGACGTCCCTGTCTTGGCCGCCATTCGGAGGGGAACATGGTCACTATGTTAACGTTAAGTTCCAAGTGTGAATGTCAACGCAGCTGTAGAAGTATTCACGAGCTCAAAAATCAGACCCCAGGAGCAAGGAAACACGGATCCATTTCATGTGTTAGTATCGGGACTCTAGGCTGTGGATGAGTCAACCCGACTGATATTCGAGTAAAATAAAAAAAAGTTTAATACGGGACTTGTAATACCCAGTCCCTTTTCTACCAATATGTGTATTTATGTTACTCTTGAAGTTTATTTATTTTTATAAATATTATTTTAGGATTATAACTTTTCCCTAACCCTAATTTATCTCAAGCCCATTACCTATCGATTCTATGTTTTACAGATTCTTTTATTTTATTTTTATTTCCCTATTCTTATTTATTTCCAAACCAGGCCCCTTTCTATTCTCTTATTCTTTTATTTCACCCAAACCCAAGCCCATTCTTTTTAAATAACTTAATTTCTTTTTATTACAACCCAAACCTATTTTCCTCGGCCCAACCATATATTCCCAAAGTATTAAATTTTCCCTCAGCCCATAAACCATTTTCCTTTCATAATTTCCTCAGCCCACGAACTAAATCGATATTATTTATTGAGCAGCCCGGCCCGTTTCCTTTCCCTTATAATTCTTTTAATTTTTACACTGGCCCGGCCCATTCTCTTCAGCCCGCACCCGCGCCTCCTACCCGACCCGCCACCTACAGTACCCCTCCATCTTCCCAACGGCTCCCTCCCATTTTTCCCGCTCCACTGTTCCCTCGATCCACCATCTTCGCGGCACCTCGCGCCCACGCCCACGCTCGCGCGCGTTACCCCACGACGCGCGCCCCTCGACCTCTCCTCGTCGCCTCCCTTCTCTCTCACCCTCAAGATCCCAAGCCTCTCAAAATCTCCCTCATTCACCCAAAAACTCACCGGCATCCCCCTCACCACCGAGCACCCAACTCCGCTCATCCCATCAACGACGACGACAAACCTTTTCCCTTCCCCCTTCACCAACTGAGCCCCTCACCACTCCACTCCGTCGACCGAGCACCCTGCCAAACTCCCCTGCACACCCAACCCACTCACACACGAGCTCGGCCACCCTGCGCCCTCTCGCCGGCGAGCCCCACTGCATCTCGTCGACTCCCCGCACCCTCCTCGTCATCAACAGCACCACCACCAAGCCCCTCCTTCTCTCTCCCCACAACCCACTGCCTCGAGCTCCCATCACCCGCTCACCCCGACGGCGCCTCCGTCGACCCACACTGACACTCGGGGAATCTCCCTCTTCCTCTTCCTGTCTCTCTCTCTACAACTCTCTCTCCCTGTTTCTCTCTCTCTTGTTTTCCCCCTCTCTCTGTTGTTCTCTCTCTCTCTCTGTTCTCTCTCTCTCTCTTGATCTCTCTTTCTCTCTCTGCATCTCTCCCTCTCTCGTTTTCTCCCAAGCCTCAACCGACCTCTCTTCCGTCGAGCAACCACGCATCAACAGCAAAGATGCGACGCAAGCCAAAGCCTAGTCGAGCCCCGGCATTTCGTCGAACTCCTACAGAGATCGCCGTTGCCGCTACCGTGCATCACCAGAACGTCTCCAGGCAAGTACTTTTACTTGCTACATGCTAATTTATTCGAGTTACAAACTTATATCATCGAGATTACAAGTTTACATTATCCTATAGATTATGTGCTAAACCTGTTCGATGCATGATCCCAAAGAGATTATTCATCTATTTTGACGGAATTAGATTGTTATTGTTGGCCCAGGTAATGGTGAATACTGTGTATAAATTTCACTGGATAATACGACTATTAGCGACTAAAACGACTACCCCAAGTTTACCTGTAAAACTGGAAATTTCTTGTATCTGAAAACCGTTAAAATCATCATAAATTATGTACATACTGGAATGATGCGTTCGAGGGCTCAAATCGAAGACGACTCGACGAACTATAACCATATGCAAGTTTCTCATTATTTCTGTACTTAATCTGTGATAATATTTGGATCGGAGTGCAACTCTGGACTGCAGTCCAGAGCGACTCTGTTTACTGTGTGCTGTCCCGTAATGGGTACCACCTTGTTTCCTTAATTTGTATGTTACGGAACTCTACTTTTTATAAAAGGTGAAACTGTTAGCTAGATAAAACAAGTGGTTTCATTCTATTTCGTCATCGTTTGCTATTTAATCTGTAATTTAAAAGATGGGGACGTATAACAGTCCCAACAGAATCAGAATTGACATACTAGTATTGAACAGTATATATCTCCTGACGTACAGACGCGATTGAGAATCGGTTTATTGCATTGAAAACCTTACTGAAAACCCTAGATTTCATTCAACTGTAGCGTTACTAAAATCTGATCCCAACTAGGATTAAAATGTGTTGCGAAACGGACTTCCGATTCTGAAACCGGATTTCCAGCCGTGAACGCTTAAAATAAAATGGCCATAACTAGTGATTCTGAAACCCGATTGACGTGAAACTAAATTCACTGGATAGATAATTGAACATCCTATTTATTCCCCGTTCATTGTTTTGCTAAAATATACACGTATGATTTAGGATAAATTGTGCAAGTGGTAGAATACTGTTTTATGACATCTTAATTATGCTTTACATACTGTTTCCTCATCATATCATACATATGTCACTGCATTGACAACCTAGTGATCATGTGCATTATCCAGTGTTAGGTATTAGTGATGATTGTGGCAAGTACGTAGTGTTCGTGCATGAGTGAATAAATGGAAGTGACACGTACTTGTACACAATCAGTGAACCTTATTATTCTATTGCATTGTCGACGTCTGTGGAACGCGTGTACGTGGGACTATAAGTGGAATGGGACACTTATGGAAGCTCTTGCATGGGTGTCACAGATAAGGCACCAGACACTGCCATTTATCTTAGGTATTAGTCGGGACGTGCTGGATGGAGGTCCTGCCTCCAGTTCTCGCGCAGACTTGTCACAGACCGATTGGTATTTGAGGTTATGGTTAGCGTTTGATGTAGACCACGGGGTGTGGGGTAGTTTGAGTGTGAGTTCAACAGAATCTCGGGAGTCCCATGCCGACTTATATATATGGAGATATATGGAGATTTACAGGGTACATGATTATTACCGTGAGTTACATGTTGGGCCCGTGGTCCCTTGCCCTTGGGTTCTACCCTTGGGTGGAGGACACTCGCGAGTGGTTGACTCTCACACTTGGACTGACGATAGGCTTAGTGACCTGTACAGTGAGACTTAGAGACTGATAGGGATAATGGCATTGATATACATTACTTACTGTGTTGACATACCTAGCATATTATTTTACCGCTTCACTGTTCACTGCTCTATTAGGCACTTCTTCGGTTACTGCATGTTCATACCTATACCGTCTTGATTTACTGTCATATATATATCTATTATCACTGTTCGAGTTGTCACTTGTATCTATATATTATATTACTATTGTGTCGCTCTGACGACCTGAGTATGCATGCTCAGTGTGAGGAGTGGATTTAGCCGGGACCAGGACCAGATGCACATCACGGACATCTTGATTAGCTATCTAGAGTTATACTCTTTTGTTCCCATCAGGTTAGTTCTTTATATTGTTTTGTTTCAGTTACTGCACTTCTCATTACCTGCGTATTATTTACTGATTACCACGTAAAGCTAGAAACCGAAGTGTGACTACGGCAGGATATTTCCTTGACCGTAGGAGCATGGCTGGCCTTGTCAACCCCTCGTATTCCGTATTTTGGGAAGCGGGGCGTGACAGGACTCCTGAAGCTCCGTTGGATTCACATAAGAAACTATCATAAGCATCCCGAGTATAATATATATTATAATTGTAAGATGGTCTTTGTTGATTTGATTGTTTGATTATAACATGACTTGATCGAAACCATGATTGCAAAAGGTGTAGAATGAAGTCGAGTGAGTCGAGTAAAATGCGAGTCATGTCAATTGCAATCTTGGTTCGAGTCAAGTTAGTTCGAGCAGACTGGATTCGAGTTCAGGTCTTTTTCATATGAATTGATTTAAACTGTTAAAAATCTTACGTTCGGGAGAAATCGGCAACTGCTGCACATGGACGGCAGGATTTGTGTTTTTTCCAAGATAATTGTCATTGATAACTCCGTTAAGTTGTCTAACCTGAATAGGCAAGCACTCACTTTCTCCGGCTCTCCGGGGCTCAAGAGAAATGATACCGCTTAAACCTATATTAATTCTAGAGTTCTTAAAATATTGTTTGCATATCTCGAGGGGTTTTTATGAAAAATACTTTAATATAATTTAAAAATAAATCTCGAGGGTGATTTATAATATTTAAGGTTTTCATGAACATGTATTTTAATTGTTATGGTATTTTAGTGCTAAAACCTAGATTTTTGAAAGTTTATGGTATTTTTATGAAAACTGCTACTTTTGGAAACTTGGTGGTATTTTATTAAAAATTATAATATTTCATTTTAAAAATATAGTTTCATAATTTATTTTTATTGAAAATACGGATTCATAGTTTTATATAGTTTTCCAAAGTTTTGTTTTGTTTTAAAATGTCGTATTTCTTAAAAACCGTATTTTTATTTCCTTTCGAGACCGAATACTTCGTGAGGAGTTCTGCATCTCGCTCTACTATTCTAAGGATGTGCGATAATCCACATCATTCATTAACGGGTTCCCTAACGAAGGTTGTAGAGATATAATTGTCAAGGATTTAAAATATCGATTAAAAAGAAACCCGTTTTAAAAATGTGGTATTTTAATGTAAAACCTACTTCTTAAATTAGCCATATATTTAGAACATCGTGCTATGCAACCATAGTGTGCGTGTAGGGTAGATTGTTGCCCCGTGAAGTTTTCATAAAAGTATTTTTAACAGTTATTGAATTAAGGTTTGTACTAAAGTTCATGGTATTTTAATAAAAAAGTTCGTTATTTGATTATTTCTCATGAAAACTTTATTAAACTAAAATCTAAATTATTGCAAACAAGATTACGAGTGGTGTGAGAAATTTAGTTTGACCTATTTTGCTTAAAGAGGGGAGTACAAGAGCTTAAAATTACACATGTCGGAGTTAACTCCACTTTACCGATATGTTTTTAGAAGATAATTTGAGATGAAAGAAAAAGAGAGAAGAAGGACTTACTCGTTGTGTAGCATTAGGAAGAGATTAAAGAAGAGAGAGAGGATTCCGTGGCATCACGGAAACTCCGGAAACGACTTCGATCTTCAACGAAAAGAGCTTGGTTGCTCACTCCACTTGCACTTAGGAACTTTTGGAAGAATTTTGATAGAAATTTTCAGAACATAGGGAAGTTAGGACATGGGGTGGTATTTATAGTGAAGAATTTAGAATTTGTGAATTAAAAATTGGCTTAAAAGAATTAAAATGGGTGTTAAATGGTGCATTGAATAGTTTCTGTTTGATTGCAGGGAAATCAAACAGTGCAGGAGAGTTGAGGGGAGCTGAAGAGACGAGTGTGCAAAGCACGGAGGGGATTGGGCATATCGGGACCATCGGCGGCATCCATATTGGCAAAACGGTCGGTCGGATCTGGCCCAATCGTCTCGAGATTCATGCCGCCAACTTTAATCACCGTTTACTCCTTTATGCGCATGTTTGATTTTGCTGAAACTTTTCATTTCTCCGTTGAATTGCACGCGCAACTCTTGGACTTCCGAAAAATTAAAAAGAAAAATCATAAAAAATAATTGGGTCTGATAGGATCCGAACACATAGGCTATGTTGCAGCAGTGTAGAGACTTTATCAGTGAGCTACAAATTGCTTCTTGATTTTATTGAACAAAAATAACTTATAACTCATATACATGCTGAAATACCCTTTTCAATACATTTAAACAAATAATTCTATATAAGGGTTTCAGAGTCGTTACAGAACCTATTGTCATCGCGTGCCAAAATGACAAAATACCCTGGCGTCGACGTACGAACGTCGAACGGCCAAGTCAAGACATAAGTTTAGAAACCGTAAGATGTCGTCAAAAGCTATGTAAAACACCTCCAGATTTTGACTCAAGGAATATGGGGCAATTTAGCATCTAAAATAGGCTTAGTTATCAAGTGAGTGAGTTACAAAACAAATCCCAAACCCTAACCAAATTTCCTGGCCGAAAATTGTGGCAAATGTGGATTTATCTACGGTTTGGACAAGGAATGAGGGGTTCAGCTTCTACAGTGGTCTTCTACTGGTCCTAGCATCTCACAGTACTCTCTAAATATTTTTCAGAGACCCTAAGTTGTTCCAGATTCTATTTAAACATCAAAACTCGATGAAAAGCAAGTTTTAAAACTTGAAACACTTTAAAACCAATGATACTTGCATTAAAATACTCTCATCTATCACTGATTATGTTGTAATCACTAATTAACCTTCCACCACACCACCGCTACTAGTTGTATCCACAAAAAATCACTTTTGAAATCTCACAACTAAGGAAACATGAACTTTAGCTCTAAATATGTTTTGTCATGGCAAGTGTTACGAGTAAATTAGAAAAAAATGGTGTTTTTACCTCTTTTGGATGGAATTTGGGATCTTAAGCTTGGAAGGAGGCCATTAGAAGCTTGGTGATGGCTTCAAGTGGTACCACTTGCTATTCTTGGTATCTAAGATGAAGGAATCCAAGCTTTTGATGAAGTTGAGTGCACTTGGTGTAGGATTGATTTTCTTGAGTGAGAACTTGGTGTGTATGTGTTTGGATGAGAGGGACTTGTAGGAGGAAGAAGAAAGACAATGATGTGAAGAAATGAGGATGAATGAAGAGATATGAAACATGTTATGTTGCCTTTCCCCTCTCTCTTGCCCATGCCTCTTATCTCACTCATGCCCAGGACTCTTCTCACCAGCCATCATTAATAAAATCCAAATGAAATGCTAAGTCCCCACCTAAACTTGCCATGGCACACAAAAGATAACTAGTAAAACAAAGTATTTGTTTTAACATGCTAATCTTGTATGAATATAATTACATGTTAATTTATAAAAATCCTACTTAAATAAATGTTTTCATAAATAATAATACACTTTATTTCAAATTAATCCCATAAATGAAGCTATATGTAATTATACCAATTTATGAAAACACAAATCCATACCGGTTATCATATTCGTAATACCCAAAATATTATTATTTAATTTCCAAACTAATATTTATTATTTTCTGAAATGTTACACGAAGGATTTCACGATCGATTTTCATCGGCCAATTCATACCCTCCGTAATTGATAGAGAACGCTTTCGTAACTAGAACAGTGTATCATCGTGTATACAGATTTCATGACAGTGTAAGGGATGCACATTTTAAAACTATTTTTTGGGGTGGCATTTCAATGTGTTTATTTCGCAAGATACTAACATCTTTTATTTGCAATTTATAACATATAGGGTAAGAGGTTAATGTGACCGTAAGCATTCACACCAAATGATTGTAAATTAGAAGGATCCGGACTCCATGCTATTAGAAGGATAATAGCATCCATGTTATTACAATTAACGGTTCATATTCATCCAAAATCGAAATCAACAGTCAAGACGTATGTAAAACATTAGGCTTTTTGTATTGGTACATCACAGATGCTTTGCATAATAACACCTCTGCTATTATTTTCCAATAGCAGAGGTTCCTGGTCCAAATTTAGGTGGGATGAGCTTCTTGGTTTAAGTTAAATGAGGGGGTCCATTCGGGACTGTGCTGGATCTGTACATTCACATTTTTCCCATATGGAAAAAAGAGAGAAAAAGAAAGGATGACGTAAGTTCATGGTATTTTAGCGAAATTCAGCATGTATGATAATTTTTATTTTGCAAGAAATAAAACCAAAAACCCCTTTGTCTCTCTCAACCAAAATCCCAAGTTGCACCCTTCGCTCGGACGACCAAAAGCACCAAAAGAAAGAAAGCGACGGCGATGGACGCGGAGCCGATCGCGGCGGCGAGAAAACGGAAGGCCGCCGAATCCGAGAGCGAAGCAGAAACGCAGGAGGCCGAAGAGGCCGCGCCGCCGCCAAAAGAGTCGGAAATGGCTGCCGAGTGCTCCGATTCAAACCCTAACCCTAGCGGTTCTTGCAGCGACGTCCCGATCACTGTGTTGTACGATGGCTGGTCCTGTTGCAGGGACGACGACATCATGCGGCAGCACGACGCCATTAAGGCCGAGGAGGCCGCCAAGATCCCTTTTGTTGGTGATAAGGTAACTGATCTTTCGATTGATGTCACTTTTATCGATTGATTTGCTTCGATGTTTTCAGACTGAATTTGATTTGGATGCTTTCTTGATAGTGTTGTAGGATTAGGCTTAAAGCACTAGCTTTTTTAGTTCTCTATTTTATAATGAGGTGGAAAGAAAAGGAAATTTGGATGCTACAATGACCTTGAGTACTTGAATAGTCTTTATGCTGTGTATGCTACGCTTGTTAATGAGAGTGACACTCTAATCGATTTTTTAAAAATCTTTTTGTGACTTTCTGTTGCAAGATGTTACAATGAGACATCAAGTAAATGTAGTTTGACAATTTCAGTATGTGCACATTTATGACCCGTAAAGACCCACTAAAGCCCTGCTATAACGGAATGCAGCCTCAAGCCATGGTATAATGCCCTTGCATCAGTCTAGAGAATGGACAACCCTGCTTTGTCCCTCTCTAGAGGCATGAAGTCTAGCTTTTGACCCGTTTCTCGTGGGCTAAAGTGTGATATGCCCTATGCTAACGTACTTTGTTTCACATGAACAAACATCGTCAAGACCAATGCTGGTTTTCATAATTACCATTTTGTGGTCTCAGTGATGGTTGAAACTACATCAATTACCTTTTCATATAGATTACATGTCTATGTTTTGCTTGTTAGATGTTTTTGTAGTTTCATACATCATCAGTTTCTTCCTCTTTGGTTCAGTTGCCATCCTTTTTTTTTCCTTCAAATTTTAATGATTGAATGATCTTAATCATTGTTCTCTATAGTCTATATTCCAATTTTCTAGAAATTGTATTGATGACTTACTTATTAGTTTTGTTTTTAAGATGCCTAGTAAGTTTTTATCCTTGCACATAAACTTTAAGATATATATACGAATTATTAATACACTATTCGAAAATAATTTTATAAAATTATCTCATTTATTTTTCAGAAAATTTCTGTTTCTATATTTTCTATTACATATCATTAGTTGTAAGAATAGCCTTGACACTTTTGCTGCTAAAGCCCATTGAAGCCTATGCCCTATTTTCCCACTTAGCTCCGCTTCTCGCTTTCCACTTACGCATATTCTAAATTTATAATATCTATTTTTCTAATCTGTTCAAGTTTGTTTATTGCCCCGTTCTCTATTTATTACCTTATTCTTCATTTCTAGAACATATTACTACGAAAACGAGTTAAAGATTATAAGCTCAAATCTTAGGATCGCCTTTATCTTCTGTAATGAATACTATGATCCTTGTTATATTGTCATAATATTTTAGGACCATCATATACTCCATTTGTTAGCTAAAAATGAATTATTTTATTCTTATATGCAGTGGATAACATTTTAGTACCTTCTTAAGATCCATTTGTTTAAATATCGTTCAATCATTCGGTTTCTAATTTATTTTGACTTCTCGAATTGAGATGTTTTTTCTATTGAAGTTGTTTTGTTTAATGAGCATTTTATACTCAAATTTCTAAAACCTCGAGCAGATCATTTTATTGTGTTAATATCTCTTAGTCATATGAACCGCACCATAATATTTCACATCCTTTCATCGATTCTTGTGGCTAGTTTATTGTTCAATTTAATCATGTGGCATTTAACATTTTGAAGTGGTTGAACTTTCCATTGGATCTTGAAATCTTGTGATTCTACCAAGCATAATTAAGTAAAGATCTTATATAAGTATGCATCAGTTCATGAAGCATTCATGATCAAATTTATCTCAGTCTGAATGCTACAATGCAATCATTAATCACTTTCCTGCTTGGACCATCCTAAAGGTCAACTTTTTGCTAAAAAAAACTCGAATTAAAGTGATGGAACATGGCAATAGATTCGGGTGGTCTCTTAGCTTGTGTACGAGGTTGTTCATGCTTCCCTAGATCTCTTCTTAAGTAGCCCAATAATAAGGAATTCCATGAACCTATCTGAAAATGATATTATCCAACTACTTGCACACCTACTATCCATGAGCATAGTTATCAATAACTGGGGAGCTACTGGTCTCATCTTCTATCTGGACAACTTTAATTGTGAATCATGCATCGGCTTCCTGATAATTCATGTGATACGCTCATACAGCATTGAATTAATGGACACCTTACTAGTTAAAACCACCAGGTCACAAATTAAAAAAGAAAGAAAGAAAGAAAGATCATGCTTCTTTCTTACCTCCCAATCATGCACGCTAATCATAGCACGTTCGTAGAAACACCATTTTGTTTAACGGCTATGGAATGTCCAAAGTCCAAGTTATCACATGACAGGTAATTTGTGCAACTGGCAACTCGGGGATCAGAGCATGGATATCAAGCATAATAGAGTCATAGATACTTAAACGAGTTTTGCATGAGTCATCATATTCTCGATATCTTGGATCCTTGGAAGCATTGGCAGATCGTTGCAACTATGGTGTCAGCTGGCTGTGAACAAAATCGTCTTTTAGTTGAAGGAGAATGAAGGGATGGTTGATATGCTACCGCCACAATATTTGGTCTTGCAGCTGCTAGAAATTTTGTGACAAAACAGTTATAAATTAACTCTATCTAATGGTTGGTCGGAGAATGAGAGTGATAGGAAAATTGGTCGTTTGTGACTATATTGGTGAAGGAGACAAGTGTGGTAATGAGAGGCTGTGGAGACAAGTGTGTGATGCCAGGCCAAGGCAAGGAAGTCTGCTTGAGAAGGGTGTTCGTGAAGGCGAAAAGGGAAGCAACATTTCAGCTGCATCGTTGGTGTCTTCGGTGTGTGTAGACGAGACACAATCAGATGTTAAGAAAGCCTCCTTGAGTGTGTGCATTTCCATACTAGAAACTGATAGGACCCGAGGAAGGAGGAATCGCCTTGAATGGGAGCCACTCCTAGTTTGTCAAGGCAGTAGGCATCGATGTCCGTGCCAATGCTAATTTGCCGGTGCCTTGAGATAGCGTCTAGACTCCCAGCTTGCTGTAGATTCTCACTTCTAAACATCTCCAACTTCTCTTTAGTACACGTTGAGCCAATAATGGCAACATAATAAACTGTTGGAGTTTGAGGGATAGGGTGCTGGCCACAAACAGGTATAGGCCATTGGCTGTGTTAAGTCCAAATCCAAGTCAAGTCCAAAGGTAAGGTGCATTCTATACCAGCTCTAGGAGGCACACCTTTTATCTTTAAAGCTTGGCTCCTGCCTTGCTTACTGCAAAATGACTGACCATCGAGAACAGGCCGCGTATTGTTAAAGAATTGGTTGCATGTTTTGAAAGAAGTCGGTCTCATTTCCTAATCCGAGTTTGGTGCTCCAACATTGTAATGCCCTCTATGGCCTAATCGTGATGAAAGATTAAATTAATATAGCTGCTGCATATCTGTGCCATGGACTTGGATTTGAACTGCAACTCATTTCGTCATTCATGAGCTGCAGTTAATTTGTGGCCCAAATCAGTGTTTGATTGTTAAAATTGATTCTAATTCCACAGTGAACTGTAGTTATGGTCTTGTTAAAAAATGGTGAATTGAATTCACTCTGAGAACGAAGAATGTGCTAGCCGACTGCATCCATATACCTCTTAAATTATTTATTATGTATTACTCTCCCTCTTTATTTCTGGAAAGATGTGTCTTATCTCTTTACCACCGAGATTCTCTCATCCTGACAACGTCAGGTAGTGATATGGATAGAGATGTCGTAAACTGTTCTGCAGAAAGATGATAACTCAAAATGAATTTACTGCCCATTTGATTGCTTTAATTTATTTCAGTTAAAAGATACTCTCGGCTCATAAGTACAAATTTGGACCGCCTTTTTGTGTCATTCAATTATCTTATGCGATATATATGTTTCCTTCTCACCATCTCTTTTGGTTGATACTTGTTATTGGATGGATAACATACTATACCTTTTCTCTACCTTCTTTACCTCCCCACTTATTATTTGCATCATGTCTTTAGGTCCTTCATTATTTTGTATTTCCTTTTAATAATGTTTTTGGGGGTCCTTGTAATAAGTTTTTTTTTTCAAAAATCAAAGAGCTGGTACTGATGACAACATACTCTCCATCCAATCATAACATAGAATGCTGCAAATTAAAAGGAATACACTATCATATCTGCTCATGGCCTAATTCAGGCTAGCCTATTGAACTAACAAATTATATTTCACACAAATAACTGTTTAGTCCAAAAAACATCATAGATAAATGCAGACTCTTAAAAGGAATACACTATTATTTATGCTCATGGCCTTATTTTTCCTAGGCAATGGAATTCAGATATTATATCCGACACAAATAACCATTTAGTATGCTTTCATCCTCATTTGATGGTTTATTAATAATTACAAGCATATGTTTGGGGTGAAATCATGGTCTGCCATTTCATTGTTTACCTTTTCATTATCAGCAGTAAGAATGAGTCCTGACAGCTGAGTGTTCAACAATTTAGATCATGATATACGGGGTGATTAAATATTGATTCTTTTATTAATGATTTGTTTTACTTTTAGAAATGACAAGTTAATTCAAAAGTAACATATATGGTTTTTTATTTATTAATGGACCTCAGCCACTTGTTCACTCTACCGATATCCGGGGAAAAAACTACTGCTATCTGTAGGGAGCGATCAAACTTTCATTACAGGTGGAAATTTTTTTGTTCGCTTTAAGGTTTTTAAAGGTGGTCTCTGATATCGGGCACAAGCAGCTGGTTCTGATCAGATTATTGCACAGTTCCTAATACCAGTCTTCCCTGCAGATACAAGACTCTTGAGCTTCAAATCGGAGTAGCATATAAAAATAATTTATCATGAAAACTCTTGGATGATGTTTCTTTGCTATGATTATATATTAACCTAATGATAGATTAGCATTTGGTTTGATTTGATGATTTGATCAGTACAACAGTTCTTGAAGGCACAACTACACTCTAGTGCTTCAATTTATATTCGCATACCTGTCACACCTGAAAAATGATACTAAGTTTGTATTGGTTCAATGACTTGCTTGATGCTTTAACTCACATTACCCAGGAAGCCATGCTTATTTTGTCGTACGAACACACAAAAATAATGGGTGTATGGTATTGCAGGAACCTCTTTCTTCCTTAGCCGCTGAGTTTCAGTCAGCTGGCCCAATCTTACAAGAGAAAATTAAGGTTTGTTGGAACTTGGAAAGATGTGCACCACACTACTTGGTCCTTTCCTATTGATAACAAGTGTTATAAATTTGGAGAAACTTTGTCATTTATGTTTTTCTTAATCATGCAGCTGATTGGTGAACAATATGCGGCCCTAAGACGAACAAGGAGAGATGGAAACTGCTTCTTCCGAAGCTTCATGTTTTCATATCTGGTACACAAGTAAATTAGATGATGAAGACACCTCTTTTACCCCATCACCTGGTGATTTGTTTTTTAAGGAACTTAATAGCTAGCTAATAAGATATATTTGGTATTTTTGAAAATAGGAACGCATTCTAGAAACACAAGATAAATCTGAGGTTGAGCGTATCACTGTGAACATTGATCAATGCAAGAAGACACTTCAGGGTCTTGGATATGCTGATTTTACCTTTGAAGATTTTTTCTCAGTAAGTCAGTCATTTATGTTTCCATTTTCTATGCTATGCTTACCTTTTCTATGATTATGTCTCCGGTCATTCTCCAAATATTTTCATTGTTTCTGGTTATAAGTTATAAGGTTTAAATCTGTGAAAGGGATAACTAATTGATATTGCTGGTGTCCTTATCCAACTATTTGTTTGTATTAATAAGTTTACAGCGAACAAAATTAGTCTATGATTTGTTAAAATGAATTCCCTCGTTGTTAAGAAGTGTAATCTGGATGTGTAGCACATGCATGTATTAAGATAGCCCCTAGGAATTAGACAGCAAGACCGCTGTCAGCCTTTAAAATGCGTCAGCAATCTTTTCTGCTGCCTTGTTGTCACCCCCTACATGAGTATGAGTGGCACTTGTATTAACATGCCAGGTTGGACATGATTTAGGTTTGATCCAATAGGATACAAATCGACAAATTTAGTTTAAAAAAATATCTGGCAAATAGAAGGAATCAACATACAACTAACTCAAAAGGGTAATCAACACAGCACATGCCAAAAGGCCCAAAACCATTACACTTCATACAAATTCAGAATGACATAATATTAGCATTAATTTTTAAGTATAAACTGTATCCAGGAGATGGGTGAAGTGGTTGGATGCTGGCTTGCCCAGTTTACTAAACAGATAGTTGGGCTGGCCCAATATGAACACCGCATTAAAGCCTAACCATATCTAGTAATTTTCTGCCATTTCGTGTCAGAATCGCAGATTAGTTACTCCACCCGAATATTTAGCCGATAAGTTGTCCAAATGCTGTCTTATTGGTCCCATGAATGTCTTCCAATTTGACGGATGACCAGATATTTCCTCACTTGCAATTGAGTACATATTTCTCTTCTATTAAAGGTGCATACTTATAAATTCCATTTACAATATCAAGGATGATGCTTGTTTTTTGGTCTTTTGCAACTTGGGAAGTGACTGATCTTTTATAAACATGCTCCCCAATATAAATCTTCTATGAATATGCTCTCCAAATTTAAATTGTAATCAGCATATTTCATCGAATATCTGCTTCATTATGGCCCTTTGACTTAATTATTCCTTGGAGATGGTGGATGCCATTCAATTCCAATATGCCACACAAGTACATTAAGGATAAACTGAAAGAAAGATTCTTAATAGGATATGCAAATGAGTTTAGTTTACAGACATTTTGTGTTTTTAAGCTTTCGTCCACAAAAAAAATCCAATAATCAGACAACAGATAAATTTGAAATAGGCAGATTAGAATTGAATTATTTATCTAAGAACATTCATATCCCAGAAAGGAACATAAGATTATGTAATTGACCATCCACTATCTTCATTATTTGCAATTATGAAACCTAGAGGAGTATTCAGTAATGCCCTAGTGCTTAAATAATTATTTTGCAAATCACTCTAGAGGAGTTCGTGTGTGTGTGTGTTTTGTTGGGGTGGGGGGAATTTGACACCATCAATTTTGTGTAATTCTTCTGCAACCAGCTTCAAATACATCAACGTGACCCTTCCCTGCACGAACAATTTCAGAGCCCTTCAAATCTAAACGTTGTGTGAAAAAAGTATGAACTGTCATATTGCATGTGCTGATGTACTTCCTAAATTTTCTTTCATTCTTAAAATGATTTATCTGATTCTATTACTGTAATTTTTCAAGTATATGCTAAAACTGTATTATTATCAGATATTCACTGAGCAGCTTGTAAGTGTTTTGCAAGGAACAGAAAATTCCATAAGGTATTAGTTTGTTCTGACTTTAATTTCATCATCATAATTGTCATATTTCCACTGTAATGCTATCTATCTTTAGTCACAAGAAGATTATGTTCGACACAAACAAACTACTATTGTGTATTTCAGCCATGAGGAGCTTCTGCAAAGGAGCCGCGATCAAGAGATTTCAGACTACGGTGAGGAAACTTTTCAACTATAGCTCTCGCACCTTATGGTTTCCAACAAAGGTTGTCTTCTAATACTTTTGTTTGGACAGTTGTTATGTTCTTCAGATTTGTCACTTCCGGTGAAATACGCAAACGATCTGAATTTTTCGAACCATTTATTACTGGATTATCAAATTCAACGCTGGATCGGGTAAGTTTTGCCTTTTCTGCTGTAATTTTAGACTTCTTCTGATTTACATTGAATTTTCAATTTTCTTATCTCCTATTCTTTGTTATTGAGAATAATGACAGTATTTTTCTCAACTGTAGTGGATTTGTTGGTAACTTTGAGGTGATTGACGTCGTACTATTTTTGCATTAGCAGGAACCTACATTTAGTAACATTAACTAGCCTTTTAGGATTTATGGAAAGCTCTCTCTTGAAGTTGCCGCCGATGAAAGAGTTCGTATGAGGTCAACACCTATTCTTATAGCATAGTCAAATCATTCATGGACATCCACTTCATAGCCAGTTTGATAGAAGGATTACACACACACTCACTCACATACACACACACACCAGGGTTCAAGAACTCGGTTTCGGTTTCGGTCTCTTATAATTTTATTAGTTTCGCTGGGTTTCGGCTAGTTTCGCTAATCTCGGTTCGGGTTTCGGTTTCGACGGTAATGCAATATACGCAAGTGTATATATATTAAATACTTAAATTGATGGTTCTATATTACAAGACAATGATCCTAGTGTGTTTAAAAATCCAGCCATGATGCAAAATATATTGAAAAGTGTACTTAGATAAGTATTAATATAGGGTTTGAGTTCACTTTTTTGTGGTTTTCTAACAACGAAGACCTCTAATGATCACAATAATAGTAAAAATGGTATTAAAAACACAAGTTTTTAAAGGTTTCAGCCGAAACGATATTGTATGGTTGGTTTCGTATCGGTTTCGGGTTTTGTATCGGTCTCCACCGTAACCGATACGAAACCACCACGTATCGGTGGTTTCAGCCGAAACCTCGAACCTTGTGACACACACACGCTAAAGCTGTAAGAGGTGCCATAATGAATCTCAATTTTGTTGTTTTGCGTGCACAATTAATTTCTGCCCCCAAAGATTTTTAGTAAATGCTAATATACCCCTTTACGACATGGCTTAGTTGGAAAAATTACCCCTGGCTCCATTTTCGTAAAGTAGACATAGCATAGGTAGATGGGCATCCTAGCTTAGGTGGGCCTTACACTTTGGAAGACTCGATCTTTGTTTTGGAATTTGGATACATGTATATACAAAAAACATGTTGCAATCTTATATACTACGATTAATTAAATTTTAGGTACGCCATGAAATCCTCTACGGTCTTCTAAAATTTTCATTTAACAATTTAAAATTTCCAATCAGTTAATATCACAAAATAATAAACTAATTAATATAAACTAATTTTTTAAAAATAGGAATTCAAAATATCAGTATCACATTTTTGCAGCATTTCCGTCGCTGAACAACCATTGCGTGCATTTGCAAGATGAGCCCGATTGAGCTCTTTTTTAGTCCTATCTGGGCACAATTATGTTGAGACTCTCAACTCAACAGTTGATATATTATTATATGCACACAATTTCAATTTAGCCTTTTTTTTGCATTAACAACAATGTATATAAAAAGTTACAATAAAAACACTACAAAAAAGTTATAACACCATTAGCCATTAAACTGTAGTTATAAATATTTGACGCTATTTTTCATTCTTGAATTATGTTATTGTAAATATTTTTTATACCATAAGTAAATGCAGTATTTTCTATAAAACTTATTTATAATCATTATTTCTCTGGATGAATATCAACATAATTTGTTAGATATTGCTTATATTTTACACAATAAGCCCGTGCATTTGCACGGAGCCCCTTGCTAGTTCATAATGTTTAATCCTTCAAAAAAATTTAGTTTTTTAATAATTATTTTTTTCTCCTTTTTTCAACATCCATTACAAATCTGAGAGGATTTGTAGCGGAATGTTGGTCCAGATCAATGACTATACTTTCATGTTTCAACTGTACTGAAGTATAGGAAATAACGAGGTATAGGATGATATGTTTTAAGTTATCTTATTTCAATCAATGGCTGAAAAAAATGGTGGAGCTAAGGTTGGTTCTTTCTCTTCATTAGAAATCGTCTCTTCGTTTCAGAGCGACAGTGCCCACAAATCTTGGTCGTAGAAATGATGTGTTTAATACATAATGTGAATATGACAATTTGACATTACAAAAGAGGTGGTCATGGATACATGCTACATATGGTGTATGTTAAAAAAATGAGTGTCCGAAATAATAATGTTACTTAAATGGACAAGTGGTAATACACTAAAAGATAGGATAAGAAATGGGTGTATTCGTAATAACGTTCCATAACATTTTAATTTAATAAATCTATAGTATAACCATATTGCCAGTTTTTTTAATACATTATTACTAATTATTTATTAAAATCATCATTTATACTCATATCTTCTCTATATATAATGCAAATACCCTTGGTTAGAGATCCACCCTTCTCCATTTTTCTAGAAAAATAGAGAAATAAGAAAAATCCTTACCTCTCAAGCCCTCTACTTCGTCTCTCTCATCTCTCAAGCCCTTCACGTCATCCCTTCCCTTTTTTAAAAATAAATAAATAAATGAGATTCTAGAACCTCCACATTTGTCTCTTCCTTTCTCAAATTTTTTTAAACACGTGCAACGCACGTGCATAAATTCTAGTTATTTGTAATGCTAATTAGATATACTATATTTTTTTACAAAATATATAGGATGACATATCATCAAAAGTACTCTTTAAATTTCTTTTCATTAGTTCCACCTAAAAAATTTATAGTTCTATAACCCCGGGAAAAAGTTCTGGTTCCACTAATGGTTTACCTAAATGGCTCTAAATGAACTAGTTCCGTCTAAAAGTTTCAATTGACTAACAAGGCTTTTTTCCCCTTGGAAATGTAGTTTTATTGAGTGGCTTTATTTATATTTTCTTCAGTTTGTGAGGTAGCCATCACACCCCAATGACCCCATGATATATTTGTTCACATTGTATCCAGAGACCATATATTTCTCTCTGCCTTTCTTCCAACCTCTCGTTACCACTAAATGCACGTCTTCATTTCGGAAAGTCAGATGCCAGGAATCCGTGACAGTTTTTAGATGACTTTGCTTCATAAAATTCTGCATTAAGTTGATGAATCTTCGAGTACGGTGGTTTCAGGACTTTTAGCACTATACTGCATGTTCGAGTTTTCTCTTCCTTCCTCTGAAATATGCTTATCATTCTCCACCGCATAATGTTTTTTCTTCAATTTCATCAAAGTTGTATAATCTTTTTCCCTGGGTGGCTTGTTATTCAATTTCACTGTGTATGAATCCCTGTTCATCCTCACTTTGATTGTGATTCATTATTATTTTCACGCTTAAGATGGTAGCTCGTTGTTTTTTTGGTGCCAAACTGATATGAACTATGCAATTATGTTATACTTATTATTTATTTGGGTGGGCTAAACAGTTTTGCAAGACGTCGGTGGAGCCAATGGGGGAAGAGAGCGACCATCTGCACATAACAGCACTGTCAGATGCCCTAGGTGTGCCCATACGCGTGGTGTACCTTGACCGCAGCAACTCATCAAGTGAGGAAGGAGGAGCTATCACAGTCAACCACCATGACTTTATCCCCTCGACTGTTGGTAACTCTGGCACCACCGGGACAGAGAATGGCTCTGGAAAACCCTATGTAACCTTGTTGTATCGACCTGGCCATTATGAAATTCTCTACCCTAAGTGAACCACTCTTCCATCAACTGATCTGGTACTTGTACCTTTACTTTAGTTCCCTATTCCCCACACTTGACACTGAATCCCCATGTAATGCTGCAGGCTGCCAGATTGAATCAGATTGATGTAAATGGCAAGGGAACAGGGTCATTGAAGATTTTCCTTTTGTTGTTTCTTCTTTGGATGCTGCAAGCATGATGTGAAATGTCTTTTCTAGCCGCAGTTCTCTTGCCAAAACCTCGTGCTTGAAGAAAGTATCGTGGGGATGTCAATTGACAATGGTGGTACTTAATTTTACAAACATGATATACAATTCTGAGGATTATCGTTTGCATTTCCTGTAATTTCACTTGGCTGCCTTTTCTTGCCATCTACTGTCTGATTCAGCTCTCAATTAGTGACTTTTATTTTATATCAAGGGTTTTTTTTTCCCCGATAACCTCCCAAAACTAGTGGCATATGTACACGCCTTTCGGAGGTGGAGCGAGGATTCTCGAGTATTCTAGCTCCTCCTTCCATCCAATTTCCCACTGGGTTAAGGACGGACATGATCCGGATAATCTCGACCTTTACCTTGAAGCTATCCTTTGCTTGAATGCGGGCTAGATAGTAATCATCATAAGATGGGGAAGCTTTGTTTGCCCGAGGTTGCTTGTTACTAGACTATAAAGGGGTTTAATCTTTCTTACAACCATCATGACAAGAGTCCATATGCAACAGTAACATATGCACTGCTTGAAGGAATTTTATTTGGATAAAGAAATATATTTCTCAGTGAACATTTTTATAGTAGGAACTTGGATTGTCGGGCAATCCTTCAGTGTCTGTAGAGGTAATTCTCTCTAGCTATGTTTAATTTTATAATAAAGAGGGAATCCAAAGGAAAAACAAGATGATTTCAATAACGGTCATGGAATAATATCAAGCCCATTTTGCGTTTTGTAATTTTCATTAGGTTAGAGTATATATTCTCAGTATTTACCTAGCAAAATGATTTGAGTCCTGCATTCTATTTCTGAAAAATACTGGCACATACATTGTATCGTTGAGTTCTCATCGTAACTTCATTTATTCAACATCATCAATCGACTGTCTTGGGGCATGTTGGATAGAGCCGGCATAATAACAGAGAAAATTTAAGTTATGTATAGGCAAGTCTGAAAGATGAGTTGTCAGAACTTATAAAAGAGAAGATCACAGTTATACTTATACCACCTCATACTTAATAAAGAGTCCAAAAAGTAATATCAAAAAAGGTTCATATATATAATAAAACAAAAGAGAAGACTTTTTATACAAACATTTAACAAGGTCTCTCACCAACTAAAAAAAATAAAAAGAGAGATTAGCAGCTCAAAAGACGATCAACAGAAAAGAGGACGAAAATCGCACAGAAGGCCTGATGCCACCCAAGAAAAAAACAGGAAGAACCCCAGAAACTCCTGTACATTGCACATCAAAAATCTCTTCCTTGTCAGACAAAATTAGAGAGCTTATACACACACGAAGGGAAAATCGGAAGAGATTGCATGTTAAAATTGGCGAGATCACTCAGAATCCTTAGCAGAAGCTGATGGAGAGCCTGTTGGGTTTGAGGATTCATCCCCGCTTGAAGATCCCGAGGGGCTCCCTTGATGAGCATGAGTCCTGGATCGCCTAGAACGAATATTCACGCCTACCGGAAACGGTTCCTGAAATAGATAGTAATTAGAAAATATACTTCTCTCCGAATCAAAGTTGAAATTTAAAGCATGGTACATGCAAATGCCACTAAAAAAGAAAATTATGTTAGAATAAGTTTGTAAAGGAGTCAGTAACATAATTCTCAGATAAAAAATGATGTCATCGTCACTTTACCAACAATGCCGAGTGAATCATACAAGAAGTTCAATTGTGTAAAGAACATGTGTGATAGGACTATCAACTCAGCATGGTATATGCAATTTAAGAAACGACTGTTAACGGTTCCTGTAGAAGAATAACAATCAGAAGATATGCTTCTCTCCAAATTGCTTTTGTAAAGCATGGTGAATGCAAGTTTAGTGCGTGGCAAGCGTTTCTTTTAGGCTAAGTTACAGTAAAAATGCCATGATGTTTCATTGTTTTTCAGAAGCATACCATATAGTCTGTTTATTACAGATAAATATCATCCATTCTTTTTTCACGTCCGTATTAGATAAAGTAAATGGTCTTCATCTAAAAATTATATGAGCCCATGGTATTATAGTGTTGGCCTTTCTTTTAACATATAGAAGATAGTGCTAGAAAGATCAGACTAAATTACTGATGTAATTATCACTTATCAAAACTGGAAGATAGATGCAATTTCTTAATGCTTCATGAGACCCCATCACAGTATTCAGAATAAGAAACACCCAGATCAGTTAGTATTTTAAGCTTGTAAAATTAAGCAGCAGTCCTTAACAAATTCTCCGGGGCTAAAATACATAATCTGTATTTATCACTTGAGAGAGACATATATATTAAAAAGCACTTGAATAGAGAGTCAATATTATAGTAATTTTTTTACCTGATCTCCTGCATTTGGACCATCTGAATGGAAAATAATGGGACGACACCTTTTATCCTCGTTCATCAAGCTTGAATTCTGGAAATGAGCTATAAGAGCTGACTTCCCTTGTATACGAGCATATGCAAGATATGCCACTTTCTCACTGTTGAACTTTTCCCATTTTTTCCCATTGAATGCCTGAAAAAAGATGCTCTCCATTCCTTTAGCAAGCTTAGGGTATTAAGGTATTAAATATGAAGCCAATTAAAACAATATCAATCTCTGTGTGTTAAGCTAAAAAAGAAAAATTCATACTGCAGAGTAAATTTTAAAAAAAGAAATTAATAAACTTTGCATGGTATAGAGAGCAATATAGCCAAGAGGAACCACACCAAAGTATTTATTCCAATTTTTTAAAAGGGTGAATGGGACGAGAAACTCAAGTATCCACTGTTTACTAATGAGATATGGGACATAAAGCAATAAACAGGTAACATGGTCCTAATTGGAAAGTGAATGAACAAAACCTGAAAAAAGGGAATGATATGCTGCGGATCAGTCATGTTGATAAAAGCATACCCCACGTTGCATTTGTTCTGTTGAGGGAAATGGAAGGAAATTTGCTGATGAATCATTAATAATAATGGCACCTACAATTCCCATCACAGAGAAACAAGTATTTTGTTCCAGAGGTGTGGTTACCTTGAAATCTATAGGCAGGTAGATAAAATCATATGTTCCTTTGTGTTGCTCATCAATAGTAGCCAGAAGCATCTTAGAGGTATACCTGAAACGTGGTCAATGTTATAATTAGAAGATTAGAAATTATACGGAACGAGGCTAATGATGAAATATTTCTTTCTGGAAAATGGACATGTCCACTTGCTTGTTAGGAATGTTCTTTATCATAAGTGTTGTTCGCAGGTCGTCTCCTCGAATAATACGGTCTATATCAAGTTCATATTGCTTTCTGCTATCTACTTGATTAGAACTAAGCTCGCTTCTTCGGCTTCTACTGCGATCATTAGGAGCATCGTGTGAAGTAGGCACTGGCGTGACATTGTTCCTTGAACGAAACATGTGGCCCCTTTGCTGAGGCGAAGGAACCCTAACATGAACCGAAGCAATAGAAGGATCCATACAGGCTACACTCGAACGAGGGAATATGTTATGAGCAGCAAGTTCAAGAGACTGCAATTGAGAACTAGCATATCCCATATTTTCAACAGAACTCGGATGGAAACTAGTAACATCACTAGTGAAAGTGTGTCTTTGGTCCCAGAATAAGGGATCCACAGCAGGTGCTGAACCAACATGCTGATGTGGAGGCAAAACTGGATTTGAGACAAGAGATGGTACTCTAGCAAGCCCGTGTACTTGCGGAGTTTGAGTAGGGATATTGTTCCTCAACGGTGGAAGATTTTGCCACATCATGGAACCAGGGTGGTGATTGTGAAATGCATTAGAATTAGTCCAAATATATTCATGGCCATGACGAGGGAAGCTTCCGTTTCCCAAGACATTATATCCTGCAAAATAAAGATGGATATACTTAATGACTGCTGGTGAAAAAAACTACAGAGGTGTTAAATTTACCTACAAAAAGTATGTACTAAATAGCCTTGTGTGTGTAGTATAGGGCTTTACAACATACTATGTTACATCTAAATATTAAGTTTAACATCTTTCCCATGACCAGTTTCGATTAATTAGTGACCAACTACTTTTCCCCCCATCCCGCGCAATTATAAAATTGATAATTAGTACAATTCATGATAGGATAGGTTATTCCTACTGTTAAAGTTAACCTAAACTCCGAAGCTGTTTCTGTGTGCATTTTTTTTTATGTAAGCAGACAGTTAGCAATACATGTAATCTTGGTTTGATATGTGAGCATCTACTCCATAACGAACAAATGTACAGGTAGCACGAAGATATAAACCAGCATCATAAAAAAAAATAAAAATCAAACATCATCAGCGGCAGCATCATTATATTGCTTTTCCATCCAAATAAGGTCAGCTATAGAGCAAGGCTCCAAGAAAAGAACTACCAATCCTTTCTTAATTAGAATGCCAAATTCCAGGCCAAGGAAATTATGGACAAGAGAAGGGCTGGCTTAGATCCTAAATCACATGTTGGCATCCTCCAAATTCTCCTACACAGAGTAAAAGTCTACAAGCAGTGGATAGATGATAGATGTGCTACAAGAAATTACATTCAACTCAAAGGCACATATACTTTTCATAATATAAATCATTACTAGTTTATTCAATTGTGCTTACCAGCTTCGTTGGGTTCAAAGGAATTGCTATTATGGCCACCAGAACCGACTCTATGTATATTCCTATTTTCAATTCCATTAATAAGTGCAGAATTGGCATTCATAGCCATTCCCGACATAGTGCTTGCTGAGTTGAAAGCGATACTATTGATTACCCCCTCACAGAACTCTGCAAAGCTTGGCATGCTCTGAAAACCATGGTTCATTTGTCTTGATGGATTGTTGTGGTCAGAATTGCTAGATTGATTGATGTGATTCCCAACCATTGCAAACCTGCCTGGAGATGGTAAATTACCAGGAATTGTAGAAGAGATGCCATGAAAATTGGATTCTATGGATGAAGTATTCTGCATTTGAAATGCAGTGTGCAGTCCTTGGACATCCCCATTATGAAGACCAGTCGAAGTATTTGCCCCAAGAGTTATCGATCCAGAAGGAACTGACACACAAAACCATAATATGTGAGGCAACACATAACATGTATCAGCAGTAAAAGAAAATGTTGCTTTAAATAAAAAAAAGAAGAACACTAAAATTCCAACTTGGGACTTCGTTTATAATTTTTCCATTTAAGACCTCAAGGGTTGTCTAATTTTAACATCATTAACTGATTGAATAGGGGAGAAAAATAATAGGTAATGTCCCATAGGGACAGTAAAACCCGAGAAATATTTAAATGCGATTTAGTTGAAAATTTGTATCAGAATTGGATCCTGTTCCTTGATCCCTATGAAAACTGTGATAAGGATAACCACTAATAAAAGGTTAGCAACAAATAAATCGCAGACATCATACCGAAGCAATCTGAAGGCAATTTTTCAGAATAACTTTCTTCATTGCATCTGATTGATTTTTCCTCTCCCCTTGAGCTGGAATCCAAAAATTTTCAATCAGCAAGTCAATGTGTCAGGAATCCAAAAAAAGTTAATAACAACAAGAGAAGACACGGTGGGTTCTCCAAAGTGAAGCTAAAAGGGCACAGAAATTGTTCGCACTGGTAGTGAGGTTTAGAAGGAGAGGTCTTGAGGTTCATCAGATAACTAGAGAAATTTCATAAGCATAAGTAGAAAACATTAAATGTTAAACTCGGAAGTGAAGAAATTGGTGAAATGTGGCAACATTTAAATTATCATTTCAGTTATCAGCTATGACGTTTGAGGATGTTTTTAAAAGCTAGCTATATGACCACCTTAAGAAAATGAGTTGAGTTTCACCCATGGCTTTATTTGTTCCCTAGAATTGAACATAACTCCCTGTAGCAACCCTATCATCGTACAGCTACTTATAGATTTTTAACTGGAAGGAGAATTTGAAGAATGCCAGGTGCCTTTTTGACTATGGAAAGCTCTCATGCATCCATAGTTTATTTGGTCAGATATTTGGTGCCACTTATGCTTTTACTGGTCAACCATCTCTTAATTGGCACCATGAGATGAGTTGATCATGTGTGAGGATCAATTGAACTGGTTTGACATGTGCAAGTGTGCCAACTAAGGAGTGAGAGGATGGTGGGCTGGTCGAGCAACAAGGTTTAGGGGAAGACTTAAATAACCATTATTCGAGAGTTTAAAAAAGGTTACAATGATTTTTAACTTGAAATGATGATATTTGCCAACTGAACAGTTCTGATGAAGAAAACGGACTCATGGATCCAATCCAAATATTTGGATGAAGGCTTGACTGTAGCATTTTCAATTGTCAACCTACATTTGTGAGATCACGATCTGTCCCGACATAGCATTTCACTCTTACAATATTAATCCTTCTTGCCTAATACAACCTTGACTAGAATTTACTACCTCATCATCTGTTTACCTCACAACTACAATATTGTCTTGATCTTTCATTTATACGATCCTCGTCCTGTTTTCACTTTTAGTTTTATGCCAAACTAATATCCATATTTTCAATTGTGCTATATCAGGCATGATGTTTATACCTGAATCTTTCCTCTCTTAGGCCACAAGGGTCAACATTAATTCTCATGCCTGTGATATCAGAACTGTTTATAGCTGAAAGAGCAGCTTCAGCATCTCGAACATCATAAAACTCAATATATTCGTGATGGTCCTTATGTGGAATTTCACTGATCTACAGTCCAGGGCAAGGAACATGATTAGTTTAATACTATATAAAAAAATTTCCAGAATACATAAGACATCAAGACCAGATTACCTCTTTGATTTCGCCATATACACCAAATGTGCGGAGGAGATCAACGTTTGACATTGAGGACTCGAGGTTAGTCACCAGAAGCACACCCTCAGTTATATCTTTCTCTTCCTGCTAACAGATCAACCACACTCAATTTTCCAAAAATAATAATTACTATATATTGTATCGCCAAGTGCAAGAATATGTTGACACAACATACACCAACATAGAATTTTTATAAGAAAAAACATACATTAACATGAAAGTGAGAAATTTAATATAAAAGCATTTTCAGAGTAAGTGTAAACATAAAACGATCCCCCTGAGTACTTGCACATATAGGAGAAAATATAGGCAGCATTATCAAAGTGAATCAGTGAAGATACGAAAGCTTAGGATAGAGGATTTTAATATGGTTAGAAGTCCCAGCACTGTTTCTTTTCAAAAAAGGGTGTTAAATTTATAGATTATCCTGCTTCGCATAAGATTTAATTGTGGGATGATCTACCATGTGACCAATAAGGCAAGATCCACGCTCACCAAATTGTCCTATAATTTTATGCAATTCCATTTCCTTGCCCAAGAATTAAAAAGATAGTCTCAAATTGACATCAGATCAACAAATTGATCCATATTCTGCCATTTGAAATTTATGCTCCATTTTCTCCCCAGTTTAATGAGGGAAAAGCAAGAGCAATGATAATGGTGAGGATAGGATGATCATCATCAGAAATCAAATAAGAAATTATAAATAATATATTTGCTCTCATGGTTATCTCAAGACGTACATGCAGGAATTAAGTCCCTTCAGATTTATATAAGTTGAAGTTTGAAATTAGAATAAAATGTCAAATCTAACAGGACAGTCAGCCTCAAATATTAAAGAAGATAAAATGGTATTTGCAATTTTTATTCATATAAAGACCATCTAGAAGAATTTTCAGGAAGAGAATACCTTCGAAATGTAAAATTGTATGTCAAGCGTCCTGCCCCTAATTGACTTGGTTTGAAGCACTCTAATTGCATTTTGTGCAGCCCTGATATCGTAATATGATACCATTACAAAGCCCCGATCTCTACAGGCTGTATAAAATGTCTGAATGTCGCCATATTGCTGCAAATACAAAGGAAAAATAATTTAGATACGAGAATTGCTGGAAGATAAACCAGCCTAATGATAGAAGTTTAAAATATATTAACAGAATTACCTCAAAAAGAACCCTCAGCTCCATATCTTCAATGTTGCTATCAATATTTTTCACAAAAAGAGTTCTGGAGGGTTGTTCACCAAGTGGGAGTTCACTAGAAGCTCCTCCATGATTATAAGCTTTTTCATGTCTGAAATTATCATCTGGTTCTAATTCTATTCCACCAACATTACAAAATAGATCATCCTCGACATCAGCCTTGCTGGATTGTGCAACATACCCAAGATCATGAATAGCTCCAGTGAATAAATCATCATCGTCAGGAAGGAGATCTCTGATAGTTAGTTCTCCAATTTCTTCTAAAGGTTCATCTTCCACAAAGTTGGAATGAGTTGTATTAAGAGATTGACCAATGAAATCATCATTTGACGATAACAACACTGCATCATCAATGTACAGAAGAAACAAGAATTGGATAAATTTCTAAACATGGTAATAAATGATTAGGTGTGACAAAATAATGTGTGAGAACTCCTTGGTTTGAAGTATTGAATATCAAACAGAAAATAATAACATATATGTAGGGTTTTCTTTAAATGTCAGCACGTTCAGATACACAGCAATAAAGCATGCAGCCTAAAAGGGGAGTAAACACACGTTTGTTGTTGAGTGCATCTGACAAGGAGCTTGAGAAGAGATCAGTCTCATAATGTCCCCCTTTTAAAGTAACTTTTCTGGCTTCCACAGTTAAGTGTGCAGGGTGACCATATAACTTCGATACTGATACAAAATCCTGGTCAGGAGCCCTCCAACAGCTAGCAGTGCTCCCTGACCCCATCAAGTGATGCTCAAAAGTGATGTTTCTTTTCGGATCTTTGAAAAGATCCTGTGGAAACTCTAAGCAATCTACAAGATTCCCTCTCATCGGAATAATCTTTTCTAGAGGCGATGAAGAAACTGCCTTGCCTCCTGACATGAATGACGTAGTCTCTATTCCTGTAAAATGCGGATTGAAGATTCAGACTACATGGATGAAAACATATACAAAAAGAGGAAATAAGTTTCGTGTAGGTGGAACCGAAGAAACTAGGAGTACAGGTTAGTCATAAAGGTCACAACGCAAACGATGAGAGCATGTTTCCATGCAAAGCCCAAGATAGTAAGTGCTAAATGAACACTTAGGTTATTTACTTTGTGGCATGACCTGAAGTCAGAGTCATATTTGCATGACTTGCAGTAATCAACAACTAAGTTGATAATGGTGTCCAAGAGATATATTGTGAAGTTGTGAGAAAACTAGTTTTTGCACCCTCCTAGCATCACATCTACTTCGTTGAGATATGTGTGGGAATAATTCCACGTTGGAAAAACTATGAGAGTTATATGAGTATAAGATATATATGCCCCCCCCCCCCCACCAAGCAGGCTTAAGTCTATTTGGATGGACCCATTTATGTTGAAAGCCCGTGCCCTAATAAAAATAAATATATAACCCCCCTATTCGTGTATTTAAGTTAACATGGTATCAGAGCTAGATTGCACACTGCTGGTTGATTGCTTAATTGCCTCTCATGAGAGAGCTGTCTCCATGTGCCGTGCACCTTTGAGAGAGCCATCTACGTGCCTATGAGAGATTAACCTCTACATGCCTATGAGAGATTGGCCTTTATATGTGTTGTATGTTCTACATCACAACCACATTGCTGGTGAAGAGAAGTGTTGAGATATGTGTGAGAATAGTCAATGAGGCGTATATGGGTACAAAATAGGTATTTAGGTATAAGATATATATGCCCCCTCCCCCCCCCCCCCCACAAAAAAAAGAGCCAAGTAGGCTTAAGTCAATTTGGATGGACCCCGTCTATATTGAAAGCCCTTGTGTGTTCTCATATAAATAAATATATAACCGGCCCTCCACTTTCGTATCTTGCCTAATAATAGGGATACTCATTCCCTAGATGCAGATATACATGATAAACAGATCTTAAGAACCAATGCTATGCTAAATGCATATGAGATTAACCTACATCCATTTTCTGATGGAAGTTGCAGTATTTAAGATTTAGTGTAAACGAGTATTAATTTTATTTCTAGCACAGTTTAATCCAGCATTATTAGTAATGGGCCAGAAGGCAAATCGTGCAACAAGACGCACCATGGTGATCAGGCATGGAAGCAGTCCTTCCAAATCCACCTTGTTTCTGCAAGTAAGAGATGCAACAAAAAAACTGTTAAGAAAATACTGCCTAAATTGAATAGTGATTGTATCCAAATGGCAATAAAGTTGCAACAAACTGCTCGGGGAAGGGGAAATGGAAAGTAAAAATCAATGACCTTGTGGACAAAACAGAGATCAACTAATATATCCAAATAGAGAGCAATAATAGGGAAAATCAAATCTAGATCACACAAGTAATATGCTGATGCTTTGATATCATACCTACCAGAACAACAACAACAACAACAACAACAAAAAGCATGTCGTGATTCAACAGGAAGGATAATAGCATAGGTATTATGAGACAAATCAAACGCTATTATTCTTAATTCTCAAATTTACACAAAAAACCTCACCATTAACAAAGGCATTGACTATAGAGAACCTATCAATTTCAAAGCAATTTCTACCACATAAGAAAGAAGATCAGATCTGTAAGACAAAAATAGAGGAAGGTTGAGGTATACCTAAACTCTGACGCTATCGAACAAAAAGACCAGGCTGACCAAATTGTTTGCTCTCGAGGAAGTTTGTGATAAAAGAAAATGAATTGGTTCTCGGAGAGGGGAAGCCTTTTATAGGACTGTTGATTCGCTAAAGATTCAGTGAGTTGAAAGCGCGAATTGTGCCACTCCGGGGAAAGGGAATGAATATTCGGTGGCGGAATCATAGACCATGCCACGTGATGCGGTTGCCCAGCGTATAACAATAGGTACAGTGAAAGGAATTCCAAAAGAGGGAAAAACCGAGCATGCTAAAATTTCCGCTTAGGTGTAGCGAAAACCAGCATGCACAGGTTGAGAGCTAAATAAGGATATGCTTCCACACAATGGAGAGTGGAAACATATGACATTTTTTCTCCCTGCTCTTATCCTGATAATGAAATATTTAACTTCTTCCTTCAAAAGGCTATTCCCCTACCAAACTATGCCAGCATTAAGTACCATATGTTTACAAGCAAATTACCTCAGAAGGAAACCGGAATTCTTCCGAGAAGAAAGATGAGGCAACCGATGGCCTGTATAGTGAAGACATGTGCCTCGGATCTATGATATCAGACGGCATCGTCCAGCTCCAGAACCATGCACCAGCTAGAGTTCAAAGGTTTTGAACACTCTGCTTCCACGCTACTACCTAATGCTGCGAATCCATCGCAAATAAATAAATTTAGAAACATGAAATCCAAATGTTTCCATAATTTATCCTGTGAAATATTAGAAGGTTAAACATAATAAAAAAGGCTCAATACCATGATCAAGTATTATAGTACGAATTTTATTTCTATAGGAACCGAACATTCACCTCAAATTTTAAAATATATATAGGGGAAATATCAGTTTATTTGGCAAGAAAATTGAGGAGAAGAATATTATCATCAGAAATTTGAAATTTTCAACAAGTGTAATTTTAAAACAAATTGAATAAAAACTATAATTTTTTGAATAAATTCTCCTTTTTTTAAGAGCATAAAATATGAAAGGAATCTAAAGCTACAGCGAAATTGCCCTTGCCTCGAAGCCCACAACGGTCTGCAAAATTCTCGTAAAAAATGTTGAGGAGAGAGAAAGAGGCATGGAATTTTTAAAAGATAAACAATCATCACAGGTCTTTTTTAAATAGAAAAGCTAAAGAATCTTAAGAGCGATGATTAAGCTACAGTAATTTCTAATGGAAAAAATACGAAGAATTCTCAATGGATCAAAGTCAAAATTTAAGCTCTTAAATGAAAAATTTCTTGTAACAGCACGAGGTACGTACAGTACTCAAATTAATACACAAACCTAGAAAAAGGAAGTCAAAGTTTAATACAAATTCAAAGCAAAATACCGCCAAATTCGAGCCCAGAACATAGTGAAAAACAAAGAAATTTGCTAAATTCCCATAAAAAGGCAAAGATTTCTAGAAACAAAGGGTGAAACTTAAAATTGAAGCTTGGATCTCACATAATTCACTGAAAAGTTCGAAACTTTTATCAAAAACCGAAATTTGAATAAAGAATTCAACATGAAAAGGATTAAAATGTTTCCAAAAACAGGAGCATAACGTCCAAAAGAACAAAAATTTAAAGAAAAATACCGCCAAATTTAAGCTCTAAAACGAAAACACCGCATTTTTCCCCAGAACGCAGAATTCTCACAGATCCAACAAGTTACCGCTCAATTGATGCTTTCAAAAAGCAAACGGCCAAAACATCAAAAATCACATTACCAAAACGCAAAATCCTCGCGGATCCATCAAATTCCCAAACAAATTTCGATCAAATTACAAAAAAACCTCACCTGATCGCGCCTCGCTCTTTTTAGAATCCAAACTTGAAAGCAAGGGATCGAGCTTTATGCGATCAGCTTGCAGCGCACGATAAGCGGGGAGGAAATCACATCAACATTCGTGCCGTGCGGGAGAGATCCCCCGCCTCTATGGAATTGTGAGCTTTATTATATCAAGCACCCTGACTTTTCTGTTAATTAATTGTTTTGCTGCGTTCTTCGAAGCTGCGGATGAGTTTTGCAAATTATGCTTTTTGAATTTCCCGGTGAGGGAGCGAGCGGGCGTGCTCGCTCACTCGGCCGGTGATGAGAGAGAAAGAGATGGGGAAGGAGAGGAGAGAGAAAGGGGTCGGAAATATAATGATTGGGGCGGGGAGGGGTGTAAGTGGATAAATGAGAGGAGGAGCGGACCCGGCTCCGACAAATGCGATATGTGTTTGGTTTTGGTTGGTTAGTTCCCCCTTGACGCCGTTTGATTTCACGGTGTCTATTTTGACGGAGGGTGCCCCCAAAGATCTAGCTGAGCTAGATTTTAGTAAAATACCATGGGGCTGAAACAATTTTATTGCCCGCTTTTTAGCTGTATATTGTCCAAGAGATAAAAATGACTAGGCTATTGTCAGATATTATCTAAATGAATTAAAGCCTAATGTCTGATGAAATTCATTGATAGTGAATAACAAAAAGCTGTAGCCTTTTAATCACAATAATTTGTATGATTTTAATTTCAAGGACACCTACACAGAAGAAGAGGATGCAGAATATAGAGTGGTACAGAAGAAGAGGATGCAGAATATAGAGTGGTACAGAAGAAGAGGATGCAGAATATAGAGTGGTACCACTATGAAATTTTTTCTACATTGGTGGCTTCAAATATAAACCATCTATCAATTTCAATTTTAGAGACCATCAGCATCGGCCATATTAATGTCTATGTATTGAACAATGGGTACACCATTTTTTATTCCGTTTGGATATTCTATGCTCATTCATTTAGTGTCATACAATGTTTTATTGTTGAAAACCTATTAATAATACAAGCATCCGACGAAAGGATGAATAATATCCAATCCACAAGAAAATTAACATTAAAGAACAGGATGATTTAAATGGGCGGTACCAAAAACTGGCGGATGGTTGACGCTTAGCTGCCCATATAGGAAATCTCCTGCCATGCCATTTTATACTCCATTTTCTCAACATGAAATATGATGCAAGATTGTAAAACTTGGTTTGGGCCAACAACACATGGGTCCACGATGGGCTTTTAATATGGTGGAACTCCATCCAAAAAGACTCAAGCCTTATGGAGATTCATCCCATTTTATACCTTATACTCATTTGCATCAGCTCGGTTTGAGCCCTCAACACATGAGGTTTTAATACAGTGGGACTCCATCCAAAAGACTCAAGTGTTATGTAGGTTTCTCATAGCCATATGCATTCCACAATTTTCCCGATGTGCGACTATATTATCCACGTTCTACTTAAGTGGCAGTATAAGTCTTGCGGTCTTCATTTGCAACTAACTAAATTTGTGGAATTTACTTACAATTTACAACAATTTACAAAGCCTATGATAAAAGGTTAAAAAAGAATGCATGCATTTTTTCATAGTATTTTCCTGAGATGGAACACATTTGTTATTTTTGTCCGGATGAAGTGTCAATTTATACGTATGGTGACAATTTTGACCATTTCTGTCATGATCTGGTTTGTTATGTAAGAAATTTTTCGATGATTTATAAAACTCTACCATGTAAATGTTATTTATTTAGATTTTTGAAGATATCAATTTAAGAATATCTATTCAAACGAGTACAGTCTTTTTTAAATACTTAAAAGGCATCTTTGATTGATCTTAGGATAAATACTGAGCCGCTTATTCATACACCAGAACAGCTATGCATGTGAGAATGTAGCAAAACTTGGGCCATTATAGACAAGAATAAATGTAAGAAATCACATTAGACACAACCATACAATTAGTTGAGGGTTATCCTTGCATACATACAAGGATAATGATGGGTGCTTTATGATAAGTTGATGGTTCTTTACTCTATTTATAATTAATTAATTACATGATCCATATATATATATATATATATATATATATATATATATATATATATATATAATATGCTTGCTGCTTTGTCCCATCTAGCTGTATCCCCGCCACGTGGCACCACCCAGCGTCGGAGATCGGCGCGGGGCCCACAGGTGTGGGGCATGCTTACACGCCACAAGTATCGCGTGAACAGAGCCTTTCCCGACAAATTCGATACCGGACAGGATTAGAGATGAGACGTGACATTTTGTGTGTGTGATTCCATCTCCTGTTTCTCGAGACCTATGTAGTAATCATGTGCCCATCAATAAGGACAATGGGAATTTGGCATGACTTGGATCTTGCCTAGATCGAGTTCGGCTCGCTGACTCGTCATACAAAAGGGCAATCCCGCTGTGACCTGCGTCCGGTTTGTAACAAGGGCAGATCTAAAGCCAAAGTAGAGAGGGAGGTATATATCTTGACTGAAATTTTGAAGGAAAGATGACATCAATTACGATCGTTAGAAATTCTGAATATTCGCTAATCATGATGAATACGGCCACATGCATGTTCATGTGCAGTGGCGGATCCAGAAATCCGAGTCAGAGAGGGCACCGCATCAAGCAAGGATACATTGAAAATTCCAAACTCCAAATGCATGATATAAAAGTAATTTTAATTGAAAATAAATATAATATAAGCTTGAATCATTTAATAATAAATGATAAAACATTGTTTGCAATAATATTTTTGCAAGGCTTTATATTTTAAACCATACCAAAAAATCAAGCTTTTGGTGAAACCGAGATACATTAGTTTAACTGCAAGCATGTTTGTGTAATCAGTTCTGTGAGTTAAGAATAATTGCAATATATTAAAGACAGAATAACATTGTCAATGTGAAACGGATTAAGCTATAAAAAAATTGATTTTTCCCTCAAATAAAGATAGAAGAGAACACATCAATCATCTATGAAACAAGATTTTATTTAAAATATTTTTTTATCTTCCTAATTTTTTCAAAGAAAAAAAAACACAATTAATGCTCAAGTCAATTAAATCGAAATTTAAATCAAGCTAATGATGGGAATTGAACCCTTGATGTCACGCACTGCTTTCCAAAATACGTAAATTCGGAATGTGACAAAACCAACCATACTACCTATGGTAATTAAATATCCTCTTATAATCATATTACGGCTGTCAATCAATAATCAAGAACAATAATATAACTATCTATCTCTAAATATATTCAATAGCCACAAACGATAACATGAAATAGTAGCAGAAGCAATAAAGATCCAAGGAAAAAGAAGAATACCTAAACCATAAATAAGAACTATATCAGTGGAATGGTCCTCACTGGTCGACAATCCTGTCGAAATACCCACGATTCTCATGTGCTAAAGTTAAGTATCTGGGCCATACAAAACCCAGACGTCAATGTGTCATAAATATCATAGTAATAATAATAAACTGAACAATGTGCTATACAGGATGTCACGTGCAGAATAAAGTATGTGTATAAACAAACAATCACGGGTGTTATAACAACAGGCTATAAGTATTAAAACATGTCATGTATATTCTAAGGTCTGTATTTCCAGGTTAACTATCCTACAGGTATTTGAAACCAATGAATGCACTCCTCCATGTAACTCAAAAGTATATATCCCGTTATCCGCCGGGACCACGGATCAAGATATATGAATCAAGAATGATTCTGTTCCGTTACCCTCCCGGAACCACGGATCAAGAAGTAAAATGATTCTGTTCTATTAACTCCGGAACCACGGATCAAGTAATATCCTTTTAAGTTACACTTCAGTTACACTTTTGATTTTCCCATTTCCTCAGGTTTCGTTTTCCAAATCATGTATTAATAATATCTATCAAATCCCAATACACGAACAAGCAAGTACATGTTATGTCTATCTAGACAACATGCCACGTCCATCAGGACAAGTCAGGATTATTGGTATCGGTAAATATCACAGTTAAACAGGTACGAGCAAGATAAGAATATCAGTAACAAGATGACGGGTTATAAGCATGTTAAATTGATTTATTAATTTATATAAGTGTTTATTGTAACATTATTGTGCAAACAGGCCGTGATAAAATACGGTTATCTCGTTACTGTAAATAGCGTAACAAAATTAAATAAACATATTAATTCTTACATTCGATTAACCAAACTAGAATAGTTCGTATAAGTTCTAGTTATAGATGTAATTTTGCATAATTTTATAAACTTTAATAATAAATGTGTTAGTGTTAACTAAGTAATGAAATACAGATTATTTATAAATAAAATTGTAAATTAATAATAAATTATGACACTATAGATATAGATATACGTAAACTAGTATGTAGCAAGTTATAAACTTGCCTTGGTCTCGACGAATGCGGATACGGACACGGAAAACACGAAACACTTCCAAGCTTGCTTGGCTCTGTGATCTCAGCTGCAAGGAGAAAGGGTTTTCAATGATTGAGAACAAGAAGAAGATGATGTCGATGCCGGAGTTAGCTTGGATGCTCGGTTACGAGGTGCTCGGTGATGAAGACAAATTATGTGGAGTCGGTAACGGCGATGGAAGACAAGGTGGTGATGGTGTTCGAATAAGGATGCTGCTGGTGCTCCGCTGGAGTTTAGGTCGACGGTGAGGGTTCTTGGCTCGATCAATGGCTGCGATGAGGCGACGACAATTTATGGCAGTGGAGTTCATAGGTATTTTTCTCGATCGATGAGTTCTTGTGAAGATGATGGAGATTGTCTTGGCGGTAGTGAGGTTCTCGGGGATGTGGGTTAGGGCTCGGCCACTTGAAAGAAGAAGAAGTGGGCGGCGGAGCTTGAAAGCGAGGTTGGGTTCTTGATGTTGAGACGGGGAGGTGGAGATGGGTTCGGCTAGGGTTGTCAGGTGAGATAGAGAGGAAGAGAAGGAGAAAGGTGGTTACGGTGATGGTTTCAGCCGACGCGAGGGTCTCCGGTGACCACAAGGTGGCGTAGGGTTCATGCATGATTGGAGAGAAGGTTGCACGGAAAGAGGTTGGCAATAGGTGCTAGGGTCGATCAAGTTGGCCGGAGGTTGATAGAGTTAGGGTTGTTAGGTCCAAGGCCCAATCGACCGGTGCCACGGTTGAAGGTGGAGGTGAGGGTTGTTGGTGTCGAGGGTTGGAGCTCGGTGATAGAGGGTTGCTTAGAGAAGATAGGTTGCAGTGATGGAGATAGGTTTGATGATGACGAGGGCGATGGAGTTGATGGCTGCGGTGGTTAAAGGAGACGTGAGTGTAGGGTGTTTTTCATCACCCCATTGAGATGGGAATGCGTGCGCGTGTCAGGCGCATTACAGATTCCCCCTGTCTAGGGTAGGTCAGGGTTTATTGATTGTGAGGATCCGAATCTTCGGCAACCGCGGACTAAGCTGCCGTTGATTACCTCTCGCCTTTGAAGCGAAGGAATCTCCGATTGACGGGTCAACTAATCATGCGAACTCATTGTGCGGTGTGCGTATGTGTGTCTTAAGGGTTTTGGGTATATCGGGAGGCTCGCAGAGTTTACGGGGGTCTCGCTACCCGGATAGCGAGCTGGGAGTCAAGGGGGCTAGCAGCCTCCTTACGGAATGCGGGGCAGTGTCCCGTTAGAAATTTTTTCTAGCGGGGGATGTGTTTTGAGTGTGGAGTATATGAAAAAAACAAAAAAAGAAGAAAAGGAAAAAAAATAAAAAACGGTGGGTAACATCCTAAGGACGTGTGGGCGCTGGGCACTAGGCATGTAGGCGCCAGCACCTCACACGCTTGGCACGTGGGCATTGGGCGCCTGCAGAAAGAAGGGGCTTATCCCCAGAATTAGGATTTGAATTCCCGAAAAAGATTTTTATCTATGGAGTTAAACTCCAAAAGATTTTGAGTGGAGTTAAACTCCCAAAAAGAATTTTTGTATTTATGGAGTTAAACTCCAAAAGATTTTGAATAGAGTTAAACTCCTAAAAGGGTTTTATTTATGGAGTTAAACTCCAAAAGATCTTGACAAATGGAGTTAAACTCCCAGAAATCTTTGGAGATGATCAAAGGGGACCCCTTTCTTCCCCCTTTTAGCCCTGGACCTTATTTTGAACCTTGAATCTTCCTGAAGTGGGGTTTTTGGAGATGGGTCTCCTTCCTCCTCCTCTCTATTGGCTGGATCTTGGAGAAAAGGGGGCGAGACTTAAAAATCTCCCATTTTGGGGATCTGATGGAAGATCCGAGCTCCTTTTCAAGGGTTTTATGGTGAAAAATAGTTTCTTTTTGGAAAAAGAAAAGTTAAACTCTTGATTTAATTCAAAAAAAAGAAAGAAGGCTTAGAAACTTGAGGAAGGAGAAGAAGACACAGAACCCTAATTTTTTAGAGAGTAAAAAAGTTGTCCTTAATTTTTTCATCATGTTTGCCTTTATAGGCTACACACTTTACATATAGCCCATTGGGCTTTGCCAAATGGCACTTGTGCCACCCCATACCTTACGTACTTATTTCTTTTTGCATATAAGCCATGAGATTTACAAAATTTTGGCTTTCTGCCCATTTTTCATACATTTATTTCAAAAAAATTGCATTAAACTAATTTATTGCTTCATTCTTGGCATGGAGCCGGCCCCTTCCATACTTGGTCTTGACTTGGGCTTGGGCCCACTTGGTTTAGGGGTTGATTGACTTTGACTTGGTTGATCAGGGTGTAACTTTTGACCCCAACAAAGTGCCCCCATCAATAAATGCATGCCACATATATGGGTCATGTGCATGAAATTGATGGATCTTCTTTCGTGTGGAGGTTGACTTGATCTGGTTTCTGTTTTGACGACGTGGAGGTCGATGCTGCCCTTTTAGCGACGTGGACGGTCGATACTGCCCTTTTAGCGACGTGGATGGTCGATGCCGCCCTTTTAGCGACGTGGACGGTCGATGCCGCCCTTTTAACGACGTGGACGGTTGGTGCTGCCATTTTTGCAATATGGACTGTCGGTGCTGCCCTTTTAGCGACGTGGACGGTCGGTGCTGTTCTTTAGCGATGTGAACGGTAGGTGCTGCCATTTTTGCGATTTGAACAATCGGTGTTGCCTTTTTAGCGACATGGACGGTCGGTACTGCCATTTTTGCGACTTGGACGGTCAGTACTTGATTTGACTTGCTCCGCTTCTTGCGGTATCAGGGTTGAAGTTGACTTGCTCCGCTTCTTGCAATGTCGGGATTTGATTTGACTTGATTTCTGTTTTGTTTGGCAGGACTTTTGAATATGAGAGGAACTTGGAATTTGGATTTTGTTTGGCATCAGTATTGCTGCACTGGAATAATACCAGGAGCAATTCATCATTTGCCCCAGGAGGACTTGGGATTTGGTTTTTGGGTCGGCATCAGCACCGCGAACACTGAAGCGTAGTGCCAGGAGCGGCTCATCATTTGCCGTTGGGGAAAATTAGAATTTGGGTTTTGGGTTGGTATCAGCACCGCTGACACTGAAGCGTAATTCCAGGAGCGACTCATCGTTTGCCATTGCCCGTTGGGGAACGATGACTTAAGAGATAGGTTTAGATCCCTATCATCTAAGGCTTTTCAATTTTATGAGCCGTAAGGGTCTCATAAAATCATTTTCTCCCCATAGGTCGAGAGGATCTTGCAAGTGTATTTTCTCCCTAAGAATCATGGGGATTCCTAAGTGTGTTGCTCCTTTGTGAGTCATAAGGATCTCACGTGGGGATTTTCTTCTCACAAGGTCGAGAAGACTTTGCAAGTGTATTTCATCTCTTTTCACGAGTTTGCGTCCTTTTGGGTTTTCACAAACTCGCCGGCAGTCCTGCTGTTTTTTACTCACGGAGTCCTTTTGCATTTTCATCCGTGCCCATTTTGCTTGTGGACATAGCTTTCTCTCTCTCTCTCTCTCTTTCTATTTTTTTACATTGGTGGATCTTCATCACCGGTGGGACTTTAAATGTAGTCTTGCCGGTAGGACTTAGGAGAGATAGGGGTCTTTTATGCCTGTGGATTATATACGGTTTTACAGGATATATGATCCGGACCGTAGGGCCGGTGTGCTCAATTCGTCTATGACTTGGAGCATTCATTCGTAGTATTTCTTAAGATATTGGCCATTGATGGGTGTCATGGGCCTTTTTCCCTCGGCACTTATTAGTTGGTAGGATCCTCCGTCGAACACTTTCTCGATGACGTATGGCCCTTCCCAATTTGGCTTGAATTTGTTCTTGGCATGTCGATTGGGGATGATCGGTTTTTTGAGGACCAACACCAATTCGCCCCTCTTGAAAGCACGTAGACGGGGTCGTCTTGTCATAGGCCCATGACATTTGGGCTCGGTACAGCTCCAGATTTTGCTGTACTACGAGCCACTTTTCTTCGAGGGCGTTGAGTTTTTTGAGCCGAAGGAGAACGTTTTCCTCCTCCGTCAAAATATGCTAACGGACATCTTGAGGCTTGGAACTTCGACTTTAAGGGGGAGGATCGCCTCCACTCCGAAGAGTAATGTATGGAATGGACTGAGTTGGAGTGCGGTGCGTGGTACGATATGCTCACAACGCTTCGTGAAGTTTGAGATTCTAGTCTCTCTTGTTGGCAGAAGTATTTTTCCTCAGGAGCTTGCATATAGTTTTATTGAAGGATTCGGCTAGCCCATTGGCCCTTGGGTTATAAATGGAGGAATATCTCCAGTCTATCTTGTGCTGAGTAGCGAACCTTGAGATTTTGAAGTTCTTGAAAGAAGGCCCGTTGTCACAAATGATCTTTCTTGGTGTACCGAAGCGGTATAGAATATTATGTCTGAAGAATGTCAGAATATCTTCTGTTTTGACTTCTTTTAGCGGGACAGCGTCAGCTCATATGGAGAAATAATCAGTTGCGTCCTATATGAACCGGTGGCCTTTGGATGACAGGGGATCAATTGGGCCAACTATGTCGGTGCCCCAAATTTCGAAAGGCCATGACGCTATCGTAGGATGCAGCGGATTGGGATGCTTGTGAATGAAGTCATCGTGAATTTGGCAGAGATAACACTTCTTTGCATGCTCTTCGCAATCCTTTATCATGGTAGGTCAGTAATATTCAAGCCGTTTGATCTGAAGCCGCTTTTGGGGCCAGACTGGTGAGCTCCGCAGACGCCCGAGTGAACTTCTTTCATGACCTTTTGGGCTTTGGCCGAGGACAGACACCTGAGCCAGAGTTGGTCATATGATCTGCGGTATAATGTATTATTTACAAACATATATCGGAGAGCTCTCTTCTTCAGCTGAACCCTCGTAGATTTTTCTTCGGGAAGCTTGTCGTATCGGAGATACTCTATGAAGGGTTCTCTCGAATCGAGCTCGTCTTGAATGATCAGAGCTTTTTCGGCAGGATTGTTCTCTTGTTCTACGTTTCTTTCTTCACACAAAGAGACTGGAGGTAGAATTTGCCAGCTTCTGACTGTTATCAGAATCTTATCCATATAGGGATCAGCCAACTCCTTGGCTAAGAGAGCGAGTATGTCAGCTTTTCAATTCAACACCCTAGGAACTTTCATCAGTTCAAAATGGTTGAACTGTTTCATGAGCTCCACCACCCGGCTTCTGTACCGAGCTAACTCGGCTTTGTATATCTTATAGTCGCCACTTACTTGGTTGACAACAAGCCGGGAGTCACCGTAATCCCGTAGCCAAAGGATTTCCATTTCTATGGAGGGCTCTAGACCAGCTATCAAAGCTTCGTACTCAGCCTCGTTGTTTGTGCGAGGCTCAGTAAGAGTAAAGGAACGTCGTAGGGTTCCTCCCGATGGCGTGACGAACATCAATCCTATCCCTTCTTTTATTTGCGGGATGCTTGATTTGCTGGAGCTCCTTATTGATGAGGCTCCATTGAAATAGAGCTCCCAACATAGCTCGTCATTCTCGAGGTGCAACACTTGTTCGTCGGATAACTCGCAATTGAGCGGTGACCCTTCTGGTATGGTATGAGCAGTAAGGAAGTCGGCGAGGGCTTGCCCTTTTACTGCTTTCCGAGGAGTATAGATTATGTCGAATTCAAGCAGCATTACATCCCATCTTGCCATTTTACCGGCTAGGCTTGCTTTGGTCATTAAGTGTCTGAGTGGGCTGACCTTAGAGATCAACATAACCAGATGATCGAGAAGATAGTGTCTTAACTTCTTCACGGCAAATATCAGGGCCAGGCACTGCTTTTCGATCGGGGAATAGTTGTTGTCCCCGCCAAAACTTTTTGTCTCAGAGCTTGCTGCCCCCTTATAAAAATAAAGGGAAAGCTCCACGTGTTAAATACGTGCACTCACATGCAAAGCATGTAACTATCACCTTATGTAGCGTCGCATGTGAAGTTCACATGGACGCCAATGCGCAAAGCATAGGAGCGCCTGTTCCCCTAATATTTAAACATAATAAAAGAGCTAAGCTCTGTTAAAATTTTGTTGAGGCAGCGCCTCACGAGAACGCCATCGCTAGCGCCAATCTTGTAGAATTAAATTCTATGGTGGTACCATACGTGCTCCTCACGTGGACGCCAAGGTGCAAAGCACAGGAGCGCCTATCATAAATAAAAATTAAATTCTTAAGTGGCGCCCACGTGCACAATACGTGAGCGCCGGCGCCCAAATTAAAAGAAAGCAGAATTAAATTCTATATGGGGGTACTTCCCTAAAAATTGGGATATTCTCTGTTAAACAGAGCCGTTGGATCAAAAATCCAATGGTGATAATAAATCATCAGATGATAAATTCTATTTAGAAAATATTTTCCTTCTAATATGGAAAGATCTTCTCTAATAGAGAATTTTGGATTTAAAATCCAATTGTGATAAAAATATCACCAATTAAACCATCCGATAGAATTAAATTCTATGTGGGAAATATTTTCCTGATCTTCCTAAAATAAGAGAGATCTTCTCTGTTAAATAGAATTAAATTCTATAGTTAGAAAAGTATTTCCTAATATTGTTAAACTAATAATATATTCATATGATAGAATAAAATTCCATCTTAGGGAAATATTCATTATCTTGATAAACAAATAAGAATGATCTTCTCTATCAGATAGAATAAAATTCTATAATAGGAAAATATCTTCCTAATCTTATGATAGAATAAAATTCTAATCTTGTTATATTAACAAAATATTCATATGATAGAATAAAATTCCATCTTAGAAAAATATTTCCTAATCTTATTAAACAAACAAGAAATCTTCTTTGTTAAACAGAAAGCCTTTGGATTAAAAATCTAACGGTGGATAAAATTCACCAATTGATCTAAAAGATCATTGTTGATTGATTATGAAATCAATCATGATCTCTCAATGAGAGATTTTCTCAACAAATTGATTTTTCTTTTTTCCTATAAATAGGAGGAAAGAGATTAATTAAAAAAAGAGAGAGGAAAAAATGAGAGGAGACCCCCATAAGTTTCTGTAAAAATACAGAAGGCTCTCAAAACAATAGAGAATTTAATTCTCTCAAAGAAGAAGATCTCCCTCCTAAAACCTTAGGTAAAGAAAAAAGAAGAGATCAAAATATCTCATTTACCTAACATACCATATCTAAGGGTTTAACCCTTCTAAAAAGAACTTAGTTCTTTCTCTAGATCTGAGATCCACAAGACAAGTCTCCCACAATTTGAGAATTTAATTCTAATCGGGAAGATCTTGTTCTTGAGAATCAAAGATTTAGGAAAGAATAAAATTGAAAAGAAAGAAGATGGAGTTCATATTACTCTAGGAACTTAGTTTCTTCAAATCAAGAACTTAATTCTTTAAAGAACCCGATTCAAGATCCTCAAAATAGTGATCTTGGTGATCCTTAATGGTCAAAACACCATTAAAAGAGATTTAATCTCTCTGAAAACATGAACATGGAAAATATGGAGTTCATAATACTCCAGAAATATAGTTCTTTCAAATCAAGAACTTAGTTCTTAAAGAACATGATCCCAGATCTTCAAAATAACGATCTTGGTGATCGTTGATGGTCAAAATACCATTAACAGAGATTTAAGTTCTCTAAAAATATCAACAAAAATTAAATCTCCAAAAGAACTCAGCGCTTCATGTGAAAAGCACGTGAGCGCTCAAGACCAAGTTACATAGCGCCTCACGTGAAACGCACCTGGGCGCCTGAAAAAGCTAGTGCTTATCACTAGTACAGCGCTTCACGTGAAACACAAGTGGAAACCACAAAAAGCTAGTGCTTAGCACTAGTGCAACGCCTCATGTGAAACATACGTGGGCACCACAAAAAACTAGTGCTTAGCACTATTTCAGCGCCTCATGTGAAACACACGTAAGTGTTGTATAATTGAGTGCTTAGCACTGCTGGGTAGTACAGAAACCCAGTCTTAGCCCAAACTGGCTAAGTTTCCTGAGGCTAAACTTTTTTATTCTTCAAGCGAGCCTATATGCTCGTGATTTCCAAACCGATCCTAGTCTCAAACATGACTAATGATCTTTCATTGATAATATCCAAAAGGATATTCATCTCATATCTCCTAAGATAATCTTAGTCTCAAATAAGGCTAATGATCTTTAGATGATCCACCATGATCTTTTTCCTCAAATACGGGATTTGGTTTAAGGGCACATCTCTCCACACCTCTGATATATGTCGTTGTAATTTCTCAACGTCTTCAGAGAGATGGCAGGTCCCGACAACCAACAACTCCTTACATCCCACATCGATGTACTTCCAAATTGACGTGCACATCTCAAATCGGATTATACCCCAAATTGGACGCATTCCATGTCACCATCGTTCACTTTGCCATGTAACAAATACACGTGCGCGTAAGATAGATAACGGACCGAAACGTTCTTAAACTAATATTCATCCTAAATATGGGATTGTTGGACCGAAATGTCCTTAAACTAACATTCGTCCCCAAAATGGGAATATTGGACCAAAATGTTCTTAAACTAATCTTCATCCCAAATAGGGAACATTGGACCGAAATGTCCTTAAACTAACGTTCGTCCCAAACAGGGAATGTTGGACCGCGACGTCCTTAAACTAATATGTTTTGCCCTGCGGACTGTCTCCATAATGACTACCGTATACTATTCATGGACTATTCATATATGATCTAATGATCAGTTGAGCCTATATGTTTACTGCTCATAAATCGATCTTAGTCTCAAATATAGCTAATGAGCCTTAGATCAAACCCAAATATCCCCTAAACCGACGGACCTCACAAATGTGAGATCTGCGTCCTAAGTTCATCCTCGTTGGCAAACTAAGCTACCAACGTGGGCCCCGTCGGATTTGGACTAATCTGCGCCCTACGGGTGACGATATAAACTAGTCTCTGTATACAATCCACGGGAAAGCTAAACAAACAAAAACACACACGACACAAAATGACTGCCAAAGCAGGAGAAAGTGGTTATCACAATACAGTAACGTAATTAACTGCAGGGGCTTGCGCCAGCAGGGAAGAGCGTCCCCACAATCAAAAACCCTTAATAAAATGTGGGGGAATCTGATGAAGTCTGCTACAACGGTCGCGTCTGTCCAAATCTCCAATATATGGTACTATAAATCAACTTGGTATCTTCGGAGAGGTGGATGGATAAATCCAAATAGTATCTGCCTCCAAATTCAGGCAAGACGATCTATCCCAGCTCGTCTCTATTTTCGGCGGTGAAAAGATTCTGGCACGCCCGGTGGGACCTTTTTCTCTTTCCACTCCACACTTCGTGTGTCGTGTTTCGCGAACAAAATCACGGTTTGCTATGGTTGCCCATGGATTCAAAGTACTAAAATTTGGTGTCTTGCTCCTGTATAGGAAAATCGATGGCTTCCTGATTGATCGTGAAAAAGTGTATGTAGAATAACCGCAATCAATAACGGTGTCGCGTGTAGCTAGCCAAGATGAGTACGGGTCGTCCTAAGAGATCCGTGGAACTTTTAATCTTACTTTAGACGTGTTGATTAGAAACGAGGAAGGAAAATAGAGAATAGTGAAGAATAGATTCTAGATCTATGATAAATATGGATGTAGAATATATATTTTTCAGATCTAGTTTAAATAAGAATATAAAATATATAAGAAGAAGGCTTGTAAGATTCGTTAGGATTTAGTAGTCATGGATGACTACAAAAGATTACTTCTTTTATCTATTGATAGATTTAAAACTAGATTGATAGTGATGAATGAGAATTAGGGTTCTTGGAAGAAACTAGGGTTTCCACACTATTGACCCTTGTCCTTTCATTGATCTCTATTCATGTCTAGCCCTTAACAAAACAATTGCTAATCTGATCTCAAATCGTGGTCGAGACTAGCAATAAATTGGTAGCGCGCCCGATTAGGATGTTAACGATTCTTTTGCTAAAATTTATAAACTTCATAAGATTTAAAAGAAGTTAAAATATTTTCTCATCCATTGTTCTACCCTAATCCTACAAACCCTAGCAAGCTAGGAATTACTCAGGTATGTTGTGAGAAGAAGAAGAAATGATAGAGAATGCGATCATAATTAAAATGCAGAAAGTAAAAAAATAGAAAATAAATAATTAAACAAAATGATCTACCTTTATTAATCAACTTCACAAGTACAAATCCTACGAGTTTAGATTACAAGAGGAAGAAATTCCTCTCGATCTCTGCCTCATAGGAAGTAGATACTCCGTCGATTTTCACGTCACCCTATTACGTCGAATCGTGGACCTGTCATGGATCTCTTGTTTTTTGACGGTGATTTGCTTAGTGTAAAGGTGATGAGTTTTAATTTAGCCCTCGGTCTTTTATATAGACCTCAAATCAGAAATCCTAGATCTCATAGGTTTAGACTTGCCATAAAAATCCACTTTCCAAGTTTTCATATCCTACGATTTTATTGGCAGATTTTTGATCCTGACATCTTGAATATCTTGATCTCTTAACCTGAGCTAAATCTGCACAAAATCTCTATGAATAATGTTAGTAATATTTATTAAATTGGAGATAGTATCTTAATTACTTTATATGGTAATAAATTTTTAAGAAACTTGATTAAGAATATTTAATATGCTATGCATATTTTAATTACTAAAATATTATCCACATATTTTGAAATATTATTCTAACCTTTTGTATGACATTATATCTTTTAAGAATCTTGATTAGAATATTTGATATGATATGCATATTTTAATTACCAAAATATTATATAAATATTATATGCCTATATTTTCCTTCATAATGTTAAATATAATGTATAAACATATGGTTAAGAGTATTTTTCAGATAAACCCACATATGTTCTCTATTCATAATAAACACCTTTAAATATTTTAGAAAAGTAAGGAAAATGTTATATCAAAAGTGCAATATTTTCGACTGAACAAATACCCCCAAAGATCAACCCGAGCAAACTAGTTATTCAAGGGAGGGAGAAAAAAAAAAGAAAAATCTAGCACACTTTCGTAGGCAATCACAATTGCACTGAGCATGTGCAACAAGCCTTAAACCTTTAGGTGTCCCGAGTAGGAGGAGTGTTGTCTCCTGAGGGTTTTCAACGGATTACACCCACAAAATCCCATAATAAAAGAAAGATGGTAGAAGTTACATACAAAGATATGAACATATAAAAGAAAGAACTTGAAAAAACGAGTTTCCAACTACACTAGCTTTTTGGTTGCCATGAACCCTATCTTAATGGTCGTGACAAGATATTAGAAATCACATTATCCCTCAATAAAACATTTCCTTTAGTCTTCCTCCCTACCTTTTATCCAAACATCGATCATATACCCCTACGTGTGTGTAAAAGACATCCTTACACTTAGAGAATTCAATTCAAGCTATCATACTCTTGTCCATCTTGCAAAGTACTTTATAGTCGGTGAATATTTTAGATGGAATTGCTCACACATTTTTCATGCGACTGTTAATACTTCTTGAGGTACTAATTGACCGATTACCAAATGTGCTTGTTTATTTAGGCGTAATTTCTCGTTTTGCAACACCTAAAGCTTAGCAGTGGCTCCCAAACCAGTTGGTCTAAGGCATTAGATGATAAAGCATCCTTGCTATATTTTTTTTATGTTGCCTTAAGCAATTATAAACCAGTGTTCATTTTTTCTTCACCACTTATACTTTTTTTTTATTTTATTTTTCATACTAAGGCTTTTAGACAAGAGCATTTTAAGGCATACTCTACTATCCCAAGTTTCAAGATGTGTGTAAGTGCATATAGGGTATCGACGTTCAAAAGTTTAGACTCAAGAATAGGGACTATTTTTCAGACATATTTTTATCCTCAGATTAGTAATTTCCTTCATCTTATTAACCCTTGGAACAACGGCTCATAACTACTTATTATTAGTTTCGTTTAAGAAAATATCTAAATTTCTTGTTTTTCTCAAACTATTCTTATCTTACATATGTAATTTTTCACTTTCAAACTTTCATTATCAAATTTTTTTGTGCTTATATATATGATAATGCAAAATAATGTGTGAATAAGCACAAACCTCCCCCAAACCTGTTTGCAGCAGTGTCCTCACTGATGTCATCTGTTAAGTTTAAAAAAAAACTGTAGACTTGGGAGGAAAAGTTAGTAACGGGGACATGAAATAATAACAGTGAAATTCTCCTACAAACTTATTTGTGGCTCACAATTTTGTAAAAATTATCTTTTCGTTCAAGAGCCAAAATATATCCCTCTCAAACTTGAGTAAAACAGTATTAAGCTTTTAAAATTATGAGGGGGGGTTAAAGTTATTGGTTAAAGTAAAGCCTTATAAAGACCAAAAGTCAACATCAACCATTCAAAATTTTTATCAATGTAGCACCAAGGGTAGTAGAAGATCATGTCACCTATTGACGTGAAGAAGTGAGGAGGGGATAAGAGGTGGAATAGAACGGGTTTACGTCTCGGGGTATAGAGACGAAACAGTGATGGTGGATTACTCGCATTCTCGTTCTTGATAAGAAAAAGAGGTGGTGGGCCAACTTCTTTGTGTTGGGTTGATTCATCATAACGCCCATGTTTTCTAAGAATGTAAGTTCTTTAGCGAAGATTTCTGTTCTCCGCTGAAAACCGGGAAGACAAATTTCTCGCCTGAATTTTGGAGGCAGATGCTATTTGGATTTATCCGTCCACCTCTCCGAAGATGCCAAGTTGATTTATGACACCGTGTATCAAAGGTTTAGAAGAATGCGGCCGATGTAGCAGACTTCGTCAGATTCCCCCTCGTTTGAGGGGTTTTTGATTGTGGGGACGCTCTTCCCTGCAGGCGCAAGCCCCTGCAGTTAATTACGCTACCGCATCGCGGTAACCACTTTCTCCTTCTCCAGATGGTCAATTCGTGTCGTGTTTGTTTGTTTTGTTTTTTGGTTGCCCATGGATTGTATACGGAGACTAATTTATGTTGTCTCCCGTAGGGCGTGGATTAGTCCAAATCCGTATTTTCTTAGATTTAGGTTTTGGTTTGGGTTTAAGGATCGTTAATCTCATTTGAGACTAAGATCAACTTAAACGTTTGTTAAGGATACGTTAGTCTAATTTTAGACTAAGATCAACTTAACCGTTTGTTAAGAACACGTTAGTCTAATTTTAGATTAAGATCTACTTAATAGGATCATTTAGATCCAACAAAAGAGTATTTGGGCTCTATTATTTTAGTTTAGGGACATTGCGGTCCATAAGTTTTAAGGACATCATAGTCCATGAAGTTTAAAGACGTCATAGTCTGTAAAGTTTAAAGATATCATAGTCTATGAGTTTAAGGACCTCACAGTCCGTAAAGTTTAAGGACATCATAGTCCAGTTTAAAGACGTCATAGTCTGTGCGGTTTTGATTCAACCGTTTGGGGATATGCCAAAAGTTATTGGTTATTGGGACCCTCCATCTCTCTGAAGACGTTGAAGAATTACAACGGCATATATCAGAGGTATGAAGAGATGTACCATTGAACCAATGTCGGTTGGGAGACCTGTAGTCAAGTTTGGGACTAAGATCAAAGATTTATGAGCTCAATCAGGAGTCTGTAGCCAACTTGAGCTCGGTCCATTCAGTTAAAATGTTGGACATTTAATTAGGCTCAGTCCTTTTTTTATTTAACAATGCTAAGCATTGGTTTAGGTTCTGACAACATTTTTCTCTTTTATTGGGTGTTGAGCACCCATTATAGCTCTGGGGCTTTATTTAAAGAACAGTTTATGTTTCCTCAGCGCACATGTGAGGAGCATGTGGTGTGCTAGGCGCTGAGCGCCAGTCAATGAGCATAGAGCGCTTCTGCGAAGTAGCGCACACGTGAAGAGCACGTGGCGCGCTTGTCGCATAGCGCCAGTCGTAGAGCGCTTCTGTTAAGTAGTGCACACGTGAAGAGCATGTGGCGCTCTTGGCGCCGAGCGCCAAACAATGAGCGCAGAGCGCTATTTGATCAATTTCGTGATCTGAGAAATAAGTTCTCGCTTACAAGAGACTTTGTCTCATGGTTCTAAGAACAAAGTTCTTATTTTTATAGGAGATGTTACAATCTCTTCTATTTTCTTTTGTGAAAGACTTTGTCTTTGTAGATCTATGATCTGAAGAGAATGAAATTCTTCTCCCCCCTTTTTTATGATGAGATGCTATGATCTTTTTTTTGTGAAAGACCTTTGTCTTATAGATCTATGATCTGAAAAAGAACTATGTTCTTCTTGCTTGATGAGTTGTTTTTTTTATCTCTCTGTTTTTACCTTGAAGAAAAGTTCTTCTTCTCAGAACTTACTCTTTTCTTTGAAATTTCTTAAAACTTGTGTGTGTGTGTGGGGGGTTCCTCTATGCAAGACTTGAAGTCTTGGGGCCTTTATATAGGGTAGGCCAATTTGTTGAATCAGTTAAAGAGATCTTTTCTCTAATTGATTTGGGGACGTTTCCTACCGTTGGATCTTTGATCCCAGGGATTCTGTTTTACAGAAGGCAATCTTCTTGTTTTCAACAAGATTGGGAAAATCTTTTCCCATACAGAATTTATTCTGTACCATCGGATCTTTGATCCAACGGTGCTCTGATTTACAGAGCACAATCTTTCCTGTTTGGAAAGATTCAATAGAATTTTATTCTGGTCAATTGATGATTTTTAATTATGTTCATTAGATCTTTGATCCAAGGGCCGAGAACATTTTGTTCTAGCGCTAGCGTTCACGTGCTTTGCATGTGGTGCGCTGCTTAGAGTGCAGCGCTCTTAGTGCTAGTGCTCACGTGCTTTGCTCGTGATGCGCTGCTTCAGGGTGCAGCGCTCTTAGCGCTAGCGCTCACGTGCTTTGCTCGTGGTGCGCTGCTTCAGGGTCTAGCACACTTGGCGCTAGCGCTCATGTGCTTTGCATGCGAGTGCTACCTCAGAGTCTTTGACTCTCAACGCTGGTGCTCTTGGCGCAAGCGCTTTTATGAAGCGCTATTTTGAATTTCAAAATTTGAATAGAGTTTTTCTCTGATTGGGGGAAACAAATGCCCTCCTACCGTTGCGCTCACGTGACCTATACGTGAGTGCAGCGGTGGTGGCATCACTGTCATTGGATCAACTCAGAAGTTGAAACGGCTCTCTACGCCTATAAATAGGGTCTTTGGCCCTTGAGATGACCTATGTTCATCTTCTTTCTTGTTTTTCTTGAGAATTAATTCTCTTTCAGAGCATAGCTCTTTGCCTCAGAAACTCCTTTAGGGTTAAGACTCTGTCAAATTTTTTGGTAAGATTTGAACCCATTAACAGAGCTTTGATCTTAAAAAAATATAGTCTTTAAGATTTTACCCATTAACACATCCATGCTCATCTTAATATCAGAGATCTAAAAAGCTTTAGGGTTTTTACCCAGAGCCATGCTCATCTTCAAGATATAATCTTTTTTAGGGTGATTTTAACCCATGAACTGGAATATTGTTCATGAAGAACTTTTAGGGTTCGTTCATAGATCTTGAAGATTTTGGAGTTTTTACTCTGTAAAAACTTTGCTTTTAGGGTTTCTGATGGATTATTCCATCTTCTTCATAGAGCATTGCTCTTTTAGAATGGGGGGGGGATTTATTCCCTTCATCATTAATTATGACAGATGTCATATCTGTTGTAGAGCACTGCTCTCAAGGGAGATTTACTCCTTGGCCCAAGGGGCGCTCATTAAATGAGAATCCTTTGAGGATTTCCTCATTTAATGACTGTCTCATCAAATAATGAGACTGTTTTATTAATGATGAGCCATCATCTAGATTGTGTGGGTCCTCCTTGGTCCCTTTCCACTGCATTGCAGTACGGTACGAATTTAAAGTACCAAGTACTAGGCTTTGGGCTATAGCATTGACGGCTAACCCTCGTTCTTCCCGTGCAGGTACCATGTCTTACGACACTTCTTTCCCATTCATTCGTCCGGAGAGCGCTTTCGCCGACACGCCCGTAGACCGAGAAGTTTTTGCATTGATCAAGGATCATGACCCGGAGCAGAAGTCGCTTCATTTGTGGGGGTTGTCGTACAACCAGATTATCCAGGGTCGGCGCAGCTTCTCTTATGCAACGCCTTCAGAACCAATCTCCGCTATTCACTATGCTGACTTACCCTAGGTTAACTATGCCGTAGAGGAGATCCATTGGACCTCAGAGGGTCGCCTTCAGCCTTCTATGGCCGCGATACCTATGCAGCCGCCGATGGCTTTAGATATTCTGGGGCGGCGCATATGTCAGGGCGAGTCGCGCCTATGGGGACATGTTTATATGATTGGCTTGTAGATAGTAGATAATAGTTCATCTTGAACTCTTTGTAGGGTGACGATGGCTAGGGAAGCAGGTTCGGGTCTGTTGCCTAAGACTTTTCAACTTTATGAGCCATGAGGGTCTCATAAAGATTTTTCTCCCTACGAGTCGTGAGGATCTCATAGGTATATTTTCTCCTTAGAAATCGTGAGGATTCCTAAATGTGTATTCTCTTGAGAGTCGTAAGGATCTCACAAGAGAATTTTCTTCCTTACAAGTTGAGAGGACTCGTAAGTGGTTGATGAGTTGACCTACTCCCGAGTCAAAGCATTGCTTTGACGGGGAGGTCGAGGGTTGACTTTGGCCGTTTTCCACGGTGTCAGGATTGACTTTTGCCGTGTTCTACGGGGTCAGTGGTTGACTTTGGCCGTTTTCCACGGGGTCAGGATTGACTTTAGCCGTGTTCTACGGGGTCAGGGATTGACTTTAGCCGTGTTCTACGGGGTCAGGATTGACTTTGGCCATATTCCATGGGGTCAGGATTGACTTTAGCCGTGTTCTACGGGGTCAGGATTGACTTTAGCCATTTTCCACAGGGTCAGGATTGATTTTGGCTGTATTCCACGGGGTCAGGATTGACTTTAGCCGTGTTCTACGGAGTTAGGATTGACTTTGGCCATATTCCACGGGGTCAGGATTTGACTTTAGCCGTGTTCTACGGGGTCAGGGGTTGACTCTAGGTTGTCTGTGCACCGCCGAGTCCTGGAACTGGGAACTTTGCCGTAGCTCCGCTTTGCTGACGTTGCGTCTGCTGTAACGAGACGAATATCGAGGTGGTCTATAGGTTGTCTGTGAACCGTCGAGATTTAGAACTAGGGACTTTTCCATGGCTCCGCTTTGTTGATGTTGCGTCTACTGTAACGAGAAGAATGTCGAGGTGGTCTCTAGGTTGTCTGTGAACCGTCGAGATTTGGATCTAGGGATTTTGCCATAGCTCCACTTTATTGACGTTGCGTTGAATGTTGAGATGGTCTCTAGGTTATTTGTGAACTGTCGAGATTTGGAACTAGGGACTTTGCCATAGCTCCGAGGTTGATTGTCGTGTTCGAATCCTGCTGGAATGAGAAGGAACGCTATTGTGGGTCTCCAGGCTGTAGATGTGGCCGTCGAGACTTGGAACTAGGGACTCTGCCGTGGCTCCGAGATAGTCTCTAGGCTGTCTGTGAACCTTCGAGATTTGGAACTAGGGAACTTTGCCATGGCTCCATTTGTTGACATCGTATCTGCTTCTGGTTGGAACGAGAAGGAACGCCATTGTTGATCTCTAAGTTGTAGATGTTGCCATCGAGACTTGGCTCTCTTTCTGATAGAGCCTGGTGGGATGATATGGTTCCCTCTTTGTTTGTGCCCCTGGATTGTATACATGGATCGATGTGATCTCACATGTAGGGCAAAAGTTTCAAGTTATATGTATTATTTATTTTTTTGTTTTCTTTCCGCGATTCTCTATCATTTCAGCTTTTTTGTATCGCGAAAGTCGCGATTGCCCAATCATTTCGGCTATTTTTCACGGCGCCCAATCATTTCGGCTATTTTTTCTTTTTACTCGCTGCTTTTTATTGTGAGTTGCCCTATCATTTTGGCTATTTTGTATTCATATATTTTACTTGCTTATTTTGTTGCAAATTGCCCTATCATTTCGGTTATTTCATATGCATTTATTTATTTTTTTCGAGTACGGAAATCAAGATCTGATACGAATATTAGCATCAGCATCGCTGCGACTGGAATATTGCCAGGAGCGAATCATCATTTGCCTTCGTCGATTTAAACAAAGATGGCTTAGCAAACAGGGTTAGAATTCTGTCGACAAAGGCTTTTGACTTCACGAGCCGTAAAGGTCTCATAAAGGTGTTTCTCCCTATGGGTCGTGAGGATCTCGTAGGTGCATTTTCTCCTTAGGAATCGTGAGGATTCCTAAGTGTATGTTCTCTTATAAGTCATAAGGATCTTACAAGAGTGTTTTCTCCTTATAAGTCGAGAGGACTTACAAGCGTTTGTTCATCAAATGAGGGCATTCCTTGTCGTTGGTGGGACTCGGAAAGGAAATGATTATTTGCGCCCGTGGATTGTATACAAGGGTCAGTATTAAACCGCTTGTAGGGCAATCTGGGGAGTGTGATGACGGCTTAAGAACAGGTTTAGATTCCTGTAGCTTAAGGCTTTTGAATCCTATGACCCGTGAGGGTCTCATAGGGGGATTCTCCTTACGAGTCATGAGGATCTCGTAAGTGTAATTTCTTCTGAGGAATCATGGGTATTCCTAAGTGTGTTGCTCCTTTGTGAGTCGTAAGAATCTCACGCAGGTAGTTTTCTCCTTACAAGGTCGAGAGGACCTTGCAAGTGTCTTTTAACGAGATTGCGCCATTTCGGGTTTTCACAAACTCGCCGGTAACCCTGCTGTTTTTACTCATGGAGCCCTTTCGGGTTTTCATCCATGCCCATTTTGCTTATGGACGTACCGTTTTTTTTAACGCGTCAGCCTGAGAATGCTGCGGTTCATAGTAGTTTTAGGGATGTTTCGGTCCGTTGCTGGTTTTAGGACATTGCGGTCCATCGTTAGTTTAGGGACGTTTCGGTCCGTTGCTGGTTTTAGGACATTGCGGTCCATCGTTAGTTTAGGGACGTTTCGGTCCGTTGCTGGTTTTAGGACATTGCGGTCCATCGTTAGTTTAGGGACGTTTCGGTCCGTTGCTGGTTTTAGGACATTGCGGTCCATCATTAGTTTAGGGACGTTTCGGTCCTTAGCTCTCCATGTTTGGGACGGGGTATCATTGGATACTATTTTCAAAGTCTGGACTCAAGAAGATAGCGAGCGAACATAGGCATCGTCATCTATCATTAACCTGGTTCGTGACTCGTCAAGCGTAGTATCTCTTAAGGAATCAGCCGTTTATTGGTCGGAAGGGTCTTTCGCCATGCATATTCATGAGCAAGTAAGCCCCACCTTGGTAGACCTTGTCTATGATGTACGGGCCCTCATAATTCGGCTTGAATTTCCCCTGTTTGGCACGATTAGGAATCATAGGTCTCTTGACCACTAGCACGAGTTTGCCTTGGCGGAATGTTCTCGGCCTAGTCAATTTCTCGTATGAGCGCGTCATCTTTGCCTTGTAAGCCTCCAAGTTTTGCTGCGCCATGAGACGAGTTTCAACGAGGGAATTGAGCTCCTCAAACCGAAGATGAGCATTCTCTTCATCTGTTAGCTCATAATAAACCGCCACTCATAGAGAGGGTAGCTCTATCTTCAAGTGGAATACTGCTTCTGTGCTGAATACCAATGCATACGGCGTTGTATTCGTGGGTGGCCGTTTTGAACGTGGTCCGATACGCCCAGAGAGCTTCATGCAGTCTCTCATACCAGTCCTTCTTATTTCGAGACACCGTCTTCTTTATGATCTTCGTCAAAGTCTTGTTGAAAGCCTCAGCTAGACCATTAGCTCAGGGATTATAGACCGAAGAGTATCTCCAGTCTATATTATGCAGCTGTGCGAAGCGGCTGATTTTGTGACTTCTGTAGGCTGGCCCGTTATCGGAGATAATCCGTCGTGGAGTGCCGAACCGATAGATGACACGTGTCTTGAAGAAATGGTGGATATTCTCTGTCTTCACTTCTCTTAGTGGTACTGCTTCTGCCCACTTAGAGAAGTAATCGGTTGTCGCCAATATGAACCGATGTCCTTTGGGCGATGCTGGTTCAATGGGCCCAATTATGTCGGTTCCCCACATTTCAAACGGCCAGCTCACCACCGTTGGGTGTAGCGGGTTTGGATGCTGATAGATGAAGTTTCCATGAATCTGGCACGAATGGCATTGCTTCGCGTATTCAAGGTAGTCCTGAATCATCGTGAGCTAATAGTAGCCCATTCTTTTGATCTTCAGCTTCATCTTTGGCCCGGCTTGATGAGAACCGCAGAGTCCGTCGTGAGTCTCTTGGACGACTCTCCTTGCTTCTTCAGGTCCCAGGTATTTCAGCCATAAAGAGTCAAACGCTCTCTTATACAGCATTTCATTGACGAAGGCGAAAGACAGAGCTCGTTTCATGAGCTGATGTCTTGAGGACGCATATTCAGGTGTTCGACGGGATTTGAAGTAGTCTATAAAGACTTCTCTCCAATCCTTAGCCTTCTCCTGGTCTTTTATTTGTAAGGCCGTTTGCTTGGTCGCTTCCTTTTCTTCAGACGCCTCCAGAGATATTTCTGCCGGTGCAAGAACTCGATGACTTTGCACAACGATCCTCACGTCATCGAGGTTTTCGTCAGCCAGTTCTTTAGCGAGTTTGGCTAACACATCCGCCTTACTATTTTCTGCATGCGGTATGCTTTCCAGGGCGTAGGAGGGAATTTGAGTCAGCAATTGTTGCACTCTATCACCGTACCATACCAACTCTGGTTTGCATGTTTGATAGTCGCCGTTTACTTGACTAACGACCAACTGGGAGTCTCCGTATATAAGGAGGTTTTCGATTCCCATGTCGACAGCGATCTCAAGACCTGCTATCAAAACTTCATATTCGGCTTCAGTTTTTGTCCTCGGCTCTGTTAAGGAGAAGGCAAAGCGCATTATCCCTCCTTACGGAGCCACGAAGATAAGGCCAACCCCAGATTTGATTATAGGGGAGCTGTGCTCTCGCTTCTTCATGGAAGATGCCCCGTCGAAGTAGAGTTTCTATCGGGTGTCACTCTCTCCTTTATCCCCGTCGATCGTGTCAAACGCATGCTTGTCTGGCAGTTCGCAATTTAGGGGTGAATCGGTAGGTATAGGATGCTCAGCGAGGAAGTTAGCGATGGCCTGGCCTTTTACTGCCTTGAGCGGTTGATATGTTATCGAGAATTCCATTAAGAGTAGGGCCCATTTAGCGAGCCGCCCTGTTAGTATAGCTCTTGACATCAAATATTTGAGAGGGTCCACTCTTGATATGAGGTGGACCTCATGCACCAATGCATAGTGTCTGAGCTTCGTTATTGCGAAGATTAACGCCAGGCAGTGTTTTTCGATGGGGAGTAGTTGTTTTCTGCCCCCAGGAGAACTCGACTCAAATAGTAGAGGGCTCTCTCCTTCCCTTGGTCGTTCTCCTGTGCCCATAGCGTACCTAAAGAACCTTCAAGGGCTGTTGTGTATAGGATGAGAGGCTTTCCCTTGACCGGAGCGGTCAGCACTGGCAGATTCTGTAGGTATTGCTTGATTTCGTCCAGTGCGCTTTGACATTTGCGATCCCAGACGAAAGGAGTCCCCTTCTTCATTAGATGACTGTAGGGGCAACACTTGCCGGAGAGATTGGCTATAAATCGTTGGATATATGCGAGCTTTCCTTGGAGAGATCACAGTTGCTTGAGAGTTCTTGGTGAAGGTATTTCCATAATCGCCTTGATCTTCGATGGATCTATTTCGATACCTCGATGTCGTATGATGAACCCTAAAAATTTGCCCGAGGAAACCCCGAACGCGCATTTGAGAGGGTTCATCTTTAGGTTGTATTTCCGAAGACGTTGGAATACTACCTTCAGATGCTCCTAATGCTCATCGTGTGATTTGCTTTTTACCACGAGGTCGTTGATATAACATTCGACAGTCTCATGTATAAGGTCATCAAAGATCTTCGTCATGGCCCTTTGATAGGTAGCGCCGGCGTTCTTCAGACCGAAAGGCATCACTTTGTAGCAGAATATGCCTAGCGGGGTCCGGAAAGCGGTATGCTTCTGGTCTTCGGGATGCATCTTTATCTTATTGTACCCCGATGATCCATCCATGAAGGAGAAGACTTCGTGAGTGGATGTGTTATCTATCATCAGCTCGGTGACTGGTACGGGAAAATCATCCTTCGGACAGTCTTTGTTAAGGTCCCGAAAATCTACGCAAATGCGCACCGTCCCATTTTTCTTCATCACCGGGACGATGTTGGCGATCCAGTCAGGGTACTGAACCTCTTGGATAAAGCCGAAATTGATTAGCTTCTTGATCTCGGCGTTGATGCTCATTTCAAGTTCGAGCCGCATTCTTCTCGATGCTTGTTTGATTGGATTGACGTCCGGAGATATCGCCAATTTGTGCACAACTACTTCTGGATCTAGCCCCTGCATTTCGTAGTAGTTCCATGCGAAACAGTATTTATACTGTATGAGCACGTCTTTGAGTGTAGACACCTGTTCTTTAGACAGCAGTTCGCTGACGAACATAGGCCGTGGATCGTCTGCCGTCCCCAAGTCGATTTTTTTGAGGTTATCTGCAGTAGTATGTATCCCATCTTCCAGCTCTTTTGGTGCCGGTGGAAACTCTGAGATCACTTTTTCATCATCGTTTTCGAAGCATCAGGAGAGGTCATCCATAATTTCGGACACTCCTCCCGTCAGCGTTATTACGTGACAGATACGAGATTGTTTCCAAAACCGATGTTGCTCTGGTTCTACTCTCGCTGCATACGTGGCTTTCGGTTCATGCTTCTGTGGTAGGGTTACCCTCCAACTGTTGGATAAAGTGAACCTGCCTTGCTGATACTGGTCTTCTACCCAGTCTTTGAATGTGAAGCAGCCTTCGAGAGGATGACCTATCGCTCGGTGATAGGAGCAATAATCTGGGTGATGGACCTCGTTTGCTTGTTCGGGGTGTTTGGACTCCGGGAGAGTAATCATTTGATGTTTTATGACAAGATCGAATATCTTCCTTGTCTTGTCTTGGGGAAAAGAATATGCTCGACCCATCTTCTTTATAAGCGACGAATCCCGGCTGCTCAATTCTCGATAGCTTGGCTTCTTGGACCGCTTTGCCGCTGTCGGACATTTTTTTCGTTCTTCAATTTGTTTTTGTCTCCGTGTCGGGTCCTCCGTATGACGGGCTGGCGACGAAGGGCATCGTCATCCTCCGTAGCCTGCTGAAGGAGGCGCTGCGTCCTGGCTTTCTCGTAAATGGCCATTTCACGGTTGTGGTCATCCCGGACCTTTTGACTCGCTTCCCTTATAAGCTTGTCCATCTGTTCTTCAAACGACGGACTTGGCATTTTTATGGCAGGATCTTGTTTTGGTTCAACTGCAACGTCTTCTAACAAAGCGTCTCCTTCTTCATCGAAGTCATGTATAACGTAGCAACCATGGAATCGTTCCCGCTTCTTGGATTGGACATATCCAAGCCCGATCGTTTCTATTCTCTCGTGGGGAAATTTTCGCTGAGTTCCAGAGATGTTCCAGATCCTGTTGTAGAACTGAGCTTGTCGAGCAGTCTGTTTGAAGGGTATACCTTGGCGCCTCAACAGCCTTTTTAATCCTTTTGTATAGTATCCGGGCAGACGGATGGGATGGAGCCTGTCGAGTGAAAAATCGGCACCATGTCAGATTTCTTTCTCCACTTTGGTTTCCGCGGATCGATAAAAGAGGATCGCCTTTTCATCTTTTCTCCTGTGAGGGACGTAGAACGTCTGCAGTTCTTGCACACTATAGGTATCAAGTGGGTCGAGCTCTTTATAGTGCCGCCGCGGAACCATGGCGATCTGCAAACTCTGATCATCTCCAATGAATGCTTACACTGATAGATGAGCCGAGAATACTGCGTTGATCTCGTCTTCAGAGTCACTGCCAAAGACCAGAATAGGGGTAGACGGTCCCGGTTTGTTGCATTGGGGTGGTCCCGAATAAACTATCTTTTCTTCCTCCTCGGTATCGCTCCCGAAGACCGGAATGGTGGTGATAGCTTTTTGCTTATTCTCCGGCTTATGGCACCTTTCCGTGTCTTCGAAGTCTGGCAAGAAGTATTTTGCATCTTCGTATTTTCGGACTTCATTCACGGAGAATGGGTTCAGCTCCCCTGTCATAGTGTACTCGAGACCATCCTTGAAATATGTACATTTAAGAAAATATAAAATATTATTTTTTGGAATTTAATATTAAAATAATATTTTTCCCAAAAACTGCCCGATTTGCGAAATTGGGGTTTTCGAAAAAGGATATAAATATATACCGATAATTTTGAAATAAATGGAAATTTAAAATGATTTATTCATTTAAAAATATATTTAAGGGATTTGGCATTTTTAAAATTTATTATATGCAGTTTGGATAAAAACCCGATTAGTGCACTGCTAATCGCGATTAAGCCAAATCCGTGTTTTTACAGTTTTCATGGTTAGAGCACCATGACATGTTTCATTTGGTTACATATTCATTTGTGTTGTTTTATGTTATGGTTTTATTGTGGTGAGAAAAGAAAAGAAAGGAAAAAGGTGTCATGATGACTTGAGGAGAGAGAGGGGACATCATGATGAGAGGTAAGCATGCTTGGAGAGAGAGAGAGAGTGAGAATAATTGAGAGAGAGAGAGAGAGAGAGGGGGCTGCCTCATTTTTTCTCCTCCACCATTTTCTTCCCCTTCTTCTTCCTCATCTCCTTCCACCTTCAACCCCAAAATCCATCTCAAAAACCTTGCCAAAATCCTATACCCCTTTCACAAAAAATGATCACCTCTTCATCCTCTACACCATGGACCAAGAAAAGTGGGATTTTGATAACTTTGGGAAGCTATGGTTCTCTTGAATTCATCCATGAGGTATAATCCTTTCCATTTAGATAGTTTTAAGTTCCTTTATATTCTAGTTTTAGTTTAGAATTGGTTTAGTGGTGATTTGTGAAGTTAGAAAAGTCTAGAGAGGGTTTGGGTGACTTGTGGACTTGTGATCAGTAGTGAGGATGTGCAAGATCCTAGAGATCAAATTCTGGATCTAGAACAGAGATTATAAACTTAGATTAGTTTCGTGTCAGTTTTGTGTTGATTTATGAGTCTACTGTGAATCTGGAGCAACCCAGGGAATTTCTGAGTTTAGCAAACAACTTCAGGGACCAAATTAGCGTACTAGGAGACCACCCCGACCGTACGAACCCAAACGGAGGCTATGGGGCTGAGGAGGCCGGATTTTGGAGGGTTATGGTCGGCCACTTGGTGGATTCTGATACCTAGGTTGCTTCTGTAGGTCATATACCCTATATACATCATCCCACTATTGTTTGTTCATCCAAATTTCACCTGAGTCAAAATCTGGGAGCACTTTAGAGTGACTTTTGGTTATGTTTTCCGTATCTTGAATGTTAAGTTTTGCTATTTGGTTTTTTAATTGGTTGTTGGATGTTTGTACATCAACAACAAGGGTTGTTTGGTTGATTTTGTACGCGTAAGCTATAGGTTCTAACCTATGAGCAATGTTCGTGCCGTATTGGATTTCAAAACTTGATTTTAATAGCGTTGCGATATGTATTGTTATTGTAGGTACCTTCGCGTGGATTCCGAGGCGACGGAGCGTGGCGTCATCAACTTCGGCAAGCGAAGACCAAGTGAGTAGATCTATATCTACGGGAGGAAGTCGGGTGGATGGCGTATAGCACCCCCGCAAAGTTTTGGTGGAAACCGATTTATAGCATATGGTTAAGAAAACCTAGATTAGGAAACTAGGGTTAGAGTTAAAAATTTTTTAGTGAAACCATATTATAAACTAAAGGATAGTTAGAAGTGATATGATACGACTAGTATGTGATGACGGAATTTGAGGATGACGTTTGACGATACTGCCGTTTAGGGTTCTATAGGACTAGATAGCCGCCGTAAATGTGTCATCCGAACCATACCTATTTCCAAACCGAAGAATCGTATGTATTTTTTAAACAGATACCTTGAGGGACGTTACGGATTTTCAAATGATATCTTTTCCTTAAAAACACCGTAGCTCCTACTTTCAAAACTACGATTCGTATTTTTCAAAAACTGTTTGTATGGTTCGGGTGTGTATGTTAGATTAGATATGTATGCTTATAGTAAAGGTAGAATGTATTTGTAAAATTGACTTGATGTGGGATATAAATGCGATGAAAAGAATATATGACGTGATATGATGATTTGATGATATGTTGGTATACGGATGCGAGTCGATTGAGATGATTTATACCCTGTCGGTCCTCTGATATGAGATTGTTGTGGATGTGACCTGGGACATAGGTATATAGAGATATTTATATATGTTGTGAATCGTGAGTGATAGCCGTACGAGACGTTAGGTCCGTACCCTCCTCGTCTTATAAGTTAATAGGATCCCTGATAGCTTAATGCCGCCGTACGATGATTTTCCGTACCTGATGAGTTTGACTTGATGTTTGATCCATACCCTTGACTAGAGGATGCCATACGATGGATTGTACCGTACGCGATGTTGTGAGGCTGGATGCCGATTGATAAATTCACCGACTCGGTCTTGTAGACACGTATACCTTATAGCTTTTAGCTGACGATTTACCTTATGCTGCATTCATGTTATTCGCATTGCATTACTTATACCTGTGCTAGTACACCTGCACCATTATCGATGATGCGTATGTTATACGTACACAGAATTGCCGGCTCACACACTTCATCATCGATAATTGCTATGTCACTACACAGTAGAACTGCTGCATCAGGATATGACTCCTTGCATAATATACTTGCGTACATACATATTGTACACCCATACTTGCATACATACATATTGTACACCTATACTTGCGTACATACATATTGTACACCCATACTTGCGTACATATACATATGCACCTCTATACGATATTGCATTCGATTTTGGAGATTTGGGAACCGCATGATATATTTTAAAACTGGATTCATTTAAAAGAGCGGTTTTCCCTCGATATGTGCATATTACTGTTCCATGTTGCATGATATACGGATATGCTTACATTTCTGTTATATATCGCATACATCATGCTTTACGCTTTTACGCATTGAGATATACTGTTTTCATGAGATTTCTGGATTTGAGAACATTGGCTATTTCAAATGAAAACATGTACTGTTTTAAAAACCCGGTTTCTCTAGATATGATATTTCAGTGCGTCCACCATGCGTTTTCTCGGTTCTGAGACATGTAACATGTGAAACCCGATTCGAGGAGCTGGATGAGGCCGATTACGGGTACATGGTGGACCCGGTATGGTATCCCGGAGCGAGAACGGATTTACTGTGCAGTAGACGGTGAGCCTGGCAGAGGGACCACTACCTATCGGTGATTGGTTGGGCTCGGCGGATATCCGGAGGATACCGACCGGAGTCGAGAGATGATATGGGCCGATCCGGATTGACGAAGCCCGTGGGTCGATCCGGACTGACGGAGCCCTAGAGATATGAGGATTTACGTGTCGATGCTGGACACGGGTTTCATGATGTTTCGAGTGTCGATGCTGGACACTCAGGTTCCATGATTTTGATGTGTCGCGAGGGATACACGTTGATTTATATCCTCATATTTTTATGCATATGCTTTTATGATATATACATACGTTGATGATATAGTCGGATGAGATCCACATGCATACATACATTGATGATATAGTCGGACGAGATCCACATGCATACAGACATTGATCATATAGTTGGATGATATCCGCATACATATAGGTGTTGATTTCATTGTTGGCACATATATAGATACGGTCACCCTAGATATCATAGTATTACCTTTATGATATAGTTGACCTAGGAGTCGTTGTTTATTCGATTTCTACTTGTAGATGTTTTCTACTCACGAGTTGGCAACTCACCCCCGTTGTGCCCCATTTCTTGCAGGTTGGCCGCATGGATCAGTAGCGGCATCGCTGGCACACAGCTGCATTCGGGTATTTTGCTTTGGTAGGTGGTATATGTTGGATCGTACCCCTCTTGAATTATTATTCATATTATATCTAGTTAACTCTATCAATCAAAATTAGTAATTGTATAAGTAATGAGACTTAGTGAGTTTGGGGTTGCGAGACTTAGAGCGAGGGATTTTCCGCTACTTGTGGTTTTGATGTCTTGCTTATTTGTTTATCTTTTGTGGTGAACATTGCCGTTGGGCGTCGTATACTTATATTTATGCTTTGCATGGTTGTAATCCGCCGGTTGGTGAAGAGCTAGCTCCCGCTTGGGGATGCCATTATTCTTGTTATGTATTTGTGGTTTTGGATCAAAATATACAAAGGAGGTGCTACCTAAATTTCTGAAAGACGAAACACGTTTTCAAACTAGTAAATTTCACTTGCATTTTCATGTTCCTTTTCTATGCATTAAGAAAACTTGATTTCATTATACCTTTATTTCAAAACTTCACCTCCTTTATTTTCTTAAAAAGGTTTAGATTTCTGGGTTTCAGCTTACTTGAATTACGTTACGCCTTTAGACGTTGCGTGATTTAAGTGCTGGTCATGAGCTAATATTTTGGGTCGTGACAAAATACTTCATACACTGAAGTTGTGTAGAAGGGATGATGTTGTACTCGTGCAACCAAGGCCTGCGGAGCAAAGCGTTGTAGCAAGTCTTGGCATCAATGACGTGAAACTTGATGTCAGTGATGAGCGACCTAAAGCGTAACGTTAGTATCATAGACCCGAGCGTTCATTATGACTGGGAGTCTAACCCAGAGATAGTGATTTTATCCCGAGCGAGGTGCTGAACGCTCATGCAGATCTCCTTCAACACTCTTACATTGAGAAGGTTGACGGAGGACCCGTTGTCGACCAGGATTTTTCCTATCTTGATGTCATGGCAGTATTCGGTGACATATAGAGGACGATTATGCTCACATACCCTGAAGAGGAGATCTTCATCGCAAAAAATGATGTCGGCTGTGTGCACTTCTTTCAACTTGTCCTTCATCTTTTCTTCGGCAAGGAAATCTTGGAACTGCTTGGGCTCTTGTAGTGCCTTGATCAAAGAATCTCTTATCTCTTTAGATAGCAGGAGGGCGTCGAGAATGCTCGGTTGCGAGGATATTTTCCTTAGGAGTGCCAGAACATTGTAATCCACCTTGTTTTTCTTGGGCGGGTCCTTGGCTGCCTGCTCTTCGACGAGTCGATCATCGAGGGCGATATCCTCAGGGACTTTTTCCTTCCCCTTATCTTTTCTATCCGATCCCCTGTTTGTGGGTCCGAGATTCTTTTTGGGTAGCGTGCGATTAAGCAGCTGAATGTTCTCACAGGTCTTTGTCTCTTCTGTTTCGGAGATGGATTCCTTGAAGAGAGGGCCAAGGGCTATTTCTTCATCTGAATCGCTCCTGAAGGTGAGAACTTGCAATCCCTTGCTATCAACCATGTGATAGTTGCCGGTAGTTCTTTTGCGCTCATCTGTCGTGCTCTTCTGCTCTCGACGCGTCTTGCGCTTCATCCGCTTGAAATGCTGCCGGTGGGAAACATATCCTTGCCACCAGTTTTTAAAGGCATTGCATTCTTCGGTAGGATGTGCAATCCTTTGATGGTATAAGCAGTAACTAGGATGTACTTCCGTTTTGTCAAAGTGTATCCCACCAGGAGTGTTTCCTTTAGAGGCTGGTAGCTTCATCCCTATTGATCGGGCTTTAGCGAATCGTTTCCTCGTCTTAAGCCTGTTTTTGTCTGCGGTGGATGTGCTTTGATCTGGTGGGAGTATTTTAAACCTTTCGTCCAGTCGCCGGCGTTTGGCTTTTTCAAATATGGCCATTTTGCGCTCTCGATCAGCATTGCTCTTTTGACAGGCCTCGTTTAGCAGCATGTCAATCATCTTGTCTGACGGTTCTTGGAGTTCCGATTCGGGATCTGCCCCCAGTTTTTCTGCATCAGGAGCTTCTTTGCCATTTATCGAGTGAGAGATCATGTGGCAGCTTTCCACATAGTCTTCAGGCCCTTCTGAAGAATCGTCTCCTTCATCAGCGTCATCGTCTTCATTCTCAAGAACATGCTTAAAGAATTCATCCAACGTGATTGGGTTCCGTGCCTTCTAGTTTTATTCTTCCAGTGCATCGAAATATTTCTGCGGACCTGTACGGCTGTTTTCGGGTTGGACGTGCTTCTTGTCCTTCTTCTTTTTCTTTAAAGACTTTGGAGGCTTGACTTGAATGTTTTGTCCACCTTCACTAACTTTCAGCGTTGGGCGCGGCTTCAGCATCCCCTCAATAATCTCGGGTTCCAGGGGGCTCTACCACTTAATCCCCGGACATGCTTGGAGATCTTTCAGCATTCTTTTCATTTTGGCTGAAAGAGCGACCTCCCATGGAGCTTCTTCTACAAAAGAGCACAATGCCCCCGGCGTGTCCCCCTTTTTAAGAGCGTGTGGCTGGGGTGGGCTTACTTTCCAATTCTCGAACAGCGCGAATTTGCCTTGCTGGTACTGGTCCTCAATCCAGCCTTTGAAGACGAAGCAATCTTCGATTGGATGGCCTACCACTTGGTGATAGGGGCAATAATTGGGATCGTTGGCATCACCGGGCTGTAATGGGCATTTTGGATCCGGCAAGGTGATGAGCCTGTTGCGCACCGCCAGCTCGAACAGTCTCCTCGTTTTATCCCGGGGAAATGAATAAGGGTGGTTCAGTTTCTCATTAAAGAATTGCTGTTTATTGTCTTGGCGATCCGTTGGCTTTGGACCACTGGGTTGCTGCTGAGCATTGGCGACAAAGGTCGCTTTCCCTTTCCTCTTTTCGTTTCGAGATTCCATCTTCGAAGAAGATGGTCTATGACCCATCTGATCCATTTGGGCCAGCTTATCAATCAAGGCCTAGAAAGTAGTTGGCTTGAAGAACATCATGAACTGGGATATGGTCGCCTGCTGATCAAGAGTACCCACGAACATGCCTACAGCAGGAGCTTCTTCGATGCGCTGTTTGTACTTCGACCATAGATTCGCCATCGTATTGCGTACTGGACCCATGTTTCACCTGGCTTCACCCTGGCGTTAATTAATGCCGTGATTGGGGTGCGTTCGCTAGAGCTTACGAACCTTTGTGTAAACAGTAACTCCATTTCTGCAAATGTCTTAACGGAGTCGTTCGGGAGCTCGGAGTACCATTCAAACACTGTTTCCGACAAGCTGCCAACAAACTGGCGAAGCAGCAGTTTGTCGTCACCCCCAGTATTACCGCACATGGCTCTGAATTGAGCAACGTGCTGGTGTGGATTCCTCGTCCCCTTATATACATAGAATTTAGGGATCGTATATCCCGGCGGGTACTTTATTTGGTCATACCAACCCGGATAGGGTCGTCCAGTCTTAACAATTTGCCCGGCCGCTTCGCTCGCTTGATGAGCTCGTATCTGCTGAGCGATATAGTCATCCAGGGCGGCTTTGGAGATGGTCTCCTCCTTGGCTGCTGAATAAGCTGGAAGAGGGTTCAATGTCTCCCCTCTGTCGTCTTCAAGCATAATCGGGGGGTCTTCAGCTGGAGGATCCGGCTGTATCATCATCCTGACCATATCTTGGAATAAAAGTGTCATTCGTTTTATGTTGGCCGCTTGTTCCGTTGCCTCTTTATCCTTCTTCTCTAGGATCCTGCGGAGGAACTCAACATCAGTTTCTTGTTCATGACGCTGCTCTGACGACGTCTCCGGGCTTTCTTTTGGTCCAGTGTGTGTGGCCATCTGTGTTAACATTTCCTGGAGCTTCTGTTGTTTCTCCTGGGTCTTTGTTATGGATCTGGTGAGTGGTCGATGGCCCGTAGAGATACGGCTATTCTCTTTTCCGGATGCCATATAAACAGTGTGCACCACCATGCCCCTAGACTTGAGGCGTTTAGATTCAGTGCCCTTAAGGTTCGTTGCGGACGCGGGGACTTTCTCCAGCCTCCTTCTTTTGTGGGTAGTCGAAGTTGAAGGGGACGTTGCAGCAGGCACCCAAATAGATGACACTTTCTGTGGTATAGTAGGGTGGTCCCTCTCTTGCCGAACTTTCATCTTCTTCGATCGGCGGGAGTGGTCTTGGTCGATCACCGAGTTTTGGACCTGTCGCCAAACTTTATGAATTTTAGAGGACAACCATTGAGGGGGCTGCTCTGGTTTCACCTTTGTAACGTTCTCCAAAGGTGGAAGAGATCTTTTCAGCATGGTCATCGAAGAGTTCTTGCACACCCTCCTGAGTGGTTCAAAGCTGTTCCCAGTTGGAACAGCAACGTCGACTTCGACTATGGGAGCTGGCGGAGTCAATCCAGAAGGGGAACTGCCCCCAGCCTTCCTCACTCGGCGCCAGTGGCGACGTCGAGCATGCCTTGAAGACGGTATTGGTTCAGCTATGGGGGTGGCTTCATCATGCCTCCTGTTCTAGCTGAGGGTTGCTGTTGGTGCCAGCCTATTGAAAACTGACGTCCGTTGAATTGGGATGGCCAACCTGTCGAAGGCAGACTTTCGAACAGAGGTAGCAGCCTTGGTGACTTCGCCCAGAACGGGAGTTGGAGCAGCCAGTCTTGCAAAGCCTGATCTTTTAGCAGGAGAAGTCGCTTTGACGACTTCTTTCACTGGAGCAGGGATGGCTATCCATTTCGGGATAAGCCCTTCAGGTATCGCGGGCTTCTTTACGGGCCCATTGGAGTTTTGGCTTAGCCTATCAAAGACTGAGGTGCTGGACTTGGAGGACCCGTTGAGAGGGGCCATGGAAGTCATAAGCCGATCAAAGTGTTAGTGTATATGCCCTAGAGGCCATTACTGTATCATACTATTTTGTATATTACTTAATGGAAGGTTGGGATATTCACAGTTGTATAGGCAATCTTGCTCAAAATAGTAGTATACTACTTGGTTTGTTTCTACTTCAATATGTGCATGTGTTTCTTTTAGCATATTGCTTATACATATTAGTAGAGCCCTTAAGATCTTTGCTTGATTACCAGCGTTGTGATGGCAGTCACACTCATGGGGGCTGGGTAATCCACAAGCACATCCTTATACAGGTCCCTAGTCATAGGACTATCGAGACAGGGCATCGATACTCCGGAGTAGACTAGCGTATGCGCTTCTCATCCCAGCAGGGGAGACGGTCTGTCCCACAGCCGTCAGTACGTCATACTTGAGATAGTATGCGGGTGCTCGTTAGGTTACGAGTACACTGGACAGGACTCGTCGGGAACTGTTGGTTGGTACTATACCTATCGTTAGTTATCAGTTCCCAGGTGACATGAGTACAGCTTAGTCCGCTGACTTGACACTGTCACTTCGCCTCGAGTGTGTTCCCACTGTACTTTGACTACTACCCTACCACGGTTCAAAGGAGTAGTGCAAACAGGTAGTAGTTGGGTGCAGTCCCGAAGCACTTGGAGGCAGTGACGGTTAGACAAGATTCGTCTCTCCCGGTATTGGGGGTTGATATCGTGCTGTGTCATGGAGAGCCATTACACATAGTCGTCCCTGGCCAGGGCAAGCGAGATATACTGGTAGGTTTCCAGTGTTATCTCAGGGTGTTCTGGGCTACACTCCGACACAACTTGTACCGATATTAGGGGACTGACGTTTACCACCCCCTAGGCCCGCCATGCGATATTCTCAGAAGAACAGACTGGACTGTACGAAGACTGTCACATTCAGGCTCAGTAGGAGTTCCGATGGGTTCACCTCATCAGTCTTCTTATCGGCATCTACCTGGGGGCCGTTACGCACAGCTAGTGCCGCTTGCGGTCTGTGGTAAACCCACTGCCAGCGTAGTGTCGAGTCTTTAAAGTCCCACACAGAGAGCTATTCGCCTTTGGGCAAAAAGAGTAGAGGTCGCATGGTTTTGCGACAGGGTTCGTTCACATCCATGCACTTGTGCACGTTTGGTGTCCGGGCAGTTATTAGTAGCGGGCTTTGGTTTAAGCCAGATCCTAGTATACGTTTTGGGATTGGTTTTATCTCTTTGTATTCGTGTTCCTCGGAACATGGATGCGGGTGTGTATGCACAGTTGACAGAGACAGAGGCAGAGGATCTCTTAGTATTCGTGTTCCTCGGAACACAGATGCGGGTGTGTATGCACAGTTGACAGAGACAGAGACAGAGGCAGAGGATTCTCATTAGGGTTGTTGATTGTTGACTTTTTCTAAACCCTAATGAGAATATGAAATATGATTAATAATAATGTTAATTAAGTATTATTGTGCCATGGTTGGGTTGAAAGGTTGACTTTGTTGACCGGTTGACTAGTTTGGACTTGTTGACCATCATCATTGCATGGCTATCATTTCATGGCTATGACTTTTGCTTGCTTGTTGTGGTTTACAAAATGAGTGCATGAAATGATATTGCCATTGAAATGAACCATCACAAAATACTTGATTACAATTATTATCATGATTATTTTGGCTTTTGAGAGCATGGTTGCAAAAGTCTTCACTCATTCTATGATATTGATTCTCCCTCATCCTCAAGCTCTCTCTCTTCCTCTTGCTCTTCCTCTTGCTCATGGTTCTATTGTCTCATGAGTTGAGAAACAAGAACCATAGAGATAAAACCCAAAACACTTCTCTACTCATCCTAGTGTACAAGGTCTAGCAAGCCAAGTATTCTAGTTTCCTCTAGATTGAGGTCGGAGCCAAAGGAAGAAGCTTTCGGGTGGATCCATCTTCGGCACAAGGAGACGACGAGGTGAGGCCGATCCGACCACCACAAGGAGTCGAAGAGAAGGAGTTCAAGTTAAGGTATAACCCCTAACATAGTAGTTAAACTCTTTGTTAGGTTGTTAGATAGTTTGTTTAGCAAAGATCCGGTTTTTGAGTCCATGTTACCCTTTACCGAAAAATCGTTTTTCACCATTTCCGCATCCCCGAAAGAACCGGGACGGGTAACGTGGACTTACAGCGGTATCAGAGCCTAGCTAAACACTATCTAGCATGTTAGCAAAGCAACTAGAAGTTCGATCGGAAAAGAAAATCACAAAACTTGCCCGGGACGTATACTTTCTGTCGATTTTTATATAGCTCAAAAAAAATTTAATACATCTGAAAAATCGTTTCCGGGTTTTTAGTAAACACAGTAGAAAAACGATCCAGTGAACCGACCAACTCACCACGGAACCGCGGCAAGAACAGCTTCTTGCCGGGAATCGCGGCCGAGTTGACTCGGCCGTGGATCGGTTTTCCTGCAGTGTTTTTATAGGGGTGTTTTGGGATTTTTACAGTATGTTGTTTCTGCCCAGATTTTCCAGAAAACAAAATTTGTTTTTGGGGTGCTTACAAATCCGTATTTTGATCGAACTTTTATAAACTTTAGCTAACGGGTTATATCTGTTATGTGATATATGTATTGAACGTCTGCTAATCGCTATACGTCGATTAGTGGGGGTTATACATATCTGTGATCTGTAATGTTGATGGTTTGTGTATATGAATTCATTGGATTGTCGCGGATGAATAGCCGGGGGTTGTGAGATGAGAGTTTTATTTATCTTTCAATTCATGTAATTTGCAATTGATGTAATATTATTTATATGGCCGCACATCCAGGATGAGGTTGTACCCGCCATTGTATAATTTCTTTTTATTGTTTTTGCTCCTAGGATAGACCCAAGGAAGGGGTGCACAAACTACCGGGTACCTCGAAGTGCCGAGTGGCCTACTCACGTAGTTGAGGGAGGTTGCTTCACTTCGGGTATTTGGCGGGTAGTTTGCCATACCCGTAGGGGTCTTGGGTGGGGTATTGGCTATTCATCGCGACCGTGTAATCCGCTTTTCGTTACAGGCTCGTACGAACTGCGGATTCCTAGTATATCCAATGTGTTCATCTGTGATTTGGAATGGCTATCATTGCATCTGACGAATGTATATATATATATATGAGATATCTATTTAGGCGTTGCTTATGTTTTGCATCCGCGCTAGTCCAGCCCCCGCTCTGTCGTTAGTTAAGTAACCTAACGGGTAATGATGGGGCCCCGTGGCGAATGCGGATGGCATAAGCGTACGTCATATTTTCGTTGTTTTCTGCAATGGTAGGATTAAATGATGGGACGCATTAAAATTAATGCAAGAAAATAAACCAAAGTTAAAGTTGTTGGAACAATTTCAAAAACCACTCGGTTTCTTTTCAAAAACAACTTTTAAACGCGGAGCTTAAGCCACTCCTTTTAAAAGCTATCAAGGTTCCTTCGATTATATCAAGTTCACTATGTTCACGGTTTCGCCAAAACCATTCGTAGCCCTCCGTCGTTTCGTATGAATATTCAATAGTATTCAAGCTATGTTTGTTGACCTTCATCAAGGCATAGTGATTGGTAGCTGTTGGGTGTTCATATGTAGTATTGATAGATGCGTTGGTTTGGGACAGTCGTACTACCTTGTTGACCTTCGTCAAGGGTATGTACGGGTGGGTTCAAATTAACCTGTACAATGACGGGTAGAACTTGACATGTGACTTATGATTTGTTGACCTTCGTCAAGGTCATAAGAGCATGGGGAAAAAATCCACATCGGGAGTTTCTAAAGAAACTGAAACTTGCTAGCGCTGCATACCATTTGGAGTGTGATGATTCTGGTAGGATTCCTTTAGTTTTATCACGCGATGATATTTGGATCCCGATCCTACTGTGAGTATATGCTACTCCTTGGGAAATTTCTCACTTAACGATCAATGCTATAAACCAAGTTGGTGTCTAGAAAGGTGTTAGCGGGGCTACGCCCCCAGGGAAAAGAGGTTTTAAATTAAGGAACTTCGCGAAAGCGTTGGAAAACCTCCTTCGAAGTACCGACACTGGCATGGCTGAACGGTTAAGCAAGTATTGTACGGTAAGATTGATCCCGACTAATTCTTCCTTTTTGGTTTGAGGAGGAATTCGAGAAACAGTGGGAGCCATCCTGTTTAGATAAATTAAAAACCAATCTAAACTTGCAAGAGCATCATGCTGAGTGTTTTCTTCTCTCTCTTTTAATTGCAGCGACCCAGTGACCACACATAGGTTACATCTAGATAATAAAATGACTGAATCTGACTGTTATGATTGGCAAAGGTCTGTCCAGATGTCCATTGCCCATGGCAAGCTGGGACACCTCTTAACTAATCCAACCCCTGCCGTCTCAGGACCAGTTTCCCCTGTCACGGATATTGATATCCGTAAGACATCGGAAAAAGACTGTGCGAAAGCCAAGTGCCTCGTGTTAGCCTCAGTTGATGGTGCATACCAGAGGCAACACGAGAAGATGGACTTAGCTTCTATCTTCCTCCATAACAAAGATTTATATGGAGAGCAATCTCATATCGCAAGATATGAGAGCTCGAACGAATTACTTCCAGCGAGGTTGGTTATCGGGTCATCTGTAGGGGGCAACATCCTTACAGAGACCAGCTATTTTGAGCTCACGGACCTGAAGACCACGTTGAAGAATGGGTCAGATGCTGACTTGATTCTACAGTCTCTACCTTCTACCCTAAAGGAAACCAGGGAAGTAGAAGGAAAGGGAAGGGCAAAAGTTTCGGGACTGAATGTAGTAAAAGAGGGACGTTCCTATTGTTACGGGAATGAACATTGGCAGAAGGATTGCAGGGCTAGCAAAGCCAGTAGCCAGAATTCGAAGCATGTTGTGGTTTCGGCTTCGGGTGTGTTTGTAGTAGAGAACTGTATGTCAGTTAACCCAACTTCCTGGGTATTGGATACCGGATCAGGATCTCACATCTGTAACCGTAGGGTTATCAGGAAAGGTGATATGACTCTCAGGGTTACTAACGGAATGAGCATGGACGCTGAATCCGTAGGGGAATATCATCTTGGACTGACAACTGGGCAGATATTGATTCTGCGTAACTGTTCGTATGTACCAGGTGCGAATTGTAATATCATATCTGTATCCTTACTTTCTAAGGAAGGATATGATTTTACTTTTGTAAACGATGTGGTCCACATTCACTTAAATCAAGTTCTGATTGGGTCAGGTACATTAGAAAACAGGATATACGTATTAAATCAAGCTCAGATTTTCAGTGTCCAGATCACACTTAAAAGAAAGTCTCCGGAAAGAAATCAGGCTTTCTTATGGCATTGTAGACTGGGTCACATTAATGAGACACGATTAACAAAGTTACATAAAGAGGGATTCTTGAACCCGTTCGAGTATCAGTCTTATGCCACTTGTGAATCTTGTCTCATGGGAAAGATGACAAAAACTCCGTTCACTGGACACGGAGAAAGAGCGAGCGAGCTCTTGGGACACATACACAGTGACGTGTGTGATCCAATGTCTACACATGCGCGAAATGGTTATTCATACTTCATTACTTTTACGGATGATTTCTCTAGGTATGGGCATGTCTTCCTAATGAAGCATAAATCCGAGGCCTTTGAGAAATTTCAGGAATACAAGAATGAAGTTGAAAAACAAACAGGCAAGAGTATAAAGATACTGAGATTTGATCGAGGTGGTGAATACTTGAGTGCTGCGTTTCTGGACTACTTGAAAGAGAATGGAATTCTCTCTCAGCTTACTCCTCCATACACACCACAACACAACGGTGTATCGGAAAGGCGGAATCGAACTCTATTGGATATGGTTCGTTCCATGATGAGTAAGGCTGAGTTACCGCGATCTTTCTGGGGTTATGCACTAGAAACAGCTGCATATCTCTTGAACAAGGCTCTAACCAAGACTGTGCCTACCACCCCATATCAGATGTGGAGTGGGAAGAAACCCTGTCTTAAGTATCTTAAGACATGTGGATGTCCAGCTTTTGTAAAGAAGCAGCATGCGGACAAGCTCGAGGCACGTTTGTGTAAGTTTGTGGGATACCTAAAGAACTCCAGGGGGTATCTTTTCTATTCCGCAGAGGAACAAAAGGTTTTTGTTTCTCAGCACGCCCACTTCTTGGAAACTGAATTTTTAGAAAGTCAGATAAGTGAGAGCGCAATAGAACTGGAAGAAATTCCAGAACCACAAGCTATTACTGAAACCTTGGTAGAACCAGAAGTTTCAGGAGAACCGGACATCCCTGCGCCGCTCCGCAGGAGTAGTAGGCAGTCTCATCCGCCCGAGAGATACTACGGTTTTCTCATAGACGAGGATAGAGAGGATTGCGTCATTGATTATGATGAGCCTACTAGCTTCCAGCAAGCCATTCAGAGCGGCGACTCAGTAAAATGGCTGGATGCAATGCGGACCGAGATGGAGTCCATGTACACCAACAAAGTTTGGACTCTGGACTTTGCTCCAGAAGGGGTAAAACCCGTAGGCTGCAAATGGATCTTCAGAAAGAAGATTGGTGTAGATGGGCATGTTGAAACCTATAAAGCTAGGCTAGTTGCAAAGGGTTTTCGTCAAAGACCTGGTTCGGACTATGACGAGACCTTTTCTCCAGTGGCTATGCTAAAATCCATTCGGATCCTTCTTGCCATTGCTGCCTTCCACGATTATGAGATTTGGCAGATGGACGTAAAGACCGCTTTTCTAAATGGAAATTTAGAGGAGTGTGTTCATATGGACCAGCCAGAGGGTTTCATTCAGAGTGGGAGCAGCGGGAAGGTGTGCAAGTTGCTCAAGTCCATCTATGGACTGAAGCAGGCATCGCGGAGTTGGAACATTTGCTTTGATGATACTGTCAAAGAATTCGACTTTATCAAAAACCCAGATGAACCATGCATTTACAGTAAGATTGTAGGGAGAACTGTGGTATTCCCCGTCATGTACGTAGATGACATTCTCCTAATAGGAAATGATATTCCTATGCTACAGTCAGTCAAAGGATTCTTGTCACAGAGGTTCTCCATGAAGGACCTGGGCGATGCCAACTACATTCTGGGGATCCAGATCTATCGTGATAGATCTAAGATGATGTTGGGACTTTCACAGTCCAGGTACATTGACACCATACTGAAACGATTCAGTATGGAAGATTCCAAACTCGGTAATCTACCAGCTTATCACGGAATCACCCTCTCCAAAGAGATGTCTCCCAAGACTGATTTGAAAAGGGCTCGCATGTCATCTATACCCTACGCTTCTGCGGTAGGCTCTATAATATATGCGATATTATGTACCAGACCAGATATAGCATACGCATTGAGCGTTGTAAGCCGGTATCAGTCGGACCCAGGGGAGAAACACTGGATAGAGTAAAGAACATTCTCAAGTACCTAAGAAGGACTAAGGGGATGTTCTTGGTGTATGGCGGAAAAGACCTCCAGATCGAGGTTTTTGCTGACTCCAGCTTCTAGAGTGACAAGGATGACTCCAAGTCCATGTCGGGTTATGTCTTTACCTTCAATGGAGGCGCGGTTTGCTAGAAGAGCTCCAAGAAGGAAACCGTTGCCGACTCAACTATAGAAGCGGAGTACATAGCTGCTTGCGATGCCACAAAGGAAGCTGTCTGGATGAAGAAGTTCCTTATGGAGCTTCAGGTGGTTCCTACCATTGTTGATCCAATACCGCTGTATTGTGACAACAACGGCGCTACAGCTTTAGCGAAGGAACCCGGTCCCATTAGAAGTCTAGGCACATTTTGAGGCGGTGCCACCTGATCAGGGAGATCGTAGATCGCCGGGAGATCGAGGTGAAGAGAGTAAATTCAGAAGATAATACTGTTGATCCACTCACGAAGGCCTTACCCCAGACTTAGTTCGAGCGGCTGATCGAGATGACAGGTCTTCGATACGCCAGTACATGGCCTTAGTGCAAGTGGGAGATTGTTAGTGTATATGCCCTAGAGGCCATTACTGTATCATACTAGTTTGTATATTACTTAATGGAAGCTTGGGATATTCACAGTTGTATAGACAATCTTGCTCAAAATGGTAGTATGCTACTTGGTTTGTTTCTACTTCAATATGTGCATGTGTTTCTTTTAGCATTTTGCTTATACATATTAGTAGAGCCCTTAGGATCTTTGCTTGATTACCAGCGTTGTGATGGCAGTCACACTCGTGGGGACTGGGTAATCCACAAGCACATCCTTATACAGGTCCCTAGTCGTAGGACTATCGAGACAGGGCATCGATACTCCAGAGTAGACTAGCGTATGCGCTTCTCATCCCAGCAGGGGAGACGGTCTATCCCACAGCCGTCAGTATGTCGTACTTGAGATAGTATGCGGATGCTCGTTAGGTTACGAGTACACTGGACATGACTCGTCGGGAACTGTTGGTTGGTACTATACCTATCGTCAGTTATCAGTTCCCAGGTGACATGAGTACAGCTTAGTCCGCTGACTTGACACTGTCACTTCGCCTCGAGTGTGTTCCCACTGTACTTTGACTACTACCCTACCACGGCTCAAAGGAGTCGTGCAAACAGGTAGTAGTTGGGTGCAGTCCCGAAGCACTCGGAGGCAGTGACGGTTAGACAGGATTCGTCTCTTCCGGTATTGGGGGTTGATATCGCGCTGTGTCATGGAGAGCCATTACACATAGTCGTCCCTGGCCAGGGCAAACGAGATATACTGGTAGGTTTCTAGTGTTATCTCAGGGTGTTCTGGGCTACACTCCGACACGACTTGTACCGCTATTAGGGGACTGACGTTTACCGCCCCCTAGGCCCGCCATGCGATATTCTCAGATGAACAGACCGGACTGTACGGAGACTGCCATATTCAGGCTCAGTAGGAGTTCCGATGGGTTTACCTCATCAGTCTTCTTATCGGCATCTACCCGGGGGCCGTTACGCACAGCTAGTGCCGCTTGCGGTCTGTGGTTAAACCCACTGCCAGCGTAGTGTCGAGTCTTTAGAGTCCCACATAGAGAGCTATTCGCCTTTGGGCAAAAAGAGTAGAGGTCGCATGGTTTTGCGACAGGGTTCGTTCACATCCGTGCACTTGTGCACGTTTGGTGTCCGGGCAGTTATTACTAGCGGGCTTTTGTTTAAGCCAGATCCTAGTATACGTTTTGGGATTGGTTTTATCTCTTTGTATTCGTGTTCCTTGGAACACAAATGCGGGTGTGTATGCACAGTTGACAGAGACAGAGGCAGAGGATCTCTTAGTATTCGTGTTCCTCGGAACACAGATGCGGGTGTGTATGCACAGTTGACAGAGACAGAGGCAGGGGATTCTCATTAGGGTTGTTGATTGTTGACTTTTTCTAAACCCTAATGAGAATATGAAATATGATTAATAATAATATTAATTAAGTATTATTGTGCCATGGTTGGGTTGAAAGGTTGACTTTGTTGACCGGTTGACTAGTTTGGACTTGTTGACCATCATCATTGCATGGCTATCATTTCATGGCTATGACTTTTGCTTGCTTGTTGTGGTTTACAAAATGAGTGCATGAAATGATATTGCCATTGAAATGAACCATCACAAAATACTTGATTATAATTATTATCATGATTATTTTGGCTTTAGAGAGCATGATTGCAAAAGTCTTCACTCATTCTATGATATTGATTCTCTCTCATCCTCAAGCTCTCTCTCATCCTCTTGCTCTTCCTCTATTGTCTCATGAGTTGAGAAACAAGAACCATAGAGATAAAATCCAAAACACTTCTCTACTCATCCTAGTGTACAAGGTCTAGCAAGCCAAGTATTCTAGTTTCCTCTAGATTGAGGTCGGAGCCAAAGGAAGAAGCTTTCGGGTGGATCCGTCTTCGGCACAAGGAGACGACGAGGTGAGGCCGATCCGAACACCACAAGGAGTCGAAGAGAAGGGTTCAAGTTAAGGTATAACCCCTAACATAGTAGTTAAACTCTTAGTTAGGTTGTTAGATAGTTTGTTTAGAAAAGATCCGGTTTATGAGTCCATGTTACCCTTTACCGAAAAATCGTTTTTCACCATTTCCGCATTCCCGAAAGAACCTGGACGGGTAACGTGGACTTACACAAAGACCGACTTCTTCGGAGCTTCTTGCAATGGTATTGGGGCATTGAAGCTCTTGGGCGGGAGCATGGTCCTAAAGAACAGCCCAGTGGTGGCTTGCATCACCTGAAAATGGAGGCCGCCTGAGGCCCGCAAGTCACTCCTCCAGCAAGGAAAGAGTGGAAGTTGTTGTAGCTGTTGCAGTTTGTGTAGTTGAAAGCCATTGATCTTTTATTTTCTGTATGGAGTAAGACACCAAATCTTAGTACCTCGAATCCAGGGGCAACCATAGCAAACCGCGATTCGTTCGTGTAACACGACACACGAAGTGTGGAGTGGAAAGAGGAAAAGGTCCCACCGGACGTGCCAGAATCTGTTCTCCGCCGAAAACCAGGAAGACAAACGTGTCGGCTGAATTTTGGAGGCAGATGCTATCTGGATTTATCCATCCACCTCTCCGAAGATGCCAAGTTGATTTATGGCACCGTGTATCGAAGGTTTAGACGGATGTGGCCGATGTAGCAGACTTCGTCAGATTCCCCCTCGTTTGAGGGGGTTTTGATTGTGGGGACGCTCTTCCCTGCGCAAGCCCTTGCAGTTAATTACGCTACCGTATCGCGGTAACCACTTTCTCCTTCTCCAGATGGTTACTTCGTGTCGTATCTGTTTGTTTTGTTTTTTAGTTGCCCGTGGATTGTATACGGAGACTAATTTATGTTGTCGCCCGTAGGCGTGGATTAGTCCAAATCCGTATTTTCTTAGATTTAGGGTTTTGGTTTGGGTTTAAGGATCGTTAATCTCATTTGAGACTAAGATCAACTTAAACGTTTGTTAAGGATACGTTAGTCTAATTTTAGACTAAGATCAACTTAACCGTTTGTTAAGGATACGTTAGTCTAATTTTAGACTAGGATCTGCTTAACAGGATCATTTAGATCCAACAAAAGAGCATTTGGGCTCTATTTTTTTAGTTTAGGGACATTGCGGTTCATAAGTTTAAGGACATCATAGTCCATGAAGTTTAAAGTCATCATAGTCTGTAAAGTTTAAAGACATCATAATCTATGAGTTTAAGGACTTCACAGTCCGTAAAGTTCAAGGACATCCTAGTTCAGTTTAAAGACGTCATAGTCTGCGTGGTTTTGATTCAACCATTTGGGGATGTGCCAAAAGTTATTGGTTATTGGGACCCTCCATCTCTCTGAAGACGTTGAAGAATTACAACGACATATATCAGAGGTATGAAGAGATGTACCCTTGAACCAATGTCGGTTGAGAGATCTGTAGTCAAGTTTGGGACTAAGATCAAAGATTTATGAGCTCAATCAGGAGTCTGTGGCCAACTTGAGCTTGGTCCATTCAGTTAAAATATTGGACATTTAATTAGGCTCAGTCCTTTTTTTTATTTAACAATGTTAAGCATTGGTTTAGGTTCTGACAACATTTTTGTCTTTTATTGGATGCTGAGCACTCATTATAGCTCTGGGGATTTATTTAAAGAATAGTTTATGTTTCCTCAGCGTACATGTGAGGAGCACGTGGTGCGCTTGGCGCTGAGCGCCAGTCAATGAGCGCAGAGCGTTTCTGTTAAGTAACGCACACGTGAGAAGTACGTGGTGCGCTTGGCGCAGAGCGCCAGTCGCAGAGCGCTTCTGTTAAGTAGCGCCCACGTGAGGAGCACGTGGCGCGCTTGGCATTGAGCGCCAGACAATGAGCGCAGAGCGCTATTTGATCAATTTCGTGATCTGAGAAATAAGTTCTCGCTTACAAGAGACTTTGTCTCATGGTTCTAAGAACAAAGTTCTTATTTTTATTGGAGATGTTACAATCTCTTCTATTTTCTTTTGTGAAAGACTTTGTCTTTGTAGATCTATGATCTGAAAAGAATGAAATTCTTCTCCCCCCTTTTTTATGATGAGATGCTATGATCTTTTTTTTGTGAAAGACCTTTGTCTTATAGATCTATGATCTGAAAAAGAACTATGTTCTTCTTCCTTGATGAGTTGTTTTTTTATCTCTCTGTTTTTACCTTGAAGAAAAGTTCTTCTTCTCAGAGCTTGCTCTTTTCTTTGAAAGTTCTTAAAGCTTGTGGGGGGTTCCTCTATGCAAGACTTGAAGTCTTGGGGCCTTTATATAGGGTAGGCTGATTTGTTGAATCAGTTAAAGAGATCTTTTCTTTAATTGATTTGGGGACGTTTCCCATCGTTGGATCTTTGATCCTAGGACTTCTGTTTTACAGAAGGCAATCTTCTTGTTTTTAACAAGATTGAGAAATTTTTTTCCCATATAGAACCTATTCTGTACCATCGGATCTTTGATCCAACGGTGCTCTGCTTTACAGAGCATAATCTTTCCTGTTTGGAAAGATTCAATAGAATTTTATTCTCGTCAATTGATGATTTTTAATTATGTTCGTTGGATCTTTGATCTAAGGGCCGAGAACATTTTGTTCTAGCGCTAGCGCTCACGTGCTTTGCACGTGGTGCACTGCTTAGAGTGCAGCGCTCACGTGCTTTACACGTGGTGCGCTGCTTAGAGTGCAGCGCTCTTAGCGCTAGCGCTCACGTGTTTTGCTCGTGGTGCGCTGCTTCAGGGTCTAGCGCACTTGGCGCTAGCGCTCATGTGCTTTGCACGTGAGCGCTACCTCAGAGTCTTTGACTCTCAGCGCTGGCGCTCTTGGCGCGAGCGCTTTTATGAAGCGTTATTTTGAATTTCAAAATTTGAATAGAGCTTTGCTCTGATTGGGGGGAACAATTTCTTCAAAGCTTTCATCGATATACCGAATAGTAATTTCATCAGAAAGAACGGGATGATACTCGGACTCCATAAACGGTTCTTATTTAACGTTAGATGTTGGCCCGGACAGCTCGATAGAAGGGTCCGTATGTATATAATAAAAAGCAGGGTCAAACAACAACAGAATAGCGGAGGCGAGATCAGTATCGTGAAGCTTTTCAAGTTCGCTACTGTCGGAATTTATCGCTTCGACAGAACATACTTGAGCATAGGGTTTGGAGGGTTCACTTCCCAACTTGTAAATGTTAAGCTCAATTGACATCTTCTTGAAGGATAGGGTCATAGAGCTGTTTCGACAATTGATTATTGCGTTGGAAGTCGCGAGAAAAGGTCGACCTAAAATCACCGGAATTTGGTTTCGTGGGTTCGCTACAGGTTGTGTATCTATCGCGATAAAGTCCACAGGGAATATAAATTCCCCGGCTTTGATTAACACGTCCTCTAGCTCACCCCTAGGTTGGGTGATAGATCGATCTGCCTTTTGAAGAGTGCAGTGCGCCGGTTTTAACTCTCCGATCCCTAATTGCTCATATATAGAATATAGAAGTAAGTTAACACTAGCACTTAAATCGAGTAGAGCACGATTGATATTTTTACCCCCAATAAAAATAGATATTGTAGGACTGCCGGGGCCCTTTCGTTTCTTGGGTAGTTGTTGTGTAAAAGTAGTGCTCACGTTACTCGTTAAGAATACTTTTTTCGGCACTTGAGTTTTTCTCTTCCTTGTGCACAAGTCCTTAAAGATTTTTGTATAAGACGGAACTTGTTGAGGAGAGAAGTGTTTATGTTATCTTGCTTAAAAATTTCCACAATCTTCTCTATTTGTGGACTTGGTCTGTTGCCCCTTAACCTGTTTGGGTAAGGTGTTTTATCAATAAGGGTTGGGTCCAACATTGGAGAGGATTGTGGGGATGGAATGGATCCCGGAATTGGAGTGGGGATCGTTTTAGGTAGACTCGAGGAAGTGGGCTGAGTGTTCGAGCCTTGGGGAAAACGGAGAATAGGCTTGGAAGAAGGTGGGAGACTAGACGAATTAGGGCACGAAGTGGATCCTCATCAACAATCTATTCACCTACTTGGTTGTTCATCACTCTTCCCGATCTCAACGTGGTTACGACACTCACATTATGACTTTGTGAGTGGCCTGAATTCAGTATAGGTTGAGATAGAAGTTTCTCTTTTACTCTCGCACTCATCGCGGCATTTATTTGTGCAAGTTGTGCTTCTATCGATTTTATACTTTCACCGTGGGAGGTGGTGGTCTGCGTTAATGTTCGGATAGAAGACTTTAATTCATCCGTCGTTTGCATGAAATGTTTAATAAACATATCCACGCTTCGTTCGAGTGTAGATGAGTTTTCGGTACCGGCCATTTGGAAAGAATTATTATAATGTGCAGAATTGTTGGCCAGATTTTGAAAAGGTTGCAATTGAAAGGGGTGCTGACTCTGTGGCGGCGGTTGTTGTTGCTGTGGAGGAGCTATTTGATAATTGCTTAGGAACTGGTTTTGATTTTGGGTTCGGTTTTGGTTCCAAGCAAAATTAGGATGATTCCTCCATCCCTGATTGTATGTGGAAGAATAAGGATCGTTTTTAGGTTGTTGCTGAAAAGCAGCATTAGTGTGTTCTTGACCTTGAAACGGAGGATTCAAAGAACATTCTTCCGTCAAATGCGATGGGTCGGAACAGTAACCACATATGGTTTTGGGGAGCGTAATTTGGTTTTGGGAGGCTGAAGAGACTTTGTTTTCTATAGCATCGAGTTTCCTTTGTATAGCGGCCATTTTAGATTTTACTGCGATGGAAATATCGAGCTGATGGATACCTCCCCTAGACGCTGATGGTCTAACTCTTTCTCACTGCAAAGTTTGTTCAGCGAGATCTTCCAGAAATTGCCAAGCTTTACCATCGTCTTTGGACATGAAATGGCATTGACAAATGGTTTCAAGCATCTGTTTGTTGCTGGATTAACACCCTTATATATAATTCGGCACAGATCCCATCTATTTATTCCGTGATGAGGACATTGGACAAGCAGATCTTTACACCGTTCAAAGCATTTCCAAAATGGTTCTGTAGGGTTGCTTAGCACGGCAGCAAGGTTTCGGGAGGCATCATCTATGCCAATTTAAAAAATTTGCCGTTCTAGCTAACCCTAACCAAGAATCGTATACTAGAAAATACGACGAAATGAAATGCAAACAACTTCGCAACTCTAGTGAACAAGGAATACAACCTTTGTAGACCGGTCCTTCACTTCAATAGCTCCGTGTAGTAGTCCCTTCGCTGCGATCATGAACTCCCGGACTCTAGAGAGGCTCCGATAAAGAAATGAACAAGTTTGCATCGAAGTCTTCGAGGCCGAAGATGATCTACATCGAGGAGACACTAATCCAAGCTACTTCTTCACTAATTGTGGAATTAGTGAAGCAAACACCATATACTAAATGGCAAGTAGTAGAGGATGATGAAGTAGAAATTTTGCTCATTTTAGATTTATTTTTTTCACACTAATTCTTCACTTAGAAAAAAACCTAGTGAGCTTTTCTTTGATGAAGAAGAAGAAGAATGAACTCATGAGAGAGTAAATGGCAATCATGGGTGAGTTAAGCATCATATGCTAACCCTTGTAGAGACATAACCATGGTTAGGATAATTGGTTGGATTAATAAATATCTTAGGCAAAACAAAAGAGTGAACTTGGTCAATGAACAATACAAACTTCTACAAGCTACTAGCTATGAGAAAATCCTACCATTTTGTAATTATCAAAATAAATAAAAACCCTAATTATCATCATAAGCATGGTTTAAGTCATACACACACCCAAGTTGCTTATATCATCAAGCATGACACAAACATATACACAAATATACATATCACATATATACAATGTGCACATCAAGTGAGAAAATAAATCTTAAGTGAATGAATATTAGTTAATGCAACTTAATATATCAAATATATAATTATACATTAAATCATTAAATCAACACTTTATTTAATAATCCGGCTATATCACATACAACCGACTAATATCATACGTAACAACTTATCGAATCAACACTTGATCCGATAACCCGGCTATATCACATATAACCGACCGATGTCACAAATCGCGAGAATAGAATACGGTATCACATATCGTATTAATCTCGGTCCTGCACATATCACATATGTGCTCCTACCCAGTTTCGCTTGAGCCAGGAAATCTCTGTGTAGGACTCTAAAAACTCGTCAATACGCCGGCAGTAGGCGATGATCATATCAAACACCCACAAGCCGCAAGCGGTCTGCCAAACGTAACGGCCACCCGGGTATTGAGCGATCAGAAGATCAACAAGCATGCCTGCTCATACTCCTGCGAATCCAATCAGTAACACTACCGTACAGTCCGGTCTCTTCGTCTGATATGTCGCATATCTTGTCTATGGGTGGTAAACGTCAGACCCCAGTAACTCAATAAGTCGTGCTGATGTGAGGCTCATAACGGGTCGAGAAACTACTGATAACACTTACCCGTATATCTCTGAATCAGCCCTGGCCAGGGACTTCCTGTTATAGCCAATCGAGCACAGCGCAACATCAACCCCTAATACCGGGAGAGACGAAACCCCTCCTATCGCTCATTGCCTCCATGTGATTCGGGACCGTACCCAAAAGCCATCGTTTTGCACGTTCTCTTGAACATGGTAAGGTGGAAATCAAAGCACAGTGGGAATTACACAAGACTCTATGACGATCTCGGGTCTACAGACTAACCTGTACCAGTGTCACCAGAGAACTGCCATCTGACGTGAGGTATAATACCATCTGGGAGTTCTCGGCGAGTCCGTTCAGTGTACCCAGTCTCCACTGAGCACCCGTATACTATCTCTGATGTCAAACACCAATGGCTATGGGATCATCCATCACCCATCTACATGGGTCAAGAAGCTATACACTAGTCTACTATGGTATATCGATGCCCTGTCTCGATACACCCATGACTAGAAACATTTGAAAGATGTACTTACTGACTACTTTGTCCCCACTAGTATGATCTGCATCATAATCCTGGTAGTCAAGTACTCATCCTAAAGGTTTTATCAACATGTAATAGAGAGACAATAAGTGTACATGTTAAGATAAAGAGCAACCAGATAGCATACTATCATGTCGAGCAAGAAAGTCCTCCCTATATATGTCTAATATATGTCTAAGCATCCACTATAATATACATCGTATGTACAGTAATGGCCTATAGGGTATATATATAACTAACAATCTCCCACTTGCATTAGGGCCATCTGTCGTAGTATCCAATACCCAACAATCTGCAGTGGTTGTAGTATCCCATACTCAACCATCCCATAAAAGTCTCTATTGGGAAAAGGCCTTTGTGAATGGATCCGCCGTGTTGTCCTCTATGTCTACTCTCCTATCCTCGATCTCCCTGGAGATCAACCATCTCCATGATCAGGTGATACTGCCTCAGAATATGTCTGGATCACTGATGGGATGGGGGTTCCTAGGCCTAATCCACACCTCCATTTTCACACAATGGTAGGAACGAAATTCATCTCATGAACTTATATACATCCAGACTCTCTCTTTGGTAGTATCATTGGTAGCAATGTATTCAACTTTTATCGTCTAGTTTGTCACGGTATCTAGCTTGGAACTCTTCCAACATACCGTCCCTCCACTGAGGGTAAAGACAATGTCTTTGACTGACATTCAGTCGACCTTACCACCCTGGAAGCTATCCAGTGATTCTCCCCAGGATCGATTGATACCATCTCACTACATCTAGTGATAATCCTAATATCCACTTAGATCTATCTCATAGATCCAAAACCCAGGATTTAGGAGGTATCACCTTGATCCTATATGGAGAATCCTTGTGATAAGAGGAGATTGACCGAGTGTAGCATAGGAAACACCTTCCCTATCAAGAGTATATCATCCACGTACATTAGGAGAAAGACCACAATACTCTCTACTACCCTTTTATACATACAAGGTTCATCTACCATTTTGATGAAGTCAAGCTCTTTGACTATCACATCAAAACAGATGTTCCATCTCCGCGATGCCTGCTTTAACCTGTAAAGCAACTTGCACACGTTTTCGCTGCTCCCACTGTCTACGAAGCCCTCTGGCCGTGTACTTATAGACGCTCTCTTCTAAATCATTATTTAGAAAAGCAGTCATGACACCCAATCGCCGGATATCATAGTCATGGTATGTAGCAATGGCAAGTAGGATCTGGATGCACTTAAACATAGGCACCAGAAAAGGTTTCATCATAAACCACACCTGGTCGATGACGAAAACCTTTTACAACAAGTCTAGCTGTGAAAGTCTCAACTTTTCCATCTATACCAAGTAATATTCTCAAGATATACTTGCTCCTGATGGGGATTTAACCCTTCAGATATAGCAACCAAAGTCCATATTTTGTTGGTGTATATGGATTCCATCTCAGATCGCTTTGCATCCAGCCATTCTTACAGAGTCACCACTCCTGATGGCCTGCTCGAAACTAGTTGGGTCATCATTTTATGATGCAATCCTCACTCTTACTGTCATAGAGAAAACCGAAATATCTCTTAAGTGGATGAGGAACCTTACCAAATCGGCGGAGAGGCTGAGATTTGTCAGGAGCTATTGAATCCTCCGGTTCTACCAAATCGTCAGCTGTAGTTTGTATAGCTGGAACTCCTTCCAGTTCTACCTCATGACCACTAATTTCTTCATAAGAAATTCCTTTTCTAAAAAAGATGGCATGCTGAGAAACAAAACACCTTTTGCTCCTCAGTGTGGTAGAAGATATTCTCTCGCTAATGCTTGGGATATCCAACAAACTTCCACAGAACTGACCTTGCCTCGAGCTTGTCCGGATTGTGCTTTTAGACATAGGCCGGACAACCCCAAATCTTAACTTGCTTAAGACTTGGGCTCTTCCCATTCCATATCTCATATGGAGTGGTAGGCACCTGATTTGGTTGGAACCATATTCAATAGGTATGCAGCTTCTCAAGTGCATAACCCTTAAAGGAAATAGGCAATTCAGTAATACTCATCATAGAGTGCACCATATCTAATAGGGTGTGATTGCTCCGCCTCGATACACTGTTGTGCTGTGGTGTCTACGGAGGAGTAATGCTGAGAAAATCTCATTCTCCTTTAGAATAGTTCAGGAATTCCGTGCTCAAGTATTCTCCTCCCTGATCACATTAAAGTACATAATACTTATACCCGTTTTGGTTCTTTACTTCTAACTTATATTCTTTGAATTTCTCAAAAGTTTCAGACTTGTGTTTCAACAGGAACATATGTACGAATCTTGAGAGATCATTAGTGAATGTAATGAAGTTACAAAGAACCAGTCCTGGCATGTGTAGACATGGGACTTACATATATCATCATGTATCAATCCCAAGAGTTCATTAACTCTTTCTCTGTTTCCAATAAATAGAGCTATGGTCATCTTATCTTTGTGATATGACTCGCAAGTTTCACAAGATGTAAATTCAAACTGATTTAAATATGCATCTTAATGTAACTTAGCTAGTTGTGTAGCATTGATATGACCTAGTCTACAATACCTTAAGAAGGATTCGTTCATTTCTGAACTCTTCCTCTTGTGTGTGTTATGTACGTTAAGAACTGTAGTTTGATTTAGAACGTATATTCTTTTAGATAACGTTCTTGAACCGATCAACTCTTGATATAGGAAATGTTCAAAACATTATCCAACAATACAAAATTATATCCTTCTTTACTAAATAAAGAGACCGATATGATATTGTATATCATGTTCGGTATCTAATAACATTCGTTCAGAATCAATGTATTTGGTAATACTGAGTGATAACTGCCAACAAGCTTAGCTGCAACACTTGCACCATTTCCAACTCTTGAAACTTATCACCCATTCCCAGTTCTCTACATATCTGTATCCCATGTAACAGATTACATATATGGGATCCTGATCCGGTATCTCATACCCAGGACTTAGAGGATACTGAGAAACAGTTCTCGGTAATGAACATACCCGGAGAAGATGCATCAGCATGCACTTTCTTCATTTGGGCGGCACAGGAATCCTGGTAATCCCCTATTTCCTACTCGGTCTTATAACAATTATAAGTTGGAGCGGGACCAACGTTCCCCAGCTCAGTATAACAAGCGGGTTCGGTCAATACATCCATATTATTATCTTGATTAAGGCGTGATATGGTCGCTACCTAGAGAGAGAGAAGAAAACACTCAGTGTATGTTCTTGCAAGATTTAGATTGATTATTATTTTATCTAATCAGGATGGCTCCCACTGTTTTAGTCAAATCTTCCTTCAAACCCTAAAAGGTAAGACTAGCCGGGATTAATTACACCCTACAAGTTCGCCAATCTTTCGGCCAGGCCAGTGTCGATACTTTGAGGTAGGTTCCCCGTGCTTTTGCATGGATCTAATTAAAATAAACCTCGTTTTCCCAGGGGCGTAACCCCGTTAACACCTTTCTAGACACCTACTTGATCGGCTAATTGTAATGTGTAAAACTCTCCCAGGAGTAACTCTTACTCGCAGTGGGTATCGGGATCCAACTATCTTATAGAAGGTATGCAATCTCATTGCAAATTTTAACACTTGAAATTCCCGATAATGTTTTGGCCCTAACCTCCTATGACCTTGACAAATGCCAACAAACCATAGGATGTTAGTCAAGTTCAACCCGTCATTTCCTTATTGAATTAAACCCACCCGTACGACCCTTGACAAAGGCCAACAAGGTCACACGACTACCCTAATCCAATCGCATCATATGCTTAAGAAGATAAGCAATAATCAGCTACCGCACACCACGCCTTGACAAATGCTAACATACGCAGCATAAATACTAAGTAGTACTTATCTGAAATGACGGAGGGCTACGACAGGTTTTTAAGAAAACCTTTTGTGTAATGAACTTGATATCGTCATAGAATCGAGTGATTTTGTAAAGGAGTATTTTGAGGCTTTTACTAGTTTCGCTAAAGAGATTACTCCCGGTGAAGGGATCTTGGCTCTTTCCTCATCGAATGAGATGCAAGATATTTCATAAATACTACTATGCAAAGCAAAAACTATAGAAGCAATCAAAAGACAAACCGAGTGTGTAGATCTGCTAGTTTCGCTAAAGAGGTCACTCCCGGTGAAGGGATCTTGGCTCTTTCCTTATCGAATAAGGTGCTGGATATTCTACAAGGAATACCACTATGCAAAGTAAGAACTAGAGCTACCAGTTTTTAAAACAAGTTTCTACAACATCTTTTAGGTTTCTTTTATTTCATTAATCTCATTAATGAAGTCCTATCATAATATGCTTCCTAAGCATCACATATGGAACGAAAGCAACAATATTAATTATATCTCATATATATAATATAGGCATTCGTCTGAACATATCACAGTGATCACATCACAGAGCAACAGAAGATAACATATGAAATATTGGATATACTAGGATTTCCGTATTTTAGATTAAGCCTGTATAAAAAACGGATTCCACGGTCGCGATGAATAGCCAAACCTACATCCCTAGACCCCAACGAGAGCGGCAACCAACCCTACCAATTCTAGAGTTAGGAGACCCGGTCTCGACTCCTCGAGATGGTCTCCCACTGGACCCTAAAACCCGGTTACTTGTGCTCCCCGCCTTGGGTCTATCCTAATGCGGAAAAGTAAATAATATACATCAATGGTGACATCATCCTCAATCCGGAAGTGCCCCAATAAAAGAATATTACATACAAGCTTTTACATGAATGAAAATGAAAAACTCTCATCTCACATAAAAAACCCCAGCTATTCAAAACACGACGATCCAATATAACATATCACAGCAACACATAACATCACATGTCATCAATGTAAGTAAATATACGTATCCCAATTATCATTGACATATAGCAACGAAACCGGCGATACACCACATATTACACTTACGGTCGCAGAAAAGAAAGTGAAAAACTACAACAGTTGGAATCCGCAACCTTCTTAGACATCATAAACCCAATGTATCACATACTTTGGATTTCTTGCCTAACCAAATGAATTCCTTAGACATCACATGCCTAACAATTATAAACCCCGCATTTTAGTCTCGATCTCGAAAACACTTTTCAATATCAAGTCGGGCAATTCAACAAGATTCCCGACATCCTGATCGAATACTCGTCGGAAAGTTTAGCAGACGACCGCACCCTCGATGCCGTCGACGAAGTGCACTAAGGTGGAACACCGCGGCTGCGAGCACCCGGACGGATGCTTTTGACGACGGGGTTCTCCTACAGTCATTTGGTTAGGGTTATGAGGCGTGGCTATCTAATAAGGTTACCCGGCGAGTATTCGCGTACACTACGTGATTGCGACGAACTTTTGATCACATCAAATTCCTGTGGCAACCGATCAAATGAGACTAAATTGCTAGATTTACAAAATTCAAACCAGTTATCTCATAACTATTTGTGGATTCCAAATATTGTATCCCATCACATGATACCCGGACGGCGTTAAACTTTTCGATCGATTCATCAAAGTTCCACAATTCCCCGGCGGCTCAACACTTGAGCACAGTTTAATAATACCCAGAACATGCCACAGTATCTATGAATCAGCCATAGAAGGGCAGAGCCAAGCCTCACTCATGTCGCTACGGAACTGCGGCAAACCCTAGGGTATGACCGCGGTTCCGCGATCCAAAAAGTCGAGTTAGGGTTTCATTCTTTTAGAGGGTTCATAGAATTACTTGTATGTTTTTCCGAATACGTTAATCTTGGAAAAATAGGTTTTTGAAATTCGATCGAACTTTTTAACTTCGCCTAGACAACATGCAACTACCCGAAACAATGTTAAAACTACAAATACAAAACACTCCGAATTGCTTATAGTGTAAGATCACATCCCATGCAAACTTGGAAAAAACAAACAACACCTGAAACTCCAAAACCCAGTCTCTGGAACACAGGAAAAAATTAAGGCCAAAACTCCACATTATGGCTGAGGAGCTCGGAAATTTAGCCAATGTGGTCAGCCAAGTTAGGCCCAAATTACTTCAATTTTCTTCTGTGTTGATGTTATATCTCATATAACATTCAGCAGTTGTTTAAAAAAATTTTTGAAGACTTTTTAAAATCGACAGAAACTAGGGTTTCGTGTTGCAAGTTTCGGAGTAGTTTCGGTTTCGTAATCCTAAAAAAATCCGTCTAATTTTCTAGCATGCCTCTGATACCACTGTTGGATATATATGCCCTAGAGGCCTACATTGTATAGGATGCTTGGGATATGTATGTACATGACAGTCTTGCTTGATATGATAGTATGCTATTTGGTTTGTCTTTATCTTAACGTATGATATATTTTACTTGGTGTCTATATATATATATGTTGATAAAGCCCATAGGGTGTTTATCTGACTACCGGCGTTGTGATGGCAGTCATACTAGTGGGAGCTGGATAGTCAATAGGCACACCCTTAGATGTCCTTGGTTGCAGGAATATCGAGATTAGGCATCGATACTCCGGAGTAGACTAGTGTATACATATCTAGACCCTGAGGAGGGGCGATGGACTGGTCCCGCAGCCATTAGTGGAGTACACCTAAGATTGTATACAGATGCTCACTGGGTGTGAGTACACCGGACAGGACTCGACGAGAACTGACTGGATGGTATTATACCTAACGTCAGATAGCAGTTCTCAGGTGACATGTGTGCAGATAGTCCGTTGACTTAAGGTCATCATTTGTCTCATGTGAGTTCCTACTGTGCTTTGATTATTACCCTACCACGATTCAAAGGAGTCGTGCAAACAGGTTTTAGTTGGGCACAGTCCCGAGCCACGTGGAGGCAGTGAGTGACTGTTAGGGATTCGTCTCTCCCGGTATAGGGAGTTGATATCGCACGGTGATCGGTTGGTCATTACCATAAGTCCCTGGCCAGGGCTGATTGAGAATTACTGATAGATTGATCAGTAGATTCTCGGATGGTGATAGAGCCATACCGACACGACTTGTACGGTTATTAGGGGTCTGACGTCCACCACCTCCCTAGACCATACATGCGATGCTCTTAGACGAACAGACCGGACTGCGCGGATATTGTCATGGACAGGCTCAGTAGGATTTCAGATGGGTTACCTCATCGGCTTTCTTATCGACAACTACCTGGGGATCGTTACGTACAGCTAGTGCCGCTTGCGGTCTGTGGTTAAACCCACTGCCAGCGTAGTAGTCGAGTCTTTAGAGTCCCATACAGAGATTTCCCAAACCCAGGCGAAAAGATATTGAGGTCGTATGGTTTTACGACAAAGGTTCGGACGCATACGTGTTTAAACGCACGTACGACATTCGGACAGTTTTTACTAGCCGGCTTTGGTTTAAGCCAGATTCTAGTACCAGGTTATTGGATTTGTACAGTCTAATGTTTTTCCGTGTTTTCACGGATTGGAGGGGCGTTCTCGTAATTTTCCGAGAAGCTTCTAGAAGGTGATGACTTGGAGGGAGAGGTGGCATTTTCATTTAATGATTTAGTGACTCATTGTGAGTGATTCATCATGTCATTAATGCATTATTAAATGCTTAATGACTCACACAATGAATCACCCACTTGCATTTATGAAACATGATGAATAATCTCATATTATTCATTTCTTTTTAATTCATTATGTTTCATATATCTAGTGAGAAGCTATTTCATTATTATTATTATGATCATTATCATCTTCTCACTCTCTCTCTTCAAGCTCTCTCTCCTTCACCAAACCCTAATCCTACCCCTCATGAGTTGAGAACAAGGATTAGGAAAGACTAATTACTCCATAACCTATCTCTACATCACCTTAGCTACTCTATTTAGCAACTAGAGAAACTAAGTAACCTCAAGTTTAGAGGTTATAGTTTGGTATAGGGTTCTCGGGTGGATCGTCTATCACGGAAGGAAGCCGAGGAGGACGTGGAGATCCAAAGAGGCCATAGATAACGTAAAGACGAAGGATTAGAACTGTTTGGTATAATCTCTTAACATAGTAGTTTAGAACTCTATAGGTTTTGTTAAGTATTGTTTAGCAAACGATTCATGCGGTTAGTCGATGTTTAACCAAAGAACAAGATTGTTTTTCATATTTCCACCTCCACACAAGTATTGGGGTGTTGTACATCGACTTACAGTGGTATCAGAGCCTCACTAAACAATAATTAACACACTTGCAAAATTGTATGAATTTCGAACGGAAAAACAAACCGGAAAAACCCCGATATCTTGCAGTTTCTGTCGAATTTTAAATGAGGTCCAAAAATTTTTCAGGGACCTTCAGAATGACCTAAATGAAAGTATAACACCTAAGAAAATTGGGCTCCTGAATCGGCCAAAGCGCCGCGGAACCGCGGCCGATCCCATCGATCCGCCGTGATTCCGCGGCCGAGTTGTGGCCGATTCAGCCCAAATTTTCTGTGTGGGTTCTCTGTGATATTTGGTATTTTCTGGTAATTTTTAATTTTTGCTCAGGTTTCAGATTTACAGAGAAGTATTGGAGCTAAATTAAATGTGTTTAATCGATCAAAATTATACGGTATTTGCATGTTTGATTATATCTATGAAATGTTTTATGTGTTCGTAAACCTCCCCTAACTGCTAGTATGTCGGTTGGCAGGGGGTTGCATATATCTGTGATGTGAAATATAACTGTTTGTGTATATAAACTGTATTGGACTGTTGTGGTGATTAGCCGGGTTTTGTGATGGGTTATTGTATTTATTCATTTGATGTAAATGTAATAAGTTGTAATATTATTTTGCGGGGCACATACAGGTTGCGGTTGTAGCCACTGTTGTATTATTTATTTTTACTGTTTTTGCTCCTAGGATAGACCCAAGGTGGGGTGCACAAACTACAGGGTATTTTGAAGTGTTGAGGCAGACCGCTTCACTTCTGGTACTTGGCGGGTAGTTTTCCGTACCCGTAAGGGTCTGGGGTGGGAAAATGGCTATTCATCACAACTATGCAATCCGTCTTTCATTACAGGCTTAAAAGAAATACGGATTGCTTGCAAATCCAATATTGTTTATCTGTGATCTGGAATGCCTATTATTGCGTCTGACGAATGTACAATATCTATATATGATAGCTATTTAGACGTCACTTATGTTTTACACCCGCGCTAGCCCAGCCCCCGCTCTGCCGTTAGTTAAGTAACCTAACGGGTGATGATGGGACCCCGTGGCGAATGCGGATGGCATAAGAGGACGTTGTATATTCGTTGTTATCTGTAATGATAGGTTAATGATGGGACGCATTATTATTAATGCAAAGAAAATAAAACTTAAACTGAATCGTTGGAACAATTTCTAAAAACCACTCGGTTTTCTTGAAAAAGCAAATTTTAAATGCGGAGCTTAAACCACTCCTTTTAAAAAAAGCTATCTTAGTTCCTTCGATCATATCAAGTTCATTACGTTAACGGTTTTTTGCCAAAAACCAGCCGTAACCCTCCGTCGTTTCAGATAGACAGCACATCGTATTCATGCTATGCTTGTTGGCCTACGTCAAGGCATAGTGTATGGTAGCAGTGTGTGTGCCTATTTGTTGCATAGATAGATGCATTAGTTTAATACAGACGTACACCTTGTTGGCCTACGTCAAGGGCTTGTACGATGTACTTAAATTGATCAGGACAATGACGGGTAGAACTTGACTTGCGTCTTATGACTTGTTGGCCTACGTCAAGGTCTATAAGAGCTTGGGGTAAAAATCACATCGGGAGTTTCAAACATAAAGGAAACTTGCAGATTTAGCATACCTTCTGGAGTGTGGTGACTAGAGTGGCTTCCATCTAGGGCATCATGCAATGATAGTTGGATCCCGATCTCACTGATGAGTAGGATTACTCTCGGAAATTTTTCTCACTTAACAATCAATGCTATAAACCAAGTAGGTGACTAGAAAGGTGTTAGAGGGGTTATGCCTCCAGGGAAAAGAGGTTATTGAATTAAGGAGCTTCGCGAAAGCGTTGGAAAACCTCCCTCGAAGTACCAACACTAGCCTGGCTGAAAGGTTAAGCAAGTATTGTAACGTGTGATTAAATCCTGACTAGTTATTCTTTTAGGTTTTGAAGAAGGATTTGTGGAAACAGTGGGAGCCATCCTGTTTAGATAAATTAATAAACCAATCTAAACTTGCAAGAGCATATGCTGAGTGTTTTCTTTTCTCTCTCTCTCTGGCAGCTACCATGACTGGATTAAAACTATTACTCGAAAAAAATATACTGACCGGGCAGAACTATAAAGATTGGCTAAGGAACGTTAATATTGCACTGACTTATGACAAAGTAGCATATGTTACCACCGCTGTTCCTCCCCTTATCCCTGCACCAGATTCCTCAGTTGTGGACAGGGAAGTCTGCAAAACCTGGGATCTAGATTGTGAGCGAGCTAAGTGTATCGTGCTGGCGTCCATGAACAATGAACTCCAGAAACAGCACGAGAGTATGGATATTGTATCCATCTTTCTCCATGTCAAAGAGTTGTATGGAGAGCACTCACGTATCGCGAGGTACGGAACCTCAAGGAAGCTCTTCCAGATGAGGTTAGCTCCAGAATTGCCTGTAGGAGAGAATGTCCTCAAAATGATCATCCTCATTGAGGAACTCGCAAACCTGGGATGCGTGCTAGAGAACGATTTGTATATCAACTTGATTTTGCAGTCCCTTCCCCACACCTTCTCTCAGTTTGTGCTGAACTTCAACATGCACGAAATGGAAGCGGATCTTCCAAAGCTCCTCAATATGTTGAGGGTAGCAGAGACCTTCTTGAAAAAGGAGAAGACCCCAGTTCTGTATGTTGGCCAATCATCTTCTTCTAAATCTAAAGCGAAAGCTAAAGGGAAGAAGAAAATGAAAGCCACCAAACCGAAAGGTGGGGTCAAGAAGGTGCAGGGAACGAACAAGGCAGGAAGGGTAAAGACAGAAAAGAACGAGTGCTTCTATTTTAACAAGCAAGGGCACTGGAAGAAGGATTGTCAGGCCTTCAAAGCCAAGGACATGAAGCAAGTAGTTGCTTCAACTTCAGGTGTGTTTGTAATCGAAAATTGTCTTTCAGTTAATTCTACATCATGGGTACTTGATACCGGTTCTAGTTCTCATATCTATAATTCATTGCAGGATCTGAGAAATAGTAGAGTGCTGGGGACAGGTGATATGACTCTCCGGATGGGCAATGGAATGCATGTAGATGCAATTGCAATAGGGGAATATCACCTAGGGTTGACTAGTGGACACATTTTGGTGTTGTATAGCTGTTTTTGTATTCCCAGTATGTTGTGTAATATTATATCAGTATCTTTGTTATCGAATGAAGGATATAGTTTTGCGCTTGAAAGAAATGTTATGAACATTCACCTAAATCAAGAACTGATTGGGTATGGGACACTGGAAAACGGCATATACATACTTAATCAACCTCAAATTTTCTATATTCAAAACACGCGTAAAAGAAAGGCTCCAGATTCGAATCAAGCCTTCCTATGGCATTGTAGACTTGGTCATATAAATGAAACAAGGTTGACTAAGTTACAAAAAGATGGATATTTAGATCTATTTGAATATTCATCATATGCAACTTGTCAATCATGTATCAAAGGAAAAATGACCAAATCTTCGTTCACCGGACACGGAGAAAGAGCCACTGAACTCTTGGGACTTATACACAGTGATGTATGTGGTCCGATGTCTACGCATGCACGAAGTGGTCACTCCTACTTCATCACTTTTATTGATGACTTCTCTAGGTATGTGATTGTTAGGGATTCTGCGTGTTCAAGTTTTAGTTAATTACCGCAATCAAGACGGTTTCGCTTGTAGCTAGCCGGTTGAGTACGGGTCGTCCGCAGGGAGATGGGAATCTTTTTCTATGTGTTTTAACGAGTTAAGTCCGAAGGTCCAGATTTTGTTTGTGATTAACTAAGTGTTAAAATGATATGTAAAGAGAGCTTGTTAGGGTTAGGATTAGGTTAGTTTGAGTTAGGAGTCCCTCACTTCTTTCATTGCCACTCTTAATATCGGTGTTACGGTAATCGGCAACAACGGGGATTAGCACGACTAGGAAGGAACTTGCGAGTATAAGCTAGGCTTTCCAACGCTTAAGTTCTTCCTTTTGGTGCTTGTCCGTCCGTTCTTGGCTCTTAGCCATAACCTCCGGTTAATTCAACCACAACCGGTCTCACTACGGAATCACTGCTATCATGTAGGATATGGTGCCGTAAGGAGCAGATTGTGGTTCAATTAACGGGAGTCGATTTAAGATGTTGGGCAAGGAAAGAGTGAGAGATTTCCTTCTCTCAAACTTCCCTTATCCTACCCTAACAAGTATGAAACTACTCACACATCATAATGAAAAGAAAACAAAACAAAGGGGAAGATAGAAAGAAAGAGATTAGAAGATAACAACTAGCTATTTGCGACCTCACCTTGGCAAGGATCAAGCGTAAGCATCATGGTTGTTTTAAGGATAAAGAAAAAGAGAAAGAAAGAAACAACAAGAAATAACAACAATTACTTAGCAAATGAAAATTACAACAATTAACAAGTTAACTAAAGAACAAGACAAGCATGATAAGTAAACGGTTCTTCTTTATTCATCATTCTTCACTCACAAAAGCTCACCACAAGATTTTCAATGGAGAAGAGATGAGAAGAGGAAGAAGAAACAAGTATTCTAAACCTAGAAAAATACAAGATTATGCACCCTTGGCTTCACAAGTTCTGGACTATTTATAGGCAGGAAACTGAAAATCTAGGGCAACCATCAGAACAAAAATGAAAAGACCCAAATACCCACCAATTTTGATGCACTGCAGAGGCCGTACGGCCGCGGTTCCGCGGCCTAAGCATGCTTAGGCCGCGGTTCCGCGGCCCTATGGAGGAATTAGGCCACCAAAATTGGTGGGTTTCCCTGGTTTGTAGTGTCCTTCAATCTGGTATACGTGTTTTCTCAAACTTTCTTCACGATTTTCCAGAATTTCTGTTGATCAAAAGGTGATTGGATGTGTATCTTTTGTCATGATTTTCTTGAGCTCCGCGTAGATTTCTTGGATCTTGTGTTGCCATTGAGCCTTGTGCATGAAGGTGACAATCGATTTGCCATTTTGTCTCCTAAACTTGTGTGTGGCAACAGACGGATAAAGAGCGGAGACCCGTGTTTTATCTGTGGTTGGCAGGAACCCGGGTTTTGTCGTGTTTTATCATGAATTTCACCATTCAGAGCCGAGAACCTGTATCCTGCAATTGACTAGCAAACACGGCTCAAGAGTACCTACCGATATGCAATGTGATAAAAATTGGGCGGTATAAAAATGCAAAAATCTGATATGAACAAATACCCCCAAACTTATCATTTGCTCGTCCCGAGCAAAGACAATTATTCACAAAAATAAAATCCTAACCACATTTTCGCAGGGAACGCGATTGCACTGAGCGCGTGCAACAAGCCGTTAAACCTCTAGGTGTCCCTAGTAGGAGGAGTGTTGTCTCCTGAGGGTTTACAGCGGATACTACCCACAAAATCCGGTTAAGTTGGTTTTGTAAAATAACTAAGATTCAAACCCTAAAGTTTTGTTTCAGAAAATAACAATTCTATTATCCTAAGTCTAGACTATCGAACCTTTATTTTTCACACCTCGCTTTTTTATTTAACTACAGATTTTATATGTCTTTACGTGCAGTGGAAATAGTGTCGTTAAGTTTCCAGAAGGATCGATTTAAGTCATCATGTCACACAATAAAGCCCAGATAATAATTTTGAAAGGATCACATAAGTTTTATAAAGAGTTAAGCATTTTTCAAGTTTCATTTTCCAGTAAAGTTTCAACTTCAGAATTTCTATCTTCCCTAACAGGAAACTAGGTCTTATTTTTCACTCCACCTTTTTCTTGTTTTCATTTCATACACACCTCTGTGAACGTGCAATAGTCTTTATCATAGAGTAAAACCTTCATATCTCCGCTAAATTTTTTATAAAAGCCTGTCTTTTATCAAGATTATTCTCACACAAAGAACCGTTAGGAATTTTAACTCGGAGAGAACACTTGCTTGATTTTGTTTTAATCTGGACTTTCTAGGCTTCTTAGCGAGCTTTGGGCCAATGCACCCAAACCAGTTGGCTTTAGGGCATTAGGTGTAGAAACACCCCAGCGGACTTAATTACTCAGGTTACCTAGGTCCAAAAACAAAAGACAGTTTGGCGTGAAAATCATGATGATTTAATACGAACAGAGATATAGCCGGCAGTTCAATTATTTTTTTGGATAAAAGACGTGTTTAGTGGGTTTTGGTGTGTAATCATTCCAATCAAGTTCCAGATGGGTTATTTTTCAGACTTAGTTCCAATTAAGGCATCAATAACATTCCTTCATATTCACTCACTTCATAAACTATTCTTGGTATTACTTATTTCCGAACAAACCTATTTGACCCTCAGAAAATCATTTATCCATTTAAAAGTTTTTAGACATAAAAGACTTGTCATTTACTTTCCAAAACTCACGACACGTGTAGTGTGATGTAAAGACGTATATCAGCTATAGTTAACTTCAAAGGAGTGTTATCTTTCAGGTTTTCAAAATCTATACATAAGATTTAGTTATTCTTATCTTATCAAACAAAACCGTCGAAATGTTGAATCAGAGTCCTCCCACTAGCTAACTTGACAAAAAAGTTTTTATGTTTTTAGAAAATTTTCAGATTTTTATGGATTTTAATATGCAGATGCAGAATATACATATGAATGCGAAGGTAAGAAATGCGCACCGAGCGTACCCCCAAACTTAAACTGGACAGTGTCCTCACTGTCATTGCATGAAGAGAACATTTGAAGGGTCAAAATTGTCGGTTAGATATACACAAAATTTTTATTTTTATTATTATTTTTTTTTGTGTGTTTGGTTTTAAGAAAAAGAAAAAGAAAAAGAATATCCACAAAAATGTACAAAATGGTATATACATACCCCCAAACTTATTTGGAACAGTGTCCACTGTTCTTGGCTGGATAACCGAAGTTTGGTGGTAGGCAGAGGAAGATCATGCAGGGTAAACCGGTTCCTGTAAGAACAGGAGCTCCTCTGATGGTTCGGCGCTAAGGTACAGTTTAAGTCGGTGTCCGTTCACTTTGAAAAATGAACCGTCTTTTGGATTTTCCAAATCCACAGCGCCATGCGGATACACATTCCGCACAAAATACGGCCCTTTCCAGCGAGATCTGAGCTTTCCTGGATGGAAGTGAAGTCGGGTGTCGTAAAGCAATACCTGTTGACCAGGTACGAAAGTTTTGCGCAAAAGGTGTTTATCATGAAACACCTTTGTTCGGTTCTTAACGACAACCGCGTTATCGTAAGCCTCATCCCTAAGCTCGCTTAATTCATTCAACTGCAGCTTCCGATGGCTGCCCGCATCTTCGAGAGACAGGTTCAGCTCCTTTATCGCCCAAAATGCGCGATGCTCTATTTCGACAGGTAGGTGGCAGGCTTTTCCATACACAAGCCGATAGGGAGACATGCCAAGGTCGGTCTTATAAGCGGTTCGAAATGCCCAAAGGGCATCAGTGAGTTTCAGTGACCAATCCTTACGGTTCTTGGAAACCATCTTCTCTAGTATCTGCTTGATTTGCCGATTTGAAACTTCGGCCTGCCCGCAGGTTTAGGGGTGGTAGGGCGTAGAGAGCTTATGATTAATGGAATATTTCCGCATCAAGGCCTCGAAAGTCTTATTGCAGAAATGACTTCCATTGTCGCTAATGATCGCTCGGGGGTGCCCAAACCGGGAGAAAATGTTTTCTTTAAGAAACCTAACGACAACCTTGTTGTCGTTAGTCCGGCTGGGCACAGCCTCGACCCATTTAGAGACGTAATCAACAGCGAGAAGAATGTACAAGTTCCCGAAAGAGCTGGGAAACAGCCCCATGAAATCTATCCCCCAAACATCGAAAATCTCCATAACCAAGATCGGTTGGAGCGGCATCTCGTTCCTCCGGGATATCCGGCCCAAGTGTTGGCACCGGGAGCAAGTCTTGCAATAGTCATGAGCATCTTTGAAGAGTTGTGGCCAGTAGAAACCACATTGCAAGATCTTCTCAGCTGTCTTTCTGGGGCCAAAATGCCCGCCACACGCTTGATCGTGGCAAAATGACAGCACACTCTTGAATTCCTCGTCAGGGACACACCGACGAATAATCTGGTCAGGACAGTACTTGAACAGATAGGGTTCGTCCCAGTAAAAGTGTTTTACTTGGGATAAGAAGCGAAGTCTGTCCTGACTTGACCATTCAGTCGGTAGTAATCCTGTGGCCAAATAGTTCACAATATCTACGAACCAGGGTTCGCAAGATACTGTCAAGAGCTGTTCATCCGGGAAAACGTCGTTGATCGGAATTGGAAGCGAAGGCGAAGAAGGAAGTCGTGAGAGATGGTCGGCAACTACGTTTTCACATCCTCGTTTGTCCTTAATGACAAGGTCAAACTCTTGAAGCAAGAGGATCCAACGTATTAACCGAGATTTTGCATCTTTCTTCGCAAAAAGATGGCGCAGAGCAGAATGGTCTGTGTAAACAATGACTGGAGAGCCGATGAGGTAGGGCCTGAACTTTTCTAAAGCAAATACAACAGCCAAGAATTCCTTCTCAGTTGTTGTATAATTGAGTTGGGCGTCGTTCAAGGTTCGGCTTGCATAATAGATTACGTGCGGCATCTTGTTAATGTGTTGTCCAAGGACAGCACCAATAGCAAAGTCAGATGCATCGCACATAATCTCAAATGGGTGCGTCCAGTCAGGCGAAGAAAGAACGGGAGCAGAGGTGAGTGAGCTTTTCAATGACTCGAATGCAGTCACACAGCTCGAGTTGAAGTCGAATGGCGTATCCTTGGCCAGTAAAAGAGTAAAGGGCCTAGCAATCTTGCTAAAGTCCTTGATGAACCGTCTATAGAAACCGGCATGGCCAAGGAAGGCTCGGATATCTCTGACGCATCGGGGAGGAGGTAGATTGGAAATGACCTCAATCTTTGCTTTGTCAACCTCTATGCCATTTTGCGAGATGATATGTCCTAAGACAATACCTTCACGCACCATGAAGTGGCACTTCTCCCAATTCAAAGTGAGATTCTTGTCCTTACATCGGGTAAGGACAGCGTCAAGATGCAGCAAACACTCGTTGAAGGAATCGCCGAAGATGGAGAAATCATCCATGAAAATCTCCAGAAATTTTTCCACCATGTCTGAGAAGATTCCCATCATACACCGCTGGAAGGTAGCGGGCGCATTGCATAACCCAAAGGGCATGCGACGATATGCAAACGTGCCGAAAGGACAAGTGAAAGTGGTCTTGTCCTGGTCTTTTTCGGCGATGGGAATTTGATTATAGCCGGAGTAGCCATCAAGAAAGCAGTAGTACTCGTGTCCGGCTAATCGTTCAAGCATCTGGTCAATGAAAGGTAGCGGAAAGTGGTCTTTCCGCGTTGCGGCGTTGAGTTTTCTGTAATCGATGCATACTCGCCACCCAGTTTGGGTGCGAGTAGGGATTAACTCGTTCGCCTCGTTGGTTATGACCGTGATACCTGATTTCTTGGGGACAACGTGAATGGGGCTAACCCACTGGCTATCAGAGATAGGGTAAATGATACCACTATCTAGACATTTTACGATCTCCTTCTTCACAGCCTCTTTCATGACTGGATTGAGACGTCTTTGTGGATCCCGGGCTGGTTTGGCATCATCCATCAAATGAATGTGATGCTCAACGATCAGGGGACTAATCCCCTTGATGTCCGCCATGGACCATGTCACGCCCGCTTCCCAGAGTACGTAAGATTGGGCACGTGACATAGCCAACCATGCTACCTGTGGGTAGGAAGTATCCATCCACAGTCACATTACGGTTGTAAAGATATCCAGAACAAGATAAAATAAACTAAATACATGTCCAAATCCATAATAACGAGAATCAATAAACAATAAGTGCGGAAGCAAATGATCCAATATAATAATAGAAAGGTACGTCCCATAATGCGGGATCGCACCTGGAAATAAAATGCAATAAACGAACTAACCACTATAGAACTCAAATCAGCCTGCTGGCTGAAGTACTCCTGCTCAGTCGACGACAAAGGTACAGAATCTGGGCCATGCAAAACCCAGACGTCAGCGCGTCATGATATCAAGTATACAGTATAAACATGGTAATAAACAATGCAAGCATGAACATGAATAAAGCAGTAATAAGAAGTAACAGGCAGGGTAATGTGCAATGGTGACTAAACTGTCCTATCAGGTTTTCTACTCTATAGTCTTTGAAACCAATTGATGAATCGTCGATGTAACTCAATAGTATCCCGTGCATGCCCGGGACCACGGTCATGATCCTCGGGGCTGAATCCGAGACGTGCCGCTAAGCAGTAAAAGGTAGTAGGATAGATGAGTGATGTCAGCATCAACACTCCGGAGCTGGCCAAGCCCGTAAGACTGATCAGATCAATGTATCGAACTGTTGAGTTACAAGTCGGTTTCACCTTTGATTTCCCCATACCCCCAAGCTATGTATGTCAGTCAGGTATTCAGTAGTCAAGGACTAATGCCAACACAAGTCAAGTAAAGGTAGGTCTGTCTGGATCGACAGCAGGAATGGTTAGGTTTGTCGGCATTAGGCATGAGATCAGGTAACATGTCAGGTTACTTTCAACAGGTAGAGTTGATATGTACAAGGTGTTGTGTCCGGTGTATCAGTACATGGGTCAGGTGTATCAAGATCGGTCAATATGTAATGCAATCAGGTATATGATGATAACAGGTATAGTAACAAATAATGAACAGTAGCAGGAAACAGTAAATAACAAATATTATTCTATGTGAACACAGTGATGTTTGTATTTTCATATTAATCCGGTTCACGCACCTTTGAGGTGCAATAGCCACAAGACGAAGCAATATCGATAATATACGTAATGGAGTTACATGAATTTGAACTAAGCATAATAATTGTCTCATGAGTGATTTTAACAAATGAAGTGGGGATGATCTACTTGGTTTGATTAGTTAAGTATGAATTAATAGCAGACCGGTTAATACGAGCAATGATTCCATTGATTTAAAGTTACGGATAATCGTGACTAGCAATTCTAAGTTATAAAAGGTATTGATGTTATACTAGTTGTGTGGTTATAATATGATGATTAAGTTGTAGCATGTTAAAGCAAGTATTCAGATACTTGCCTCGACGGTCTGCAAATTGGAACACGGATGCGATGTCGGTAGAAACCACGATACGGAAGCACGGGCCACGGATCGAGTCCCAACAGAGGTCAACGGGATCACACGGACCAGGGGGCTTCGCTGGAGCGTCGGGTTCGTCAGACGGCACGGTCGGATTCCGGCAAAATGTCATCGGTAACTAGTTAGCAACAAGATACGATACACGCAAAATAACGACCAGCGGGGGGTTGTACCAAAAGGAAAGAGAAGGAAACTTACAGGGAGACACCAGGGGGGTGACCACGGCGGGTTCGACGGCACTGGAACGCCGGCGAGGCCGCGACGGTGGCTGCGAAGGCTGGAACAGCCGCTGGGCTTGCTGGAGAGGGGTGCGACGAGTGGAGGAGGGTGTGGTCGGCTCTGGTGGTCGTGGGAGAGAGAGAGGTGGTCGGAGGTGGCGTCGACGAGGTCGCCGGCACGTTTCTCCGGCGAACAGCGGGGTAGGCGATGGGTTAGGGCTCGGGTTTACTGTTCCGGCGAGGGGAGGAAGGAAACGACGACGAGGTCTCGACGAGGAGGGTGAGAGGGAGTCGTGGGAGGCTTCGACGGTCGGAGGCGACGTCGACGGCGAGGTCTGCGAGGGGATGGAGGCGTCGGGGAGATGGGTTACAGGCGCGGGAAGGAGCGGGAGAACGGGAGGAAAAGGGTAGGTGGGTGCGGTGGAGGTCGTGGTGGTGAGGGCGGCGACGGCGAGGTCTCGAGGAAGTCGGCGATGGGATCGCGAGGGCTAGGGTTAGGGTTTCAGGGGGTTTCTCGCGACGAAGATGGGTCGGGGGCTGCTGCTGCATGGGAAATATTAATAGAGGAAGAGAGAGAGAGAGGTTAGAGAGAGAGAGAGAGATTGGAGAGAGAAAGGAAAGATTGAGAAAAATATTGTGGGAAGAGAGAGAGAGAGAGAGGGAATGGGAGTGGGGCCCACGCGGGTGTAATCCCACGCTGGGATTGGCCACGAGAGAGATTTAAAAGAGATTTGGAATTAAATTGGAAAGAGTTGGAGATAAAAAGCAGGTAAGGAATATATTTATATTCGTATATTTAGTTTAAGGTATTAATTTTAAATGGGCCATTTTGGCGCAAAATGAAACATTTCCAAATCGCGCCCGGGTTGCGCCCAAATGTTCCAAATTCAAATTATAGGATTTTAAGCGGGTTCCAAATTTTGAAAAGAGGTGTTTAGTGATTAAAATGCATGCCCCCAAGTCGGACACTTGCACGCGCGCGTAGTCGCCCAAACTTGCCCGTTTAGCCAAACGGAACGGAATCTCGACACGCGGACGCTACCACGCGACTAGTGGCGACGAGTAGGCTAACATGGACATCTTAAATTTCATTTTCGGAGTTAAAATTTGTTATGTGCCAAAATGACTTAACCGGGTAAAATTTAGCAATGAACACCAGAAAATCAGGAAAATTGGAAATGAGCAAACCACAACCCTCAACTAGTAATATACATAGTATTATTGGGCTCGGGTGTTACATCATACCCAACTACAAAGAATTTCGTCCTCGAAATTCCAAGAATACAAGATAACTAACTACTGGAAAAGATGAGGGAATTTCTGTCGGATCTCGTCTTCTCGCTCCCAAGTAGATTCTCCATTCAATCGGTTACCCCAAGAACCTAGCACAAGAGGGATAACCTTGTTCTTAAGAACCTTTCTCTTCGATCCTTGATCTCGACTGGTCGCTCCTCAAAAGTCAGGTCCTCCCGAACGGTCAACTCCGAATGATCCAAGACATGAGTCTCATCACGAACATACCTCCGTAGTTGAGACACATGAAACACATCGTGAACTCCTGCTAATGACGGTGGTAACGCCAACCGGTACGATACCTCTCCAACACGCTCCAATATCTCGAAGGGTCCAACGAATCGGGGACTAAGCTTTCCTCGACTTCCAAAGCGAATCACCCCTCTAGTCGGTGATATCTTCAGGAATACCAAATCACCCACGGCGAACTCTAGAGGTCTTCTTGACGTGTCGGCCCAACTTTTCTGTCTGTCTTGAGCTGCCTTCATATGCTTCCTGATTGTATTCACCTTCTCGACTGTCTGTACCACCAAATCTGGTCCTAGTAACCTTCGTTCACCAACATCATCCCAACAAACCGGCGAACGGCACTTACGACCATACAACGCTTCAAACGGAGCCATCTGAATTGTCGCTTGGAAGCTATTGTTGTACGAAAACTCCACCAGGTGTAGATGATCTTCCCAAGAACCTTCGAAGTCCAACATGCAAGCCCTCAACATATCTTCAAGGGTCTGGATTGTTCTCTCCGATTGTCCATCAGTCTGAGGATGATAAGCTGTGCTAAACTTCAATCTAGTCCCCAAACTTTCTTGTAAACTCCTCCAGAAGTGCGACAAGAATCGAGTGTTCCGATCGGACGCGATGCTTACCGGCACTCCATGCAATCTGACAATCTCCTGCATGTATCGCTCTGCCAAAGTCTCCGTTGATTGACCAACCCGGAAAGGAATAAAGTGAGGTGCCTTGGTCAATCGATCGACAATCACCCATACTGCATTGTTGCCCTTTGGACTTCGCGGTAGAGCCGTCACGAAATCCATAGTTATATGTTCCCACTTCCACTGAGGAATCGGAAGTGGTTGCAACAAACCAGCAACCCTTTAGTGTCCATCCTTGACTTGCTGACACACCAAGCACTTAGCCACGAAGCGAGCAATTTCCCGTTTCATACCTTCCCACCAGAAATGCTGTCGAATATCTCGGTACATCTTTGTCCCTCCTGGATGTACAGAGTAAGCTGAACTGTGTGCCTCCTTCATAAGCTCTTCACGCACATCTCCTTTTGGCGCACACACACGGCTACCATATCTCAACGAACCGTCTTCATGGATCAGTAAATCGGTTCGTAGTCCGGCTCCAACCTGCTCTCGAAACTTTTGCAGTCTAGGATCCTGCGATTGCGCCACTTTAATCTTCTCAACTAAGGACGATTGTACTTGCAACTGCATCAACTGTCCTGTAGCACGCGGTAGCACAACCTCCAAGTCAAATCTCCGAAACTCCGCCATGATCTCTCTGTGCAGTCAATAACTGAATTGCTGGTAACCGACCTAACGCATCTGGCACGACGTTAACTTTTCCCGGGTGGTACTTAAGATCAAGGTCGTAGTCGGCCAACAGCTCCAACCATCTGCGTTGCCTCATGTTCAACTCCTTCTGAGTGAACACATACTTCAAACTCTTGTGATCCGTAAAGACTTCAACTCTCTCGCCCAAAAGGTAGTGTCTCCAAATCTTCAGGGCGAAGATCACGGCTGCAAGCTCTAAGTCATGAGTCGGATAGTTCTTCTCATGAATCTTCAGTTGTCTCGATGCGTAAGCGACGACTTTCCCATTCTGCATTAAGACACATCCCAATCCTTTTCCAGATGCGTCGCTGTGAATCACCAGTCCTCCTGAATCATCCGGTACGGTTAGGATAGGGGCGGTTATCAACTTCTGCTTCAACGCCTCGAAGGCCAATGCACATCCATCCGTCCAAACAAACGGTACCTCCTTACGCGTAAGCTTGGTTAACGGCTCAGCTAACGAGCGAAGTTCTCCACAAATCTTCTGTAGTAACCGGCGAGTCCAAGAAAACTCCTTATCTCAGCTACATTCCTTGGAATAGGCCAATCCCGAACTGTTGTAATCTTTTCGGGATCAACGGCGATTCCATCGCCCGACACGACATGCCGCAGAAACTTCACTTCCTTCAGCCAGAATTCGCACTTACTCGTCTTCGCGAATAGTTTCTCTTGTCTCAGCGTCGGCAGTGCGGTCCTTCTTCTTCACTAAAAGAACTGGAGCTCCCCAAGGTGTGTTGCTGCCTCGAATCCATCCCTTCTCGAGTAATTCACCAACTTGTTTCATAACTTCTTCTAATTCCACCGGCGCCATTGGATAATAAGACTTTGATACTGGCGCTGCACCGGGAATAAGGTCAAACGCAAACTCCACATCTCGCTTCGGCTGTAAGCCCGAGATGTCTTCAAACACATCCATAAAGTCGCGAACAACTGCCGGCTCTTCATTACTATTAACTTCCATATCCGCAAGAACACTGGTTGTCGGCCTAGTCCTAAACTTGACTGGCCCGACAGAACTGCTTCTTTACCGCAACTGCTGTCTACATCGTTGGTCGCGAAAGGTCCAGCGAGACTACTGAGTCTCGTCCACTCTGCTGCATGCACGTCCACGGCTGCTCCATTTTGCCTTAGTCCGATGAACTTCTCTTCCATTCCCTCCCGTGCGGTCCGCGGGAAGAATTTCTCCAGGAAACTTTTAGAGAAGTCCGCCCAACCGATCGGCCTGGGCAAGCGGGTCTCCTCCACAAGCCATCACTCTCGGGCGCAATCCACTAGCTGAAGCACACCACAACAACTCTCTTGTCCTCTGGAATCTGTGCCGCCATCAGTAAATCCTTCGTGTCACTAGCCTCTACTCGGCTGGTAACAGCTCCTTTAAACCAGTAAATATAGACGGACCCAAAGTCTGAAATCTGCTACGGTCCTTACTCGTTCGACTGGTCTAGTTCCATCGCTGTTTACAGACTGCAGAACGATCTGCAAACCTTCCTGAAACAAATCTGCTATTGCTGACTCAGCTCAGTCGGTCTCTTTGATTTCCAGCATTTCTCTTATCACTCCAAGTATGGCGGCTTCGCTCACACACCTCCGGTACGTCTTCAACTTCTTACCTGTCGTAATCCTGAACTCAAAACACCCAACATTAGCATGATGATAGATTCTGAATATAGATCAAGGCTAGAACTCCAAGATACTTAAATAGAGTACTGCATTGTAGCTATGCCGCGGTATCATAGCCGCAATTACTTAACTCCACCCAAGTCGCCTAAGTCCTAGAGATAACAAGAAATCAGGTTTTCGAGTTGACAATGCAAAGTAAGTTTGCATGTCGACATGATCCGGAAGAATGATTCAAGGATGGTAAAACGGTCAAGGTGGCTGGACATGTTTCCTAAACACGGGTATTCTGATTCATGTATTGGGTACAATACCCAACTACAAAGAATCAACCCGACTAACCTATGGCTCTGATACCAAAAGAACCATGTCACGCCCCGCTTCCCAGAGTACGTAAGATTGGGCACGTGACATAGCCAACCATGCTACCTGTGGGTAGGAAGTATCCATCCACAGTCACATTACGGTAGTAAAGATATCCAGAACAAGATAAAATAAACTAAATACATGTCCAAATCCATAATAACGAGAATCAATAAACAATAAGTGCGGAAGCAAATGATCCAATATAATAATAGAAAGGTACGTCCCATAATGCGGGATCGCACCTGGAAATAAAATGCAATAAACGAACTAACCACTATAGAACTCAAATCAGCCTGCTGGCTGAAGTACTCCTGCTCAGTCGACGACAAAGGTACAGAATCTGGGCCATGCAAAACCCAGACGTCAGCGCGTCATGATATCAAGTATACAGTATAAACATGGTAATAAACAATGCAAGCATGAACATGAATAAAGCAGTAATAAGAAGTAACAGGCAGGGTAATGTGCAATGGTGACTAAACTGTCCTATCAGGTTTTCTACTCTATAGTCTTTGAAACCAATTGATGAATCGTCGATGTAACTCAATAGTATCCCGTGCATGCCCGGGACCACGGTCATGATCCTCGGGGCTGAATCCGAGACGTGCCGCTAAGCAGTAAAAGGTAGTAGGATAGATGAGTGATGTCAGCATCAACACTCCGGAGCTGGCCAAGCCCGTAAGACTGATCAGATCAATGTATCGAACTGTTGAGTTACAAGTCGGTTTCACCTTTGATTTCCCCATACCCCCAAGCTATGTATGTCAGTCAGGTATTCAGTAGTCAAGGACTAATGCCAACACAAGTCAAGTAAAGGTAGGTCTGTCTGGATCGACAGCAGGAATGGTTAGGTTTGTCGGCATTAGGCATGAGATCAGGTAACAGGTCAGGTTACTTTCAACAGGTAGAGTTGATATGTACAAGGTGTTGTGTCCGGTGTATCAGTACATGGGTCAGGTGTATCAAGATCGGTCAATATGTAATGCAATCAGGTATATGATGATAACAGGTATAGTAACAAATAATGAACAGTAGCAGGAAACAGTAAATAACAAATATTATTCTATGTGAACACAGTGATGTTTGTATTTTCATATTAATCCGGTTCACGCACCTTTGAGGTGCAATAGCCACAAGACGAAGCAATATCGATAATATACGTAATGGAGTTACATGAATTTGAACTAAGCATAATAATTGTCTCATGAGTGATTTTAACAAATGAAGTGGGGATGATCTACTTGGTTTGATTAGTTAAGTATGAATTAATAGCAGACCGGTTAATACGAGCAATGATTCCATTGATTTAAAGTTACGGATAATCGTGACTAGCAATTCTAAGTTATAAAAGGTATTGATGTTATACTAGTTGTGTGGTTATAATATGATGATTAAGTTGTAGCATGTTAAAGCAAGTATTCGGATACTTGCCTCGACGGTCTGCAAATTGGAACACGGATGCGATGTCGGTAGAAACCACGATACGGAAGCACGGGCCACGGATCGAGTCCCAACAGAGGTCAACGGGATCACACGGACCAGGGGGCTTCGCTGGAGCGTCGGGTTCGTTAGACGGCACGGTCCGATTCCGGCAAAATGTCATCGGTAACTAGTTAGCAACAAGATACGATACACGCAAAATAACGACCAGCGGGGGGTTGTACCAAAAGGAAAGAGAAGGAAACTTACAGGGAGACACCAGGGGGGTGACCACGGCAGGTTCGACGGCACTGGAACGCCGGCGAGGCCGCGACGGTGGCTGCGAAGGCTGGAACAGCCGCTGGGCTTGCTGGAGAGGGGTGCGACGAGTGGAGGAGGGTGTGGTCGGCTCTGGTGGTCGTGGGAGAGAGAGAGGTGGTCGGAGGTGGCGTCGACGAGGTCGCCGGCACGTTTCTCCGGCGAACAGCGGGGTAGGCGATGGGTTAGGGCTCGGGTTTACTGTTCCGGCGAGGGGAGGAAGGAAACGACGACGAGGTCTCGACGAGGAGGGTGAGAGGGAGTCGTGGGAGGCTTCGACGGTCGGAGGCGACGTCGACGGCGAGGTCTGCGAGGGGATGGAGGCGTCGGGGAGATGGGTTACAGGCGCGGAAAGGAGCGGGAGAACGGGAGGAAAAGGGTAGGTGGGTGCGGTGGAGGTCGTGGTGGTGAGGGCGGCGACTGCGAGGTCTCGAGGAAGTCGGCGATGGGATCGCGAGGGCTAGGGTTAGGGTTTGAGGGGGTTTCTCGCGACGAAGATGGGTCGGGGGCGGCTGCTGCATGGGAAATATTAATAGAGGAAGAGAGAGAGAGAGGTTAGAGAGAGAGAGAGAGAGATTGGAGAGAGAAAGGAAAGATTGAGAAAAATATTGTGGGAAGAGAGAGAGAGAGATAGGGATTGGGAGTGGGGCCCACGCGGGTGTAATCCCACGCTGGGATTGGCCACGAGAGAGATTTAAAAGAGATTTGGAATTAAATTGGAAAGAGTTGGAGATAAAAAGCAGGTAAGGAATATATTTATATTCGTATATTTAGTTTAAGGTATTAATTTTAAATGGGCCATTTTGGCGCAAAATGAAACATTTCCAAATCGCGCCCGGGTTGCGCCCAAATGTTCCAAATTCAAATTATAGGATTTTAAGCGGGTTCCAAATTTTGAAAAGAGGTGTTTAGTGATTAAAATGCATGCCCCCAAGTCGGACACTTGCACGCGCGCGTAGTCGCCCAAACTTGCCCGTTTAGCCAAACGGAACGGAATCTCGACACGCGGACGCTACCACGCGACTAGTGGCGACGAGTAGGCTAACATGGACATCTTAAATTTCATTTTCGGAGTTAAAATTTGTTATGTGCCAAAATGACTTAACCGGGTAAAATTTAGCAATGAACACCAGAAAATCAGGAAAATTGGAAATGAGCAAACCACAACCCTCAACTAGTAATATACATAGTATTATTGGGCTCGGGTGTTACAGACCAGCCAAAAGCTTGCCTGTTGCTGTGCAAGACCGCGAGAAGGGCTTTCTCTTGTTCTGGAGCTAGAGAAGCCGAAATGATGACAGGGAGGGTCTCGTTCTCACCTAAGTAAGCGTACTTAAGGTGAGACGGCAAATGCTTGAGTTCGAGCGTCGGAGGTGAAACAATTGAAGGCAAGATTGGTGCAGAGGTCTCGAACTCAAAGGACTCCAGCAATGGTTCAAAACGAGTGTAAGCGACCGAGTCGGATGGTTCAGGTAACTCATCCGGAAATTCGAAGGATTCAAACTCGGGTTGCGAGCGGCTAAGATCGTTCAAGAACGTGAAACACTCGTAGTCGTTGTCGGGCGCAGAAACAGCAGCAGGTTCGAGAAGGAACGCACTAGTGGCGTCAAGATTATCGTGATCAAACAGAAACTTCTCGAATTCACATTATTCTGGGGTGATCTCCTGGATCGAGCAGACGTCCAGTATATGAGCATTAGGTTCGGCGGGCTGATTCCCCAACCTAAAAATGTTGAGTTCAATCGTCATGTTTCCAAAAGAGAGGTTCATCGAACCATTGCGACAATTGATCACAGCATTTGAGGTTGCAAGGAATGGGCGACCGAGTATCACCGGAATTTGATTCCGGGTGTTAGCTACAGGCTGTGTGTCTAATACAATGAAGTCAACGGGGAATATAAAGTCCCCGACTTTGATTAACACATCCTCTAGCTCACCCCTAGGATGGGTGATCGATCGGTCGGCCATTTGGAGAGTGCAGTGCGTGGGTTTTAGCTCTCCGACGCCTAATTGCTCGTATACTGAGTACGGAAGCGGGTTAACACTGGCACCAAGATCTAATAGTGCGCGGTTGATGTTCTTATCCCCAATAGTAATAGAAATCGTAGGACAGCCAGGGTCCTTCCGTTTTTGTGGTAAAGATTGGGTAAGGGCATCACTCACAGCACTAGCCAAGAAAACTTTCTTGGGTACCTGAGACTTCCTCTTTTTCGTGCACAAGTCCTTTAAGATTTTCGCGTAGGACGGGACTTGTTGGACAGCATCTAAAAGAGGAATGTTAATGTTAACCTGCTTAAATAACTCCAGAATCTTCTCCATTTGAGGATTTTGTTTATTAGACCTCAACCGGTTTGGAAATGGAACATTTTTAAAATTGGTTGAGTCTAATGTTGGAGGAGGAGATTGTGGAGTTGGAACGGATCCCAGAACAGGTGTTTTCGTGGAGTGAGAAGTGGGTCCATTCCGAGCAGAAGAAGAGGAAGGAGAGCCTTGTGAAGAACGGAGAATAGGCTCAGAAGACGAAGAAGCAGGAGAAGAAGAAGAAGAAGCGGCCGGGGTGTCATCGTTGATGCGTATGCCAATGTCGTTTTGCAGCATCCTTCCCGATCTCAATGTGGTCACGGCACTCACATTATGGTTCTGTTGTTCAAGAGCAACATGTACATTATGTGGGTGACCGGGATTTGGGAGTGGTTGGGACGGGAGCTTCCCCTTCTCTCGCTCGCTTAAGGCCGCATTCGGCTGTGCAATCTGGGCCTCGATGGTTTTGATGCTTTGCCCGTGTGCGGCAGTGTGTTGCACTAAGGACTGAATGGAAGACTGGATGTTGGCAGTGGATTGTGTCGATTGTTTGACGAACGCCTCCAGACTTCGTTCGAGCGAGGAAACCTTATCGTTGTTTGACGGAACAAAGTTGTTTGGTGGAAAAGAATTGTTGGGTGCAAAGTTGTTCGTCTGATTTTGGAAAGGTTGGGGTTGGAAGGGTTGCTGAAACTGCTGTTGAGTTTGTTGTTGCGCTTGTTGTTGCGGCGGAAGGGCCCTTTGGAAATTGTTGCCTTGGAATTGATTCTGATTCTGATTCCAGACGAAATTGGGGTGGTTCCTCCAACCGGGATTGTAGGTGGAAGAGTATGGATCATTCCTCGGTCTTTTCTGAAATGCAGCATTAACCTGATCCTGTCCTTGCGATGGTGGATTGTAAGGACACTCTTCGGTCAAGTGAGAGGGATCGGAACAACAAGCACAAATGGTACGAAGGGGAAGAACAGGGGTAGGAGCAGGAGAAGAAAATTTGCTCTCTATCGCTTCAAGCTTTCTCGTTATTGCAGCCATTTCAGCTTTCATCGCAATAGAGATGTCAAGTTGGTGAATTCCTACCCTAGACTGACCGGTAGAAGTGGAGGTAGAAGAAGAAGAAGTCGGTCTGGTGCTCTCCCATTGTAGCGTTTGCTCCGCAAGGTCGTCAAAGAATTGCCACGCTTCCTCGTCAGATTTTGATAGGAAGTGGCCCTGACAAATGGTTTCCAACAACTGTTTCGTTGCTGGGTTTAAGCCCTCGTATAAGGTTTGGCAAAGTTGCCATTTCTCTATATCGTGGTGAGGACACTGAACAAGAAGGTCTTTGTACCGGTCAAAGCACTTCCAGAAGGGTTCAGAAGGAAGCTGAGAGAATAGGTTGATTTCATTTCGAATCCTTGCGGTTTTATGATTCGGATAAAATTTCTTTAGAAATACTTTTACAAACTCGTCCCAACTGGTTATGGAGTGGGAAGCGGTGCTATACAGCCATTTTTCAGCAAGATCGCATAAAGTGAACGGAATGACCCGTAGACGTATAGCATCGTCTGACAGCTGGGTGGTTTTCATCATGGCACAGACGTTTTGAAATTTATTGATGAAGATATAGGCATCTTCAGATTCAAGCCCATGAAATCGTGGAAGCATGTTGATGAAGTGGGGCTTAATTTCAAAGTTGTCCCCATTGGCCGGTGGAAGAGAAAGGCAGGTGGGAAGTGCAGAACGGGTGGGATAGAAACGATCCTAGAGCGCGATTCGCTGCGGCGCTACAACAGGCGGTGGTGGTAGGTTATTGGTCTCCGTAGGAGGTGGAGCCAATCCAGGGGTAGTCAAAGAGATGTTCGGATTAAATCCTGACATCGCGGAAGAAGAGGTTGGTGATGGTGAAGGTGAAGATGTATGAACAGAATTCTGGTCAACGTCGGAGTTGGCCGGCAAAGGTAAAGGTGAAAGAGGAGTGGACGGAGTTTCGACGTCTGAGTCGATCGCGTAGTCGGTAGCGACTAACGTAACACGGACTAGGCGGGCGCTAGTGTTCCGAGTCCAAGCGGACATACATTAAACGAGTTTAGTATAGTCAAAGCGGAGAAGGTGAGGGTAAGAAAACGTCAATGGAGAAAGGCGATGGGTGGTGGGTGAAAAATGGATTTTGGCGACAAAGGGCAAGTTTTTATAAAAGTTTTAGATTTTTTTTTTAGAAAGAGCTTTACAGAAATATGTACGGATTTACGGCTTTAAGCAATCACAAACAAGATATGCACAATCACACCTAGATCTAGGGTCACCTAGGTCAACTAGACAGCTCCTAACTGCTCCAAAGAACTAGAAACAGGACCTCAAACCGCCTCTTCTCCGCCAATTACGGCCAGATAAGTGCCAGGTAAGTGGGAGGTTGTCCAACGCTTTCGCGAAGTTCCTTAATTAAATAACCACTTGCCTTCGTCACACTTGCCTAGACACCGCAAAGTCAGGATAGGATAAACGGCCGATGCCTGTAATTAGTCCTCTGTCCTATTGAGCGCGAAGTCCTTAGGGCTGAGTCTAGTATTTTTTAATTTAACAATGGTCAATGCATATGCTTTTTGTGATTTCTGGGGTCCTGGGAAGGGTGATGAAATCCCCACCCAATCTGAATTGGTTTCAAGCCCCTTAAGTCCGTATTAATGAATGCAAAGCGGTAACAAATCAACTGCAAACAATTTTTATTTTTAGCGCGGCGCAAAGAATCCTGCACAAGAACAGTTTATTGGAAGGGGGAAGAGAATTTGCGCAAAGAATGCTGTAGAAAACACAGTTTATTGGAGTCCAGAGGAGTGGGAGAGAGAAGAGAAACTTACAGAAAGAAAATGGTACCCTGACTCCACCAAGTGGCCGCGGTTCCGCGGCCTAAGCTTGCTTATGCCGCGGTTCCGCGGCAATAAGGAGGAGTTGGGCTTCTGAAAAATTTGGGTGTGCTTCTGTTGCTGTCCTCTTCTTGTCTGGAGCTATTGAATTTGGATTTGCTTACTGGAACTGCTCCAGAATCTTATAGTAGACCTTTTGCTTCGTTTCGATCCGTCGTGGTGTAGCCGCGAGATATGGGTCTATCTTCCCACGTCTTTGGCACTGAACTCGAACTTCGTATATCCCACGTCTTTGGCGCTGAACTTGAACTTCGTATTTTCCTGCACACTTGCACAAAAACTAATCAAAAATAACAAAATGATTTTTTTTACAAAGTATATATATTTTTTGTTTTTGTTTTTTTGTGGTTATATTCACAAGTTAACCCGAAATTACACAAAGAAATAAACTACCGTCTCCCCCGGCAACGGCGCCATTTGATTGTTAGGGATTCTGCGTGTTCAAGTTTTAGTTAATTACCGCAATCAAGACGGTTTCGCTTGTAGCTAGCCGGTTGAGTACGGGTCGTCCGCAGGGAGATGGGAATTTTTTTCTATGTGTTTTAATGAGTTAAGTCCGAAGGTCCAGATTTTGTTTGTGATTAACTAAGTGTTAAAATGATATGTAAAGAGAGCTTGTTAGGGTTAGGATTAGGTTAGTTTGAGTTAGGAGTCCCTCACTTCTTTCATTGCCACTCTTAATATCGGTGTTACGGTAATCGGCAACAACGGGGATTAGCATGACTAGGAAGGAACTTGCGAGTATAAGCTAGGCTTTCCAACGCTTAAGTTCTTCTTTTAGTGCTTGTCCGTCCGTTCTTGGCTCTTAGCCATAACCTCCGGTTAATTCAACCACAACCGGTCTCACTACGGAATCACCGCTATCATGTAGGATAGGGTGCCGTAAGGAGCGGATTATGGTTCAATTAACGGGAGTCGATTTAAGATGTTGGGCAAGGAAAGAGTGAGAGAGATTTCCTTCTCTCAAACTTCCCTTATCCTACCCTAACAAGTATGAAACTACTCACACATCATAATGAAAAGAAAACAAAACAAAGGGGAAGATAGAAAGAAAGAGATTAGAAGATAACAACTAGCTATTTGCGACCTCACCTTGGCAAGGATCAAGCGTAAGCATCATGGTTGTTTTAAGGATAAAGAAAAAGAGAAAGAAAGAAACAACAAGAAATAACAACAACTACTTAGCAAATGAAAATTACAACAATTAACAAGTTAACTAAAGAACAAGACAAGCATGATAAGTAAACGGTTCTTCTTTATTCATCATTCTTCACTCACAAAAGCTCACCACAAAATTTTCAATGGAGAAGAGATGAGAAGAGGAAGAAGAAACAAGTATTCTAAACCTAGAAAAATACAAGATTATGCACCCTTGGCTTCACAAGTTCTGGACTATTTATAGGCAGGAAACTGAAAATCTAGGGCAACCATCAGAACAAAAATGAAAAGACCCAAATACCCACCAATTTTGATGCACTGCGGAGGCCGTACAGCCGCGGTTCCGCGGCCCTACGGAGGAACTAGGCCACCAAAATTGGTGGGTTTCCCTGGTTTGTAGTGCCCTTCAATCTGGTATACGTGTTTTCTCAAACTTTCTTCACGATTTTTCCAGAATTTCTGTTGATCAAAAGGTGATTGGATGTGTATCTTTTGTCATGATTTTCTTGAGCTCCGCGTAGATTTCTTGGATCTTGTGTTGCCATTGAGCCTTGTGCATGAAGGTGACAATCGATTTGCCATTTTGTCTCCTAAACTGGAGTGTGGCAACAGACGGATAAAGAGCGGAGACCCGTGTTTTATCTGTGGTTGGCAGGAACCCGGGTTTTGTCGTGTTTTATCATGAATTTCACCATTCAGAGCCGAGAACCTGTATCCTGCAATTGACTAGCAAACACGGCTCAAGAGTACCTACCGATATGCAATGTGATAAAAATTGGGCGGTATAAAAATGCAAAAATCTGATATGAACAGTATGGACATGTGTTCTTAATAAAGCATAAATCCGAGGCTTTTGAGAAGTTTAAGGAGTATAAAAATGAAGTAGAGAAACAAACTGGTAAAAGCATCAAGACACTTCGATCTGATCGAGGTGGAGAATACTTAAGTACCAGTTTCCTTGAATACTTAAAAGAGAATGGAATTCTCTCTCAGCTTACTCCGCCTTATACACCTCAGCATAATGGTGTATCAGAAAGGAGGAATCGCACTCTATTAGATATGGTGCGTTCAATGATGAGTAGTGCTGAGTTGCCACTTTCCTTCTGGAGATTTGCTCTAGAATCAGCAGCATACTTATTGAATAGAGTTCCAACTAAGTCTATGCCTACCACTCCATATGAAATGTGGAGCGGGAAGAGACCATATCTCAAGTATATCAAGATATGGGGGTGTCCGGTATATGTTAAAAAGCATAATCCGGACAAGTTCGAGGCACGATCGGTTTTATGCAAGTTTGTAGGATACCCCAAGCATTCAAGGGGGTACATGGTCTACCACACTGAAGAACAAAAGGTGTTTGTCACTCGTCATATTGTCTTCTTAGAAAGCGAATTTCTTGCAAAAGAAATTAGTGGGAGCACGGTAGAACTGGAAGAAATTCCAGAACCTCAAACTGCTACCGAGGACTTAGAAGAATCTCAGATTTCAAAAGAACATGATGAACCAACGCCACTCCGCAGATCTAGTAGGCTTTCTCATCCTCCTGAAAGATACTATGGTTTTCTTCTTGATGGGGATCGAGAGGATTGCATCATCGATGATGATGAGCTTACTAGTTTTCAGCAGGCTATTACAAGTAGTGACTTGATGAAATGGCTGGATGCTATGAGATCCGAAATGGAATCCATGTACACCAATAAAGTATGGACTTTAGAAGTTGCTCCTCCTGGAGTAAAACCAGTTGGATGCAAATGGATCTTCAAAAAGAAGATTGGTGCATTTGGACAAGTGGAAACCTACAAAGCTAGACTCGTAGCAAAAGGTTTTCGTCAAAGACCAGGATTGGACTATGATGAAACCTTTTCACCTGTAGCTATGCTTAAATCCATTCGGATCCTGATTGCGATTGCTGCCTTCCATGACTATGAAATCTGGCAGATGGACGTAAAAACAGCTTTTCTAAATGGACATTTAGAAGAAAGTGTTTACATGGATCAACCAGAAGGTTTCTTAGACAGTGGGAGCAGCGGAAGAGTCTGCAAGTTGCTTAAATCCATTTATGGATTAAAGCAAGCATCATGGAGTTGGAACATCTGCTTTGATGAGACAGTCAAAGAGTTTGACTTTATCAAAAATGTAGATGAACCATGTATTTATAGGAAGATTATAGAAGGAGCAGTAGTCTTCCTCGTTTTATACGTCGATGACATACTACTAATAGGGAATGAGATCCCTATGCTACAATCAGTAAAGCTCTTCTTGTCATAGAAATTCTCTATGAAATACTTGGGAGATGCATCATAAATTCTGGGCATTAAGATCCATCGTGATAGATCTAATAGAATGTTGGGACTTTCACAGTCCAGGTATATTGACACCATACTAAAGAGATTTAGTATGGAAGATTCCAAGCGTGGCAATATGCCCACTTGTCACGGAATCACCCTCTCCAAAGAGATGTCTCCAAAGACCGATGAAGAGAGGGCTCGCATGAGCATTATACCCTACGCTTCGGCGGTAGGATCAATAATGTATGCGATGTTATGTACCAGACCGGATGTAGCCTACGCACTTAGTGTGGTAAGCAGGTATCAGTCTGACCCAGGTGAGAAACATTGGATAGCGGTGAAGAACATTCTCAAGTATCTGAGAAGGACTAAGGAGATGTTCTTGATTTACGGTAGTGGGGACCTCCAGGTAGAGGCTTTTACCGACTCTGGCTTCCAAAGTGACAAAGATGATTCTAAATCCATTTCGGGTTTTGTGTTTACCCTCAATGGAGGGGCGGTATGTTGGAAGAGTTCCAAACAGGATACCGTCGTAGACTCAACTATGGAGGCTGAGTATATAGCTGCTAGTGAAGCCGCAAAAGAGGCTGTCTGGATGAGGAAGTTCATTTCTGAACTTTAGGTGGTTCCGTCCATTGCCAATCCAATACCTTTGTATTGCGATAACAATGGCGCTGTAGCTTTAGCGAATGAACCAAGGTCCCATCAGAAATCCAGGCATATCTTAAGGCGTTTTCACCTGATCAGGGAGATCGTGGATCGTCGGGAGATCGAGATACGGAGAGTGGACACAAAAGACAACACGGCAGATCCATTCACCAAGGCCATCCCTTAAGTGCAGTTCGAGAGGCTGTTTGAGATGTTGGGCATACGGTACGCCAACAACTGGATCTGGTAGAGACAGTGGGTACTCATTGCGCCAATTATAGGCCTTAGTGCAAGTGGGAGATTGTTGGATATATATGCCCTAGAGGCCTACATTGTATAGGATGCTTGGGATATGTATGTACATGACAGTCTTGCTTGATATGATAGTACGCTATTTGGTTTATCTTTATCTTAACGTATGATATATTTTACTTGGTGTCTATATATATATATGTTGATAAAGCCTATAAGGTGTTTGTCTGACTACCGGCGTTGTAATGGCAGTCATACTAGTGGGAGCTGGATAGTCAATAGGCACACCCTTAGATGTCCCTGGTCGCAGGAGTATCGAGATTGGGCATCGATACTCCGGAGTAGACTAGTGTATACATATCTAGACCCTGAGGAGGGGCGATGGACTGGTCCCGCAGCCATTGGTGGAGTACACCTAAGATTGTATACAGATGCTCACTGGGTGTGAGTACACCGGACAGGACTCGACGAGAACTGACTGGATGGTATTATACCTAACTTCAGATAGCAGTTCTCAGGTGACATGTGTGCAGATAGTCCATTGACTTAAGGTCATCATTTGTCTCGTGTGAGTTCCCACTGTGCTTGTTAGTTGTATGTATGCCCTAGAGGCCAGTATTGTACAGATGATGTATATTATATTGGATGCTTGGACATATATAGAGATGACTTTCTTGCTCGATATGATAGTATGCTATCTAGTTGCTCTTTATCTTAACATGTACACTTGTCTCTTTATACTGTCTTATAGTTACATGTTGGTAAAGCCCTTAGGATATGTACTTGACTACCTGGACTATGATGCAGATCATACTAGTGGGGACATGGTAGTCCATAAGTACATCCTTCAAGGTCCCTAGTCGTGGGTGTATCGAGACGGGGCATCGATATACCAGTGTAGACTAGCGTATACGCTTCTCGACCCATGTGATGGGCGATGGATGATCCCATATCCATTGGTGTTTGACATCAGAGATGGTATACGGGTGCTCAGTGGAGACTGGGTACACTGGACGGACTCGCCGAGAACTCCCAGATGGTATTATACCTCACGTCAGATGGCAGTTCTCAGGTGACACTAGTACAGGTTAGTCTGGAGACCCGAGATCGTCATAGAGTCTTGTGTGATTCCCACCATGCCTTGATCTCCACCTTACCACGTCCATGAGGGCGTGCAAAACGGTGGTCTTTGGGTACAGTCCCGAGTCACATGGAGGCAATGAGCGATAGGAGGGGTTTCGTCTCTCCCGGTATTGGGAGTTGATGTTGCGCCGTGCTCGATTGGCCGTAGCAGGGAAGTCCCTGGCCAGGGCTGATCAGAGATTTGCTGGTAAGTGTTACCAGTAGTTTCTCGACCCGTTATGAGCCTCACATCGGCACGACTTATCGGGTTATTGGGGTCTGACGTTTACCACCCCTAAACTTGATATGCGACATATCAGACGAAGAGACCGGACTGTACGGTAAGTGTTACTGGTCGGATTAGCAGGAGTGTGAGCGGGCTAGCTCATCGATCTTCTGATCGCTCAATACCCAGGTGGCCGTTATGTTTAGCAGACCGCTTGCGGCTTGTGGGTGTTTGATATGATCATCATCTGCTACCGGCGTATTGACGAGTCTTTAGAGTCCTACACAGAGGTTTCCTGGCTCAAGCGAAACGAAATAGGAGCGCATATGAGATATGTGCAGGACCGAGAATAATGCGTGTATGTGATACCGTATTTAATTCTCGCGATATATGTATCGAATGGTTATATTCGATATAACCTAGTTATCGAATCGAAGATCGATTCGATAAGCCGATACATTGGATACTAGTCGGTCATGTGCGACATGACCGGATCATTGAATCAAGTTTTGATTTAATGATTTAATGTATAATTATATATTTGATATATTACTTTGCATTAACTAGCATTGGTTCACTTTAAAAGGATTTTTCTCACTTGGATTGCACATTGTATATGTGATATACTTTTGTGCACCTTTTTGTATCATGTTTGATGATACTTGATCATATGGTTAAGTGAATAGAATTAAACCATGGTTATTATGATAATTAGGGTTTTGCATATTTATTTATTCATTTATTTGTTTATTCATTTATTTGGATAAGTTTAAAGAGAATGGTGGCTTTCTTTTGTCATTAGTTGAAGCTTCATGAAGCTTTGACTTCTTTAGCCATTCTTGTCTTCTTGCTTAACCCTAACCCACTTAATTCACCATGGTTTATTCTCTACACTTAACCCTAGTTTAAGTTATGATAAGTATTGCTTTTCTATTTCTTTTTAATAGAACTTATCATAACCATCTTCATCTTCTTCTTCTTCTTCAAGCTTGCTACTTTAATGGCAACTTGAGATCTAGTGAGAGAAATCCAAATCTAAAGTGAACCCACCTCCTATTTCTTCATCCTCTACGTCTTGCCAAGTGGTTTTGGGTGTTTTCTTCACAAGTTTCACTACTTTGTGAAGTCGGAGCTTGAGCTTGTGCAACCTCTACGTAGATCGTCTTTGACACGAAGCCGACGACCTATTCCGCACGTTTCTCCGATGAAGCCGTCACGAGAGTTCAAGGTTCAAGATGGACAGCGAGAGGACGCCCTCGTGGAGCTAAGGAAGTGGAAATCCGGATCTACAAAGGTTGTAGCATCCTAACTTTTAGTTAATTTGTTAACTAGATTATCATTTCGCCTAAACATCTAGTCTAAGATCCGTAGTCTAGGGTTTCTCGGCACCATTTTTTTAAATTGGCATGTTCGATGCCTTGTGAGACCTTACTAGAGTGCCGAGGAACCTTTCACTGGTATCAGAGCCTAGCTAGAGCCTTAGGCGAAGTCTAGACGACGTTTGAAACCCGATCGAACCGAAACCCAAAACCCTAAAATGCTCTCTGGACTTTTTCTAAAAATTCGGATTTTTGTCAATTAAAAATATGCAGAAAATCAAGCAGGGTGTTATTTGAATTACTGTGAAATACGAGGACCTGAATCAACTTTTCCACCGCGGAACCGTGGCACGTGCTATGCATGATGCGGCGGTTCCGCGGCCTTACTGTTCCTTTGTGTGATTATTTCTGCACAGTAACTCATATAATATAATGCTGTATTTTCTGGGACATTTTTATTGTGACTCTACAGAAGAGTATTCTGGGGTTGTATTGGGAATCAAAATTTCGATCGGATTATCAAATTTCGTCTTTTGTGTATTTCCGGATAATTTTCAGAATATGTTAAAAAGTTCGACCGGATATAAATACCCAATTTCTCCCCTGTCGGGAAATTTCCAAGTGTTGGATTTTTCCGTAGTTTAACGACGTTCTAAGTAGTGCAAGTAACGCGATGGACCCTCTAGAAGACAACAAACCTTAACTCGATTATGTGACCGTCTTGAACTGCCCTTTGAACCTTCGGGTTTGGGGCAGTACGGCGTGCCACATGTGAGGCGTTGGCTTGACCCTTCTACGGCTGGACCGTTGGTACTGAGGCACGAACTGAATGTTGTTAGACTTATTTCATGTGTTGAGTTGTATCGGGAAAACTTGGGTATTCGACTGTTCGATCGGAAAGTTTAGCATTTTCTGTTTATCTGGAATGTGATACAATAATTGGAATTCACAAACAGTTATGAGATAACTGAATGAATGTTATAAATCTAGCAATTTAGTCCCATATGATATTGAAAAGAGTTTTCGATAATGAGACTAAAATGCGGGATTTATATCTGTTAGGCATGCGATGTCTAAAGAAGTTGCGGATTCCAATTGTTGTAGTTTTACACTTTCTTTACTGTGACCGTAAGTGTAATATGTGATATCGCCGGTTTCGTTGCTATACGTCAACGACAATTGGGGTATGCATACTTACTTACGTTGATGACATGTGATGTTATGTGTTGCTGGATATGTTATATTGGATCGTCGTGTTCGAATAGCCGGGGGTTTTTATGTGAGATGAGTGTTTTTCATTTTCATTCATGTAAAAACTTGTATGTAATATTCTTTTATTTGGGGCACTTCCAGGTAGCGGAAGTTGTCACCTTTTGTATATTATTTACTTTTCCGCATTAGGATAGACCCAAGGAGGGGAGCACAAGTAACCGGGTTCTGGGGTCCAGTGGGAGACCAACTCGAGGAGTCGAGTCCGGGTCTCCTAACCCTAGAATCGACAGGGTTGCTTGCCGCTCTCGTAGGGGTCTAGGGGTGTGGGATTGGCTATTCATCACGACCGTGGAATCCGTGTTTTATACTGGCTCGTATTGAAAACATGGACGTCCTAGTATATCCAATATTTCATATGTTTATTCTGCTGCGATATCTGTGTTGTGATTCTGTGATGGATATAGTATATAGTATATATGATATATTATATAGACGTTACTTATGTTTTACACCCGCGCTAGCCCTGCCCTGCTCTGTCGTTAGTTACCTAACCTAACGGTGCATGAGGGGACATCGAGGCGAATGCGGATGGCATAAGTGTACGTCATATCTATCTGTGATGTTTAGGTACTTAAATGATGGGACTTCATTAATGTGATTAATGAAAGAAAAGAAACCTAAGATGTTGTAGAATCAGATTTTAAAACAAAACAGGTAGCTACAGTTCTTGCTTTGCATAGCGGTATATATGATATACCCTGCACCTTATTCGATGAGGAAAGGACCGAGATCCCTTCACCGGGAGTGACTCCTTTAGCAATAACTGGCAGATGCTACACACTCGGTTTGCTTTTGACGGCTTTTGGGTTTTTGCTTTGCACAGTGATATATATGATATATCCCGCACCTCATTCGACGAGGAAAGGACCGAGATCCCTTCGCCGGGAGTGGCTCCTTTAGCAAAACTAGAAAAGCCTCAAAATCACTCCATTTCAAAACTTCATTTGATTCTACAACGATATCAAGTTCATTACGCAATAGGTTTTCAGAAAAACCTGTCGTAGCCCTCCGTCATTTCAGATAAAGACTATTTAGTATTCGTGCTGCGTTTGTTGACCTCTGTCAAGGCGTAGTGTGCGGTAGCTAACTAGTAATTATCTGCAAAACATGTGATGTGATTGGATTAGGGTAGTCGTACGACCTTGTTGACCTCTGTCAAGGGTCGTGCGAGTGGGTTTGATTCAATCAAGAAATGACGGGTTGAACTTGACTAGTGCACTATGATTTGTTGACCTCTGTCAAGGTCATGGCACACTAGGGGCAAAATATTATCGGGAATTTCAAGTGTTGAAATTTACAATGAGATTGCATACCTTCTATGAGATAGTTGGATCCCGATACCCGCTGCGAGTAAGAGTTACTCCTGGAAGAGTTTTACACATTACAATTAGCCGATCAAGTAGGTGTCTAGAAAGGTGTTAACGAGGTTACGCCTCTGGGAAAATGAGGTTTACATTAATTAGGTTCGTGCGAAAGCACGGGGGACCTCCCTCAAAGTACCGACACTGGCCTGGCTGAAAGATTGGCGAACTTGTAGTGTGTAATTAATCCCGGCTAGTCTTTCCTTTTAGGGTTTGAAGGAAGATTTGATAAAAAGCAGTGGGAGCCATCCTGATTAGATAAAATAATAACCAATCTATTCTTGCTAGAGCGCACGCTGAGTGTTTTCTTCTCTCTCTCTCCAGGTAGCGACCATTTCATGCCCTAATAAAGATAATAATATGGATGTATTGACCGAACCCGCATGTTATACTGTGCTGGGGAACGTTGGTTCCGTTCATTCTTATAAGAGTTATAGGAATGAACAGGATATAGGGGAATACCAGGATTCCCATGCCACCCGAATGAAGAAAGTACATGTTGATGCATTTTGTTCGGGTGTGTTCGTTACTGAGAACTGTTTCTCCATTTGCTCTACGTCCTGGGTATTAGATACCGGGTCAGGATCCCATATATGTAATCAGTTACATGGGCTTAAGAAAGGTAGAGAACTTGGAGAAGGTGATAAAGACATTAGAGTTGGAAATGGTGCAATTGTTGCAGCTAAGACTGTCGGGGAATATCACCTTGTATTACCAACTGGTAATACATTGGTTCTGAACGAATGCTATTACATGCCGAACCTGATATGCAACATTATATCGGTTTCTTTATTAAGTAAAGAGGGATATAATTTTGTATTACAGGACAATGTTATGAACATTTTCCATAACCAAAAGTTGGTTGGATCAGGCACGTTATGCAATGGCATTTATGTTCTAAATCAATCAACAGTTCTGAGCATAACAAACACACACAAGAGGAAGAGTTCTGAACTCAACGAATCCTTCTTGTGGCATTGTAGACTGGGTCACATCAATGCGACACGACTGGCTAAGTTGCATAAGGATGGGTATTTGAAACCATTCGAATTTTCATCTTATGACACTTGCCAGTCATGTCTCAAAGGCAAGATGACCAAAACTCCGTTTACGGGACACGGAGAAAGAGTTACCGAACTCTTGGGACTAATACATAGTGATGTATGCGGTCCAATGTCTACACATGTCAGGGATGGTTTTTCGCACTTCATTACATTCACTGACGATCTCTCAAGATACGGACATGTGTACTTGATAAGACACAAGTCTGAAGCTTTTGAGAAATTTAGAGAATATAAACAAGAAGTCGAGAAACAAACCGGAAAAAGTATTAAAATCCTTCGATCTGATCGAGGAGGTGAATACTTGAGCAATGAATTCCTGGACTTCCTAAAAGAGAATGGGATTCTCTCTCAGCTTACTCCTCCTTATACACCACAGCACAACGGTGTATCGGAGTGGAGGAATCGCACCCTATTAGATATGGTGCGCTCTATGATGAGTACAGCTGAGTTACCTATTTCCTTCTTGGGGTATGCGCTTGAGACAGCGGCATACCTATTGAATCAAGTTCCAACTAAATCTGTACCTACCACACCATATGAGATATGGAGTGGGAAGAGACCATGTCTTAAACGAGTTAAGATATGGGGTTGTCTGGCCTATGTCAAATGGCAAAATCCAGACAAACTCGAGGCACGGTCAGTTCTATGTAAGTTTGTGGGATATCCTAAACATTCAAATGGATATCTCTTCTACCACAGTGAACAACAAAAAGTGTTAGGAGGGGTTTATACCTAACGTCAGATAGCAGTTCTCAGGTGACATGTGTGCAGATAGTCCATTGACTTAAGGTCATCATTTGTCTCGTGTGAGTTCCCACTGTGCTTGTTAGTTGTATGTATGCCCTAGAGGCCAGTATTGTACAGATGATGTATATTATATTGGATGCTTGGACATATATAGAGATGACTTTCTTGCTCGATATGATAGTATGCTATCTGGTTGCTCTTTATCTTAACATGTACACTTGTCTCTTTATACTGTCTTATAGTTACATGTTGGTAAAGCCCTTAGGATATGTACTTAACTACCTGGACTATGATGCAGATCATACTAGTGGGGACATGGTAGTCCATAAGTACATCCTTCAAGGTCCCTAGTCGTGGGTGTATCGAGACGGGGCATCGATATACCAGTGTAGACTAGCGTATACGCTTCTCGACCCATGTGATGGGCGATGGATGATCTCATATCCATTGGTGTTTGACATCAGAGATGGTATACGGGTGCTCAGTGGAGACTGGGTACACTGGACGGACTCGCCGAGAACTCCCAGATGGTATTATACCTCACGTCAGATGGCAGTTCTCAGGTGACACTAGTACAGGTTAGTCTGGAGACCCGAGATCGTCATAGAGTCTTGTGTGATTCCCACCGTGCCTTGATCTCCACCTTACCACGTCCATGAGGGCGTGCAAAACGGTGGTCTTTGGGTACAGTCCCGAGTCACATGGAGGCAATGAGCGATAGGAGGGGTTTCGTCTCTCCCGGTATTGGGAGTTGATGTTGCGCCGTGCTCGATTGGCCGTAGCAGGGAAGTCCCTGGCCAGGGCTGATCAGAGATTTGCTGGTAAGTGTTACCAGTAGTTTCTCGACCCGTTATGAGCCTCACATCGGCACGACTTATCGGGTTATTGGGGTCTGACGTTTACCACCCCTAGACTTGATATGCGACATATCAGACGAAGAGACCGGACTGTACGGTAAGTGTTACTGGTCGGATTCGCAGGAGTGTGAGCGGGCTAGCTCGTCGATCTTCTGATCGCTCAATACCCGGGTGGCCGTTACGTTTAGCAGACCGCTTGCGGCTTGTGGGTGTTTGATATGATCATCATCTGCTACCGGCGTATTGACGAGTCTTTAGAGTCCTACACAGAGGTTTTCTGGCTCAAGCGAAACGAAATAGGAGCGCATATGAGATATGTGCAGGACCGAGAATAATGCGTGTATGTGATACCGTATTCAATTCTCGCGATATATGTATCGAATGGTTATATTCGATATAACCTAGTTATCGAATCGAAGATCGATTCGATAAGCCGATACATTGGATACTAGTCGGTCATGTGCGACATGACCGGATCATTGAATCAAGTGTTGATTTAATGATTTAATGTATAATTATATATTTGATATATTACTTTGCATTAACTAGCATTGGTTCACTTTAAAAGGATTTTTCTCACTTGGATTGCACATTGTATATGTGATATACTTTTGTGCACCTTTTTGTATCATGTTTGATGATACTTGATCATATGGTTAAGTGAATAGAATTAAACCATGGTTATTATGATAATTAGGGTTTTACATATTTATTTATTCATTTATTTGTTTATTCATTTATTTGGATAAGTTTAAAGAGAATGGTGGCTTTCTTTTGTCATTAGTTGAAGCTTCATGAAGCTTTGACTTCTTTAACCATTCTTGTCTTCTTGCTTAACCCTAACCCACTTAATTTACCATGGTTTATTCTCTACACTTAACCCTAGTTTAAGTTATGATAAGTATTGCTTTTCTATTTCTTTTTAATAGAACTTATCATAACCATCTTCATCTTCTTCTTCTTCAAGCTTGCTACTTTAATGGCAACTTGAGATCTAGTGAGAGAAATCCAAATCTAAAGTGAACCCACCTCCTATTTCTTCATCCTCTACCTCTTGCCAAGTGGTTTTGGGTGTTTTCTTCACAAGTTTCACTACTTTGTGAAGTCGGAGCTTGAGCTTGTGCAACCTCGACGTAGATCGTCTTTGACACGAAGCCGACGACCTATTCCGCACGTTTCTCCGATGAAGCCGTCATGAGAGTTCAAGGTTCAAGATGGACAGCGAGAGGACGCCCTCGTAGAGCTAAGGAAGTGGAAATCCGGATCTACAAAGGTTGTAGCATCCTAACTTTTAGTTAATTTGTTAACTAGATTATCATTTCGCCTAAACATCTAGTCTAAGATCCGTAGTCTATGGTTTCTCGGCACCATTTTTTTTAAATTGGCATGTTCGATGCCTTGTGAGACCTTACTAGAGTGCCGAGGAACCTTTCAGTGCTTTGATTATTACCCTACCACGATTCAAAGGAGTCCTGCAAACAGGTTTTAGTTGGGCACAGTCCCGAGCCACGTGGAGGCAGTGAGTGACTGTTAGGGATTCGTCTCTCCCGGTATAGGGAGTTGATATCGCACGGTGATCGGTTGGTCATTACCATAAGTCCCTGGCCAGGGCTGATTGAGAATTACTGATAGATTGATCAGTAGATTCTCGGATGGTGATAGAGCCATACCGACACGACTTGTACGGTTATTAGGGGTCTGACGTCCACCACCTCCCTAGACCATACATGAGATACTCTTAGACGAACAGACCGGACTGCGCGGATATTGTCACGGACAGGCTCCGTAGGATTTCAGATGGGTTACCTCATCGGCTTTCTTATCGACAACTACCTGGGGACCGTTACGTACAGCTAGTGCAGCTTACGGTCTGTGGTTAAACCCACTGCCAGCGTAGTAGTCGAGTCTTTAGAGTCCCACACAGAGATTTCCCAAACTCAGGCGAAAAGATATAGAGGTCGTATGGTTTTACGACAAAGGTTCGGACGCATACGTGTTTAAACGCACGTACGACATTCGGACAGTTTTTACTAGCCGGCTTTGGTTTAAGCCAGATTCTAGTATCAGGTTATTGGATTTGTACAGTCTAAAGTTTTTCCGTGTTTTCACGGATTGGAGGGGCGTTCTCGTAATTTTCCGAGAAGCTTCTAGAAGGTGATGACTTGGAGGGAGAGGTGGCATTTTCATTTAATGATTTAGTGACTCATTGTGAGTGATTCATCATGTCATTAATGCATTATTAAATGCTTAATGACTCACATAATGAATCACCCACTTGCATTTATGAAACATGATGAATAATCTCATATTATTCATTTCTTTTTACTTCATTATGTTTCATATATCTAGTGAGAAGCTATTTCATTATTTTTATTATGATCATTATCATCTTCTCACTCTCTCTCTTCAAGCTCTCTCTCCTTCACCAAACCCTAATCCTATCCCTCATGAGTTGAGAACAAGGATTAGGAAAGACTAATTACTCCATAACCTATCTCTACATCACCTTAGCTACTCTATTTAGCAACTAGAGAAACTAAGTAACCTCAAGCTTAGAGGTTATAGCTTGGATTAGGGTTCTCGGGTGGATCGTTTATCACGGAAGGAAGCCGAGGAGGACGTGGAGATCCAAAGAGGCCGTAGATAATGTAAAGACGAAGGACTAGAACCGTTTGGTATAATCTCTTAACATAGTAGTTTAGAACTCTATAGGTCTTGTTAAGTATTGTTTAGCAAACGATTCATGCGGTTAGTCGATGTTTAACCAAAGAACAAGATTGTTTTTCATATTTCCGCCTCCCCACAAGTATTGGGGTGTTGTACATTGACTTACAGTGGTATCAGAGCCTCACTAAACAATAATTAACACACTTGCAAAATTGTATGAATTTCGAACGGAAAAACAAACCGGAAAAACCCCGATATCTCGCAGTTTCTGTCGAATTTTAAATGAGGTCCAAAAATTTTTCATGGACCTTCAGAATGACCTAAATGAAAGTATAAGAACACCCAAGAAAATTGAGCTCCTGAATCGGCCAAAGCACCGCGGAACCGCGGCCGATCCCACCGATCCGCCGCGATTCCGCGGCCGAGTTGTGGCCGATTCAGCCCAAATTTCCTGTGTGGGTTCTCTGTGATATTTGGTATTTTCTGGTAATTTTTAATTTTTGCTCAGGTTTCAGATTTACAGAGAAGTATTGGAGCTAAATTAAATGTGTTTAATCGATCGAAATTATACGGTATTTGCATTTTTGATTATATCTGTGAAATGTTTTATGTGTTCGTAAACCTCCCCTAACTGCTAGTATGTCGGTTGGCAGGGGGTTGCACATATCTGTGATGTGAAATATAACTGTTTGTGTATATAAACTGTATTGGACTGTTGTGGTGATTAGCCGGGTTTTGTGATGGGTTATTGTATTTATTCATTTGATGTAAATGTAATAAGTTGTAATATTATTTTGCGGGGCACATCCAGGTTGCGGTTGTAGCCACCGTTGTATTATTTATTTTTACTGTTTTTGCTCCTAGGATAGACCCAAGGTGGGGTGCACAAACTACCGGGTATTTTGAAGTGTTGAGGCAGACCGCTTCACTTCTGGTACTTGGCGGGTAGTTTGCCGTACCCGTAAGGGTCTGGGGTGGGAAAATGGCTATTCATCACAACTGTGTAATCCGTCTTTCATTACAGGCTCAAAAGAAATACGGATTGCTTGCAAATCTAATATTGTTTATCTGTGATCTGGAATGCCTATTATTGCGTCTGACGAATGTACAATATCTATATATGATAGCTATTTAGACGTCACTTATGTTTTACACCCGCGCTAGCCTAGCCCCCGCTCTGCCGTTAGTTAAGTAACCTAACGGGTGATGACGGGACCCCGTGGCAAATGCGGATGGCATAAGAGGACGTTGTATTTTCGTTGTTATCTGTAATGATAGGTTAATGATGGGACGCATTATTATTAATGCAAAGAAAATAAAACCTAAACTGAATCGTTGGAACAATTTCTAAAAACCACTCGGTTTTCTTGAAAAAGCAAATTTTAAATGCGGAGCTTAAACCACTCCTTTTAAAAAAAGCTATCTTAGTTCTTTCGATCATATCAAGTTCATTACGTTAACGGTTTTTTTGCCAAAAACCAGCCGTAACCCTCCGTCGTTTCAGATAGACAGCACATCGTATTCATGCTATGCTTGTTGGCCTACGTCAAGGCATAGTGTATGGTAGCAGTGTGTGTGCCTATTTGTTGCATAGATAGATGCATTAGTTTAATACAGACGTACACCTTGTTGGCCTACGTCAAGGGCTTGTACGATGTACTTAAATTGATCAGGACAACGACGGGTAGAACTTGACTTGCGTCTTATGACTTGTTGGCCTACGTCAAGGTCTATAAGAGCTTGGTGTAAAATCACATCGGGAGTTTCAAATATAAAGGAAACTTGCAGATTTAGCATACCTTCTGGAGTGTGGTGACTAGAGTGGCTTCCATCTAGGGCATCATGCAATGATAGTTGGATCCCGATCCCACTGATGAGTAGGATTACTCTCGGGAATTTTTCTCACTTAACAATCAATGCTAAATCGCACGAAGTAAAAGGAAGAAGACGCAATCTCATAGCATCCACTGAAAGTTGTGAAGTGCCCATCATTGCGCATACGTTTTTGAATTTAGTGATAAAAATGTATGCATCTTCATACTCAATCCCGTGAAATTTGGGCAACAAGTTGATGAAGTGGGGTTTAATTTCAAAATTATCCCCATTGGCTGGTGGAATAGATAGACAGATAGGAAGGGGACCGCGTATAGGATAGTATCTTTCTTGGAGAAAGATTCGCGGTGGATTCTGCGCACCGACGGGTGGTGGCAGGGTGGTGTTATAATCTGATGGAGAATCGTCCATCTCGGTTGATGTGGTGGGTGGAGGGGAAAAAGAAGATGGAGAAATACCGATTTCAGAGTCGATAGCAGGAACGCGGACAAGACGGGCATTAGAATCACGTGTCCAGCCGAGGATGCACTAAGCGGGTTTAGTATAAGTGGTAGCGTGTGAACGAAAAAAAAATATGTTTTTTTTTGAAAAAGATGAACGTGAGACAAATCACACAAAAATGCACAATCAACCCTAGAACTAAGGTCACCTAGGTCAAGTCACTAGACCGCTCCTAGACTTCCAAAAGACAAGCCGCATGATTAATCCTCTACCACCTCTTTATTACTCTTGTGGCCAGATAAGTGCCAGATAAGTGGGAGGTATCTGCTATACGAATCACCGAAAATAGCGGGCTTAATTAAGTAACCACTTGCCTTAGACACCACAAAAGTAATGCGGATGAGCGATAGATTACCCATGACCTTGCTCTGTCCTAATTGAACGCGACGATCTTTAGAGTCTTGGTTTAGATATTTTAATTAATGTAGGGTGATGCGGATGCTCGTTTTGTGATTTGTGGGGCGTAGGAATGGTGCTTAAATCCCTACCTAATTTGAATTTTGGTCTTGCCCTTTAAAGTCCGTATTAAAATATGCAAAAACAACCCACAAAACAAAACACGTAAAAAGATTTTTCAGCGGCGATATTTTGCAAAGAATCCTGCAGAAAAATATACTATAGGATTTTAAGATGAGAGAGAAAGTACAGAAAAAGATACCAGAGAAATATAGGAAGTCAAATCCACCAAGTGGCCGCGGTTCTGCGGCTAAATGTTCAATTTTGCAGCGGTTCCGCCACTCCTTGGTGGGATCGTTTGAAAAAAATTGTTCTCTTACCCTCCTATGCTCCTCTGGAATACTTGGAAAGTCTCCGAATCTTGATTTTCTTGTTCTAGTGTCTCTAGATTCTCTCGCAAAAAATATCGCTCACTAATCGTTAAATATATAAGATGCGGTTTTGTTTTGTTTTTATGATATTAATTGAATAAGAATTCAATACGAATAGCAAGAAAAAATATTACGCATGTATTCCCCGTCAACGGCGCCATTTGATTGATCGTGAAAAATTGTTTGTAGAATAACCGCAATCAATAACGGTGTCGTGTGTAGCTAGCCGAGATGAGTACGGGTCGTCCTCAGAGATTCGTGGAACTTTTAATCTTGCTTTATACATGTTGATTAGAAAAGAAGAAAGAGAATAGAGAATAGTGAAGAATAGATTCTAGATCTATGGTAAATACGGATGTAGAATATATAATTTTCAGATCTAGTTTAAATAAGGATATAGAATATATAAGAAGAAGGCTTGTAGAGTTCGTTAGGATTTAGTACTCATGGATGACTAATAAAGATTACTCTTTTTATGTATTGATAGATTTAAAACTAGATTGATAGTGATGAATGGGGATTAGGGTTCTTGGAAGAAACTAGGGTTTCCACATTATTGACCCTTGTCCTTTCATTAATCTCTATTCATGTCTAGCCCTTAACAAAACAATTGTTAATCTGATCTTCAATCGTGGTCGAGACTAGCAATAAATTGGTTGCGTGTCCGATTAGGATGTTAACGATTCTTTTGCTAAATTTTATAAACTTCATAAGACTTAAAAGAAGTTAAAATATTTTCTCATCCATTGTTCTACCCTAATCCTATGAACCCTAGCAAGTTAGGAATTATTGACGCATGTTGTGAGAAGAAGAGGAAATGATAGAGAATGAGATCATAATTAAAATGCAGAAAGTAAAAACATAGAAAATAAATAATTAAACAAAATGATCTACCTTTATTAATCAACTTCACAAATACAAATTCTATGAATTTAGATTACAAGAGGAAGAAGTTGCTCTCGATCTCTGCCTCGTAGGAAGTAGATGCTCCGTCGATTTTCACGTCGCCCTATCACGTCGAATCATGGACCTGTCATGGATCTCTTGTTCTTTGACGGTGATTTACTTAGAGTAAAGGTGATGAGTTTTAAGTTTAGCCCTCGGTCCTTTATATAGCCCTCAAATCAGAAATCGTAGATCTCATAAGTACTTGCCATAAAGATCCACTTTCCAAGTTTTCAGATCCTGCGATTTTATTGGCAGATTTTTGATCCTGACATCTTGAATATCTTGATATCTTGACCTGAGCTAAATCTGCACAAAATCTTCATGAATAATGTTAGTAATATTTATTAAATTAGAGAGAGTATTTTAATTACTTTATATGGTAATAAATCTTTAAGAAACTTGATTAAGAATATTTGATATGCTATGCATCTTTTAATTACTAAAATATTATGCATATATTTTGAAATATTATTCTAACCATTTGTATGATATTATATATTTTAAGAATCTTGATTAGAATATTTGATATGATATACATATTTTAATTACCAAAATATTATATAAATATTATATGCCTATATTTTCCTTCATAATGTTAAATATAATGTATAAACATATGGTTAAGAGTATTTTTCAGATAAACCCACATATGTTCTCTATTCATAATAAACACTTTTAAATATTTAAGAAAAGTAAGGAAAATGTTTTATCAAAAGTGCAATATTTTCGACTGAACACTTCCCAATGCACTTCTTGCAGCAGCAACTCTCGCTCCACCCCAGCCGGAGGAGTGACCTAGGGGCCTAACACGGCCTCTATCTTTTCAATGCCGTTGGAGCAAGTTACACAAGCCACTACTGGATTGTTCTTTAGGACCATGCTCCCACCAGTGAGTTTCGGTGCCTCAGCGCTGCAAGAAGAAGCTCCCAAGAGGACGGTCTTCGATCGACTGGCAATCACAATGGCCCTTCTCAATGGGATGTCCAAAGCTGACGTCTCAGTCTTCAACAGGCTGGGCAAGAACCCAAACGGGCTCGCAAAGAGGCTCGCGATACCTGAAAGGGCTGCCCCAAAACGGATAGCCCTCCCAACTCCTGCTATGGGCGAAGTCGTCAAAAGCGCTTTCCCCATCAGAAGATCGGCCTTTGAAAGATTGGCCATTCCTCCTCAAACTCTGCCAAGGACGTCAGTCTGCAACAGGTTGATGCCAACAGCAGCCCCTCAGCAAAACCAGGGGCACGAAGAAGCCGCTTCTAAATCTGAGGCGGTCTTGTTTGCAAGACACGCTCGACGTCGCCGCTGGCGTTGAGTGAGAAAAGCTGGGGGCAACTCCCCCTCTGGACTTACCCCACTAGCTCCAATGGTGGAAGTTGACACTGAACAGCTTTGATCTGCTCAGTAGGGTACGCAAGAACTTTCCAATGGCGGTGCTAAAGAAATCTCCCCCACTTGCAGAGGCCACGGCGCAGGCAAAGATGGAATGCCTCCATCAACGTCTCTCCTATTAAATTTATAGAGTCTGGTAGAAAGTCCATGACTCTGTGATCAACAAAGATTACTCTCGTTGACCGAAGAAATCGAAGGCTCGACAAGAGAAAGATCATCCCTCCGTCATACAGCGAGGGATTTCTTCTACATAGGTTCCTGTTCCAACGACTCTTTCAACTTCGACCTCCCACAAAAGGATGAGGCCGGAGAAAATCCTACCGTCTGCGGAAAATTCAAAAGGTGATGGACACAAATGTCCCAAGTCTGGGGGCATGATTGTGCATACGGTCTACATGGCTTCTGGAAAAGAAGAAAGCCGTGCTTCCGTAGGTCATCGACCACAAACTCGGTCACTGACAAAAGCTCAGGAGCAACAACAAAAGCTCCAAGAGATGCTGAACAAAATGACAACACTTACCGGGCAGAAAGAAAGACCGTACACAACAACCGAACAGCGCCAGGAGCAGAAGACCGATACAGAGTTCTTGCGAAGGGTGCTTGAAAGAAAGGACAAGAAAGCTGCTGAGCAGGCTGCTAACATAAAGCAGATGGCTCTCTTGTTTCAGGATATGGTTGGAATGATGATCTAGCCAGAACCCCCAGCCGAGGATCTGCTGATAATTATCGAGGATGATAGAGGGGAAACATCAAATCCTTTTCTGGCTTTATCGACAGCCAAAGAGGAAATGATATCCTAGGCTGTTCTTGATGATTATATCGCTCAACAAATACGAGCTCATCAAGCTAATGAAGTCGCAGGCCAAATCGTCAGAACTGGGCGACCGTATCCAGGCTTCTATGACTAAATTAAATACCCGCCGGGATATACGATCCCTAAGTTCCATGTAAACAAGGGGACAGGCAACCCACACCAGCACATCGTGTAGTTCAGATCTCTGTGCGGCAACACTGGAGGCGACGAAAAACTGTTGCTTCGCCAGTTCATTGGAAACCTATCAGAGACGGCCTTTGAATGGTACTCGGAGCTCCCAAATGACTCCGTGAGAATATTCACAGAGATGAAACTGCTGTTCACACAGCGGTTTGCCAGCGCAAGCGAGCACACTCCGATCACGGTATTAATCAATGCCAGGGTAAAGCCAGGAGAAACCTGGGTCCAATATGCGATCCGGTGGCAGAGCCTATGGTCTAAGTGCGAACAGCACATCGAAGAATCCCCTGCTGTGGGCATGTTCATCGGGAACCTTGATCCTCAAATGACTGTGTCATAGTTCATGACGTTCTTCAAACCAACAACCTTCCAGGCTCTGATTGATAAACTGGCCTAAATGGGCCACGGGCCTCCTCCTCAAGTAAGGACCCTCGAAACGCCAAGGGTAAAGGGAAAGCGGCCTTCGTTGCTAACATTCAACAACAACCGAGTAGCCCAAAACCGGCTGCTCGCCAAAATAACACACGTCTATGCCTATCCCTGGAAGAAAGGTTAGGATGCGCTTACTCGTTTCCCCATGATAAAACGAGGAGACTATTTGAGTTGGCAATGCATAACAAACTCATCACATTGCTAGACCCACGGCATCCACCGCAACCCGACGACATCAACAACCCTAACTACTGCTCCTATCACAGAATGGTGAGCCACCCTATTGAGGATTTCCACGTCTTCAAGAACTGGGTCGAGGACCAGTATCAATAGGGAAAGTTCGCACTGTCTGAGAACTGGAGGATGAACCTACCATAGAAGCACACTCCCAAAAAGGTGGATGCGCCGGGGGCATCATGCTCGCTCGTAGAAGAAACTCCATAGGAAGTCGTTCTTTCAGCAAAAACCAAAAGAATGCTGAATGATCTACATGCATGTCTGGAAGTCAGGTAGAAAAGCCCACTTGAACCTGAAATCATCGAAGGGATGCTGAAACCGCGTCCCGTACCGAAAGTTGTTGAGAAAGGGAAAAACACCCAAGTCAAGCCTTCAAAGTCTTCGAAGAAAAAGAAGAAGACCAAGAAGACTGTGCAACCTGCCAAGTATGACGACAAGCGCACAGACCTATAAAAGTACATTGACGCGCTGGAGGAGTACAACCAGAAGGCGCAGACACTGGTTACGCTCGAAGAGTTCCTCAAGCATATTCTTGAGGATGAAGATAGTGACAACGATGAGGAAAATGACTCAACAGAAGGCACCAAAGACCGTGTGGCGAGTTGCCACATGGTCTCCCATTCGACGTTAAATGATGAAGAAACTCCCTCGGCATCAGAAAACAACGCGGAGGAACTCGGGGAAGAATTGGCGCTAAAATCCTCGGAACTGCTAGAAGACCCGATCGATAGGCTATTAAACGAAGCCTTTCGAAAAAGCAAAGCTGACCGAGAACGCGAAACAGCCATATACGAAAAGGCTAACCGTCAGCGTCAGGATGAAGAAGCCGCGGTAAGGATGAGTCATAAAGTACTCCAACCAAACCAAAGCACACCTGCCACAAATAAGAGCAGGATCAAGACAGAGAAGCGGTTCGCCAAAGCCCTGTCAATCGGAATGAAGCTGCCATCTCTAGTAGAAAACACTCCCGAGGTTATATGCCTCGATGGAGAGGATTCACATCCAAACTACTGCCTATATCATCAGAGGGTTACCCACCTCACCGAGGAGTGCAATACCTTCAAGAAGTGGTGGCAAGAATATGTTTCTCATCAAAAACACTTCAAGAGGATGAAGCGCGAAGCTAATCGACAGCAAAAGAGTGCGACAGATGCGCGTGAAGAAATGACTGGCAACTGTTGTATGGTTGGTACCAGTTCAGAAGGGAAAAAACCCCAAGTTCTTACTTTCGGGAGTGATTCTGAGGATGAAATACCCCTCCAGCCCTCTCTTTAAAGACTCCACCTCCAAAAAAGAAGAGGAGAAGAATTGTGAGAATATTCAGCTGCGTAGCCCCACGCTGCCTGAAAAGAACCTAAGACCTACAAACAAAGGTTCGAGTAAAAAGGACATAGGGAAAGAAAAAATCCCTGAGGAAATTTCTCTCGACGGTGGAGTTGTCAAAGAGCTCGCAGCAAAGGACCCACCTAGGAAAAATAAGGTGGATTACAATGTCCTAGCACATTTGAGAAAAATACCCTCACAACTGAGCATACTGGATGCTCTCCTCAAGTCCAAAGAGGCACGCGATTCTCTGATCAAGACATTACAAGAGCCTGATCAGTTCCAAACTTTCCTTGCAGAAGAGAAGATAAAGGATGAGCTGGCAGAGGTTCATACAGCTGACATTACGTTCAGCGACGAAGATCTCCTCCTCGGTACGTGCGAACATAACCGCCCGTTATACGTCAACGGGTAGTGCCACGACATCAAAATAGAGAAAATCCTTGTCGACAATGGATCCTCCGTCAACTTTCTCAACGTGAAAGTGCTGAAAGAGATTTGCATGAACGTTCAGCACTTGGCCCGAGACAAAATTACAATCTCCGGGTTTGACTCACAGTCGTCATGGATGCGTGGGTCCGTAATACTGATGTTACGCTTCGGGTTGCTCGTCACTGACATTAAATTTCACGTCATTGATGTCAAGACTTGCTATAATGCTTTTCTTAGCAGGCCCTGGTTGCATGAGTACAACGTCATCCCTTTTACACAACATCAGTGTATGAAGTATTTCAAGGATGGCTTGGAATGCACCGTCACAGGGGTGCTAAATCCGTTCTCCATAAACAAGGTCCAGAAATATGAAGACGCAAAGTACTTCCTACCAAACTTTAAAGATATAGAAAGGTGTCATAAGCTGGAGGATAAACAGAAGTCTGCCGCCACTATCCCGATCTTTAGGAGCGATTCTGAGAAAGATGAAAAAATAGTCTACTCGGGGCAAGCTCAGAAAGAAAACGACAGGCCCGGACCATCTACTCCTATTTTGGTCTTTGGCAGCGACTCTAAGGATGAGGCCAACGTAGCGTTCTCCATCCGCCCGTCAATGCAAACCCTCGACGAAGTAGATAAGAGTCTGCAAATCAAAATAGCTCCGCCTCGGCATTATAAGGAACTTGATGCGCTCCAAACATACAGTGTACAAGAACTACAGGCCTTCTACGTCCCTCTCAAGCGAAGAGGTGAAAATGCGATCCTCTTCTACCAATCTACGGAGACCAAAATAGAAAAAGAAGTCTGGTATGGTGCCGATTTTGCACTCAACAGGCTTCAACCAATTTGTCTACCAAGATACTATATGGAGGGATTGAAAAGGCTGTTAAGATGCCAAGGTGTACCCCTCAAATGGACTGTTTGACAAGCCCATTTCTATAAAAAGATTTAGGATATTCCTGGGACTCAGCGAAAGATGCCTAACGGGAAGATGGAGACAACGGGGCTCGGATACGTTCGGTCCAAGAAACGAGAGTAGTTCCATAGCTGCCGTGTCATAAAAAGCTCCAGCGAAGGGAAAAACGCTCTTCCGAATGGCCGTGACGTTGGAACAGAGCGAAATCCCACTCTAAAGATGTCAAGTCCGTCGCTCGAAGAACAAATAGACAAGCTAATAAAAGAAGCTTGTCGAAAGAAGCCGAGACGATCACAGCTACGAAATGGCCATTTATGAAAAGGGCAGGATGCAACGCCTCAATCAGCAATCTGCGGAGAAGGAAGACTATAATGCTCTTCATCCCGGCCTGATGTATGTCCTTCGCGAAAGGGGAAAATCCCGAAATAAAAGCAAAAAATAGGGCAAAGAACGCAAACAACGTTCGAAAACAACCAAAGCGGATCTATGAAACCATGCAATCAAGAAAAGATCGATTGGAACCCGTCCTTTATAAAGAGATGGATCCGGAATACTATTTCCCCTAAGACAAGACGAGGAAAATATTCAACCTTATCATAAGGCACCAAATGATGACACTCTCCGAATCTCGGCACCCCGAACAAATAAGCGAGGTCCATCATCTGGATTATTGCTCTTATCACCGAGTAATATGCCATCTCCTTGAAGACTGCTTCACTATCAAAGACTGGGTAGAAAACCAGTATCAGCAAGACATGTTCGCTTTATCCGACCAGCTGGAGGGTAACCCCGCCGTAAAAGTATTAGCCAAAGAGGATCTATACCATAAGGATGGGACCTGCTCAACATCAAGAATGGAAGCGAACTCGTACCTGCCATATGATAACAATCTTAAAAGAGGGAAGACACGAGATTATGGATGACCTCCACATGTGCTTTGCAAATGAAGACGTGGAATGAGGTGATCTCAGAGTTTCCACCAGTGCCAAAAGAGCCGGAAGATAGGATACACACCACGGCGGATAACCTAAGAAAATTGACTTAGGGACGGAGAATGATCCGAGACCAACGTTCGTCAGTGAACTACTATCTGAGAACAGGTAGCTACGTTAAAAGACGTGCTTATGCAGTATAAAGGCTGCTTCGTATGGAACTATTCAAAGATGTCAGGTCTAGATCCAAAAGTGGTGGTACACAAACTGGCTATATCGCCGGACATAAAGTTAGTCAAATAGGCACCAAGAAAAATACGGCTCGAACTTGAGATGAGTATCAACATTGAAGTTAAGAAACTAATCGACTCCGGCTTCATCCAAGAAGTCAATATCCTGACTGGATCGCTAACATTATTCCAGTGATGAAGAAGAATGGGACGGTGCGCATCTGCGTGGACTTTCAGGACCTCAACAAAACTTGCCCGAAGGATGACTTCCCAGTACCTGTTACTGAGCTGATGATCGATAACACGTCTACCCCATGATGTCTTCTCCTTCATGGATGGATCTTCAGTATACAATCAAATAAAAATGCATCCTGAAGACCAAAAACATACCAGTTTCCGGACCCCGCTAGGCATATTCTGCTATGCCTTTTGGTTTAAAGAACGCTGACGCTACCTACCAAAGAGCCATGACAAAGATTTTCGATGACCTCATCCATGAGATTGTCGAATGCTACATTGACGACCTTGTGGTAAAGAGCAGATCTCACGAGGAGTATTGGGAACATCTAAAAATAGAGTTCCGACATCTTCGAAAGTATAATCTGAAGATGAATCCTCTAAAATGCGCATTTGGAGTATCCTCGGAACAAATTCCTAGGATTCATCATACGGAACCGGGGTATTGAAATCGACCCTTCAAAGATCAAGGCGATTATGGAAATCCCACGCCGAGAACCTTCAAACAACTGCGGTCTCTTCAAGAAAGCTCGCTTATATCCGGCGGTTCATAGCCAACCTCTCCGGAAAATGCCGTCCCTACAGTCATTTGATGATGAAGGGGACTCCGTTCATCTGGGATCAAAAGTTCCAAAATGCACTAGACGAAATCAAGCATTACCTGTAAAATCCGCCGGCATTGACTGCTCTGGTTAAGGGAAACCCCTTATCCTATATACAACAGCCCTTGAGGGTTCTCTAGACGCGCTATGGGCACAAGCGAACGATCAAGGGAAGGAGAGAGCTCTATACTATTTGAGTCGAGTTCTCCTGGGGGCAGAAAGCAACTACTCCCCCATCGAAAAGCATTTCCTGGCACTGATCTTCACGATAACGAAGCTCAGAAGTTACGCCTTGGCACATAAGGTCTATCTCATATCAAAGGTGGATCCTCTTAAATATCTGATATCAAGGGCCATACTAACAGGAAGTCTTACCAAATGGGCCCTCCTATTGATAGAGTTCTTGATAACGTATCGACCTCTCAAAACAGTGAAAGCCAGGCCATTGCCGATTTTCTCGCGGAGCATCCGATACCCAGCTGACTCCCCCTTAAATTGTGAGTTGCCAGACTAACATGCGTTCGACACAATCGACAGGAGAGAGGTCTTTTTGTCTGATATGTCGCATATCTAGTCTAGGAGTGGTCAACGTTAGACCCCAATAACTGATAATTCATGCCGATGTGAGGCTCATAACGGGTCGAGAAACTGCTGATAACACTTATCAGTAAATCTCTGTATAGCCCTGCCCAGGGACTTTCCTGTTATGGCTAATCGAGCACAGTGCAACATCAACTCCCAATACCGGGAAAGACGAATCCCCTCCTATCGCTCATTGCCTCCATGTGATTCGGGACTGTACCCAAAAGCCACCGTTTTGCACGTTCTTTTGAATATGGTAAGGTGGAAATCAAAGCACGGTGGGAATCACACAAGACACTATGACGATCTCGGATCTACAAACTAACCTGTACCAGTGTCACCGGAGAACTGCTATTTGATGGTAGGTATAATACCAACTAGGAGTTCTCGGCGAGTCCGTTCAGTGTACCCAGTCTCCACTGAGCATCCGTATACCATCTTTGATGTCAAACACCAATAGATGTGGGATCATCCATCCCCATCAAATGGGTCAAGATGCGTATACGCTAGTCTACTCCAGAATATCGATGCCTTGTCTTGATACACCCTCGACTAGGAACTATTTTAGGGTGCACTTATGGACTACCCTTGGCCCCACTAGTATGATCCCCATCATAGTCCTGGTAGTCAAGTACACAACCTAAGCGCTCTATCAACATGTGAGAGCAAGACAACATCATATATACAAGTCAACATGTTAAGATAAAGAGCAACCAAATAGCATACTATCATGTCGAGCAAGAAAGTCCTCCTTATATATGTCCAAGCATCCACTGTAATATACATCCCATGTACAGTAATGGCCTCTAGGGCATACATATAACTAACAATCTCCCACTTGCACTAAGGCCATTTGTTGCAGTATCTCATACCCAACAGTTTAGCAGTGGTTGTAGTATCCTATACTCATCCATCCCAAAATCTCTCAAATAGTATTTGGGGAAGCAGGTCTTGGTGAGTGGATCCGCCGTGTTAACCTCAAAATCTACTCTCCTTACCTCAATCCCTTGGAGATCAACCATCTCCCTGATCAGGTGATACTATCCTCGGAATATATCTGGATCGATGATGGGACAGGTGTTCCTAGGCCAAAGCCACAACTCCATTGCAGTCACAATAATAGTTATTGGACGCACAATGGTAGGAACCTTGTTCATCTTATGAATAAGAAATGTCCAGCCAACCTCTTTGGTAGTATCGTTGGTAGCAATGTATTCAGCCTTTATCCCCTAGTATGCCACGGTATCTAGCTTAGAACTCTTCCAATCATACCATCCCTCCACTAAGGGTAAAGACAATGCCTGTGACTGACTTTCAGTCGAACTTATCACTCTGGAAGCTGGAACCAAGAACTTTCTTTTAGTGCTTCTCAAGTACTTAAGAATGTCCTCCACAGCTGTCCAGTGGTTCTTCCAAGATCCGATTGATTCCTGATCACTATACCTAGTGAGTCATCTACATCTGGTCTGATACATAACATCGCATAATCTGACAGAGTCTACTGCCGAAGCATAGGTTATCTCTTGCATGCGAGCTCTCTCCAAATCAGTCTTGGAAGACATCTTTTTGGAGAGAGTGATTTCTGAGTAAGTGGACGAACCACCACGCTTAGAATCCTCCATACTAAACCCCTTTAGTATGGTGTTAATGTACCTGGATTTGAGAAACTCCCAACATCCACTTAGATCTATCACCATAGATCATAATCCACAAGATGTAGTAGGTATTATCCAGATCTTATATTGAGAATCTCGTGATAAGAAAAGCTTGACCGAGTGTAGCATAGGAAATCATTTCCTATCAAGAGTATGTCATCTACGTACAATATGTGTAATACAACCTCACTCTCTACAACCTTCTCGTATATACAAGGTTCATCTACTATTTTGATGAAGTCAAACTCTTTGACCGCCACATCAAAATAGATGTTCAGTCTCCGCGATGCCTGCTTTAATCTGTTAAGCAATTTTCACATGTTTCCGCTGCTCCCACTGTCTACGAAACCCTCTGGCTATGTACTTATAGACGCTCTCTTCTAAATCACTATTTAGAAAAGCAGTCATGACACCCAACCACCAGATATCGTAGTCATGGTATGTAGCAATGGCAAGTAGGATCCGGATGGACTTAAGCACAGCCATTGGAGAAAAGGTTTCATCATAATCCACATCTGGTCGATGATGAAAACCTTTTACAACAAGTCTAGTTTTGAAAGTCTCAACTTTTCCATCTACACCAAGTAATCTTCTCAAGATATACTTGCTCCTGATGGGAATTTAACCCTTCAGATAGAGCAACCAAAGTCCATACTTTGTTGGTGTACATAGATTCCATCTCAGATCACTTAGCATCCAGCCATTTTACAGAGTCCCTACTCTTGATGGCCTGTTCGAAATTAGTTGGGTCATCATCTCATGATGCAATTCTCGCTCCCACTGTCATAGAGAAAACCGAAGTATCTCTCAAGTGGATGAGGAACCCTACCAGATTGGCGGAGTGGCTGAGATCCGTCGGGAGCTATTGAATCCTCCGGTTCTATCAAATCATCAGTTGTAGTTTGTATAGCTGGAACTTATTCCAGTTCCAACTCATGACCACTAATTTCTTTACAAGAAATTCCTTTTCTAAAAAGGTGGCATGTGAGAAACAAAACACCTTTTGTTCCTCGGTGCGGTAGAAGATATTCCCTGCGAATGCTTGGGATATCCAACAAACTTCCACAGAACTGACCATGCCTCGAGCTTGTCCGTATTTTTCTTTTAGACATAGGCCGGACAACCCAAAACCTTAACTTACTTAAGACATGGGCTCTTCCCATACCATATCTTATATGGAGTGGCAGGCACCTGATTTGGTTGGAACACCATTCAATAGGTATGCAGCTTCTCAAGTGCATAACACCAAAAGGAAACAAGTAACTCAGCAGTACTTATTATAGAGCGCACCATATCTCATAGGGCGCGATACCTCCGCCCCGATACACCGTTGTGCTGTGGTGTATTCGAAGGAGTAAGCTGAGAGAGAATCACATTCTCCTTTTAGGAACTCCGGGAACACCTTGCACAAGTATTCTCTTCTCCAATCACATCGAAGGACTTAATACTTCTACCCATCTGGTTCTTCAACTTCAAGCTTATATTCATTGAATTTCTCAAAAGTTTCAGACTTGTGTTTCAACAGGAACACATGTCCGAATCTTGAGAGATCGTCGATGAATGTAATGAAGTACGAAGAACCAATCTTGGCATTCGTAGACATAGGACCGTATACATCATCATGTATCGTTCCCAAGGTTCAGTAACTCTTTCTCTGTTTCCAGTAAACGGAGTATTGGTCATTTTTTCTTTGAGACAAGACTGGCAAGTAGCATAAGATGAAAATTTGAACAAATTCAAATATTCATCCTTATGTAACTTAGCTGGTCGTGTCGCATTGATATGACCTAGTCTACAATGCCATAAGAAGGATTCGTTCATTTCTGAACTACTCCTCTTGTGTGTGTTCTAGATACTTTGAATTGTGGTTTGATTTAGAACGAATATGCTATTACATAATGCGCCTGATTGAATCAACTCTTAATTCAGGAAAATGTTCACAACATTATCCTCCAATACAGAATTATATCCTTCTTTAACTCAATAAAGAAACAGATGTAATGTTGTATACCAGATTCAGTATCTTATAACATTTGTTCAGAATCCATGTATTAATACAAGGTGATAATTGCCAACTTACTTGGTTGCAACAATTGCACCATTCTCTAACACTTATAGATATATCACCCATTCTCAGTTCTCTACCTTTCTGTAGCCCATGTAACATATTACATATGCGGGATCCTGATCTAGTATCACATACCTAGGACGTAGAAGATACCGAGAAACAGTTCTCGGTAATGAACACACCCGAAGAAGATGCATCATCATGAACTTTCTTCTATTGGGTGGCATGGGAATCCGGATATTCCCCTATTTCCTGCTCATACTTATAACAATTATAAGAAAGAACGGAACAAACGTTCCCTAGCACAGTATAATAAGTAGGTTCGGTCAATAAATCCTTATTATTATCTTGATTAAGGCCTGACGTGGTCGCTACCTGGAGAGAGAGAGAAGAAAACACTTAGCGTATGCTCTTGTAAAGATTAGATTGGTTATTTATCTTATCTAATTGATGTCTCCTACTGCTATTCTCAAATTTTCCTTCAAACCTTAAAAAGAAAATTCAGCCAGGATTAATTGCATTCTACAACTTCGCTAACCGTTCAGCCAGGCCAGTGTCAGTACTTCTGAGGGAGGTTCCTCGTGCTTGCACGGACCTAATTAAAATAAACCTCATTTTCCCAGAGGCGTAGCCCCATTGACACCTTTCTAGACACCTAATGAGTTAGCTAATTGTAAAGTGCAAAACTCTCCCGGGAGCAACTTTTGCTCATAGTGAGTATCGGGATCCAACATCTCATAGAAGGTATGCAATCTCATTGCAAATTTCAACACCTAAAATTCCTGATAATGCTTTTACCCCTAGCAATCTATGACCTTGACAAGGTCAACAAACCATAAATCGCAAGTCAAGTTCAACCCGTACATTTCATGGTTGAATTAAACCCACTCGCACGACCCTTGACAAGGTCAACAAGGCCGAACGACTACCCTAATCCAATCGCATCTCATGCTTTAACAGATAAGCACTAATTAGCTACCGTACACTACGCCTTGACAAGGTCAACAAAAGTAGTACGAATACTAACTATTACTTATCTGAAATGTCGGAGGGCTATGCAGGTTTTTAAGAAAACCATGAGCGTAATGAACTTGATATAGTTGTAGAAACAAGTGATTTATGAAAAGGAGTGTTTTTGAGGTTTTTACTAGTTTTGCTAAAGAGATCACTCCCGGTGAAGGGATCTCGGCTCTTTCCTTATCGAATAAGGTGCATGATATTTCATAAATACCGCTATGCAAAGTAAAAACTAAAAGAAGCAGTCAAAAAAAAACCGAGTGGGTTGTAGCATCTGCTAGTTTTTGCTAAAGAGGTCATTCCCGGTGAAGGGATCTTGGCTCTTTTTTCATCGAATGAGGTGCTGGGTATTCTATAAGGAATACCGCTATGCAAAGCAAAAACTAGAGCTACCATTTTTGAAAATATGATTCTACAACATCTTTTTGGTTTCTTTTCTTTTCATTGATCTCATTAATGAAGTCCCATCATTTAAAGCTTCCTAAGCATCACAGAAAATGAAACGAAAATACAACGTACACTTATGCCATCCACATTCGCCACAATGTCCCGTTATGTACCGTTAGGTTACTTAACTAGCGGCATACCAGGATGGGACTAGCGCGGGTGCAAAACATAAACAACGTCTATTATAAATCTCATATATAATATATAGCCATTCGTCTCAGAATCCACAGTGATCACATCACAGAATATCAGCAGCAGAAGATAACATATGAAATATTGGATATACTAGGAGGTCCGTGTTTTATTTTGAGCCTGTATAAAACACGGATTCCACGGTCGTGATGAATAGCCAAACCCATATCCCTAGACCCCTACGAGAGCATCAAGCAACCCTACCAATTCTAGAGTTAGGAGACCCGGACTCGACTCATCGAGTTGGTCTACAACTGGACTCTAGAACCCGATTACTTGTGCTTCCCTCCTTGGGTCTATCCTAATGCGGAAAAGTAAATAATATACAACAATGGTGACATCAACCTCAACCCGGAAGTGTCCCAATAAAAGAATATTACATACATTGAATTTTACATGAATGAAAATAAAAATTCTCATCTCACATAAAACCCCCGGCTATTCAAAACACGACGATCCAATATAACATATCACAGCAACACATAACATCACATGTCATCAACGTAAGTAAATATGCGTATCCCAATTATCGTTGACATATAGCAACGAAATCGGCGATACTCCACATATCACTTACGGTCGCAGAAAAGAAAATGACAAACTATAACATTTGGAATTCACAATCACCTTAGACATCGTAAACCCGAAATATCACATATTTCGGATTTCATACCTAACTATATGAATTTCATATATTGTATCACATTCCAGGAAAAGCTAGACGATGTTAAACATTCCGATCGAATTATAAACATTCCGATCGAATTAACAAACACCCAAAATTTCCCAAAAAGCTCAACACTTGAGCGTAGTTTAAAAATACTCAGTACATGCCACAGCACCTATGAACCAGCCGTAGAAGGGTCAACCAATGCCTCACATGTGGTACCGCGGAAATACCATAAACCCTAGGGTTTTGTGGCGGTTCTGACGGTCATATAATTGAGTTAAGGTTTCGTTCTTCTAGAGGGTCTACAGTATCGCTTGTATGATTTTCTGAAAGTTTTAAACTAAGGAAAAATCCAACACTTGGAATATTTTCCGGTAAGGGTTAAAGTGGGTATTTGATATCCTTTCGAACTTTTTAATATCGTCTAAAATAACCCGAAAAATTGTTAGAATTACGACTATGAAACACTCCGAGTTGCCTTTGCAGAAAAATAATATCACATGCAAATTTAGCAAAAACAAACAACACCTGAAATCCCAAAACCCAGAGATTAGAACACCGTAAAAATTTCAACCCAAAATTCCACATTGCGGCCGAGGTCGCCGGAATTTATAGCCATGTGGCCGACCATATTCCGAGCTCTGGGGTTCAAATTTGCACTGAGTTCATGTTGCATCTCATACAATATTCTGCAGTTGTTTGAAAAATTTTTAGAGCAGGTTTTCAAATCGACAGAAACTGGGTCTTGGATTCGGGTGTTTTGGAGTTGTTTCGGTTTCGTAATCTAACACAATCCGTCCAATTCTCTAGCTAGGCTCTGATACCACTGTGTAGGGTTCCTATGAACGACATCAAAGTTTCGGGAGGCATCGTCCATGCCATTTTATAAATTTTTGCCGTTTTAAAGAATCCTAAACTAGAATCTTTAACTAGAGAATCATACGAAATAAATTGTAAACTACTTTACAACTAAGTGATTAGAGATTACAACCTTTGTAGTTCAGTCCTTCACTTCTTTAGCTCCTTGTAGTAGTCCATTCGCTCCAAGTTGCGATCTTGCGGATTCTCGAACGGCTCCACAAGAAGAAAGATGCATGCTTGCTTGAAGTCTTCCAAGCCGAAGATGATCTACATCGAGAAGTCACAAACCCAAGCTACCCTCTTCACTAATGTGGGATTAGTGAAGCTAACATCCTATACTAAAGTGCTAATCTAGTAGAGGATGATGAAATAGGATTTTTGCTCACTTTAGAATTACTTTTCTCACTTGTTTTTAAGCTTCTCTCAAAACCTAGAGAGCTCTCTTGAGCTTTAAGGAAGAAGAAGCAAATAATAGATGTGAGAGAGAATGGCAATGGGTGAGAATATATCTAATATATCTCATGTAGAGACTTAACCATGAGTTTAGATAATGGTTGGGTTAACAAATATCTAGTATAAGACAAAACTAGTGGACTAAGTCAATGGGTCTCCAAACTTCATGAAGCTTCATGCCATGTGACAAATTTCCAACTAATAATTGTTTTATTCTAAATAAATAAACCCTACATTATCATTATCATGGTGTAGGTATCATACACCCATGTTGCATGTATCATCAACCATGACACATAAATAAAACACAATTAATATATATCACATATATATCAAGTGTGCACATGTAAGAAATAGAAATGCTTAAGTGATCTAATATTAGTTAATATAAATTAATATATCATATATATAATTATACATTAAATCATTAAATCTATACTTGATTTAATAATCCGGTTATATCTCATATGACCGACTAATATAATTTGTATTAACTTATCGAACCAACACTTGATTCGTTAACCCAGCTATCTCTCATATAACTGTCCGATACTGTATCGACTTACCGAATCAACACTTGATTCGATAACCCGGCTATATCATATATAACCGATCAATAGATTATATTGCGAGAATAGAATACGGTATCATATACTCGTATTAATCTCGGTCCCGCACATATTACATATGTGCTCCTACTTCGTTTTGCCTGAGCCAGTGAAAGCTCTGTGTAGGACTCTAAAGACTCGTCAATACGTCGGCAGTAGGTGATGATCACATCAAGCACCCACAAGCCGTCAGTGGTACTAGCTGGACGTAATGGCTACCCAGGTATTGAACGATCATAAGATCAGCAAGCTAGCCCGCTCTAACTCCTGCAAAAGCCTGTCAGTAACACTATTGTACAGTCCGGTCTTTTCATCTGATATGTCGCATATCTAGTCTAGGGGTGGTCAACGTCAGACCCCAATAACCGATAAGTGGTGCCGATATGAGGCTCATAACGGGTCGAGAAACTACTGATAACACTTATCAGTAAATCTCTGTATCAGCCCTGGCCAGGGACTTTCCTGTTATGGCCAATCGGGCACAGCGCAACTTCAACTCCTAATACCAGGTGAGACGAATCCCCTCCTATAGCTTATTGCCTCCATATGATTCGTGACTGTACTCAAAAGCCACCATTTTGCACGTTCTTTTGAACGTGGTAAGGTGGAAATTAAAGCACAGTGGGAATCGCACAAGACTCTATAATGATCTCGGGTCTACAGACTAATCTGTACCAGTGTCACCGGAGAACTGCTATCTGACGATAGGTTTAATACCAACTAGAGTTCTCGGCGAGTTCGTTCGGTGTACCCAGTCTCCACCGATATACCATCTTTGATGTCAAACACCAATGAATGTGGGATCATCCATCTCCATCAAATGGGTCAAGATGCGTATACGCTAGTCTACTCCGGAATATCGATGCCCTGTCTCGATACACCCTCAACTAGAAACTGTTTTAGGGTGTACTTGTGGACTACCCTTGGCCCCACTAGTATGATCTCCATCATAGTCCTGGTAGTCAAGTATACAACCTAAGGGCTCTATCAACATGTGAGAGCAAGACGGTATCACATATACAAGTCAACATGTTAAGATAAAGAGCAACCAGATAGCATACTATCATGTCGAGCAAGAAAGTCCTCCCTATATATGTCCAAGCATCCACTACAATATACATCCCATGTACAGTAATGGCCTCTAGGGCATACATATAACTAACATTCGGAACGTGATAAAGCCAACCATGCTACCTATGGTAAGGAAATATCCTCCCATAGTCACATTACGGCTGTCAATCAGTAATCAAGAACAATAATATAACTATCTATTTCTAAACATTTTCAATAGCCACAAACGATAAAAGGAAACAGTAACGGAAGCAATAAAGATCCAAGGAATAAGAAGAATGCCTACACCATAAATAAGAACTATATCTGTGGAATGGTCCTTATTTTTTTAAGGATAAATAGGATTAGGATAAATAGGAAAAAGTGCACAATCTCGACGAATTACTTCTGAATAAATCTATGCCACATAATGGATGTCGACTCCCTAAAAAAAGGCCGGTCGATGATCTTGTCGAAATACTCACGATTCTCATATGCTAAAGTCAAGTATCTGAGCCATGCAAGACCTAGACGTCGATACGTCATAAATATCATAGTAATAATAATAAACTGAATAGTGTGCTATATAAGATATCATGTGCAGAATAAAGAATGAGTATAAACAAACAACCGCGGGTGTTATAACATCAGGCTATAGGTATTCAAACATATCTTGTATATCCTAAGGTCTGTGTTTCTAGGTTAACTATCCTACATGTATTTGAAACTAATGAATGTACCCCTCCATGTAACTCAAAAGTATATATCTCGTTACTCTCCAGGTCTATGGATTAAGATGTATGAATCAAGAATGATTCTATTCCGTTACCCCCCGGAACCCCGGATCAAATAGTAAGAATCACGAATGATTATGTTCCGTTACCCCCGGAACCACGGATCAAATAATATCCTTTTAAATTACACTTCAGTTACACTTTTGATTTCACTATTTTCCCAGGTTTCATTTTCCAAGTCAGGTATGACTAATATCTATAATATCAACATAGGAACAGGCAGGTATAGATTATGTCTATCTAGACAACATGTCATGTCCATTAGGACAACAAGTCAGGATTATTGGCATCGGTAAATATCACAGATAAATAGGTACAAGCAAGATAGCAATATCAGTAATAAGATGACGGGTTATAAGTATGTCAAATTGATTTATTAATTTATATAAGTGTTTATTATAACATTATCGTGCAAACATGTCGTGATAAAATACGGTTATCTCGGTGCTGTAAATAGCGTAACAAAATTAAATAAACATATTAATTCCTACATTCGATTAACCAAACTAGAAAAGTTCGTATAAGTTTTAGTTATAGATGTAATTTTGCATAATTTTATAAGCTGTAATTATAAATGTGTTAGTGTTAACTAAGTAATGAAATACGGATTATTTATAAATAAAATTGTAAATTAATAATAAACTACGACACTATAGATATAGATATACGTAAACTAGCATGTAGCAAGTTATAAACTTGCCCCGGTCTTAACGAATGCGAATACGCACACGAGAAACACGAAGCACTACCAAGCTTGCTTGGCTTTGTGATCTCGGTTGCAAGGAGAGGGGGCTGTTAATGATCGAGAACAAGAAGAAGATGATGTCAATGCCAGAGTTGGCTTGGATGCTCGGCTATGAGGTGCTCGGCGATGAAGAAAATTTTTGTAGAGTCGATAACGGCGATGGAAGACATGGTGGTGATGGTGTTCGAGTAGGAATGCTGCTGGTGCTCCGCTGGAGTTTAGGTCAACGGAGATGGTGCCTTACTCGATCAATGGCTGCGATGAGGCGACGACAATTTATGGCAGTGGAGTTCATGGGTATTTTTCTTGGTCGATGAGTTCTTGAGGTGGAGGAAGATGATGGAGATTGCTTTGCCGGTGGTGAGGTTCTTGGGGATTTGGGTTAGGGCTCGGCCACTTGGAAGAAGAAGAAATAGGCGGCGGGGCTTGAATGCAAGGTTGGGTTCTCGATGTTGAGACGAGGAGGTGGAGATGGGTTCGGCTAGGGTTGTCATGGGAGATGGAAAGGAAGAGAAGGAGAAAGGTGGCGACGGTGATGGTTTCAGGTGATGCGAGGGTCTCCAGCGACTGTAAGGTGGCGTAGGGTTCAAGAGTGATTGGAGAGAAGGTTGCATGGAAGGAGGTTGGCGATGCTTGTTGGGGTTGATCAAGCTGGCTGAAGGTTGATAGATTTGGGGTTGTTGGGTCCAAGGCTCGATCGACCGATGCCACGGTTGAAGGTGGAGGTGAGGGTTGTTGGTGTCAAGGGTTGGAGCTCGGTGATGGAGGGTTTCTCAGAGAAGATGGGTTGTAGTGATGAAGATGAGTTTGATGATGACAATGACGATGGAGTCGATGGCTGCAGTGGTTGAAGGAGACGTGGGTTAATCGACGACGATTGGTGAAGAGGTGTAAGCGACCGCGATTGAGAATGAGGGTGCTCGGTGTTTTGGAGAAGAAGAAGAGGTGTGGGTTTTTATTTAAGGAGAGAGAGAAGAGATATATGGGGCAAAGAGAGAGAGAGAGTTATGGTTTTGAATAGGAAAAAATAATAATTATAATGTTTTATATAGTATAAGTTTTCTATATAATAATAATAATAATAATAATAATAATAATAATTATTATTATCATTATTATTATAATAAAAGATATTACCAAACTCCGATCCGTTTCTACTATTTTATGGGAAATATATTAGAAATATTATACACTACGTAGCCTTCTTAAACCATAATCTAAAGGTTACAATAATATATTCTAATATAATATATATCGGTATCTAGGATGTTTAAGATTTAGGCATAATAGATAAAAGTTAATATAAAAATATGAGATACTTAAATAAGGTGATGACAATTAATATATATATAATATCCTTAACGTATAGCTACCAGAAAAATATATGCATATAATTCAAATATTATATATCTGTTATTTTAAATTCACATAGATTTAGTTTACGGATAAATATTAATAAAAGATAATCTAGCAAAATGGTCGGGTCGGATAAACACATCTACTATTTAAACCAATCATAACCCAAATAATAAATAAAACAAAATTTAAAATACTAATTAATATCATACGATCGTGCTAGGGTGTTACACTTGACCTCTTACTTTAGCTCCATTATGTTGTGTTTATGAACATAGCATATATAATATACTCTCCTATATATGCTATTGTATTCATAAATCAAAGCTGGGATTTCTTTTTCCGTAATATCTCAGCGGGGGCATGTTCCCTCGTTAAGCACAACATGGGTCTGCCCTTGTTCATGTGACTTGGGACTAACACTTTCTGCGAGATTTAGTAGGAGTTTTCAAGGAGAGTTTCAAACACCTGATTTATGCTTAGAAATCTTCAACGGAGTGGTAGATCCACATGATCGAGAATATGCTTTCTGAAAATAGTAGTAATCGATTTTCTCTTTACGAACATCTTTTTTGCACGAGGTGGTTTGAAACCAGGAGGGATCAAAGGATCACCTTTCGAGTCCAACTCGTTCGGATTAGAACTTTTCGTAACTGAGTTATTTGAATCAACGGATTCGGATCTTGGTTGACTGATTTAGGATTGTTAATAACCAAAGAATTTGAAAGAGGAAAAGAATATTATTAATGATTGATAAAAAAAACAATCTACAATGTGCCTCTCCATATATAGCCCAAAAGATTAAATCCCAATACAAAGAGATAAAGATAAAAAGATATATATAAGATTTATGCATATCTTAACAAAGATTGATGCATATCTTAATAGCCCCCCCTCAAAATCACGGCGAATCATAAACCGAGAGTTTGGAAAAAAATGCGAGAGTTGGTTACGTGTTTGAGGTTTTGTAAAGAGATCGGCCACTTGATTATTGGAATGGATGTAAGGAAGTGAAATATGTATCCGGTTGTATTCTTGGAGAACTATGTGACAATCCACTTCAATATGTTTAGTACGTTCATGAAAAATGGAGTTTTTAGCAGTACGAATGGCACTCTTATTGTCACAATAAAGTGGAACACAAGAATGAATGGCGATACCCATATCAGCAAGTAAATTACGAAGACATTTATGCCCTGCAGTAGTATCAACCATTGCACGGTACTGAGCTTTAATGCTGGAGCGAGAAACGGTATCTTGGAGCTTGCTGCGCTAGGAAATTAGAAATGTACCTAATAAGACACAGAATCCGATGGTAGATCGATGAGTGTCAGGGTCGTCAGCCTATCCAGCATCAGAGTATGTGTGTAAAGCAAGGTCAGAGCCGGAAGGAAACAACGGTGATCGAGTATGAGTGCCACGAAGGTATCGAAGAATCCCTATGAGAGCTGTATAGTGAACTGACAAAGAAGTACTCATAAACCAACTGAGAACATGAACATCATGTGTAATGTCTGGCTTAGTAAGAGAGAGTTAAATAAGTGCACCAACCAACTCACGATACCGAGTGGGGTTTGGTAGGGTAACTCCATATGTTTGATGAAGCTTCAGATGAAGCTCTATCGGCATATACTATGGCTCATGCAAGAATATCACAAATGTACTTCTGTTGTGACAGAAGTTAGCTATGGAGAGAGTAAGCAACTTTGATCCCCAAGAAATAATGTAAATGTCCAAGACCCTTCATCTCAAACTGCGGCTGAAGAAGTTGCTTTAGATATGTGATAGTTGTTGAGTCATCACCAATGATAATCATATCATCGACATAGATCAAGAGAAGAGCTCGACCTTTGGAGGAAGAGTGATAGAGGAGTGCATAATGAGCAAAACTCTCCGTGAATCCTGCAGTCAGAAGAGTCTGACGAAATTGTTTAAACCGAGCACAGAATACCTGCTTAAGACCATAAACAACACGAGTAGACGATATGCATACCCAGGGGAAGCTGAGACATCAGGAGTAGGCTCCATATAAATCCTTTATGAAAGATCACCATTAAGAAAGGCGTTCTTAACCTCCATCTGAAATATAGGCCAATGACGGGCTGCAGAAACAATAATGAGCATGCGAATGGAAGCGATCTTCACAACATGAGCAATGGTCTCCTCGTAATCAATTCCATATTACTTAGAAAACCCATAAGCCACAAGATGTGTCTTATAACGTTCGAATGATTCGTCTGACTTTGTTTTGATCTTGTAAATCTACTTACAGTTAACGGGCTTGACATCTGATGGTAAAGGAAAAAGATCCCACATGTGAGTATTACGAAAAGTCTGCAATTCTTCCTGTATAGCCTGTTGCCATTCTGGATATTTCATAGCCTCAGTATATGACTTAGGTTCCTGAATAGAATGAATAGCAGAAAGAAAGGATACAAACTAAAGAGAATAATCGTTAGTCATGCAAAATCTATAACGGACAGGCGGCCGTCTATCTCGCGGAGGATTCCGACATGGTGGAGGAGAAATAGCATTCGGAGAAGACGGTACATGCATAGGTGAATACTCAGTCGTCACTGTATCAGTGGAGGAAATAGTAGGAAGCATAGGAGCATTAGTAGGTGTAACAGGAGTCGTGATAGAATCAAGAGACTGTGGAACGAGAGTGTATGTAGGAACAATAGTGGGTGTAACTGACAATGAGGTAGAGGAATCAAGAAAGGACAAATCTATCTCTGAATGAGAAAAACACGACACATTCTCGAAAAATGTGAAGTTTTGAGAAATATGAAGCCGTATAGGGTCATAACATTTGCATCTTTTATAAGTCGGACTGTACCCCATCATAAAACACTTGACTGAGTGAGAAGAAAATTTGTCTCGTTTATGAGAAGGTAGAAGAATGAAACAAACATAGCCAAAGGTGCGCAGAATGGAATCATCAAAAGATATTTTGTAAAGTCTCAAGTATTGAGTGGAATCAGGAAATAAAGAAGATGGAGTGATGTTGATAAGATGGACAGATGTCAACAAAGCCTCGGCTTAATAGGAACGACCGATGAAGAGAGTAAGAGGGCCGTGTATTCTCTAAAATGTGTCGATATTTTTTTCTAGCTATACCATTTTGTTCATGAGTGTGTGGAAAAGATTATTATGGAAGTGTAACATGAGATTTAAGAATGGTTTGCATAAATAATGAAACATACTCATAAGTATTGTCAGATCTAAAAATTTTAATTCATTTTTGAAACCGAGTATAAATCATATTTGTAAATACAGTAGAAATGGAATGAATCTCAGATCTGGCATGCATAAGATAAACCCAGAAATAACTAGAGCAATTATCTATAAAGCAAACATAATATCGATACCAGACATAGACACAATAAGAGCAGGTCCCCAAATATCAGAATGAATCAAATCAAAAGGTTGTAATGAAGTTTTATTATGAGATACAAAAGGTAAAACGGTTTGTTTTGCCAAATGACATCTGGCATTATTATTTAAAGTACTAACACGAAGGGACTGAAAGACTCCAGACTCAGATAAAAACTTAAAACGAGAACTCAAAATATGATCTAAACGACGATACCACAGATCGGAAGAAGCTAAGCCACCTATAGTTTTATTCAAGGTAGGCAAGTGAAGATGCTATAACTGATATAGTCCATTCAATCTATGACCCACCATAATCTTCTGACCGGTGCTCGAATCCTGCACAATATAAGAAGTGGATAAGAAAGTAATGGTGCAAGCAGAATCGGCAATCTGACTAACAGATAACAGATTCATTATCAATTTAGACACATGAAATAGTAAGATTGCCAGGAGAGTGAGTGGTAGATGTGATGTCATCACATTGATTTATTGCAATTGACGAGCCATTAGCAGAATGTATGTATGACATGGGGATAGTAAAAAGTTTGTAAGAAGTGATTTATCAAAATTTATATGATGTGAGGCACCCGAGTCAAATATCCAAAGAATAGAAATACTAGAATTACCAGTTGAGGCAGTGTAGGTAGAAGGTGTTGGAGTTCCATTGACGCTAAGACTCTGTTGAATAATATTCGCAATCTTTGCTATCTGTGCGGGGGAAATGAGCCTGATGAAGTTGTAGTAGAAGCTACTGATGTGGTATTAGAAGCTGCTGAAGACAGATCCGTAGATGCAGCTGGAGGGCGACTGTGATAGCGAGCACTGAACAAGTTTGAGTATTCGTTGGTTTTTACTTAAGTTGGAAGCACTGAGAGATGATGGCCAGGTTTCTTGCAGTAGGTAAAAACTCGTTCGGTACTAAAAGGAGGAGGAGAAGGCAACAGTGGAGCTATGACGGGTCTTGTCTGTGCAGCCAAAACAGTAGTCGGTGGTGCAACAGATGGGCTCGTATCATGAGATCTAGATGATTTCAACATCTGGAGGAGGGTCTCCTCAAAGATTAACTTGGCAACAGCAGCCTCAAACTAGGCAAGGGAACACGACAGAGTATCTGACTGTGTATTCCTTCCAACTCTGGTCGAAGACGCATATCAAAGTGATACAAGTGCTGTAAGTCTATAATGCTCCTTGCCGCGACGACTACGGCCTTGCGAAATCAAAAACTTTAATTTTTACTTGAGCACTATATACTTTAACCCTACAAATCCAAAAAATAAACTAAACAAACTACAAGAGTTTAACTACTATGTAGAGAACTACAACCTTTGATGTCGTGTCCTTCGGGTCTTGTGTAGTCCTTTCATTGAACTCCTAAGGTCCTTAGATCGAGCTTTCGAATTGATCTCCCTGCGTCAAAGACGATCCACCCAAGGATGCCGGTTCAAGCTCTAGCTTCAAAAAAGCAACTAAAAATCATGCTAGGAAGTGATACTTATGGGTGTAGTAGTAGTGTCAAGATGCCCTCTTTTTATTCCTCAAAAACTAAGAGAGAAAATGAGGAAGAAGATGAAGAAGAGATGGCTACTCAAAAAACATTAATGATAATGATACACTCTCTCAAAACTTATCTCTTCATATTCATTTAAAAATATAAATAATGTGAGTGGGTTTGTGACTCACTAGTGTGAGTCACAAGCTCACACACATCTATTTGCAACTAGAAGAGATGATAGAAAAAGAGAGAGAGAGAGGCCACCTCACCTTGGTACACATATACACACATATAAATGTATGTATATAATCAAGTATACCAAAAACCCGTATTTATAATAAATACGTATACCCGTATTTCTACCAAAATATGAATACTATATTTGTATCAAAAATACAAACTATGCGTATTCATATTAACAAACAAATACATGTATTTATATCAAGACACAAATACCCGTATTCATACACATACATGTATTCATATAAATACATATTTGTGTTAAAATATAAATACCTAAAATAAAGCAATATAGTACTAACTCCATATTTGGCTATCTTTCAAACCTGCTAGTATTACTAAATAGTATGATTAAAGCAGGTGTATGAAATACACGTGTTCAATCGAACACCCGAGCGTATCGAAATACGCATACTACACCATTTTGCCTGAACCGGGAAACCCTTTGTATGGGACTCTAAAGACTCTGGCAGTGGGGTTAACCACAAACACGTCCATGGCACTGGCTGTACGTAATGGCTACCCAGGTATCTGTCAAAAGGAAAATCGACAGGAAAACTCGTCCGAGCCCCTACCGAGTCTATAGGTGACATTCTCCGTATAGTCCGTTCTGTTCGTCTAAGAGTATCACATATTGAGTTTAGGGGTGGTAAACGTCAAACCCCTATTAGCGTGATAAATCGTGCCGGTGTAGAACCTAATACAACCCAAGAAACCACTGATGTACCTAGCAATAAATCTCACTAGCCCTGGCTAGGGACCTGTAGTATCGGCCAACTGTACACAATGCAATATCAACTCAGATTTTAATCTCATCAAGAAACTTTTTCAGGTGAGGTTGGCTGTCTGGTCAGCTGTAGGGGACCACGTTCTTAAGATGATCAGCTTTATTGAAGAATTTGCGGACCTTGGGACCACGTTGGAGAACGAGTTATATACAAACTTGATTCTACAGTCTCTTCTTTCTACCTATGCCCATTTTATATTGAATTTCAATATAACCGCAGAAGAAGTTATACTTCCAGAGCTCCTCAATATTTTGAGAAGTGCAGAAGCCAAATGGAAGAAGAAGAAGAAGGCCCTCTGCACTCCTCAACATTTTGAGGAGCTCTTGAAATGTAACTTCCTTTGCTTGTATATTGAAATTCAATATAAACTGGGTATAGATAGAGGGGAGAGACTGTAGAATCAAGTCTGTATACAACTCATTCTCTAACGTGGTCCCAAGGTCCGCAAGCTATTCAATGAAGCTGATCATCTTAAGGACGTGGTCCCCTACAGATGACCCGACAACCAACCTCGTCTGAAAAAGTTTCTTCGAGGTCTCGTATTTTGTGATACGAGATTACTCTCCATATAAATCCTTGGTATGGAGGAAGATGGAAGCTAAGTCCATCTTCTTATGCTATCTCTGGTGTTTATTATCCATAGAGACCAGTACAAGACACTTGGTTTTCGCACAGTCAATATCCCAAGTCTTACGGATCTTAATATTCACGATGGTGGAATCTGGACCTGAGACAGCGGGGGCTTTAGTATTAAGGAGGTAGCCTAGCTTATCATAAGTAATGGCCATCTAGACATTCCTTAGCCAATCTTTATAGTTCGGTCCCGTCAATATATTTTTATCTAATAGTAATTTAAGCCCGGTCATCTTGGTCGTTGTAACTAGGAGAGAGAGAAGAAACACTCAGTATAGATGTTCTTGCAAGTTTAGATTGGTTTTTAGTTTATCTAAACAGGATGGTTTCCAATGTTTTCTCGAATTCTCTTTCAAACCATAAAAGAAGAATTAGTCGGGATTAATCGCACCCTATAATTTTTGCTTTAACCTTTTGGCCATACTAGTGTCGGTACTTCAAGAGAGTTTTTACAACACTTTCGCGATATTCCTTAATTAAATAACCTCTTTTTCTTGGAGGTATTGCCCCGCTAACACTTTTTTAGACACCTACGGGTTTTTTCATTGATTGTAAAGTGAAAATCTCTCGAATAGTAATAGTAATTCCTCACAGTAGGATCGGGATCCAACTATCATTATATGATAACTTTGAAGGAATCCTACCAAAATCATTACACTCCAGAAGGTATATAAAACCAGCAACTTTCCTTTTCCTTTGGAACTCCCGATGTAGTTTTTTCCCCAAGCGCTTATGACCCTGACGAAGGCCAAAATATCATAAGTCGCAAGTCAAGTTCAACTCATCATTATCCTGGTTAACCTACACCCATTCGTACAAACCCTTGACGAAGGCCAAAATGGCTGTACGCCTATTCTAAATTAACGCATCTATCTGTACTACAAATAAATAACCATTACTTACCAATCACTGTGTCTTGGTGAAGGTCAAAATACATAGCTTGAATACTAGTGGATATCTATCTGAAATGACGGAAGGCTACGGCTGGTTTTGGCGAAAACTGCTGGATATAGTGCCCTCAAGTCAATTATTGGATCGCAGGCATGCGATTGCAATGATTGAGGGAGGACTTATACCGGTAGGACAGTCTTACTTGAGATGATAGTATGCTATCTGGTTTGTCTTTATCATCGAGTACATGCATTAGATGACATTACAGATCACTATTACACGTTGATAGAGCCCTTAGGATTCCTGCTTGACTACCGGCAGTATGATGGCGATCATATACGTGAGAGTTGGGTAGTCTATAAGCACATCCTTAAAGTGTCTCTAGTCATGGGAGTTTCGAGACTGGGCATCGATACTCCATAAGTAGACTAGTGTATACAGTCGAGACCCTGACGAGGGGCGGTGGCCGGTCTCACAAGCCATTGGTGTCAGTTCGTTCACCTGAGATGTATACAGGTGCTCATTGGGTTATGAGTACACCGGACGGACTCGCCGGGAACATGCTAGTTGGTATTATACCTTTCGTCAGATAGCGGTTCCCTGGTGACATGTGTATAGGTTAGTCTATCGACATGATATCGTCATTTTTCTCATGTGAGTTCCCACTGTGCTTTGATAACTACCCTACCACGGCTCAAAGAAGTTGTGCAAACAGCTTTTAGTTGGGTACAGTCCCTAACCACATGGAGGCAGTAAGCGGATCGGCAGGGGATTCGTCTCTCCTGGTATTGGGGGGGTGAGATCGCGCTGTGTCTGGAGAGCCATTACACGAAGTCCTTGGCAAAGGCAAGTGAGATTTACTGGTAGGTATTCCAGTAGTATCTCAGGGTGTTCTGGGCTACACTCCGACACAACTTATACCGCTATTGGGGGTCTGACGTTTAACAGCCCTCTAGGCCCGATATGCGATACTCATAGACGAATGGACTGGACTGTATGGATATTTTCACTGACAAGCTCAGTAGGGTTTCAGGATGAGTTCGCTCATCGGTCTTCCTTTTGGTCAATACCTGGGCGGCCGTTACGTACAGCTAGTACCACTGACGTGCTTGTGGTTAAACCCACTGCCAGCGTATTGACGAGTCTTTAGAGTCCCCCACAGAAAGTTTCCCAAGTTCGGGCGAAATGTTGTAGAGTCCGTATGGTTTTATGGCAGGGTTTGATCATATACGTGCACTTGTGCACGGATCATAATCAGACATATCATACTAGTGGGCTGTTCTCCGCCGAAATACGGGAGATGGAACTGCGTAGGCTCGTCTTGCCTGAATTTGGGGGAAGATGCTATTTGGTTTTATCCGTCCACCTCTCCGAAAATGCTAAGTTGATTTATGGCACCGTGTATCGGAGGTTTAGACGGATGCGGCCGTTATAGAAAACTTCGTCAGATTCCCCCTCGTTTGAGGGGTTTTTGATTGTGGGGACGCTCTTCCCTGCAGGCGCAAGCCTCTGCAGTTAATTACGCTACCGTATCGCGGCAACAACTTTCTCTTTCTCCAGATGGTCACTTCGTGTCGTGTGTGTTTGTTTTATTTTTGGTTGCCCGTGGATTGTATACGGAGACTAATTTGTGTTGTCGCCCGTAGGGCGTGGATTAGTCCAAATCCTTATTTTCTTAGATTTGGGTTTTGGGTTGTGTTTAAGGATGCGTTAGTCTCATTTGAGACTAATATCAATTTAAACGTTTGTTAAGGATACGTTAGTCTAATTTTAGACTAAGATCAACTTAACAGGATCATTTAGATCCAACAAAAGAGCATTCGGGCTCTATTGTTTTAGTTTAGGGATGTTACGGTCCAGTTTAAAGACATCATAGTCTGTAAAGTTTAAAGACATCATAGTCTATGAGCTTAAGGACCTCACAGTCCATGCTAGTTTAGAGACATCATAGTCTGTAAAGTTTAAGGACATCATAGTCCATGAGTTTAAGGACCCTACAGTCCGTAGAATGTCTGGTTGTCGGGACCCATCACCTCTCTGAAGACGTTGAAGGATTACAACGACACATATCAGACGAGTGAAGAGATGTACCCTTGAACCAATATTGGTTGAGAGATATGTAATCAAATTTGGGACTAAGATCAAAGATTTATGAGCATATGGGCTCAATTAATCTGAAGTAGAGTTCAGTGGCCAACTTGGGCTCGGCCCATTCGTTTAAAATGTTGGACATTAGGATCAGTCCTTTTTCATTTAACAATGCTGAGCATTGGTCCTGACAACTTTTTTTCTTTTATTTAGTGCTGAGCACTCATTATGGCTCTGTGGCTTTTATTTAAAGAACACTTTATGTTCTCTTAGCGCCTACGTGAGGAGCACGTGGTGCGCTTGGCGCTGTGCACCAATTAATGAGCGTAGAGCGCTTCTTGTGAAATAGCACACACATGAGGAGCACGTGGTGCGCTTGGCGCTGTGCGCCAGTTAATGAGCGCAGAGCGCTTCTTGTGAAATAGCACACACGTGAGGAGTACGTGGCGCGCTTGGAGCTGTGCACCAGTTAACGAGCGCAGAGCGTTTATTGTGAAATAGCGCACACGTGAGGAGCACGTGGCGCGCTTGGCGCTGTGCGCCAGACTTGGAGCGCTGCGGTACTTCTTTAAATTTGGAACACTAAGGCTCTGCAGTGCTGTGCACAAGATTTTGGAGCGCTGAAGCGCTTCTTTTAATTGGAGCGCTAAGACTCTTTTTAGGCAACTCTTCTCTCTGAGAATTAAATTATCTCTTATAAGAGAGTTTGTCTCATGGATCTAAGAACAAAATTCTTATTTTATAGGAGATATTTCAGTCTCTTATGTTTTTGGTGAAAGGCTTTGCCTTTATGGATCTGTGATCCTAAGAGAATTGAATTATTCTCCCCCCTTTTTATAATGAGATGGTATGATCTCTTTGTGAAAGAAAATTTGTCTTATAGATCTATGATCTGGCAAAAGAATTAAGTTCTTTTCTAATGAGATGCTTTGATCTCTTTATTTTATCTTGAAGAAATTCTTCTTCTGTCGAGTGCTTGCTCTTCTCTCTGAACTTTCTCAAAGTTTGTGGGGGGGGGGGGTCCTCTCTATGAGACTTGAACTCTTGGGGCCTTTATATAGTGAAGGCTAATTTGTTGAATCAGTTAAGGAAATGTTTCCTTTGATTGATTTGGGGATTTCCCACCGTTGGATCTTTTGATCCAAGGGCTTCTGATTTACAGAAGGCAATTTTCTTGTTTTTGACAAGTTTGGGAAATTTTCACATTTAGAATTTATTCTGTATTTTGGTGATTTTTTAATCACCATTAGATCATTGATCCAACGGTGCTCTGATTTTCAGAGCACAATCTTTCCTGTTTGGAAAGATTCTGAGGAATGTTTCCTTAACAGAATTTTATTCTAGTCAATCGATGATTTATCATCTCCATTGGATCTTTGATCCAACGGTGGGAACATTTAGTTCCAGCGCTAGCGCTCTTGTGCTTTGCACGTGAGCGCTGCATTAGAGTCTTTGACTCTAGGTGCTTGCGCACTTAGCGCTAGCGCTCTCGTGCTCTGTACGTGAGCGATGCATCAAAGTCTTTGACTCTTAGCGCTGGCGCTGCTGGCGCACTTAGCGCTAGCACTCTCGTGTCTTGCATGTGAGCGCTGCAGCAGAGTCTTTGACTCTCAGCGCTGGCGCATTTAGCGCGAGCGCTGTTATGAAGCGCCGCTTCATTTCAAATTTCAAAATTTGAACAGATTTTTCTCTGATTGGGGGAAACAAATGTCCCTCCATCGTTGCGCTCACGTGGCTCACACATGAGTGCAGCGGTGGCGGCATCTGTGCCATTAGATCAACTTGGAAGTTGAAACGGCTCTCAATGCCTATAAATAGGGCCTTTGGCCCTTAAGATGATCTCTGTTCATCTTCTTACTTTTTTTTTCTGAGAATTATTTCTCCTTCAGAGCATATCTCTTCATCTTAAGAATTTTCTTAGAGACAGAACTCTGTCGAAAATTTAGGTAAAGATTAAATCTTTGAAAGGATTAGTTAATAATCTAGGGTTTCACCTATTAACAGAGCCCTGCTCTTTTCAGATCATAGATCTAAAGAAAACTTTTTTAGGGTTTTGTTAACAGAACTTGGCTCTCTTGAAATCATAGATCTAAAGAGATCTTTCTAAGGGTCTCTTAACCCATTTTTAAAGAAGAACTATTAGAGTTCATTTTGCAGATCTTAAAGATCTCAGAGTTTTTTTTAACTCAATAAAACTTTGCTTTTTAAAGTTTTTGATGGATTATTCCATCTTCTTCGCAGAGCATTGGTCTTGGGGGAGTTTTTATTCCTTCATCATTAATTATGACAGATGTCATATCTGTTGAAGAGCACCGCTCTCAAGGGAGATTTACTCCTTGGCCCGAGGGGCTCTCATTAAATGAGAATCCTTTTAGGATTTCCTCATTTAATGACTGTCTCATCAAATGATGAGGCCATTTTATTAATGATGAGCCATCATCTAGATTGTGTGGGTGCCCTTTGGTCCCCTTTCACTGCATTGCAGTGTGGTACAAAATTAATACCAAGTGCCAGAACTTGAGCTGCAGCATTGACGACTAATTTTTTGCACTTTTTCACGCAGGTACCATGTCTTTCGAAATTTCTTTCCCGTTCGTCCGTTTGGAAAGCGGATTTCCCGAAGCACCTATTGACAGGGAAGTGCTCGCACTGATCAAAGATCATGACCCGGAACAAAAGAATCTTCATTTGTGGGGAACATGGTAAAGTCAAATTATCAGAGGTCGACGGAGCTTCTCTTGCGCAGCACCTTCGGAGCCTATTTCGGTGATCCACTACGCCGAACCACCCCCGATAAACTATACCGTGGAGGAGGTTAACTGGACTTCAGAGGGTCTCCTTCAGCCCTCTATGGCTGCAATACCCGTACAGCCTCCAATGGCTTTGGATACCTTGGGGAGACATATCTGTCAAGGCGAGTCGCGCCCTTAGGGACAACCATATATGATAGGCCTAACTCCTCATCATCCAGCTGGGTAATTGCAATGGGCCCGCTATATTTTGTCAGCCAAGAAGTCACAGCTGCTGAAGCTCGGGTTGTATCCCGCCATTTACGCTTCTCTTTTTCAATATTCTACGCCTCCTGCCTGGTGGGTCAAGGCTTTTCTGGAGCAATGGAATATTCCGACCCACACATTCCTTCTGTTGGATCGAGAAGTCTCAATCTCTTTAGAGGAGTTTGCAGAGGTTTCTGGCTTACTGGTTAGGAGAGAACACTACGAGGAGTTGCTTCCTCCGGACGAGTACGTCTTTGCTGCCATGTCAGTGATGACAAGCCTTACCCCGGAGAACACCATTCAACATCAATTCCTCAGTTTGATTAAGGTGTTGAATATCTACGAGAGCCTTTTTCTCGAATCCGGAGGCCGTAGGGTTAATTTCACAAATTTCATCACCCGTTTTCTCCGCTCAGAAGTCCTGTCGAAGAAAACCACGAAATTTTCCAAACTCGACGATTCTTTTGGTTTTGGTTTGGACAACCAGCCGGCAGCGGAGGCGGATCAAAGGAGTTTCTTTCTCCCCAACACTCCGGTCGTCTCTTTCGCAAAGCTTGCAGCTCCTGGGATCGATGAAGAAGCGTTCTTTTTAGGGTTCCTCGGACTATGGCTAAGCTGGTTTGTGCTTCCGATGCACCCTCACCATATGAGGCCGTCCGCTTTTTATCCAGCTCACCGAATGGTTATTGGGATGTAAGTGGCTGTCAGGGTCGCTGGGTTAGCCCATTTGCATCACGGGCTCAGCTTGGCGGAAGACACTACTGAACCAGGGGTGTAGCATGTGAACTTCTCGATGCATTATTTTATGTCATGGATTGAGCTACATGTGCTTGGCATTTTCAGTGCCCACAAATGGCCTTGCTTCTACGACAAGTATAACTTCCCTCGGATCATGCGGTTAGTTGACGCATCCATTCTAAATCCGACACAGTTGGAGTTGGCATAACCTTTACCGATAAGGTTCTAACCATCGGTAAAGAATCCATAAAAACGATGCAGCCATTGCGGGACATTTTTAAAGACGAAGCCTCTATCTTGAAAGCTCGGGAGATTCTTCATTTATACTCCATCAGGCCGGGCTTTCTCATGTTTAGGCAGAATGATTCGGCATTGTTCATGAGGTACAACCCGCATCGTTTTGCCCAGCAATTAAGCTATAATCAGGGCGTCCCGCTTGAGGCCTTCTTAGCTGAGCCAACTGTTACTGAAGAGGGTATCCAGAGTGCATTGCACCATTTTATGCGGCTGAACACTGGCTCCAATTTCTTTACTAGTGAGCCGAGTTGAGTTCCAAAAGCCCTGAACGTATATGTAGCATGGTACCAGCATTCGATGGGCGCCATTATTAGAGAAGAAAAACGATTATTGCCTGATCACAAGGGCACCGCCCCAGCTGGTAATCCAAACATTTCTCTGAAGCGACGGACCATCGTCCATCCTCCATTTAGAGAAGCCGCTGTGGCTGTGGTACTACGTGCTATACGTGAGCTACCCCTACCCTGTGTGCCTGAAAAAGCGGCAGCTGCGGCGTCTCCTGAGTCCGGTGTGGGCACGGAGATTACAACTCGTCGTCCAAAGATGCCCACCAAGCGCAAGCTTGTGTTATCGGCTGCCGGCGCTCATCCACAGAAGAAAAAGAAGTTGAAACTTTCTGTGGATGTTGTATTTGGCCAAGAGCCCCATGCTCCTTACAGAGAGGGCTTGAGCGAATACGGGACTAATGAAGGTTTATTCATGGCGCCGGATGATATCGATCTGGAGGCTGCTATCGCAGTTTCAGCGCAATTGGCTCGCAATGAGGCAGCGCTGATCACCATTGCTCAATCAAGTATACTTCAGTCTTATCTTTCCATGGTTATTTTAATTACTATGCTTTGACTGACGCTTTCTTCTTCAACAGGTATCTCCGCCGAAGAGGCTCCTGCAGCTTCTCTCAAAACTTTTGAAGAGGAGGAAAGGCTTCGTGCTTTCTTAGGCATTGGTACATTTTGGCTCACTGTGCCTTCATTCCCTTTTTCTTTATGGGTAATCTGACTCTTCTTTTTCATCTTATTGTAGGGACTATCTCGACTCAGGTTATCCCAAGTGCAGTGCCGATCACGAGCGGTGACGCAACGACATCGTTAGCACCGGCCACTGCAGCCACAGCTATCCCTAAGTCGCCACTAGGGGTCTCACAGAAGCAGTCGATGATGGACGTCGTAATCGCGCTGGAGGCAGAACTTGGTTCGGATGATGGTATACCTTTATCGGAAGTCTTTAGGAGGTCAGCTCTCGCGGCTCAAGCTGAAAGGAAGCGCAAGAGGCGTGCAACGAAAGAACGTGATGCCATCTTGGTTGTAGGTGCAGGATCGAGCGCTGCTTCCCCTGTCCCTATTTCTCCAGAGGGTGCTCCGGCTGCCCTGTCTACCGCTCATAGACAGGCGGTACGCGCGGCTCGGGAGGGAATTGAAAGGCCGTCCCAAGGTAACATAACACTGGGTCCTTTTATTACAGTTTGATCTTCAGATTCTCATATATCATACCCTACAAGGCCAAGTCCTGGTGAGGAGGTGGTAGGTGAGATGACGGCAATCACCGAGCCTGAAGTGGCCACTCTTACTCAGGTGTTCGGGACTGCCCCAACTGCCACACTTTCCCCTTACGGTTCCCTGCCATCGCCTGGCATTGCGAATGTCACGACGGCTCTCGTAGAATCGCAGGATGAAGCCACGGGCGGCGAAACCCTTCTAATGGAGGATAGCAAAGCAGTCGCGACGCCTAATGATGCTCTTGTCGCGGTTTAGATTGGCGACTCATCAGGTAGATCTTGGGTCATTGTTTTCCTTTTTATTCCGCAATCCCTTTCAATCTCTTCTGACGGCATTTCTTTTGTTTTTAATGTAGGTGTGGTGAGCGTTGAGGTTGTGCCACCCGAAGAAGCATCACCGGTTGCTACTCTGCCGATCGCCGACCCTTCGCCTTTTCTCGTGTCCTCTCAAATGTTGGAAGGTATGGGTTTGCGATTTGTCTAATTTAAATTGTGGATGTCATCTCCCTTGTACTGACCATGCATCATAATAACCTTACAGGAGTTCTCTTCGATCATCTTTATCAGGTGTTGAACCCACATTTCTCCTTCTAGTCGGAGGTTAGTCTGCCTGCTGGTGTCGGTGAGTACAGTTTTTTTCTTAATCGACATCCTTTCCTTTCTTTTATGGGCAACCCTGCCGTTGTTAACATTAAATTGATTACAACACTACAAATTGAAGGAGGGGATGAGAGAATTGTCGCGCCACCAGTATTCCCAGCTTTGCCACCCGTCATAGCCGGTATAGTAGCCTTCATCGCTCTTGCATCTTCTTTATCTCTTAAGACGATATCTGACTATGATTTGTTTTTGCAGCAATCACACCAACTCCAGCTCCCTTCAAGTCTCATATTCCCATGTCGGTAGGGCCTTTTGCTAAATGCCCTTCTTCTAGGGGGCTTCGAATAGCCTGCGGATGTTAAGCGAGTTCGTTGAGGACCTTGACGCCGAGGCCTTTGTATCTGCTGCAGATTTTGCTGCTGAAGTTAATCACATGTTGGCAATGCTCGTGAACTTCCATAGCGAGGGCGTCGTTGAGTCTTGGGTTAACTACTGCAGGAAGATCGAGGCCTGTCTGCATAAGATTGAGCTCAGGCATCCCGTTCTAGAAATGATGGCTTTGAATTCTTAACGGGCTGTATGGGTTGTGCAGAGCGTTCCCTTCTTCCGCCATTTAGAACAAGAAGCGACCTTGAGGCGTAAGGAACACGAGGAGGCTTCAAGTGAATCTGCCCGGCTGCACGCCCAAGTTGAAGCAAACGCCACGCAATTGAGGGCTGTCTTTGACAATTTGCGACAATGCATTTCGGACGGACTAGCACTAAGGCAAAAGCTCAACCTTCTGGAGCAGGTTACGCGGAATCGCGAAGTTGCTCAACGGGAAATCGATGAAAAACTTTTGTCTGGCTTGCAGCAACGGGCTCGAGTCGAAGCGGAGCTGGCCGTAGCGGCTGACCATGAAAAGGAGTTGAGAGGAGCGTGCGAGCAACTGGCTGACTTATTGAAAACGCCTCCTTCTCAGTAACTACTTTTGTATCAATTAAACATTTGTAATCTTTAAATAACATGTATCCATTTTTTATTCTTTATATGATTCGTCTTGTACTCAATTGAATTCATGAATAAAAGATACACATTTTTTTTTATCTCCCACTGTTGCTTTGTTCTCTTTGCTGTGTTGTTGCCTATATGATTTTGGCAAGTGTGGCCCGTAGATAGTAGGTAGCTGTCCATCTTGGACTCTTTGCAGGATAACGATGGCTTAGGAAACATGTTCAGATCTGCTGCCTAAGACTTTTCAATTTTATGAGCCGTGAGGGTCTCACAAAGATTTTTCTCTCTATGAGTCGAGAGGATCTCGTAGGTGTATTTTCTCCTTAGTAATTGAGAGGATTCCTAAGTGTGCTTTCTCTTGAGAGTCGTAAGGATCTCACAAGAGAATTTTCTTCCTTACAAGTCGAGAGAACTCATAAGTGAATGATGAGTTGACCTGCTCCCGAGTCAAAGCATTGCTTTGACAGGGAGGTTGAGGGTTGACTTTGGCCGTTTTCTACAGGGTCAGGATTGACTTTAGCCGTGTTCCACGGGGTCAGGGGTTGACTTTGGCCATATGGGGTCAAGATTGACTTTAGCCATACGGGGTCAGGAGTTGACTTTGGCCATACGGGGTCAAGACTGACTTTAGCCATACGAGGTCAGGATTGACTTTAGCCATACGGGGTCAGGATTGACTTTAGACGGGGTCAGTATTGACTTTAGCCGTACGGGGTCAGGATTGACTGTATCCGTACGGGGTCAGGATTGACTTTAGCCGCACGGGGTCAGGATTGACTTTTGCCGCACGGGGTCAGGATTGACTTTAGCCGTACGGGATCAGGATTGACGTTAGCCGTATGGGGTCAGGATTGACGTTAGCCATATGGGGTCAGTATTGACTTTAGCCATACGGGGTCAGGACTGACTTTAGCCATACGGGGTCAGTATTGACTTTAGCCATACAGGGTCAGGAGTTGACTCTTAGTTGTCTGTGCACCGCCGAGTCATGGAACTGGGAACTTTGCCGCGGCTCCGAGATAGTCTTTAGGCTTTCTGTGAACCTTCGAGATTTGGAACTAGGGGCTTTGCCATGGCTCCGCTTTGCTGACATTGTGTCTGCTGTAACGAGACGAATATCGAGGTGGTCTCTAGGTTGTCTGTGAACTATCGAGATTTGGAACTAGGGACTTTGCCATGGCTCCGCTTGATTGTTGCGTCCGAATCCTGCTGGAATAAGAAGGAACGCTGTTGTGGGTCTCCAGGCTGTAGGTGTGGCCGTCGAGACTTGGAACTAGGGACTTTGCCATGGCTCTGTTTGTTGACGTTGTATCTGCTTCTGGTTGGAATGAGAAGGAACGCCGTTGTTGATCTCTTGGTTGTAGATGTTGCCATCGAAACTTGGCTCTCTTTCTGATGGAGCCCGGTGGGATGATATGGTTCCCTCTTTTTTTGTGCCCCTGGATTGTATACAGGGATCGATGTGATCTCACCTGTAGGGCAAAAGTTTCATTTTATTATTATTTTTTATTTCTTTCCGCGGTGCTCTATCATTTTAGCTTTTTGTATCGCGAAAGTCGCGATTGCCCAACCATTTCGGCTATTTTTCGCGATGCCCAATCATTTCGGCTATTTTTTTCTTTTTACTCGCTGCTTTTTATTGCGAGTTGCCCAATCATTTCGGCTATTTTGTATGCATATATTTTACTTGCTGATTTTGTTTCAAGTTGCCTATCATTTCGGCTATTTCATATGCATTTATGGCTCGCTGACTTTTGCCACGAGTATGGAACTCAGGATCCGATACCAATTCAGGCATTAGCATCGCTACAACTGAGATATTGTCAGGAGCGAATCATCATTTGCCTTTGTCAGTTCGAGCAAAGATGGCTTAGTAATCAGGGTTAGGATCCTGTCGACTAAGGCTTTTAACTTCATGAGCCGTAAGGGTCTCATAAAGGTGTTTCTCCCTACGAGTCGTGAGGATCTCATAAGTGCGTTTTCTCCTTAAAAAGCGTGAGGATTCTTAAGTGTATGTTCTCTTATAAGTCGTAAGGATCTTACAAGAGTGTTTTCTCCTTATAAGTCGAGAGGACTTGCAACGGTCGTTCACCGTGTGAGCATATCCTTAGCCGCTGGTGAGAATTTGTTGGGGAAATGTTTATTCGTGCCCGTAGATTGTATACAAGGGTCAATATTGAAACGCTTGTAGGGCAAAATCGGGGTGTATGACGGCTTAAGAGCAGCTTCAGATCCCTGTAGCTTAAGGCTTTTGAATCCTATGAGCCGTGAGGGTCTCAAAGGGGAATTCTCCTTACGAGTCGTGAGGATCTCGTAAGTGTGTTTTTCCCTTAGGAATCGTAGGGATTCCTAAGTGTATTGCTCTCTTGTGAGTCGTAAGGATCTCATGCAGGTATTTTTCTCCTTACAGGGTCGAGAGGACCTTGCAAGTGTCTTTTAACGAGATTGCGCCCTTTCTGGTTTTCACAAACTCGCCGGTAGCCCAGCTGTTTTTACTCACGGAGCCCTTTCAGGTTTTCATCCATGCCCATCTCGCTTATGAACGTATTGTTTTTTTATTTTTATTTTTTTCCCTTTTTTTCTATCTTTTTTTTTATTTTTTTTGCGTCGGCCTTGGGATGCTGCGGTCCGTAGTAGTTTATAGACATCTCGGTCAGGCGTAGTATTTCTTCAAGAAACGGCCGTTTATTGTCCTGAAGGGTCTTTCGCCATGCATATCCATGAGCAAGTAAGCCCCACCCTGGTAGACTTTGTGTATGATGTACGGGCCTTCATAGTTCGGCTCGAATTTCCCCCATTTGGCACGATTAGGGATCATAGGTCTCTTGACGACTAGCACGAGTTCGCCTTGGCGAAATATTCTCGGCCTAGTCAGTCTCTTGCATGAGCGCTTCATTTTTGCTTTGTAAGCTTCCAAGTTTTGCTGTGCCATGGGCCGGGTTTCGTCAAGGGCGTCGAGCTCCTAAAGCCGAAGATGAGCATTGTCTTCGTCTGTTAGCTCGTAATGAACTGCCACTCATAAGGAGGGTAGCTCTATCTCCAAGGGGAGCACTGCTTTAGTGCCGAATACCAATGCATACGGCGTTGTGTTTGTGGCCGTTTTGAACGTGGTCCGATATTCCCAGAGAGCTTCATGCAGTCTTTCGTGCCAGTTCTTCTTATTTTTGGACACCGTCAAGATCTTCATCAAGATCTTGTTGAAATCCTCAGCCATACCATTAGCTCGGAGATTGTAGACCGAAGAGTATCTCCAGTGTATATTATGTTGCTGCGCGAAACGGCTGATTTTTTGACTTCTGTAGGCCGGCCCGTTATTGGTGATAATCCGTCGCGAAGTGCCGAACCGATAGATGACGTGTGTCTTGAAGAAATGGAGGATATTCTTCGTCTTCACTTCTCTTAGTGGTACTGCTTCTGCCCACTTGGAGAAGTAATCAGTTGTCTCCAGTATGAACCGATGTCCTCTGGACGATGTTGGTTCAATGGGCCCGATTATGTCAGTTCCCCACATTTCGAACGGCTAGCTAGCCACTGTTGGATATAGCGGATTTGGATGCTGGTGGATAAATACCCCGTGAATCTGTCACGAGTGGCACTGCTTCGCATATTTGAGGCAGTCTTGGATCATTGTGGGCCAATAGTAGCCCATCCTTTTGATCTTCAGTTTGATCTTCAGCCCGGCTTGGTGAGAACCGCAGAGTCTGTCGTGAGTTTCTTGGATGACTCTCCTTGCTTCTTCAGGTCCCAGGCATCTTAGCCATAGAGAATCAAATGATCTCTTATATAGAGTGTTATTGACGAAAGCGAAGGATAGAGCTCGTTTCATGAGTCGATATCTTGAGGACGCATCTTCAGGTGTTTGACGGGATTTGAAGTAGTCTATAAAGACTTCTCTCCAATCCTTATCCTTTTCCTGGTTTTTTATTTGTAGGGCCATTTGCTCGGTCGCTCCCTTTTTTTCGGATGACTCCGGAGATATTTCTGCCGGTGCGAGAACCCGACGGCTTTGCACAACGATCTTTACGTCATCGAGGTTCTCGTCGGCCAGTTCTTTAGCGAGCTTGGCTAATGTATCCGCCTTGCTATTTTCCACTCACGGTATGCTTTCCAGGGCGTAGGAAGGGATTTGAGTCAGCAGTTGTTGCACTCTCTCACTTTACTTTACCAACTCTGGTTTGCACGTTTGATAGTCACCATTTACTTGACTAACGACCGGCTGGGAGTCTCCGTATATGAGGAGGTTTTCAATTCCCATGTCGACAGCGATCTCAAGACCTGTTATCAAAACTTCATATTCGGCTTCATTGTTTGTCTTCGATTCTGTTAAGGAGAAGGCAAAGCGCATTATTCCTCATTGCGGAGTCACGAAGATAAAGCCAACCCCAGATTTGATTATGGGAGAGTTGTGCTTTCGCTTCTCCATGGAAGATGCTCCATCGAAGTAAAGTTCCCATCGGGTATCACTCTCTTCTTTCTCCTTGTCGATCGTGTCAAACGTGTGCTCGTCTGGTAGCTCACAATTTAAAGGTGAATCAGCAGGTATCAGATGCTCAGTGAGGAAGTTGGCGATGGCCTGTCCTTTCACTGCCTTGAGAGGACGGTAAGTTATCGAGAACTCTATTAGGAGGATGGCCCATTTAGCGAGTCGTCCCGTTAGTATGGCTCTTGACTTCAAATATTTGAGAGGATCCACTTTTGATATGAGATGGACCTCATGCGCCAAAGCATAGTGTCTGAGCTTCTTTATTGCGAAGATTAACGCCAGGCAGTGTTTTTCAATAGGGGAGTAGTTGTTTTCTATCCCCAGGAGAACTCGACTCAAATAGTAGAGGGCTCTCTCCTTCCCTTGGTCGTTTTCTTATGCCCATAGCACGCCTAAGGAACCCTCAAGGGCGGTTGAGTACAGAATGATGGGCTTTCCTTTGACCGCAGCGGTCAGTACCGGCGGATTCTGCAGGTATTGCTTGATTTCGTCCAGTGCGCTTTGGCATTTGCGATCCCAAACGAACGGGGTTCCCTTCTTCATCATGTGATTGTAGGGACAGCATTTTCCGGAAAGATTGGCTATGAACCGCCGAATATACGTGAGCTTCCCTTGGAGAGACTACAGTTGCTTAAGAGTTCTTGGCGGGAGCTTTTCCATGATCGCCTTGATCTTCGACGGATCTATTTCGATGCCTCGATGTCGTACGATGAATCCTAGGAATTTGCCCGAGGAAACTCCGAATGCGCATTTCAGAGGGTTCATCTTCAAGTTGTATTTTCGAAGACGTTAGAACACTATTTTTAGATGCTCCCAATGCTCCTCATGCGATTTGCTTTTTACCACAAGGTCGTCGATATAGCATTCGATAATTTCATGTATGAGGTCGTCAAAAATCTTTGTCATTGCCCTCTGATAGGTAGCGCCAGCGTTCTTCAGACCGAATAGCATCACTTTGTAGCAGAATATGCCCAGAGGAGTCCGGAAAGCGGTATGCTTTTGGTCTTCGGGATGCATCTTTATCTGATTGTACCCCGATGATCCGTCCATGAAGGAGAAGACTTCGTGAGTAGATGTGTTATCTATCATCAGCTCGGTGACTGGTACGGGAAAATCATCTTTCGGACATGCTTTGTTAAGGTCCCGAAAGTCCACGCAAATGCGCACTGTCCCATTCTTCTTCATCACTGGGACAATGTTGGTGGTCCAGTCGGGGTATTGAACTTCTTGGATGAAGTAGGAATCGATTAGCTTCTTGACCTCGGCGTTGATGCTCATTTCAAGTTTGAGCCGCATCCTTCTTGGCGCTTGTTTGACTGGCCTGACATCCGGAGATATTGCGAATTTATGCATAGCTATTTCTGGATCCAGCCCTGGCATTTCGGAGTAATTCCATGCGAAGCAGTTTTTATACTACATGAGCACGTCTTTGAGCGTAGCCACTTGTTCTTTAGAAAGCATCTTACTAACAAATGTAAGCCGCGGGTAATTTACCGTCCTTAAGTCGATTTTCTTTAGGTTATCTGCAGTAGTATGTATCCCATCTTCCAGCTCTTTTGGCGCCGGTAGAAACTCTGAGATCACTTCATCATCATCGTTTTCGAAGCACCAGGAGAGGTCATCCATATTTTCGGACACTCCTCCCGTCAGCATTATTACGTGACAGGTACGAGATCGTTTCCAAGACCGATGTTGATCTGGTTCTACTCTCGCTGCATACGTAGCTTTCGGTTCATGCTTCTGTGGCGGGGTTACCCTCCACCTGCTGCATAAAGCGAACCTGCTTTGCTGATACTGGTCTTCTACCTAGTCTTTGAATATGAAGCAGTTTTCAATAGGATGCCCTATCGCTCAGCGATAGGAGCAATATTTCGGGTGATGGACTTCGTTTGCTTGTTCGGGGAGCCTGGTCTCCGGGAGTTTCATCATCCGATGTTTCATGACAAGGTCGAATATCTTCCTTGCCTTGTCTTGAGGGAAGGAGTATGCTCGACCCATCTTTTTCGTTAGAGACGGATTCCAGCTGACCTTTTCTTGATCATATGGCTTTTTGGATCTGTTTTGCCGTTGTCGGATTTTCTTTCCACTCTTTGACTTGTTTTCGCCTCTGCGCCGAGCTTTTTTCTCTTCTTGGGAATGCATGGCGGGCTGACAGTGAAGGGCATTGTCATTCTCTGTAACTTGCTGAAGAAGGCATCGCGTTCTGGCTTTCTCGTAAATGGCTATTTCACGGTTGTGGTCATCCCAGACCTTTTGACTCGCTTCTGTTATTAGCTTATCCATCTGTTCTTCGAATGATGGACTTGGCACTTTCATGGCGAGACTTTGTTTTGGTTCAGGGTTAGTGTCTTCTAACAGAGCATCTCCTTCTTTATTAAAGTCATGTATAACGTAGCAGCCATGGAATCGTTCCCGTTTCTTGGATTGAACATATCCAAGTCCGATCATTTCCATTCTCCCGTTGGGCAATTTTCGCTGTGTTCCGGAGGTGTTCCAGATCCTGTTGTAGAACAGAGCTTGTCGAGCAGTCTGTTTGAAGGGTACGCCTTGGCGCCTCAACAGCCTTTTTAATCCTTCTGTGTAGTATCTAGGAAGACGGATGGGTTGGAGCCTGTCAAGTGAAAAATCGGCACCATGCCAGATTTCTTTCTCCACTTTGGTTTCCGCGGATCGATAAAAAAGGATCGCCTTTTCATCTTTTCGCCTGGGAAGGATGTAGAACGTCTACAGTTCTTGCACACTGTAGGTATAAAGTGCGTCGAGCTCTTTGTAATACCGTCACGGAACCATGGCGATCTGCAAACTCTGATCATCTCCAATAAAGGCTTGCACTGATGGACGAGCCGAGAATACTACGTTGACCTCATGTTCAGAGTCACTGCCAAAGACCAGAATAGGGATAGATGGTCCCGGCTTGTTGCATTGGGGCGGTCCTAAATAAACTATCTCTTCCTCCTCCTCGGTATCGCTCTCGAAGACCGGAATAGTGGTGATAGCTTTCTGCTTATTCTCTGGCTTATGGCACCTTTCCGTGTCTTCGAAGTCTGACAAGAAGTATTTTGCATCTTCGTATTTTCGGACTTCATTCATGGAGAATGGGTTTATCTCCCCCGTTACGGTGTACTCGAAACCGTCTTTAAAATACTTCATATAGGGTTACTAGGCACTCTCACAAGGGTCTATAAGGCATCAACCATGCCCGATTTAAAATTTAGACGTGCCGAACAACCCTAACCAAGATCTTAGACTAGAGATTAGGCGAAACAAAGCATGTAAACAACTTTACATCTAAGAGTTAGGGATTACACCTTTGTAGTCATGTCCTTCACTTCTAAAGCTACGTGTTGTGGTCCCTTCGCTGCGATCATCAAGTTCCCGAACTCTAGAGAGGCTCAACGAAGAGAAAGATGCAAACTTGCTTCCAATCTTCGATAACTAAGATGATCTAACTTGAAGTTTTTTTCACACAAACTCTCACTCACTAATGAAGTGAACACCCTAATCTAATTGGCATGAATAGATTAGGATGATGAAGTAGGAATTTAGCTCTCATTTATTTTCTTAATCTCACACATTATCATCACTTCATAAAAAGCTAGAAAGTTTTTTATCCAAGGAAGAAGATGATCAAGTCCTTTGTGATGAATAATGAAATCTTGTTATAATTACAAATGCAACCATGGTTTAGTCAAGAAGGACTTAACCATTGTAGAGATTTGACTAGGGTTAAAGGGTGTGGGTTGGGTTAGGAAGTATCAAGCAAAATATCTAAACAAAATATCTTTGCAAGAAACAAAATAAAAACTTCTAGAAGCTTCTAGAAAGAGCTAACCCAAATCAAACCCTAACCATGTTTAATCTCCACTAATCATGTTGCATTAGTAATCATAACTTATTACAATATTATATATCACATATATAATATATGTTTTTAACAAAAGAAAATAATACAATTAAAATATATCGCATATATATCAATGTATTACCCGAGTGAGAAAAAGAATCTTTTAGTGAGCTTATATTAGTTAATGTAATTTAAAATATCAAATATATCATTATAAATTAAATTATCGAATCAACACTTGATCCGATAATCCGGCTATTTTACAAATAACCGACTAATATAATCTGTATCAGTTCATCGAATCAACACTTGATCTGATGACCCGGCTATATCACATATACCCGGCCGATATCTCATATCACGAGAATCTAATACGGTATCACATACACATATTGTTCTCGGTCCCGTACATATCAAATATATGCTCCTACTCCATTTTGCCTGAGCCAGGAAACCTCTGTGTAGGACTCTAAAGAATCGTCAATACGCCGGCAGTAGGTGATGATCATATCAAACACCCACAAGCTGCAAGCGGTCAGCAAGACGTAATAGCTACCCAGGTATGGAGCAATCAGAAGATCAACAAGCAAGCATATACATTCTCCCGTGAATCCAACCAGTAACACTCCCGTGCAGTCCGGTCTCTTCGTCTGATATGTCGCATATCTCGCCTAGAGGTGGTAAATGTCAGACCCCAGTAGCTTGATAAGTCGTGTCGATATGAGGTCCATAACAGTTCAAGAAACTACTGATAACACTTACCAGTAAATCTCAGCAACCCTGGCCAGAGATTTCCAGTTATAACCAATCGAACACAGCACAACATCAACTCCCTATACCGGGAGAGACGAAACCCCTCCTATCGCTCATTGCCTCTATGTGATTCGGGACTGTACCCAAAAGCCAGCTTTTTGCACGCCCTCTTGGACGTGGTATGATGGAAATCAAAGCACAGTGGAAATCACACAAGACTCTATGACGATCTCGGGTCTAGAGACTAACCTGTACCAGTGTCACCAGAGAACTGCCATCTGACGTGAGGTATAATACCATCTGGGAGTTCTCGGCGAGTCCGTCCAGTGTACCCAGTCTCCACTGAGCACCCGTATACCTTCTCTGATGTCAAACACCAATGGATATAGGATCATCCATCGCCCATCATATGGGTCAAGAAGCGCATACGCTAGTCTACTCTGGAGTATCGATGCCCTGTCTCGGTACTCCCACGACTAGGAACATTTGAAGGATGTACTTGGAGACTACTCTGTCCCCACTAGTATGATCTGCATCATAGTCCTGGTAGTCAAGTACTCATCCTAAGGACTTTATCAACATGTGATATAGAGACAATCAAAGTACATGTTAAGATAAAGGGTAACTAGATAGCATACTATCATGTCGAGCAAGAAAGTCCTCCCTATATATGTCCCAGCATCCACTACAATATACAACGCATGTATAGTAATGGCCTCTAGGCCATACATATAACTAACAATCTCCCACTTGCACTAGGGTCATCTGTTGTAGTATCTCATACCCAACAATTAGCTGTGGTTGAAGTATCTCATACTCAACCATCTCATAAAAGTCTCTACTGGGAAATAAGCCTTTGTGAGTGGATCCGCGCTGTTGTCCTCTATGTCTACTCTCCTAACCTCGATCTCCCTGGAGATCAACCATCTCCATGATCAGGTGATACTGCCTAAGAATTATATCTGGATTTCTGATGGGACGGGGGTTCCTTGGCATAAGCCACAACTCCATTGTCACATAATGGTAGGAACGAAGTTCATCTCATGAACTTATATATATCCAGACTGCCTCTTTGGTAGCATCCTTGGTAATGACGTATCTTGCCTTTAATCGTCTAGTAAGTCACGGTATCTAGCTTGGAACTCTTTCAACATACCATCCTTCCACTGAGGGTAAAGACAATGCTTGCGACTGACATTCAGTCGTCCTTATCACCCTGGAACCTTTCCAGTGATTCTCCCCAGGATCGATTGATACCATCTCACTACAACTAGTGAGAATCATAACATCCAATTAGATCTATCTCATAGATCCATAACTCAGGATTTAGGAGGTATCACTTTGATCCTATATGGAGAATCTTTGTGATAAGAGAAGATTGACCGAGCGTAGCATAGGAAACTCCTTCCGTATCAAGAGTATGTCATCCACGTACTCTACGAGGATCACCACCATACTTTCTACTACCTTTTTGTATATACAAGGTTCATCTACCATTTTGATGAAGTCAAACTCTTTGACTACCACATCAAAACAGACGTTTCAACTCCGTGATGCCTGATTTATCACATAAAATAACTTACTCACGTTTCCGCTGCTCCCACTGTTTACGAAGCCCTCTAGCTGTGTACTTATCGACGCTCTCTTCCAAATAAATATTTAGAAAAGCAGTCATGACACCCAACCGCCAGATATCGTAGTCATGGTATGTAGCCGTGGCAAGTAGGATCTGGATGGACTTAAGCATAGCTTTGAAAGTCTCAACTTTTCCATGTACACCAAGTAATTTTCTCAAGATATACTTGCTCCTGATGGAGATTTAACCCTTCAGATAAAGCAACCAAAGTCCATACTTTGTTGGTGTATAAGGATTCTATCTCAGATCGCTAAGCATCCATCCATTCTTACAGAGTCCCACTCCTGATGGCCAACTCGAAACTAGTTGGGTCATCATCTCATGATACAATCCTCGCTCCTACTGTCATAGAGAAACCGAAGTACCTCTCAGGTGGATGAACAACCGTACCAGATCGGCGGAGAGGCTGAGGTTCGTTGGAAACTATTGAATCCTCCGGATTTACCAAATCATCAGCTGCAGTTTGTATAGCTGGAACTCCTTCCAGTTCTACCTCATGACCACTAATTTCTTCACAAGAAATTCCTTTTTTCACAAAAAGTGGTATGCCGATAAATAAAACATCTTTTGTTCCTCGGTGTGGTAGAAGATATTCCCTTGCGAATGCTTGGGATATCCAACAAACTTCCACAGAACTGACTTTGCCTCGAGCTTGTCCGGATTTTTCTTTTAGACATAGGCCAGACAACCCCAAATTTTAACTTATTTAAGAAATGGGCTCTTCCTATTCCATATCACATATGAAGTGGTAAGCAACTGATTTGATTGGAACCCTATTCAATAGGTATGCAGCTTCACAAGTGCATAACTCCCAAAAGGAAATAGGAAACTCAGTAGTACCCATCATAGAGCGCACCATATCAAATAGGGTGTGATTGCTCCGTCCCGATACACCGATGTGCTGTGGTGTATACGGAGGAGTAATACTGAGAGAGAATCTTATTCTCATTTAGAATAGTCCAGGAATCCCGTGCTTAAGTATTCTCCTCCTTGATCTCATCAAAGGACATAATACTTATACCTGTTTTTGGTTCTCTACTTCTTACTTATATTCTGTGATTATCTCAAAAGTTTCGGACTTGTGTTTCAATAGGAACATATGTCTGAATCTTAAGAGTGTTAGTTATATGTATGCCCTAGAGGCCATTACTGTACATACGATGTATATTGTAATGGATGCGTGGACATATATAGGGAGGACTTTCTTGCTCGACATGATAGTATGCTATCTGGTTGAACTTTATCTTAACATGTAATCTGATTGTCTCTATGTTACATATTGATAAAGCCCTTAGGAAATGTACTCGACTACCGGGACTATGATGAGATCATACTAGTGGGGCTACGGTTGTCGACGAGTACATCCTATAACTGTTCCTAGTCGAGGGTGTATAGAGACAGGGCAACGTACACCAGAGTAGACTAGCGTATACGCATCTTGACCCATATGATGGGCGATGGATGATCCCATATCCATCGGTGTTTGACATCAAGGATGGTGTACGGGTGCTCAGTAGAGACTGGGTACACTGGACGGACTCGCCGAGAACTCCCAGATGGTATTGTACCTCACGTCAGATGGCAGTTCTCCAGTGACAATGGTACAAAGTAGTCTGTTGACCCGAGATCGTCATAGAGTCTTGTGTGATTCCCACTGTGCTTTGATTTCTATCATACCACGTCTAAGAGGGCATGCAAAAAGATGGCTTTTGGGTACAGTCCCGAATCACATGGAGACAATGAGTGATAGGAGGGGATTCGTCTCTCCCGGTATAGGGAGTTGATGTTGTGCTGTATTCGATTGGCTATAACTGGAAATCCCTGGCCAGGGTTGCTGAGATTTACTGGTAAGTGTTATCAGTAGTTTCTCGAACTATTATAGACCTCATATCGACACGACTTATCAAGCTACTGGGGTCTGACGTTTACCACCCCTAGGCGAGATATGCGACATATCAGACAACGAGACCGGACTGTACGAGAATGTTACTGATTGGATTCACGGGAGATAGTACAGGCTTGCTTGTTGATCTTCTGAGCACTCAATACCTGGGTGGATGTTACGTTTAGCTGACTGCTTGCAGCTTGTGGGTGTTTGATATGATCATCACTTACTGCTGGCGTATTGACGATTCTTTAGAGTTCTACACAGAGGTTTCTTAGCTCAGGAAAAACGAAGTAGGAGCACATATGTGATATGTGCGGGACCGAGGATAATGCGATATGAGATATCGTATAATATTCTCGTGATATTTGATATCAGCCGGGTCATCGGATCAAGTGTTGATTCGATGAATCGGTACGGATAAATATTAGTCGGTTATATGCGATATAGTCGGATTGTCGGATCAAGTGTTGATTCGATAATTTAATGTATAATAATATATATGATATATTAAATTACATTAACTAATATTAGCTCACTAAAAGATTCTTTTTCTCACTCGGGTAATACATTGATATATATGCGATATATGTTAATTGTATTATTTTATTTTGTTACAATAAATATTATATATGTGATATATAATATTGTAACATGATATGATTACTAATGCAACATGTTTAGTAGAGATTAAACAAGATTAGGGTTTGATTTGGGTTAATGCTTTCTAGAAGTTTCTAGAAGGTTTTTCTTTTGTCATGAAAAAGATATTTACAAGTGACTCATCTTTAACCTAACTCAAACCCTACACCCTTGGTTAATTCTCTACAAAGGTTTAGCAACCATGGTTGCATTATTGATCATTATCTTTTCATTATTCATCACAAAAGGATTCTAATGATTAATCATCATCTTCTTCTTCTTCTTCATTCTCTTTTCATGGAAAATGTTTTCTTGATTTGATTTTGTGATGAAAAATGAGTGAGAATAAGAAAATAAAAGAGAGCAAAAATCCTACTTCATCATCCTCATCTATCCTTGCCATTTAGATAAGGGTGTTCACATCATTTTATGAGTGTTAGCTTGTGTTAATGAAACTTCAAGATAGATCATCTTTGTTATCGAAGATCGGAAGTAAGCTTGCATCTTTCTCTTCGTGGAACCTCTCGAGAGTCCGGAACACGATGATCGCAGCGAAGGGACCTCAACACGGAGCTTAAGAAGTGAAGGACTGGATCTACAAAGGTTGTAATTCCTCTCACTTAGTGTTAAAATGTTTAACATGCTAGTTTTCACCTAATCTCTAGTTTAAAGATCCGGCTTTGGGTTGTTCGGCACGGCTAAATTTTAAATCGGGCATGGTTGATGTCTCGTAGACCCTTGTGCGTGTGCCTACAATCGCTACAGCGGTATCAGAGCCAAGCTAGAGCTTTAGGCGAAATCTAGACGAAGTTTAAAGTCCGATCGAACCCCGAAACCCTAGTTTTTACCATTTTCTGGAAATTTTTCAAAACTGTTGATTATTTCACATTAAAAATGCTCATAAAATTCAGCAGGGTATTATAGGAATTATGGTGAAAAAGACTTTAACTCCTTCATAGTGCCGCAGAACCGCGGCCATAGCCTACCTCAGGCGGCGGTTCCGCGGCCAAATTGTAGGATTAAATTTTGGTTTTCACACAGTAACTTCGTACGTACTTCCTGATTGTTTTGGGATATTTTTATTTTACTCAAGTGTTGAGTTTTCTTAGTTGTATTGGGGACTCGTTGAATCGATCGGATAATTTAACTTCGTTTAAGTTTTTTCCGGATAATTTTAGAAACTGTTAAAAAGTTCGAATGAAATCAATAACTCACTTTTTCCCCAGTCGGAAAATTTTTCAAAAGTTAGATTTTTTCTCGAGTTTGAAACTTTCTAAGTCGTGCAAGTAACGCGGTAGACCCTCTAGAAGAACACAAACCTTAACTCGATTATGTGACCGTCTTGAACTGCCTCTAAACTTTAGGGTTTGGGGCAGTACGGCGTTGCCACATGTGAGGCATTGGCTTGACCCTTCTACGGCTGGACCATTGGTACTGTTGCATGTGATGGATATTTTTTGAACTCCGCTCAAGTGTTGAGCCATTTGGGAAATCTTGGGTGTTTGTTTATTCGATCGGAAAGTTTAACACTGTCTATTTATCTGGAATGTGATACAATATTTAGAATTCACAAGTAGTTATGAGATAACTAATTTGAATGTTATAAATCTAGCAGTTCAGTCTCAATTGATCAGTTGCCACGGAATTTTGATGTGATCAAAAGTCCGTCGCAATCACATAGCGTACGCGGATACTCGCTGGGTAAACTTAACAGACAGCCACGCCCCATAGCCCCGACCAAGTGACTGTAGGAGAACCCCGTCGCCAAAAGCATCCGTTCGGGTGCTCGCGGCAGCGGTGTTCCGCCTTAGTACACTTCGTCGACGGTATCGGGGGTGCGGCCGTCTACTAAAGTTTGCGACGAGCATTCGATCAGGATGTCGGGAATCTTGTTGAATTGCCCGACTTGATATTGAAAAGAGTTTTCGATAATGAGACTAAAATGCGGGGTTTATAATTATTAGGCATGCGATGTCTAAGGAATTCATTTGGTTAGGCATGCGATGTCTAAGGAGGTTGCGGATTCCAACTGTTGTAGTTTTACACTTTCTTTTCTGTGACCGTAAGCATAGTATGTGGTGTATCGCCGGCTTCGTTGCTATACATCAACGACAATCGGGATACGCATACTTGCTTACGTTGATGATATGAGATATTATGTGTTGCTGTGATATGTTATATTGGATCGTCGCGTTTTGAATAGCCGGGGGTTTTATGTGAGATGAGAGTTTTTCATTTTCATTCATGTAAAATTCATTTGTATGTAATATTCTTTTATTGGGGCACTTCCGGGCTGAGGATGATGTCACCATTGTATATTATTTACTTTTCCGCATTAGGTAGACCCAAGGCGGGGAGCATAAGTAACCGGGTTCTAGGGTCCAGTGGGAGGCCATCTCGAGGAGTCGAGACCGGGTCTCCCAACCCTAAAATTGGCAGTGTTGCTTGCCGCTCTCGTAGGGGTCTAGGGATGTGGGTTTGGCTATTCATTGCGACCGTGGAATCCGTGTTTTATACAGGCTCGTGTTGAAAACACGGACGTCCTATTATATCCAATATTTCATATATGTTCTTCTGTTGCAATGTTCTGTGATGAGATCATATTACTGCCTGAGACGAATGTTTATATTATATATATGAGATATATATTATATATTGTTGATTTCGTTTCATATTTGATGCTTGTGAAGAATAATAAAATGGGACTTCATTAATGAGATTAATGAAATAAAAGAAACCTAAAGATGTTGTAGAAACTTGCTTACAAACTGGTAGCTCTAGTTCTTGCTTTACATAGTGGTGTTCCTTGTAGAACATCCAGCACCTTATTCGATAAGGAAAGAGCCGAGATCCCTTCACCGGGAGTGACCTCTTTAGTGAAACTAGTAGATGCTACAAACTCGGTTTGTCTTTTGATTGTTTCTATAGTTCTTGCTTTGCATAGTGGTATTTATGAAATATCCAGCACCTTATTCGATGAGGAAAGAGCCGACGATCCCTTCACCGGGAGTGACCTCTTTAGCAAAACTAGAAAAGACCTTAGGAACATTCCATTTAAAATCACTCGATTCTACAACGATATCAAGTTCATTACGCAAAAGGTTTTCTTAAAAACCTATCGTAGCCCTCCGTCATTTCAGATAAGTTCTTCTTAGTATTCGTGCTACGTTTGTTGACCTCCGTCAAGGCGTAGTGTGCGGTAGCTGACTAGTATTTATCTGCTTATGCATATGATGCAGATTGGATTAGGGTAGTCGTGCGGCCTTGTTGACCTCCGTCAAGGATCGTGCAGGTGGGTGTAATTCAATCAGGAAATGACGGGTAGAACTTGACTAGCAGCCTATGGTTTGTTGATCTCCGTCAAGGTCATAGGACGCTAGGGGTAAAATATTTTTGGGAATTTCAAGCGTTGAAATTTGCAATGAGATTGCATACATTCTATGAGATAGTTGGATCCCGATACCCGCTGCGAGTAAGAGTTACTCCTGGGAGAGTTTTACACATTACAATTAGCCGATCAAGTTGGTGTCTAGAAAGGTGTCAACGAGGTTACGCTCCTGGGAAAACGAGGTTTACTTTAATTAGGTTCGTGCGAAAGCACGGGGGACCTCCCTCAAAGTACCGGCATTGGCCTGGCTGAAAGATTGGCGAACTTGTAGCGTGTAATTAATCTCGACTAGTATTTCCTTTTAGGGTTTGAAGGAAGATTTGACAAAAACAGTGGGAGACATCCTGATTAGATATATTAGATAACCAATCTAATCTTGCAAGAGCATATACTGAGTGTTTTCTTCTCTCTCTCTCCAGGTAGCGACCATATCACGCCTTAATCAAGATAATAATACGGATATATTGACCGAACCCGCTTGTTATACTGAGCTGGGGAACGTTGGTCCCGCTCTAACTTATAATTGTTATAAGATAGAGCAGGAATTTGGGGATTACCAGAATTCCCGTGCCGCCCAAACGAAGAAAGTGCATGCTGATGCATCTTCTTCGGGTGTGTTCATTATAGAGAACTATTTCTCAATGTCCTTTACGTCCTGGGTATTTGATACCGGATCAGGATCCCATATATATAATATGTTACATGGGCTACAGAAAGGTAGAGAACTGAGAACGGGTGATAAGTTTCATGAGATAGAAACGGTGCAAGTGTTGCAGCCAAATCTGTTGGTCACTATCATCCTGTATTACCACAATACATTAATTCTGAACGAATGTTATTAGATACCGAACCTGATATACAATATCATATCAGTCTCTTTATTAGTAAAGAAGGATATAATTTTGTATTGTTGGATAATGTTTTGAACATTTCCTATATCAAGAGTTGATCGGTTCAGGCACGTTATCTAAAAGTATTGACGTTCTAAATCAAACTACAGTTCTTAGTATACAGAACACACACAAGAGGAAGAGTTCAGAAATGAACGAATCCTTCTTGAAGCATTGTAGACTAGGTCATATCAATGCGACCCGACTAGCCAAGTTACATTTAGATACATATTTAAATTTGTTTGAATTTACATCTTTTGAAACTTGCCGGTCATGTCACAAAGATAAGATGACCACAGCTCTGTTTATTGGAAACAGAGAAAGAGTTAGTGAACTTTTGGGATTGATACATGCTGATGTATGAAGGTCCCCTGTCTACACATGCCAAGAGTGGTTCTTTGTACTTCATTACATTCTCTGATGATCTCTCAAGATTTAGACATATGTTCCTGTTGAAACACAAGTCCGAAACTTTTGAGATATTCACAGAATATAAGTTAGAAGTAGAGAACCAAAAACGGGTGGAGAATACTTGAGCACGGAATTCCTGGACTATTCTAAAAGAGAATGAGATTTTCTCTCAGCATTACTCCTCCGTATACACCATAGCACGATGGTATATCGGGACGGAGCAAAGCACCCTATGTGATATGGTGTGCTCTATGATGAGTACTACTGAGTTTCCTATTTTCTTTTGGGAGTTATGCACTTGAGAAGCTGCATACCTATTGAATAGGGTTTAAATCAAATCAGTTGTCTACCACTTCATATGTGATATGGAATGGGATGAGCCCATATCTTAAGTAAGTTAAGATTTGGGGTTGTCCGGCCTATGTCTAAAAAAAAAATCCGGACAAGCTCGAGACAAGGCCAGCTCTGTAAAACTGGAAGTAGTTCCAGCTATACAAACTGCTACGGATGATTTGGTAGACCCGAAGGATTCAATAGTTTCCAACGAACCTCAGCCTCTCCGCCGATCTAGTAGGGTTCCTCACCCACCTGAGAGATACTTCGGTTTCTCTATGACAATGGGAGCGAGGATAGCATCATGAGATGATGACCCAACTAGTTTCGAGCTGGCCATCAGGAGTGGGACTCTGTAAGAATGGCTGGATGCTTAGTGATCTGAGATAGAATCCTTATACGCTAACAAAGTATGGACTTTGGTTGCTTTATCTGAAGGGTTAAATCCCCATCAGGAGTAAGTATATCTTGAGAAGATTACTTGGTGTACATGGAAAAGTTGAGACTTTCAAAGCTATGCTTAAGTCCATCCAGATCCTACTTGCCACGGCTACATACCATGACTACGATATCTGGTGGTTGTGTAACACCCGAGTTCATTTATACCAATTCCAGTTCTCGTAGTTCTTTATTCGTGATATTCTTGATTTAACATATTGTGGGTACAAATGATATTTTACATTTTACTTTGCTTTCGACCCGACCCGCTTGCTTGAACCTGTTTAATTCTTGTTTATAGATTATCTTGACTTGTTGCTTGGACACGGGTATCTCATGATTAGTACATGCGGACATTTTACCTGGTATCGTATCTTTTATCATATAACATTCTAGGTGACAGAAAATAATTTAAAATTGCATAACATGACCTGCTTGATTCCCCTAACCCCGTGGCAGCGTCCGCGCATCTTGTTCTCGTCCCGTTCAGTGAAACGGACGTGTTTGGATGGCTACGCGCATGTATGTGCATCCGTTCTTGGGGGTATGCATTTTCTTTAACTGGGCATTCATTTTGAAATTTGGAAGTCGTTTATATTTTTAATATTTTAAATATGAATTTTTGGACCCGAGCCGGGCGTGTTTTGGAGTAGGTTTGTATTTGCCAAAATCTCAAAACGGACTAATATTATTTTCCTTGTATATATATATAAACTATTATTATTCATTTAACTAATTTATATTATTAAATCAATCCTATACTAATTGTTCAGTTAATATATATATTATATTTTTAAAGTTAAGAAAATCTTAATGTGATCTGTCTCTCTCTTTCTCTCTCTCTCTCTCTCGTCTCTCCCTCTCTCTCTCTCCGCATTATATATGTGTATATATATATTTTAATCACATTTCTCAAAAAAAAAAAAGATTTCACTGTTATTTTTCCCCACGTTCTTCTTCTCCTTTCCTCTTTAAAAATTTTCCCTCCTCGCGAAAACCCTAACCCATGCCCGCGCCCTCGCCTATGCTGCCGTCGCCTCCTCCAACCCTTCACCTTCGTCGTCATCGTCTCGCACCGACGACCTCCCTCACCACTTCCTCACCCTCATCCCTACAACCGCCATCACCTTCTTTCCCCGACGAACCCATCATCGAGCACACAAAGAAAACCTGACCCTCTCGCTAGAGCTCCGACCCCGACGACCTCTTGCTCTCATCATCGTGACCACCTCCTCTCCTCGACCCATACCTCTCCTCTCATTCGGGCAACCTAACCCCGACCACTACAAGAACCCGCGCCTGCAACCCTGCCGCCATCTTCTCTCATCACCGGCCGCCGTCGCCCACAACGCCGACCACCTCGTCGGCCTTCCCTTCATCACCACCATTACCTTTCTTCTTCCATGCACACCCCAACACCAAGAACCCGCAACCCCGCTGCCCTGCATGCAACCACGCCGGAAAACCCGTCAACGTCGTCACCCTCTCTGTCCTCGACTTCTCTGAACCCTTGATCCAACTCCAGAACATCCAAACCAGATCGCGTCCAGATCGTGCCCAGACCGCGCACCAGATCGCGTCCGTATCGCGTCCAGACCATACACCAGATCGCGTCCGTATCGCGCCCAGACCATACACCAGATCGTGTCCAGATCGCGACTAGACCCAATATCATGTCGTACCGTTTCACACACCGTATCGTGTCATGTCGCACCAAGCCGCCTGCATATCGACCTTTTGAGGCAAGTTTACTTTGCTACATGCTACATTGCATTTTGCATCTATTTTAATAAGTATAATTATTGAATCGATAACCGTACATTTATATAGTTTATTCTGTATCTACTTGCATATCATATTACATGTTCCAGTTTGTTGTTCTATTAGTACACATGCTTGTTTTGTATACCCATGCTTATGCTAGTTGATTGTGAGCACCCACATGATATCTTGTACACCCTGACATGACTTGTTACACCCATTACTTGACACGACATGGTACCGTACCTGACATGACATCTAAATACACTACTCGACTTGACCTGATGTACCATGGCTTTACCTGTTACCTGATCTTGTGTCTAATGCCAACAAACCTGACATGTAGTCCTTACAGACCGTTCCTGTTGTCTATCCAGACAAGCCTGTACCTACCTGATCCTGTGTTGGCATTAGTTCTTGATTACTGAATACCTGACTTGACACACATAAGTTGGGGGTATGGGGAAATCAATGATGAAACCTGACTTGTAACTCGACAGTTGCTTGCTTTTACTGATCAGTTTTTGAGGCCAGGCCTGCCTCGTGATGCTGCTGCTGACATCGTTGGTCTGTATCTTTTTCCTTTTAGTGCCTAGCGGCACGTCTCGATTTCAGCCCGAGAGTCTTAGACCGTGGTCTCGGGCATTCACGGGATACTATTGAGTTATATCGATAATTCATCAAATTGATTTCAAAGACTTGAGAGTAGATAACCAACAGACCAGTTTAGTTTACTCACTGCACACTACCTTTCACTGCCCTGATTTATATTGCTGTACACCTTTTTTACTATTTATGATTATACTTGCATGTCTTGCTATCCTGTTTACATATTATTTCTTGATGTTATGACGCGCTGACGTCTGGGTTTTGCATGGCCCAGATTCTTCTATCTTTATTGCAGACTGATCAGGAGTATTACCGCTGTCAGACCGAGTGGTGAAGATCCTGTCGGTATGCAGTTTTACTTTCCAGGTGTTTCATTTATTGTATCTCTTGCTTCCGCAGATTATCATTTCTCGACTCATTTATTCTGGCTCATGGACATGTACTAGATAGTCTAGTTTACTTTCTTGTTCTTGATATCTCTATAGCCGTAATGTGACTGTGGATGGATTTTTCCTATCCACAGGTAGCATGGTTGGCTATGTCACACGCCCATCTTAGCGTACTCTGGGAAGCGGGGCGTGACATGGTTCTTTTGGTATCAGAGCCATAGGATATAGGTTAATCGGATTTGATTCTTTTGTAGTTGGGTATTGGACCCAATACACGAATCAGAATACTCATGATTAGGAACATGTCCTGCTACCTTGTTATCGTGATTCTTGAATCATATCCTTCTTTTATCCTTCGCCTTGACGATATGCAAACCACTTTGCATCCCGACTTGAAACCTTTTGGTTCTCTATTGTTTCTCCCCGTTCCTTGATTCTAATACTAGGATTTGGGCGACTTGAGTGGAGTTATGTAATTGTACCCATGAACTGCAGTATGGTTACAATGCGGTACTCTATTTAAATAACTTGGAGTCCTAGTCTTGATTCACTTCCTTATTCCATGATCGTTATAATATCTTGCTTCTCTCGGTTTCATTGCTTGCCAGTTCTTGTTTTATCGCCAGCTTGAATTATGTTTACCGTGCTTAATCCTCTTCAGTATCTTGACTTCGGATGAAGTCATCTCGGTATCTTACTTGTTCTTCTTTCCCACATTAGAATTATCCAATTCTGGTGCATCCCTTGGTTGTTGTGTCTTGGGAATGGATTTTCGCGGCATTATCCACGCTTATATTGATGGTAAGGAAAGGAAAGTGATTCTCCAGATTCCTGGACATCCGGAGTTTGTTTTGCTGGAGGAAGCAGTTCTGTCGGGCCAGTTGAGTTTAGGGCTAGGCAAACAAACAATATTCTGTCGTAGATGGAGGTATTAAGGGAGAAGCGCCTGCCATAGTTCGAGAATTCATGGACGTGTTCGAAGACACCTCGGGTTTACCGCCGAAGCGAGACGTGGAGTTCGCGATTGATTTTGTTCCTGGTACAGCGCTAATCTCAAAGGCGTATTACCCGATGGCACCAGTGGAGTTGGAAGAAGTCAAGAAGTAAGTTGCCGAATTGCTAGAGAAGGAGTGGATTCGCAGCAGCAACTCACTTTGGAGAGCTCCAGTTCTTCTAGTAAAGAAGAAAAATGGCACAAGGAGGATGTGCATCGATTATCGAGAATTAAACCGGGTGACTATTGAGAATAAGTACCCGACCCCTCGCATTGGTGAATTATTCAAGCAGCCTAGTAGCGCGAGGGTATTCTCGAAGCTGGATTTGCGATCCGGATATCATCAGGTCCGAATTATGTCAGAGGGTATTTGCAAGACCGCGTTCAGAACTCGGTATGGACATTACGAGTATTGGTGATGCCCTTCGGAGTAACGAATGCACCAGCAATATTTATGGACTTGATAAACCGAATCTTTTTCCATTCTTGGACCAGTTTACAGTGGTGTTCATTGAAGATATTCTGGTCTACTCGAGGAGTATTGAAGAGCATGCGGAACCCTTGAAGATCGCACTGCAGACATTGAGGCAAGGAAGATTGTATGCAAAGATGGGCAAGTGCGAGTTTTGGCTTGATGAAATGAAGTTTTGGGGCACGTCTTATCCGGAGATGGAATCACCGTTGATACTGAGAAGCTTGCAGCAGTTCAAGATTGGCCGATTCTGAAGAACGTTGCTGAGATCAGAAGCTTCTTGGACTTGCCGGGGATTATGGAAGGTTCGTGGAGAATTTTGCTCGTTTGGATGAGCCTTGACCAAGCTTACGCGCAAGGAAGTACCGTTTGTATGGACGGATAAGTGTGCGTCAGCTTTTGAGGCGTTGAAGAAGAGGTTGATAACGGCACTTGTTTTAACCGTGCCAGACAGTTCTGGAGGATTGGTGATTCACAACGACGCATCTGGGAAAGGATTGGGATGTGTTTTGATGCAGCAAGGGAAGGTTCTAGCTTACGTGTCAAGACAGTTGAAGACCCATGAGAAGAATTACCCAACTCAGGACTTGGAGCTAGCAGCGGTGATTTTCGCTTTGAAGATTTGGAGACACTACTTATTGGGCGAAAGGGGCGAAGTTTTCACCGATCATAAAAGCCTAAAGTATGTGTTCACACAGAAGGAGCTTAATATGAGGCAGCGTAGATGGTTGGAGCTGATGGCTGACTACGATCTTGATCTTAAGTACCATCCGGGGAAGTTAATGTTGTGTCGGATGCGCTTAGTCGGTTACCAGCAATTCGGATGTTGACTGCACAAAAGGAACTTATTGAAGACTTTCGGAGATTCGAGTTGGAGATCGTGCTACCGCATTCTTCAGGACAATTGATGTCGCTGCAAGTACAGTCGTCATTGATCAACAGTATTAAAGTAGTGCAGTTACAGGACCCAAGATTGCAAAAGTTTCGAGAACAGATTGAAGCTGGACTTCGAACGGACTGGTTGGTAAAGATTGTTCATTGCGATATGGTAGCCGTTTGTGTGTGCCAAAAGGAGACATTCGCGAAGGACTTATGAAGGAGGCACACAGCTCAGCATATTCCGTACATCCAGGAGGCACGAAGATGTACCGAGATATACGACAGCATTTCTAGTGGGAAGGTATGAAACGGGAGATTGCTCGCTTTGTAGCAAGTGCTTGGTGTATCAGCAAGTTAAAGCGGAACATCAAAGGGTTGCTGGTTTTTTGCAACCACTTCCGATTCCTCAATGGAAGTGGGAACATATAACCATGGATTTCGTGACGGCTCTACAGCGGAGTCCAAAAGGCAACAATACAGTTTGGGTGATTGTTGATCGATTGACCAGGATAACTCATTTCATCCCATTTCGAGTTGGTCAATTAACAGATGTTTTGGCAGAGCGGTACATGCAGGAGATATGAAGATTGCATGGAGTACCGGTGAGTATCGTGTCCGACCGTAACACTCGTTTCTTATCACACTTTTGGAGGAGCTTACAGGAAAATTTGGGGACTCGATTGAAGTTTAGTACAGCTTATCATCCTCAGACAGATGGCCAGTCGGAGAACGATCCAAACTCTTGAAGACATGTTGAGAGCTTGCATGTTAGACTTCAAGGGTTCATGGGAGGATCATCTACATTTAGTGGAGTTTTCTTACAATAACAGTTTCCAGGCGACTATTCAGATGGCTCCATTCGAAGCTTTATATGGTCGCAAGTGTCGTTCACCTGTTTGTTGGGACGATATTGGAGAACGAAGATTGTTGGGACCATATTTGGTGGTACAGACAATTGAGAAGTTACTATTATCCGGAATCATATGAAAGTAGCACAAGACTGACAGAAGAGTTTGGCAGATATATCGAGAAGACCTCTAGAGTTTGTCGTTGGTGATTTGGTATTCTTGAAGATATCACCGACTAGAGGGGTGATCCGTTTCGGAGGTCGAGGAAAGCTTAGCCCTCGATTCGTTGGACCTTTTGAGATCTTGGAACGTGTTGGAGAAGTGGCTGATCATTTGGCGTTACCGCAATCCTTGGCGATGGTCATGACGTGTTTCTCATACCTCAACCCCGTAAGTATGTTCGAGTTGAAACACATGCGTTGGATCATTCGGAGCTAACCGTACGTGAAGATTTTACTTTTGAGGAACGACCGATGTCGATTGTGGATCGAAGGGAAAAATTTCTTAAGAATAAGGTTATCCCTCTTGTATTTTTTTCTTGGGGTAATCGCGCACATGAGAGTCAACTTGGGAATGAGAAGATGAATTCCGACAGAAGTTTCCCCAACTATTCTTGTAGTTTCTTGATTGTTTATCCTTTCTTGTTCTTGGAATTTCGAGGACGAAATTCTTTTTGTAGTTGGGTATAATGTAACACCCGAGTTCATTTATACCAATTCCAGTTCTCGTAGTTCTTTATTCGTGATATTCTTGATTTAACATATTGTGGGTACGAATGGTATTTTACATTTTACTTTTCATTCGACCCGATCCGCTTGCTTGAACCTGTTTAATTCTTGTTTATAAATTATCTTAACTTGTTGCTTGGACACGGGTATCTCATGATTAGTACATGCGGACATTTTACCTGGTATCGCATCTTTTATCATATAACATTCTAGGTGACAGAAAATAATTTAAAATTGCATAACATGACCTGCTTGATGCCCCTAACCCCGTGGTAGCGTCCGCGCATCTTGTTCTCGTCCCGTTCAGTGAAACAGACGTGTTTGGATGGCTACGCGCACGTACGTGCATCCGTTTTTGGGGGTATACATTTTCTTTAACTGGGCATTCATTTTGAAATTTGGAAGTCGCATATATTTTTAATATTTTAAATCTGAATTTTTGGACCCGACCAGGGCGTGTTTTGGAGTAGGTTTGTATTTGCCAAAATCTCAAAACGGACTAATATTATATTCCTTGTATATATATATATATATAAACTATTATTATTCATTTAAATAATTTATATTATTAAATCAATCCTATACTAACTGTTCAGTTAATATATATATATATATATATATATATATATATATATATATATTATATTTTTAAAGTTAAGAAAATCTTAATGTGATCTGTCTCTCTCTCTCTCTCTCTTGTCTCTCCCTCTCTCCCTCTCCGCATTATATATATATATATATATATATATATATATATATATATATATATATTTTAATCACATTTCTCAAAAAAAAAAGAGATTTCACTATTATTTTTCCCCACGTTCTTCTTCTCCTTTCCTTTTTAAAAATTTTCTCTCCTCGCGAAAACCCTAACCCATGCCCGCGCCCTCGCCTACGCTGCCGTCGCCGCCTCCAGCCTTTCACCCTTGTCGTCATCGTCTCGCATCGACGACCTCCCTCACCACTTCCTCACCCTCATCCCTATAACCGCCATCACCTTCTTTCCCCGACGAACCCATCACCGAGCACCCAAAGAAAACCTGAACCTTCTCGCTAGAGCTCCGACCCCGACGACCTCTTGCTCTCACCATCGTCACCACCTCCTCTCCTTGACCCATACCTCTCCTCTCATCCGGGCAACCTAACCCCGACCACTGCAAGAACCCGCGCCTGCAACCCTGCCACCATCTTCTCCCATCGCCGGCCACCGTCGCCCACAACGCCGACCACCTCGTCGGCCTTCCCTTCATCACCACCATCACCTTTCTTCTCCCATGCACACCCCAACACCAAGAACCCGCAACCCCGCTGCCTCGCATGCAATCTCGCCGGAAAACCCGTCAACATCGTCACCCTCTCTGTCCTCGACTTCTCTGAACCCTTGATCCAACTCCAGAACACCCAAACCAGATCGCGTCCAGGTCGCGCCCAGACCGTGCACTAGATCGCGCCCAGACCGCGCACCAGACCATACACTAGATCGCGTCCGTATCGTGCCCAGACCGTGCACCAGATCGCGTCCGTATCGCGCCCAGACCGTGCACCAGATCGCGTACGTATCGCGCCCAGACCATGCACCAGATTGTGTCCAGATTGCGACTAGACCCAGTACCGTGTCGTGCCGTTTCACAAACCGTATCGTGTCATGTCGCACCAAGCCGTCTGCATATCGACCTTTTGAGGCAAGTTTACCTTTCTACACGCTACATTGCATTTTGCATCTATTTTAATAAGTATAATTATTGAATCGATAACCGTACATCTATATAGTTTATTCTGTATCTACTTGCATATCATATTACATATTCCAGTTTGTTGTTCTATTAGTACACATGCTTGTTTTGTATACTCATGCTTATGCTAGTTGATTGTGAGCACCCACATGATATCTTGTACACCCTGACATGACTTGTTACACCCATTACTTGACACGACAAGGTACCGTACCTGACATGACATCTAAATACACTACTCAACTTGACCTGATGTACCATGGCTTTACCTGTTACCTGATCTTGTGTCTAATGCCAACAAACCTGACATGTAGTCCTTACGGACCGTTCCTGTCGTCTATCCAGACAAACCTACACCTACCTGATCCTGTGTTGGCATTAGTTCTTGATTACTGAATACCTGACTTGACACACATAAGTTGGGGGTATGGGGAAATCAATGATGAAACCTGACTTGTAACTCGACAGTTGCTTGCTTTTACTGATCGGTTTTTGAGGCCAGGCCCGCCTCGTGATGCTGCTGCTGACATCGTTGGTCTGTATCCTTTTCCTTTTAGTGCCTAGCGGCACGTCTCGGTTTCAGCCCGAGAGTCTTAGACCGTGGTCCCGGGCATGCACGGGATACTATTGAGTTACATCGATAATTCATCAAATTGATTTCAAAGACTTGAGAGTAGATAACCAACAGACCAGTTTAGTTTACTCACTGCACACTATCTTTCACTGCCCTGATTTATATTTCTGTACACCTGCTTTACTATTTATGATTATACTTGCATGTCTTGCTACCCTGTTTACATATTATTGCTTGATGTTATGACGCGCTGACGTCTGGGTTTTGCATGGCCCAGATTCTTCTACCTTTGTTGCAGACTGATCAGGAGTATTACCGCTGTCAGACCGAGCGGTGAAGATCCTGTCGGTATGCAGTTTTACTTTCCAGGTGTTTCATTTATTGTATCTCTTGCTTCCGCAGATTATCATTTCTCGACTCATTTATTCTGGCTCATAGACATGTACTAGATTGTCTAGTTTACTTTCTTGTTCTTGATATCTCTACAGCCGTAATGCGACTATGGAGGGATTTTTCCTATCCACAGGTAGCATGGTTGGCTATGTCACGCGCCCATCTTAGCGTACTCTAGAAAGCGGGTCGTGACATCATGACTGCTTTTCTAAATGATGTTTTAGAAGAGAGCGTCTATAAGTACACAGCCAGAGGGCTTCGTAGACAGTGGGAGCAGCGGAAACGTGTGCAAGATGCTTTATAGGATAAAGCAGGCATCGCGGAGTTGGAACATCTGTTTTGATGCGGTAGTCAAAGAGTTTGACCTCATCAAAATGGTAGATGAACCTTGTATATACAAAAAGGTAGTAGGGAGTATGGTGGTGATCCTCGTAGAGTACATGGATGATATACTCTTGATAGGGAAGGAGTTTCCTATGCTACGCTCGGTCAATCTCCGTTTATCACAAATATTCTCCATATAGAATCAAGTTGATACCTCCTAAATCCTAGGTTTTGAATCTATGAGATAGATGTAATTGGATGTTAGGATTCTCACTAGTTGTAGTGAGATGGTATCAATCGATCCTGGGGAGAATCACTGGAAAGGTTCCAGGGTGATAAGGACGACTGAATGTCAGTCGCAGGCATTGTCTTTACCCTCAGTGGAGGGACGGTATGTTGGAAGAGTTCCAAGCTAGATACCGTGACTTACTAGACGATTAAAGGCAAGATACATCGTTACCAAGGATGCTACCAAAGAGGCAGTCTGGATATATAAGTTCATAAGATGAACTTCGTTCCTACCATTGTGTGACAATGGAGTTATGGTTTTGGCCTAGGAACGCCCGTCCCATAAGAAATCCAGATATAATTCTTAGGCAGTATCACCTGATCATGGAGATGGTTGATCTCCAGGGAGATCGAGGTTAGGAGAGTAGACACAGAGGACAACAGCGCGGATCCACTCACAAAGGTCTTTTTCCCAGTAGAGACTTTTATGGGATGTTTGAGTATGAGATACTTCAACCACAGCTAATTGTTGGGTATGTGATAGCACAACAGATGGCCCTAGTGCAAGTGGGAGATTGTTAGTTATATGTATGCCCTAGAGGCCATTACTGTACATACGATGTATATTGTAATGGATGCTTGGAATATATAGGGAGGACTTTCTTGCTCGACATGATAGTATGCTATCTGGTTGAACTTTATCTTAACATGTACTCTGATTGTCTCTATGTTACATGTTGATAAAGCCCTTAGGAAATGTACTCGACTACTAGGACTATGATGAGATCATACTAGTGGGGCCACGGTAGTCGACGAGTACATCCTATAACTGTTCCTAGTCCAGGGTGTATCGAGACAGGGCATCGATACACCAGAGTAGACTAGCGTATACGCATCTTGACCCATATGATGGGTGATGGATGATCCCATATCCATCGGTGTTTGACATCAAGGATGGTGTACGGGTGCTTAGTAGAGACTGGGTATACTGGACGGACTCGCCGAGAACTTCCAGATGGTATTTTACCTCACGTCAGATGGCAGTTCTCCGGTGACACTGGTACAGAGTAGTCTGTTGACCCGAGTTCGTCATAGAGTCTTGTGTGATTCCCACTGTGCTTTGATTTCCATCATACCACGTCCAAGAAGGCGTGCTAAAAGGTGGCTTTTGGGTACAGTCCCGAATCACATGGAGGCAATGAGCGATAGGAGGGGATTCGTCTCTCCCGTTATAGGGAGTTGATGTTGTGCTGTGTTCGATTGGCTATAACTGGAAATCCCTAGCCAGGGTTGCTGAGATTTACTGGTAAGTGTTATCAGTAGTTTCTCGAACTGTTATAGATCTCATATCGACACGACTTATCAAGCTACTGGGGTCTGACGTTTACCACCCCTAGGCGAGATATGCGACATATCAGACGACGAGACCGGACTGTATGGGAGTGTTACTGATTGGATTCACGGGAGATAGTACAGGCTTGCTTGTTAATCTTCTGAGCGCTCAATACCTGGGTGGCTATTACGTTTAGCTGACCGCTTGCAGCTTGTGAGTGTTTGATATGATCATCACTTACTGCCGGCGTATTGACGATTCTTTAGAGTCCTACACGGAGGTTTCTTGGCTCAGGCAAAACGGAGTAGGAGCACATATGTGATATGTGCGGGACCGAGGATAATGCGATATGAGATATCGTATGATATTCTCGCGATATTTGATATCAGTCAGGTCATCGGATCAAGTGTTGATTCGATGAATCGGTACGGATAAATATTAGTCGGTTATATGCGATATAGCCGGATTGTCGAATCAAGTGTTGATTCGATAATTTAATGTATAATAATATATATGATATATTAAATTACATTAACTAATATTAGCTCACTAAAAGATTCTTTTTCTCACTCGGGTAATACATTGATATATATGCGATATATGTTAATTGTATTATTTTATTTTGTTACAATAAATATTATATATGTGATATATAATATTGTAACATGATATGATTACTAATGCAACATGTTTAGTGGAGATTAAACAAGATTAGGGTTTGATTTGGGTTAATGCTTTCTAGAAGTTTCTAGAAGGTTTTTCTTTTGTCATGAAAAAGATATTTACAAGTGACTCATCTTTAACCTAACCCAAACCCTACACCCTTGGTTAATTCTCTACAAAGGTTTAGCAACCATGGTTGCATTATTGATCATTATCTTTTCATTATTCATCACAAAAGGATTCTAATGATTAATCATCATCTTCTTCTTCTTCATTCTCTTTTCATGGAAAAAGTTTTCTTGATTTGATTTTGTGATGAAAAATGAGTGAGAATAAGAAAATAAAAGAGAGAAAAAATCCTACTTCATCATTCTCATCTATCCTTGCCATTTAGATAAGGGTGTTCACATCATTTTATGAGTGTTAGCTTGTGTTAATGAAACTTCAAGGTAGATCATCTTTGTTATCGAAGATCAGAAGCAAGCTTGCATCTTTCTCTTCGTGGAACCTCTCGAGAGTCCGGAACACGATGATCGCAGCGAAGGGACCTCAACACGGAGCTTAAGAAGTGAAGGACTGGATCTACAAAGGTTGTAATCCCTCTCACTTAGTGTTAAAATGTTTAACATGCTAGTTTTCACCTAATCTCTAGTTTAAAGATCCGGCTTTGGGTTGTTCGACACGGCTAAATTTTAAATCGGGCATGGTTGATTTCTCGTAGACCCTTATGCGTATGCCTAGCAACCCTACAGAGAGATCATCAATGAATGTAATGAAGTACAAAGAACCGGTCCTGACATGTGTAGACAGGGGACTTTCATACATCAGCATGTATCAATCCCAAGAGTTCACTAACTCTTTCTCTGTTTCCAATAAACGGAGCTGTGGTCATCTTATCTCTGTGACATGACCGGAAAGTTTCACAAGATGTAAATTCAAACTAATTTAAATATGCATCTATATGTAACTTCAGCTAGTCGGGTCGCATGGATATGACCTACTCTACAATGCCTCAAGAAGGATTCGTTCATTTCTGAACTCTTCCTTTTGTGTGTGTTCTGTACGTTAAGAACTGTGGTTTGATTTAGAACGTCTATACTTTTAGGTAACGTGCCTGAACCGATCAACTCTTGATATAGAAAATGTTCAAAACATTATCCAACAATACAAAATTATATCCTTCTTTACTAATAAAGAGACTGATATGATGTTGTATATCAGTTTCGGTATCTAATAACATTCGTTCAGAATTAATGTATTCTGGTAATACAGGGTGATAACTACCAACAGACTTGGCTGCAACACTTGCACCGTTTCTATCTCATGAAATTTATCACCCGTTCTCAGTTCTCTACTTATCTGTAGCCCATGTAACAAATTAAATATGTGGGATCCTGATCCGGTATCAAATACCTAGGACGTAAAGGATATTGAGAAACAGTTCTGTGTAATGAACACACCCGAAGAAGATGCATCAACATGTACTTTCTTCGTTTGGGCGGCACGGGAATTCTGGTAATCCCCTATTTCCTGCTCTGTCTTATAACAATTATAAGTTGGAGCGGGACCAACGTTCCCTAGCGCGGTATAACAAGCGGGTTCGATCAATACATCCGTATTATTATTTTGATTAAGGTGTGACATAGTCGTAACCAGGAAAGAGAGAAGAAAATGTAAGTCGATGTACAACACCCCACTAGTTGCTGGGAGACGGAAATATGAAAAACGATCTTGTTCTTTGAGTTAACATCGACTAACCGAAGAATCTTTGCTAAACGATAACTAACAAAAACATAGGAGTTCTTAACTAATATGAAAAGAGATTATACCTAGTGAACCTTGTCCTTCTTCTTTTCGTTATCCACCTCCTTCTCGGCCCCCTCTACGTAATAGACGATCCACCCGAGAGCTTCTATTCCAAGCTTCACCTCTAAACTTGAGGTAACTAGGTTTCTATAGTTACTAATCAAAGGTACTTAGGTGATATAGAGTGAGGTTATGGATTAATTAGTCTATCTAATCATTGATTTCAACACATGAGAGGGGAGGATTAGGGTTTGAAGAGAGAGAGAGCTTGAGGAGAGAGAAGGTAAGCAAGAGAATGAGATAATGATCTCTCATGAATATATGAAGCATAATGATTTATCAAAATAAATAAAATAAAATGATTGATCATCATGCTTTATTTATTCATATAAGTGATTCATCTATATGAGTCATTAACTATTTAATGATGCATTAATGACATGGATGAATCACACAAATGAGTCACTAATATCATTTAATGCTTATGCCACCTAAACCCCCAAGTCACCATCCTTCAAGAAGCTTTTCGTGAAATTACGAGAACGCCCCTCCTATCCGTGAAAACACGGAAAAACTTTAGACTGTATAAATCCAATAACCCGATACTAGAATCTGGCTTAAACCAAAGCCGGCTAGTAAAAACTGTCCGAATGTCGTACGTGCGTAAACACACGTATGCGTCCGAACCCTTGTCGTAAAACCATACGACCTCTATATCGTTTCGCCTGGAGCAGGGAAACTCTCTCTGTGGGACTCTAAAGACTCGACTACTACGCTGGCAGTGGGTTTAACCACAGACCGCAAGCGGCACTAGCTGTACGTAAGGGTCTCCAGGTAGATGTCGATAAGAAGGCCGATGAGGAAACCCATCCGAACTCCTACTGAGCCTGATGTGACAATCTCCGTACAGTCCGGTATGTTCGTCTAAGACTATCACATATCGGGCCTAGGGGCGGCAAGCGTCAGTCCCCTAATAGCGGTATAAGTCGTGTCGGAGCGTAGCCCATTACACCCTGAGAAACAACTGGAACCTACCAGTAAATCTCGCTTGCCCTGGCCAGGGACTTTGCGTAATGGCTCTCTGACACAGCGCGATATCAACTCCCAATACCGGGAGAGACGAATCCCGTCTAACCGCCACTGCCTCCAAGTGCTCGGGACTGCACCCAACTGCTACCTGTTTGCACGACTCCTTTGAGCCGTGGTAGGGTAGCAATCTAAGAATAGTGGGACACACTCGAGGCGAAGTAGCAGTGTCAAGTCTGCGGACTATGCTGTACTCATGTCACCTGGGAACTGTTAACCGACGACGGGTATAATACTAACCAACAGTTCCCTGCGAGTCCTGTTCGGTGTACCCGTAACCCAACGAGCACCTTTATACTATCTCCAGTACGACGTACTGACGGCTGTGGGACAGACCATCTCCCCAACTGGGATGAGAAGCGTACACACTAGTCTACTCCGGAGTATCGATGCCCTGTCTCGATAATCCTACGACTAGGGACCTGAAAAAGGATGTGCTTGTAGACTACCCAGCCCCCACTAGTGCGACTGCCATCACAACGCTGGTAGTCAAGCAAGATCCTAAGAGCTCTATCAATACGTATACTCACATATTAAGGTAGATAAAACCAAGTAACATACTACCATGTTTAGCAAGACTGTTATATAACTGTGAATATCCCAAGCTTCCATTAAGTAATATACAAGCTAGTATGATACAATAATGGCCCCTAGGGCATATACACTAACAATCTCCCACTTGCACTAGAGCTATGTACTGGCATATCGAAGACCGATGATCTCGAGTAGCCTCTCGAACTGAATCTGAGGTAGGTCCTTTGTGAATGGATCAGCAATGTTCTCTTCAGTAGCAACTCTCCGGACCTCGATCTCCCGGCGATCTATGATCTCCCTACTCAGGTGATACCGTCTTAAGATGTGTCTGAACTTCTGATGGGACCTTGGTTCCTTCGCTAAAGCTATAGCTCCGTTGTTGTCGCAATACAGAGGTATTGGATCAACAATGGTAGGAACCACCTGAAGTTCTGTTAGGAACTTCTTCATCCAGACCGCTTCTTTTGCGGCATCGCAAGCAGCAATATACTCCTCTTCCATCGTCGAGTCAGCAACGGTGTCCTGCTTGGAACTCTTCCGGCACACCACCCCTCCATTGAGGGTAAAGACATAACCTGACATGGACTTGGAATCGTCCTTATCACTCTGGAAGCCGGAATCAGCAAAGGCCTCCATCTTGAGGTCTTTTCCGCCGTAAACCAAGAACATCTCCTTAGTCCTTCTCAGGTACTTGAGAATGTTCTTTACTGCTATCCAGTTCTTCTCCCTTGGGTCAGACTGATACCGGCTTACCACGCTCAGTGCGTAAGCTACATCTGGTCTGGTGCACAACATCGCATACATTATAGAGCCTACCGCAGAAGCATAGGGTATAATCGACATGCGATCCCTTTCCAAATAAGTCTTGGGAGACATCTCTTTGGATAGGGTGATTTCGTGACAAGCCTGTAGATTGCCGCGCTTAGAATCTTCCATACTGAATCTTTTCATATAGTGTTGATATACCTGGACTGTGAAAGTCCCAACATCCTCTTGGATCTATCACGATAGATCCGGATCCCCAGAATGTAAGAGGCATCACCCAGGTCTTTCATGGAGAACCTGTGTGACAAGAATCCTTTGACAGATTGTAGCATAGGAATATCATTTCCTATCAATAGAATGGCATCCACGTACAAGACGAGGAATACGACAGTTCGTGCTACAACTTTACTATATATACATGATTCATCTGGATTTTTGATAAAGTCATATTCTTTGACCGTTTTATCAAAACAGATGTTCCAACTCCGCGATGCCTGCTTTAGTCCATAAATGGACTTAAGCAACTTGCATACTTTCCCGCTGCTCCCACTCTGATTGAAACCTTCTAGCTGATCCATATAGACGCACTCTTCTAAATTACCATTCAGAAAAGCCGTCTTTACGTCCATCTGCCAGATTTCATAATCATGGAAGGCAGCAATAGCAAGAAGGGCCCGAATGGATTTGAGCATAGCCACTGGAGAAAAAGTTTCGTCATAGTCCAAACCAGGTCTTTGACGAAAACCCTTTGCAACAAGTCTAGCCTTATAGGTTTCCACCTGTCCATCTACACCAATCTTTTTCTTGAAGATCCATTTGCATCCTATGGATTTTACCCCATCTGGAGAAAAGTCCAAAGTCCATATTTTGTTGGTGTACATGGACTCCATTTCGGTCCGCATTGCATCTAGCCATCGTACCGAGTCGCTGCTCTGGATGGCCTGCTGGAAGCTAGTAGGTTCATCATCATCTATGATGCAATCCTCTCTATCCCCATCTATGAGAAAACCGTAGTATCTCTCAGGCGGATGAGACGGCCTACTACTCCTGCGGAGGGGTGCGGGAATGTCCTGTTCTTCTTGAACTACTGATTCTACCAAACTTTTAGTAGTAGTTTGTGGTTCTGGAATTTCTTCCAGTTCTATTTCGCTCCCACTTATTTCCTTTTCTAAAAACTAATATTCTAGAAAATGGGCATTACGAGAAACAAAAACCTTTTGTTCCTCTACGTAATAGAATAGATACCCCTTGGAGTTCTTTGGATATCCTACAAACTTACACTGTACTGATCGTGCCTCGAGCTTGTCCACATGCTGCTTTTTAACAAAAGCTGGACATCCCCATATCTTCAGATACTGAAGATAGGGTTTCTTCCCACTCCACATCTGATATGGCGTGGTAGGCACAGTTTTGGTAGGAACCATGTTCAAAAGATATGCCGCTGATTCTAGCGCATAACCCCAGAAAGATCGCGGCAACTCAGCATTACTCATCATGGAACGTACCATATCCAATAGGGTCGATTCCGTCTCTCCGATACACCGTTATGCTGTGGAGTGTATGGAGGAGTAAGCTGAGAGAGAATTCCTTTCTCTTTTAGGTAACCTAGGAACTCGGCACTTAAGTATTCACCACTGTAAGTGCACGGCGGCGCCCCGGCAGTCAATCCTACGTCGGAATGCGGAAACGAAACTTTTACGAAACTTGTAAACCGGCACCACCGCGCACTAAAATCCCGGATCGGGACATTAACCTACTCCTAGCAAACTAGAGAATGGGTAGAAAGCTATACCGAGCGATCCGTGTCCTTCGGTCTTCGGCCTCCACTCCGATCTCCCCGCAGAATCTCCGGTCTTCATCTCCTCGTCGGAACGGGCACCACATCGCCGGGTTCTTTTACGGGCTCCCACCTCTGGACCGAGACAACTCGGGCATAAAGTTGGCGAGTCGACGTGTCCAAGAATACTGTAGATGAAGTGTAGAATCCATTGTCTCAATGGGGGTATGAAGTTGCCTTAATGGATGGAAGTGAAGAATGGAAATGAGCTTATGATTTTTGGTGTAAGCTAAAATGATATGAGATGAACATTTTGCCACCCACAAAAATGAACCACCCCCCTCTCCTCAAAAGTGTGGCCGGCCCTTTGCTATGGTGGAGGGAAAAAGAATCAATAATAGCAAGAGAAGAAAATGTATGATAATGAGAAGAAATGGTCACACCATTTTCCAAATCAATCCCTTCATAATCCATCACCATTAATGCTACCCATGATCACTAGAAAAAGAAAAGATGCTTAAACCATCATAATCATCCATTTACAAGAAACCCCCTCCACAATGCTAATTTGCAAATATGCAAATTAGCCCCTCCCATCACAAAAGTCCGGCCGTGAAGGAACAAAGGAAAACTGGCCGGAACGGAACGCAAACTGGCAACTTCAAAAAACTGATCCCGTAATAAATTACAGGAAAACCCCGCGATTGTATGTACATACCCGCATTTGTATTCACACTGAATACAAATGCAATGAGACAAAATCTACACTGTACAATACTAGGATCCGGCTTAAACCAAAACCCGCTAGTATTATCCGTCCGATCATGATCCGTGCAATACCGCACGTATCTGATCGAACCCTGCCATATCTCCATACGGCCTTTACAGCGTTTCGCCAGAAACTTGAGAAAACGGTCTGTGGGGGACTCTAAAGACTCGTCAATAATTTGGCTGTGGATTTAACCACTAGCACGTCAGAGGTATTAGCCATACGTAACGAGCTACCAGGTATTGACCAAAAGGGACGTCGATGAGTGAACTCATCCTGACACCCTACTAAGCCTGTCAGTGAAAATATTCGTACAGTCCGGTCCGTTCGTCTATGAGTATCGCATGGCGGGCCTAGGGGGTTGGTAAAAGTCAAACCCCCAAAAGCGGTACAAGTCGTGTCGGAGTGTAGCCCAGAACACCCTCAGATACTACTGGAATACCTACCAGTAAATCTCCTGCCTTGGCCAAGGACTTCGTGTAATGGCTCTCCTAGACACAGCGCGACCTCACCCCCAATACCGGGAAAGACGAACCCCTGAAGATCCGCTCACTGCCTCCATGTGGCTCGGGACTGTACCTAACTAAAACCTGTTTGCACGTCTCCTTTGAGCGTGGTAGGGTAGTAATCAAAGTACAGTGGGAACTCACATGAGACAAATGACGATCTCAGGTCGATGAACTAACCTGTACACATGTCACCAGGGAACTGCTATCTGACATCCGGTATAATTCCAACTAGCATGTTCCCGGCGAGTCCTGTCCGGTGTACTCATAACCCAATGAGCACCTGTATACATCTTAGGTGAACCAACTGACACTAGTGGCTTGTGAGACCGGCCACCGCCCCTCGTCGGGGTCTCGACTGTATACACTAGTCTACTCTGGAGTATTGATGCCCTGTCTCGAAACTCCCTCGACTAGGGACCTTTTAAGGATGTGCTTATAGACCCCAGCTCCCACGTATATGATCGCCCTCATACTGCTGGCAGTCAAGCAAGAATCCTAGGGGCTCTATCAACGTATAATAGCGACCTGAAAGGTCACCTAAAACAGTACACGATGATAAAGATAAAATAGATAGCATACTATCATCTTGAGTAAGACTGTCCTACCGGCATAGGTCCTCCATCAATCATTGCAATCACATGCCTGTGATCCAATAATTGACTCTGAGGGCACTATCTCCAACAACCACCTCGATCAGATCTTAGTGTCTTGATACTTTTGCCGGTTTGGTTTTCTACTTCATTCTTATACTCTTGGAATTTCTCAAAAGTCTCGGATTTATGTTTCATCAGATAAATGAATCCGTACCTTGAGTAATCATTCGTAAAAGTAATGAAATAGGAAAAACCACCTCTTGCATGTGTAGACATTGGACCACATACATCGCTGTGTATGAGTCCTAAGAGCTCGCTCACTCTTACTCCATGTCCAGTGAATGGAGTCTTTGTCATCTTTCCTTTGAGACATGATTGACAAGTGGCATAAGTTTGATATTTGAACGAGTCCAAATATCCTTCTCTTTGTAACTTAGTTAATCTTGTCTCATTGAAGTGACTTAGTCTACAATGCCATAAGAAAGCCTTATTTAAATCTGGAGACTTTCTTTTTAGTGTGTTCTGGACATTGAAAATCTGGAGTTGGTTTAAGACATATATACCGTTATCCAGTGTACCGGACCCAATCAAACTATGATTAAGGTGGATGTTAACAACATCGCTTACAAATGTGAAATCATAACCTTTATTTGATAACAAGGAAACTGATATGATATTAAACGTTAAATTAGGTACACAAAAACAGTTATGTAAAACCAAAATATGTCCACTCGTTAATCCCAGGTGATAATCCCCTACGGACACAGCTCCCACGCTAGCTCCGTTAGCAACCATCAGGGTCATATCACCATCCTTCAGCACTCTACGGTTTCTCAGTGCCTGCAATGAACTGCATATATGAGATCCTGATCCGGTATCCAATACCCATGAAGTAGAGTTGATTGACAGACAATTCTCAATTACAAACACACCTGAAGTCGAAGCCACAGCTTACTTCGGTTCCTGGTTCTTGGCGTTCAACGCCTTGCAGTCTTTCTTCCAGTGCCCTTTTCTATGACAATGGAAGCACTCATCCGGGGCCACTACTGGTACCGCAAAAATTTTCTTTCCCTTCACTCCCACCTTACTAACACCTCCTCTAGGTTTGGTGGTGGCCTTCTTCTTCTTTCCTTTAGCCCTAGCCTTGGACCTGAAAGATGAAGCACCGCTAACAAACATAGCGGGTGTTTCCCTTGCCTTCTGCAAGGTGCCCTCTGCACTCCTCAATATGTTAAGGAGTTTTGGAAGTTCAACTTCTTTTCTTTGAATGTTGAAATTCAGAATAAACTGGACGTAGGTGGAAGGAAGGGACTGGAGAATTAAGTCTGCATAGAGCTCATTATCCAAAGTCGTCCCAAGGTCTGCGAGCTCTTCTATATAACCAATCATCTTTAGGACATGTTCTCTTACCGATGATCCGACGGCCAACCTCGCTCGAAACAAGTTCTTTGAGGTCTCGTATCTTGCTATACGAGATTGCTCTCCATAAAGTTCCTTTGTATGGAGAAATATGGCATCTAGATCCATATCCTCGTGCCTCCTCTGATGTTCATTGTTCATCGAGTCAAGCACGATGCACTTGGCCTTCGCGCAATATAAATCCCAGGTTTTGCGGATTTCCTTATCCGCATTACTGGATTTGGGACCTGGGACTGCAGGTGCCTTAGCGGTGAGGACATACCCCAACTTGTCATAGGTCAAAACCATTTTGACATTCCGCGGCCAATCTTTATAGTTTGGCCCTGTCAGTATATTTTTCTCTAAAAGTAACTTAAGTCCAGTCATTTTCAGGGTCGCTGCAATTAGGAGAGAGAGAAGAAAACACTTTAGCATGGTGCTCTTGCAAGTTTAGAGTGGTTTTTAATTTATCTAAACTGGATGGCTCCCACTGTTTCTCGAATCCTTACTCAAACCATAAAAGAAGAATTAGCCAGGACTATTCTCTCCGTACAATACTTTCTTAACCGTTCAGCCAGGCCAGTGTCGCTACTTCGAGGGAGGTTTTCCAACGCTTTCGCGAAGTTCCTTAATTAAATAACCTCTTTTCTCTGGGGGCGTAGCCCCGCTGACACTTTTCTTGGCACCTACTTGGTTTATAGCATTGATCATTAAGTGACGAATCTCCTGATGAGTAGCATATACTCACAGTAGGATCGGGATCCAAATATCATCGTATGATAATGTTGAAGGAATCCTACCAACATTCATCAAACTTCAAATGGTATGCATCTCTTTGTAAATTTCAGTTTCTTTAGGAATTCCCGATATGGATTTTTGCCCCATGCTCTTATGACCTTGGCGTTGGTCAAAATGTCATAAGTCACATGTCAAGTTCTACCCATCATTATCTTGTTAATTTGAACCCATCCGTACATATCCTTGACGTTGGCCAAAATGATAATACGACCGTCCCAAACTAACTCATCTATCTATGCAACAAATGAATACCCAGCAGCTGCCAAACACTATGCCTTAGCGTTGGTCAAAATACATAGCTTGAATACTACTGAATACCCAAATGAAATGACGGTGGGCTACGAATGGTTTTTGGCGAAACCATGAACGTAGTGAACTTAATATGACCGAAGGAATCTGATAGCTTTAAAAAGGAGTGGTTAAAGCTCCGCAATTAAAAATATCTTCTGTTTTAAAATTAACCGAGTGGTTTCTTTTAAACTGTTCCAATGATTCAACTTTGGTTTATTTTCTTTGCATTAATAATAATGCGTCCCATCATTAACCTATCATTGCAGAAAACAACGAAAATACAACGTTCTCTTATGCCATCCGCATTCGCCACTGGGTCCCGTCATCACCCGTTAGGTTACTTAACTAACGGCAGAGCGGGGGCTAGGCTAGCGCGGGTGTAAAACATAAGTGACGTCTAAATAGCTATCATATATAGATATTGTACATTCGTCAGATACAATAATAGGCATTCCAGATCACAGATGAACATTATTGGATATGCAAGCAATCCGCGTTTCTTTTGAGCCTGTAACGAAAGACGGATTACACAGTTGTGATGAATAGCCGTTACCCCACCCTAAACCTCTACGGGTACGGCAAACTACCCGCCAAGTACCCGAAGTGAAGCGGTCTCCCTCAACAACGTGAGTAGGCCACTAAATACTTCAAAGTACCCGGTAGTTTGTGCACCCCACCTTGGGTCTATCCTAGGAGCAAAAACAGTAAAATGAAATAATACAACGGTGGCTACAACCGCAACCTGGATGTGCCCCACAAAATAATATTACAACATATTACAATTATATTGAATGAATGAATATAATAACCCATCTCAAACCCCGGCTAATCATCACAACAATCCAATACAGTTCATAACTACAAATAGTAAAATCCATTACAGAAATATGCAACCCCCTGCCAACTGACATACTAGCAGTTAGGGGAGGTTTATGAACACATTAAACAGTTCATAGATATAATCAAATTAGCAAACATCGTATAATTTCGATCTAGCAAACATATCAGATTCTACTCCAAAACTTCTCTGTGCACCCGAGACTTGAGCAGAAAATAAACATTCCAGAAAAGACAAAAACATCACAGAAGAGCCACTGGAAAAACTTGGGCTGAATCGGCTCCAACTCGGCCGCAGATCCGCGGCGGATCGGTGGGATCGGCCGCGGTTCCTCGGCTGTTTGGCCGATTCATGAACCCAATTTTTTCAGTGTTCTTATATTTCTCTGTAGGTTATTCTGCAGGTCCTTGAAAAAATTTTAGACCTCATTTTAAAAATCGACAGAAACTATGTGATATCGATGTTTTTCCGGTTCGTTTCGCGTTCGAAATTGTAACGACTTTGCTAATGAGTTAATTATTGTTTAGCGAGGCTCTGATACCACTGTAAGTCGATGTACAACACCCCACTAGTTGCGGGGAGGCGGAAATATGAAAAACGATCTTGTTCTTCGAGTTAACATCGACTAACCGAAGAATCTTTGCTAATAACAAAAACATAGGAATTCTTAACTACTATGAAAAGAGATTATACCTAGTGAACCTTGTCCTTCTTCTTTTCGTTATGCACCTCCTCCTCGGCCTCCTCTACGTAATAGACGATCCACCCGAGAGCTTCTATTCCAAGCTTCACCTCTAAACTTGAGGTAACTAGGTTTCTTTAGTTGCTAATCAAAGGTACCTAGGTAATATAGAGTGAGGTTATGGATTAATTAGTCTATCTAATCTTTGATCTCAACACATGAGAGGGGAGGATTAGGGTTTGAAGAGAGAGAGCTTGAGGAGAGAGAAGGTGAGCAAGAGAATGAGAATGAGATAATGATCTCTCATGAATATATGAAACATAATGATTTATCAAAATAAATAAAATAAAATGATTAATCATCATGCTTCATTTATTCATATGAGTGATTCATCTACATGAGTCATTAACCAATTAATGATGCATTAATGACATGGATGAATCACACAAATGAGTCACTAATATCATTTAATGCTTATGCCACCTAAACCCCCAAGTCACCATCCTTCTAGAAGCTTCTCGTGAAATTACGAGAACGCCCCTCCTATCCGTGAAAACACGGAAAAACTTTAGACTGTATAAATCCAATAACCCGATACTTGAATCTGGCTTAAACCAAAACCGGCTAGTAAAAACTGTCTGAATGTCGTACGTGCGTAAACACACGTATGCGTCCGAACCCTTATCGTAAAACCATACGACCTCTATATCGTTTCGCCTGGAGCAGAGAAACTCTCTGTATGGGACTCTAAAGACTCGACTACTACGCTGGCAGTAGGTTTAATCATAGACCGCAAGCGGCACTAGCTGTACGTAACGGTCCCCAGATAGATGTCGATAAGAAGGCCGATGAGGAAACCCATCCGAACTCTTACTGAGCCTGATGTGACAATCTCCGTACAGTCCGGTCTGTTCGTCTAAGACTATCGCATATCGGGCCTAGGGGGGCGGCAAGCGTCAGTCCCCTAATAGCGGTATAAGTCGTGTCGGATCGTAGCCCATTACACCCTGAGAAACAACTGGAACCTACCAGTAAATCTCGCTTGCCCTGGCCAGGGACTTTGCGTAATGGCTCTCTGACACAGCGCGATATCAACTCTCAATACCGGGAGAGACGAATCCTGTCTAACCGCCACTGCCTCCAAGTGCTCGGGACTGCACCCAACTGCTACCTGTTTGCACGACTCCTTTGAGCCGTGGTAGGGTAGCAATCTAAGAATAGTGGGACACACTCGAGGCGAAGTAGTAGTGTCAAGTTTGCGGACTATGCTGTACTCATGTCACCTGGGAACTGTTAACTGACGACGGGTATAATACCAACCAACAGTTCCCCGTGAGTTCTGTCCGGTGTACCCGTAACCCAACGAGCACCTATATACTATCTCCAGTACGACGTACTGACGGCTGTGGGACATACCATCTTCCCAACTGGGATGAGAAGCGTACACACTAGTCTACTCCGGAGTATCGATGCCCTGTCTCATAATCCTACGACTAGGGACCTGAAAAAGGATGTGCTTGTAGACTACCCAGCCCCCACTAGTGTGACTGCCATCACAACGCTGGTAGTCAAGCAAGATCCTAAGAGCCCTATCAATACGTATACTCACATATTAAGATAAATAAAACCAAGTAGTATACTACCATATTTAGCAAGACTGTTATATAACTGTGAATATCCCAAGCTTCTATTAAGTAATATACAAGCTAGTATGATACAATAATGGCCCCTAGGGCATATACACTAACAGAAAACACTCAGCGTATGCTCTTGCAAGATTAGATTGGTTATCAATATATCTAATCAGGATGTCTCCCACTATTTTAGTCAAATCTTCCTTCAAACCCAAAAAGGAAAGACTAGCCGGGATTAATTACACCCTACAAGTTCGCCAATTTTTCAGCCAGGCCAGTGCCGGTACTTTGAGGGAGGTTCCCTGTGCTTTCGCACGGACCTAATTAAAATAAACCTCATTTTCCCAGGGGCGTAACCCCGTTGACACCTGTCTAGACACCTACTTGATCGGCTAATTGTAATGTGTAAAACTCTCCCAGGAGTAACTCTTACTCGCAGCGGGTATCGGGATCCAACTATCTCATAGAAGGTATGCAATCTCATTGCAAATTTCAACTCTTGAAATTCCCAATAATATTTTTCCCATAGCAACTTATGACCTTGGCTAAGGTCAACAAATCATAAGTGCTAACCAAGTTCAACCCGTCATTTCCCGATTGAATTAAACCCACCCGCACGACCCTTGGCTAAGGTCAACAAAGTCGCACGACTATCCTAACTCAATCGCATCATATGCTTATGCAGATAAGCATAAATAGCTACCGCACACTACGCCTTGACTAAGGTCAACAAACGTAGTACGAATACTAAGTAGTACTTATCTGAAATGACGGAGGGCTACAACAGGTATTTTAAGAAAACCCTTTGCGTAATGAACTTCATATCGTTGTAGAATCGAGTGATTTTAATTGGAATGTTTTTGAGGCCTTTTCTAGTTTTGCTAAAGAGGTCACTCCCGGTGAAGGGATCGTCGGCTCTTTCCTCATCGAATAAGGTGCAGGATATTTCACAAATACCACCATGCAAAGCAGAAACTATAAAAACAATCAAAAGACAAACCGAGTTTGTAGCATCTGCTAGTTTCGCTAAAGAGGTCACTCCCGGTGAAAGGATCTCGGCTCTTTCCTTATCGAATAAGGTGCTGGATGTTCTACAAGGAACACCGCTATGCAAAGCAAGAACTAGAACTACCAGTTTTAAACAAGTTTCTACAATATCTTTAGGTTTCTTTTATTTCATTAATCTCATTAATAAAGTCCCATTTTAATTATGCTTCCCAAGCATCAGATATGAAACGAAATCAACAATATATAATATATATCTTATATATATAATATAAACATTCGTCTCAGGAAGTAATATGATCTCATCACAGAACATTGCAGCAGAAGAAACATATATGAAATATTGGATATACTAGGAGATCTGTGTTTTAGTACGAGCCTGTATAAAACACGGATTCCACGGTCGCGATGAATAGCCAAACCCACATCTCTAGACCCCTACGAGAGCGACAAGCAACACTGCCAATTCTAGGGTTAGGAGACCCGGTCTCGACTCCTCGAGATGGCCTCCCACAGGACCCTAGAACCCGGTTACTTGTGCTCCCCACCTTGGGTCTACCTAATGCGGAAAAATAAATAATATACAATGATGACATCGTCCTCAGCCCGGAAGTGCCCCAATAAAAGAATATTACAAACAAATGAATTTTACATGAATGAAAAATAAAAAACTCTCATCTCACATAAAACCCCCGGCTATTCAAACGCGACGATCCAATACAACATATCACAACAACACATAATATCTCATATCATCAACGTAAGTAAATATGCGTATCCCGATTGTCGTTGATGTATAGCAACGAAACCGGCGATACACCACATATTACACTTACGGTCGCAGAAAAGAAAGTGTAAAACTACAACAGTTGGAATCCGCAACCTACTTAGACATCTCATGCCTAACCAAATGAATTCCTTAGACATCACATGCCTAACAATTATAAACCCCGCATTTTAGTCTCGATCTCGAAAACTCTTTTCAATAACTAGTCGGGCAATTCAACATGATTCCCGACATCCTGATCGAATGCTCGTCGCAAACTTTAGTAGAAGGCCGCACCCCCGGATGCCGTCGACGAAATGCACTAAGGCGGAACACCGTTGCTGCGAGCATCCGAACGGATGCTTTTGGCGACGGGGTTCTCCTATAGTCACTTGGTCGGGGCTATGGGGCGTGGCTATCTATTAAGTTTACCCAGCGAGTATCCGCGTACGCTACGTGATTGCGAGGACTTTTGATCGCATCAAAATCCCGTGGCAACCGATCATCTGAGACTAAACTGCTAGATTTATAACATTCAAATTAGTTATCTCATAACTACTTGTGAATTCAAAATATTGTATCACATTCCAGATAAATAGACAATGTTAAACTTTCCGATCGAATAAACAAACACCCAAGATTTCCCAAATAGCTCAACACTTGAGCGGAGTTCAAAAAGTATCCATCACATGCCACAGTACCAATGGTCCAGCCGTAGAAGGGTCAAGCCAACGCCTCACATGTGGCAACGCCGTACTACCCCAAATCCTAAGGTTCAGAGGCGGTTCAGGCGGTCACATAATCGAGTTAAGGTTTGTGTTCTTCTAGAGGGTCCACCGCGTTACTTGCACGACTAAGAATGTTCTTTAATTAAGGAAAAATCCAACACTTGGAAATTTTCCGGGTCGGGAAAAAGTGAGTTATTGATATCCGTTCGAACTTTTTAACACGTTCTAAATTACCCGGAAATATCTTAAACGAAATAAAACTTTCCGATCGAATCAACGAATACAAAAGATCTCCAGAAAACTCAACACTTGAGTAATATCAAAAATCCCCAGAAGCATCAGGAAATACCTACGGTTATTACTGTGCAATGAACTAACCTTAACTCCACTGTATGGCCGCGGAACCGCCGCGCAAGACATGGTTCTGCCGCGGTTCCGCGGCGCTTTAAGAGAATTGGGATGTCGTATTTTACAGTAATTCTTAGAATTCTCTGCTGAATTTTCTGAGTATTTTTAATATGAAAAATTTTAACTTTTTGAAAAATTTCCAGAGAAGGGGTTAAAATGGGGTTTCGGGGTTCGATCGGACTTTAAACTTCGTCTAGACTTCGCCTAAAACTCTAGCTTGGCTCTGATACCACTGTAGGGTTACTAGGCACTCTCACAAGAGTCTATAAGGCATCAACCATGCCCGATTTAAAATTTAGACGTGCCGAACAAGCCTAACCAAGATTTTAGACTAGAGATTAGGCGAAACAAAGCATGTAAACAACTTTACATCTAAGAGTTAGGGATTGCAACCTTTTTAGTCCGGTCCATAACTTCTAAAGCTCCGTGTTGTGGTCCCTTCACTGCGATCATCAAGTTTCCGAACTCTAGAGAGGCTTAACGAAGAGAAAGATGCAAGCTTGCTTCCGATCTTCAATAACTAAGATGATCTACCTTGAAGTTTCTTTAACACAAGCTCTCACTCACTAAATGAAGTGAACACCCTAATCTAAATGGCTAGGATAGATTAGGATGATGAAGTAGGTATTTAGCTCTCATTTATTTTCTCAATCTCACTCATTTTCATCACCTCTCAAAAAGCTAGAAAGCTTTTCAAGCAAAGAAGTAAGAAGAAGAAGAATGAATAATCATCTCTTTTATGATGAATAATGAAATGTTATATTATAATTACTTATGCAACCATGGTTGCTAATATAAAATGAGCTAACCTTTGTAGAGAGTTAACTAGGGCTGAGGTGTTAGTGTATATGCCCTAGAGGCCATTACTGTATCATACTAGTTTGTATATTACTTGATGGAAGCTTGGGATATTCACCTTGTATAAACAATCTTGCTCAATATAGTAGTATGCTACTTGGTTTGTTTCTACTTCAATGTGTACTTGTGTTTATTTCAGTATATCACTTATTCGCATTAGTGGAGCCCTTAGGATCTTTGCTTGATTACCAGCGTTGTGATGGCAGTCACACTAGTGGGGGCTGCGTAATCTATAGGCACATCCTTATACAGGTCCCTAGTCGTAGGACTATCGAGACAGGGCATCGATACTCCGGAGTAGACTAGCGTATGCGCTTCTCATCCCAGTGTGGGAGATGGTCTGTCCCACAGCCATCAGTACGTCGTACTGGAGATAGTATACGGGTGCTCGTTGGGTTACGAGTACACTGGACAGGACTCGTCGGGAACTGACAGGTTGGTATTATACCTATCGTCAGTTATCAGTTCCCAGGTGACATGAGTACAGCATAGTCCGCTGACTTGATACTGGCACTTCGTCTCGAGTGTGTTCCCACTGCACTTTGATCACTACCCTACCACGGCTCAAAGGAGTCGTGCAAACAGGTGGTGATTGGGTGCAGTCCCGAAGCACTTGGAGGCAGTGACGGTTAGACAGGATTCGTCTCTCCCGGTATTGGGGGTTGACATCGCGCTGTGTCTAGGAGAGCCATTACACGAGTAGTCCCTGGCCAGGGCAAGCGAGATATACTGGTAGGTTCCAGTGTTATCTCAGGGTGTTTTGGGCTTCACTCCGACACGACTTGTACCGCTATTGGGGGACTGACGTTTTACCGCCCCCTAGGCCCGACATGCGATGTATCAGACGAACAGACCGGACTGTACGGAGAATGTCACATTCAGACTCAGTAGGAGTTCAGATGGGGTTTCACCTCGTCAGCCTTCTTGTCGACATCTACCTGGGGACCGTTACGCACAGCTAGTGCCGCTTGCGGTCTGTGGTTAAACCCACTGCCAGCGTAGTGTCGAGTCTTTAGAGTCCCACACAGAGGGTATTCGCCTCTGGGCAAAACAGAGTAGAGGTCGCATGGTTTTGCGACAGGGTTCGTTCTCATCCGCGCACTTGTGCACGTTTGGAGTCCGGACGGATTATACTGGCAGGCTCTGGTTTGAGCCAGATACTGGTATATGTTTTGGGGGTTGCTTTTATATCTTGGTATTCTTGTTCCTCGGAACGAGAATGCAGGTGTGTATGCACAGTTGCTTGAGGCGGAGAATGAGGTCTTTCATTAGGGTTTCGGAACGGGTGCGTATGCACAGTTGACAGTTATCATTTTCCAAACCCTGATGGATTTATATATTATCTATTAATAATAGTAATTAAATGAGAATTTTGTTATGGTAGATTTTGTTGACTTGTTGACCATGGTTGACTTGTTGACCATGGTTGAATGTTGACCACCATCATGCTTTGAAAGATCCTCCTTGATTCATGCTTACACTTCATTTAAAGAAGCATGATAGTGGTCATTCCAAAATTACCATCAACTATTCTTATTTCAATTATTATCATTTAGATAATTCTTTTCTTTTGCAATATGGTTGCAAGAAAGAAAAATATAGCTCATTCTATCATAACCTCTCTCTCTTCTCATTTCATCTTCTTCTTCCTCTAGCAAAGAGAAACCTTCTCATGAGTTGAGAATCCTTCTCTTTAAAAAGAAAAGCAAACCCTAGTTACTCTCTACTCATTCTAGGTTCAAGGTTTAGCAAGCCGGAAACCCTAGTTCACTCAAAGATCGAGGAAGAGCCCAAAGGTCGAACCTTCGAGGTGGATCCATCTTCGACGGGAGAAGGCGACGAAAAGAGAACCATCAACCTCTACAAGATTTCAAGAAGAAGGAGTTCAAGTTTAGGTATAACCTTCATCCGAGTAGCTAACTCCTTTTAGCGTTTATGCTAGTTTAGTTTAGACACGATCCCGACCTTGTTTAGTCCATGTTGCCTCTTGCGATAAAAATTTGTTTTTTATACCGTTTCCGCCTCCCCGTAAGCACCGGGGGTCGCAATATGGACTTACATGAGGGTGTGGTTTGGGTTACAAAATATCAACAAAATATCTTAGCTCATGACAAAAAGAAAAGTTTTTAGAAGCTTCAAGAATGAGCTAACCCAAATCAAACCGTAACCTTGTTTAATCTCCACTAATCATGTTGCATTAGTAATTATAATATGTTACAATATTATATATCATTATACATTAAATTATTGAATCAACACTTGATCCGATAATCCGGCTATTTCATAAATAACCGACTAATATAATCTGTATCAGTTCATCGAATCAACGCTTGATCCGATGACCCGGCTATATCACATATACCCGGCCGATATCTCATATCGCGAGAATCTAATACGGTATCATATACACGTATTGTTCTCGGTCCCGCACATATCAAATATATGCTTTTACTCCGTTTTGCCTGAGCCAGGAAACCTCTGTGTAGGACTCTAAAGAATCGTCAATACGCCGGCAGTAGGTGATGATCATATCAAACACCTACAAGCTGCAAGCGGTCAGCTAAACGTAACAGCTACCCAGGTATTGAGCAATCAGAAGATCAACAAGCAAGCCTGTACATTCTCCCGTGAATCCAACCAGTAACTTTCCCGTGCAGTCCGGTCTCTTCGTCTGATATGTCGCATATCTCGCCTAGGGGTGGTAAACGTCAGACCCCAGTAGCTTGATAAGTCGTGTCGATATAAGGTCTATAACAGTTCGAGAAACCACTGATAACACTTACCAGTAAATCTCAGCAATCCTGGCCAGAGATTTCCAGTTATAGCCAATCGAACATAGCGCAACACCAACTCCCTATACCGAGAGAGACGAAACCCCTCTTATCGCTCATTGCCTCCATGTGATTCAGGACTGTACCCAAAAGCCACCTTTTTCAATGCCTTCTTGGACGTGGTATGATGGAAATCAAAGCACAGTGGGAATCACACAAGACTCTATGACGATCTCGGGTCTACAGACTAACTTGTACCAGTGTCACCAGAGAACTGCCATCTGACGTGAGGTATAATACCATCTGGGAGTTCTCGGCGAGTCCGTCCAGTGTACCCAGTCTCCACTGAGCACCCGTATACCTTCTCTGATGTTAAACACCAATGGATATAGGGTCATCTATCGTCCATCATATGGGTCAAGAAGCGCATACGCTAGTCTACTCTGGAGTACCGATGCCCTGTCTCGGTACTCCCACGACTAGGAACATTTGAAGGGTGTACTTGGCGACTACTCTGTCCCCACTAGTATGATCTGCATCATAGTCCTGGTAGTCAAGTACTCATCCTAAGGACTTTATCAACATGTGACATAGAGACAATCAGAGTACATGTTAAGATAAAGGGTAACCAGATAGCATACTATCATGTCGAGCAAGAAAGTCCTCCCTATATATGTCCCAGCATCTACTACAATATACAACGCATCTACAGTAAGGGCCTCTAAGGCATACATATAACTAACACTTCATACACTGATGCTGTGTAGAAGGGATGATGTTGTACTCGTGCAACCAAGGCCTGCCGAGCAAAGCGTTGTAGCATGTCTTGGCATCATGATGTGAAATTTGATGTCAGTGACGAGCAGCCCAAAGCGTAACGTCAGTATCAGAGACCCGAGCGTTCATGATGACTGGGAATCAAAACCGGAGATGGTGATCTTATCCCGAGCGAGGTGTTGAATGCTCATGCAAATATCCTTCAATACTCTCACATTGAGAAGGTTTACGGAGGACCCATTGTCGACCTGGATTTGCCTATCTTGATATCATGACAGTATCCGGTGACATATAGGAGACGGTTGTGCTCGCACGTCCCGAGAAGGAGATCTTCATCGCTGAAAGTGATGTCAGCTGTGTACACTTCTTCCAGCTCGTCCTTCATCTTTTCTTCGGTAAGGAAAGCTTGGAACTGCTCGGGCTCTTGTAGTGCCTTGATCAAAGAATCTCTTGCATCTTTAGATAGCAGGAGGGCATCGAGCATGCTCAGTTGTGAGGGTATCTTCCTCAGATGTGCCAGAACGTTGTAATCCACCTTGTTTTTCTTTAGCGGGTCCTTGGCTGCCAACTCCTTGACGACTCGATCATCGAGGGTGAAATCCTCAGGGACTTTTTCCTTCCCCTTATCTTTTATATCCGATCCCCTGTTTGCTGGTCCGATATTCTTTTCGGATAGCGTGCGATTGCGCAGCTGAATGTTCTCGCAGGTCTTTGTCTTCTTTGTTTCGGAGATGGATTCCTTGAAGAGAGGGCCGAGGGCTATTTCTTCATCCGAATCGCTCCCAAAGGTGAGAACTTGTGATCCCTTACTATCAACCATGTGACAGTTGCCGGTAGTTCTTTTGCGCTCATCTGTCGTGCTCTTCTGTTCTCGATGCGTCTTGCGCTTCATCCACTTGAAATGCTGCCGGTAGGCGACATATCCTTGCCACCGGTTTTTAAAGGCATTGCATTCTTTGGTAGGATGTGCAATCCTTTGATGGTATAAGCAGTAACAAGGATGTGCATCTACTTCGTCAAGGTGTATCCTGCTGGGATTGTTCCCTTTGGAGGGTAGCAGCTTCATTCCCATTGACAGGGCTTTAGCGAATCGTTTCCTCTTCTTAAGCTTACTTCTGTCTGCAGTGGATGTGCTTTGATCCGGGGGGAGTGTTTTTACCCTTTTGTCCAGTCGCCGGCGTATGGTTTTTTCGAATATGGCCATTTCGCGCTCTTGATTAGCTTTGCTTTTCTGACGGGCTTCGTTCAGGAATACGTCAATCATCTCGTTTGACGGTCCTAGGAGTCCCGGTTCGGGATCTGCCTCCAGTTTCTCTGTATCATGAGCTTCTTCACCATTCATTGATGAGTGAGAGATCACGTGGCAGCTTGCCACATAATCCTCAGGTTCATCTGACGAGTCTTCTCCCTCATCATTGTTGCCATCTCCGTCTTCAAGGATGTGGTTGAGAAATTCTTGGAGTGTGATCGGGGTTTGCGCCTTCTGGTTATATTCTTCCAGCGCGTCTATATGTTTTTGCAGGTCCGTGCGCTTGTCATCAGGTTTTACGGGCTTTTTGGTTTTCTTCTTCTTTTTTGAAGACTTTGAATGGGCCTGAGCATTTTGATTATCGCTACTAATTCTTGGCGTCGGGCGCGGCTTCAGTATTCCTTCAATGACCTCGGGTTCTAGCGGACTTTTCCACCTGATCGCCGGGCAAGTTTGGAGATCCTTCAGCATTCTTTTCGTTTTGGCTGAAAGAGCGACCTCCCATGGAGCTTCTTCTATAAAAGAGCACGATGCCCCCAGTGTGTCTCCCCTTTTAAGAGCGTGCGGCTGAGGCGGGTTTACTTTCCAATTCTCATACAGTGCGAATTTGCCCTGTTGGTATTGGTCCGCAATCCAGCCTTTGAAGATGAGCAATCTTCGATTAGATGGCCTACCACTTAGTGATAGGGGCAATAATTGGGATTATTGGCATCACCGGGTTGCAATGGGCGTTTTGGATCCGGTAAGGTGATGAACCTGTTGCACACCGCCAGCTTGAACAGTCTCCTCGTTTTATCCCGGGGAAACGAATAAGGGCGCTTCAGTTTCTCATTAAAGAATCGCCGTCTATCGTTTTGGCGATCAGTTGATTTTAGACCACTGGGCTGCTGCTGAGCATTGGTGACGAAGGTCACTTTCCCTTTTCCCTTTTCGTTTCGAGATTCCATCTTCTAAGAAGATGGTTTATGACCCATCTGATCCATTTGGGCCAGCTTGTCAATCAAGGCCTGGAAAGTTGTTGGCTTGAAGAACATCATGAACTGTGATATGGTCGCCTACGGATTAAGAGTACTCACGAACATGCCTACAGCAGGAGCTTCTTCGATGCGCTGTTCGCACTTCGACCATAGATTCCGCCACGTATCACGTACTGAACCCATGTTTCGCCTAGTTTCACTCTGGCGTTAATTAATGCAGTGATTAGGGTGCGCTCGCTAGCGCTTGCGAACCTTTGCGTAAACAGTAACTCCATTTCTGCAAATGTCTTAACGGAGTCATCAGGGAGCTCGGAGTACCATTCAAATGCTGTCTCTGATAAGCTGCCAACAAACTGGCGAAGCAGCAGAGCGTCACCCCCAGTATTACCGCATAAGGCTCTGAATTGAGCAACGTGCTGGTGTGGATTCCCCGTCCCCTTATATACATGGAATTTAGGGATCGTATATCCCGGCGGGTACTTTATTTGGTCATACCAATCCGGATAGGGTCGCCCAGCCTTAACAATTTGCCCGGCCTTTTCGCTCGCCTGATGATCTCGAATCTGCTGAGCGATATAGTCATCCAAGGCGGCTTTGGAGATGGTCTCCTATTTGGCTGCTGATAGAGCCGGAAGAGGGTTCGATGTCTCCCCTCTGTCGTCTTCAAGGATAATCGGGGGGTCTTCAGCTGGAGGATTTAGCTGTATCATCATCTCGACCATATCTTGGAATAAAAGCACCATTCGTTTTACGTTGGCCGCTTGTTCCGCTGCTTCTTTGTCCTTTTTCTCGAGGATCCTGCGGAGGAACTCAGCATCAGTTTCTTGTTTATGACGCTGCTCTGACGACGTCTCTGGACTTTCTTTTGGCCCAGTGAGTGCGGCCATCTGTGTTAACATTTCCTGGAGCTTCTGTTGTTGCTCCTGGGCCTTTGTTACGGATCTGGTGAGTGGTCGATGGCCCGTAGAGATACGGCTATCCTCTTTTCCGGAAGCCATATAAATAGTATGCACTACCGTGCCCCTAGACTTAGGGTGTTTAGGTTCAGTGCTGAGATTCGTCACAGACATGGGGATTTTCTCCGGCCTTCTCCTTTTGTGGACAGTCGAAATTGAGGGGGCCGTTGCAGCAGGCACCCAAGTAGACGACACCTTCTGTGGTACGACAGGGTGGTCCTTTTCTTGCCAAACTTTCATCTTCTTTGATCGGCGGGAGTAGTCTTGGTTAATCAAAGAATCTTAGACCCTTCGCCTGACCTTGTGAATTTTAGAGGACAGCCGTTGAGAGGGCTGCTCTGGCTTCACCTTTGTAACGTTCTCCATAGGTGGAAGAGATCTTTTCAGCACGGCCGTCGGAGAGTTCTTGCGCACCCTCCTGAGTGGTTCAAAGCTGTTCCCAATTGGAACAGCAGCGTCGACTTCCACCATGGGAGCTGGCGGAGTCAATCCAGAAGGGTAACTGCCCCCAGCCTTCCTCACTTGGCGTCAGTAGCGACGTCGAGCATGGCTTGCAGATGGGACTGGCTCAATTACGGGGGTGGCTTCACCATGCCCCTGTTCTGGTGAAGGGTTGTTATTGGCGCTAGCCTATTGAAAATGGACGTCTGCTGAGAGGGGATAGCCAACCTGTCGAAGGACGACTTTCGCATAGGGGGAGCAGTTTTAATGACTTCGCCTGAAGCGGGAATTGGAGCGACCAGTCTTGTGATGATCGACCCCTTAGCAGGAGAAGCCGCTTTGACGACTTCAGGAGCAGGAATGGCTATCCGCTTTGAGATGGTCGCTTCAGGTATCACAAGCTTTTTCATAGGCCCACCTGAGCTTTGGCCCAGTCTTTTGAAAATTGAGGCACTGGATTTGGGCAACCTATTGAGAAGGGCCGCGATAGTCGTAAGCCGATAAAAGACCGACTTCTTCGGAGCTTCTTGCGACGGCAGTGGGGCATTGAAGCTCATGGGTGGGAGCATGGTCCTAAAAAACAGTCCAGTGGTGGCCTGAGTCACATGTTCCACTGGCATCCTGAAAAGGGAGGCCGCTTGAGGCTCATAGGTCACTCTTCCAACAAGGACAGAGTGGGAGTTGTTGCAGTTGTAGCAGTTAGTGCAGTTGAAAGTCATTGATCTTCTGTTTTCTTCCCGGAGCAAGACACCAAATCTTAGTACCTCGAATTCAGGGGCAACCATAGCAAACCGCGATTCGTTCGTGAAACACGACACACGAAGTATGGAGTGAAAAGAGGAAAAGGTCCCACCGGGCGTGCCAGAATCTGTTCTCCGCCGAAATACGGGAGACCGAATTGCGTAGGCTCATCTTGCCTGAATTTAGGTGCAGATGGTATTTGGTTTTATCCGTCCACCTCTCCGAAAATGCCAAGTTGATTTATGGAACCGTGTATCGAAGGTTTAAATGGATGCGGCCATTGTAGCAAACTTTGTCAGATTCCTCCTCGTTTGAGAGGTTTTTGATAGTGGGGACGCTCTTCTCTGCAGGCGCAAACCGCTGTAGTTAATTACGCTACCGCATCGCGGCAACAACTTTCTCCTTCTCCAGATGGTCACTTCGTGTCGTGTGTGTTTGTTTTATTTTTGGTTGCCCATGGATTGTATAAGGAGACTAATTTGTGTTATTGCCCTTAGGGCGTGGATTAGTCTAAATTCGTATTTTCTTAAATTTGGGTTTTGGGTTGTGTTTAAGGATGCGTTAGTCTCATTTGAGACTAAGATCAACTTAAACGTTTGTTAAGGATACGTTAGTCTAATTTTAGACTAAGATCAACTTAACAGGATCATTTAGATCCAACAAAAGAGCATTCGGGTTCTATTGTTTTAGTTTAGGGACGTTACGGTCCAGTTTAAAGACATCATAATCTGTAAAGTTTAAAGACATCATAGTTCATGAGTTTAAGGACCTCACAGTCCATGGTAGTTTAAAGACATCATAGTCTGTAAAGTTTAAGGACATCATAGTCCATGAGTTTAAGGACCCCACAGTCCGTAGAATGTCTGGTTGTCGGGACCCGTCACCTATATGAAGACGTTGAAGGATTACAACGACACATATCAGAGGAGTGAAGAGATGTACCCTTGAACCAATATTGGTTGAGAGATTTGTAATCCAATTTGGGACTAAGATCAAAGATTTATAAGCATATAGGCTCAATTAATCTGAAGTAGGGTTCTATGGCCAACTTGGGCTCGGCCCATTCGGTTAAAATGTTGGACATTAGGATCAGTCCTTTTTCATTTAACAATGCCGAGCATTGGTCCTGACAACTTTTTGTCTTTTATTGAGTGCTGAGCACTCATTATGGCTCTGGGGCTTTTATTTAAAGAACACTTTATGTTCTCTTAGCGCCCACGTGAGGAGCACGTGGTGTGCTTGGCGCTGTGCGCCAGTTAATGAGCATAGAGCGCTTCTTGTGAAATAGCGCACACGTGAGGAGCACGTGGTGCGCTTGGCACTGTGCGCCAGTTAATGAGCGCAGAGTGCTTCTTGTGAAATAGCGCACGCGTGAGGAGCCCGTGGCGCGCTTGGTGCCAGTTAATGAGCGTAGAGTGCTTTTTATGAAATAGCGCACACGTGAGGAGCACGTGGTGCGCTTGGCGCTGTGCATCAGACTTGGAACGCTGAGGTGCTTCTTTAAATTTGGAGCGCTAAGGCTCTGCAGCGCTGTGCGCTAGATTGGGGCACTGAAGTGCTTATTTTAATTGGAGCACTAAGACTCTTTTTAGGCAACTCTGCTCTCCGAGAATTAAATTCTCTCTTATAAAAGACTTTGTCTCATGGATCTAAGAACAAAGTTCTTATTTTATAGGATATATTTCAATCTCTTATATTTTTGGTGAAAGGTTTTGCCTTTATGAATCTGTGATCCTAAGAGAATTGAATTATTCTCCCTCCTTTTTATATTGAGATGTTATGATCTCTTTATGAAAGACAATTTGTCTTATAGATCTATGATCTGGCAAAAGAATTAGGTTCTATTTCTGATGAGATACTTTGATCTCTTTATTTTACCTTGAAGAAATTCTTCTTCTACCGAGAGCTTACTCTTCTCTCTGAACTTTCTTAAACTTTGTGTTGGTAGGGGGGGATTACTCTCTATGAGACTTGAAGTCTTGGGGCCTTTATATAGTGAAGGCTGATTTGTTGAATCAGTTAAGGAAATCTTTGCTTAGATTGATTTGCAGATTTCCCGCCATTGGATCTTTGATCCAAGGGCTTCTGATTTACAGAAGGCAGTTTTCTTGTTTTTGACAAGATTGGGAAATTTTCCCATACAGAATTTATTTTGTATTTTGGTGATTTTTTAATCACCATTGAATCATTGATCCAACGGTGCTCTGATTTTCAGAGCACAATTTTTCCTGTTTGAAATGATTCTGAGGAATGTTTCCTTAACAGAATTTTATTCTGGTCAATCGATGATTTATCATCCCCATTAGATCTTTGATCCAACGGTGGGAACAATTAGTTCCAGCGCTAGCGCTCTTGTGCTTTGCACGTGAGCGCTGCATTAGAGTCTTTGACTCTAGATGCTAGCGCACTTAGCGCTAGCGCACTTAGCGCTAGCGCTCTCGTGCTCTGCATGTGAGTGCTGCATCAGAGTCTTTGATTCTTAGCGCTGGCACTGCTGGCGCACTTAGTGCTAGCACTCTCGTGTCTTGCACGTGAGCACTGCAGCAGAGTCTTTGACTCTCAGCGCTGGCGCATTTAGCACGAGCGTTGTTATGAAGCGCCGTTTCATTTCAAATTTCAAAATTTGAACAGAGTTTTGCTCTGATTGGGGGAAACATGGGCTTTGGTTTAAGCCAGATCCTAGTATTAGATTTGTTGGATTACTTTCGTATCATTGCATTCGTGTTCAGTCGGAATGCGGATGCAGGTATGTATATACAGATGATGGGTATTCTTGTGATCCGTCATGAGTTTACTTTAGTTGATGCCATATCTTTTTGTTGGATTAAACATTTAGTTTAAATGTTTAGTGGTGGAAAATTTGAGTGCAAGTTTTGTCCATAAGCATCTTTTCATGTCACATGCACATGGTGACTCATGGTCTTGATTTATGTGACCATTAATGCGACATGGATTGATTTTGGAGCTAATTATGATTAGTGGGGATATTTTGGCGAGAGAGGGACAGCCAAGTAGAGGCTTGGGGGTTTGATTATATATATATATATATATATATATCAAAATATCATACACAACATAAGCCATTTTCACTTCTTCTTTCTTGAGCTCACATTCTCCTCTAATGGCTTCTTCTTCAAGCTCTACCCATCCCTCTCATGAGTTGAGAATCCATGGGTGTCTTGAGACAAAATGATCACACACATTCTCTACTTCATCTTGGACATGTCGGTTAGCAAACTTCATGTCCGAGTTGCTTCGGTTTTGAAGCGGGAGCCCGTAAAAGATTCCTTGATGTGGTGCCACTTCGACGAGGAGACCGGAGATCGAGCGAGATCAGAGATGCTGCGAGGAGCTTGGGATGATGGCTAAAGACCGAAGGACACTGATCGATCGGTATAGCCATTCTAAGTTCTTGTAGTTAGCTGGTTTAGTGTTAATGGTATAATGCAGGTAAAAGCCTACGTTAGCGCCAGTTTTATAAAAAGTTTTTGTTCCGTGTTTGGTCTCGGATTGACGGCCTACTGCAGACTTACAAAAACTGTGAACGTAATGAACTTGATATAGTCGAAGGAACTGAATAACTTTTAAAAGGAGTGGTTTAGGCTCCGCATTTAAAAGTTGTTTTTAAAAAAACCGAGTGGTTTTTAAATTGTTCCAACGACGTTAAACTTTTGGTTTGTTTCTTTGCACTAATTAGAATTAATGCAGTCCCATCAAATAACCCTATCATTACAGAAGAAACAAAAATAGAATGTACGCTTATGCCATCCGCATTCGCCACAGGGTCCCGGGTCTTCACCGTAAGATTACTTAAATTACGGCAGGGCGGGGACATAACTAGCGTGAATGCAAAACATAAGCAACATTTATTATATATAATCTATATATAGCCATTCGTCTCACACAATGATAAACATCACAGATTATAGCAGAAACAACACAAATGAGAAAAGTGGATATACTAAGATTTCTGTGTTTCGTTTTAGGCTTGAACGAAAAAAGGATTCCACGTTCATGATGAATAGCCAATACCCAATCCCCTGGCCTCTATGAGTGTGGCAAGAAACCTACCAATTCTAGAGTTAGGTGACCCGTTCTCACTGCCCGAGATGGTCACCCTTTAGACTCTAGAACCGGTTACTTGAGCACCCTGTCTTGGGTCTACAGAAATGTAAATAATATAATGGTGGCTACAATCTCAACCAGGAAGTTCCCTGCAAAAATTATTACAACATTTAGAATATTACATGAATGAAAAAAGAAAACACTCTTCTCACATGTAAAACCCCCGGCTATTCCATCACGACAATCACATCTATTTCCATGTCAAAACTACAACAGATACAAGATATGTGTAACCCCTACTAATCGACGTATAACAATTAGTCGACATTTATAAACACATATACAAACGAAAAACAAGCAATAATGTTAAAATTTCGATTTAGAAATACTCCGTATTGCCCAAACACAAAGATAACACTATATGAAATCTGGGCAAAAACGAAGTATACCAAAAATCCTAATCTAAGTGACCAAGACACTGAACGAAGCACGACACAAAATTCCAGATCCAGGCCGCAAAAATCGGCTAAACCTCGGCCAAAATGTGGAATTAGAGTCTCGTGTTTCTACAGTGATAATCTAGTTCCATAAAGAGCACTCTGCAATATGCAAAAAAATTCAAAGGCCAAAAAAAATTCGACGAAAACTTGGATTTTGGTTTTCAAAATACAGAACTATTTCGGTTTTGAAACTTTAAACTTTGTCTAAAATTAGTTTATGTGTTTGGGTAGGCTCTGATACCAGTGTAAGTCTATAGTGCTCCTTGTCTTGATTACTACGGTCTTGCAGAATCAAAAACTTTAATTTTTACTTGAGCACTATATACTTTAACCCTAGAATACAAATCCAAACACTAAACTAAACAAACTATAAGTGTTCAACTACTATGTAGAGAACTACAACCTTTGACGTCGTGTCCTTTGGGTCTTGTGTAGTCCTCTCCTTGAGCTCGTAGGGTCCTTGGATCGAGCTCTCGAATTGATCTTCCCGTGTCAAAGACGATCCACCTGAGGATGCCGGTTCCAGCTCTAGCTTCAAATAAGCAACAAAAGATCAAGTCCTGTTGGGAAATGATGCTTAAGTGTGTAGTAGTAGTGTCAAGATACTCTCTTTTTATTCCTCAAAAACTAAGAGAGAAAATGAGGAAGAAGATGAAGAAGAGATGGCTACTAAAAAAACACTAATGATAATGATACAATCTCTCAAAACTTATTTCTTCATATTCATTTAAAAATATAAATAATGTAAGTGGATTTGTGACTCACTAGTGTGAATCACAAGCCCACACACATCTATTTACAACTAGAAGAGATGAGAGAAATAGAGAGAGGCCGCCTCACCATGATACACATATACACACATATAAATGTTTGTATTTAATCAAGTATACCAAAAACCCGTATTTATAATAAATATGTATACCCGTATTTCTACCAAAATACGAATACTATATTTGTATCGAAAATACAAAATACGTGTATTTATATTAAGAAAGAAATACATGTATTTGTATCAAGACACAAATACCCGTATTCATACAAATACACATATTCGTATAAATACCGTATTCGTGTTAAAATACAAATACCCCAAAGAGAGCAATATAATACTAGCTCCATATCTTGCTATCTTTCAAACCTGCTAGTATTACTAAATAGTCTGATCAAAGCACGTGTATAAAATACACGTGTTCAATCGAATACCCGAGTGTATCGAAATACGCATACTACACCATTTCGCTTGAACCGAGAAACCCTCTGTATGGGACTCTAAAGACTCGATAATACTCTGGCAATGGGTTTAACCATAAGCACTCAGTGGCACTAGCTATACGTAACGGCTACCCAGCTATCTGCTGAGAGGAAGATCGACAAGAAAACCCGTCTGAGCCCCTACTGAGCCTATAGGTGACATTCTCCATATAGTCCGATCTGTTCGTCTAAGAGTATCGCATATTGGGCCTAGGGGTGGTAAATGTCAGACTTTTATTAGCGTGATAAATCATGTCGGTGTGGAATCCAATACAACCTGAGAAACTGCTGGTGTACCTACCAATAAATCTTACTTGCCCTGATCAAAGACTTGTAGTATCGGTCAACCGTATACAGCGTGATATCGACTCCTAATATTGAGAGACCTCCAAGTGCTTCGGGACCGTGCCCAACTACTACCGGTTTGCACGACTCTTTAAAGCCGTGGTAGGATAGTAATCTAAGTACAGTGGGAACATACTCAAGACTAATAGTGATGTCAAATCATCGGAGTAAGCTGTACTTATGTCATCAGAGGACTGCTATCCGACGATAGGTATAATACCAACTAGCAGTTCCTAGCAAGTCCATCCAGTGTAACTCATAACCTAATGAGCACATGTATACTATCTTTGGTACCGTATACCAATGGCTGTGGGACCGGCCATCTCCCATGACGGGGATAAGAAACGTATACAGTAGTCTATTCTAGAGTATCGATATCCAGTCTCGATAATCCTACGATTAGGGACAATTTTAAGGATGTGCTTATAGACCACCTAACCTCTACAAGTATGATTGTCATCACAACGCTGGTAGTCAAGTAAAGATCCTACGGGCTCTATCAATATGTATTAGCGATACGTAAAAAGAAACATATACAAATGTTAAGATAGATACAAACTAGATAGCATAATATCATATTGAGCAAGACTGTTTTATACAAGTATATATCCCAAACATCTAAAATGTAATATACAATTTTTTACTATACAATAAGGGCTTCTAGGGCATATATCTAACAAGTGCTAACGATCGCGTTTCTTATAATACTCGATAGTGACATTTTCCAATGAAGCTGGAATCTGAACCTCCATCAAATGTAAGTCCTCCCAATAACCTGATAGGAGAGAGTGAAAATCTTGAACAAAATGATCCACTTGTCGAGCATCCTTAAAGACCTGATGGTGTCACACACCACTTCCAAAAATACGAAAATATAGAGAGTAACGAAGGCCATCCATGCTCCTACGGTAAGGAAAGATCCTTCCGTAGTCAAGCTACGGCTTCTAGCTAAACCTATAATGATAATATCCAAGATATACACCAATATACAAAGGAGATAATACTAATAATCATGCTGCATAAAGTAACAAGGAAATATACAAGTCCACAAAATGATAAAAATTCAAATAAGGATCTATAGAGTTGACAAATAGATTGAAATACCCAAATACAAATCCAAAAAGAGATACGAAGGTCCTACGTCCCATGTGAAGCTCACATACTAAGTATGAACCGAATAAAAGAAGGAAAAACACTCTACGCTAAACTACTATTCTTCGGCTAGCTGCTGGAAGTACCTCTGATCTTGCTCTGCCGGTAGATCCTGCTCTAGTCCTGAGATGGTAAATCTCAGGGCTGTCAGAATACCCAACAAATACTTGACGTAAAAATGTATGTCTGTGTGAGATAGAATGACTATGTGGGTATCGTGAAATTCCTGCGTGCGCATGTATATATGGGTACAATAATAATAAGATCAAGTATACCAACAGGTTAGGTCGAGTCTTAGATATCACTACTAGGGTAAGCTAACCTATGGTTAGTTCGATCGTGAGCGTCAACCACCGCAAGAGTATTCTCTATCGGTTTAGGGGGAAAGAAACACGGGCCAAAATGAAAGTGATGGAATTGGTACCGTTTTCGTCCGGTCTCCGCAGCAAAATGTAATGGATTAGTACCGTTCCCGTCTGGTCTCCCCAGCAAAATATAATAGATTGGTACCGTTCTCGCCCGGTCTCCCTAAAAAAATGAAATCATGAAATCTACCGATAATGGAACTCCTGAGATTCCGTTGATCGAATTCATACTCAAATTATCCCAACACCCTGGTTTATAGTTTTATATAACAACAATTAAATCCAATCACAAAACATGAATACTGACTGGACAAGTTTTGGACTTGAATCACGAGTAATCACGATAATGTCACTAAGTAGGAAAACATGTAAACACGAATAACTATTTCAGGGCATGTAATTTAGCATTCCAGTCAGTGATTGCATTTTAATGTCAATAAATAGTGATCATAAATGTACATAGCATGTCAAGGGAATTTCAAGTATGATGATAATGATAATCATGTCGTAGAGATACTTTAAACAAATGTCTTGGTGACATGATGTAAGTGGAATTTGAATCTCGAGAAATATATTCTTGTTTGCTTCGTAACATGATATCATAGCGATAAGCAAACAAGTTTCTTGGTGACACGATGTAAGTGGAATTCAAATTCCACTTGCTTCAATGTTCAAAATCTTATTATTTTATTACTACTACGGCTACTATCCTTTATCACATAATTTTGGGATCGGCTAAATAAATCCATTTTTTCCCCTTCCGCCCTTCTAAGGTCCATCTCCTCGGTTCAACGAGGAAGTCCCACCAAAATTTCTCTAAGGATACATTTAATAGAGATTTGAATGTATTTTACATTTGTTGTCCACTTCTAACATAACCTCTCTTTTTTTATCTTCGCTAAGATATTTAAGCATAGTAATGGAAGAGTTCCAGGTCTTACTATCTCTACCGCTTAACTAGAACACATGGAGGTCATGCAGTAGTTCCTATTTCGATTCAATAAAAGAATCAAACAAAATGGGGGAAATCCTTAATAGCTATAGTTTCTGTATCATCATTTAAATCCCAAAAGAAAAGAATATGAGTTATGGAACCGATATTTTAGTTGCCATCACATGATCTTCCACATGCTGATTTTATGTCCGCGTGTATCACACGTACAAAAGTTCTAATTATCAACCCAAGGAATTGTAACTTATCATAAATTTAACTTGATATCGCCGCTCGAAAAGCTCATAGTCTATTCGCTTACTTGTCTACAACTGTATTTAAAAAACCTGTTGAACTATTATTGATGGAGTCTAGGATCTCCTTCAGATGTTGCCTTCCGTTGATCTGCTAATGGCGGCGATGGACGGTGTGATTGGATCTGGAGACAGGCTCCTGAAGCGTGTAGATCTCAATGGGTTTGAGGTTATGGTTGACAAGTCACCTGGAAGGAAGTCCCGGGGTGGTTATACCACCGAGAACCCTCCGATGATCAAGTTAGTCTAGAGATCCGAGCAGAGTAACGACTTAGTGGAGTAAAAATGGCTTACTTGAACCGTCTGAAGAAGGGGTTTATATAGCGGTGGTAGCAGGCGAGGCAGGTGTGAGAATCCCGTTACGCTCCCGACGTCACGCCCGCGTGATGAGCGGGACCTCCCATTAATGGCGAGACAAGCTCGTTAATGGGGGATCGTGGTGGCATGGAACGTGGGATGTGGCCGGCGGAGATCTCGCGCATGGCGAGATTCACGGGATGGCGGTTACGCCTGCAAGCGGTGTTGTTGGTCGGTCGTTGAGACCGAGGAAGATGACCATGGCGGGAGAGCTCACGGACGAGCGGGAGAGCCGAGGTATCTTGGTTCTGCGGTAGCTCGGGGACGAGTTGTGAGGCCGAGGAGGCCAGTTGTGCATGGGGCTCGGAGGCTAGCCAGCGTTTGCTCGGTAGGACGAGCATAGGCGTAGTCTGGTCGGCCACTGTAGGTCCTTTCTTGCATGCTCTGGGACACGTTATCTGCCACGTGTCCTGATCTGGGAGATCACCGATATCGAGCATCATCATTAGCCCCCCACTCTCGTCCCGACCAGCTGACGGGTCGGGTCGAGAGTGGTTTGCCAGGTCACCCGAGGTAAGCTCTTTTTCGAAGATATTGTCGGGCGTGTCTCTGGGCACTCGGTTGTTTTTTTCCTGGGTGATGTCAGCAAATCAGGGCAAGATCTCCGCATTAAAAAGGGTGCGCCGAATGGTGTGCACTTCGCTGAAGCGACAGGCCACGTGTTGGGTGCCGGTTGGCTGATGTGACGTGCCGCAGGCTTCTGACGTCCGATAGGATGCTGCCAATGCGCTTGCGACAGGTGGAGCGGTCTTGGTCGTCGAGTGCAGTGAACCGTTTTGGCAGGGGTCGATCATCGCCGTTGGATGAGGATGCCGGTAGCATAAATCGAGGGGAGGCCTAATTCAAGATCTCTCTCTCTTCACATTTTCTCATTCTGAGTCTTGTTAGCTCGGCGTTCTTCCCTTTTAGGTCGGATCTTGCGTTTTCTCTTCTCGAGGATTTCTTCCCATCAGGTTAGATATCTTGTTTTGAGGAGTTTGTAGATGTCATAGGGGTAGATACTAGGGATTCTTCCCCTGGGTTGGAGCCCTTTCAGGAAGTTGGGGTCAGATCCTCTTCCCGGGGTCACGCTTCTGGGGCGGTTCCCGGAGCGGTGGCGGCAGACGCTCCTGGTGCGTCGTCCTCAGTGAGATATGAGGACGAGCTTGTCACCGCTCGGGCTCATTTCCATATTCCCTACGGCTACATGCTACGATTGGCTGAGGAGGGAGAGAGGGTCGATCGGGTGCGGGGTAGAGAGATCGCCTTGTATCTGGAAGCCTTTTAGGCCGGAATGCGCCTGCCTTTCTCTCCCAAGGTTGTAGCCACACTAAATTACTTTGGGCTAGCCTCGGGCCAGCTAGTGCCGAACTCCTGGAGGATTCTCCTTGGGTTCTTAGTCCGGCTAAAGCTGCAGATGATCCCTTTTAGTCTGTCCATCCTTGTCTCCACTCTCGTTTAGAAAAGTCACCCCGGGACTCGCGCGGGCGACCCGAGGTGGGTTTACTTCTCCTTTACGAAGCAACGGGGGAGTGTAGCCGGGTCAGGAATTGTCGTCTTGCCTTCTTCCATCCATGATTGGAAGAAGAAGTTTTTCTTCGTCGGGCCGCCAAAGGGTGAGGACTAGCCCGTACCCATCCAATGGTCTGGGGATAGGTGATGGCAGGGGAATCTTTCCAATGACCCCGACGTGGAGAGAGTGGCGGCGTGGGAGCCAATTCCTCGGGCTGATGTGTTGCTTTCTAAGCGGGGCCTCAGTTGGGCCGGGCTCAGCCCCGCCCAGTTCGTCGGTACGTTAGGAGCTTGTATTTGTTTTTACTTCGTTGGTGTCGCTGATCCTATTATATCTTGTCTTTGGCAGAAACCATGGACGCGGGCCTCCTCCGAGCAGCTATGCGCAAGCCGAAGAAGGGGTCGAAGGCCAGAGGGGCCAGCTCTTCTCGTCAGACGCCAATCCTGGCTCCCCCAACAGCCGTCGCACCCCAGTGCTCGAGTGCGGATCGCGCCCTGGAGCCTAGCTGTCACGATCCAAAGTTTGGATGTGACCGGCACTTAGATTGTATAATATCTAAAGATATGCACACAGTCCAAGTAAGCCGAAAACCAAGATCAAAATCCTTTTTGCAGAATTCTATATATAGAAATTTAGCTTTTAAGTAAAAATTTCAATTTTGTGAAGTTAAGTATTAAACAAGTAAAAAGTGTTAAGTTTGGTTGCATCCCTAGTTAGGATAGACAACAACAATAGTGGAGACAATTATCCAGGAGTATAAAACATTAACAAGAATTTCCAATAAGTAAGAAAATTACTAATATATAGAACTAAACCGTCCCATCTGTCAAATAATATACATATAATCATCTCTCACTCTAAATCATATACATGTCTGATGGAGATTCGCTAAATACAAAATACAATACCAAAAGAGAAGGTTACTACATATGTAACCCACCTATCAAAAGATGCAATATAGACTGCGAAAAGTAGATCTGCCCGGCCGCTAACTGTCCCCTCTACCCCTGCAAGGAACTGTGGCACAACGGGTGTGAGTTGCCAACTCAGTGAATAAGGTAACATATAACGGCTAATAATGTAAATATGACGATCATACTAACTAAAATATGAACAAGTACAATATATGATGGTATGTGGAAAGCATGAATCTGTACTAAAATATCATAACAAAAATGAAATCTCATCATTTATTTCCAATAATTGATATCTTTCCGTGCCTATCATCGACACAAAACTTCCCTTTCTCTCAGGCATCATTCCTCGAATGACCCTGCAATCAAAATACCGGTCGGTATCATCTAGATATCCGCTGTATTTCACAACTATCTCCGGTATTGAGTATCCTCGCTAGGCTCGCCCGCCTCAAAAGCATGAATCTGTACTAAAATATCATAACAAAAATGAAATCTCATTATTTATTTCCAATAATTGATATCTTTCCGTGCCTATCATCGACACAAAACTTCCCTTTCTCTCAGGCATCATTCCTCGAATGACCCTGCAATCAAAATACCGGTCGGTATCATCTAGATATTCGCTGTATTTCACAACTATCTCCGGTATTGAGTATCCTCGCTAGGCTCGCCCGCCTCAAATGCGGCTATCCTGCCCCTCGGTCTCGACTGGGTCCACCATGTATCCAACTGTATATCTCCCCCACTCGGTCTGGATAACGTAAAATCGGCAACCGTATATCTCCCCCACTTGGTCTGGAATAAACCAAATCATAAAATATCTCATGGTGGACATGACACATCAATCATGAAATCACTGGATTTATGTAATAGTATTCAAAACTCAAAACCATAAATCCTTAATAATACAATTACCCCTTATATCAACAGAAAATACTCAAATGCTAAACATGATGTTAATGATGCAATTTACTACTGTTATTGGCGGTTAAGATATGATATGAATCATTTTTAACAAGAATTTTACTAAGTGTAAAAGTGACATGGTAATAACGACGAGGTGTGTGTAACATGTAAGATGTGCACGTGGCATAACTCGTCGATACTTGTGCAGTGTTCTAGCAACTAAGCAAAGTATATGCGAATTATGAGTGCATATTATCAATTTAGCATACCAAGTAAAGCATTTATTTAAATAAAACTACGGGCGTAACACGCCATCTTTACAAAATTCCCCGGTAGATATTTAGTCTACTCACCGATGAACGTTGTATCTACTCAGGAATTGACAATCCTTTCCCTTTCCTCGCTGCCTCCGAAAATCTCGTATTTGAATCTATCATCACAATTTAACTTATATAAGGAAACGGCTACTCCGACATAACGGAAATGAAAAACACCCATTCCCACGTACTAGTTATATTGCATACGACTATATCGAGCTATTTAACACTTAACCTTACTGAATTTTAACCCTATTCTGCATTCGCGACAAAAAAACAGATTGTGATATACTTTAACCATGTCGTATTTTGGTTTCTTAGATATCTTTTCCGATATAAGCTTCCAGATTTCATATACAACTGAAATAACTTATTTAAATATACCAAAATAGCCAAAACCATACACAGAACCCTACCCAACAAGCCAAAACCACCTAGCTTCCTACAAAACCGGCGACGCCGAATTTTTCCCTCTTGTCGCCGGCCCAATTCCGAGCCTTCTGGTTCGTACTCCTATGGTTTGCTTTAGGTGCTACATTCATCATTTTAGCACTGTTTTGTTAAGTTTATTTTTATCTAAACTAAAGCAGATTCAAACAGAGCCTAGTTGTATCTAAAATATGATATTATAGAACTTGTTCATTTTTAAAAAAATAAACTAATTACAGAATCTAATTCTCTACTGTGAGTAAAGATTTTACCTACAATAATTTGTTGGAATAACACCCTCCAAGATGCACAAGCTCTTTTTCCTAGCTTGATGGTGAGGAAATCCTAGAACTTAGCTTTTCTTCTCCTTTCTTTTGTTTTTCCTTATTTGTTCTTGATTTATTTTTCTTTCTTTAGATTTTCAGATTTTTAATCAACTAACTGATCTGAACAAGGGTTATATATGGTGAAGGGAAGAAAGAGGGGGTAGGAGGAGGTATCAATGAATTAGATGTGCCATCTTCATACAAAGAGAAAGTGTTGGTGTGTGAGTGTGCATGAGAGTAGGAGTTGTCAACACATTATTTCATCCAAAATCATTTAATTTGATATTAACTTCTGAACTAAAACATTTTCTACCCATTTTTCATTTATACCCTTAACAAATTTCCATTTGCACAAGAAACTCAATCTTTACCTAGAAACCCTTCACAACTTATGTTATTATAAAACACTCATTTTATTAAAATGAATCTAAAATTCACCTTAAAACCCTTATAGCTTATTTATGTTGCATACTAAAGTTTTTATCTAACTTGTTTTACAAACATCTTATAAAATTATCCTATTTGGTTTTAAAAACTTTTTAATTTGGCGCTTTATTATTTAATTAATTAATTTTATTTATTTCTAAAATTTCAGAATGCTGCAATATTCCCCCCTTAAGAAAATTCGGTCTCCGAATTTAAAATTAACTTGACATACCTTTAAAAAGATGCGGAAATTTCTTTCGCATCGCATCCTCGGTCTCCCAAGTAATTTCCTCGCGGTCCTTTCCTTGCCAAAGAAGCTTTACAGACGGAAGTACCCTCGATCTTAGTTTCTTTGCCTGTCTGTCTAGAATAGCGACTGGTTGCACAGTGTAGGATAAGTCCGGCTCAATCTGTAAGGTCTGATGCTGGATCGCATGAGAAGGATCGTGAAGATACTTGAGAAGCATCGAAACGTGAAACACCGGATTCACGTTGGGAAAACTCGGTGGGAGTGCTAAACGATAAGCTACAGCACCCACTCTCTCCAGAATCTTGTAAGGTCCGACATACCTGGGGCTGAGCTTCCCCTTCTTCCCGAAACGCATCATACCTTTCATCGGAGACACTCGAAGGAACACATGATCTCCCACTCCAAACTCGAGTCTACGACGTCATCAATCTGCATATGATTTCTGTCTGCATTGGGCCGTCCTCATTCTGTCCCATATCAAATGAATCTTCTCTGTAGTCTCCTGTACTATCTGCGGTCCTAAAATACTACTCTCGCTTAGTTCCATCCAGCAAACAGGTGATCGACATTCCTCCCATACAAAGCTTCAAAGGGTGGCATTAGGATCGTCTCCTGAAAACTGTTGTTGTACGAGAATTCTATCAAAGGTAAGTGACGGTCCCAACTACCACCAAAATCAAGACTACAAGCACGAAGCATATCCTCTAGTGTCTGAATGGTCCGCTCCGACTGACCATCTGTCTATGGATGAAAAGCCGTACTAAAGCTCAATCGTGTGCCAAGAGCTTCTTGAAGTTTCTGCCATAGCCTGCTAGTAAACTGGGTACCCCTGTCTGAAACTATGCACGTCAGAACTCCATGCAGACGTACAATCTCATCGATATAAATCTGTGCATACTGTGCAAACTCATATGTTGTCTTCACTGGAAGAAAATGAGCTGCCTTTATCAATCTATCTACAATCACCCAAATGGAATCATACCCTCTGCTAGTCCTGGTTAGACCCACCACAAAATCCATGGAAATCTGTTCCTATTTCCACTCTGGAATGGGCAAGGGCTGCAACTCTCCGGCTGGCCTCTGGTGTTCTGCCTTGACTTGCTGACAAGTCAAGCATCTCGAAACATATTCCGCAACATCCTTCTTCATTCCTTCCCACCAATAAACATCCTTCAGATCATGATACATCTTGGTGGAACCAGGATGAATACTGTATGCTGATCTATGGGCTTCCTCTAAAATCTCACGCCTCAATCCATCAGAATCTGGTACACAGAGATGAGTCCTAAAGCGTAATACTCCATGATCGTCAATCACAAACTCCGTCTCCCTGCCCTGCCTAACCTGATCCATAAGCTCCAATATACGAGCATCTGCGGGCTGTGTCTCTCGAATACGATCCAATAACTGAGGTCGGGTGCGAACATGTGCTAGCTGTCCCCCGGTCGGGGTGAACTCAAACTGTATACGACTATCATATAAAATCTGCCAGTCTGTAGAAGACTGTCTCTGCAAGGTGCGTAAATGAGATAAGCTACCTCCAGGTCTCCGACTCAAAGCATCTGCTACTACATTCGCTTTGTCTGGATGATACAAGATCTCACAATCGTAATCTTTCACCAGTTCCATCCATCTATGCTGCCTCAGGTTCAAATCTTTCTGCTGAAAAATATACTTCAAACTCTTATGATCTGTGAAGATTTGGCACGATTCTCCATACAAGTAATGTTTCCAAATCTTCAATGCGAATATCACAGCAGCCATCTCTAGATCATGATTGGGGTAGTTCTGTTCGTGCCTCTTCAACTGTCGAGAAGCATAAGCTACAACCCTGCCGTGCTGCATCAATACACCGCCTAAACCCACTCTAGAGGAGTCACAATACACAACAAAGCCACCAGACCCAGAAGGTAATGATAATACAGGTGCAGTTGTCAAGCAAGTTTTCAACTGCTGGAAACTCTGCTCACATGCATCTGTCCAAAGAAAGGGAACCTCCTTCCTAGTCAATCCGGTCAACGGTGCAGCTATTCGAGAAAAATCCTGCACAAAGCGTCGGCAATAACCTGCCAGACCTAAGAAACTGCGAATCTCTGTAACTGACACAAGTCTGGGCCAGTACTGCACTGCTTCGATCTTCTTTGGGTCCACACGTATCCCCTCTCTCATGACCACGTGACCCAAGAACTCCACACTGTCTAGCCAAAAGGCACACTTGGAGAATTTTGCAAACAGCCGATGCTCCTTCAAGGTCTGCAACGTAATACGTAAATGTTGTTCGTGTTCCTCTCTACTCCGGGAATAAACGAGAATGTCATCAATGAATACTATAATAAACTGATCAAGAAAGGGCCTGATGATACGGTTCATCATATCCATAAAAGCTGCTGGAGCGTTGGTGAGTCCAAACGACATCACCAGAAATTCATAGTGCCTATATCTTGTGCGAAACGCAGTCTTCGGATTATCGTCCTTCCGAACCCTCAACTGGTGATACCCCGACCGCAAATCATTCTTCGAAAAGTAACCAGCTCCCTGCAACTGATCAAATAAGTCATCTATACGTGGTAGTGGATACCTGTTCCGCACAGTGACACGATTCAGCTGTCGGTAGTCGATGCACAGTCTCATACTACCGTCCTTCTTCTTTATAAATAAGACAGGAGATCCCCACGGCGATACACTAGGACGCACAAGTCCTCTATCTAACAACTCTTGCAACTGACTTTTAAGTTCCTTCAACTCCGTCGGTGCCATACGATAGGGTGGTATAGAAATAGGCCCCGCACCCGGAATCAAGTCAATGCAGAACTCAATGTCACGATCAGGCGGCAATCCTGGTAACTCAGTAGGAAATACCTTCGGAAATTCTCGTGCGACCGGAACCTGGTCCAATGGAATCTCAGCGACTTCTAAGTCCTGAACAAATGCCAAGAATCCATGACAGCCCTTCTTTAAGAGTCGTCCCGCACAAAGAGCAGAAATCAAATTGGCAGGAGTTATATTACAATCCCCCTGCACAAAAAACATCGGTTCACCTGGAAAACAAAATCTAACCGCTTTCCCATGACAATCTACATAGACATGACAAGCGGCCAACCAATCCATACCGAGAAGTATATCAAAATCTAACATATCCAGGAGAATCAGATCAACTAGCGAATCTCTATCACCAATACGTACAGAACATGATCTGAATACGTGTCGAGCTATAAAAGAATCTCCCACAGGATTAATCACTACCAACGGTAAATCTAACAATGACGACTCTTTCCCCAAAGAAAGTGCAAAGCATGAAGATACATAAGAATGTGTAGAACCGGGATCAAATAAAATATGTGCATCTAGTGAACATACTGCAAGAGTACCTGTCACAACTGCATTTGATGCCTGGGCACCTGTGGAGTCAGTGCAAAAACCCGTGCCTGGCCCCTGCCTGCATCCTGTCGTCCTCCACCTCTATCTCCTCGACCTCTCTGAGAGCGTCCTGCAAAGCCTCGATCTCGAGGTGCAACTGCCTGGCGTGTAGCGCCAACTGGGGGAGGAAGTAAAGCCATCGGCGTAGAAGGAGGAAGGGGTAAAGCAGCCTGTGGAACAACGGTCCCTCCCTGGGATCTACAATCCCGCGGAAAGTGTCCGGGAAGTCCACAACTAAAACATGTAGATGGGGGCCTTTGATCATCAGGATAAGAACTGAACATCTGGCCTTGGGTCCAACCTCGTCCGAAACTGCGGCCTGGAGTATATCTGCCTCTACCTCTTCCAAACTGCCTAGTCATTGGCCCAAACGGTCTACTCCTATTTGGTTCAGGAACAACCACGGCCTCACTCAACCGCTCTTCCACTCGTATCGCTGCATCCATGGTCTGCGCATACGTATCAAAATGCTGGGAGCCTATAGCTAAATACAACTGCGTATCCAGACTCCTTAGGAACCTCTTCACCCTAAGTTCCTCCGTAGGTACTAAGTATGGAGCATAGCACGACAACTGGGTGAATCGTAAATCATAATCTGCCACTGACATAGTCGCCGATTTCCGCAACGCTTCAAAACTACTAGCTCTAGCGTCCCTCACACTCTGTGGAGAAATCTAGCAAGAAAGACCTCGGAAAACTCGGTCCACAACATCGGAGAAAGACCCGTAGCCCGTCCTCTCTCCATCGACTCACACCACTCCTGTGCAAATCCTTCCAAACGAAAACTAGTCAGCTCAACTGACCTCGCATCAGAACATCGTAATGATCTACCAATCCTCGCCATTCTATCAAGAAAGGACCGAAGATCCTCCGCTACATCGGTCCTTGTGAAAACCGGAGGTCTCAACCTCATAAACTCCGCAAGCGATACTTCCATCACTCTCGTATCTACAAGTGCTACCGTCTGCGTAGGCTGTACCTCGGACTCTGCCACGGTTTGTGTCGGATCCTGTCTCAGTACTCGAGTGGCCTCAGCTAACTGTTCTACCACTCGCTGCAATCCTAACATGCCCTCCTCTATCCTAGTCATGCGATCTGGAGGAGGAGGATCAACATGCTCATGCACCGCCAAAATGTCCGGTGTACCAGTCACCGTCACAGGAGGATTCGCCCTAGCTGCATCTCTGGCTGCGGCTCGCCTAGCCCGCGTAGCCATAGCAACTGGAATAAGAAACGAGAGTTGATAAGACTTATGAATAGGAACAATCAATAACGGAGAATCAAAGGAAGGACAATTCAGGACATACATCCTAAGGCTAATTAGGCTGAGTGTGGTAACGTAAATATGCCGCGGAACATACGTACGGTATTGCACTCATCCCAATTCACCTACTCCATCAAACCAAGGGTCACCCTAAATCACGGACTCACGTCAACTTATCTTAACTCACTACTCGATTCCGTAAGGTTAATCCTAAGCTCTGATACTAACTTTGTCACGATCCAAAGTTTGAATATGACCGGCACTTAGATTGTATAATATCTAAAGATATGCATACAGTCCAAGTAAGCCGAAAACCAAGATCAAAATCCTTTTTGCGGAATTCTATATATAGAAATTTAGTTTTTAAGTAAAAATTTCAATTTTGTGAAGTTAAGTATTAAACAAGTATAAAGTATTAAGTTTGGTTGCATCCCTAATTGGGATCAACAATAACAATAGTGGAGACAATTATCCAGGAGTATAAAACATTAACAAGAATTTCCAATAAGTAAGAAAATTACTAATATATAGAACTAAACCGTCCCATCTGTCAAATAATATACATATAATCATCTCTCACTCTAAATCATATACATGTCTGATGGAGATTCTCTAGATACAAAATACAATACCAAAAGAGAAGGTTACTATATATGTAACCCACCTATCAAAAGATGCGATATAAACTGCGAAAAGTAGATCTGCCCGGCCGCTAACTGTCCCCTCTATCCCTGCAAGGAACTGTGGTACAACGGGGGTGAGTTGCCAACTCAGTGAATAAGCTAACATATAACGGCTAATAATGTAAATATGACGATCATACTAACTAAAATATGAACAAGTACAATATAAGATGGTATGTGGAAAGCATGAATCTATACTAAAATATCATAACAAAAATGAAATCTCATCATTTATTTCCAATAATTGATATCTTTCCATGCCTATCATCGACACAAAACTTCCCATTCTCTCAGGCATCATTCCTCGAATGACCCTGCAATCAAAACACCTGTCGGTATCATCTAGATATCCGTCGTGTTTCACAACTATCTCCGGTATCGAGTATCCTCGCTAGGCTCACCTGTCTCAAATGCGGCTATCCTGCTGTTCCCCTCCGAATGGCGGCCGAGACGTGAGGTACGTCTTGCCTGAGATTCGGGGCAGATGCTATATGGTTTTATCCGTCTACCTCTCCGAAGATGCCAAGTTGATTTATGACACCGTGTATCGGAGGTTTAGACGGATGTGGCCGATGTAGCAGACTTCGTCAGATTCCCCCTCGCTAGAGGGGTTTTCGATTGTGGGGACACTCTTCCCTGCAGGCGCAAGCCCCTGCAGTTAATTACGCTACCGCATCGCGGTAGCCACTTTCTCCTTCTCCAGAATTTCACTTCGTGTCGTGTGTGTTTGTTTTGTTTGTGGTTGCCCGTGGATTGTATACGGAGACTAATTTATGTCATCACCCGTAGGACGTGGATTAGTCCAAATCCGTATTTTCTTAGATTTGGGTTTGGTGTTTTTAGTTTAAGGATACGTTAGCCGTGTTGAGGCTAAGATCAACTTAAACGTTCGTTAAGGATACGTTAGTCCTCTTTGAGACTAAGATCAACTTAATGTGGTGATCCATTTAATATATGGCCATCGGAACTCGTCACCTCTCTGACGTCGTTGAAGGATTACAACGATAGGTGTCAGAGAAGTTCGGAGATGTACCCTTGAACCGAAGTTGATTAGGGAATATGTAGTCTGTTTGAATGTATAAGGATACGTTAGCCGTGTTTGGGGCTAAGATCAACTTAAACGGGATCGTTTAGATCCGACAGAAGAGCGTTTAGGGGGCTCTACTGTTCCAGTTTAGGGACATAGTGGTCCGTGTTCCAGTTTAGGGACCTGGGGGTCCAAGTTCCAGGTTAGGGACGTGGTGGTCCGTATTCCAGTTTGGGGACGTAGTGGTCCGTCATTAGTTTAAGGACGTTTCGGTCCAATATTAGTTTAAGGACGTTTCGGTCCACGAGTTTAGGGACCCCGCAGTCCATATTCATGTGTGGTCATTGGGACCCGTCACCTCTCTGACGTCGTTGAAGGATTACAATGAGAAGTGTCAGAGGAGTTCGGAAATGTACCCTCGAACCGGAGGCAAATTGATTTAAGAGAGCAATCTTGCTCAGTCAATTTAATTTGAGGACTTACGGCCAAAATTGGGCTAAGTCCAGTTGAAAATGTTCAACATTGTATTTGCTTTTGCATTGCATTTTTATTTGGGCTCTACCCATAAAAGATGCAGAGCATCAATTTGTTTTGGGCTCTGCCCATTTATAAATGATGCAAAGCATCTGCTTTTTTGGGCTCTGCCCCTTTTAAAATGCATAGTATTTATATTATTTTGTTTGGGCTCTGCCCATTTATAAATGATGCAGAGCATCAATTTAATTAGGCCTGCTTGGTCTTTTTAATTTGGGCCTGGCCCTTTAAGAAATGTCTTGCATTTATCAGGCGCTTTGCGCCAATCAGAGAGCGCAAGCACTAGTAGTGTTGACACGTGTCGCGCAAGCGCAGTGCGGTGCGCTAGTGCGCTGCGCTTGCGCTGCTGACACGTGGCGCACTCTGGTGAGTTGGGCCAATTACAGAGAGTAAAGCTCTATCTCAAAGCGCATAGCGCAAGTAGTTCAGATGCTGACACGTGGCGCTCTCCCAAGAGCGCAACAGCGCAATTTGCAAGTGCAAGGCACTATGATTTAAGAATCTTTTAGATTCAAGAAATAATGGTTCATAAAAGAAGTGCAAAGCACTATTCGTTTCCTTGATCTAATTTAGATCAAAGAAAAAACAAGTTTTTTCTTCTTTTTATTTCAGGAACCAAAGGTTCATAAAAGTGCAAAGCACTATTTATTATGTGAAGATCATTGATCTTGTTTTTAGATCAATGATCTATCAGAAGAAATTTCTTCTAATTTATGAAGGTTTTTACCTTTTTCTTGAAACTTTTTCAGAGTTCTCTCTGTTTGAAGTTCTTGATTTCTCAAAAGTGTTGATTCCTTTGAATTGAGGTCTAGGGTCCTTTTTATAGTGCCCATAAATTAGTTAAATTTGTTAAAGAGATCTTTCTCTGAGTGATTTGGGGAATTTTCTCCACCGTTGGATCTTTGATCAAAGGGTTTCTGTTTTACAGAAGAAAATCTTCTTCTTTTAACAAGAACAGAAAGATTTCTTTAAAATCTTAATTCTGTTTGGCGCAAATGCCCCAGCGCGTGACACGTGTCGCGCAGCGCACAGCGCAGCGCAACTGCGCTCGCGCATCTGCGCGGACACGTGTCGCGCAACGCAAAGCGCAGCGCAACTGCGCTAGCGCATCTGCGCTGACACGTGTCGCGCAGCGCAACTGCGCTAGCGCATCTGCGCTGACACGTGTCGCGCAGCGCAGTGCTTGCGCAACTGAAGTGTTGCTTCCTTTAATTTTGCTTAAAATAGTGCTTTGCTCTGATTGGGCGCGCCTTCTTGGGCGCTGCGCTGATGCATCTGCGCCTGACACGTGGCGTGTTGCGCGCAGCGCAAAGAATCTGAAGCGTTGCTTCATTTATTAAAATTTAGATTTTCAAGGTAGAGCTTTGCTCTGATTAGGCGCGCCTTCTTGGGCGCTGCGCTGATGCATCTGCGCCTGACACGTGGCGTGTTGCGCGCAGCGCAAAGAATCTGAAGCGTTGCTTCATTTATTAAAATTTAGATTTTCAAGGTAGAGCTTTGCTCTGATTGGGGTAAACAAATGCCCCCCCACCGTTGCGCTTACGTGGCGCCAAACGTGAGCGCAACGGTGGCGGAATTCCAACCGTTGCGGCAACTTTGGAAGTTGAAAGGGCACTTGATGCCTATAAATAGGACCTTTGGTCCTGCATAGATGATTATCATCTTTAAAATTCTCATTTTCAGAAACTTCAGAGCTTTGCTCTTGCCTTCAAGAACTCTCAGAGTTAGATTTTCTTTAAGAGAAACTATTTAAGTAAGAATTAGTCTTAAATTAAATCAATTTTAATTAATAGAGCTTTGCTCTCATAGATCTTTGATCTAAAGAAAATCCTTTTAGGGTTTCACCAAACAGAGCCTTGCTCTCAGGAATCTGTTTTAGGGTTTCCTAACTCATGAACAGAATCTTGCATCTTTGTCAAAACATAGATCTCTTTGATCTAAAAACGAGATGAACTCTTAAGAGTTTGAGTATGGATAATGAAAATTAAAAATGGAGTTTTGTATTTAAAGGATTATATCATCTTTTAATAATAATGATCTCAGAGTTCTTGGGGGACTTCTTCAAATTTCCATTATTATGGAATTTGATAGGCGTCACCCCTATTCGCAGAGCATTGCTCTCGAGGAGTTTAACTCTCTGTGCTCATTTTTTAACAAGAATTCACCTAATCAGTCAGTCTGCTAATTTTGTTGATCTTCTCTCACAGGAACAATGGACGCCCATATGTATGCTCTTAACGAGATCATCTCTTACGGGGATATCCGCAGACTTGGCCGCTCTCAAAATCAAGAGTTCACAAATGCGGAGTGTGCTGAAATCATGAGCCGCTTCGACGCATACAACGGTCCCTTGCTCCCCCGGCGTTCCTCCCTTCTTAGGCTTATCGTGGGAGCCATCTGGGAAGCACTTCCCCTGTTCTGTTCCGGTGTGCCGCTTAAGGCGCTGGATGCCGCTGAGGATAAGGTGCACTCGGTGTACCTGTTGAACCTTATCTCAAAGAGACGGCGAGACAGTCTTATCGATCTCTTGCACGAGGTCTTTCAACTGTCTGCCATACTCGCTACTTATCGGAGGGTGGAAGACATCAGGGGGGACCCTGACGCTTGTGCTCGCGAAAGAAAGCACACTAGGATGGTCCGCGAGGCTTGGAAAGTCATAGATAGGGTCGCTTTCGAGTTCCTCAATCCATGTCCTGGGTTCGAGGTTATTCCCTTGTAATAATGTTTTTCGTTTATTGCTTTTATGATTGTAAGAACTTCTGGCAATATTAATGGAGATTTTTGTTTTTCCTAGCCTGTCTTATCTTTTGTTCTGAGTCTTTTGCTTATGCATGACTGAATGTGTCTTGAACGCTTGATCAAATGTAAATCGGATGCTCTTTCTGTTGCTTTCTTCCTTCTCTTACTATCAACATGCTGTCTTGATAAACATAATTAGCAGATAACTTAACTTCTCCGAGAGATAGCGATGGCTCAGGCCGCAGGTTCAGATCCGCTGCCTAAGACTTTTCAACTCTATGAACCGTGAGGGTCTCATAGAGATTTTTCTCCCTACGGATCGAGAGGATCTCGTAGGTGGGTTTTCTCCTTAGGAATCATGAGGATTCCTAAGTGTGTTTTCTCTTGTAAGTCGTAAGGATCCTATAAGAGAATTTTTCCCTCTTACGAGTCGAGAGGACCTGTAAACGGTTGTTTCCCTCCTTATCGAAACTCGACTTTGGAGAGTGAGACCCGTGAATAGTATGCAAGAGACCGTTTTAGATCGACTTGCAGGGTCCCATTGTTCAGGAAGCAAGTTTTTTAGTCCCTGCTGCCTGAGGCTTCATCTTGTAAGTTGAGACGAATCAGGAATTTTCCCGCGGAGACACTGGTTTCTCTGCGAGCCGACGCGAATCAGGAGGCTCTCGTCAAGAATTGTTTGTTTCCTTGAGTTGAGGTATTTGCCAAGAATTATTTGTTTCCCTAGCGCCAAGGATTATTTGTTTCCTTGGTGTTGAAACGAGTCGAGAATTTCCCACGGAGGCACTGGTTGCTCTGCGAGTCGACGCGCATCAGGAGGCTCTCATCAAGGATTGTTTATCTCCCTGAGTTGAGAGGTTTGCTAAGGATTATTTGTTTCCCTAGCGCCAAGGATTATTTGTTTCCTTGGTGTTGAAACGAGTCGAGAATTTCCCACGGAGATACTGGTTGCTCTGCGAGTCGACGCGCATCAGGAGGCTCTCATCAAGGATTGTATGTTTCCCTGAGTTGAGGTATTTGCTAAGGATTATTTGTTTCCCTAGCGCCAAGGATTATTTGTTTCCTTGGTGTTGAAACGAGTCGAGAATTTCCCACGGAGGCACTGGTTGCTCTGCGAGTCGACATGCATCAGGAGGCTCTCATCAAGGATTGTTTGTCTCCCTGAGTTGAGGGGTTTGCTAAGGATTATTTGTTTCCCTAGCGCCAAGGATTATTTGTTTCCCTGGTGTTGAAACGAGTCGAGAATTTCCCACGGAGACACTGGTTGCTCTGCGATTCGACGCGAATCAGGAGGCTCTCGTCAAGGATTGTTTGTTTCCCTGAGTTGAGGTATTTGCTAAGGATTATTTGTTTCCCTAGCGCCAAGGATTATTTATTTCCCTGGTGTTGAAACGAGTCGAGAATTTCCCACGGAGGCACTGGTTGCTCTGCGAGTCGACGCGAATCAGGAGGCTCTCGTCAAGGATTGTTTGTTTCCCTGAGTTGAGGTATTTGCTAAGGATTATTTGTTTCCTTAGCGCCAAGGATTATTTGTTTCCTTGGTGTTGAAACGAGTCGAGAATTTCCCACGGAGGCGCTGGTTGCTCTGCGATTCGACGCGGATCAGGGGGCTCTCGTCAAGGATTGTTTGTTTCCCTGAGTTGAGGTATTTTGCTGAAGACATTGGTTTCTTTAGAGTTGGGATGAACCGTCGAAATTTGGCTTCGTTTTCTGGCGGATCCTGTTGGGAAAGTATGGTTCCTTCTTTGTTTGCGCCCTTGGGTTGTATACAGGGATCGATGTGATCTCAACTGTAGGGCCAAAGTTTTATCATCATTTTTTTTTATTTTATTTCCGCGATGCTCTATCATTTCAGCTTTTATATCGCGAAGGTCCCGATTGCCCAATCATTTCGGCTATTTTTCGCGGTGCCCAATCATTTCGGCTGTTTATTTTATTTTTACTCGCTGCATTTTATTGCGAGTTGTCCAATCATTTCGGCTATTTTGCATGCATACATTTTTACTTGCTGCTTTTTATTGCAAGTGGCCCCATCATTTCGGCTATTTCATATACATGTGCGGCCTACTGGCTTTTTGCCGGAAACCTGAAGTTAGACACCGATTTCGGCATCAGCACCGCTACAACTGGGATATTGCCAGGAGTGAATCATCATCTGCCTCTGTCTACGTCGAACAAGGGTGGCTTAGCGAACAGAGTTAAGGTCCTGTCGACTAAGGCTTTTGACTTCATGAGCCGTAAGGGTCTCACAAAGGTATTTCTCCCTACAAATCGTGAGGATCTTGTAGGTGTGTTTTCTTCTTAAGAATCGTGAGGATTCCTAAGTGTTTGTTCCTCTGTAAGTCGTAAGGATCCTACAAGAGGATTTTCTCCTTGTAAGTCGAGAGGACTTATAAGGGTTATTCGTCATGCGAACATATCCCCAGTCTCAGATGGGACTTGATTAGGGAAATGTTTATTCGTGCCCGTGGATTGTATACAAGGGACAGTATTGAGCTACTTGTAGGGCAATATCGGAAGTTGTGGGGGTTGCTTAAGCACAGGTTTAGGTCTCAGTAACTTAAGACTTTCAAATCTTATGAGCCGTGAGGGTCCCATAAGAGAGTTCTCCTTACGAGTCGTGAGGATCTCGTAAGTGTATTTTCTCCTTAGGAATCGTGAGGATCCCTAAGTGTGTTGCTCCCTTGTGAGTCGTAAGGATCTCACGCGGGTGGTTTCTCCTTACAAGGTCGAGAGGACCCTGTAAGTGTCTTTTAACGAGGTTGCGCCCTTTCGAGTTTTCACAAACACTCGCCGGTAGTCCTGCTGTTTTTACTCACGGAGCCCTTTCGGGTTTTCATCCGTGCCCATTTTGCTTATGGACATACCGTTTTTTTTTATTCTTTTTATTTTCTTCTTCTTTTTTTCTTTTTACGAGGTCACGCCCTTTCGGGTTTTCACGAACACTCGCCGGTAGCCCTGCTGTTTTTACTCACGGAGCCCTTTCGGGTTTTCATCCGTGCCCTTTTTGCTTATGGACACACCGTTTTTATTTATTGTATTTTCTTCTTTTTTTATCTCGTCAGCCTACGGATGCTGCGGTATTAGTTTTAAGGACGTTTCAGTCCGTCATGGAGAAGGCTGGCTACTGCTTATAAAGCTTGAGCTTAGGAAAATAGCGGGCGGACATAGTCGTCGTCGTCTATCATTGACCTAGGCAGTGACTCATTAAGCGTAGTATCTTTTTAGGAAGCCGCCGTTTATTGGCCTGAAAGGCCTTTCACCGTGCATATCTATGAGTAGATAGGCCCCACCCTGGTAGACCTTATCTATGATGTATGGGCCTTCATAGTTTGGCTCAAACTTTCCCCGCTTGGTGCGATTGGGGATCATAGGCCTTTTGACCACTAGCACGAGTTCCCCTTGGCGAAATGTCCTCGGTCGGGTCAATCTTTCATATGAGCGCGTCATCTTTGCTTTATAAGCTTCCAGATTTTGTTGCGCTATGAGCCGTGTTTCTTCAAGGGCATCAAGCTCCTCAAGCAGAAGGTGAGCATTTTCTTCGTCCGTCAGCTCGTAGTGGACTGCCACTCGCAGAGAGGGTAGCTCTATCTCGAGGGGGAGTACTGCTTCCGTACCGAATACCAACACGTATGGCGTTGTGTTCTTGGCCGTCTTGAAGGTCGTTCGATATGCCCAAAGAGCCTCTTGCAGTCTTTCGTGCCAGTCTTTCTTATTTCGGGACACCGTCTTTTTCATGATCTTTGTCAGGGTCTTGTTGAAGGCCTCGGCTAGACCATTAGCTCATGGATTATAAACCGAGGAATATCTCCAGTCTATATTATGCTGCTGTGCGAAGCGACTGATCTTGTGGCTTCTATAAGCTGGCCCGTTATCGAAGATGATCCGTCGCGGAGTTCCAAACCGATATATGACGTGCGTCTTGAAGAAATGGAGGATATTTTCCATCTTCACTTCCCTCAACGGTACTGCTTCTGCCCATTTGGAGAAGTAATCAGTCGTCGCCAGGATGAAACGGTATCCCTTGGATGATGCTGGTTCGATGGGGCCGACTCTGTCAGTTCCCCACATTTCGAACGGCCAGCTAGCCACCGTCGGGTGTAGTGGATTTGGATGCTGATGGATGAAATCCCTATGAATTTGACATGAGTGGCACTACTTCGCATACTCAAGGCAGTCTTGAATCATCGTGGGCCAGTAGTAGCCCATCCGTTTGATCTTCAACTTCATCTTTGGGCCTGCTTGATGAGAACCGCAGATTCCATCATGAACTTCCTGGATGACTCTTTTCGCTTTGTCAGGTCCCAGACATCTCAACCACAGGGAATCAAATGACCTCTTGTATAGAGTATCATTGACGAAGGCGAAAGACAGAGCTCGTTTTATGAGCTGATGTCTTGTGGACGCTTCTTCAGGCATTCGGTGGGACTTAAAGTAGCCTATGAAGACTTCCCTCCAATTCTCGGCCTTTTCCCGGTCTTTTATTTGCAGAGTCGTCTGCTCAGTCACTCCCTTCTCTTCGGATGATTCCGAAGATATTTCTGCTGGGGCAAACACCCGACGGCTTTGTACCACGATTCTAACGTCATCGAGGTTCTCGTCAGCCAGTTCTTTAGCAAGTTTGGCCAACGCGTCTGCTTTGCTATTTTCCGCGCGCGGTATGCTTTCCAAAGTATAGGAGGGAATTTGTGTCAACAGTTGTTGCACCTTTTCACCGTACTTCACCAACTCCGGTTTGCACGTTTGGTAGTCGCCGTTTACTTGACTAACGACCAGTTGAGAATCTCCGTATATGAGGAGGTTTTCAATTCCCATGTCAATGGCGATCTCGAGGCCTACTATCAAAGCTTCGTATTCGGCTTCATTATTTGTCCTCGGCTCTGTTAAGGAGAAAGCGAAGCGCATTATCCCTCCTTGTGGAGTCACGAAGATGAGGCTTACCCCTCATTTGATTATAGGGATACTTTGTTTACGCTTTTTCATGGAAGATGCTCCGTCAAAATAAAGCTCCCATCGGGTATCACTACCGTCGATCGCATCAAACGCATGTTCGTCTGGAAGATCGCAATTCAAAGGAGAATCGGCGGGTATCGGATGCTCAGCGAGGAAGTCGGCGATGGCCTGGTCTTTGACTGCCTTGAGAGGTTGATATGTTATCGAGAATTCCATCAAGAGCAGGGCCCATTTAGCGAGTCATCCCGTCAATATGGCCTTCGACATCAGATATTTAAGAGGGTCGACCTTCGAAATGAGACGGACCTCATGTGCCAATGCATAGTGCTTGAGCTTTGTTATTGCGAAGATCAACGCCAGGCAGTGTTTTTCAATGGGAGAGTAGTTGCTTTCTTCCCCCAGTAGAACTCGACTTAAGTAATAAAGAGCTCTCTCTTTCCCTTGATCATTCTTTTGCGCCCATAATGCGCCTAAAGAACCTTCGAGGGCGGTTGTGTAAAGAATGAGAGGCTTTCCCTTAACCGGAGCAGCCAACACTGGCGGGTTCTGCAGGTACTGTTTAATCTCGTCCAGCGTGCCCTGGCATTTTTGATCCCAATCGAATGGTGTTCCATTCTTCATCAGGTGACTGTAAGGACGACACTTTCCCGAAAGGTTGGCTATAAATCGCCGTATATATGCGAGCTTCCTTTGGAGAGATCGCAGCTGCTTAAGAGTCCTTGGCGGAGGCATTTCCATGATCGCCTTGATCTTTGACGGATCTATTTCGATACCCCGGTGTCGGACGATGAATCCCAGGAATTTGCCCGAGGAAACCCCGAATGCACACTTGAGAGGGTTCGTCTTCAAGTTGTATTGTCGAAGGCGTCGAAATACAGTCTTTAGATGCTCGAGATGTTCCTCATACGATTTGCTCTTAACCACGAGGTCGTCAATATAGCATTCGACGATTTCATGTATAAGGTCATCGAAGATCTTCTTCATGGCCCTCTGATAGGTGGCACCGGCGTTCTTCAGACCGAAGGGCATCACCTTGTAACAAAATATCCCTAGAGGGGTCCTGAAAGCGGTATGCTTTTGGTCTTCGGGATGCATCTTTATCTGATTATACCCTGACGAGTCGTCCATAAAGGAGAAAACCTCATGAGTGGACGTGGTGTCTATCATCAGTTCGGTGACTGGCACTGGGAAATCGTCCTTCGGGCAGGCTTTGTTGAGATCCCGAAAGTCCACGCATATGCGCACCGACCCATTTTTCTTCATCACCGGGACGATGTTGGCGATCCATTCAGAGTATTGAACTTCCTGGATGAAGCCAGAGTCGACCAGCTTCTTGACCTCGGCGTTGATACTCATCTCAAGCTCAAGCCGCATTCTTCTTGGCGCCTGTTTCACCGGCTTGACGTCCGGGGAGATCGCCAATTTGTGCACAGCGATTTCTGGATCTAGTCCTGGCATCTCGGAATAGTTCCATGCGAAGCAATCTTTGTGCTGTACAAGGACGTCTTTTAATAGCCACCCTTTCTTCAGACAACAGCTCACTGACGAATGTCGGCCGTGGGTCACTTGTCGTCCCCAACTCAATTTTCTTGAGGTTATCTGCAGTGGTATGCATTCCATCCTCCAGCTCTTTCGGAAATGGGGGAAATTCTGAGAATGCCTCATCATTGCTGTTTTCGAAGCACCAGGGAAGGTTGTCCATGTTCTCGGGCCCTTCTTTTAATATCGTTATCATGTGACAAGTGAGAATCCGCTTCCAATCCCAATGTGGAGTTGGTTCTGTTCTTGTGGCTTTGGGTTCGTGCTTCTGTGGCGGCGCTACCCCTCAGTTGTCAGACAGAGCGAATTTGCCAAGCTGATACTGATCTTCAACCCAATTCTTGAAGGTGAAGCAATCTTCAAGAGGATGCCCTATTACTCGATGGTAAGAGCAATAGTTTAGGTCAGAGACTTCGCCTGCTTGTTCGGGGTGCTTGGACTCCGGCAGTGTAAGCATATGATGTTTTAGAGCAAGCTCAAGTATCTTCTTCGTCTTGTCCCGAGGAAACGAGTACGCCCGACCCATTTTCTTCATGAGGGACAGACCAATAACGCTCGTCTCCCGTTTGCGTGGCCTCTTAGCCCCGCTTTGTTGCTGTTGAGTGTCTTTTTGGCCTTTCGATTTGTTTCTGCCTCTGCGTCGAGCCTTTTTTATAACAGGTTGGCAGGGGCGGCACTTTCATCTTTGACGTCCTGTTGAAGGAGACGTTGCATTTTGGCTTTCCATAGATGGCCATTTCGCGGTTGTGATCATTTCGGACTTTTTGACCAGCTTCCCTTATAAGCCTGTCCATTTGTTCTTCAAACGACGGACTGGGCACTTTTGCATCAGGAACTTTTACTGGTTCAGAATTAGTGTCCTCTCGTTGAGCATCTGCTTCTTTATTGAAGTTGTGCACGACGTAACAGTCGCGGAGCAGCTCTCGTTTCTTGGAGCGAATGTATCCGAGCCCGATTGTCTCCATTCTCCCACTAGGCAGCTTGTGCTGAGTTCCGGGGACGTTCCAGACTCTATCATAGAATTTGGCCTTTCTAACGGTCTGTTTGAAGGGTATCCCTTGGCGCTTCAACAGCTTCTTCAAGCCTTCTGTATAATATCTGGGTAGACGGATGGGTTGAAGCCTGTCCAGCGTAGGATCCGCCCCGTGCCAGATTTCTTTCTCCACTTTGTTTTCCTCAGAGCGGTAGAATTGAATTGCCTTTTCGCCTCCTCGCCTGGGAGGGACATAAAACGTCTGCAGCTCCTCTATACTGTCGGTATCAAGCGCATCTAGATCTTTATAATTTTTAAACGGCACCATAGCAACTTGCAGACTTTGCTCTTCGTCAGCGGAAGCTCGTATTGAAGGTCGAGCAGAGAATACAGCATGGACCTCATCCTCCGAATCACTACCAAAGATCAATGTAGGAGCGGATGGTCCCGGCTTGGTGTATTGGGGAGGACCCGAATAAACTATCTCTTCTTCCTCCTCGGTATCACTGCCGAAGACAGGGATGGTAGCGTTAGTTTTATTCTCCGGCTTGCGACACCTTTCCTTGTCTTCAAAATTCGGCAAGAAATATTTGGCATCTTCATATTTGCGAACTTCATTCACGGAAAAGGGATTCAGTTCTCCCGTCACGATATGCTCGAGACCATCCCTAAAATATTTCATACACTGATGCTGTGTAGAAGGGATGATGTTATACTCGTGTAACCATGGTCGGCCGAGCAGAGCGTTGTAGCATGTCCTGGCATCTATGATGTAGAATTTAATGTCCGTGAAGAGCAGCCCGAAGCGTAGCGTCAGTATCACAGATCCAAGAGTCTTTGACGATTGGGAGTCGAACCCGGAGATGGTGATCTTGTCTCGAGCGAGGTGTTGAACGCTCATGCAGATTTCTTTTAAATCCCGCACATTGAGTAGGTTGACAGACGACCCGTTATCGATCAGGATTTTGCCTATCTTTATATCATGGCAGTATCCTGAGACATAGAGGGGGCGATTGTGTTCGCACGTCCTAAGGAAAAGGTCTTCATCGCCAAAAGTGACATCGACCGTGTGCACTTCTTCCAGTTCATCCTTCATATTTTCTTCGGCCAGGAAAGCCTGGAACTGCTTCGGGACCTGTAGTGCCTTAATTAATGAATCTCTCGCCTCCTTTGATAGCAAAAGGGCGTCAAGAATGCTGAGCTGTGAGGGTAGCTTCCTCAGATGCGCTAAGACGCTGTAATCCACCTTATTTCTTTTCGGAGGGTCCTTAGCGCTTAGCTCCTCCACAACTTGGTCATCTAAGACGATATCTTCAGGGACGTTCTCTTTTCCCTTGTCTTTTTTATTTGAGGGTCCAAGTTTCTTTTCGGGCAGCATGCGTTTACGTAGCCGGATATTTTCGCAGACCATCGGCTCTTTTTCTTTTCCCGAAGTGGATTCTTTAAAGAGGGGGCCAAGCTCCAGCTCCTCATCAGAATCGCTCCCGAACGTGAGCACTTGTGATCCCCCAGCGTTGACTATGCGACAATTGCCGGTGGTTCTGTTAAGCCCTTCGGTCGTATCGTTCCGTTCTCGGCGAGTCTTGCGCTTTTCCCGCTTAAAATGCTGCCGGTGAGCAACATATCCTTGCCACCATCTATCGAAAGCTTTGCACTCTTCAGTGGGGTGCGAAATCTTCCGATGATACAAGCAATAGGAGGGGTGCATTTCCGCTTCACCAGTAATTTTTCTTCGGAGGATGGTAGCTTCATGCCCATTGATATAGCCTTAGCAAATATTTTCCTTATCTTGAATTTGCTTTTGTCCGCAGTGGGTGTACTTTGCTCCAGCGGGAGTATCTCAATTCTTTCGTCAAGGCGCTGGCGCTTGGCCCTTTCAAATATGACCGCCTCGCGTTCCCAATGAGCTTTACTTTTGAAGAGAGCTTCATTGAGGAATGCGTCAATTACTTCATCCGATGGCCCCAGAATTTTTGGTTCAGGATCTGCCCCCGGCGTTTCAGTACAAGGGGTCTCCTCATCGTCCATGAACGAGTGGGAAATCACATGACAGCTCGCCACGCATTCTTCAGAATCATCAGATGAACTTTCTCCCTCATCTTCCTCTTGAAAGACGTGATTGAGGAATTCTTGGAATGTAATGGGAGTCCGTGCCTTCTGATTGTATTTCTCCAGCGCGTCAATTTGTTTTTTCAAGTCCGTACGCTTGTCGCCGGGCTTCATAGGCTTCTTTGACTTCTTTTTCTTCTTCTTTGAAGATTTCGACGGCTGGTTATGAATGCTTGGGCCACCTCCATCGATCTTTTGAGTTGGACAAGGTTTCAACATCCCTTCAATGATATGCGGCTCCAACGGGTTCTTCCACTTGATCGCTGGGCATGTCTGAAGATCGTTTAGCATTCTCTTTGTCTTGGTTGATAATACAACTTCCCAAGGAGCTTCTTCAACGACGGAGCATGTTTCCCCCGGCGTATTCGTCCCCTTAGATGTGTAGGGCTGCGGGGGATTCACCTTCCATTTGTCAGATAACGCGAATTTGCCCTGTCGGTACTGGTTTTCAAGCCAATTATTGAAAACGTAGCAATCTTCGATCGGATAGCCCAGTACTCGATGATAAGGACAGTAGTTGGGCTCATTGACATCACTTGGTTGCGACGGACGTTTTGGATCTGGCAGGTTTATGAGTCGGTTGCGCAACGCCAGCTCGAATAACCTTCTCGTCTTATCTCGGGGAAAGGAGTAAGAACGTCCTAGCCTCTCTTCAAGGGCCATGTATGGACGCGTATTACTTTGACGAACGACCGGCTTCGAGTAACTCGGTTGTTGTTGAGCATTAGCGACAACGATCGCTTTTCCCTTCCCCTTGTCATTTCGGGAGTCCGACTTTGGAAGAGGAGGTTTATGGCCCATCTGATCCATCTACGCTAGCTTGTCGATTAGTGCCTGGAAGGTGGTCGGCTTGAAGAACATCATAAAGTGCGAGATGGTTGCTTGCGGATCGAGGGTTCCCACAAACATACCCACTGCAGGAGCTTCTTCAATGCGTTGCTCACATTTTGACCATAAATTATGCCACCGTATAGCATATTGGACCCATGTCTCGCCTGGCTTTACCCTGGCGTTAATCAGTGCCGTCATCGGGGTACGTTCACTGGCGCTTGCAAAACGTTGAGTAAACAACAGCTCCATCTCCGCGAAGGTCTTGATCGAGTTGTTCGGGAGCTCAGAGTACCACTCGAACGCCGTATCTGATAAACTTCCAACAAACTGGCGAAGCAACAGCTTGTCGTCACCGCCGGTATTGCCGCAGAGTGCCCTGAACTGGGCAACATGCTGGTGGGGACTGCCAGTCCCCTTGTAGACATGGAACTTAGGAATTGTGTAACCGGGTGGGTACTTGATTTGGTCGTACCAACTTGGATATGGCCGCCCCGTTTTTACTACCTGACCCGCTGCTTCCGTCGCTTGATGGACCCGGATCTGCTGAGCTATGTATTCGTTCAGATCGGCTTTGGAGATTGCCTCCTCTTTGGCTGTGACAGGGCTGGAGGAGGATTCAACGTTTCTCCCCTATCGTCTTCAAGGATGATCTGGGGATCTTCAGCAGGTGGATCTTGTTGAATCATCATACCCACCATGTCGTGGAACAGGAGGGCCATTTTCTTTATGTTGGTTGCCTGTTCCGCAGCTTCTTTATCCTTCTTCTCTAGTACGCGACGAAGGAATTCAGCGTCAGTTTCTTGTTCTTGACGCTCGTCCGAGGATGTTTCAGGGGTTTCTTTTGGCCCAGTGAGTGCGGCCATTGCATTCATCATCTCCTGGAGCTTCTGCTGTTGCTCCTGCGCTTTGGTCACGGACCTCGTGTGCGGTCTATGACCTGTTGATATGCGGCTGTCCTCTTTACCAGACGCCATACAGACGGTATGAACTACAATGCCCCCAGACCTAGAGCGTTTGGGTTCACCTCCTTTGGTATTTACTGCAGGTGTAGGGACTTTCTCTGGCCTCCTTCTCTTATAGGCCGTAGAAGTTGAAGGGGCCGTTGCTTTGGGCACCCAAGCGGTCGTCACCTTTCGTTGCTTGACCGGGGGATTTTCTTCTTGCCGACCTTTTGACTTCTTCTGTTGACGGGAGAAGTTAGGATCAATGACAGATTCTCGGACTCATCGCCATGTCTTATAGATCCTGGAGGACAGCGATTGAAGAGGCTGCTCCGGCTTTTCTGCTTCCACGGCGGTTTCTACCGGTGGAGGAGATCTTTTAAGGACCGCAGTTGACGAGTTTCTGCGTACCCTATTCAACAGCTCAAAGCTATTCCCAGTTGGAACAGCAACATTAACTTCCACCGTTGGTGCTGGTGGAGTTATCCCGGAAGGGGAGTTGCCCCCAGTCTTCCTTATTCGGCGCCAGTGGCGTCGTCGGGCGCGACGAGTCATCGGTATTGGTTCAGAGACAGAAACAGCCTCTTCTTGCCCCCTGTTCAGGTATGGGGTTGTTGCCGGCGTCAGCCTACTGAAGACCGATGTCTTTTGATCAGCAGGAGCAGGAGTGGGGGTTGGGACGGTCAATCTTGTAAAGACCGATCTCTTAGCAGGAGAAGCCGCCTTGACGACTTCAGGAGCAGGTTTGGCTATTCTTTTTGGAATAACCTTTTCTGGGACTGCAAGCTTCATTGTGGGCCCGCAGGAGTTTTGGCCCAATCTGGAGAAGACCGAGGCACTGGTGTTGGGCGACCCGTTGAGAGGGGCCGCAGTAATTGAAATTCGATCGAAGACCGACTTCTTAGGAGCTTCTTGTACGGGCACAGGGGTGTTGAAGCTTGTTCGCGGAAGCATAGTTCCGAAAAACAACCCCGTGGTGGCTTGAGTAATCTGCTCCACGGGCATGGTGAACAGAGAGGCCGCTTGGGGCCCGTAGGTTATGCCCCCAGTTGAGGCCGGACGCGAGCTGCAGTTGCAGTTGGAGCACTTTGAACAGGTAGAGGCCATCGATGCTTGATTTCTGCGCCAGGCAAAAGACCAAATCTTAGTAACTTGAAATCCAAAGGCAACCACTAACAAACCGCGATTCGTTCACGAAGACGACACACGAAGTGTGGAGTGGAAAGAGGAAAAGGTCCCACCGGGCGTTCCAGAATCTGTTCCCCTCCGAATGGCGGCCGAGACGCGAGGTACGTCTTGCCTGAGATTCGGGGCAGATGCTATATGGTTTTATCCGTCTACCTCTCCGAAGATGCCAAGTTGATTTATGACACCGTGTATCGGAGTTTTAGAAGGATGCGGCCGATGTAGCAGACTTCGTCAGATTCCCCCTCGCTAGAGGGGTTTTTGATTGTGGGGACACTCTTCCCTGCAGGCGCAAGCCCCTGCAGTTAATTACGCTACCGCATCGCGGTAGCCACTTTCTCCTTCTCCAGAATTTCACTTCGTGTCGTGTGTGTTTGTTTTGTTTGTGGTTGCCCGTGGATTGTATGCGGAGACTAATTTATGTCGTCGCCCGTAGGACATGGATTAGTCCAAATCCGTATTTTCTTAGATTTGGGTTTGGTGTTTTTAGTTTAAGGATACGTTAGCCGTGTTGAGGCAAAGATCAACTTAAACGTTCGTTAAGGTTACGTTAGTCCTGTTTGAGACTAAGATCAACTTAACGTGGTGATCCATTTAATATATGGCCATCGGGACTCGTCACCTCTCTGACGTCGTTGAAGAATTACAACGATAGGTGTCAGAGGAGTTCGGAGATGTACCCTTGAACCGAAGTTGATTAGGGAATATGTAGTCTGTTTGAATGTATAAGGATACGTTAGCCGTGTTTGGGGCTTAGATCAACTTAAACGGGATCGTTTAGATCCGACAGAAGAGCGTTTAGGGGGCTCTACTGTTCCAGTTTAGGGACATAGTGGTCTGTGTTCCAGTTTAGGGACCTGGGGGTCCAAGTTCCAGGTTAGGGACATGGTGGTCCGTATTCCAGTTTAGGGACGTAGTGGTCCGTCATTAGTTTAAGGACGTTTCGGTCCATCATTAGTTTAAGGACGTTTCGGTCCAATATTAGTTTAAGGACGTTTCGGTCCAATATTAGTTTGAGGACGTTTCGGTCCACGAGTTTAGGGACCCCGCAGTCCATATTCATGTGTGGTCGTTGGGACCCATCGCCTCTCTGACGTCGTTGAAGGATTACAACGAGAAGTGTCAGAGGAGTTCGGAGATGTACCCTCGAACCGGAGGTAAATTGATTTAAGAGAGCAATCTTGCTCAGTCAATTTAATTTGAGGACTTACGGCCAAAATTGGGCTAAGTCCAGTTGAAAATGTTCAACATTTTATTTGCTTTTGCATTGCATTTTTATTTGGGCTCTACCCATAAAAGATGCAGAGCATCAATTTGTTTTGGGCTCTGCCCATTTATAAATGATTCAAAGCATCTGCTTTGTTTGGGCTCTGCCCCTTTTAAAATGCATAGTATTTTTATTATTTTGTTTGGGCTCTGCCCATTTATAAATGATGCAGAGCATCAATTTAATTAGGCCTGCTTGGTCTTTTTAATATGGGCCTGGCCCTTTAAGAAATGTCTTGCATTTATCAGGCGCTTTGCGCCAATCAGAGAGCGCAAGCGCTTGTAGTGTTGACACGTGTCGCGCAAGCGCAGTGCGCTGCGCTAGTGCGCTGCGCTTGCGCTGCTGACACGTGGCGCACTCTGGTGAGTTGCGCCAATTACAGAGAGCAAAGCTCTATATCAAAGCGCATAGCGCAAGTAGTTCAGATGCTGACACGTGGCGCTCTCTCAAGAGCGCAACAGCGCAATTTGCAAGTGCAAGGCACTATGATTTAAGAATCTTTTAGATTCAAGAACCAATGGTTCATAAAAGAAGTGAAAAGCACTATTCGTTTCCTTGATCTAATTTAGATCAAAGAAAAAACAAGTTTTTTCTTCTTTTTATTTCAGGAACCAAAGGTTCATAAAAGTGCAAAGCACTATTTATTATATGAAGATCATTGATCTTGTTTTTAGATCAATGATCTATCAGAAGAAATTTCTTCTAATTTGTGAAGGTTTTTACCTTTTTCTTGAAACTTTTTCAGAGTTCTCTCTGTTTGAAGCTCTTGATTTCTTAAAAGTGTTGATTCCTTTGAATTGAGGTCTAGGGTCCTTTTTATAGTGCCCATAAATTAGTTAAATTTGTTAAAGAGATCTTTCTCTGAGTGATTTGGGGAATTTTCCCCACCGTTGGATCTTTGATCCAAGGGCTTCTGTTTTACAGAAGAAAATCTTCTTGTTTTAACAAGAACAGAAGGATTTCTTTAAAATCTTAATTCTGTTCGGCGCAAATGCCCCAGCGCGTGACACGTGTCGCGCAGCGCACAGCGCAGCGCAACTGCGCTGGCGCATCTGTGCGGACACGTGTCGCGCAGTGCAAAGCGCAGCGCCACTGCGCAAGGGCATCTGCGCTGACACGTGTCGCGCAGCGCAACTACGCTAGCGCATCTGCGCTGACACGTGTCGCGCAGCGCAAAGCGCAGCAACTGAAGCGTTACTTCCTTTAATTTTGCTTAAAATAGAGCTTTGCTCTGATTGGACGCGCCTTCTTGGGCGCTGCGCTGTTGCATCTGCGCCTGACACGTGGCGTGTTGCACGCAGCGCAAAGAATCTGAAGCGTTGCTTCATTTATTAAAATTTAGATTTTCAAGTTAGTGCTTTGCTCTGATTGGGCGCGCCTTCTTGGGCGCTGCGCTGATGCATCTGCGCCTGACACGTGGCGTGTTGCGCGCAGCGCAAAGAATTTGAAGCGTTGCTTCATTTATTAAAATTTAGATTTTCAAGGTAAAACTTTGCTCTGATTGGGGTAAACACCTGCCCTTCGGTCTCGACTGGGTCCACCATGTATCCAACTGTATATCTCCCCCACTCAGTCTGGATAACGTAAAATCCACGAGCGTATATCTCCCCCACTCGGTCCGGAATAAACCAAATCATAAAATATCTCATGGTGGACATGACACATCAATCACGAAATCACTGGATTTATGTAATAGTATTCAAAACTCAAAACCATAAATCCTTAATAATACTATTACCCCTTATATCAACAGAAAATACTCAAATGCTAAACATGATGTTAATGATGCAATTTACTACTATTATTGGCGTTTAAGATATGATATGAATCATTTTTAACAAGAATTTTACTAAGTGTAAAAGTGACATGGTAATATCGACGAGGTGTGTGTAACATGTAAGATGTGCACGTGGCATAACTTGTCGATACTTGTGCAGTGTTCTAGCAACTAAGCAAAGTATATGCGAATTATGAGTGCATATTATCAATTTAGCATACCAAGTAAAGCATTTATTTAAATAAAACTACGGGCGTAACACGCCATCTTTACAAAATTCTCCGGTAGATGTTTAGTCTACTCACCGGAAAACATTGTATCTACTCAGGAATTGACAATCCTTTCCCTTTCCTCGCTGCCTCCGAAAATCTCGTATTTGAATCTATCATCACAATTTAACTTATATAAGGAAACAACTACTCCGACATGACGAAAATGAAAAACATCCATTCCCACGTACTAGTTATATTGCATACGACTTTATCGAGCTATTTAACACTTAACCTTACTGGATTTTAACCCTATTCTGCATTCGCGACAAAAAAAACCAGATTGCGATACACTTTAACCATGTCGTATTTTGGTTTCTTAAATATCTTTTCCGATATAAGCTTCCAGATTTCATATACAGCTGAAATAACTTATTTAAATAATACCAAAATAGCCAAAACCATACACAGAACCTTACCCAACAAGCCAAAACCACCTAGCTTCCTACAAATCCGGCGACGCCGAATTTTTCCCTCTTGTCGCCGGCCCAATTCCGAGCCCTCTGGTTCGTACTCCTATGGTTTGCTTTAGGTGCTATATTCATCATTTTAGCACTGTTTTGTTAAGTTTATTTTTATGTAAACTAAAGCAGATTCAAACAGAGCCTGGTTGTATCTAAAATATGATATTATAGAACTTGTTCATTTTTAAAAAAATAAACTAATTACAGAATCTAATTCTCTACTGTGAGTAAGGATTTTACCTACAATAATTTGTTGGAATAACACCCTCCAAGATGCACAAGCTCCTTATCCTATCTTGATGGTGAGGAAATCCTAGAACTTAGCTTTTCTTCTCCTTTCTTTTGTTTTTCCTTATTTGTTCTTGATTTATTTTTCTTTCTTTAGATTTTCAGATTTTTAATTAACTAACTGATCTGAACAAAGGTTATGTATGGTGAAGGGAAGAAAGAGGGGGTAATAGGAGGTGTCAATGAATTAGATGTGCCCTCTTCATGCAAGAAGGAGGTATTGGTGTGTGAGTGTGCATGAGAGTAAGAGTTGTCAACACATTATCTCATCCAAAATGATTTAATTTGATATTAACTTCTGAACTAAAACATTTTCTACCCGTTTTTCATTTATACCCTTAACAAATTTCCATTTGCACAAGAAACTCAAACTTTACCTAGAAACCCTTCACAACTTATGTTATTATAAAACACTCATTTTATTAAAATGAAGCTAAAATTCACCTTAAAACCCTTATAGCTTATTTATGTTGCATACTAAAGTTTTTATCTAACTTGTTTTACAAACATCTTATAAAATTATCCTATTTGGTTTTTAAAACTTTTTAATTTGGCGCTTTATTATTTAATTAATTAATTTTATTTATTTCTAAAATTTCAGAATGCTACACCAGCCAGGCGCCGAGCAGAAAAAGGCTTGAGGAAAGGATGCCCAGGCTTCAGAGGTGGAGACGAGCTTTCCGCCGTCGTCTCTCAAGAGGTTCCCCCTTATAGTTCCGCGGACCCCGGCCTCTCTGATCTTAGTGGACGAGGGGGGCTCCACTTTGAGGTGCCCTCGGGGCTCTCCGTCGCTGACAGCTTACTGCACGACATGGAAAGGTCGGCCGGGGGCCGGGACCCTGGGGGGACGCTGAAGGCGCAAATGGCGTCCATCGCCCAAGAGGTCGTGCTTGTGAGTGTTTGTACATCATCTCCTCATTTGCAAGATTAGGTGCCCCTTTTTCTTTCTGACCCCCCTTCGATTTCTTCAGGTCCTCCAGCACGTCGCTATCGTCGCCCGGATGGAGGAGGAGGAGATAGCCCCGGTGATGCGAGCCGCGTGCGAGCTTTCCTCGCTGGGGGAGAGCTCGAAGCGGGAGCAGGAGGCGGCGATGGCGAGGGCCGATGCTCTTGAGGGCAAGGTGGCTGCCGGGAAGCAGGAGGTGGCGGCAGCGAAGCAGGAGGTGGCGGCCTCGAAGCAAGAGGTGGCGGCGCTCCGCGAGGCCGCCCAGGCAGCCGAGTCTAAGCTTCAGGACTCCCAGGTGCTCGTCGGCACCATGAAGAAGTTAGTGAGCACCCTCCGAAAGGATTTGAGGGCTGCGGTAGAGGCGGCGAAGCGAGCCGACCTCAGGGTGGCCGAGGCGGTGGAGAACTTCCAGAAGTCGGAGTAGTTCTACACCGTCCTAGCCTCGGCCACCACCCTCATTTGGCACAAGGCTCTCGACGCCGTCAAGGCCCGGTGCCGAAGTTTGCTGATGAAGAGCTCAGGGCAGAATATCCCCACGGGGATGACGAGCAGGGGGATGCCCCCGGGAGCACTGCCGGGGAAGGGACTCTCGGAGAGGGTGACACCGAGGCTCCTGTGATGGACGCATCCCCAGTCGCGGTGGCCGTCCAGCTCATCAGTATCGCGCCCGGACCTGAAGCCTAGAGCCTCTCGTCTTCTTTTTGTCTCTTCTTTGGTTGCCTCGCTGTTTTGCGGGCCTCCGGGCATTTTGTAAGGCTGGGGAGCCCATAATACCCTTGTAAAAGTTTTGACTTTTTGAATAAAGATTTTGTTTTTGCAGTAGCGTTTGTGCTTGTATTTCCTTTTGTTGGTAGACACTTGTATTTGCACAATACTTCTTTTATGTTTTGCATGTTCCTCGTCTAGCGATTACTTGTCGACTTGAATTTGATCATTTGTCGAGTGTGCGATGACCGGCGGGAAGATGGTATCTCCATGGCCCCGAAGTCGAAGTGGAGATCGCTAAGACGTTGAAAGACTGGATACCTCTTGTTGAGCTCATGTTCCTTAGTTGTTGGAGGGCCGTGAGTGTCCTACTAAGGATGGCGTCGAGCAGGGTAGCTGCTCGGTGCCTCATGGTTAGGGCATTGATCCTTAGTTGTTGGAGGGGCCGTAATTGGCCAAATAAGGATGGGTCCGAGTAGGGTAGCTGCTCGGTACCTCTGGGCGAGGGCTTTGATCTTTAGTTGTTAGACGGGTCGTAATTGGTCAGCTAAGGATGGTGCCGAGAAGGGTAGCTGCTCGGTGCCTCTTGGCGAGGGCTTTGGTCCTTAGTTGTTGGAGGGGCCGTAATTGGCCAACTACTGATGGTGTCGAGCACGGTAGCTGCTTGGTGCCTCTTTTCGAAGGCTTTGATCCTTGGTTGTTGGAGGAACCGTAATTGGCCAACTAAGGATGGTGCCGAGCAGGGTAGCTGCTCGGTGCCTCTTAGCGAGGGCTTTAATCCCTGGTTTGTTGGGGTAGGGAGCTACCAGCCAGGGATAACCGAACAAGGGTAGGTCCGGTTGCCTCTTACGAGGGCTTTGATCCTTAAGGACGGGCCGGGCAGGGTTGCTGTTCGGTGCCTCTTGGCGAGGGCTTTGATCCTGGTTTTTTGGGGTAGGGAGCTTCCGGCCAGGGATAACCGAGCAAGGTCGGGCTCGGTTGCCTTCTGTGAGGGTTTGATCCTTGGTTTGTATAGGTAGGGAGCTACCAACCAGGGATAACCGAACAAGGGCGGGTCCGGTTGTCTCTTGCGAAGGCTTTTCATCCTTAGCGCGGGAGGGGCCGTAAATGACCTACTAAGGATGGTCGAGCAGGTTTGCTGCCCGGTGCCTCTTGGCGAGGGCTTTTGGTCCTTAAGGATGGCCGAGCAGGGTTACTGCCCGGTGCCTCTTGGCGAGGGCTTTGATCCTTGGCGTTGGCCGGGGATAGCCGAGCATGATAGCCGCTCGGCTGCCTCTTGGAGAGGGCTTTGATCCCCTGCGTTGTGGGGTAGGGAAGCTACCAGCCAGGGATAGCCGAGCAGGATAGCTGCTGGGCCGCCTCTTCGTGAGGGCTTTGATTCTTGGCGCTGGCGGGGCCGTGGGAGGCCTGCTAAGGATGAACCAAGCAGTGAAGCTGCTCGGTCGCCTCTTAGTGAGGGCTTAGATCGCTGGCCTGCGAGGTAGGGAGCTACCAGCCAGGGATAGCCGAGCAGGGTAGCCGCTCGACTGCCTCTTGGCGAGGGCTTTAATCCTTGGCGCTGGAGGGGCCGTGGGAGGCCTTCCAAGGATGAACCAAGCAGTGAAGCTGCTCGGTCGCCTCTTAGTGAGGGCTTAGATCCTTAGCCTGCGAGGTAGGGAGCTACCAGCTAGGAATAGCCAAGCAGGGTAGCCACTCGACAGCCTCTTGGCTAGGGCTTTGATCCTTAGCGCTGGAGGGGCCGTAGAAGGCCTGCCAAGGATGAACCAGGCAGTGAAGCTGCTCGGTCTCCTCTTAGTGAGGGCTTAGATCCCTGGCATTGCGAGGTAGGGAGCTACCAGCCAGGGATAGCCGAGCAGGGTAGTTACCGGGCTGCCTCTTCGCGAGGGCTTTGATCTTTGGCGCTGAAAAGGCCGTGGGAGGCCTGCCAAAGATGAACCAAGCAGTGAAGCTGCTCGGTCGCCTCTTAGTGAGGGATTAGATCCCTGGCGTTGCGAGGTAGGGAGCTACCAGCCAGGGACAGCCGAGCAGGGTAGCTGCTGGGCTGCCTCTTAGCGAGGGCTTTGATCCTTGGCGCTGGAGGGGTCGTGGGAGGCCTGCCAAGGATGAACCAGGCAGTGAAGCTGCTCGGCCGCCTCTTAGTGAGGGCTTAGATCCCTGGCGTTGCGGGGATAGCCGAGCAGGGTAGCCGCTCGGTTGCCTCTTGCTGAGGGCTTTGATCCCTGGCGTTGTAGGGTAGGGAAGCTACCAGCCAAGGATAGCCGAGCAGGGCAGCTGCCGGCCGCCTCTTCGTGGGGCTTTGATCCTTGGCGCTGGAAGGGCCGTGGGAGGCCTGCCAAGGATGAACCAAGCAGTGAAGCTGCTCGGTCGCCTCTTAGTGAGGGCTTAGATCCCTGGCCTGCGAGGTAGGGAGCTACCAACCAGGGATAGCTGAGCAGGGTAGCCGCTCGACTATCTCTTGGCGAGGGCTTTGATCCTTGGCGCTGGAGGGGCTGTGGGAGGCCTGCCAGGGGGGGATTGTTGCGGGAGGAGACGTGGACGGTGAGCAACTCCTCGGTGAACAGTTTTGTGAGTGAGTCGGCGGCGTACTTAGCCCCGTCGCTCGAGCGGTGGCCTTCCCGGTGCATACCCTTGACCTTCTTCTCGAATGCTCGAGTCGGCCGTAGTACCCCGACGACTCGGCGGATTCTGACCCAGGCCTCTGCTGTTAGAGGCCTGCGTCTGGCCACAGCTCCGGTTCCTCTCAATGAGGTTCTTTAGATCCCCCGGCGAGGTGGCCCTCGAGCCGCCGCGGCGAATTCCGTCCGCGCGACCCCTTCGAGGGAGGGGGTGTCGGTCACGCCTGGTAGCAAGCGAGCCGACAAACATTTCCTTAAGAGGAACAGGTGCGTGGAGGATCTTAGGGTGAGGTGCTCTGGCGACGGACCTCGGTGTCAAACTGTGGGGTGCCCATCGGGTCTCAGAACGTATAGGTCCTGAAGATCTGCGGCCGTGGGAGGTAGCAAGGCAATGGTCGGCGGTGCCGACGCGGACAGAGTCTTCTCTCCCCCTGTAGGGGTCCTGGTCCCGAGGCGAGGGAGCGGCAACTTGGTGATCTTGCCCCGCCATTTGGACGCGGACGAGCGCTTCCACGATGGATGTGAGCCGGTCTATCCGGCCGGCGAGAGGGCTGCTGGTGCTTGGATTGTCTTGATGATCGCTCGCCATGAGGTTGAGATCGGAAGATGAACTTTTGTTTTTATGGAATCAAGAGTTCCCATACACGTCGCCTGCTGATGGAGTCTAGGATCTCCTTCAGATGTTGCCTTCCGTTGATCTGCTGATGGCGGCGATGGACGGTGGTGATTGGATCTGGAGACAGGCTCCTGAAGCGTGTGGATCTCAATGGGTTTGAGGTTGTGGTTTCCGAGTCACCTGCAAAGAAGTCCCGGGGTGGTTCTACCACCGAGGACCCTCCGACGGTCAAGTTAGTCTAGAGATCCGAGCAGAGTAACGGCTTAGTGGAGTAAAAATGGCTTACTTGAACCGTCTGAAGAAGGGGTTTATATAGCGGTGGCAGCAGGCGAGGCAGGTGCGAGAATCACGCCGGCCGTTACGCTCCCGACGTCACGCCCACGTGATGAACGGGATCTCCCATTAATGGCGAGACAGGCTCGTTAATAGGGGATCGTGGTGGCGTGGAACGTGAGATGTGGCCGGCGGAGATCTCGCGCATGGCGAGATTCGCGGGATGGCGATTACGCCTGCAAGCGTTGCTGTTGGTCGGTCGATGAGACCGAGAAAGATGACCACGGCGGGAGAGCTCGCGGACGAGCGGGAGAGCCGAGGTATCTAGGTTCTGCAGTAGCTCGGGGATGAGCCGTGAGGCCGAAGAGGCCAGTTGTGCAGAGGGCTCGGAGGCGAGCCAGCGTTTGCTCGGTAGGACGAGCGTAGGCATGGTCTGGTCGGCCACTGTAGGTCCTTTCTTGTATGCTTTGGGATACGTCATTTGCCACGTGTCCTGATCTGGGAAGTCACCCATATCGAACATCATCAATTATTACATAGCTATTTTTTGTTATTAAGTTCAAAACTTTAGACAATTCTCATTTACTTTTATTCCATCCAACTCCTGACTCTTAAAATATTTTTGAACATTATTTTCTTATAAGTGAAATTCTATTACTAACTAATAATTATATATTCTTGTTTGCTTGGTAACTTGATGCAAGTTACTACAAGAAATCGTATATATTAAAGACGGTATATTAGAGACCGTTAAAATATATACGGTCTCTAATAAATTATTATAGACCGTATAAATTATACGGTCTCTAATAAACGGTAGTCAAAACATTGGCGACTGTTCAAAGAGTATTAGCGACCGTATAAGACGGTCCCTAATACCCTCTGTAATATCTAGCCGCGAAGCCACTTCTCTCTCCCCATGCTTCCTAAAAATTTCCATGCGAATTCTCTAAATCTTCCCCCAAATCCTTTGCCCCTACAGTCAAAATCATCACCAATCCCGTCCTTGCCTCCACCGCCGAGCTTGACCCCGTCCCGTCCGCTGAGCGCGACCCTTGCCCTTGAGAACAACCGCGCCCCTGCCGACTCCGCTCCTGGCCTCGAGCTCGACCCCCTGCAGACCGAACGCCCCTGACCCCAGCCCGACCCCGACCCCGCCTCTCCTGCCGAGTGTGACCCCCTGTTGCCAAGCGTGTCCCTTCCTCTGTCGACGAGCACGACCCCGCCCTGGCCCCAACCGCGATCCCCCTTCCCCCTCTCTGCTATTCTTATGCTTGTTCTTTCCCGAGGTGCGAAAATTTTACCCTAAATCCATTCAAATTTTTGTTTTTCCTTCTAATTTTTTCTGAATTTTTTTTTCAGTTTGTTGGTGTTTGTTGTTCCTGCTACTACATCTTCGCACTCAACAAGCTTAGTGTTTTTCCTCCCAAGATTATTATTTATTTTTAATAAAATCATGGAATTATGAAATTAGGTTATGAAATTTATTACGATTCCGGGGTTGATGGGTTTTAGAATTGAAATGTAATTGAAGAAAATTATTTTAGATGGGTTAGATTTAAAAATAGATGAAAAATTGAAATAGCATTTGGTATTTAGGGTTAGAGTTGGATTAAAGGTAATAGATGGTCAATTGTTACATAAATTTTGAGAAGGGTTCCTTTTGAAATTTCGTAAGAAATTTCAAAATTTCTATGCATGAATGACATTCATAGAGTTTCAAATGTCAAGTTTGAAACATTATAATGTATTGATGATATATAATGTTGTAAAATACATATTCATTCTCTATTATGTTGGTCATTGCATATATAAAGTATAAATAAATTATACATTGCATAATCGGGTTACATGTTATTACAAAAAAATGATTATATATATATATATATATATATATATATATAGAGAGAGAGAGAGAGAGAGAGAGAGAGAGAGAGAAAGTCCCCCAAGAAAAAGATAGAAGAAAATATGTCGATAGGAAAAAGAAAGAAAGAAAAATTAGCATTTATAAAGTGGATTATGAGTTTTGTTTTTTGTTTTTCCTTCTTTTTGTTTGTTTGTTTGTTTGTCAAAAGATATTAAGTTTGTACTTCAAAGTTTGGGTATTAAGTATTCAAATGGGTTATGTGCATTGTCATACACATTTTTTGAATAAGGTCAATTATGCGATCATCTAGGCTTTTAATACTGTTCAATGCAGTTGGTAGCCGTGAACATCTAGCCGTTGATTAATGACCTTTTAAACTTTGTTTTAAAATACCGGTGATCTATTGGTTATCATTTTTCACTGTTGGAGTTGTCAAATAAGATGTAACCCACAAGATACAGCAACAAACAATGATGTGAAATTTTAATGGCAATTATACCGAAAATGTCTCGAGAGTGATTATGGCAACATCAATGGGCATGTTGATGACATAAGCAGCAGCAACGACCATGAAAACGATGCCAGAGGAGATGGAAAAGCCAGGTCACCGTGGTGATTGCTGGATCAAAGGCAACAATGATGGATAACGACAGCAATAGTAAAGGCAACAAAACGAAAGGGAATATCATAGAAAGTATTAACAAAAGCACAATGAATCACCATAATCTATTATAGGAATGGAACAAGCAAAACAGAACGTAGCATATCAAATTGCTGCACTCAGCTTTTTGATACATGATTTTAGAAACCATAAAGACATCAAACACAACTGAAATGCAATCACAAGCTTAAATTACAAATGAACAGATAAAAGAACTCCAACATAACTAGATTAAGAAGCTTGGTAATTGAATTTTAATGATAACTACTTCAATTTCATATGTGAATTTTATCAAAACTCTAGCATGAATATAACATACTTAACCGAATGAATAATAAAAGGAAAATGAAGTCTTATACAAAATATTTTGAAACCAGAGAGATTTGGTAACATCCAATTGAAAACAAACATGACAAACAAGAGAAAATAACAAATCAAAACTAAACGTTCTTTTGCAAAAATTGAAATTGGGTAGTAATCCAACGGCCTCAGCTATAATCTATATTACTAATAACGGTTGATTTTCCAGACTCTGATTGTTCCGTCTGTGCATCCAGTGAACATGGTGCTTCCATTAAGGCTCCAGCCCAAGCTTGTGCAATAAAGCACTTTCTGCAAGGAAAATAAATACATGATTAAAACTTTGATCAAAAGAAATACTAAAAGGGGAACACCATAAAAGAGAATAGCCAATACTCAAATTCTTTTAATTTTAAATTCGAAAATTATTATTTGAGTTCATGTATTCATTTATCTGTTTGGATTTGCAGGGTTCCGACGCTCGATGACATAAAATCTTAAGTCTGCTTCTATTAATTTCGCAAAAGTATCTCTAGAGTCACCAACAGCACTCACCGAACCATAGTTTCACTTCAGTTCCAATTTGGGAAATGTCTACCGATGTAGCGCTGGCCGGTAAGAAGATAAGAACCGTCATGATTGGGAGTGAAGTGAATTGGCAGATACTCCCCACTCTCACAGTAAAATTTTGAATTACAAATTCTGTAGAATCTTCTGGCCCACTTCAATAATTTCAACTTGAATTTACTAAAGCGGACCAGAAGTTTCTGCAGACCCTGTAGTTCAAACTTTTACTTAGAGAGCGAGGAGTATTTGCCGGTTCACTTCACTACTCTTGTCTTGTTACTAGCTAGTTTTACATCGGCAGGTATTTCCCAAATTGGAATTGACGTGAAAGTATGTCTCGGCGAGTGCTGTTAGTGTACTCTGAAGATGTTTTTGCGAAGGTAACCAAAACAGACTTAAGAGTTTTGACGCTAGGAGCGATGGGAGTTAGTGAGGTACGCATATACATGTTTTAGTAGCAGCTAGCACGATATTTAATTTCGAAAATTATGATTTAAGTTCGTACATTTATTTATTTGTTTGGATTTGCAGGGTTGCATGGGTTGAGTGATATGGGATTGCGCGCGATTTAGAGATTTTTTTGTATTGTTGAACATATATAGTGTATGTACTTTATTGGTTTGTAACCAAAACACTATTGTTTTATATGTTTGAATTATATTGTGTTTATATGTTAATTGATTTGTTCGTTTGAATTGATATTATTGGATATATTGTGCGTAGCGTGTTTATATGTTAATTGGTTTGTCTTGAGTTGATATTATTAGATATATTGTGCGTATCGTGATTATATGTTGGTTTGTATGCGAAACGCGATTGCTACATAATATATTAATTGTGATTTTTGTGTATTATAGTATGGAATATTGATTTTTCTGTAATTTTTTTTCAATTTAAAAGGGTATTAGCGATCGTTCATGCAACAGGAACGGTCTCTAATACCCTCATTAGCGACCGTTCACTGATATGTGAAACGGTTAAGAACTCTTTGCATGTCTACGTGGCGTTTCATTAGACACCGTGACAAACGGTCGCTAATAATATATTAGCGACCGTATTTATCAGCGACCGTCCGGGAACGGTCGCTCATACACGTGTTAGAGCCAACCCTTCTGCAAATGTGTATCAGCGACCGTTTTATTTATAAACGGTCGCTAATACTTATTAACGACCATTAACCTGAGATTAGCGACCGTATTAAACGGTCTACAATATGTAGTAGTGAGTGGAATTTGAATCTTCATACGTTTTGCTTGATCACAAGAAACTTTGTTGTTATAATCGCTTTTAATTTGTTATAAGTGAAATTTTATGTGATTGTAATAAAACTATCAACCCTTTTCTCATCAAAAAAGATTCCAATAGTTATAACATAATAATGTGCTTGGTTGTTCAAAAACAAATAAATAATTAAAATGCAAATATTTAGCATTAAACTCTTGCCATTATATATGGCTTTCACGAAAATGTCATGGTGACATGCATGATATACTTACCTTGAATTATATGACAGCTTACTTACCAAATTTTTATTACTTTCACTTTTTTCATATTTTTTCCACTTATTTTTGTTATATTTTTTGGACTTGTATGCAGAGAGGAAGCATGTGCCTGAAAATGAGCATTATTCTGAGCCAGGTATTGTTTCATATTTGTGAAATTTGTTGTTTTCTTGTTTTCATTTTTTCCCTCCAATTCATTGATTAAAAAGTAAAAACTCATCAAAAATTAAATTAAAAAATTTGTGCAGCAAATTCAAATGATAAGCAGCAAGCTGATAATAATCCTGAGAAATGTTCATCATCATGGGAAGGTCAAAAGAGAAGAAAACCCCCAGTAGAATAATCGGCAGAAGATAACAGCTTTGAGAGCAAACTAATTAAGTTCTAGAAACGAAGGGTCGAATTTTATCGGCGCAACTAGAAGCTCATAACCTCAACTGTCAATTGGATAGAGAACAGAGGAAAGATCAAACCGAAAGCATTCTCACTGTCAAGACAAAACTTGCTGATGCAATTGGAAAAATAGCTGTTAAATTATGAAATTAAAGCTAAATTTTTCTAGAGATCAGTTTTGAGTTCATAGGTTGATGAAGTAAAACTAGAATAAGTAACAGAGATTTTCCATTGTTAGCCTTGACCTTTTTTTCGCAACAATATTACAGAGGATTTTGCATGTGTACCTCAACATGTTTTTTTCTGCAATTTTTAATCTCTCTCTGAAGTATACAGAGTTTGCTTTCAGTTAGAATCAAATTTAGCTCTCTCTTATGTTACACGTTGCCATTAGGCTGAAGAGAAAACGGAATATACATTAGTACGGCAGGAGATTATCTGCATTAGCTGTTCGAAAATCGGTACTGGTCATCTTGAATCTCATGGTCTTAAATATGTGTATATCAATTTTTGTGTGTTATGGATACCTTTTGTTCTTGTATTTGATGATCGTGAAATGACGGCTTTCCGACAATAAAACATTTCATAAACCAAGAAGAATGTATCCAAACAATTTGAATATTGCCATATGGCCGGTGCCAATCATCGAAAAAATCGACGGATAGTTGAGCCACCAATATAGAAAATTTCCCACCATGCTAACATAAAACCGAGTCCTCTTCACAAGAGTGAAATGTCCCTTCCAATGTGATGGATATTTTAAAAGTCCTAAAACCGCAAGTGCACGGCGTACAATTGTAGTACCAATGCAAAAACGTGTTGATCCACATGGAAGATGATATCCAACTAAACTTAGGCGAATAAAAAATAACTTTTTAAAGAGAAAATTATATTAATTATTTAAATGCAAAATTTAAGGTAAATAAAACGCAATAGTTATAAAGAGAATTAAATTACGGAAAATACCCAGGGTTTCGAATCCACTAAATCTATTCATGGTCAATTCAAATTATATGTTTTCTTTTCTTTATTTCTATCCTAAAACAAATATCAGTCAATTATTAGAAGTGTAGGGTATTCATACATCGCAATAAATTATCAAACATACTATGAACATAATCTATACGAACCTCGAAAGGCATCCTATCAATTAATAACGAGGAAAATAAGGGTTTTTAAGATCATGTACTAATTTATTTAGAATTAATTTGATCTAAAACCTTCCTCTGGATAGATCTCATGGTTGTCAATCATGAGTCTACCTAGCTTTATCGGCTAGTCAAACTTAATCCTAGATTAATTAGATTAACTCCGAATAATAAAAATTCCCTTTGTCATTCTTTCCCTTGATAAATTGTCACGCTCTGCTTCCCAATAGACAAACATGATGACGTGGCAAACCCGCGGTATATTTATCCAGAGAAGATCATTCCCTCAATAAATATATTAAGCGTATTGAAATAATAATACACAATACAAGAATAAATTGAGACTGTAAAATTTTTCAACAAACATCTTTATATACATTCAACTTCCAATATTTACAAACACAAGAGTTTATGCTGCAAAGTAAATATAATAAAGAAAATACCTAAACAAGTGGTATACATAAGCTGAAGGAAAAGAAGCTGAGCTAGCCCTGATTAGCTATCTGGTCGTAGTCCTTCACTATGGCTTCAACTTCCTCCGTCTCGACAGTATCCGACGAATATTCTAAGAGAAGAAAAAATAGATGGAATGCCGTCAGCAAACTAGTACTCGGTAAGTCCTAAGAATAGGTAGGAGTAAAGAAAATGACAAGAGTAGAATATATATATATAACGAGTACGAGTATATGATCTTGGGTAAATATATACTATAAATCTCTAGATAGTCATTATGTTAACGTTAAGTTCCAAGTATGAATGTCAACGCAGCCGTAGAAGTATTCACGAGTTCAAGAGTGGAGCCCCAGGAGCAAGGAAACGCGGGCCCATTTCATGTGTTAGCATTGGAGCTCTAGGTTGTGGATGAGTCAACTCAACTGATATTCGAGTAAAATAAAAAAGAGGTTAATATGGGACTTCTGAAGTTCCGTTGGATTCACACAAGAAACTATCCCAAGCACCCCGTGTATAATATATTATAACTGGTTAATATACTTATCTGATTTGATTGATTGATATTTCTTGATCGAAACCCTATATTGCAAAAGGTGTAAATTGTATTTGAGTGAGTCGAGTAATGTACGAGTCATGAAAATTGCAATCTGGGTTCGAGTCAAGTTGGATCGAGTAGATTGCATTCGAGTTCATATTCGGGTTTAGATTAGAGTTCGAGTTTGTATTCGAGTTCAAGTTCAAGTTTAGATTTGAGTTTGGATTTGAGTTCATGTCTTTTCATATGAATTGATGTAAATTGTTTAAATCTTATGTTCAGAAGAAATCGGCAACTGCTGCACATGAACAACAGAATTTGTGTTTTTTCCATGACATTTCCATTGATAACTCTGTTAAATTGTCTAACATGAATAGGCAATCACTCACTTTCTCTGGCTCGCTGGGGCTCAAGAGAATTGATCCCGCTTAAACCTATATTTATCTAAGATCCTTAAAATATTGTTTGCATATCTTGAGGGGGTTTTATAAAAAATATTTTAATATAGTTTCAAAAATAAATCTTGAGGGTGATTTATAACATTTAGGGTTTTCATAAGCATGTATCTTAATTATTGGGGTATTTTAATTATACAACCTATCTTTTTTAGCAAGTTTGTGGTATTTTTATGAAAACTACTACTTTTGGAAACTTGGTGGTATTTTATTTACAATTTTTAATCTTTCATTTTAAAAATATAGTTTCTTAATATGATTTTATTGAAAATATGAGTTTATATTTTTATATAACTTTTCCAAAAATTAGTTTTTTATCAGAAAAAGTCGCGTTTCTTAAAAATCGTATTTTTATTCCTTTCGAGACCAAATACTCCGTGAAGAGTTCTGCATCTCGCTCTACTGTTCCAAGAATATGCGATAATTCACACCATCGATTAGCGGGTCCCCTAACGAGAGTTGTAGAGGCGTAATTTCCAAGGATTCGAAACACCGATTTAAAGAAACCAGTTCTGAAATGGTGTGGTATTTTAATGAAAAGCTTATTTATTTAACTTAGCCATAGATCTAGAATACCATGCTATGGAACTATGGTGTGCGTATGGGGTAGGTCTTTACCCCGTGAAGTTTTTCTAAATATATTTAAACTAATTATCGATGAGAGGGTGATACTAAAATTCATGGTATTTTACTGAAAAAGTTTGTTATATGAAAATTTTGTTAAAACTAAAAATTAAAAGATGTGAAATGAGGTTAGGATTATTGTACCATGCTAATTTGATTTGTTTGTTTATCACATGGCTTGCAAAAGTAAAAAAGAAAGCGATTTCGGAGATAACTCCTCTTTTGTCGGTTTGTTTTTAAAAGCGGTTTGAGATAAAAAGAGAGATGGATAAAGGGACTTACTGTTTTTATATGACTAAAAAAAGGTTGAAGAAACTCTCGATAGTCATAGTTTCTTCGGAGATGCTTCGGTCCCCGAGTTTGGCTCGCTACTTCACTTGAGGGGCTTAACTCCACTTGGCACTTAGAAGTTTTTAGAGAATATTTGCTAGAATTTCAGAATAGGGGAGAGCTATGGCATGGGGTGGTATTTATAGTGGAGAATTAGGGTTTGGAAATTAAAATTGTGGATTAAAAAGTATTAAAAAGTTATTAAATGGTGAATTGAAGAGTCTCTGTTAGATTGTAAGGAAATCAAACAGTGCAAAGGAGTTGAGGGGAATTGAAGAGACGAGTGTGCAAATCACGGATTGAATTGGGCTTATCAGGACCGTCGGCGCTGGCCCTAGGGTCAATTTGGCCAGTCGGATCTCGAGCTCTGGCCTCGAGATTCGTGCCACTTAGGTTTTTCTGTGTTTACTCCATTTTACGCATGCTTGATTTTTCTGAAACTTTTCATTTCTCAGTGTATTGCACGTGCAATTCTTGGGTTTTCAAAAATTAAAAAGAAAAATCAGAAAAAAAATAATTGTGTCTGATGTGAATTGAACACACATGCCACGTCACAGCAGTGCAGGGCTTTACCAGTGAGCTACAAGTTGTTTCTTGCTTTTATTAAACAAATCTAATTTATAACTCTTATACAGGATGTAATACTCTTTTCTGTACAAGTATTTTCTTTACAGTGATTTCAGAGTCGTTACATTCTACCCTCCTTATAAAAAAATTTGTCCTCGAAATTTACAATTACATAAGAACTAATTTTTCAAATAGGTAAGGGTATCGTGTATGCATATCCTATTCTCTTTCCCAAGTTGATTTTCCTGGCGAATCCTTTCTCCACATCACTCGGACCAAGTTTACCTCCTTGTTCCGTAATGTCTTCACTTTTCGGTCCAGGATCTCAACTGGTTGTTGCTCGTAGGTTAAATCAGTCTGTACTGTAAACTCTGAGTGATCAAGTATATGGCCGGGGTTGGTTACGTATCATCGTAGTTGGGATATGTGGAACATGTTATGCACTTCTTCCAATGAGGGTGTTAGTGTTAAAAGGTATGCTACTTCTCCAACTTGTCCGAGTATGTCAAACGGTCCTTTGTATCTTGGACTGAGTTTACCCCTCTTTCCAAAATGGATCACTCCTCTGTTTGGAGAGATCTTCAGGAATACATGGTCTCCAGGTGTCCGCACTTTATATCTGCCCAATGCTTCTGTCGGTCTTAGGCGATGCACATTTTTTCCCTGATCGTGCGAACTGTGTTCACAGTTGCCACGATCATCTCTAATCCAAGGAGTTCACGATCTCCAACTTCGTCCCAACTCAGCGGGAAATGATACTTTCGTCCGTAGAGTGCTACGAATGGTGCCATCCCAATGTTTGCCTAATAACTGTTGTTGTATGAAAACTCCATAAGGTGTAGGTGATCTTCCCACGATCCTCCAAAATCTAACATACAGGTTCTCAACATGTATTCCAAAATCTAAATTGTTCGCTCGGACTGTCCGTCTGTTTGTGGATGATACGCCGTGCTGAAATTCAGACTCGTTCCCAGGCTAGGTTGCAGACTCTGCCAAAATTATGATCGGAATCTTTTATCATGATCGGAGACAATGCAAACATGTACTCCATGTAATCTCATGATCTGCTCTATGTACTTCTTTGCTAACGTCTCGGTTGACTGTCCAACTCGAAATAGAATAAAGTGAGCCGACTTGGTGAGTCGATCCACAATAACCCATATTGCGTCGTTACCCTTCGTGCTGCGAGAAAGGGTAGTCACGAAGTCCATGGTAATGTATTGCCATTTCCATTCTGGGATTGGTAACGGCTGAAGTAGACTAGCAGTTATGTGATATTCAGCCTTCACTTGCTGACACACTAAACACTTGGCTACACTCTTTACTACTTTTATTTTCATTCAATGCTACCAGTAGTGTTGCCGTAGATCCTTGTACATCTTCTTGCCACTGGGGTGTACCGAATAAGGAGAGATGTTAGCTTCTTTCATCAACTCTTCTCGAACAGGTCCGATTGGCAGGCATAAACGACTTCTATATCGCAAGGATCCATCTTCGTGGATGATGAAGCCTGTTCGTGGTCTACTTTCTACTTCTTCTCGGATCTTTTGTAGCTTGGCATCATTTGCTTGAGCTGCCTTGATCTAATTTACAAGAGTGGACTGGACTTGTAAGTTCATCAAATATGAAGCGTTATCTGGCATAACTACTTCAATCTCCATTCCATGCTGTTCTTGCTGTAGCTTCCACTGAGCAGTGAGGTTCATTGCTAATGGCTAGCGACTTAAGGCATTGGGAACTACAATCACCTTCCCAGGATGATACTGTAGGTTGATGTCGAAGTCCGCGTTGAGTTCTAGCCATATTCTGTGCCGTATGTTTAGTTCCTTCTAAGTAAATACATACTTCAGACTCTTGTAGTCAGTGTAGATATCCACTCGTTCTCCTAAAATATAGTGGTGCTAAGTCTTGAGTGCGAAGATGACGGCTGCCAATTCTAGATCATGTGTTGGATAGTTGCGTTCATGTACCTTTAACTGTCTTGATGCAAAAACCACAACTTTTCCATGCTAGTGTAGAACACATCCTAATCCTTTACCGGACGCATCACAATGTACCACGAATCCTCCAGATTGATCCGGTATTACAAGAATTGGTGCAGAGCTTAACCTCGACATGAGTTCTACAAAAGCCTTTTCACATGCCTCTGACCACACGAATACTTCATCTTTACGTGTGAGCTTGGTTAGGGGTGCTGCAATCTTTGAGAATCCTTTGATGAATTGTCGATAGTATCCTGCTTATCCTAAGAAACTTCATATATCTTTCACCGTCTTTGGTGTCGGCCACTCGCTGACAGCTGACACCTTAACTGGATCTATAAGATTCGTTCGCCTAAAACAATATGTCCGAAAAATCCGACTTGATCTAGCCAAAATTCACACTTGCTGTACTTGGCTTAGAGCTAATGTTGTAGTAATTGTTCACCGCTGGAAACACAGACGAACCGGGATAGATTGTCTTGCCTGAGTCCTAGGGGCAGATACTATTTGGATTTATCCGTCCACATCTCCGAAAATGCCAAGTTGATTTATGGCACCGTATATTGAAGGTTTGGATGGACGCGACCGTTGTAGCAGACTTTATCAGATTCCCACTCATTTGTAAGCGTTTTTTGATTATGAGGACGCTCTTCCCTGCAAGCGTAAGCCCCTACAGCTAATTACGTTACCGTATCGTGATAACCACTTTCTCCTGCTCCAGAGGTTCACTTCATGTCGTGTGTATGTTTGTTTTATTTTGGTTGCTTGTGGATTGTAAATGAAGACTAATTTATGTCGTCGTCCGTAGGGCGTGGATTAATCCAAATCCGTATATTTTTAGATTTGGGTTTGGGTTGATTTAAGGACCATTAATCTGGTTTGAGATTAAGATCGACTTAGACATATGAGCATTTGGGCTCGATTATTTTAGTTTAAGGACATCATGGCCCATTATCGCCATGTTTGAGGCGCAGTTTTAGTTTAGGGACGTTTTGGTCCATTATCGCCATTTTGGAGGCGAATATTAGTTTAACGATGTTTCGGTCCATTATCGCCATTTTGGAGGCGAATATTAGTTTAAGGACGTTTCGGTCCAACATTCAACTTGCGCGCACGTGTATTTGTTACGTGACGAAGTGAACGATGTTGATATGGAATATGCCATATTTAGGGCACGATCCGATTTGAGGAGTGCACGTCAATTTGGAAGTGTATCAATATGAGATGAAAGGAGTTGTTGGTCGTCGGGACCCGTCACCTCTCTGAAAACGTTGAAGAATTATAACGACATATATCAGAGGTGTGAAGAGATGTACCCTTGAACCATATCCCGTGTTTGAGGGAGAGGGTTATGGTGGCCTTAAGAATTTTTGTTAAGGATACGTTACTCCAATTTGAGACTAAGATCCACTTAACAACATTTCAGGATCTTCCTTATTTAAGATCCAGCAACTGAGCATTTGGACTCAGTTGCAAGACTTTAGCAACTTAGCCAATTTGAACTTTAGTCTGCTTAGTCTCCGCTCTTTTTTTTTTGAAAAAAAAGTGCTAAGCACTTGTTTGGGCTCTATTTAATCAGTCATTTTTTTGGCAAAAAGTGCTGAGCACTTATATGAGTTCTGACGTCAACATATGATCCTGTGGAGCTTTCAGTCATGGGGATTGCCCAACAAGTGTTGAACACTTTACTCCTTTTGTCTTTATATGGAGTGCTAGGCACTCTTTATGGCGTCCACGTGGGAAACACGTGAGGCGCTGGGCGCTGCCCAATGAGTGTTGAACACTCGGCCGTTTTGAGATGTTTATGGAGTGCTAAACACTATTTTCTTCTCTTTTGGGGCACACACGTAGGGAGCAAGTGCAGCGCAGGCGCTAAGCGCTACCTAGTGAGTGCTAAGCACTCTTCCCTTCTGTAGTGCCCACGTGAGGAACACATGCGGTGTTGGGCGCTGCCTAGTGAGTGCTAACACTCTTCCCTTCTGTAGCACCCACATGAGGAACTCGTGCGGCGCTGGGCGCTGCCTAGTGAGTGATAAGCACTCCTCTCTTAGGCGTCCACGTGAGGAACACGTGCAGCACTGGGCGCTGCTGATAGTATTTTTGCCCATTAATGATCGATAGGATCTTTGTTTTGCAGATCTAGAATCAAGATTTCATTTTTAAGAACCAAGTTCTTTTACGAGAACTAGGTTTCTCTTATATGCTTTGTTTTGATGAATTCAATTCCTAGTTCATTTCTGAATCTTTGATTCTTAAGAACAAGTTCCTCACGATGAGAATTAAATTCTCAACTTGTGGGAGCCTTGTCTTGTTTTTACCTCAGATCCAGAGAAAGAACTAAGTTTTTCGAGAAGAGTTAGACCCTTAGATATGTAAATGTGATGTTTTTACCTCTGTTTTTTTTCTATACCTAGATTTTTTAAGGAGGGGGATCTTCTTCCTTGAGAATTTAATTCTCTATTCCTTTTTGAAGCTTTCTGTTTTTGTTTTTAGAAGCCTATGGGAGGGTTCCTCTCTATCAGACTTGAAGTTTTCGATCCTTTATATAGTGAAGGCAAGTTTATTAATTAGCATTGAAAAAATCTCTCATTAAGAGATCCCAATTGATTTGGGGAATTTTACCTACCATTGGATCTTTGATCCAAGGGTTTCTGTTTTACAGAACATACTTTCTTGTTTTTAACAAAATTGGGGAAATATTTTCCATATGCAGGGTTTTATTCTGTGAAATGGTGATTTTTAATCACCATTGGATTTTTAATCTAAGGGTTCTCTGTTTTACAGAGGGCAATCTTTCTTGTTTAAAAAGATTGAAGGAATATATCCCAAAATAGAATTTTATTCTATGATCCAATTTGGGGAATATTTTCTCCCAACAGAATTTAGTTCTGTATCTTGATGATTTATCATCTCTGTTGGATCAAAAATCCAACGGCTCTGTTTAACAGAGAGTAGAATTTAATTCTACTTGGGTGCCGGCGCTCACTTATTGTGCACGTGGGCGCTATCTGAGAGTTTTAACTCTTATTTAATTTCATAGATTCTTTTGTGTTTTGCACACTGGCGTCCGCGTGAGGAGCACGTACGTCGCTATATGAGATTTTTAACTCTTACTTAATTTAATAGATTTTTTTGTGCTTTGCACACTGGCACCCGTGTGAGGAGCACATAAGGCGCCACCATATGATTTAATCCTATAAAATTGGTTCTGGTGCTGGCGCCCTTGTGGAGGGCGCGTGAGACGCCGCCTCATTAATTTTGAATAGAGCTTTGCTCTATTATTGGGGGAAACAAATGCCCCCCCACCGTTGCGCTCACGTGGCTCACACGTGAGTGCAGCGGTGGCTCCTTTTCCACCGTTTGATCTTCTTACGAGTTGAACCGTCTTTTTATGTTTTATAAATAGAGTCTTTGGCCCTTAAAATTACTGCTGTTTCTCTCATCTTCTTGAGTCTTCTTCCTTCCTTGAGAATTTAATACTCTTTTCAGAGCTCAGATCTCTGTCCAAAGAAACTCCCCTTAGAGTTAAAACTCTGTCAAAATTGGTAAGAATCATGATCATTATTTAACCCTTGAAAGAATCTTTTCATGTTCTAGGGTTTTTTAACCTATTAACAGAGCTTTGCTCTTCTCTTGTAATGATGTCTTAGAAATCTAAAACTTTTACTTGAGTAAACCATAGGTTTTAAAGTTTTTTTTAGGGTTTTACCCTTTTACTAACTTTGATTTTTGAAGGCTGTTTGGAATTTAATTCCATGTCCCGAGCGGATTTCTGGGATTTTATCCTATTGTTCTACAGAAGTTGGTTCTGAGAAAGATTTCTTTTAAAGAAATTCTTTTGGGAATTTTATTCCCTTTCTTATTTTCCTTGCAGATTTGAAATCTGTTTGCAGAACACATTTCTGAGGGAGTTTAACTCCTTAGTTCAATGAGATTTTCTCATTAAATGAGAATCCTTATTGATGGGGCATTAGAACCACTGTTTTTTCTTTTAGATTGTAAGAATCTTGATATTTTGATCACTAACCTTTTGTTGAATTTTCTTTTCAGATATTATGGCTTCTTATCTATATGATTTTGACAAAATTATCTCTTATGAGGACATTCGCATCCAAAGCCGCTGTCAAGACCAGGAGTTTGCCGACGCCCAATGCACTGAGATGATGCGTTGCTTTGACGATTACAATGGTCGATTACTTCCCCGTCGTTCTGCTCTTTTGAAAATCATCGTGGGGTCAATTTAGGAAGCACTAATCGAACTTGACGAGACTATGCCGCTTGAGACACTTGATGATGCTGAAGACAAGGTACATTCAGTATATCTAATGGGCCTAATCTCAAAGAAGCAAAGACATGATCTTGTTGATGTTTTGCATCGCGTCTTCCAACAAACGGCGATAATATCTGCCTACCATAGGACAGACGATATTAGCGGGGATCCCGACGCTTGTATTCGTGAGAAAATGCATAAGAAAATGGTCAGAGAAGCCAAAAGAACTTTACTCGGACTTGCTTCTAAATTCCTAAATCCATATCCGGAATTTAGTGTCTTACTATTATAAACATTTTTTTATCACCTATGCATAAATTTTCTGAAGTATGATGACAAAACTTCCGCTTCTTTTATACCACTGCTCATATGTGCTTCACACGAAGTAGTAGTTATGCATATACATATAAAAATATTAGTGCCGGCGCCCACGTGTTATGATCGTGAGGCACTACCATGGGTTCTAAGGATTGGTGTCGGCGCCTGCATGGTATGCGCGTGATGCGCTATCACTGATTCTAAGACGCCAGCGCTCACGTGACATGCACGTGAAGCGCTGGAATCTTTTCACCTTCATACTCTGATTCCTAAGAGTCAACTCTTTTCTTTTCCCATACCCTTTTTCTAGGCCTTGGAAATAGTTCCACCATGCACATAATTTTCTGTGCCTAGATTTGAATACTTCTCTTTATAATCTGAAGCTGTGTCTTCTTCCTTCTTCATAAAGAGAGAACCATTCAGACCTTAGGGTAACCCTTTTTTTTCAAGAAACAAACCAAGAGTTATGGCTTGCAATCGTTCTCATGCTCGTCAGCAACCATGGAAAGTACCTATCGAGGAAATCATTCCGTGTTTTGCTGCGTGGTTAGCAGATCCCCTTCTCACCGATGACCAATGCGACACGGTGATGTACGGGCTCCTGGCTCGTAGGGGCTCTACTCTTCCTATAGGCTCCATTTGGCTCCAGATAATTTTCCTATCCATACTTGCTGACATCCCCTTTCATCCGGCGGAGATGACTCCGGCGATTCTCAACGCGGATGAGGACAAGATCGAGTGCTTCCATGAGGCACATCTAATTACCCAGCCTCTGAGGGATCATTCGGTTTAGTTGCTAAGACAGATACGGTCTCAGCGGGCCATCATGTCTGCCTTTGCTGATGAACACGATACTGACCGATGTAGTGCGACTCCTCACGAAGATTGCCGCTTCGACATGGTGGAGAAGGCAAAGAGGGAGTTGGAGAATTTTGTTTATTGTTTTGTTAACCCCTGTATCTCTAATCCCATATTTGGTGATCTCTTCCCTATAGAGTAGGATGTTTATTTAAATGTATTTCTTTTGGCTATTGAATGTTTCATCTTCATTGGATATTCGTATGTGCATCTTGTATCTGCACATGTGCTTTATACTTTATCCTTAGAAATTTTTCCTAAGTGTAAAACGCCACTGTTGTGCTCGTGTCATGCACTGATCCTTCTCACGCATGTAAAAATCGGGACGCTTTGAACGCTATTTCCATTCAAGTACATATGTGATTGTAAATAAGCGCTTAAACGGGCGTTAATCAAATGCGCTAATCAGATGTAGCTCTTAGCCCAGAGGCCCATGGGTTCTACCTTTCTGTTTCTTGATGTCTTGATCTGGCGCCCATTGGTTTATTTACTCGTTTCAGAGTTTCTAGTTTATGAACTCATTTCGGAGTTATAGTTTATTCACTCGTTTTGGAGTCTCTAGTTTATGTACTCATTTCGGAGATTGTAGTTTATTCACTCGTTTCGGAGTCTCTAGTTTATGTACTCATTTCGGAGTTTATTTAGTTTACCTCCCTTAGGTTTACAGGCAAACTTGTCCTAACGTTATATATAGATAACCTCCATTCTTTACGACAGAGCTTCGTTAGGTTTTGTGGTACTAGGGTTTTGGTCCATGGTACCGTCACGTTGGCCGATGTATTCCTCTATATGCGGTCTTTAAGCTGTTGTTCGAGTAGTCCCACGACTGTCGTGTCTCTGATCCGTTTGGGGGCTGGATAAGACGTCTTCAAGTAATCTCCTTAGGCTATATGACCGTTGGAAGAGCAAGCGTTAGGAATTTGCTATGTCGCTTTTTACTTGAGGTTAGGCTCAATTTGGTGCCCCGATGAGTCATAACCACTCTGATATATTAGTCGGTAATATTCGATATAGCCGGATCGTCGAATCAAGTGTTGATTCGATGATTTAATGTATAATAATATATATGATATATTGTATTACATTATCTAATATTGGCTCGCTTTATTATTTCATGTTCTCATTGGATGATACATTGATATATATGCGATATATGTTAATTGTATTATTTTCTTTTGTTGCAAATATTTAATATATATGTGATATATATTATTGTGACATGATATGATTTATTATTAAACATGTTTAAGGATGATTAAATGGGATTAGGGTTTGATTAGGGTTAGCTTCTTCTTGCACCTTCTAGAAGCTTTACTTTTGTCTTGGTTAAGATATTATGGTTGATATTTTTCCATGACTCATAACTTAACCTAACCAAACCCTAACTCTAGTTTATTCTCTAAAAACTCTTAGCCACTCATCCTTGACCATGGTTGATATATCAATCATATAGATTTCTTTTCTATTCATCACAAAAGGATTATCTTTTTCCATTATCATCTTCTTCCCTCTTGATTTTGAGCTCACTAGAAATTCATTTTGTGATAATAAATTATGAGAAAATGATTTAAAAAGAAAGCATAAATACTACTCTCTTATCCTCATCTCATCTAGCCCATGAGATAAGTGTGTTCATCTCTTTAGAGTGAGAAAGCTTGAGTTATTGATACTTCGACGTAGATCATCGGAGATTTGGAACACTTCAAGCTAGCATGGATCGTTCGAGTCGTGGAGCCTCTCTTGAGTCCGGGAGATCGTGGATTGCGGCGAAGGGACTTCTACTCGGAGCTTGTGAAGCAAAGGAGCGGACTACAAAGGTTGTAATCCCTCACACTTAGCTTAAAAGATGTAATCTTGTATGCTTAACCCTAATTATCTAGCAAAGATCCTGTCTTTGGGTTGTTCGGCACATGTAAAATTTTATTCGTGCATGTTTGATGCGTTATGAACCTTCACAAGTGTGCCTAGGAACCCTACAGTGGTATCAGAGCCTAGCTAGAGCATTAGGCGATGTGTTTACGAAGTTAAAACTCCGATCGAACCCGAACCGACAAAATTTACCCCCTCTCTGGAAATTTTTCAAAATCTGGGATTTTTCTGAATTAAAAATACGTAAAAAAATCAGCAGGGAATTCTAAGAATTAACATGAAACACGGGCCCACAACTCCACTAAACCGCGGTGGAACCGCGGCGAAAACATGGTTTTCGCGGCGGTTCCGCGGCGGAATTGTGGAATTGGGACACGTGGCTTCATGGTAATATCTGTAGGTGCTTGTTGATGCTTCTGGGTATTTCTAATGTGACTCAAGTGTTGAATATTCTGGGGTTTGTTTTGTAATAGTAGATTCGATCGGAATATTTAAATTCGTTTTTATTTCCGGATATTTAGAAACTGTTAAACTATTTGAACGGATATCATTAACTCACTTTTTCCCGGCACGGCAAACTTTCAAGTGTTGAATTTTTATCGGGTTTAAATCTTTCGGAAAAATTGTACAAGTTAAGCGGTGGACCCTCTAGAAGACAACAAACCTTAACTCGATTATGTGACCATCTTGAACTGCCTTTTGAACCTTCGGGTTTGGGGCAGTACGGCGTGCCACTTGTGAGGCGTTGGCTTGACCCTTCTACGGCTGGATCACTGGTACTATGACATATTCTGGGATTATTTGAACTTCGCTCAAGTGTTGAGCATTTTAGGGAATTTTGGGTATTTGATTATCTGTTCGAAAACTTTAATACTGTCTATTTATCTGGAATGTGATACAATATGTGGAATTCATAGAGTTAGGCATGAAATGCGAAGTATGTGATATTTCGGATTTACGATGTCTAAAGTGATTGTGGATTCCAAATGTTGTAGTTTTACACTTTCTTTTCTGTGACCGTAAGTGTAATATGTGATATAGCCGGTTTCGTTTCTATATGTCAACGACAATTGGGATGCGCATATTTACTTACGTTGATGATATGTGATATTATGTGTTGCTGTGATATGTTATATTGGATCGTCGCGTTCTGAATAGCCGGGGGTTTTATGTGAGATGAGGGTTTTTATTTTCATTCATATAAAATTCATTTGTATGTAATATTCTTTTATTGGGGCACTTCCAGGTTGCGGATGATGTCACCAGTGTATATTATTTACTTTTCCGTATTAGGTAGACCCAAGGAGGGGAGCACAAGTAACCGGGTTCTAGGGTCCAGTGGGAGGCCATCTCGAGGAGTCGAGACCGGGTCTCCTAACCCTAGAATTGGCAGTGTTACTTGCCGCTCTCGTAGGGGGCTTGGGATGTGGGTTTGGCTATTCGTCGCGACCGTGGAATCCGTGTTTTATACAGGCTCGTATTGAAAACACGGACGTCCTAGTATATCCAATATTTCATATATGTTCTTCTGCTGCAATGTTCTGTGATGAGATCATATTACTGCCTGAGACGAATGCTTATACTATATATATATGCTGATATATAAATATTACTGCTTTCGTTTCTTCTGTGATGCTTAGGAAGTATAAGCTGATGGGATTTTATTAATGAGATTAATAAAAAGAAAAGAAACCTAAAGATGTTGTAGAATCAAAACTTTATAAAAAGGGTAGCTACAGTTTTGCTTTGCACAGTGATATATATGATATGTCCTGCACTTTATTTGATGGGGAAAGAGCCGAGATCCCTTCACCGGGAGTGACCTCTTTAGCAAAACTGGCAGATGCTACAAAACTCGGTTTGTCTTTTGAATGCTTTTAGTGTTTTGCTTTGCGCAGCGGTATATATGATATATCTTGCACCTTATTCAATGAGGAAAGGGCCGACGATCCCTTCACCGGGAGTGACCCCTTTAGCGAAACTAAGAAAAGCCTCAAAAGCACTCCTTTTTCAAAAACCACATGATTCTACGACGATATCAAGTTCTTTACGCTCAGGGTTTTCTGAAAAACCCGCGTAGCCCTCCGTCATTTCAGATAGATATTATTTAGTATTCGTGCTATGTTTGTTGGCTTGCGTCAAGACGTAGTGTGCGGTAGCTAACTGGTATTTATCTGTTTATGCATATGATGCAGATTGAATTAGGGTAGTCATGCGACTTTGTTGGCCTGCGTCAAGGGTCGTACGGGTGGGTTTAATTCAATCAAGAAATGACGGGTTGAACTTGACTAGCGCACTATGGTTTGTTGGCCTGCGTCAAGGTCATAGGACACTAGGGGCAAAATATTATCGGGAATTTCAAGTGTTGAAATTTGCAATGAGATTGCATACCTTCTATGAGATAGTTGGATCCCGATACCCACTGCGAGTAAGAGTTACTCCTGGGAGAGTTTTACACAGGACAATTAGCCGATCAAGTAGGTGTCTAGAAAAGTGTTAACGGGGTTACGCCTCTGGGAAAACGAGGTTTACTTTAATTAGGTCCGTGCGAAAGCACGGGGAACCTCCCTCAAAGTACCGACACTGATCTGGCTGAAAGATTGACGAAATTGTAGGGTGTAATTAATCCCGGCTAATGTTACCTTTTGGGGTTTTGAAGGAAGATTTGATAAAAACAGTGGGAGATATCCTGATTAGATAAGATAATAACCAATCTAATCTTGCAAGAGCATACGCTAAAGTGTTTTCTTCTCTCTCTCTCCAGGTAGCGACCATGTCAGGACATAATCAAGATAATAATATGGATGTATTGACTGAACCTGATTTTTGTACTGAGTAAGGGAACGTTGGACCCGTTCTTTCTTATAAGAGTTATAAGACTGAACAGGAAACAGGAGAATATCTGGATTCTCAAGCCGCCCAAAAGAACATGCATGTTGATGCATCTTCTTCGGGTGTGTTAGTTATTGAGAACTGTTTCTCAGTTCACCCTACGTCCTGGGTATTAGATACCGGATCAGGATCCCACATATGTAAATTGTTATATGGGCTACGAAAAGGTAGAGAACTGGGAAAAGGTGATCATTCCGTTCAAGTAGGGAACGGTGCAAGTATTGTAGCCAAAGCAGTTGGCGAATATCATCTTGTATTACCAAATCGTAATACACTGATTCTAAATGAGTGCTATTATATACCGAACATGATGTGCAATATTATATCAGTCTCTTTATTAAGTAAAGAAGGATATAATTTTGTAGTAAAAGATAATGTTATGAACATATTCCTAGATCAAAAGTTGATTGCATCAGGATCGTTACATAATGGCATATTCATTCTAAATCAGAATACAGTCCTCAATATACAAAACACACAAAAGAGGAAAAGTTCAGATATGAACGAATCCTACTTATGGCATTGTAGACTTGGTCATATCAATGCAACACGACTGGCTAAGTTACATAAGGATGGTTATTTGAATCCGTTCGAATTATCTTCTTATGATACTTGCCATTCATGTCTCAAAGGAAAAATGACCAAAACTCCGTTTAGTGGACACGGAGAAAGAGTTAATGAACTCTTAGGACTGATACATAGTGATGTATGAGGTCCCATGTCTACGCATGCCAGGAACGGTTCTTCCTACTTTATTACATTCACTGACGATCTCTCGAGATTCGGACATGTGTTCCTGATGAAACACAAGTCTGAAGCTTTTGAGAAATTCAGAGAATATAAGCACGAAGTGGAAAAACAAACGGGCAAAAGTATTAAGATCCTTCGATCTGATCGAGGAGGAGAATACTTAAGCAATGAGTTCCTAGATTATCTAAAAGAGAATGGGATTATCTCTCAGCTTACTCCTCTTTATACACCACAGCACAACGGTGTATCGGAGCGGAGGAATCGCACCCTATTAGATATGGTGCGCTCTATGATGAGTACAGCTGAGTTACCTATTTCCTTCTGGGGGTATGCACTGGAAACAGCTGCAGACCTATTGAATATGGTTCCCACCAAATCTATGCCAACCACTCCATATGAGATATGGAAAGGAAAGAGACCATATCTTAATTATGTTAGGATATGGGGTTGTCCGGCATATGTGAAAACACAAAATCCGGACAAACTTGGCGCAAGGTCTATTCTGTGTAAGTTTATTGGATATTCCAAACATTCGCGCGGGTATATCTTCTACCACACCGAAGAACAAAAGGCGTTTGTTTCTCGGCACGCCACCTTTTTAGAAAAGGAATTTCATGAAAAAGAAATTAGTGGTAATGAGGTAGAACTGGAAGAGGTTCCAGCGGCACAAACTACGACAGATGATTTAGTGGAACCAGAGGATTCAGTAGTACCCAACGAACCCCAGCCTCTCCGCCGATCTAGTAGGGTTTCTTGTCCACCTGAGAAATACTATGGTTTTCTCATTGATGGTGGAAGCGAGGATTGCATCATGGAAGATGATGACCCGACTAGTTTCGAGCAGGCCATCACAAGTGGTGACTCTGTGAAATGGCTGGATGCAATGCGATCTGAGATGGAATCCATGTACACCAATAAAGTATGGATTTTGGAAAATGCTCCTGAAGGGGTAAAACCCATTGAGAGCAAGTGGATTTTTAAAAGGAAATTTGGTGTAGATGGAAAAGTTGAGACTTTCAAAGCTAGACTTGTAGCAAAGGGATTTCGTCAACGACCAGGTGTGGATTATGACGAAACCTTTTCTCCAGTGGCTATGCTTAAGTCCATCCGGATCTTACTTGCCATTGCTGCATACCATGACTATGAAATCTGGCAAATGGATGTTAACACCGCCTTTCTAAACGGTGATTTAGAAGAGAGCGTGTACATAACTCAGCCAGAAGGCTTCGTAGATAGTGGGAGCAGCGGAAAGGTGTGCAAGCTGCTTAAATCCATTTATGGGTTAAAGCAAGCATCGCGGAGTTGGAACATCTGTTTTGATGTTGTAGTCAAAGAGTTTGACTTCATCAAAAATATAGATGAACCTTGTATCTATAAGAAGGTAGAAGAGGGTAAGGTTGTCTTCCTCGTATTGTACGTGGATGACATACTCTTGATAGGAAATGATATTCCTATGCTGCAATCAGTCAAACTCTTCTTATCACAGAGATTCTCAATGAAAGATCTAGGTGATGCCTCCTGCATATTGGGAATCATGATCTATAGAGATAGATCTAAAAGGATACTGGGATTGTCTCAATCCAAGTACATTGACACCATACTAAAGAGGTTTAGTATGGAAGAATCCAAGCGTGGGAACCAACCCACGATCTCTGGACTCACTCTCTCCAAAGAGATGTCTCCCAAGACTGATTTGGAGAGAGCTCGCATGCAAGGGATACCCTATGCTTCGGCAGTAGGCTCTATCATGTATGTGATGCTATGTACCAGACCCGATGTAGCATACTCACTAAGTGTAGTGAGTCGGTATCAAGCAGATCCTGGAGAGAGTCACTGGACAGCTGTGAAGAACATTCTCAAGTACTTACGAAGGACTACGGAGATGTTCTTGGTGTATGGTAATGGAGAACTCCAGGTCGAGTCCTTTACCGATTCCAGCTTCCAAAGTGATAAGGACGACTCTAAGTCGCACTTGGGATTTGTCTTTACCCTCAATGGAGGGGCGGTATGTTGGAAGAGTTCCAAATAGGATACCGTTGCAGACTCGACAATGGAGGCTGAATACATCGCTGCCAACGATGCTGCCAAAGAGGCTGTCTGGATCAAGAAGTTCATTAGTGAACTTGGTGTGGTTCCATCCATTGAGCATCCAATACCTCTGTATTGCGATAACAATGGAGCTGTGGCTTTGGCCAAGGAACCCAGATCCCATCAGAAGTCCATACATATTCTGAGGCGGTATCACCTGATCAGGGAGATAGTTGATCGCCGGGAGATCGAGGTCAGGAGAGTAGATACGAAGGACAACACTGCGGATCCATTCACGAAGGCTATTCCCCAGATACAGTTTGAGAGATTATTCGGGATGCTAGGTATGAGATACTACAGCAGCTGACCTTAGTGCAAGTGGGAGATTGTTCGTTATGTATATGCCCTAGAGGCCATTGTTGTACATATGATGTATATTATAATGGATGCTTGGATATATATAGAGATGACTTTCTTGCTCGTCATGATAGTATGCTATTTGGTTTCACTTTATCTTAACATGTTGACTTGTATTAGTCTACTGTTTTTCTCTCACATGTTGATAAAGCCCTTAGGATCTGTACTCGACTACTGGGACTATGATGAGATCATACTAGTGGGGCCATGGTAGACGATGAATACATCCTATAACTGTTCCTAGTCGAGGGTATATCGAGATAGGGCATCGATACACCAGAGTAGACTAGCGTATACGCATCCTGACCCATATGATGGGCGATGGATGATCCCATATCCATCGGTGTTTGACATCAGAGATGGTGTACGGGTGCTCAGTGGAGACTGGGTACACTGGACGGACTCGCCGAGAACTCCCAGATGGTGATATACCACACGTCAGATGGCAGTTCTCCGGTGACACTGGTACATGGTAGTCTGTAGACCCGAGATTGTCATAGTGTCTTGTGTGATTCCCACTGTGCTTTGATTTCCACCTTACTACGTCCAAGAGGGCGTGCAAAATGGTGGTTTTTGGGTACAGTCCCGAATCATATGGAGGCAATGAGCGATAGGAGGGGATTCGTCTCTCACGGTATAGGGAGTTGATGTTGTGCTGTGTTCGATTGGCTATAACTGGAAGTCCCTGGCCAGGGATGATATAGAGATTTACTGGTAAGTGTTACTAGTAGTTTCTCGACCCGTTATGAGCCACACATCGACACGACTTATCGGTTACTGGGGTCTGACGTTTACCACCCCTAGACTTGATATGCGACATATCAGACGAACAGACCGGACTGTACGGGAGTGTTACTGATTGGATTCACAGGAGAACGCACAGGCTAGCTTGTTGATCTTCTGATCGCTCAATATCTGGGTGGCTGTTACGTTTAGCTGACCGCTTGCAGCTTGTGGGTGTTTGATATGATCATCACCTGCTACCGGCGTATTGACGATTCTTTAGAGTCCTACACAGAGGTTTCTTGGCTCAGGCGAAATGGAGTAGAGGCACATATGTGATATGTGCAGGACCGAGAATAATGCGATATGAGATACCGTATTATATTCTCGCGATATTTAGATATGAACCGGGACATCGGATCAAGTGTTGATTCGATGAATCGGTACATGATATATTAGTCGGTAATATTCGATATAGCCGGATCGTCGAATCAAGTGTTGATTCGATAATTTAATGTATAATAATGTATATGATATATTGTATTCCATTATCTAATATTGGCTCGCTTTATTATTTCATTTTCTCACTGGATGATACATTGATATATATGCGATATATGTTAATTGTATTATTTTCTTTTGTTGCAAATATATAATATATATGTGATATATATTATTGTGACATGATATGATTTATTGTTAAACATGTTTAAGGATGATTAAATGGGATTAGGGTTTGATTAGGGTTAGCTTCTTCTTGCACCTTCTAGAAGCTTTACTTTTGTCTTGGTTAAGATATTATGGTTGATATTTTTCCATGACTCATAACTTAACCTAACCAAACCCTAACTCTAGTTTATTCTCTACAAACTCTTAGCCACTCATCCTTGACCATGGTTGATATATCAATCATATAGATTTCTTTTCTATTCATCACAAAAGGATTATCTTTTTCCATTATCATCTTCTACCCTCTTGATTTTGAGCTCACTAGAAATTCATTTTGTGATGATAAATTATGAGAAAATGATTTAAAAAGAAAGCATAAATACTACTCTCTCATCCTCATCTCATCTAGCCCATGAGATAAGTGTGTTCATCTCTTTAGAGTGAGAAAGCTTGAGTTATTGATACTTCGACGTAGATCATCGGAGATTTGGAACTTTTCAAGCTAGCATGGATCGTTCGAGTCGTGGAGCCTCTCTTGAGTCCGGGAGATCGTGGATCGCGGCGAAGGGACTTCTACTCGGAGCTTGTGAAGCAAAGGAGCAGACTACAAAGGTTGTAATCCCTCACACTTAGCTTAAAAGATGTAATCTTGTATGCTTAACCCTAATTATCTAGCAAAGATCCTGTCTTTGGGTTGTTCGGCACATGTAAAATTTTATTCGTGCATGTTTGATGCGTTATGAACCTTCACAAGTGTGCTTAGGAACCCTACACACTCCGCGCCGGTGTGGGATGATCCCTGATAGTCTCTGAGGCTTTATATGAGTTGCCGTCGAGACCCGATTTTTGTTTTGACGATGCCATACCGTTTCTTTGCTAAAATATGGTAGACATCTGTAGGACCTCTATGCTGTATGTATTGCAGTTGAAATCTGGAGCTAGGAATATGCCTTTGCTCCAGTTTGATTTGGCTCATTAGAGCTTTGTTGATGTCACGTCTGTACTCTGATGGAATGAGAAGGTACGCCGGGTAGTCTCTGAGTTATATATGAACTGTCAAAACTTGGAGCTAGGATTTTGCTATTGCTCCATTTTTTATTTGACCCTTGAGTCCTTATTGACGTCGTGTCTGCATCCTGTCGGAATAAGAAAGAACGCCGGGATTGTCTCTAGATTGTATATGAACCGTCAAGACTTGGAGCTAGGATTTTGCCATGGCTCCATTTTTTATTTGACCCTTGAGTCTTTGTTGACGTCGTATCTGCATTCTATCGGAATGGGAAGGAACGCCAGGATTTTCTCTAGGTTGTGTATAAACCGTCAAGACTTGGAGCTAGGATTTTGCCATGGCTCCATATTTGATTTGACCCTTGAGTCTTTATTGACGACGTGTCTGCATCCTGTCGGAATGAGAAGGAACGCCGGGATTGTCTTTAGGTTGTTTATGAACCGTCAAGACTTGGAGCTAGGAATTTGCCATGGCTCCATTTTTGATTTGACCCTTGGTTCTTTGTTGACACCGCGTCTATATTCTGTTGGAATGAGAAGAACGTCGAGCTGATTTTTATGTTGTAAATGTTGCCATCAAGATCTGGCTCTCCCTTTGACGGATCTTGGTGGGAAAATATGGTCCTCCCTCTTTCATTTGTGCCCATGGATTGTATACAGGGGTCGGTGTAGACTCACCTGTAGGGAAAAAAGGTTTCGTTTTCATTTTTTTTTATTTCTTTCCGCGATACTCTATCTTTTCAGCTTTTGATATCACGAAAGTTGCGATTGCTCAATCATTTCGGCTATTTTCGCGGTGCCCAATCATTTCAGCTATTTTCTTTTATTTTTTTACTCGCTGCTTTTTATTGCAAGTTGCCTAAACATATCGGCTATTTTCTTTTATTTTTTACCCGCTGCTTTTTATTGTGAGTTGCCAAAACATTTCGGCTGTTTTTATATGCATATTTTTACTCGTTGATTTTTATTGCGAGTTGCCCAATCAATTTGGCTATTCCATATGCATATTTTTATTTACTACTCGCTGTTGTTTTTATTGCGAGTTTGGGATCTGAATACCAACATTGGCATTAGCATCGCTACGACTGGATTGTTTCCAGGAGCGAATTATCATTTGCCGTGAAAGGACTTGGAGTTTGACACCTATTTAGGCATCAATATCGCTACAATTGGAATGTTGCCATGAGCGAATCATTATTTACCTTTGTCGATTTGAACAATGATGGCTTAGCAAACAGGGTTAGGATCCTATCGACTAAGGCTTTTTGACTTTATGAACTGTAAGGGTCTCAGAAACGTATTTCTCCCTATGAGTCGTGAGAATTTCGTAAGTGTATATTCTCCTTAGAAGTCGTGAGGACTCCTAAGTGGTATTTTCTCTTGCAAGTCGTAAGGATCTTAAAGATCGTTTTCTCCTCATAAGTCGAGAGGACTTACAAGTGTCGTTCACCATATGGGGATATTTCTTGTCATTGGTGGAACTTGGTGAGAAAGTGTTTATTTATTTGTGCCCGTGGATTGTATACAAGGCCCAATATTGGACCACCTGTAGGGCAACTTGGGGGATATGACGGATTAAGAACAGGTTTAGATCCCCGTAACCTAAGACTTTTAAATTCTATGAGCCGTGAGGGTCTCATTGGGGGAGTTCTCCTTACGAGTCGAGAGGATCTCGTAAGTGAAAATTTTACGAGATTGCACCCTTCCGGGTTTTCATAAGCTCGCCGGTAATCCTGCTGTTTTTACTCACGGCGTCCTTTCGGGTTTTCATCCGTGTCCATTTTGCTTGTGGACATACCTTTTTTTAACGAGATTGCACCCCCCGGGTTTTCACAAGCTCGCCGGTAATCCTGTTGTTTTTACTCATGGCGCCCTTTCGGGTTTTCATCCGTGCCCATTTTGCTTGTAGACACCTTTTTTAACGAGATTGCGCTCTCCCAGGTTTTCATAAGCTCGCCGGTAATCCTACTGTTTTTACTCACGGCGCCCTTTCGGGTTTTCATCTGTGCCCATTTTGCTTGTGGACATACCGTTTTTTTTAACGTGACCCATCTGTTTGCCGGTGGGACGTGGGGTTGACTTCACCGCTGGAGTAGTTGTGCAGCCGATAAGACTTCGGTTGCAACCTTCGTCGTTGAGGCTTCAATTGCAATATAGATCTCAATGGTTGATATCGCCGTATTTGGGACGATATGCCGTGTTTGAGGCGAAATTTTAGTTTAAGGACATTTCGGTCCGTTGTTGCCGTTTGAGACAAAGTTTTAGTTTAAAGACATCTCAGTCCTTTGTCGCCGTATTTGAGGCGAAATTTCTAGTTTATAGACTTTTCGGTCCAATATCGCCATTTTTGAGGCGGATATTTAGTTTAAGGACATCTCGGTCCATCATCGCCATGTTTGAGGCGGATATTAGTTTAAGGACTTCTCGGTCCGTCATCACCATGTTTGAGGCAGAATTTTTAGTTTAGGGACTTTTCGGTCCAATATCTCCATTTTTGAGGCGGATATTTAGTTTAAGGACAATTCAGTCTGTCATCGCCATGTTTGAGGCGGATATTAGTTTAAGGACTTCTCGGCCCGTCGTCACCGTGTTTGAGGCGAAATCTTAGCTTAGAGACTTCTCGGTCCGTTGTCGCCGTGTTTGAGGCGAGGTTTTAGTGTAAAGACATCTCGGTCCTTCATTCGGAAATGAGTATTAGTTTAGGGATGTCTCGGTCCATTATCACCATTTTCGAGACGACGGATCTTTTGGATACTACTTTTTGTCACGCCCCACTTCCCAGAGTGCGCTAAGATTAGCACGTGATAGAGCCAACCATGCTACCTGTGGTTAGGAAGTATCCCTCTACAGTCATATTACGCCTGTCTATAAGATATCAAGAACAGTAGAAATAAATGAAACTATCTAATACATGTCCATCTGCCAGAATAAACGAGTCAAGAAATATAAATGTGCGGAAGCAATAAATCCAATAAGCAATAACAATTTGAAAATACGTCCCAAATACGAGCTCACATCAGGAAATGAATGTACGAAAAGGAAAACTAACTAAACTAAACTGGATACTAAGAGGATCTTCACTATTCGGCCTGTCGGCTGAAGTAGTCCTAGTCGGCCTGTGAAAGAGATAAAGGATCTGGGTCATGCAAAATCCAGACGTCAGTGCATCATAATATCAAATAATAGAATATAATCAGGAGGTAACAAGATATGCAGGCATGAATTATAAACAGTAACATGAATGTAATAAGTAAACACGAATATAGAACAGTGAAGTGTATCAGTGTATGTGACGTGCGGTGATCAATCTAAACTGTGCTACTGGGTTATCTATTCTAAAGTTTGTTTGAAATCAATTAGTGTACTCCTCCATGTAACTCAAAAGAATATGTCCCGTTATCCCCCGGGACCACGGATCAGGCAGTGAGAGTCACGAATGACTCTGTCCCGTTATCCCCCAGGACCACGGATCAAGTAAGAATCACGAATGATTCTGTCCCATTATCCCCCGGGACCACAGATCAAGTAATACCCTTTTAAGCTGCACTTTAGTTACACTTTTGATTTCCCTAAACCCCCAAGGTTATGTGTTCAAGTCAGGTATTGAAAATCTGGAGCTAATGCCAACACAGGGTCAAACAGGTACAGGTTTGTCTATGTAGACAACAGGATACGTCCTTCAGGACGATAAGTCAGGATTGTCGGCATTAGGAACAGGATCAGGTATCAAGTCAAGCAGTGGTATATCAAGTCATGTTAGGTAGTGCACATGTATCAAATGGATGCCCAACAGTAAAATGTAGCAAGTATCGAATCACGGTAAAAGCACGGATGCATGAATAGCAATTAGTGATAACATATAATGAGTCCATGAGTCGTAAAATGCATACTAGCAAGTATGGTATATGAATCTAGCGGTAAAATGAAGCAATCAGGTTCAGGCATGCAATTAAATATGTAATATACAGTACAGATATGAATGGGTGTCGTAAAACGGTAAACTATAACAGGGATGCACAATGTAATGAACATGCAATATTTTTATTCATATAAATGAAAATATATAGACATCGCATGTAGCAAGATAAACTTGCCTGATCGGATCTCACGACGGGGTGTGTACGCTGCGTCCAACGTCGGATAAGCGTCGCAATGCACACGCGCGCGTACGGAATAGGACCAGGCAAAGCAAGAAGGTGACCACACTGGTTAGGAACGTCCTCTGGGTCGTCCGGATCATCGGCGGTGGCACAGCTCCGGCGATCACCGGGAAACGCACGAATCAAGAAAGAGAGAAAAAGAAGAAGAAGAAGAACTGGGGTTTGGTGATCTGGTGTTTGGGAGAATGCGAGGAGGTGGTTGGGATGATGGGGAGGCGACAGGAAGGTCGGAGCTTCGGTGACTAGGGCAGTGAGGGTCACAGTGCTCGGGAGTCCTTGGTATCGGGTTCAGGTGCAGGGAAGAGGTGATGTTGGGAGGTGGTGGTGATGGTGGTGATGAAGGCGGTGAAATGAGGGTGGTAGCGAAGGTACTGGGGCGACGGTGAAGGGTCGCCGACGAAGAGGCGATGGAGGCTCGGGTGTAGACTCGGGTGTGTAGGGAAGAGGGCTCGGGGCTTGGCTTGTGATGTTAGTAAGGAGATGGAGGCGGTGCTGGTGATGAGGGGAGGCCGATGAGGATGGTCGGAGACGATGATGACTGCAGGCGAGGTCAGGTTCGGAGATCGGGTTCTTGGGTTGTTGCGGGGATGTAGGTTCGTCGGGTCTGGGGCTCGGGATCTTAGGGAGAAGGAGAGAAGAAGGTGAAGTAGGGTGGTCGACAGTGAGGTGATAGGTGCGGGCGACGAAGGCGTGAGGGCGATCGGCGGTGAGATGATGGGTGCTGGGATTTGGAGTTCGGGGATGTGGGCTGCAGTCGGGAAAAGAAGGGGAGTGGATGAGGACTAGGAGGCGGTGACGAAGCGGGGAGATGGGGGTACCGGTGAGGGTGAAGCGGAGACGGCGACGAGCGGGCGTGGGTTCTCACGAGGACGAGACGGGAACGAAGGGAGTGAAAAAGAAAGGGGAGGTGAGAATAGGGAGAGGGGTGATGGGATTCAAAAGATTGATAATGAATATATAGTAGAGGGAGAGAGAGCTGATAGAATAGAGATTTAGGATTTTAAAAATCTTCTTAAAATATATAATTGGTTAGGAAAAATTTTAAACGTTTAATATATATATATATATATATATATATATATATATATATATATATATATATTTAAACAGAATTATATTATAAGAATATAATATTAGTTAAATCTGAGATTTTGGATAATACAAATTTACTCCAAAATATGCCCGGTTTTGCTCTAAAATTACGGTTTGAAAATACGGATAATAAACGTATTAAACAAAACCAAAATAGGATATCTGAGTAACAAAAACGCATACCCCCAAGAACGGATACACGTAGCATGCACGCAATGATCCAAACGGGTCCGTTTCACTAAACGGAACGAGAACAAGATGTATGGATGCTACCATAAGGTCAGGGGTATTATGCATGCTATGCTAGATATTTTTAACATATATTATTTTATTATAAATGTTTTATTAAAAAAATGCAGACACAAGGTATAATGCAAGTATGCAGTATAAACAACATGAAAGTGCACGAATCCTCATAACTAGCCGGGATCGATCATAAACAGGAATCAAGACGGGTTTCCAGCAAGCGGGTCGGGTCAGATGCAAACACAGATACCAATTATACTATTCGCACCCATAACAGAAATAAATCAAGAATTAGGCATAGATAAAGAAATACCCAAAACAGAATTGGTATAAATGAACTAGGGTGTTACACTTTTAGTGTTCTGACTCAGGAAGATAGCGAGTGGACACAAGCGTCGTCATCTATCATTGACCCAGGTCGTAACCTATTAGGCGTGGTATTTTTTGAGAAATCGATCGTTTATTGGCCGGAAGGGTCTTTCACCATGCATATCCATGAGCAGGTAGGTTCCACCTTGGTAGACCTTGTCTATAATGTACGGACCTTCATAGTTCGGCTCAAATTTCCCTTATTTTGCACGGTTAGGGATCATAGGTCTTTTGACGACTAGGATGAGTTCGCCTTGCCAGAATGTTCTCGGCCTAGTCAGTTTTTCATATGATCGCGTCATCCTTGCATTATAAGCTTCCAGGTTTTTCTGCGCTATAAGGCAAGTTTCATCGAGGGCATCGAGCTCCTCAAGCAGGAGATGAGCATTTTCTTCATCCGTCAACTCGTGTCGAACCGCTACTCGAAAAGAAGGGAGTTCTATTTCCAGGTGAAGCACTGCTTCTGTGCCGAACACTAACGCATATGGTGTCGTATTCGTGGCCGTTTTGAACGTCGTTCGGTACGCATAGAGAGGTTCATGCAGCCTTTCGTGCCAGTCTTTTTTTTGTTTCTGGACACCGTTTTCTTTATAATCTTTGTCAGGGTCTTGTTGAAACCTTCAGCTAGACCGTTGGCACGAGGATTGTAAATCGAAGAGTATTTCCAATCTATTTTACGTTGCTGTGCGAAGCGACTGATTTTATGACTTTTATAAGCCGATCCATTATCCGAGATAATTCGTCGCGGAGTGCCGAATCAATAGATGACATGTGTTCTGAAGAAATGGAGGATATTCTCCGTCTTCACTTCCCTTAGTGGTACTGCTTCTGCCCACTTGGAGAAATTGTCGGTCGTTGCCAGTATGAACCGGTGTCCTTTGGATGATGCTGGTTCAATGGGACTGATTATATCGGTTCCCAACATTTTCAACGGCCAGCTAGCTACTGCTGGGTGTAGCAGGTTTGGATACTGGTGGATGAAGTCCCCATGAATTTGGCACGAGTGACACTGCCTCGCATATTCAAGGGAGACTTGAATCGTTGTGGGTCAATAATAACCCATTCTTTTGATCTTCAGCTTCATTTTTGGCCCAGCTTGATAAGAACAGCAGAGTCCATCATGAGTTTCTTGGACGATTTGTTCGCTTCTTCTGGTCCTAAGCATCTTAGCCACAGACAGTCGAACGATCTCTTATATAGAGTATCATTGACGAAGGAGAAGGACACAGCTCGTTTCATGAGCTGATGTCGAGACGACGCATTTTCGAGCGCTCGTCGAGATTTGAAGTAGTCTATGAAGACTTCTCTCCAATTCTTGACCTTTTCTTCGTCCTCAATTTGAAGGGCTATTTATTCGGTCGTTTCTTTTCCCTCGGATGGCTCTATTAGGTCTTCCGAAGATATTTCCGTTGGTGCGAGGATCCTGCGACTTTGTACGATGATCCTTATGTCATCGATGTCTTTGTCAGCTAATTCCTTAGTCAGTTTAGTCAACGCATCCGCCTTGCTGTTTTCTTCATGTGGTATGCTCTCCAGGATGTAGGAGGGGATTTGCATCAGTAGTTGCTGTACTCTTTCGCCATACTTTATCAGCTCTGACTTGCACGTCTGATAATCACCATTTACTTGGCTAACGATCAGCTGGGAGTCTCCATATATGAGGAGGACTTTAATTCCCATGTCGACAGCGATCTCAAGACCTGCTATCAAAGCTTTATATTCAGTTTCATTATTAGTCCTTGGCTCCCTTAAGGAGAGGGCTTAATGCAATATCCCTCCTTGCGGAGTCACGAAGATAAATCCCATCCCGGTTTTGATTATGGGGGTGTTTTGCTTTCGCCTCTTCAAGGAATATGCTCCATCGAAGTAGGGTTCCCATCGGGAATCATTTTCTTCTTTCTCTCCTTTGATTGTGTTGAACGCATGTTCATCCGGCAACTTGCAATTTAAAGGGAAGTCAGCTGGTATCGGATGCTCGGCGAGAAAGTCGGCAATAGCCTGGCCTTTCACTGCTTTGAAGGGTCGATATGTTATCGAGAACTCTATTAGGAGGAGGGCCCATTTGGCGAGCCTTCCTGTTGGTATGGCCTTCGACATTAGATATTTGAGAGTATCCATCTTTGATATAAGATGGACCTCATGTGCTAAGGCATAGTGTCTGAGCTTCGTTATCGCGAAGATTAGTGCCAGACAATGCTTTTCAATGGGGGAGTAGATGTTTTCTGCCTCCAGGAGAACTCGACTCAAATAGTATAAAGCTCGTTCCTTTCCTTGGTCGTTCTCCTGTGCCCATAACGCGCCTGGAGAACCCTCAAGGGCTGTTGTGTACAGGATGAGAGGTTTTCCCTTCACCAGAGCGGTCAGTACCGGCGTATTTTATAAGTACTGTTTGATTTCATCTAGCGCGTTTTGGATTTTTTGATCCCAAATGAATGGGGTCCCCTTCTTCATTAGATGACTGTAGGGATGGCATTTTCCTTACAGGTTATCTATGAACCGTCGGATATACGCGAGTTTTCCTTGAAGGGATCGCAATTACTTAAGAGTCCTTGGCGTGGGCATTTCCGTAATCGCCTTGATCTTTGAGGGGTCGATTTCGATACCCCGGTTTCGTATAATGAATCCTAGGAATTTTCCTAAGGAGACTCCAAACGCGCATTTTAGAAGGTTCATCTTCAGATTATACTTTTGATGACGTTGAAACACCGCGTTTAGATGTTCCCAATGTTCCTCATATGACTTGCTTTTCACCAAAAGGTCATCGATGTAGCATTCAACAATCTCATGGATGAGTTCATCGAAGATCTTCATCATGGCCCTCTGGTAGGTAGCGCCAGCATTCTTCAAACCGAAAGGCATCACTTTATAGCAGAATATGCCCAGTGGAGTCCGAAAGGAAGTATGCTTTTGGTCTTCGGGATGCATCTTTATTTGATTGTATCATGAAGATCCTTCCATGAAGGAGAAGACCTCATGGGTAGATGTGTTATCGATCATCAGCTCAGTAACAGGTACTAGGAAACCATCCTTCGGGCAAGCTTTGTTGACGAAAGCCCACGCTGATGCGCACCGTCCAATTTTTCTTCATCACCGGAACGATGTCAGCGATCCAGTCAGAATATTGAACTTCTTGGATGAAGCCGGAGTCAATTAGTTTCTTAATTTCGGCGTTGATACTCATCTCGAGTTCGAGCCATATTCTTCTTGGCGATTGTTTGATTGGCTTAATGTCCGGCGATATGGCCAGTTTATGTACTGTTACTTTTTGATCTAATCCCGGCATCTCGGAATAATACCATGTGAAGCAGTCTTTATATTGCATGAGCACGCTTTTTAATATGGCTACCTATTTTCTAGATAACAGTTCACTGATGAACGTTGGCCTTGGATAGTTTTCTGTTCCTAAGTCAATTTTCCTTAGGTTGTCCGCCGTGGTGTATATCCCGTCTTCCAGCTCTTTTGGTTCTGGTGGAAATTCTGAGATCATCTCATCCTCGTCTTCATTTGTGAAGCACTTGAAAAGGTCATCCATAGTCTCATGCCCTTCCCCTTCTGAAAGTGTTATCACATAGCAGGTACGAGTCTGCTTCCATTCTTGATGTTGGTATGGTCCTGACCTTGCAATATAGGTTTTCTTTGGCTCATGCTTTTATGGTGGGGTTACCCTCCAGCTGTCGGATAAAGCGAACCTGCCTTGTTGATACTGGTCTTCAACTCAGTCTTTGAAGGTGAAGCAGTCTTCAAGGGGATGACCTATTACTTGATGATAGGAGCAATAATCCGGATGATGGACCTCGTTTATTTGTTCGGGGTGCCGAGACTCCAGAAGCGTCATCATTTGGTGCTTCATGACAAGGTTGAATATTTTCCTTGTCTTGTCTTGAGGGAAAGAGTATTCCCGGCCCATCTTCTTCATAAAGGACGGTTCCAGCTAGCTTTTTCTCGAGCGTACGGCTTCTTGGATCCGTTTTGTTGCTTTCGGGAGTTGTTTGCTTTCTTCGCCTTGTTTTTGCCTCTATTTTAGGGTTTTCCATCGAGGCGAGAATGTACATCTGGCTAAGGATGAAGAGTATTGTAGTCTTCTTTCTCCACGGACTGTTTGTTGAGGGGTTGCATCCTGGCCTTTTCATAAATAGCCATTTCGCGACTGTGGTCATCCCGAATCTTTTGACAGGCTTCTTTTATTAGCTGGTCAACTCGTTCTTCAAACAATGGGCTCAACGTTCTTAGAGTACGATCTCATTCTGTTTCAACATCACAGCTATTTGGAAGAGCATTCTCTTATTTACCAGAGCTGTTTATAGCGCGGAAACTATGGAGATGCTCTCATTTCCTGGACCGAACGTATCCGAGCCTGGTTATCTCCATCTTCCCGTTAGGCATCTTTCGCTGAGTCCCGGGAATATCCTAAATCTTTTTGTAGAATTGGGCTTGTCGAACAGTTTGTTTGAGTGGTACACCTTGGCATCTTAACAGTTTTTTCAATCCTTTCGAGTAGTAACTTAGGAGACGGATTGGTTGAAACCTGTCGAGCACAAAATCGGCACCATGCCGGACTTCTTTTTCTACTTTGGTCTCCGTCGATTGGTAGAAGAGGATCGCCTTTTCACCTCTTCGCCTAGGAGGCACATAGAAAGTCTGTAGTTCTTGTACGCTGTATGTAGTGAGCGCATCGAGTTCCTTATAATGCCGAGACAGAACCATAGTGACTTGTAAACTCTGATCAGCTCCAGTAACGGTTTTTGCTAACGGGAGAACAGAGAATACGACGTTGGCCTTGTCCCTAGAGTCACTGCCAAAGACCAAAATAGGAGTAGATGGTCCAGGCCTGTTGTCTTGGGGTTTCCCCGAGTAGAGTACTTCTTCATCTTCCTCGGTGTCGCTCCCAAAGATTAGGACGGTGGCGACGAGCTTCCATTTATCCTTCGGCTTATAATACCTCTCCGTATCTTCGAAGTCTGCTAGGAAGTACTTTACGTCTTCATATTTCCGGACTTCATTTACCGAGAACGGGTTTAGCTCCCTCGTGACAGTGTATTCCAAACCGTCTTTGAAATACTTCATACACTGATATTGTGTAGAAGGGATGGCGTTGTACTCATGCAGCCAGGGTCTGCCGAGCAAAGTGTTATAGCAAGTCTTGGCGTCAATAACGTGAAATTTGATGTCAGTGACGAGCAATCCGAAGCGTAACGTCAGTATTACGTATCCAGGCGTCCGTAACGACTATAAGTCGAACCCGGAGATGGTAATTTTGTCTCGGGATAAGTGCTGAACGTTCATGCAGATCTCTTTCAGCACTTTCACGTTGAGAAGGTTGACAGAGGATCCATTGTCGACAAGGATTTTTCCTATGTTGATATCATGGCAATACCCGGTGACGTATAGAGGACGGTTGTGCTCGCATATTCCGAGGAGGAGATCCTCATCGCTGAATGTGATGTCAGCCGTGTGAACCTCTGCCAGCTCGTCCTTCATCTTTTCTTCAGCTAAGAAATCTTGAAATTGATCATGCTCTTGCAATGCCTTGATCAGGGAATCTCATGCTTCTTTGGACAGGAGGAGAGCATCCAGTATGCTCAAGTGTGAGGGCATTTTCCTCAGATGCGCTATGACATTGTAATCCACCTTATTTTTCTTAGGAGGGTCCTTGGCTGCGAGCTCTTTGACAACTCGGTCATCGAGGGCAATTTCCTCAAGGATTTTCTCTTTCCCTTTGTCTCTTTTGCTCGAACCTTTGTTTGTAGGTCCGAGATTCTTTTCAGAAAGCGTGCGGCTACACAGCTGAATATTCTCGCAGTTCTTCTCCTCCTTTTTTTTCGGAGGTGGAATCCTTGAAGAGAGGGCTGAGGGTTGTTTCTTCCTTAGAATCGCTCCCGAAGGTAAGAACTTAGAGTTTTGCCTTTTCTGAACTGGTATCAACCATATGACAGTTGCCAGTCATTTTCTCACGCGCATTCATCGCACTTTTTGGCTGTCGACGAGCTTTACGCTTCATCCTCTTGAAGTGTTGTTGATGGACAACGTATCCTTGCCACCACTTCTTGAAGACACTGCATTCTTCGGTGGGATGAGTAACCCTCCGATGATATAGGCAGTAGTTCGGATATGAGTCCTCTCCATTGAGGCTTATGACCCCGGGCGTGTTTCTTTTGAGAGGTGGCAGCTTCATTCCCACTGACAGGGCATTGGCGAACCGCTTCTCTGTCTTGATTCTGCTCTTGTTTACCGTATGTGTGCTTTGGTCTGGTCGGAGTACTTTACGACTCCTCCTTACCGCAGCTTGTTCATCCTGACACTGATGCTTAACCTTCTCATATATGGCTGTTTCGCGTTCTCGTTCAGCTTTGCTTCTTCGAAAGGCTTCGTTTAACAGCCTATCGATTAGTCATCCGACAGTTCCGGGGATTTTGGCGCCGATCCTGCCTACAGTTCCTCTGCGTTGTTTTCTGATGCTGAGGGAGCTTCTTCGTCATTTAACGATGAATGAGTAATCATATGGCAACTTGCTACATAGTCTTTGACTTCTGATGAGTCATTTTCCTCATCGTTGTCACTCTCTTCGTTCTCAAGAATATGCTTGAGGAACTCTTCGAGGGTGATCGGTGTCCGCACCTTCTGGTTATGCTCCTCCAGCACATCAATGTACCTTTGTAGATCTATGTGTTTGTCGTCATACGCGGCAGGTTGCACAGGCTTCTTGGTCTTCTTCTTTTTCTTCGAAAACTTTGAAGGCTCGACTTGGGGATTTTGCCCTTTGTCGACAGTTTTCGGTATGGGACGCAGTTTCAGCATCCCTTTGATGATTTTCGGTTCAAGTGGGCTTCTCCATCGACTGCCGGACATACCTGGAGATCTTTCAGCATTCTTTTGGTTTTAGCTGAAAGAATAAATTCCTATGGAGCTTCTTCTACGAGCAAGCATGATTCCCCCGGTGTATCCACTTTTTTGGGAGCATGCTTTTGTGGCGTGTTTACCCTTCAGTTCTCAGAAAGCTCGAACTTCCCCTATTGATACTAATCCTCGACCCAGTTCTTGAAGACGTAGCAATCCCCAATTGGGTGGCTCACCATTCTGTAATAGGAGCAATAATTGGGATTGTTGACATCGCCGGGTTGGGTTGGATGTCGTGGGTCTGGCAATGTGATTGCGCACTGCCAGCTCGAACAGTCTTCTCGTCTTGTCACGGGGAAATGAGCAAGCGCGTCCTAGACTTTCTTCTAGGGATAGGCGCGGACGCATGTTGTTTTGGCGAGCAACCGGTTTCGGGTCACTCGGTTAATGTTGAGTGTTGGCAACGAAGGCCACTTTTTCTTTACTCTTGGCATTTCGAGGGTCCATTTTTGAGGAGGCAGGCCCGTGGCCCATCTGGTCTATTTAGGCCAATTTATTGATCAAAGCCTGGAAGGTGGCCGGCTTGAAGAACGTCATGAAATGGGACACAGTTGTTTGAGGATCAAGGGTCCCGATGAACATGCCCACGGCGGGAGATTCTTCGATCCACTGTTCGCATTTTGACCATAGGTTCCGCCGCCGGATCGCGTATTGGACCCAGGTTTCTCCTGAATTCATTCTGGTATTGATTAATGTCGTAATCGGGGTGCGCTAGCTTGTGCTGGTGAACCACTGTGTGAACAGCAGTTCTATCTCTGTGAACTTTTTGACGGAGTCATTTGGGAGCTCCGAGTACCATTCAAATACCTTCTCTGACAGGCTGCCAACGAACCGACGAAGCAACAATTTGTCGTCGCCTCCAGTGTTGCCGCACAAAGCTCTGAACTGCACTACATGCTGGTGTGAATTGGCTGTCCTCTTGTACACATGGAACTTGGGGATCGTATATCTCTGAGGGTACTTGATTTGATCATACCAGCCTGTATATGGTCGCTCAGTTCTGACGATTTGGTCAGCCGCTTCATTCGCTTGATGAGCTTGTATTTGTTGATCTATATAATCATCAAGAGCAGCCTTGGAGATTGTTTCCTCCTTAGCTGTTGATAAATCTGGAAGGGGGTTTGATGTTTCCCCTCTGTCGTCCTCAACGATTATCGGTAGATCTTCGGCTGGAGGTTCTGGCTGGATCATCATTTCAACCATGTCCTGGAACAGAAGCGCCATCTGCTTTATGTTAGAAATATATTCTGCGGCCTCCTTATCCTTCCTTTCAATCACCCTTCGCAGGAACTCTGTATCAGTCTTCTGCTCTTGGCACTGTTCGCTTGCTGATTCCGGACTTTCTTTCTGCCCGGTAAGTGCTGACATTTTGATCAGCATTTCCTGGAGCTTTTGTTGTTGCTCCTGAGCTTTTGTCAGCGACCGAGTTTGCAGTCGATGACCTACGGAAGCACGGTTTTCTTCTTTTCCGGAATCCATGTAAACCGTATGCATGACTATGCCCCCAGACCTGGGGCGTTTGGGGCCATCGCCTTTAGAATTTGCCGCCGGCGGTGAGAGGTTCTCCAGACTCACCCTTTTGTGGGAGGTCGAAGTTGAAGGAGCCTTTGTAACAGGCATCCATGTGGAAGAAGTCCCTCGCTGTATGACAGAGAGATGGTCTTTCTTTTATCGAGCTTTCGATTTCTTCGGTCGGCGGGAGTAGTTTTCGTCGATCACAGAGTCCTGGACATTTCGCCAAACTCTGTGAATTTGCGAGGAGAGCCGCTGATGGGGCCGCTCCTGCTTTTCCTGTACGTGGACCTCAACAGAAGGAGGTGATTTCTTCGGTACCGCTGTAGGGGAGTTTTTGCGCATCCTCTTCAGTAGTTCAAAACTGTTCCCGGTTGGAACAGCAGCATCGACCTTGTTAATTATATGTATGCCCTAGAGGCCATTACTATACATGAGATGTATATTATAGTGGATTCTTGGACATATATAGGGAGGACTTTTCTGCTCGACATGATAGTATGCTATCTGGTTACTCTTTACCTTAACATGTACATTGATTGTCTCTCTATTACATGTTGGTAAAGCCTTTAGGATGTGTACTTGACTACCTAGATTATGATGCGGATCATACTGGTGGGCCAAAGGTAGTCGGTAAGTACATCATTTAATGTCCCTAGTCGTGGGTGTATCGAGACGGGGCATCGATATACCGGAGTGGACTAGCGTATAGCTTCTCGACCCATACAGATGGGCGATGGATGATCCCATATCCATTGGTGTTTGACATCATAGATGATATACGGGTGCTCAGTGGAGACCGGGTACACTGGACGGACTCGCCGAGAACTCCTAGATGGTATTATACCTCACGTCAGATGCTAGTTCTCTGGTGACACTGGTACAGGTTAGTCTGTCGACCCGAGATCGTCATAGAGTCTTATGTGATTCCTACTGTGCTTTGATTTCCACCTTACCACGTTCAAGAGAACATGCAAAATGGTGGTTTTTGGGTATAATCCCAAGTCACATGGAGGCAATGAGCGATATGAGGGGATTTCGTCTCTCCCGGTATTGGGGTTTAATGTAGCACTGTGCTCGATTGGCTGTAACAGGAAGTCCCTGGCCAGGGCTGTTTATAAGATTTACAGGTAAGTGTTATCAGTAGTTTCTCGACCCGTTATGAGCGTCACATCGGCACGACTTATCAAGCTATTGGGGTCTGACGTTTACCACCCCCAGGAGAGATATGCGACATATCAGACGAAAAGACCGGACTGTACGGTAGTGTTACTGATTGGATTCGCAGGATTGCATGTTGATCTTCTGATCGCTCAATACCCGGGTGGCCGTTACGTTTAGCAGACCGCTTGCGGTTTGTGGGTGTTTGATATGATCATCACCTACTGCCGGCATATTGATGAGTCTTTAGAGTCATACACAAAGGTTTCCTGGTTCATGCGAAACGAAGTAGGAGCACATGTGAGATATGTGCCGGACCGAGATTAATGCGCGTATATGATACCGCATTCTATTCTCGCGATTTGTGATATCGGTTGGTTATATGTGATATAGCCGAGTTATCGGATCAAGTGTTGATTCGATAAGTTGTTGCATTTGATATTAGTCGGTTATATGTGATATAGCCGGATTATTAAATCAAGTGTTGATTTAATAATTTAATGTATAATTGTATATTTGATATACTAGATTACATTAACTAATATTAGCTCACTTAAACTTTTCTTTTTCTCACAAGTGTGCATTAGTATATATGTGATATATATTAGTGTACATTTTATTGTGTCATGCTTGATGCCACATGCTACATGGGTTTATGAGACTCACACCATACTAATAATAATGTGAGGGTTTATATTTATTTATGTAAATAAAAAATAGGGTTAATTAGTCACATGCTTGGAAGCTTGGAGAAGCTTGTAGCATCTTTGACTAAGTCCACTCCTTTTGTTTTACTTGTAGATATTTATTAACCTAACCACTATTAGTTAGCCATTGTTTATTATCTACATGAGTTAGTGTATGACACTAACTCACCCATGGTTGCTATTCTCACCTCATGAGTTCATTCTCTCATCTTCGTTCTTCAATCTTCTTCTGCATGAGAGAAAAAAGCTTGCTAGTTTTTTTCTAAGTGAGAAAATATTGTGAGAATAAGAAAACTAAAGTGAGCTCATTTCCTACTTCATCATCCTCTACTACTTGCCATTTAGTTTATGGTGTCTGCTTCACTAATTTCACAATTAGTGAAGAGATAGCATGAGCTTGAGTCCCCTCGACATAGATCATCTTCGGCCTCGAAGACTTCGAGCAAGCTTGTTCATTTCTCCAGGAGAACTCTTTCCAGAGTTCGGGTGTTCATGACTTGCAGCGAAGGGACTACTACACGGAGCATTAGAAGTAAAGGACCGGTCTACAAAGGTTGTATTCCTCATTCATTTAGATGTAAAGTTATTTACATGTTGTTTCGTCACATTTTCTAGTAAAGATTCTATGGTTAGGCTTCTTTAGGACAACAAAAATTTGAAAACGACATGGACGATGCCTCCCGAAACCTTGATGCCGACCTAGGGAACCCTGCAGACCTCCACTATTGGAGCTGGTGGGGTACGTCCAGAGGGGAGTTTCCCCCAGGTTTTCTTACTCGGCGCCAGTGGCGACATTGAGCGTGCCTTGCTGAAGGGACCGCCTTGGTTTCGGAAGCGGTTGCAGGTTGTCCCTGGTTTTGTTAAGGAGCTCCAGCAGTTGCCAGCCTGTTAAAGACTGACGTCTTTGGCAAGATTTGATTGGAGACGGTCAGCCTTTCAAAGACCGATCACCTGACTGGTGAAGCACTTTTGACGGCTTCATTTGCAGCAGGAATTGGGAGGGCTATCTTTCTTGGGGTAGCCCCTTCGGGAATCACAGGCTTCTTTACGGGCTTGCTTGAGCTTTAGCTCAGCCTATTAAATACTGAGAACCTCTTTTTGGACGGCTCGTTGAGAGAAGTCGTGGAGGTCATCAGTCGGTGGAAGACTGACTTCTTGGGAATATCGGGTTGCGACATTGAGGCACCGACGCTGTAACGACCCTAAAATTTTTATACATCCGCGTTACCTTAAATACTATATTTATTTGTTTTTGGTATTTTCATATATTTTCTAATAAATATACTATTTATTTCTATTTAATTTCCTTCATCTATTTTCCTATCTATTATTTTCCAAAATCTGTTTCTTTTTATCCAAAACTTAACCAAAACAAATCAAAACTCTCAACTTAGCCCAACAGTTGAATCCCTAGGCCCAAATATCTCCTTTTCTTCCCAAGTTCAAACCCCACTGCCTCTCTTTCTTTCTTCTCGTTTTTTCTCTCTCTCTTTTAATTCCTTTTTTTTTCCTCTTCCAGCAGAATCACAAACCCCTTTACATTTCATGCATTAAAAACCATATTCAAATAAAACCCCTATCCTAATCAACTTCCTCAACTATTGGCCTCCCTATGCAAACTTTAACCTCTCTTCACACCCTCTCTCTTTCCTGTCTCTATCTTTTCCTCTCCCTCATCAAAACCACAGACCCTCTGTCTCCCCACTCTTTCATCAACTCTCATCGATTCTCTCTCTCTCTCTCTCACTGCATACATAAATTTATAGGTTCAAACACCATACATAATCTGATACCCACACCCTCTCTTCTTCTACTTTATATCTTCTTCATTCATTTAAATGAAAATGAGAACCATGCAAAACCCAACACCAAAACCTTGTTGCCTTGGCCGGCCGAGTCCGCGTATGAACGACGGTCATTTCCATGCCTCCGGATCTTCGTTCCGTTGATATTTCATATATGCCAAATCGGTGCTCGACAAAATGCCTCAATGATCTTTCGCCGTTCCCTTACGTTCTAAACCGAGTGTAAGTCCCTCTTCTCCCCTCCTGTCAATTGATCTCTCAAAAACTGTATGTTTGAATACCAATTTAATATAATGCATTCATGATGGTTGTTATATAATTATTTTATGCCATGATGAGCCTTCTTGTTAAATCCATGTAAGTCTTCGTTGCATTTTGATCTTTAATTATTGCAAACATACTAATATTATGAAACTAATAAAAGTTCTATTGAAAATTATATGATCATGACTATGTCATGCTTAGTGTGGAGGAAACCTAACCATATTGGATTAAATTCCCTGTCGGTTTTTTTTACACATCCTAAAACTCATATTAGTTTTCTAGTTGTGTCAAACTTGTATAAATAAATAAGACACCAAAAATTTAAACATCAACAGTATCAGTTTTTTTTTGTATTCTTCATTTGTATCTGTAAAAACTGATTTATTTGTTAATATTTATATAACTAAGCAAAACATATCCTAAACTTCCGGAAACAATGCGAGTTGGACTTATTCTTCTCTCATATCAATAGGTGAATCCATGTTTCTATCCTTTTGGAGGAAATATGAGAAAATCATGATTATTAATGTGACAATCATTTATCTATGTGAGCTTCAGATTTCTCCTTGTTATGGAAATTTCTTCCAGACACCTACTAAAATATTTATATGAAAAAAAAAGATTGCTATTTGAGGTTCGCTATATTTGAGTTTGTAATCACGCATTAATAATCCGATGTGATCCATAGTTTCTGATACTGTAAATTTTGTCATCATAACAAATATGTTCCTGATCTGTTAAACAACCATATCTGAATAGTTCAAATTTTTTTGATATACAAAAGTATCGTTTTGTTTGATCAGGTTAAGTGGATATCCTATTAGAGCAGAAGATTTATAAGTTAGCAGTTCATATTATAATTTGTCTACTTATATCCACTCTACCGTAGTGAGTAGTGATTATAATATGAGTATAAATTAAAGTTTTTCTGAGAGTCGCATCATTGATTATTGATCTGGTATAATTAGAATTTAATAGTATGATCATACAATGGTTTTAAAAATAGAACATTTTACACTAAAATACCATAAAATTCCAAATAAATCAATATTACAAATAAATACCATTTATTACGAAAATAGGATATTTTCATTAAAAATATCACAATATAAAATCTACATTCATTACAACTCTAAAGACGATTAATAAATACTTGGGGTGTATTTTGAAAAGTATATAAAAGTATTTTTACATAAAACTCTCTCAAGTCTTACAAATTACCCTAAGGACCCTAGCTAATATTGAACTTCAAATTATATTTCTTTTAGTCGGACTCGGGTTAGAGTCTGACTAATTCTGACTTGAATATATTTCAAGTCAATCTATATTTCAATTATATTCCAACACAACTTGAATACATGAATCCCAGAATCAGTTAACAATCTGTCTGACTGAACCGAACCATGGATATTCTTTTTACAAGTTTCCAGTATTCCATTTACATGACTCTACGGTTATAACCGTTTCCTGATATCATGGTTTCGGTAAGTCAATCGGTTAATCAAGTCAATCAAGCAATCATTACAAGTTTACAAGATAACAATACAAACATGACATCGCGGGGTTTAAAGGGGTAGATTGGTACGGAAGATGTTAAAAGTGGAATGAGGTGGTCAGATTAAGACACCTAACCTATATTCCGTTGCTGTTGTACCGTGGCATAAACGGTTCCTTGTACTATACGTGCCCTTAGTCTCTGGCATATAGAGACTCCCCTCGTATACACTGGCATCCTCCTGTACCAACCTACAAACAATTACGTTAAACAATATTTCATAATATTCTACAATACAATACTTTAGAAAATACTATACTCTGTCACTCTCATTCTTCATTCTTCTTTGGGACTTACCGAGCGACCTGTTCGCTGACGACATTCTATTTCTCTCTTCTTTGAATGTCGTCAGGTGCGTTGGACCAAGTTGAGACCGAGCCTACAAGTGAAGATTTGGAGAAATTCCAAGAAGACCCAGAGCTCTAGACTTTGTACTTGTTCTTCCCAGTACTTCCTTTTATTATTATTATGCCACTGTTTAGGCATTGTTTTTTTCATTCCAGTTGCATTTTCATTTCATGCATTGTACAAAGAATGATATTAATAAAAGTTGATGTTATTTCAATATCATTTGTCTCTTGTGTTTATTTTATATTGCTTAGCTACGCTTAGCGTATGTACTTCTGAGTACATACGTAGCGGGCCTTGTCACGTCCACTTCGCCGTACACTGGGAAGCGGGGCGTGACAGGTTTTGTTGGTGGCCCATGCAGGTCAGAGCTGTATGAATCCCTGTCATGCAGTTCTGGTCTGCGTGAACAACCTAAGCAATATAACACAAGAACCAGCAACTAAAACATTCTTTACAATTCATGTTCCTTGAATCTTACAATTTCATATTCTTTGAATCTTATCAGATAATTTGAATCTGTCCTAACCCAAAATTCCTATATTTGTTTTACAATCTTACCAAAACCTTTGCATTCTTTCGTTCTTTCACATATTTTTCATACACTATCTGTACTTCAGTCACCAAACATTTCTTGAATCTGTTACACTTTTCTTTTACAAATTTCGAGGACGAAATTTTTTATAAGGAGGGTAGGATGTAACGACCCTAAAATTTTTATACATCCGCGTTACCTTAAATACTATATTTATTTGTTTTTGGTATTTTCATATATTTTCTAATAAATATACTATTTATTTCTATTTAATTTCCTTCATCTATTTTCCTATCTATTATTTTCCAAAATCTGTTTCTTTTTATCCAAAACTTAACCAAAACAAATCAAAACTCTCAACTTAGCCCAACAGTTGAATCCCTAGGCCCAAATATCTCCTTTTCTTCCCAAGTTCAAACCCCACTGCCTCTCTTTCTTTCTTCTCGTTTTTTCTCTCTCTCTTTTAATTCCTTTTTTTTTCCTCTTCCAGCAGAATCACAAACCCCTTTACATTTCATGCATTAAAAACCATATTCAAATAAAACCCCTATCCTAATCAACTTCCTCAACTATTGGCCTCCCTATGCAAACTTTAACCTCTCTTCACACCCTCTCTCTTTCCTGTCTCTATCTTTTCCTCTCCCTCATCAAAACCACAGACCCTCTGTCTCCCCACTCTTTCATCAACTCTCATCGATTCTCTCTCTCTCTCTCTCACTGCATACATAAATTTATAGGTTCAAACACCATACATAATCTGATACCCACACCCTCTCTTCTTCTACTTTATATCTTCTTCATTCATTTAAATGAAAATGAGAACCATGCAAAACCCAACACCAAAACCTTGTTGCCTTGGCCGGCCGAGTCCGCGTATGAACGACGGTCATTTCCATGCCTCCGGATCTTCGTTCCGTTGATATTTCATATATGCCAAATCGGTGCTCGACAAAATGCCTCAATGATCTTTCGCCGTTCCCTTACGTTCTAAACCGAGTGTAAGTCCCTCTTCTCCCCTCCTGTCAATTGATCTCTCAAAAACTGTATGTTTGAATACCAATTTAATATAATGCATTCATGATGGTTGTTATATAATTATTTTATGCCATGATGAGCCTTCTTGTTAAATCCATGTAAGTCTTCGTTGCATTTTGATCTTTAATTATTGCAAACATACTAATATTATGAAACTAATAAAAGTTCTATTGAAAATTATATGATCATGACTATGTCATGCTTAGTGTGGAGGAAACCTAACCATATTGGATTAAATTCCCTGTCGGTTTTTTTTACACATCCTAAAACTCATATTAGTTTTCTAGTTGTGTCAAACTTGTATAAATAAATAAGACACCAAAAATTTAAACATCAACAGTATCAGTTTTTTTTTTGTATTCTTCATTTGTATCTGTAAAAACTGATTTATTTGTTAATATTTATATAACTAAGCAAAACATATCCTAAACTTCCGGAAACAATGCGAGTTGGACTTATTCTTCTCTCATATCAATAGGTGAATCCATGTTTCTATCCTTTTGGAGGAAATATGAGAAAATCATGATTATTAATGTGACAATCATTTATCTATGTGAGCTTCAGATTTCTCCTTGTTATGGAAATTTCTTCCAGACACCTACTAAAATATTTATATGAAAAAAAAAAGATTGCTATTTGAGGTTCGCTATATTTGAGTTTGTAATCACGCATTAATAATCCGATGTGATCCATAGTTTCTGATACTGTAAATTTTGTCATCATAACAAATATGTTCCTGATCTGTTAAACAACCATATCTGAATAGTTCAAATTTTTTTGATATACAAAAGTATCGTTTTGTTTGATCAGGTTAAGTGGATATCCTATTAGAGCAGAAGATTTATAAGTTAGCAGTTCATATTATAATTTGTCTACTTATATCCACTCTACCGTAGTGAGTAGTGATTATAATATGAGTATAAATTAAAGTTTTTCTGAGAGTCGCATCATTGATTATTGATCTGGTATAATTAGAATTTAATAGTATGATCATACAATGGTTTTAAAAATAGAACATTTTACACTAAAATACCATAAAATTCCAAATAAATCAATATTACAAATAAATACCATTTATTACGAAAATAGGATATTTTCATTAAAAATATCACAATATAAAATCTACATTCATTACAACTCTAAAGACGATTAATAAATACTTGGGGTGTATTTTGAAAAGTATATAAAAGTATTTTTACATAAAACTCTCTCAAGTCTTACAAATTACCCTAAGGACCCTAGCTAATATTGAACTTCAAATTATATTTCTTTTAGTCGGACTCGGGTTAGAGTCTGACTAATTCTGACTTGAATATATTTCAAGTCAATCTATATTTCAATTATATTCCAACACAACTTGAATACATGAATCCCAGAATCAGTTAACAATCTGTCTGACTGAACCGAACCATGGATATTCTTTTTACAAGTTTCCAGTATTCCATTTACATGACTCTACGGTTATAACCGTTTCCTGATATCATGGTTTCGGTAAGTCAATCGGTTAATCAAGTCAATCAAGCAATCATTACAAGTTTACAAGATAACAATACAAACATGACATCGCGGGGTTTAAAGGGGTAGATTGGTACGGAAGATGTTAAAAGTGGAATGAGGTGGTCAGATTAAGACACCTAACCTATATTCCGTTGCTGTTGTACCGTGGCATAAACGGTTCCTTGTACTATACGTGCCCTTAGTCTCTGGCATATAGAGACTCCCCTCGTATACACTGGCATCCTCCTGTACCAACCTACAAACAATTACGTTAAACAATATTTCATAATATTCTACAATACAATACTTTAGAAAATACTATACTCTGTCACTCTCATTCTTCATTCTTCTTTGGGACTTACCGAGCGACCTGTTCGCTGACGACATTCTATTTCTCTCTTCTTTGAATGTCGTCAGGTGCGTTGGACCAAGTTGAGACCGAGCCTACAAGTGAAGATTTGGAGAAATTCCAAGAAGACCCAGAGCTCTAGACTTTGTACTTGTTCTTCCCAGTACTTCCTTTTATTATTATTATGCCACTGTTTAGGCATTGTTTTTTTCATTCCAGTTGCATTTTCATTTCATGCATTGTACAAAGAATGATATTAATAAAAGTTGATGTTATTTCAATATCATTTGTCTCTTGTGTTTATTTTATATTGCTTAGCTACGCTTAGCGTATGTACTTCTGAGTACATACGTAGCGGGCCTTGTCACGTCCACTTCGCCGTACACTGGGAAGCGGGGCGTGACAGGTTTTGTTGGTGGCCCATGCAGGTCAGAGCTGTATGAATCCCTGTCATGCAGTTCTGGTCTGCGTGAACAACCTAAGCAATATAACACAAGAACCAGCAACTAAAACATTCTTTACAATTCATGTTCCTTGAATCTTACAATTTCATATTCTTTGAATCTTATCAGATAATTTGAATCTGTCCTAACCCAAAATTCCTATATTTGTTTTACAATCTTACCAAAACCTTTGCATTCTTTCGTTCTTTCACATATTTTTCATACACTATCTGTACTTCAGTCACCAAACATTTCTTGAATCTGTTACACTTTTCTTTTACAAATTTCGAGGACGAAATTTTTTATAAGGAGGGTAGGATGTAACGACCCTAAAATTTTTATACATCCGCGTTACCTTAAATACTATATTTATTTGTTTTTGGTATTTTCATATATTTTCTAATAAATATACTATTTATTTCTATTTAATTTCCTTCATCTATTTTCCTATCTATTATTTTCCAAAATCTGTTTCTTTTTATCCAAAACTTAACCAAAACAAATCAAAACTCTCAACTTAGCCCAACAGTTGAATCCCTAGGCCCAAATATCTCCTTTTCTTCCCAAGTTCAAACCTCACTGCCTCTCTTTCTTTCTTCTCGTTTTTTCTCTCTCTCTTTTAATTCCTTTTTTTTCCTCTTCCAGCAGAATCACAAACCCCTTTACATTTCATGCATTAAAAACCATATTCAAATAAAACCCCTATCCTAATCAACTTCCTCAACTATTGGCCTCCCTATGCAAACTTTAACCTCTCTTCACACCCTCTCTCTTTCCTGTCTCTATCTTTTCCTCTCCCTCATCAAAACCACAGACCCTCTGTCTCCCCACTCTTTCATCAACTCTCATCGATTCTCTCTCTCTCTCTCTCACTGCATACATAAATTTATAGGTTCAAACACCATACATAATCTGATACCCACACCCTCTCTTCTTCTACTTTATATCTTCTTCATTCATTTAAATGAAAATGAGAACCATGCAAAACCCAACACCAAAACCTTGTTGCCTTGGCCGGCCGAGTCCGCGTATGAACGACGGTCATTTCCATGCCTCCGGATCTTCGTTCCGTTGATATTTCATATATGCCAAATCGGTGCTCGACAAAATGCCTCAATGATCTTTCGCCGTTCCCTTACGTTCTAAACCGAGTGTAAGTCCCTCTTCTCCCCTCCTGTCAATTGATCTCTCAAAAACTGTATGTTTGAATACCAATTTAATATAATGCATTCATGATGGTTGTTATATAATTATTTTATGCCATGATGAGCCTTCTTGTTAAATCCATGTAAGTCTTCGTTGCATTTTGATCTTTAATTATTGCAAACATACTAATATTATGAAACTAATAAAAGTTCTATTGAAAATTATATGATCATGACTATGTCATGCTTAGTGTGGAGGAAACCTAACCATATTGGATTAAATTCCCTGTCGGTTTTTTTTACACATCCTAAAACTCATATTAGTTTTCTAGTTGTGTCAAACTTGTATAAATAAATAAGACACCAAAAATTTAAACATCAACAGTATCAGTTTTTTTTTGTATTCTTCATTTGTATCTGTAAAAACTGATTTATTTGTTAATATTTATATAACTAAGCAAAACATATCCTAAACTTCCGGAAACAATGCGAGTTGGACTTATTCTTCTCTCATATCAATAGGTGAATCCATGTTTCTATCCTTTTGGAGGAAATATGAGAAAATCATGATTATTAATGTGACAATCATTTATCTATGTGAGCTTCAGATTTCTCCTTGTTATGGAAATTTCTTCCAGACACCTACTAAAATATTTATATGAAAAAAAAAGATTGCTATTTGAGGTTCGCTATATTTGAGTTTGTAATCACGCATTAATAATCCGATGTGATCCATAGTTTCTGATACTGTAAATTTTGTCATCATAACAAATATGTTCCTGATCTGTTAAACAACCATATCTGAATAGTTCAAATTTTTTTGATATACAAAAGTATCGTTTTGTTTGATCAGGTTAAGTGGATATCCTATTAGAGCAGAAGATTTATAAGTTAGCAGTTCATATTATAATTTGTCTACTTATATCCACTCTACCGTAGTGAGTAGTGATTATAATATGAGTATAAATTAAAGTTTTTCTGAGAGTCGCATCATTGATTATTGATCTGGTATAATTAGAATTTAATAGTATGATCATACAATGGTTTTAAAAATAGAACATTTTACACTAAAATACCATAAAATTCCAAATAAATCAATATTACAAATAAATACCATTTATTACGAAAATAGGATATTTTCATTAAAAATATCACAATATAAAATCTACATTCATTACAACTCTAAAGACGATTAATAAATACTTGGGGTGTATTTTGAAAAGTATATAAAAGTATTTTTACATAAAACTCTCTCAAGTCTTACAAATTACCCTAAGGACCCTAGCTAATATTGAACTTCAAATTATATTTCTTTTAGTCGGACTCGGGTTAGAGTCTGACTAATTCTGACTTGAATATATTTCAAGTCAATCTATATTTCAATTATATTCCAACACAACTTGAATACATGAATCCCAGAATCAGTTAACAATCTGTCTGACTGAACCGAACCATGGATATTCTTTTTACAAGTTTCCAGTATTCCATTTACATGACTCTACGGTTATAACCGTTTCCTGATATCATGGTTTCGGTAAGTCAATCGGTTAATCAAGTCAATCAAGCAATCATTACAAGTTTACAAGATAACAATACAAACATGACATCGCGGGGTTTAAAGGGGTAGATTGGTACGGAAGATGTTAAAAGTGGAATGAGGTGGTCAGATTAAGACACCTAACCTATATTCCGTTGCTGTTGTACCGTGGCATAAACGGTTCCTTGTACTATACGTGCCCTTAGTCTCTGGCATATAGAGACTCCCCTCGTATACACTGGCATCCTCCTGTACCAACCTACAAACAATTACGTTAAACAATATTTCATAATATTCTACAATACAATACTTTAGAAAATACTATACTCTGTCACTCTCATTCTTCATTCTTCTTTGGGACTTACCGAGCGACCTGTTCGCTGACGACATTCTATTTCTCTCTTCTTTGAATGTCGTCAGGTGCGTTGGACCAAGTTGAGACCGAGCCTACAAGTGAAGATTTGGAGAAATTCCAAGAAGACCCAGAGCTCTAGACTTTGTACTTGTTCTTCCCAGTACTTCCTTTTATTATTATTATGCCACTGTTTAGGCATTGTTTTTTTCATTCCAGTTGCATTTTCATTTCATGCATTGTACAAAGAATGATATTAATAAAAGTTGCTGTTATTTCAATATCATTTGTCTCTTGTGTTTATTTTATATTGCTTAGCTACGCTTAGCGTATGTACTTCTGAGTACATACGTAGCGGGCCTTGTCACGTCCACTTCGCCGTACACTGGGAAGCGGGGCGTGACAGGTTTTGTTGGTGGCCCATGCAGGTCAGAGCTGTATGAATCCCTGTCATGCAGTTCTGGTCTGCATGAACAACCTAAGCAATATAACACAAGAACCAGCAACTAAAACATTCTTTACAATTCATGTTCCTTGAATCTTACAATTTCATATTCTTTGAATCTTATCAGATAATTTGAATCTGTCCTAACCCAAAATTCCTATATTTGTTTTACAATCTTACCAAAACCTTTGCATTCTTTCGTTCTTTCACATATTTTTCATACACTATCTGTACTTCAGTCACCAAACATTTCTTGAATCTGTTACACTTTTCTTTTACAAATTTCGAGGACGAAATTTTTTATAAGGAGGGTAGGATGTAACGACCCTAAAAGTTTTATACATCCGCGTTACCTTAAATACTATATTTATTTGTTTTTGGTATTTTCATATATTTTCTAATAAATATACTATTTATTTCTATTTAATTTCCTTCATCTATTTTCCTATCTATTATTTTCCAAAATCTGTTTCTTTTTATCCAAAACTTAACCAAAACAAATCAAAACTCTCAACTTAGCCCAACAGTTGAATCCCTAGGCCCAAATATCTCCTTTTCTTCCCAAGTTCAAACCCCACTGCCTCTCTTTCTTTCTTCTCGTTTTTTCTCTCTCTCTTTTAATTCCTTTTTTTTTCCTCTTCCAGCAGAATCACAAACCCCTTTACATTTCATGCATTAAAAACCATATTCAAATAAAACCCCTATCCTAATCAACTTCCTCAACTATTGGCCTCCCTATGCAAACTTTAACCTCTCTTCACACCCTCTCTCTTTCCTGTCTCTATCTTTTCCTCTCCCTCATCAAAACCACAGACCCTCTGTCTCCCCACTCTTTCATCAACTCTCATCGATTCTCTCTCTCTCTCTCTCACTGCATACATAAATTTATAGGTTCAAACACCATACATAATCTGATACCCACACCCTCTCTTCTTCTACTTTATATCTTCTTCATTCATTTAAATGAAAATGAGAACCATGCAAAACCCAACACCAAAACCTTGTTGCCTTGGCCGGCCGAGTCCGCGTATGAACGACGGTCATTTCCATGCCTCCGGATCTTCGTTCCGTTGATATTTCATATATGCCAAATCGGTGCTCGACAAAATGCCTCAATGATCTTTCGCCGTTCCCTTACGTTCTAAACCGAGTGTAAGTCCCTCTTCTCCCCTCCTGTCAATTGATCTCTCAAAAACTGTATGTTTGAATACCAATTTAATATAATGCATTCATGATGGTTGTTATATAATTATTTTATGCCATGATGAGCCTTCTTGTTAAATCCATGTAAGTCTTCGTTGCATTTTGATCTTTAATTATTGCAAACATACTAATATTATGAAACTAATAAAAGTTCTATTGAAAATTATATGATCATGACTATGTCATGCTTAGTGTGGAGGAAACCTAACCATATTGGATTAAATTCCCTGTCGGTTTTTTTTACACATCCTAAAACTCATATTAGTTTTCTAGTTGTGTCAAACTTGTATAAATAAATAAGACACCAAAAATTTAAACATCAACAGTATCAGTTTTTTTTTGTATTCTTCATTTGTATCTGTAAAAACTGATTTATTTGTTAATATTTATATAACTAAGCAAAACATATCCTAAACTTCCGGAAACAATGCGAGTTGGACTTATTCTTCTCTCATATCAATAGGTGAATCCATGTTTCTATCCTTTTGGAGGAAATATGAGAAAATCATGATTATTAATGTGACAATCATTTATCTATGTGAGCTTCAGATTTCTCCTTGTTATGGAAATTTCTTCCAGACACCTACTAAAATATTTATATGAAAAAAAAAGATTGCTATTTGAGGTTCGCTATATTTGAGTTTGTAATCACGCATTAATAATCCGATGTGATCCATAGTTTCTGATACTGTAAATTTTGTCATCATAACAAATATGTTCCTGATCTGTTAAACAACCATATCTGAATAGTTCAAATTTTTTTGATATACAAAAGTATCGTTTTGTTTGATCAGGTTAAGTGGATATCCTATTAGAGCAGAAGATTTATAAGTTAGCAGTTCATATTATAATTTGTCTACTTATATCCACTCTACCGTAGTGAGTAGTGATTATAATATGAGTATAAATTAAAGTTTTTCTGAGAGTCGCATCATTGATTATTGATCTGGTATAATTAGAATTTAATAGTATGATCATACAATGGTTTTAAAAATAGAACATTTTACACTAAAATACCATAAAATTCCAAATAAATCAATATTACAAATAAATACCATTTATTACGAAAATAGGATATTTTCATTAAAAATATCACAATATAAAATCTACATTCATTACAACTCTAAAGACGATTAATAAATACTTGGGGTGTATTTTGAAAAGTATATAAAAGTATTTTTACATAAAACTCTCTCAAGTCTTACAAATTACCCTAAGGACCCTAGCTAATATTGAACTTCAAATTATATTTCTTTTAGTCGGACTCGGGTTAGAGTCTGACTAATTCTGACTTGAATATATTTCAAGTCAATCTATATTTCAATTATATTCCAACACAACTTGAATACATGAATCCCAGAATCAGTTAACAATCTGTCTGACTGAACCGAACCATGGATATTCTTTTTACAAGTTTCCAGTATTCCATTTACATGACTCTACGGTTATAACCGTTTCCTGATATCATGGTTTCGGTAAGTCAATCGGTTAATCAAGTCAATCAAGCAATCATTACAAGTTTACAAGATAACAATACAAACATGACATCGCGGGGTTTAAAGGGGTAGATTGGTACGGAAGATGTTAAAAGTGGAATGAGGTGGTCAGATTAAGACACCTAACCTATATTCCGTTGCTGTTGTACCGTGGCATAAACGGTTCCTTGTACTATACGTGCCCTTAGTCTCTGGCATATAGAGACTCCCCTCGTATACACTGGCATCCTCCTGTACCAACCTACAAACAATTACGTTAAACAATATTTCATAATATTCTACAATACAATACTTTAGAAAATACTATACTCTGTCACTCTCATTCTTCATTCTTCTTTGGGACTTACCGAGCGACCTGTTCGCTGACGACATTCTATTTCTCTTTTCTTTGAATGTCGTCAGGTGCGTTGGACCAAGTTGAGACCGAGCCTACAAGTGAAGATTTGGAGAAATTCCAAGAAGACCCAGAGCTCTAGACTTTGTACTTGTTCTTCCCAGTATTTCCTTTTATTATTATTATGCCACTGTTTAGGCATTGTTTTTTTCATTCCAGTTGCATTTTCATTTCATGCATTGTACAAAGAATGATATTAATAAAAGTTGCTGTTATTTCAATATCATTTGTCTCTTGTGTTTATTTTATATTGCTTAGCTACGCTTAGCGTATGTACTTCTGAGTACATACGTAGTGGGCCTTGTCACGTCCACTTCGCCGTACACTGGGAAGCGGGGCGTGACAGACGCTCATTGGTGGGAGCATGGTCCCGAAGAACAATCCAGTAGTGGCTTCTATTACTTGCCCCACCGGCATTGAAAAAATGAAAGCCGCGTTGGGCCCATAAGTCACTTCTCCAGTTGGGGCGGAGCGAGAGTTGCTGTTGCAAGTTGTGCAGTTGAAAGCCATTGATTTTTTCTTCTTCTGCACATGAACAAGACATCAAATCTTAGTACCTCGAATCCAAGGGCAACCATAGTGAACTGCAATTTTGTTCGCGAAACGCGACACAATAAGTGTGGAGTGGAAAGAGGAAAAGGACCCACCGGGCATGCCAGAATTTGTTCACCATCGGAAACAGAGACGAACCAGGATAGATCATCTTGCCTGAATCCTGGGGCCAGATGCTATTTGGATTTATCTGTCCACCTCTCTAAAAATGCCAAGTTGATTAATGGCACCGTATATCGGAGGTTTGGACGGACGCGGCCGTTGCAGCAGACTTTATCAGATCCCCCCTCGTTTGTGAGGGGTTTTTGATTGTGAAGACGCTCTTCCCTGCAGGCGTAAGCCCCTGCAGTTAATTACGCTACCGCATCACGATAACCTCTTTCTCCTGCTCCGGAGGTTCACTTCGTGTCGTGTGTATGTTTGTTTTATTTTGGTTGCCCATGGTTTGTATACAGAGACTAATTTATGTCGTCGTCCGTAGGGCGTGGATTAGTCCAAATCCGTATATTTTTAGATTTGGGTTTGGGTTGATTTAAGGACCGTTAATCTGGTTTGAGATTAAGATCGACTTAAATATATGAGCATTTGGGCTCGATTATTTTAGTTTAAGGACATCACGGTCCATTATCGCCATGTTTGAGGCGAAGTTTTAGTTTAGGAACGTTTCGGTCCATTATCACCATTTTGGAGGCGATTATTAGTTTAAGGAAGTTTCGGTCCATTATCACCATTTTGGAGGCGAATATTAGTTTAAGGAAGTTTTGGTTTAACATTCAACTTGTGCATACATGTATTTGTTACATGACGAAGTGAACGATGTTGATATGGAATGTGCCCAATTTGGGGCATGATCTAATTTGATATGTGCACGTCAATTTGGAAGTGCATCAATATGGGATAAAAGAAGTTGTTGGTCGTTGGGACCCGCCACCTCTCTGAAGACGTTGAAGAATTACAACGACATATATCAGATGTGTGAAGAGATGTGCCCTTGAACCAAATCCTGTGTTTGAGAGAGATGAGTTATGGTGGCCTTAAGAATTTTTGTTAAGGATGCGTTAGTCCAATTTGAGACTAAAATCCACATAACAACATTTCAGGATATTCCTTATTTAAGACCCAGCAACAGAGAATTTGGACTCAGCTGCAAGACTTTAGCAACCTAGCTAATTTGGGCTTTAGTCTGCTTAGTCTCCCCTCTTTTTTTTGAAAAAAAGTGCTAAGCACTTATTTGGGCTCTGTTTAATCAGTCATATTTTAATGAAAAAAGTGCTGAGCACTTATATGAGTTCTGACGCCCACATATGATCCTATGGAGCTTTCTGTCATGGGGATTTCCCAACAAGGATTGAACACTTTACTCCTTTTGTCTTTATATGGAGTGCTAGGCACTCTTTATGGCGTCCACGTAGGGAAAACGTGAGGCGCTGGGCACTGCCCAATGGGTGTTGAACACTCAACCGTTTTGGGCTGTTTATGGAGTGCTAAGCACTCTTTTCTTCTCTTTTGCGGCACACACGTGGGGAGCACGTGTGGCGCTGGGCGCTACCTAGTGAGTGCTAAGCACTCTTCCCTTCTGTGGCGCCCATGCGAGAAACACGTGCGGCACTGGGCGCTGCCTAGTGAGTGCTAAGCACTCCTCTCTGTGGTGCCCATGTGAGGAACACGTGCAGCGCTGGGCGCTGGACGCTGCTCATAGTATTTTTACCCATTAATGATCCATAGGATCTTTGTTTTGCAGATTTAGGATTAAGCTTTCATTTTTAAGAACTAAGTGCTTTTAAGAGAACTAGGTTTCTCTTATATGCTTTTTTTTGAGGAATTCAATTTCTAGTTCCTTTCTGAATCTTTGATTCTCAAGAACAAGTTCCTCCCGATGAGAATTAAATTCTCAACTTGTGGGAGACTTGTCTTGTGGATCTCAGATCCAGAGAAAGAACTAAGTTTTTCGAGAAGAGTTAGACCCTTAGATATGTAAATGAGATGTTTTTACCTCAGTTTTTTTCTTTACCTAGAGTTTTTAAAGAGGGAGATCTTCTTCCTTGAGAATTTAATTCTCTATTCGTTTTTGAAGATTTCTGTTTTTGTTTTAAGAAGCCTATGGGAGGGTTCCTTTCTATCAGACTTGAAGTGTAACATTTCATAAAATATAAAATATTATTTTTGGAATTTAATATTAAAATAATATTTTTCCCGAAAACTGTCGATTTGCGAAATTGGGGTTTTCGAAAAATGGTATAAGTATATACCAATAATTGTGAAATAATTGGGAATTAAAATAATATATTCATTTAAAAATATATTTAAACGATTTGGCATTTTTAAGATTTATTATATGCAGTTTAAATGAAAACCCGATTAGTGCACTGCTAATCGCGATTAGACCAAATCCGTGTTTTTTTTACAGTTTTTCATGGCTAGTGCACCATGTCGTGTTGCATTTGGTTACATGTTGTTGCATTCATGTTGTTTTATGGGTATTATGTGTTTTGGTTTTAAAAGAGAAAAGAAAAGAAAAGAGGAATGGCAAAAGGGTAATTAGTGAGAGAGAGTGTGAGAATAAGTGAGGAGAGAGAGAGGGGCTGCCCATTATCCCACCACCATTTTTTTTCTTCTTCTCCTTCTTCCTTACTTCCCTCCATCTTAAACCCTAGGATCCATCTCAAAAAACCTTGCCAAAACCCTATACTCCCTTCAGAAAAGTTGATCCCCTCCTTCTCTTCTACACATTGGACTAAGAAAAGTGGGATTTTGACAACATTGGCAAACTAGGGTTTTTCTTGGGTTGCCCAAATGAGGTAATTTCTGCACCATTTGTATTGTTTTCATTCACCTTAGCTTCTATTGTTAGTTAGAACCGATATATCGATGTTTAGTGAACTTAGAAAATTCCTAGATGAGATTAGGGTTTTGAATTTAATCCAAAGGTGAAATTGAGTGTAGTAGTGACCTTAAACCGCCTTTAGTGATATCATATTGAAATAAAACCTGAGACCTAACCCCAATTACGAACTTTGAAATTCTGCCGATACGGGAAATTATGGAAATTGTGGTAGTATATTGGAATCTACTAATACCCGGAGACCTGAAAAATTATTTAGCGAAGACTGTGAGTCATGCAGGCAGCCTAGATGATAACCACAAGACCTGAGACCCCCGGTACACTTCTAGGCCACAAATTTAATCTATTTGACCGCAATTTGCGGCCAGGGCATGAGCTTTGGGTCTCGTGCTTGTTCTGTGTCTCCATTTCCAGTAAACTAGACCCCTCATATGTGCAAAATTGACTGATTTCAGTTAGGGTAAAAATCTGGGACTATTTTCCTTAGTTGCTGCTTGTTTTGTGATTTCGTTTTAAACTTGGTTTTGTGAAATTGAATTGGATTCCGTCGTGTGGCGTTTGAACGTCAATAACGAGGATTATTTGGTCGTGTTTTGCGGGCGTAGGCTATAGGTTCTAACCTATAAGCGATTTGTGTGCCGTTTTAGTTTCCGCCTTAATTTTAATACGCATTTACGATTGTGTATTGGTTATAGGTACCCCACGTGGATTTCAAGATGACGAGGATGAGCGTGGCGTCATCGACTCCAGCAAGCGAGGATCAAGATAAGTAGATTATATCTACGGGGGAAGTCGGGTGGATGGCGTATAGCACCCCCGCAAAGTTGTAAGAAATGATGGGATGTGATATATATATATATATATATATATATATATATATATATATATATATATAGACACACATACACACTTTTACATGTTAGTGTGTGATATGAACCTTAGCAAGAAAAGCTTTAGGAAATTAGGGGTTAGTGTTAGCGAGAATTGAGGAAAGGACTTTAGTCGATTTCTTAGTCACGAAAACCTAGAGTAAAGATTTGCATACACCCACATACACATACTCGCATACTTTTATTTCCTTGTGCGTATTGGGGACATATATATATTGGTATTCATGTGCTTGGATGATAAGGATGTTATATGATACTTGGGAATGAGTCGATATGATCGGGCATGTTGCCGTGGGGTATTTAATATGTGACCGAGATATGTCATGATGTTATAGCGGATCGTTGGATGACGATACCATGTGGGTGATGATATATATATGATAGTTGACATATGATCAAGATATGAGATGAGATATGTTATGATATTTATAATGGATCGCTTGGGTGATGTATACTTCTATATGATAATATGTGTTGATGATATCGGATTGTATGAGACATTAGATCAGTAGCCAGATCATGATATTGTTGATGATATTAGTAGTGTACTAGACTTAGATCAGTACCTCTTGCTCACGATATGTGATGATGTGGATACCAGATGAATAATGAGATAAATATGATATTTAACCTGTACCCAGATTTGGGAGGCCGTACGGAATGAATATCGATGATAGATCAGCACTCTTGACTCGAGGATGTCATATTTATATATATTGTATCGTACGTGATACTATTGAGTCAAGATCACCGACTACTAGATATATATATAGATCGACTCAGATTTAGGTGGATTTCCTTACCCTTTTGACTGGGCTCGAGTCATACTAGTTTTCAAAAGTAGAGAATTGTGAGTAATTTAAATACCAAACTATATGACTCGTATACTGGGTAGGTATATTTTTCAGGGTTGCTGTTACTACATCCCTTTCTGTATATTCATGATGTTTCGCCGCATTGTATGCTTGTACATATGTTATCTGTAATTATTATGAAACCCTGCTATCTGGACACTAGCACCATTACCGATGATGCGTATGTTCCACGTACACTTTCTTGCCGGCTCACACACATCATCATCGGTAATTTGCATGTCACGTACACTTTAGAGAATACTATTCATTAACATAGCTTGCTAGTTAATAGTTGAAATATGTTATAGCTTTCATATGTTAGCTTAACTATTGCATTTATTGCATGATATCAGATACATTCATATATTCATTGGTCATGCAGTATTATGCAGATTTATGCCGGTATTCACTGTTTATTGATATCATGATTTTTATGATTTCGGATCCTTCTTGAGATTTCTGGATTTGGAAACCGCATGTGAAAGTTTTATAAACTAATAATTTGTTTTAAAGAGATAGATGCGGTTTTTCCTTGATATGATGAGTCTTATCCACCATGATGTTTTCTCGGTTCTGAGATGGTTTTCAAGACCCGATTCGAGGAGTTGGATGAACCGTCTGTGGGTACATGGTGGACCCGGTATGGTACCCCGGGGCAAGAAACTCGAGTTGTAGACGATGAGCCCGCCAGGGGCAGACTGCCTACCGGTGATTGTTTGGCGCGGCGGATATCCAGAGGATACTGTTCGTGGTCGTGTGATTAATGATATGCGCCGATCCGGACTGACGGAGCCCGAGGTATTGAGATATTGAGATTTGAGACACTGAGATATTGAGACTTGAGACACTGAGGTATGAGATTTGATGATACAGGCCAGTCCGGATAGCCGGAGCCTGAGGTATTGAGATATTGAGATTTATGTTTTGTGTCGATACTGGAAATTGTTTTATCTGTCGATTTCATTAATGATACGCGATTTATATACATACAGAAATCTCATTAAATAAAGAAAACAGTTGTCTCATTCATGATGTATTCTGTTTCATTTGTAATGCATTCATACATCTTATATCTGATATGTTGCTATCTGAGGCACTGACACGAGCACGTGGTATTGAACGTATACATAGATGGACCGGGATATTTATTTGAGGATATTACTTGATATGACGTAGGATAGCGTCATACATTCGATTTCTGCTCTGTGATATTTTTTACTCACGAGTTGGCAACTCGCCCCTGTTGTGCCACAGTTTCTTGCAGGTTTTACCGTACAGGTATCTTGACGGCTTGCTGGCACACTGTTTTCATTTCGGGTGATTGTTTTGGTAGGTGGGTTCACTTGTATCGTGACCACCATTGTACATTTATTATTTCAGTTGTATCTAGTAAACTCCATCAACCAGACTTGTATATATTGTTAGAGATAGATGACCAGTGTATATTCTTTCGACCTTAAAGTCGCGCGCTGTATTATTATGGTTTTCCTCTAGTTTTTCTTGATGATGTTGGATTTTTAATCCTGAGTTTGATTCTCTCCTCTCGCCGTTGTATATTATATTGCATTGCGTGGTTTTGTCCGCCGTTTGGCGAAGAGCTAGCTCCCGCTTGGGGATGCCTTATTCATTATAAATGCTTTATCAGGTTTGTACCCATTTGGGGTCGTTTTTACAAAGGAAACTCTGCCAAAATTTTCAGAAAAGTCTTGAGATTTTAAAAAATGCATATTTCGGCTTATGTTGTTAAACTTCTTGTTTTAAAATTGGTTTTTCCTTCACTCTACTGCTTTACTTGGTTTGGATTTCTGGGTTTTGGCTTACTTAGATTACGTACGCCTCGAGACGTTTCTTAGTTTATGTGCCGGTCATGTTCCATACTTTTCGGGTCGTGACAAAATTGGTATCAGAGCGTTAGGTTTTACCTTCGGAGTGTAGGATGGCCCTTGGTTGATGGAGTAGGTGACTCAAGTAGAGTGACGTACCGTGTGTATGTTCCGCGGTATACTGACGATACGATACTCCGCTTAAGAAACCTTAGGATGTACATTTCTTTGCACAGTATTATATTCATTCCTATGATCTATCCCCTTCAGTACCGGTTTATGGTTTTGTTACCACGGTTGTACGGGCGTGGAGAGCTATGGCTAGAGTTGCGGTCAGCACGAGCTCGTCACGGACAAGGACTGACCAGGGCATGATTCCAGGGACATATGATTGCATAGAGGCATCATTTTATTGTGTTTTCACGCCATGAGCGTTTGATGGATCGCCTTTACGAGATTTCTTGGACGTGCAGATCAGCACCAGCGGATTGGGCTACCGCCAGAGGCCACCCAGATTGTCATGACCGTCAAAGCACAAATTATTTTGATGATTGAGGCACTGTTCAGCGTGCGGACGAATGAGCCAGCGACTTCGGCAAATGAAAAGATTTCTCCCCAGATGTTTGAAGTTAATGCCGCATGAGTTATACTTCGAGATATGATAGAAGATTGCTAGTCACCAAAGATGAAGGACTAGGACATGTGATTCATTGCCTACCCCGATGCGAGGTCATCAGATTGATTGATTCCAGCTAGAGACGACTTCACGCTGATACGTTGAGAGTCGATATAGATGATCGAATGTCAGGAACCCATTTTCCAAGTTTAAAGTATTCGGAAATCGATGCAAGTAATTATACGAACCCTCTAAAAGAATGAAACCCTAACTCGACATAATAACCATAGATCGCCGATGAACCTTAGGGTTTGCGACAGTTCAGCGGTGCCATTAGTGAGGCTTGGGTTTGCCCTTCTACGGTTGGTCCATAGGTGCTGCGGCATATATTCGATACTATTAAACTGTACCCAAGATGTTGAGGTCTTGGGGGATTATGGAACTTTGACGAATCGATCGAAAAGTTCGACATCATTTGAATATCATATGATGGGATACATTGCTTAGAAGACTCCAGATACGAGTATAGCCGCCACGAGGAGACGAGTCCGAATCAGTCGACATTGGAGAAAAGTGGAGTAAGACGTTCGTGCGAGATCGTGACGAGAGGACGTTCCACTCCGCTGACATCACAGATGTGATACACATGCAGAGGCGTTGTAAAGGGATATATCTTTCAGGAGGAGTCGTAATGAGTATGCAGCCATTCCGGAATAAGAAAGAGATATAGTAAAAGATGATAGCCTCCGTACAGTTCGGCATAGGCGAGATCAGAAGAGACCCTGAGCAGGTTCTTTCCAGAACACTGCTGCAATGAGATTTGCACTAAGGATCAGATGTGTGACGTATATTCAGAGGACCAGAGGCCGACGCCAGAGACGTGCTGCTTGATGAGTGGTTGTGCTAATTGGCCGTGAGAGGACCAGAGGAGTACTAGAGCGGATCATTTCCGTTAGTACACCGGACCGAGACGACGAGCCAATGGATTGCGAGATCGGTAATCCACAGAGAAATGAGAACCCAGAGACAGAATACGCCAGACCGTGAGCAGAAGGCAGCGAATGTTCTTGCTCTGCTAGTTTTGAACGTACCGACACTTTTCGACGTTGTAGAGGCGTACCTTAGTGTCTTTCATTTCGATTTGCGTTGTGATCCGAATATCACGTTTTTATCGCTTGGATTTGAGTTTTGATGATTGGGCTTTATGGTATTGTTTTCGTGCACCATGGCTGCACCTACTGGGTATTTATGTTTTTGTGCATAGTTATTGCACTTGAGATATGTTTTTGCACACCGTGTGTTGATTTATGATTTGTACGTATTTATTGCACTTGATATGAGATTTGGTTTTGTGCGCTTCGGATGCACTCGATCGGGACTTCCATTCGTGCATATTAGTTGCACTGGATTGAGATTTTGTGAACCACAGTTGCACTTGATTTTGATTTGGTATCATCCGAGATGTTGATGTTGATTTCATGCCTATGGTATGCATATGATTTGACTTATGCTTTCGGCATAGTTTTCATGCACTTTTAGTATTTTGATTTGCTTTGGTGCACGCTGATGTACATGATTGTGAGATTATATACCACGGTGTACCTGATTTGGATTTTGATTGAAATATGTTGTAAACTGTCGATTTCGATTGTGATACTCGATATTTGTTTTGTGCACCTTATGCACCTGATTAGATTCTTGTGCATGTTTGATGCGCTTGGATTGGATTTTTGCGCATGTTCGGCGCTTGATATTAGATTTCGTAATTTCGTGCATGTTGGATGCACATGATTTAGATTTTATTCGTGTATGATGGATGCACTTGATTTGTATTTTCACGCATGTTGGACGCATGATATGAGATACGATTTTGGTGCACACCAGATGCACTAAATCGGGCTTCTTTGTGCATATCAGATGCACCTGATATTGTTGTCGTGCACACCTGTTGCACTAGACAGATGTTTTCGTGCACACCTATTGCACTTAGATGTTGGTTATGTGTACATGTATGGCATATTCATGGATTTTGATTTCCGTGTGCACCAGACGCACGTAGCATTCATATGCACATTTTGGGATTGATTCTTATGGAGCAATACGTTTTTATGATATTACTATTTATTTTCGTACTGAGCAGGACTAGTCAGAGGACAGTACCTGAGTATATTTTGCATGCATCGATAGTTATCGAATGGATTTCCAAAAAGAAGCTATAGTTTCAATATTTACCTATGTGTCCGGGATGACACGAAACATTTTATAAAGAAAACCCTTCTAAATTATTTTCAAAACGGTGGGACGTATGTTAAACAAAAGATAAATGTATATAGAATTATTTTCTTACAATAAACGTCCGCTACTTGTATTATGATACGCGCGTCGCACAACAATTTGAAAAAAATGGGGTTTGGCATGCATTTCATTTCAGATGTTTGGCAAGTTTAAAACGATGCGTACTATATACATGTTATAGTTTTGATGTATATTATGATGGATTTCGTATTGGATTTTAATTTTTGTGTCTTCACCAAGACTCCGATGATTACGGGATGCTTGACGGAGTTTTTATTATGGTTTAAATACTCGTTTTTCATGCGCATGCATTGCGTTATGATGTGTTTTTATGTCTTTCGTGATTTCGGAGCCCCGTTGATTTGAGATGATTATAGAAATGTTTTCGATTTAGGGGGTTTAAATTTAAATTCGGAGACCGAATTTATTTAAGGGGTGAAGATTGTAACATTTCAGAAAATATAAAATATTATTTTTGAAATTTAATATTAAAATAATATTTTTCCCGAAAACCGCCGATTAGCGAAATTGGAGTTTTCGAAAAAGGGTATAAATATATACCAATAATTGTGAAATAATTGGTAATTAAAATAATTTATTCATTTAAAAATATATTTAAACGATTTGGCATTTTTAAGATTTATTATATGCAGTTTAAATGAAAACCCGATTTGTCACGCCCCGCTTCCCAAAATACGGAATACGAGGGGTAGACAAGGCCAGCCATGCTCCTACAGTCAAGGAAATGTCCTGCCGTAGTCACACTTCGGCTTCTAGTTTTTCATGGTAAACAGTAAATGATGCGCAGGTAATGAGAAATGCAGTAACTGAATGAAGCAATGTAAAGAACTGACCTGAGGGGAAACAAACGAATATAACTCTGGATAGCTAATCAAGATGTCCGTGATGTACGTATAGCCCTGGTCCAAGCTAAATCTTCTCCTCACACTGAGCATGCATACTCAGGTCGTCAGAGCGACACAATAGCAATATAATATATATAAAAATCATGTGACAATTCTAACAGTGATAATAGATATATTTATAACAGTAGATCAATGGCAGTATGGGTATGAACATGCAATAATCAATACAGCGGAACGGTAAAAGCAGTAGAACGATATGCCACGTATGTCAACACAGTATGTATGTATATCGATGCCATCATCCCTATCAGTCTCTAAGTCTCACTGTACAGGTCACTAAACCTATCGTCAGTCCAAGTGTGAGAATCAACCACTCGAGTGTCCTCTACCCAAGGGTAGAACCCAAGGGCAAGGGACCACGGGCCCAACATGTATATCACGGTAATAATCACATACCCTGTAAATCTCCATATATCTCCCTAAATATATAAGCCGGTATGGGACTCCCGAGATTCTGTTGAACTTACACTTAAACTACCCCACATCCCGTGGTCTACATCAAACGCTAACCATAACCCTAAATACCAATCGGTCTGTGACAAGTCTGCGCGAGAACTGGAGGCAGGACCTCCATCAAGCACGTCCCGACCAATACCTAAGATAAATGGCAGAATCTGATGTCTTATCTGTGACACCCATGCAAGAGCTTCCATAAGTGTCCCATACCACTTATAGTCACACGTACACGTGTCTCATAGACGTCGACAATGCAATAGAAAAATAAGGTTCACTGATTGTGTACAAGTACGTATCACTTTCACTTATTCACTGATACACGAACACTAACGTACTTGCCACAATCATCACTAAAACCTAACACTGGGTAAATGCACGTTATCACTATGTTAACAATGCGATGACATGTGTATGATATGATGCGTAAACAGTATGTAAAGCATAATTTTAGTGTCATGAATCAATAATCTACCACTTGCATAATTTATCATAAATCATACGGTTATAATTTAGTGAGACGATGAACAAGTAATAATTAGTATGTTCAGTTATCTATCGATCGAATTTAGTTTCACGCCAAACGGGTTTCAGGATCACTAATTATAACCATTTCATTTTAAGCGTTCACGGCTGGAAATCCGGTTTCAGAATCGGAAGTCCATTTCGCAACGCATTTTAATCCCAGTTGGGATCAGATTTTAGCGATGCTACAGTTGAATGAAATCTAGGGTTTTCAGTAAGGTTTTTAACGCAATAGACGGATATTCAATCGCATCTGTACGTCAGGAGTTATACACTGTTTAACATTACTATGTCATCTCAGAATCTGTCCGTGACTGTTATACGTCCACATCTATTAAATTGTAGATTAAATAACAAACGATAGCGAAACAGGATGAAACCATTGTGTTGTCTAGATAACATATTCACCTATAATAAACAGTGGAGTTCCACAACTTAAGGGTTAAGGAAACAGGGTGGTGGTCATCACGGGACAGCACACAGTAAACAGAGTCGCTCTGGACTGCAGTCCAGAGTCGCACTCCGACCCAAATTTTGTCACAGTTTAAGTACAGAAATATCTGGAAACTAGTATAGGGTTAAAGTTCGTCGAGTTGGATTCGATTTGAGCCCACGAACGCATCATTCCAGTATGTATATAATTTATGGTGATTTTTACGGTTTTCAGGTACAGAAAATTTCCAGTTTTACGGGCAAACTTGGGGGTAGTCGTTTTAATCTTTATTAGTCGTATTTTCTAATGAAATTCACACACTAGAATCATAGGCTTACGGGACAAACTACACGAGTGAGTGCCGTCAATTTAAACGAGAATTTCCATAGGGAACACGCATCGAACAGTCGAGTCGTATAATTTAACAGAAAATAAAACATGGAATATATATACGATTATAATTTGCAATTAACATAAAGTAGCATGTAGCAAGTAGGGACTTGCCTGGAAACGTTGAATTGATAGCACGGTACGCACAGGCACGACCACGCGGCAATTGTAATGGTTAAAAGCGTTCGATGAAATGCCGGGGTTGGATAGGCTTCGATGAAGGCAACGGTAGTTGCGACAACCATAATGATGGTGATGTTAACTGAGATGAAGGCTACTTCAGTGACGGTGGCTAGGTGACTACAGTCGTGACGTCGTCGTCGGGGAGTGGAGTGCAGGAGGGTTTGGTTGAGTTCCTGGGTTTTAGAGGTGGGTCGCTTGGAGTTTGGAGGCAAGGGTGGTGTTGGGTGTTGGGGAAAGGAGGTGGCCGATGATGGTGAGGGTGTTAGACAGAGAGAGAGAGTACAGAGAAAGAGAGAGAGGAATGAGAGAGAGAGAGAGAGAGAGAGAGAGATAAAAGATTTAGAGGGAGAGAGAAGAGAGGGAGCAGAGAGATCAGTGAGAGAGAGATGGGAGAGAGGGAAAGATCAAAGAGAGAGAAAGAGTGATATAGAGAGAGAGGGAGTGAGAAAGAGTTAGAGGAAGAGAGAAGAGAGGGAGAGAGAACTGAGAGAGAGAGCAGAGGAAAGAGATGGTGAGAGAGGTGACGACGACGACGATGATGATGTTGATGATGATGATGCTGCGGGAAGAGCGAGGGAGGAGGATGGAGGGGAAATGAGGGCAATGACGATGGTGGAAGGAGGTCGAGGCGGCGCCGGCGGGTTTTGGTGAGGAGGAAGGAGGTAGGTTCCAGAATGAAGATGACGGTGTAGGGGAAGAGATGATGGAGGTCGGAACTCCAGCGAGGGGAGCGGGTGAGGGAACTGAAGAGGGAAGGGGGTACTCGGTCGACGACGAAGGGCTGATCTCGGTTGCGGGGACGGTTTGCAGTGGGTCTCGTGAGGGGTTGCGAGAGTGAGGGTTGAGGGAAAGGCGATGGGAGTGAGGGAGAGAGGAATGGAGACGAGGCGAGCGTCGAGGATAACGCTCGCGAGCGGGGCAACGTCGCAGGTGTGAGCGGGGGCGTGGGCGACGGAGGTGGAACGGACGTGCGGGAATTAAGGAAATAGCCGTTGGAGAAGAGGATGAGGCAAGGCCGGTCGGGTCGGGAAGCGGGTGCGGCGTGGGCTGAAGGAGAAAGGCCGGGCCTGTGTGGGATTTTTTTAAATGAATTATAAGAAAAGAAAATGGGCTGGGCCAAGAAATAATAAGGGAATTGTGAAGGGAATTAGAGTGAGTGCCGGGCCGAGAAAGATTTGGACTGGCGGACTTGGGCCAGCGAAAATCAAAGAATAATTAATAAAGGAGATGGGCTGAGGGAATTTGAATGAATTAATTAAATAAAGGGGTGGGCTTGGGGTAAAGAAAATATAGGGTATAAAAGAATAGGGTTTGGGTTCATCACAAGAAACGGATTATGAATATTGGAAGAGGGGGCCGGGCTTCTGGGCTCGGTGAAATGAAAAGGAAAATGGTGGGAAAAGAGTGTGGGTTGAGGGATTGGTTTTGGGTTTTATTGATAAAGAAAATGGGGTTTAGAATGAAATAAATTTATAATAAAATAAATAAATTATAAGTAAAATAAATAAAATTGTAAATAAGAATAAATAGAATTCTAGAGTAACAAAATACTGATTTTGGTATAAAAGGGCTGGGTATTACATCATACCACCCTTATAAAAATTTCGTTCTCGAAATTTAAAATATACGATAAGTTATACAAACATAAGCGAAATCTATTATTTTGCAAACTAACACATAAAAATTTACTAGAAATATGTGGACGAAGAAATTTGAAGATATAAATATGTAAGAACATCATATAAAAGATAGGTCTAAATAGGTATAAGGCAGGAATAATTATAGGGGCAACTACATGTATATGAGAATAGCAATAACAACAATAACGAACAATGATATTCGAGGCGTACTCGTTAAAATCGAAACTCAAATATGTGTACGTATAAATATATCAAAGGTAGCACGACAGAAAAATAAGTATAAGGCACAATCATTTATATTATTAAACATAGTCACAATACCCGAAAACAATAGAACGACAATAAAGTAATGAAAGATTAGTCGGTAGGTTAAAACATTTTAGGATAATTTCTTGATCGAATAGGTTTAAAATAACTTAGAAAACCCACATAATGAAAATAAGAAACATGTAACGAAAGTATACGCGATGCAAAGGTTGCGCTACTGAAAATAATGTGAAAGCTAGTAGTAGGGTACTTGAAATGCGTAAAACGGGAATAGTCGATAAAACACACTCTTCGATAAATATAAAATAATGAAAACCAAATTTTCGGTTAATAATGTCCCTATCTAAATTTAGGGTAATAGGAAAAACACAAAGAGGTAGGTAGTGATTACCAGGAAGTGTGGCTTATTCAAAGGTCGGAGTGTGGCGGTTTTATGCTAGCGGTCAAAGAGATTGGGGTAAGGGTGAGCAGCAAGGACTACAAGGAGAAAAATATGGGGAGGACAACAGTCGGTGCATACGAATCAAAGTTTGAAGGGTTAGTTAACTTGGAAATTATCAATTTCCCTTCTCAGAAGGATCTCAAACAAGGCATAGGCGAAGGATGAAGGGTGGACCTTTAAAAGATCGGGTGTGGTACTTGTTAATCTGAGTGAGTGTTAAGACAATGTAAGGAGTAGGGGTGGACAGACCTCAGTAGGAAGAATAAGTGTACATAAGGAATAATCAAGTAGCAAGCGAACTAAGAAGATCGAAAGATTTGCGAACTCAGCAAATTGTTTTTTTTTATTCCAGAAGATTTTAAACAAAGCATTCTCAAAGAAGAAAGATGGCCCTAAACTATACACCGATTTTATTTGGCCAAAGAAGAAAACATCTAAAAGAAATCCCGTCAGTCGCGGTTATGGAGATTCAGCAGGTTGCGGTAGGCTCGCGCACTCACGTAGGGGCGTCCATTTCCATAGCGCCTCGCGGGAACCGCCAGTGGGAGTTCTTCCACAGCAGGGTCTTGATCTTCTGGTCCTTCTTCCTCGGATGGAGCTTCTTCATCGAGGTCTGATTCCATGTGATTCTCTTCATCTGGATTCTCTTCTATGGGTTTTCCTTCACTGGATTTTCTTCTATCGGTTCTTCCTCGGGGTCTTCCTCTATCGGGTTCTCTTCGAGGTCTCCTTCTTCTTCGTCGGAATCGTCTATCATGTTAAACTCTGGGGCGACTGCTCCTTCGTCCTCTGAATCGTTGTTTTCGAAAATAACCTGGGGATCGTTGATCTCATCATCAGAACTCATCAGCGTGCGGTCTACGGAAACGCATGACTGTGCATCCTCATCTAGATGCGGCGCTGCTCCAGGGTGGGCCATGGCCTGAAAAGAAAAAAAATCATGATTAGACAGTGGAATACATCAAGAAAATATCTAAGTGTACGAAGTATAGAAAGATATGCGGTGGCAGAAACTGAAAAAATCAAAATTAAAATGTTGTGATAATGAATAGTATGTATAAGGGGAGGAACAAGGGGATGATACATATATTACGATTCAAGTTTTTATTTCATTCAACTAAAAGTTCGACGGATACAAAGGTTCAAACGGAAAGAAATGTTTATAAGAGGATGACAACATAATACTGAAATTGGAAAACATGAAAATTCTTCTTTGATTGCTAGACCGCTGCCTTCTCGCCACGCGAGTTGAATACTGTGTCGGGTCCGCTTTATCCTCGAAATTCGAACTACGCAGTAATCCTCACTTGGCAGAAGTGGGGAGTATAGACGAGTCTCCTCCTTGTAGTTCTTTCCTTTCTGGGCAACCGTCGATGAGATGTTTGTTGGACCCGCATATCAGACATTTCCCTTGGGCGCGGCGACAATCCCTCTGAAGATGTCCTGGCCTCTTATAGTACCCACAACATGGGGTCTTCTGCTGCTTCTGTCGCGGGGAAACAAATTGGCGCTTCATTTTCTTCTCTTTTCCTCGCCTAACGGGGATCCTTTTATAATTTGAGACTCCCGCTGGTGCCTGATTCACCTGTCTTCTCAGTCCTTCAGCCAACAAGTCGTTTGTTCGCTCCTGAGTTTCCTTTAGACCTTGCAGTACACTCAGAATCTCGATGGTCTGATTCTGGGGAGCGGATATAGATGAAGAGTCGTTGGAAGACATGATCCTGAAACAACAATTTTGAGGATGAAATAAGGCACAACCTATAAGAATCAAAATATAATAAGGATTGGACAAAGATTCAAGAATATCATATGTGATGAAATTTATTACAAGTGGAGAATCAACTGTATGACTTTAAGTCACTTAAATAGAGTACGGTAGTGCAATTGCAACCACGTAACCTTGCCAAGTCACCCGAAACCCTAGTGAATGGATAGCAGAACACACGATGTGAATATGGATCAAGAATGACAAGTTTACAACCTAGACCAAGGAATGTCTTAGATTGCCAAGCTATACACAGAAAACTGCAATCCCAATCGAGGCAAAACTTGGCTCTGATACCAACTAAACCATGTCATGCCCCGCTTCCCAAAATACGGAATACGAGGGTTAGACAAGGCCAGCCATGCTCCTACGGTTAAGGAAATAGCCTGCCGTAGTCACACTTCGGCTTCTAGTTTTTCATGGTAAACAGTAAATGATGCGCAGATAATGAGAAATGCAGTAACTGAATGAAGCAATGTAAAGAACTGACCTGAGGGAAAACAAACGAATATAACTCTGGATAGCTAATCAAGATGTCCGTGATGTACGTATAGCCCTGGTCCAAACTAAATCTTCTTCTCACACTGAGCATGCATACTCAGGTCGTCAGAGCGACACAATAGCAATATAATATATATAAAAATCATGTGACAATTCTAACAGTGATAATAGATATATTTATAACAGTAGATCAATGGCAGTATGGGTATGAACATGCAGTAATCAATACAGCGGAACGGTAAAAGCAGTAGAATGATATGCCACGTATGTCAACACAGTATGTACGTATATCGATGCCATCATCCCTATCAGTTTCTAAGTCTCACTGTACAGGTCACTAAACCTATCGTCAGTCCAAGTGTGAGAATCAACCACTCGCGAGTGTCCTCCACCCAAGGGTAGAACCCAAGGGCAAGGGACCACGGGCCCAACATGTATATCACGGTAATAATCACATACCCTGTAAATCTCCATATATCTCCCTAGATATATAAGCCGGCATGGGACTCCCGAGATTCTGTTGATCTCACACTTAAACTACCCTACACCCCGTGGTCTACATCAAACGCTAACCATAACCCTAAATACCAATCGGTCTGTGACAAGTCTGCGCGAGAACTGGAGGCAGGACCTTCATCAAGCACGTCCCGACTAATACCTAAGATAAATGGCAGAATCTGATGTCTTATCTGTGACACCCATGCAAGAGCTTCCATAAGTGTCACATACCACTTATAGTCACACGTACACGCGTCTCACAGACGTCGACAATGCAATAGAATAATAAGGTTCACTGATTGTGTACAAGTACGTATCACTTTCACTTATTCACTGATACACGAACACTAACGTACTTGCCACAATCATCACTAAAACCTAACACTGGGTAAATGCACGTTATCACTATGTTAACAATGCGATGACATGTGTATGATATGATGCGTAAACAGTATGTAAAGCATAATTTTAGTGTCATGAATCAATAATCTACCACTTGCATAATTTATCATAAATCATACGGTTACAATTTAGTGAGACGATGAACAGGTAATAATTAGTATGTTCAGTTATCTATCGATCGAATTTAGTTTCACGCCAAACGGGTTTCAGGATCACTAATTATAACCATTTCATTTTAAGCGTTCACGGCTGGAAATCCGGTTTCAGAATCGGAAGTCCGTTTCGCAACGCATTTTAATCCCAGTTGGGATCAGATTTTAGCGACTCTACAGTTGAATGAAATCTAGGGTTTTTAGTAAGGTTTTCAACGCAACAGACGGATCTTCAATCGCATCTGTACGTCAGGAGTTATACACTGTTTAACATTACTATGTCATCTCAGAATCTGTTCGTGACTGTTATACGTCCACATCTATTAAATTGCAGATTAAATAACAAACGATAGAGAAACAGGATGAAACCACTTGTGTTGTCTATATAACATATTCACCTATAATAAACAGTGGATTTCCATAACTTACGGGTTAAGGAAACAGGGTGGTGCTCATCACAGGACAGCACACAGTAAACAGAGTCGCTCTGGACTGCAGTCCAGAGTCGCACTCCGACCCAAATTTTGTCACAGTTTAAGTACATAAATATCTGGAAACTAGTATAGGGTTAAAGTTTGTCGAGTTGGCTTCGATTTGAGCCCTCGAACGCATCATTCCAGTATGTATATAATTTATGGTGATTTTTACGGTTTTCAGGTACAGAAAATTTACAGTTTTACGGGCAAACTTGGGGGTAGTCGTTTTAATCTTTATTAGCCGTATTTTCTAATGAAATTCACACACTAGAATCATAGGCTTACGGGACAAACTACACGAGTGAGTGCCGTCAATTTAAACGAGAATTTCCATAGAGAACACGCATCGAACAGTTGAGTCGTATAATTTAACAGAAAATAAAACATGGAATATATATACGATTATAATTTGCAAGTAACATAAAGTAGCATGTAGCAAGTAGGGACTTGCCTGGAAACGTTGAATTGATAGCACGGTACGCACGGGCACGACCACGCAGCAATTGTAATGGTTAAAAGCGTTCGATGAAATGCCGGGGTTGGATAGGCTTCGATGAAGGCAACGGTAGTTGCGACAACCACAATGATGGTGATGTTAACTGAGATGAAGGCTACTGCGGTGACGGTGGCTAGGTGACTGCAGTCGTGACGTCGTCGTCGGGAAGTGGAGTGCAGGAGGGTTTGGTTGAGTTCCTGGGTTTTAGAGGTGGGTCGCTTGGAGTTTGGAGGCAAGGGTGGTGTTGGGTGTTGGGGAAAGGAGGTGGCCGAGGATGGTGAGGGTGTTAGACAGAGAGAGAGAGAGTACAGAGAAAGAGAGAGAGGAATGAGAGAGAGAGAGAGAAAAGGTTTAGAGGGAGAGAGAAGAGAGGGAGCAGAGAGATCAGTGAGAGAGAGATGGGAGAGAGGGAAAGATCAAAGAGAGAGAAAGAGTGATATAGAGAGAGAGGGAGTGAGAAAGAGTTAGAAGAAGAGAGAAGAGAGGGAGAGAGAACTGAGAGAGAGAGAGAGCAGAGGAAATAGATGGTGAGAAAGGTGACGACAACGACGACGACGACGATGATGTTGATGATGATGATGCTGCGGGAAGAGCGAGGGAGGAGGATGGAGGGGAGATGAGGGCAGTGACGATGGTGGAAGGAGGTCGAGGCGGCGCCGGCGGGTTTTGGTGAGGAGGAAGGAGGTGGGTTCCAGAATGAAGATGACGGTGTAGGGGAAGTGATGATGGAGGTCGGAGCTCCGGCGAGGGGAGCGGGTGAGGAAACTGAAGAGGGAAGGGGTTGCTCGGTCGACGACGAAGGGCTGATCTCGGTTCCGGGGACGGTTTGCAGTGGGTCTCGTGAAGGGTTGCGAGAGTGAGGGTTGAGGGAAAGGCGTTGGGAGTGAGGGAGAGAGGAATGGAGACGAGGCGAGCGTCGAGGATAACGCTCGCGAGCGGGGCAACGTCGCAGGTGTGAGCGGGGGCGTGAGCGACGGAGGTGGAACGGGCACGCGGGAATTAAGGAAATAGCCGTTGGAGATGAGGATGAGGCAAGGCGGGTCGGGTCGGGAAGCAGGTGCGGCGTGGGCTGAAGGAGAAGGGCCGGGCCTGTGTGGGATTTTTTTAAATGAATTATAAGAAAAGAAAACGGGCTGGGCCAAGAAATAATAAGGGAATTGTGAAGGGAATTAGAGTGAGTGCCGGGCCGAGAAAGATTTGGACTGGCGGGCTTGGGCCAGCGAAAATCAAAGAATAATTAATAAAGGAGATGGGCTGAGGGAATTTGAATGAATTAATTAAATAAAGGGGTGGGCTTGGGGTAAAGAAAATATATGGTATAAAAGAATAGGGTTTGGGTTCATCACAAGAAAAGGATTATGAATATTGGAAGAGGGGGCCAGGCTTCTGGGCTCGGTGAAATGAAAAGGAAAATGGTAGGAAAAGAGTGTGGGCTAAGGGATTGGTTTTGGGTTTTATTGATAAAGAAAATGGGGTTTAGAATGAAATAAATTTATAAATAAAATAAATAAATTATAAGTAAAATAAATAAAATTGTAAATAAGAATAAATAGAATTCTAGAGTAACAAAATACTGATTTTGGTATAAAAGGGCTGGGTATTACACGATTAGTGCACTGCTAATCGCGATTAGGTCAAATCCGTGTTTTTTTTTACAGTTTTTCATGGCTAGTGCACCATGTCGTGTTGCATTTGGTTACATGTTGTTGCATTCGTGTTGTTTTATGGGTATTATGTGTTTTGGTTTTAAAAGAGAAAAGAAAAGAAAAGAGGAATGGCAAATGGGTAATTAGTGAGAGAGTGTGAGAATAAGTGAGGAGAGAGAGAGAGGGGATGCCCATTATCCCACCACCATTTTTTTTTCTTCTTCTCCTTCTTCCTCACTTCCCTCCATCTTAAACCCTAGGATCCATCTCAAAAAACCTTGCCAAATCCCTATACTCCTTTCACAAAAGTTGATCCCCTTCTTCTCCTCTACACATTGGACCAAGAAAAGTGGGATTATGACAACATTGGCAAACTAGGGTTTTTCTTGGGTTGCCCAAATGAGGTAATTTCTGCACCATTTGTATTGTTTTTCATTCACCTTAGGTTCTATTGTTAGTTAGAACCGATATATCGATGTTTAGTGAACTTAGAAAATTCCTAGATGAGGTTAGGGTTTTAAATTTAATCCAAAGGTGAAATTGAGTGTAGTAGTGACCTTAAACCCCCTTTAGTGATATCATATTGGACTAAAACCTGAGACTTAACCCCAATTACGAACTTTGAAATTCTGCCGATACGGGAAATTATGGAAATTGTGGTAGTATATTGGAATCTGCTAACATCCGGAGACCTGAAAAATTATTTAGCGAAGACTGTGAGTCATGCAGGCAGCCTAGATGATAATCCCAATATCTGAGACCCCCAATACACTTCCAGGCCGCAAATTTAATCTGTTTGGCCGCAATTTGTGGCCAGGGCATGATCTTTGGGTCTTGTGCTTGTTCTGTGTCTCCATTTCCAGTAAACTAAACCCCTCCTATGTGCAAAATTGATTGATTTCAGTTAGGGTAAAAATTTGGGACCATTTTCCTTAGTTGCTGCCTGTTTTGCGATTTCATTTTAAACTTGGTTTTGTGAAATTGAATTGGATTCCGTCGTGGGGCGTTTGAACGTCAATAACGAGGATTATTTGGTCGTGTTTTGCGGGCGTAGGCTATAGGTTCTAACCTATAAGCGATTTGTGTGCCGTTTTGGTTTCCGCCTTGATTTTAATACACATTTACGATTGTGTATTGGTTATAGGTACCACACGTGGATTTCAAGACGACGAGGATGAGCATGGCGTCATCGACTCCAGCAAACGAGGATCAAGGTGAGTAGATTATATCTATGGGGGAAGTCGGGTGGATAGCGTATAGCATCCCCGCAAAGTTTTGAGAAATGATGGGATGTGATATATATATACTTTTACATATTAGTGTGCGATATGAACCTTAGCAAGAAAAGTTTTAGGAGATTAGGGGTTAGTGTTAGCGAGAATTGAAGAAAGGACTTTAGTCGATTTCTTAGTCACGAAAACCTAGAGTAAAGATTTGCATACACCCACATACACATACTCGCATACTTTTATTTCCTTGTGCATATTGGGGACATATATATATTGGTATTCATGTGCTTGGATGATGAGGATGTTATATGATACTTGGGAATGAGTCGATATGATCGGGCATGTTGCCGTGGGGTATTCAATATATGACCGAGATATATCCTGATGTTATAGCGGATCGTTGGACGACGATACCATGTGGGTGATGATATATATATGATAGTTGACATATGATCGAGATATGAGATGAGATATGTTATGATATTTATAATGGATCGCTTGGGCGATATATACTTCTATATGATAATATGTCTTGATGATATCGGATTGTATAAGACTTTAGATCAGTAGCCAGATCATGATATTGTTGATGATATTAGTAGTGTACTAGACTTAGATCAGTACCCCTTGCTCACGATATGTGATGATGTGGATACCAGATGAATAATGAGATAAATGTGATAGTTGACCCGTACCCAGATTTAAGAGGCCGTACGATTGATTTACCGTACGAGATGAATATCGATGATAGATCCGCACTCTTGACTCGAGGATGTCATATTTATATATATTGTATCGTACGTGATACTATTGAGGCGAGATCACCGACTACTAGATATATATATAGATCGACTCAGACTTAGGTGGATATCCTTACCCTTTTGACTGGGCTCGAGTCATACTAGTTTTCAAAAGTGGAGAATTGTGAGTAATTTAAATACCAAACTGTATGACTCGTATACTAGGTAGGTATATTTTTCAGGGTTGCTGTTACTACATCCCTTTCTGTATATTCATGATGTTTCATCGCATTGTATGCTTGTACATATGTTATCTGTAATTATTATGAAACCCTGCTATCAGGACACCAGCACCATTACCGATGATGTGTATGTTCCACGTACACTTGCTTGCCGGCTCACACACATCATCATCGGTAATTGCCATGTCACGTACATTTTAAAGAATACTAGTCATTGATATAGCTTGCCGGTTGATAGTTGCAATATATTATAGCTTTCATATGCTAGCTTAACTGTTGCATTTATTGCATGATATCAGATGCATTCATATATTCATTGGTCATGCAGTATTATGGAGATTTATGCCGGTATTCACTGTTTATTGATATCATGAATTTTATGATTTCGGATCCTTCTTGAGATTTCTGGATTTGGAAACCGCATGTGAAAGTTTTATAAACCGATAATTTGTTTTAAAGAGATAGATGTGGTTTTTCCTTGATATGATGAGTCTTGTCCACCATGATGTTTTCTCGGTTCTGAGATGGTTTTCGAGACCCGATTCGAGGAGTTGGATGAACTGTCTGCGGGTACATGGTGGACCCAGTATGGTACCTCGGGGCAAGAAGCTCGAGTTGTAGGCGATGAGTCTGACAGGGGCAGACTGCCTACCAGTGATTGTTTGGCGCGGCGGATATCCGGAGGATACCGTTCGTGGTTATGTGATTGATGATATGGGCCGATCCGGACTGACGGAGCCCCAGGTATTGAGATATTGAGATTTAAGACACTGAGATATTGAGATTTGAGATACTGAGGTATTGAGATTTGATGATACAGGCCAGTCCGGATAGCCGGAGCCTGAGGTATTGAGATACTGAGATTTATGTTTTGTGTCAATACTGGACATTGTTTTATCTGTCGATTTCATTGATGATACGCGATTTATATACATACAGAAATCTCATTAAATAAAGAAAACAGTTGTCTCATTCATGATGTATTCTGTTTCATTTGTAATGCATTCATACATCTTATATCTGATATGTTGCTATCTGAGGCACTGACACGAGCACATGGTATTGTACGTATATATAGATGGACCAGGATATTTATTTGAGGATATTACTTGCTATGACCTAGGATAGTGTCATACATTCGATTTCTGCTCTGTGATATTTTCTACTCACGAGTTGGCAACTCACCCCCGTTGTGCCACAGTTTCTTGCAGGTTTTGTCATACAGGTATCTTGACGGTTTGCTGGCATACTGCTTTCATTTCGGGTGATTGTTTTGGTAGGTGGGTTCACTTGCATCGTGACCACCATTGTCTATTTATTATTTCAGTTGTATCTAGTAAACTCCATCAACCAGACTTGTATATATTGTTAGAGATAGATGACCAGTGTATATTCTTTCGACCTCAGAGTCGCACGCTGTATTATTATGATTTTCCTCTGGTTTTTCTTGATAATGTTGGATTTTTTATCCTGAGTTTGATCCTCGCCTTTCGGCGTTGTATATTATATTGCATTGCGTGGTTTTATCCGCCGTTTAGCGAAGAGCTAGCTCCCGCTTGGGGATGCCTTATTTATTATAAATGCTTTATCAGGTTTGTACCCGTTTGGGGTCAGTTTTTAAAAAGGAAATTCTGCCGAAATTTTCAAAAAAGACTTGAGATTTTAAAAAATGCATATTTCGGCTTATGTTGTTAAACTTCTTGCTTAAACATTGGTTTTTCCTCCACTCTACTGCTTTACTTGGTTTGGATTTCTGGGTTTTGGCTTACTTAGATTATGTACGCCTCGAGACGTTTCGTAGTTTAAGTGCCGGTCATGTTCCGTACTTTTTGGGTCGTGACATGAAATCTTCGATCCTTTATATAATGGAGGCAAGTTTGTTAATTAGCTTTGAAAAAATCTCTCATTAAGAGATCCCAATTGATTTGGAGAATTTTACCTACCATTGGATCTTTGATTCAAAGGTTTCTGTTTTATAGAACATATTTTTTTTAAACAAAATTGAGGAAATATTTTCTATATGTAGGGTTTTATTCTGTGAAATGGTGATTTTTAATCATCATTGGATTTTTAATTCAAGGGTTCTCTATTTTACAGAGGGCAATTTTTCTTGTTTAGAAAGATTGAAGGAATATATCCCAAAATAGAATTTTATTCTATGATCCAATTTGGGAATGTTTTCTCCCAACAGAATTTAATTCTGTATCTTGATGATTTATCATCTCCATTGGATCAAAGATCCAACGGCTCTGTTTAACATAGAGTAGAATTTAATTCTACTTAGATGCCGACGCTCACGTGTTGTGCACGTGGATGCCTTCTGAGAGTTTTAACTCTTGTTTAATTTAATAGATTCTTTTGTGTTTTCACACTGGCGCCCGCGTGAGGAGCACGTGCGGCGTTTTATGAGAGTTAACTCTTACTTAATTTAATAGATTCTTTTTTGTGCTTTGCACACTGGTGCCCGCGTGAGGAGCATGTGAGGCGCCACCATAGGATTTAATCCTATAAGATTGGCTCTGGTGGTGGCGCCCTTGTGGAGGGCACGTGAGGTGCTGCCTCATTAATTTTGAATAGAGCTTTGCTCTTTTATTGGGGGAAACATTAATGTCTCCAAGGCAATCCATAAGTGCTCGGCGTGTTCTTTCCGATTCTTAGAATACACCTGCATGTCGTTGATGAAGATGATAACTAACCTGTCTAGTACTCTCGGAAAATTTGGTTCATCTGGTTCATAGAGATGGTAGGTGCATTAGTCACTCTAAATGGCGTTACGAGATATTCATAATGACCATAATGAGTCCTAAACGCCATCTTCGGAATGTCGGACTCTTTGACCTTCACCTGATGGTAACCCGAACGAAGATCTAGCTTTGAAAAGACACAAGACCCACTTAACTGATCAAAAAGTTCATCGATGCAGGGTGTTGGATACTTGTTCTTAATCGTCATTTCGTTCAGAGCTCGATAATCCACACGCATCCTGTATAAACCTTCCTTCTTTTTCACCAGTAGCACGTGAAATCCCTAGCTTGAAGTACTTGGACGAATCCAACCTTTCTTCAGGAGTTTGTCCAACTAAATGCGGATCTCTTTCAATCCTTCTGGACTTAATCGGTACAGAGCTTTTATTACTGGTTGTGCGCCGGATTGTAAATCGATGCTGAATTCAAGAGCTCGATTGGGAGGAAAACCTGATATATCTTCCGGGAATACATCCTCGAACTCTCGAACTATCACTGGCTTCAATTCTTCCGCTTGCAATGCTGCAACCTTTGCCTTATTTGGTTTTGCTTTATAGACGCTAGGTTCCAAGGTACAATCTCCACTCTTGAAATAGAACAATGGATGATCTAGTATTTCGAACACTACCCTCTTTGGCAACAGTCGATGGTAGCGAAGAAAGTTCCCAGCCAGTCCAATCCTAAGACTACGTCGAAGTTTGGTATCTCCAGTACCTTGAAGTCATCATAAAATTCTCGACTGCAGACGACCACTAGACACGGATTGTATCCTAAAGTTGCTTTTAGAACGCCGTTCTCTGAACTGACATTCCAGCTGGATACGAGCGGTTTAACTGGGATCGCATGAGTTCGGATGAACCGTTGCGACATAAAGCGATGTGATGCCCCAGTGTCGAAAAGTGCTAGAGCAGGTAGAGAGGCTACTAAGATTGTACGTTAGGTTAAAGCATAACAGATATAAATTGATTATAAATTGAAAGGACTTGAAAGAGAATAGGAAAGGGATTTACCAGTAATAAGCTGACCCGTAGCTTCGGCCTCTTCGACCGACATGGCGAATGCTTGGTGCTGCAGAACTTTTCTCTATGCCTGGTTAAACACTCGGCGTTGGGGTTGAGTGGTCTTGGTGCGGGGAGCTGGAGCTGATAGCGCTAACCGGGTAGGAGGAGTTTGGATCGCCGGTTTAGCTGGAGGGTTGTTGGGTCCTCGGTTTTGGGGGCATACTCCAATGGCGTGAGTAGAAGACCCACAGATCAGGCACATGTTGTTCGCCCTGCGACAGTTCTTCATAAGATGCCATATTCTCTTGTAGTAGATGCAAAAGTCTGGCATGTTGTTGGTGAACGAACTCACTGGCCTCCGAGATGGTCCGCTAAAAGCTGGCCTGGAAGAAGCCCCTCCCGTGATCTGGTACACAGAGCACTTCACACCGGTAGTCTGCGGCCTGTCCATCTTCTTCACAACTTCCTCATAGCGTCGGGTAGACTTCAAAGCAAGTTCATGGGTTGGGAAATCCGCTGTAGCGAGTGCAGCTTGGATTTTAGGGTCCAACCCTTGCTGAAATCGTCATGCCAGGATCTCAGCAGTACGAATAAGGTGTGCAGCGAACCTGTTATGACCTTGTGTTAGCAGTGTAGTTTATGAAATCAGAAAATTGAATTTGAGACAATATCTTACCTGCTGAGCATAATAAACTCAGCATCATATTCATCCACGGACTTGACCCACATCGATCCCTGCTGTAGATGGATGAACTGCTGCTCCATGTCAAAACGAACAGTCTCAGGGAAGTACTTGGCATCGAAGAGGTCTCGAAATATTCTTCATTCTATCGGTTGTGCGAGACGGCTCTTCTCAGCCTCCCACCAAACTCTGGCGTTATTGGTCAATTGCAACTTAGCAGCTCTCACCCAGGCAATATCTGGCACTTGAGATGCTGTCAGATCATCTTCGATTTCTTGAGCCTATTCTTCTGCCTCAAGTGGGCTCTCTTTTCCCGAGAAGTTTTGGGTGCAGTGCCTGAAACTGCTTAACTCCGGATGCCTCGACTTCGGGACGGTGCATGAGGATAGCATTCTGCTGCTGCTGACTCTCCAATAGGCTCTTGATAGCCTCAAGCAGTACCGTTTGCTCATTGATAGAAGCTGCAACGGCAGGTGGTGGTGGTAGAGTAGGCGGTGGAGTATTGTCGTTGATGTTTATGCTGGTGTTGTTCGTAGAGTCCATCACCTTGATATAAAAGATATGTTAGGATAGATTCAAGGAATTTGAAATGTAAGAAATGTAAATGTTTGTTGAACTCATTAATTCTTATGGTATATTGTTAACGACTTCATGCAGAACTGACCTGCATGAGCCACCAATAAAAACTGTCATTCCTCGCTTTCCAATAGACGAAAATGGTGACGTGGCAAACCAACGGTATATATTTATCCAGAGAAGGTCATTCCCTAAATAAATATACTAAGCGTATTGAAAAAATAATACACAATGCAAGAATAAATTGAGACTGTAAAATTTTTCAACAAATATCTTTATTTACATTCAACTTCCAATATTTACAAATACAAGTGTTTATGCTGGAAAGTAAATATAATAAAGAAAATGCTTAAACAAGTGGCATACATAAGCTGAAGGAAAAGAAGCTGAGCTAGCCCTGAGTAGCTATCTGATCGTAGTCCTCCTCTATGGCTTCAACTTCCTCCGTCTCGACAGTATCTGACGAACATTCCAAGAGAAGAAAAAATGGGTGGAATGTTCGTCAGCGAACTAGCGCTTGGTAAGTCCTAAGAATAGGTAAGAGTAAGGAAAATGACAAGAGTAGAATATATATATAACGAGTAAGAGTATATGATCATGGGTAAATATATACTATAGGTCTCTGGATGGTCATTATGTTAACGTTAAGTTCCAAGTGTGAATGTCAACGCATCCGTAGAACTATTCAGGAGCTCAAGAGTGAGGCCCCAGGAGCAGGGAACACGATCCCCTTTCATGTGTTAGCATCAGGGCTCTAGGTTGTGGATGAGTCAACCTGACCGATATTTGAGTAAAATAAAAAAGTGGTTAATACGGGACTCCTGAAACTCCGTTGGATTCACACAAGAAACTATCCCAAGCACCCCGTGTATAATATATTATAACTGGTTAATATGCTTATCTGATTTGATTGATTGATATTTCTTTATCGAAACCCTAGATTGCAAAAGATGTAAATTGTATTCGAGTGATTCGAGTAATGTACGAGTCATGAAAATTGCAATCTGGGTTCGAGTCAAGTTGGTTCGAGTAGATTGCATTCAAGTTCATATTCGGGTTTAGATTAGAGTTCGAGTTTGTATTCGAGTTCGATTTTAAGTTTAGATTTGAGTTTGGATTTGAGTTCATGTCTTTTTATATGAATTGATGTAAATTGTTAAAATCTTATGTTCGGGAGAAATCGGCAATTGCTGCACACGGAAGGCAGGATTTGTGTATTTTTCCAAGACAATTGCCATTAATAACACCATTAAATTGCCTAACCTGAATAGGCAAGCACTCACTTTCTCCGGCTCCCTGGGGCTCAAGATAATTGATCCCTCTTAAACGTATATTTATCTAAGGTCCTTAAAATATTGTTTGCATATCTCGAGGGGGTTTTATGAAAAATATTATAATATAGTTTCAAAAATAAATCTCGAGGGTGATTTATAACATTTAGGGTTTTCGTGAGCATGTATCTTAATTATTGGGGTATTTTAATGATACAACCTAGCTTTTTTAGCAAGTTTGTGGTATTTTTATGAAAACTACTATTTTTTGAAACTTGGCGGTATTTTATTAACAATTTTTAATCTTTCATTTTAAAAGTTTAGTTTCTTAATATGCTTTTATTGAAAATATGGGTGTATATTTTTATATAACTTTTCCAAAAATTATTTTTTTATCAGAAAAAGTCGCGTTTCTTAAAAACCGTATTTTTATTCCTTTCGAGATCGAATACTCCATGAGGAGTTCTGCATCTCGCTCTACTGTCCCAAGAATGTGCGATAATCCGCACCATCCATTAGTGGGTTGCCTAACGAGGGTTGTAGAGGCGTAATTGCCAAGGATTCGAAATAACGATTTAAAGAAACCCGTTTTGAAACGGTGTGGTATTTTAATGAAAAGCTTATTTCTTTAACTTAGTCATAGATCTAGAATACCATGCTATGGAACTATGGTGTGCATGTAGGGTAGGTCATTACCCGATGAAGTTTTTCTAAAGGTACTTAAACTAATTATCGATGAGAGGGTGATACTAAAGTTCATGGTATTTTACTGAAAAAATTTGTTATATGTTCGTTATATGAAAATTTTGTTAAAACTAAAAACTAAAAGATATGAGATAAGGTTAGGATTATTATAGCATGCTAATTTGATCTTATTTGCTTATCACATGGCTTACAAAAGTTAAAAAGAAAGCGATATCGGAGATAACTCCTCTTTTGTCAGTTTGTTTTAAAAAGCGGTTTGAGATAGAAAGAGAGAGGGATGAAGGGGCTTACTGTTTTTATATGACTAAGAAGAGGTTGAAGAAACTCTTGGGGGTTGTGGTTTCGTCGGAGATGCTCCGGTCGCCGAGTTGGGCCCGCTACTCCACTTGAGGGGCTTAACTCCACTTGACACTAAGAAGTTTTTAGAGAATTTTTGGTAGAATTTCAGAATGGGGGAGAGCTATGGTATGGGGTGGTATTTATAGTGGAGAATTAGGGTTTGAGAATTAAAATTGTGGATTAAAAAGTATTAAAAAGATGTTAAATAGTGAATTGAAGGGTCTCTGTTTGAATGCAGGGAAATCATACAGTGCAGAGGAATTGAGCGGAGTTAAAGAGACGAGTGTGCAAAGCATGGATCGAATTGGGCTTATCAGGACCGTCGGCGTCGGCCCTAGGGTCAATTTGGACGGTCGGATCTCGAGCTCTGGCCTAGAGATTCATGCTACTTGGGTTTTTCTGTGTTTACTCCATTTTGCGCATGTTTGATTTTTCTGAAACTTTTCAATACCCAGTGTATTGCACGTGCAACTATTGGGCTTCCAAAAACTAAAAAGAAAAATCAGAAAAAAAATAATTGTGTCTGATGGGAATCGAACACATAGGCTACGTCACAGCAGTGCAGGGCTTTACCAATGAGCTAGAAGTTGTTTCTTTCTTTTATTAAACAAATCTAACTTATAACTCTTACAAAGGCTGTAATACTCTTTTCTGTACAAGAATTTTCTGTACAGTGATTTAAGAGTTGTTACATTCTACCCTCCTTATAAAAAATTTCGTCCTCGAAATTTACAATTACATAGGGACTAATTTTTCAAATAGGTAAGGGTATTGTGTACGTATATTCTCTTCACTTTCCCATGTTGATTCTCCCGGTGAATCCTTTCTGCATATCACTCGGACCAAATTTACCTCCTTGTTCCGTATTTTCTTCACCTTTCGGTCCAAGATCTTAATTGGTTGTTGCTCGTAGGTTAAGTCAGTCTGTACTATGTGCTATGAGTGATCAAGTATATGGCTGGGGTCGCTCACATATCGTCATAGTTGGGATATATGAGCACGTTGTGCACTCCTTCTAATGAGGGTGTTAGTGCTAAACGTTATGCCACTTCTCCAACTCGTTCGAGTATGTCGAATGGTCCTATGTATCTTGGACTGAGTTTACCCCTCTTGCCAATACGGATCACTCCTCTATTTGGAGAGATCTTCAGGAATACATGGTCTCCAGGTTGGAACTCCAGGTGTCGACACTTTGTATCTGCCTAATGCTTCTATCGGTCTTGGACGATGCGCATTCTTTCCCTGATCGTGCAAACTACGTCCACAGTTGCCACGATCACCTTTAGTCCAAGGAGTTCGTGATCTCCAATGTCATCCCAACTCAGCGAAGAATGACACTGATGTCCATAAAGTGTTGTGAATGGTGCCATCCCAATTCTTTCCTGATAACTGTTGTTGTGTGAAAACTCCACAAGGTGGTGTAGGTGATCTTTCCACGATCCTCCGAAATCTAACATACAGGCTCTCAGTAAGTCTTCCAAAATCTGAATTGTTTGCTCGAATTGTCCATCTGTTTGTGGATGATACACCGTGCTAAAATTCATACTCGTTCCCTGGCTAGCTTGCAGACTCTGCCAAAATTGTGATCGGAATCTTATATCATGATTGGAGACGATGCAACTAGGTACTCCATGTAATCTCATGATCTCCTCCATATACTTCTTTGCTAACATCTCGGTTGACTTACCAACTCGAAATGGAATAAAGTGAGATGACTTGGTGAGTTAATCCAAAATAATCCATATCGCGTCGTTACCCTTCGTGCTGCGAGGAAAGGTAGTCACGAAGTCCATGGTAATGTGCTGCCATTTCCATTCTAGGATTGGTAACGGCTGAAGTAGACCAGCAGTTCTATGATGTTCAGCCTTCACTTGCTGACACACCAAACACTTGGTTATGCTCCTTGCTACTTCTCGTTTCCCGCCAGTAGTGTTGCCGTAGATCCTTGTACATCTTTGTGCCTCCAGGGTGTACCGAATAAGGAGAGATGTGAGCTTTTTTCATCAACTCTTCTCGATTAGGTCCGACTGGCACATATAAACGACTTTCATATCGCAAGGATCCATCTTCGTGGATTATGAAGTCAGTTCGTAATCCACTTTCTACTTGTTCTCGGATCTTTTGTAGCTTGGCATCATTTGCTTGAGCTGCCTTGATCTGATTTATAAGAGTAGACTGGAGTTATAAGTTCATCAAATATGAAGCGTTACCTGGCATAACTACTTCAATCTCCAATAGATGCAGTTCTTGCTGCAGCTTCCACTGAACGGTGAGGTTCATTGCTAATGGCTGGCGACTAAGAGCATCGGGAAACATTCACCTTACCAGGATGATACTGTAGGTTGATGTCGAAGTCTGCCATGAGTTCTAGCCATCTTCTCTGCCACATGTTTAGTTCCTTCTGAGTAAATACATACTTCAGAATCTTATGGTCAGTGTATATATCCACTCGTTCTCCCAAAATATATTGGTGCCAAATCTTGAGTGCGAAGATGAAGGCTGCCAATTCTAAATCATATGTTAGATAGTTACGTTCATGTACCTTTAATTGTCTTGATGCAAAAACCACAACTTTTTCATGCTGGTGTAGAACACATCCTAATCCTTTACTGGACGCATCATAATGTACAATGAATCCTCCAGATTGATCCGATATTACAAGAATTGGTGCAGAGGTTAACCTTGACTTGAGTTCTACAAAAGCCTTTTCATATGCTTCTGACCACACGAATGCTTCATCTTTACGTGTGAGCTTGGTCAGGAGTGCTGCAATCTTTGAGAATCCTTCGATGAATCGTCGGTAGTATCCTGCTAATCCCAAGAAACTCCGTATATCTTTCACCGTATTTGGTGTCGGCCACTCGCTGATAGCTGACACGTTAGCTGGATCTATAGAGATTCCTTTACCTGAAACAATATGTCTGAGAAATCCGACTTGATCTAACCAAAATTCACACTTTCTGTACTTGGCGTAGAGCTGATGTTGTCATAATGTCTCCAGGACAATCCGTAAGTGCTCAGCGTGTTCTTTCTGATTTTTTGAATACACCAGGATGTCGTCGAGAAGATAACAACAAATATGTCTAGGTACTCTCGGAAAACTTGGTTCATTAGGTTCATAAAGATGGCAGGTGCATTGGTCACTCTAAATGGCATTACGAGATATTCAAATGACCATAACGAGTCCTAAACGCCGTCTTCGGAATATCGGACTCTTTGACCTTCACCTGATGGTAACCCGAACGGAGATCTAGCTTTGAAAAGATACAAGACCCACTTAACTGATCGAAAAGGTTATCGATGAGGGGTAGTGGATACTTGTTCTTAATCGTCACTTCGTTCAGAGCTCGATAATCCACGAACATCCTGTATGAACCTTCCTTCTTCTTTACCAGTAGCACCAGAGATCCCCAGCCTGAAGTACTTGGACGAATCCAACCTTTCTTCAGGAGTTCGTCCAAATGAATGCGGATCTCCTTCAATCCTTTCAGACTTAATCGTTACAGAGCTTTTATTACTGGTTGTGCGCCGGGTTGTCAATCGATGCTGAATTCAAGATCTCGATTGGGAGGCAAACCTAATATATCTTCCGGGAATACATCCTCGAACTCTCAAACTACCTCTGGCTTCGATTCTTCCGCTTACAATGATACAACCTTTGCCTTCTTTGGTTCTGCTTTGTAGACGCTAGGTTCCAAGGTACAGTCTCCACTCTTGAAATAGAATAATGGATGATCTGGTATTTTGAACACTACCCTCCTTTAGCTACAGTCGACGGTAGCGAGGAAAGTTCCCAGCCAGTCCATTCCCAAGACTACGTCGAAGTTTGGTATGTCTAGCACCTTGAAGTCTGCATAAAATTCTCGACTGCAGACGACCACTGGACACAGATCGTATCCTAAAGTTGCTTTTAGAACGCCGTTCCCTGAACTGATATTCCAGCTAGATACGAGTGGATTAACTGGGATCTCATGAGTTCGGACGAACCGTTGTGACATAAAGCAATATGATACCCCAGTGTCGAAGAGTGCTAGAGCAGGCAGGGAGGCTACTAAGATTGTACCTAAGTTGTGTGGGATAGATTTAGGTATAACAGATATAAGATGATTATGAATTGAAAGGACTTGAAAGAGAATAGGAAAGGGATTCACTTGTGATAACCTGACCCGTAGCTTCGGCCTCTTCGACCGACATGGCGAATGCTTGGCGTCGCGGCACTTTCCTCTATGCCTGGTTAAACACTCGGCATTGGGGTTGAGTGGTCTGGGTGCGAGGAGCTAGAGCTGGTAGTGCTAACCGGGTAGGAGGAGCTTGGATCGCCGATCTAGCTTGAGGGTTGTTTGGTCCTCGGTTCTGGGGGCATGCTCCAATGGCGTGAGTAGAAAACCCACAGATCAGACACAGGTTGTTCGCCTGCGACAGTTCTTCACAAGATGTCATGTTCTCTTGCAGTAGATACAAAAGTCTGGCCTGTTGTTGGGGGAACGAACTTACTGCCCTCTGAGATGGTCCGCTAAAAGCTGGCCTGGAAGAGGCCCCTCCTGTGATCTGGTGCACAGGGCATTTCACACCGGCGGTCTGCGGCCTGCCCTTCTTCTTCACGACTGCCTCATAGCGTTGGGCAACCTTCAAAGCAAGTTCATGGGTTAGGAAATCCCCTGTAGAGAGTACAGTTTGGATTTCAGGGTCCAACCCTTGCTGAAATAGTCGTGCCCGGATCTCAGCAGTGGGAATAAGGTGTGCAACGAACCTGTTATGACCTTGTGTTAGCAGTGTAGTGAGTGAGATCAGAAAATTGAATTTGAGATAATATCTTACCTTCTGAGCATGGTAAACTCAACATTATATTCATCCACATACTTGACCCACATCGAGCCCTGCTGTAGATGGATGAACTGCCGCTCCATGTCAAAACGGGCAGTCTCAGGGAAGTACTTGGTATCGAAGAGGTTTTGAAATGTTCTCCATTCTATCGGTTGTGCGAGACGGCTCTCCTCAGCCTTCCACCAATTTCTGACGTTATCGGTCAGTTGCAACTTAGAAACTCTCATCTAGGCAATATCTAGCACTTGAGCTGCGGCCAGATCATCTTCGATTGCTTGAGCCCATTCTTCTGCCTCAAGTGAGCTCTCTTTTCCCGAGAAGTGTTTTAGGTGCAGTGCCCGAAACTGCTTAACTCCAGGTGCCTCGGTTTCGGGGCGGTGCATGAGGATAGCGGTCTGCTGCTGTAACGACTCTGATTTTCCTGTACGAAATTTTTTAAGTTAATGTACAAAATGGAGTTTGCAAGCCTGAGTGCAATTTATAAGTTATTTTTGTTTAAGAACAGAAAGAAACAACTTGTAACTCATTGGTAAAGCCTTGCACTGCTGTGACGTAGCCCCTGTGTTTGAATCCCCTCAGGCACATATTATTTTTTTCTAAATTTTCTTTTAAACTTTATGGAAGCCCAAAAGTTTACACGTGCACTGCACATAAAAATGAAAAGTCAGGAAAAATAAACATGTGCACAATATTATTAACAGCGAGTAGGACACGTGGCCAAGATCCAACGGGCCCCCACCACTATTGGACCGGCGAGATCCCTTGATGGGCCGGCGCCGACGGTCATCCATAGGGGAAAGTCCCCGTATTCCGCACACAAAACCTTTGGCCTACCCCCATTATCCCTGCACTGTTTTTTTACTCTGAAATTAAAAAGAGAATTCAATTTCATCTTTTAAATCAAATTTTTAATGCATTTTAATTCATTCTTTCAATTCTAAAACCCTAATTTCACACTATAAATACAACCTCATACCCTAGCCCCTCCTCATTCTGATAAGTCTAGCCAAAACCCGCAAATTTTCTCAAGTACAAGTGGAGTAGAAGAGGAGTTATCCCAATACCAACTTCCGGCGAGGAAACGAAACAATTCCGGCGATCCAGCGATGCCACGACGACCTCAACCTCTTCCTCTCTCTTTCTCTTCTTAATAAAATCAAAAAGTAAGTCCCTTCTAATCCTCCCCTTTCTTCTCTAAAAGTTCCCTTTTTCAAAATATGTCGGTCATCCACGTACAATATGAGAAAGACAACCTTACTCTCTGCAACCTTCTTGTAAATACAAGATTCATCTACGTTTTGATGAAGTCAAACTCTTTGACTACAACATCAAAACAGATGTTCCAATTCCGCGATGCCTGCTTTAACCCGTAGATGGATTTAAGCAGCTTGCACACCTTTCCGCGGCTCCCACTGTCTACGAAGCCCTCAGGCTGAGTCTGTAGGGTTCCTAGGCACACTAATGAGGTCTCACATGGCATCAACCATGCCAATTTCAAATTTTACAAGTGCCGAGAAACCCTAATACGGATCGTTAACTAGATAATGAGGCGAAGCAAGCAAGTAAACGAATTTTACTTAAAAGGAAAGAAGCTACAACCTTTGTAGATCCGGTCCTCCACCTCCTAGGCTCCGTGATGACGTCCCTCCGCTGTCCATATCGAATCCCGGACTCTAGCATCGGCTTCATCGGAGAAATGGGCGGGCTAGGTCGTCAACTTCGATGCCGAAGATGATCTACGTCGAGGTAACACAAGATCAAGCTCCAACTTCACCAAGTCATGAAACTTGTGAAGAAAACACCCTATACTACTTGGCAAGAGGTAGAGGATGAAGAAATAGGAAGTGGGTTCACTTTAGAATTGGATTTCTCACTCTTTTTCTCAAGTTGCCATTGATGGAGGCAAGCTTTCTTCATTGTTGATGAAGAAGAAGAAGAAAGAATATGATAAGTATTTTTCAAATAGAAAATAAAATGAATACTTATCATATACCAACCATGGTTAAGTGTAGAGACTAAACTAGGGTTAGGTGAATGGTTAGGTTAAGGGAAGCTAACAAAATGGTCAAGCTTTCAACACTTCATGAAACTTCATGAAAGAAACAAAGAAAGCCACCATTTCTATTTATCTTTTCCAAAATAAATAAAATAAATAAATAAATGAATAAGTAACCAAAACCCTAACCATTCATATAACCATGGTTTAATCATACACACAAACTCAAGTTAGCATGTATCATCAAACATGATACAATCAAGTGCACACAAAAATATATCACATATACAATGTGCACATCAAGTGAGAAAATCCATTTAAAGTGAACAAATACTAGTTAATGCAAATCATTATATCAAATATATAATTATGCATTAAATCATTAAATCAATGCTTGATTTAACGATCCGGTCATATCGCATATAACCGACTAGTATCCAATGTATCGATTTATCGAATCAATCCTCGATTCGATAACTAGGTTATATCGCATACAACCATTCGATACATTCATCGTGAGAATAGAATACGGTATCGCATACACGCATTATTCTCGGTCCCGCACATATCTCATATGTGCTCCTATTTCGTTTCGCTTGAGCCAGGAAACCTCTGTGTAGGACTCTAAAGACTCATCAATACGCCGGCAGCAGATGATGATCATATCAAACACCCACAAGCCGCAAGCGGTCTGCTAAACGTAACGGCCACCCGGGTATTGAGCGATCAGAAGATCGACGAGCAAGCCCGCTCACACTCCTGTGAATCCAACCAGTAACACTTACCGTACAGTCCGGTCTGTTCGTCTGATATGTCGCATATCTCGCCTAAGGGTGGTAAACGTCAGACCCCAATAGCTCGATAAGTCGTGTCGATATGAGGTCTATAACAGTTCGAGAAACTACCGGTAACACTTACTAGTAAATCTCAGCAATCCTGGCCAGGGATTTCCGGTTATAGCCAATCGAACACAGCGCAACATCAACTCCCTATACCGGGAGAGACGAATCTCCTCCTATCGCTCATTGCCTCCATGTGATTCGGGACTGTACCCAAAAACCACCGTTTCGCATGCCCTCTTGGACGTGGTAAGGTGGAAATCAAAGCACAGTGGGAACCATACAAGACTCTATAACGATCTCGGGTCAACAGACTACTCTGTACCAGTGTCACCAGAGAACTGTCATCTGACATAAGGTATAATACCATCTGGGAGTTCTCGGCGAGTCCGTCCAGTGTACCCAGTATCCACTGAGCACCCGTATATCATTTCTGATGTCAAACACCAATGGATATGGGATCATCCATCGCCCATCTGTATGGGTCGAGAAGGTACACGCTAGTCTACTCTGGTATATCGATGCCCCGTCTCGATACACCCACGACTAGGGATTTTGAAGGATGTACTTATGGACTACCATGTCCCCACTAGTATGATCCGCATCATAGTCCAGGTAGTCAAGTACACATCCTAAGGGCTTTACCAACATGTGACAGAGAGACAAACAGTGTACACGTTAAGGTAAAGAGCAACCAGATAGCATACTATCATGTCGAGCAAGAAAATCCTCCCTATATATGTCCAAGCATCCACTACAATATACATCCTATGTATATTAATGGCCTCTAGGGCATACATATAACTAACAGAGTCATGTACACGCACTCCTCTAAATCACCATTTAGAAAGGCGGTCTTAACATCCATCTGCTAGATTTCGTAGTCATGGTATGCAGCAATGGCAAGTAGGATCCGGATGGACTTAAGCATAGCCACAGGAGAAAAGGTTTCATCATAATCCACATTTGGTCATTGACGAAAACCCTTTGCAACAAGTCTAGCTTTGAAAGTCTCAACTTTTCCATCTACACCAAGTTTCTTCTTAAAGATCCATTTGCTCCCAATGGGTTTTACCCCTTCAGGAGCAACTTCCAAAGTCCATACTTTGTTGGTGTACATGGATTCCATCTCAGATTGCATTGCATCCAGCCATTTCACAGAGTCACTACTTGTGATGGCCTGCTCGAAGCTAGTCGGGTCATCATCTTCCATGATGCAATCCTCACTCCCACCATCGATGAGAAAACCGTAGTATCTCTCAGGTGGATGAGGAACCCTACTAGATCGACAGAGCGGCTGGGGTTCGTCGGGAACTACTGAATCCTCTGGTTCTACCAAATCTTCTGTCGTAGTTCTACCACATTGCTACTAATTTCTTTCTCAAGAAATTCCTTTTCTAAAAAGGTGGCATGTTGAGCAACAAACACTTTTTGTTCCTCAGGGTGGTAGAAGATATGTCCTCGCGAATGCTTGGGATATCCAACAAACTTGCACAGAACTGATCTTTCCTCGAGCTTGTCCGGATTTTGCCTTTTAACATATGCCGGGAAACCCCATATCTTAACAAAATTAAGACACGGTCTCTTCCCCTCCCATATCTCATATGGAGTGGTAGGCACTGATTTGGTTAGAACTCTATTAAATAGGAATATGGTTTTCTCAAGCGCATACCCCCAAAAGGAAATAGGCAACTCAACAGAGCTCATCATAGAGCGTACCATATCTAATAGGGTGTGATTCCTCCGCTTCGATACACCGTTGTGCTGTGGTGTATATGGAGGATTAAACTAAGAGAGAATCCCATTCTCTTTTAGATAATCCCAGAACTCATTGCTCAAGTATTCTCCTTCTCGATCAGATCGAATGATCTTTATACTTTTACCTGTTTGGTTCTCTACTTCTTGCTTATATTCTCTGAATTTCTCAAAGCTTCAAACTTTTGTTTCAACAGGAACACATGTCCGTATCTTGAGAGATCGTCAGTGAATGTAATGAAGTACGAGGAACCATCCCTGGCATGTGTAGACATGCGACCGCATATATCACTATGTATCAGTCCCAAGAGTTCAGTAACTCTTTCTCCGTGTCCACTAAACGGAGTTTTGGTCATCTTGCCTTTGAGACATGACTGGCAAGAGTCATAAGATGAAAATTCGAACGGATTCAAATATCCATCTTTATGCAACTTAGCTAGTCGTGTCCATTGATATGACCTAGTCCACAATGCCACAAGAAGGATTCGTTCATTTCTGAACTCTTTCTCTTGTGTGTGTTTTGTACATTAAGGACTGTAGTTTGGTTTAAAACGTATATGCCATTATTTAACGAGCCTGATCCATTCAACTTTTGATTCAGGAAGATATTCATAACATTATCCTGTACTACCAAATTATATCTTTCTTTACTCAATAAAGAAACTGATATAAGATTGCATATCAGGGTCGGAATGTAATAGCATTCGTTTAGAATCAATGTATTACCATTTGGCAACACAAGGTGATATTCGCCAACTGCTTTGGCTGCAACATTTGCACCATTCTCTACTCTTACGGAATGATCACCCTCTCCCAGTTCTCTACCTTTCCGCAGCCCGTGTAACATATTACATATGTGGGATCCCAATCCGGTATCTAATACCCAGGACGTAGAGTGAACTGAGAAACAGTTCTCGATAACTAACACACCCGAAGAATATGCATCAACATGCTTATTCTTCATTTGGGCGGCGTGAGAATCTGGATATTCCCCTAATTCCTGCTCTGCCTTATAACGTTTATAAGAAAGAACGGGACCAACATTCCCTTGCTCAGTATAATAAGCGGGTTCGGTCAATACATCCATATTATTATCTTGATTAAGGCCTGACATGGTCGCTACCTGGAGAGAGAGAGAAGAAAAAACTTTAGCGTATGTTCTTGCAAGATTAGATTGGTTATTATCTTATCTAATCATTATAGCTCCCACTGTTTTCATCAAATCTTCCTTCAAACCCTAAAAGGTAAGACTAGACGGGATTAATTACACTTTACAAGTTCGCAAATCTTTCGGCCAGGCCAGTGTTGGTACTTTAAGGGAGGTTCCCAGTGCTTTCGCACGGACCTAATTAAAATAAACTTCGTTTTCCCAGAGGCATAACCCCGTTAACACCTTTCTAGACACCTACTTGATCGGCTAATTGTCATGTGTAAAACACTCCCAAGAGTAACTCTTACTTGCAGTGGGTATCGGGATCCAACTATCTCATAGAAGGTATGCAATCTCATTGCAAATTTCAACACTTGAAATTCCTGACAATGCTTTTGCCCCTAGCATCCTATGACCTTGATGGAGGTCAACAAACCATAGGCTACTAGTCAAGTTAAACCCGTCATTTCTTGATTGAATTAAACCCATCCGCATGACCCTTGACGGAGGTCAACAAGGTCGTACGACTACCCTAAAACAATCTCATCGCATGCAACAGATAAGTACTAGTCAGCTACCACATACTACGCCTTTACGGATGTTAATAAACGTAGCACGAATACTAAGTAGAACTCATCCGAAATGACAGAGGGCTACGACAGGTTTCTCTGAAAACCTTTTGTCTTAATGAACTTGATATCGTTGTAGAAACAAGTAATTTTGAAAAATGAGTGTTTTTTAGGCTTTTACTAGTTTTGCTAAAGAGGTCACTCCCGATGAAGGGATCTCGGCCTTTCCTTATCGAATAAGGTGCAGAATATTTCACAAATACCACTATGCAAAGCAAGAACTATAGAAGCAATCAAAAACATAACCGAGTGAGTTGTAGCATCTGCTAGTATCGCTAAAGAGGTCACTACCGGTGAAGGGATCTCAGCTCTTTCCTTATCGAATAAGGTGCTTGATATTCTATAAGGAATACTGCTATGCAAAGCAAAAACTAGAGCTACCCTTTTTGAAAATTTGATTCTACAACATATTTTAGGTTTCTTTTTCTTTCATTAATCTCATTAATGAATCCCATCATTTATGCTTCCTAAGCATCACCGAAGAAACGAAAGCAGTAATATTTATATATCATATATATATAGTAATAAAGCATTCGTCTCAGGCATATAAAATGATCACATCACAGTATATAAGCAGCAGAAGAAACATATGAAATAATGGATATATTAGGAGGTCCGGGTTTTATTGAGAGCCTATATAAAACACGGATTCCACGGTCGCGATGAATAGCCAAACCCATATCCCTAGACCCCTATGAGAGCGGCAAGCAACCCCACCAATTCTAGAGTTAGGAGACCCGGTCTCGACTCCTCGAGATGGCCTCCCACTGGACCCTAGAACCCGATTACTTGTGCTCCCCACCTTGGGTCTATCCTAATGCGGAAAAGTAAATAATATACAATGGTGACATCATCCGCAAGCCGGAAGTGCCCCAATAAAAGAATATTACATACAATGAATTTTACATCAATGAAAATAAAAAAAAACCATTTCACATAAAACCCCCGGCTATTTAAATCTCGACGATCCAATATAACATATCATAGCAACACATAACATCACATGTCATCAACGTAAGCAAGTATGCATACCCCGATTGTCGTTGATGTATAGCAACGAAAACGGCGATATACCACATATTACACTTACAGTCGCAGAAAAGAAAGTGAAAAACTACAACATTTGGAATCCACAACTACTTTAGATATCGTAAACCTGAAATATCACATACTTCGAATTTCATGCCTAACTATATGAATTCCACAAATTGTATCACATTCCAGATAAATAGATAATGTTAAACATTCCGATCGAATAATCAAACACCCAAGATTTCCCAAATAGCTCAACACTTGAGCGGAGTTCAAAAAATCCCAGAATATCTTACAGCCTCTATGAACCAGCCGTAGAAGGGTCAAACCAACGCCTCACATGTGGCAACGCTAAACTACCACAAACCATATGGTTTAGTGGTGGTTTTGATGGTCACATAATCGAGTTAAGGTTTCGTTCTTCTAGAGGGTCCACAGATTCGCATGCATGATTTTCTGAAAGTTTTAAACTCAGGAAAAATCCAACACTTGAAAATTTTTCCGACAGGGGAAAAAATGAGTTATTGATATCCGTTCGAACCTTTTAACATGTTCTAAATAACCAAAAAAGATAAACGATGTTAAACTTTCCGATCGAATCAACGAATTCCAATAATCTCCAGAAAACTCAACACTTGAGTAACATTAAAAACTCCCGGAAGCGTGATGTAATACCTATGGATCAACCCTCGAAGTAGCTATCCATAAATCACAAGTACGGCCGCGAAACCGCCGCCAAAAGCATGGTATGGCCGCGGTTCCGCGGCGACTTTAGTGAGTTAGGGAGTCGTACTTCTCAGTTATCCATAAAATTACCTGCTTGATTTTTTGAGAATTTTTAATATTTAAAAACCAAGTTTTAAAAAAATTTCCAGAGAGGGGGTCCAAAAATATGTTTCGGGGTTCGATCAGACTATTAACTTCGCCTACACGTCATCTAATGCACTAGCTAGGCTCTGATACCACTGTTGGGTTACTAGGCACTATGACAAGGTTTCACAAGGCATCAAACATGCCGTATTTAAAAATTTCATATGCCAAACAACCTAAGCAAGAATCTTTGCTAGAGAATTAGGGTTAACATGAACAAGTAAACATCTTTACTTCCAAAAGATAGGGATTACAACCTTTGTAGTCCGTTCCTTCACTTCATAAGCTCTGAGTTGAGGTCCCTTCGCTGCGATCATCAAGTTCACATATTCTTGAGAGGCTCCATGAAGTGAATGATGCATGCTTGCTAGTAATCTTCACAATCAAAGATGATCTAATTTGAGGAATCTCAAACTCTAGCTCTCACTTTACTAATGATGTATTAGTGAAGTGAACACCCTAATCTAAGTGGCTAGAATAGATGAGGATGATGAAGTATGAATTTTGCTCTTTTTTGTTTTCTATTTATCACTTTTATTCATCACTTAGAAAAATCTAGCAAGCTTTTGTGAAGAGCAAGAAGAAGATGAAGTTGTGATGAATGAATTAATTATTGAGATTAGAAATGCATCCAAGGGTTAACACTAGTAAAATAGGGGGTTGCCCCTATGGATGGCAATATCCGTAAGGGCATATTTAACTTGGCCCTACGGATTAATCCGTAGGGCTAAAAGGTTGCCCCTACGGGCACTGACGTCCAAGAATAAAAATATTAATTCTTAATTTGGTGTTTGCCCCTACGGAGCCGCAAACAAAAGACCTACGGGTATGTCCGTAGGGGCAAGTAAATATCGTTTTAAAATAAAGCCAGATCGATTGCCTACGCTCACTTTCTCTCTCTCCCTCAAACGCGCGAGAAAAAACCCCAAATCGCCTAGCCGTCGTTGCCACCGTCGCCACCGTCGTCGCCACCGCCGATTTCGTCGCCACCGTCGTCGCCACCGCCGGTTTCGTCGCCACCGTCGTCGCCACCGCCGGTTTCGTCGACAAATCTCCACCGTCGTCGCTCCGGCCCACCAGCAGCCGTTCAGGTATAAATCTCGAGGTAAATTAAAGCATTTTTGGATTATTCATGGCTGGGTCTGGGTTGCGCGCACGAGAGTTGGGTTTGGGCAGGGGTTACGCGCGCGAGAGTTGGGTTTGGGCAGGGGTCACGGTGGCGGTCGGGGTCGGGGTCGGGGTAGGGTTAGGGTTGGGGTTCGGCTGCTGCTGGGGTGGGGCTGGGGTTAGGGTTACTGTGGGGCTGGGGTTAGGGTTACGGTGGGCTGGGGTTTGGGTTACTGTGGGGCTGGGGTTAGGGTTACTGTTGGGTTGGGGTTAGGGTTACGGCACCTGTTCTTCATTTTGTGCTCTATTTGCATGAGATATGGTCCCTTGTGAAGTGCAAGTAAAACGCTTAATTCATTCGAGATATTAATTGAATATCTTTTGTAAGATTTCTATCTAAGATTTTATGGTAATTCGTATCGCGTCCATTTGCCTATATCTTGTGAATCCAATCCACACATTAGTATATACTATGATGGTCCCTTTTCTATCGGAAAATACATAAAGTTAAAAAAGAAGAAAAACGGGAAAAAAATAATAATGATAACTGATATGTCAATAAATATTTAAGACATAGGTCAGCCCGCAGAAAGAATCTCCAAATTGGATTGGAGGTAGCTACTAATTCGACCCTCTAGCCCTAAGGAGGTCACCAAGATGGTTTTTTCCCAAAGGCCGTAAAGATAGTTACTTTTATTTATTGTCTTATGAATTTTGGTAAGCTAATAGCGGTAGAGGAAACAATCTTTGCACCTGCCATTCAGTACTACTAACCGTCCAAGACATACGGCCAAAGTTCTCCCAGCTCAGCTGCTAACAAACAAAATGTTAAAGAGCATGCCATTTCTTTTCCAAGAACTAGAGATGTAAACGGACCGAATTATCTGTTTTGGTCCATCTCACCCGACTTGGCATCCTATGGTCTTCCAACAAGGTCGGATGGTCTGATCCTGGAATCGTTAGCAATCGACGGATATGGTGTTACCATATCCGCATCCGGCAATCCTATATGGTGTATAATATCTAGTAGCAGATACTAGGCATATAGACTAAAGAATAGTTGTAAATGAACCGCTAGCAAGAAAATCCTATAATTATACACATCGCTTGACGCATGAAGCCTGAAGCTCTTTCTTTTGGGGGATAAAACTAGTTATATTCCTGCATTGCCTAGAAATAGCAGTGAGTTGGTTAAAACCTTTCAAACACAACCCCCCACCCCCAAAAAAAAAAGAAAGAAAGAAAGGGCAAGGAAAAAAAAGAATAGCAACAAGCAATACAGGCTAGCAACCATAAATAACTGCTGAGATTATGTCTACCTTGGCAATTTGAACAATGACGGTCTTGTCTGGATTGTTAAGATCCACTTTATGGGGGTGAGGAACACATTTTGCAACTGTATTTATGATTTTCATTCTGTCAAGTGTTGAAATAAAAATCAACACTTGAAAATCAATCCAAGATGCTCAATAACTTGCTTCAAAACCATAATCTAATCTTGATGATGCTCAATATTAGCGATTTCCATGATCACGACACGTGGCAGATGACGTGTCTCATAACGCTTTATGATATCAGTATCCTATATTTATAGTTTTAATTGTTGATTGTTATAGATGTATACCATTGCAATAATAGTTTTTGGTTGATGAATACTATTGCAATGTAGTATGATCAGTTCTATCAATCTTGATCTCAATGATTTAAAATCATGTTACACATACAACACGAATGCACAACAAACGCATAATTAGAGAGCGACTCGAGATATTCAGGTTAAAACCAATATATGATACTCGATGATAATATGAAACCTTCATATTCCCATCGATACCTATATATGAAACTAAAAGCGCCACTTAGTCCCCGTCTATCGGTTAACATACGTGCGATGCTCGTCGTGACCTAGAACTATACGAAGGTTGTTAAATATCGGACAGTATAGCTCGATACTAACAACCGTCGTATAGTCTACGTGACGAGAAAATTCAATCGTATGGTAACCCATAGATTTGTCCCGTGTGGACAAGTTAAGAATGTATAAAGCAAACGCCTTCATTCACTTGTGTTTTCATCCGTTTCGAGATATTTCGTCGGTACCTTTCCGCTGGTTCTCCGTGTACAAAGATAGATTAGATGTTCATTTCAACGTTGTTTCACAGCTTTGAAATGATTATCTATTCTATTACAGTGTACTCGGAGAACAGCGGGGAGGTGCTGCCGAAATTTACTCGAAACGGTTGAAAGCACAAGTGATGGGCGTTCGCTCTATACATTCTTAATGGGATAGAAGCCTACCCCCGACAGCCGGAACACATACATACAAACGCATAATCAGAGAGCGACTCGAGATGTTCGGGTTAAAACCAATATATGATAATATGAAACCTTCATATTCCCATCGATACCCGTATATGAAACTAAAAGCGCCACTTAGTCCCCGTCTATCGGTTAACATACGTGCGATGCTCGTCGTGACCTAGAACTATACGAAGGTTGTTAAATATCGGACAGTATAGCTCGATACTAACAACCGTCGTATAGTCTACGCGACGAGAAAATTCAATCGTATGGTAACCCATAGATTTGTCCCGTGTGGACAATTTAAGAATGTATAAAGCAAACGCCTTCATTCACTTGTGTTTTCATCCGTTTCGAGATATTTCGTCGGTACCTTTCCGCTGGTTCTCCATGTACAAAGATAGATTAGATGTTCATTTCAACGTTGTTTCACAGCTTTGAAATGATTATCTATTCTATTACAGTGTACTCGGAGAACAGCGGGGAGGTGCTGCCGAAATTTACTCGAAACGGTTGAAAGCACAAGTGATGGGCGTTCGCTCTATACATTCTTAATGGGATAGAAGCCTACCCCCGACAGCCGGAACACATACATACAAACGCATAATCAGAGAGCGACTCGAGATGTTCGGGTTAAAACCAATATATGATAATATGAAACCTTCATATTCCCATCGATACCCGTATATGAAACTAAAAGCGCCACTTAGTCCCCGTCTATCGGTTAACATGCGTGCGATGCTCGTCGTGACCTAGAACTATACGAAGGTTGTTAAATATCGGACAGTATAGCTCGATACTAACAACCGTCGTATAGTCTACGCGACGAGAAAATTCAATCGTATGGTAACCCATAGATTTGTCCCGTGTGGACAAGTTAAGAATGTATAAAGCAAACGCCTTCATTCACTTGTGTTTTCATCCGTTTCGAGATATTTCGTCGGTACCTTTCCGCTGGTTCTCCGTGTACAAAGATAGATTAGATGTTCATTTCAACGTTGTTTCACAGCTTTGAAATGATTATCTATTTTATTACAGTGTACTCGGAGAACAGCGGGGAGGTGCTGCCGAAATTTACTCGAAACGGTTGAAAGCACAAGTGATGGGCGTTCGCTCTATACATTCTTAATGGGATAGAAGCCTACCCCCGACAGCTGGAACACATACATACAAACGCATAATCAGAGAGCGACTTGAGATGTTCGGGTTAAAACCAATATATGATAATATGAAACCTTCATATTCCCATCGATACCCATATATGAAACTAAAAGCGCCACTTAGTCCCCGTCTATCGGTCAACATAACGTGCGATAATTTATTCTTTTCAACGACAAATGCACACACAAAGCATATACATGAATTTTCTCCTTTGTCAGTAACTATCCCGTTCTTATATTTCTCAATATAGTCAGCATAACCTACAATTTATATGTTATTCAGTCTAACATGGCCCATGAGTACGTCAGAGTTAAGGACTGGATGTATGTGGATTGGAAACAACGTATGCAACCTAAGTTTGTCGCAGGAGTTGCTGCTTTCCTTGAATTTGCACGAGCACATAATAAGATCATAATAGAGAAGATTCTCTGTCCGTACGATAGATGTGGCAATAAGTACTGGCAGAAGGTAGAATTGGCAGAGCTTCATATTGTAAAACATGGGTTTACTAGACTTTATTCAATTTGGAAATATCACGGGGAAGGAGAAGAATGCAGTACTGCGGTAGAAGAAGGAGAACACGATAATGAGGCAGGAGAAGAAGAAGAATTCGGTAATACGGCAGGATACGGAAATTTATTTCCATCAGAAGAAATGGAGGATATGGTAGAGGCTGCCCTAGGTGAATCTATTCGTACCGAAGATGACATTCCTTCCGGTCAAGGACCGCGTGCGGATAAATATGAAAATTTCATGAATGATGCTAGGAAACCAATTTATGAGAATGCGAAGTATTCCACCCTCTCATGGTTCGTCCAACTTTTCCAAATTAAGTGCCTAAATGGATGGAGCAACAAGTCATTCACAATGCTTCTTTCGTTCTTGAAAGATTTTATGCCTCCGGGAAATAATGTGCCCGAAAGCTGGTACGAAGCCCAGAAAATGATGTCTGATTTGGGTCTAAAGTGCGAGAAGATTCAAGCATGTCCTAAAAATTGCGTGTTGTACCGGAAAGAGAATTCAGATTTGAAAGAGTGTCCAACATGCGGAGAGGCCAGGTATAAGCCGAAAGATTCTGATAAGAAGCCTGATATACCTGTGAAGATAGCACGATATTTTCCCATAACACAGAGGCTACAGAGGCTATTCAGGTGCAAGAAAACAGCCGAGGCAATGATTTGGCATCACCGTGCTCCTCCAAGCGAAAATGGAAAAATGAGCCATCCAAGAGATTCACCGGCATGGAAGGATTTCGATAGGAGGCATGCAATATTCAGTAGCGATCCTCGCAATGTCCGGCTTGGACTGGCTGCCGATGGCTTCTGCCCATTCAACTATATGGCTGGAAGTCACAGTACATGGCCCGTTGTAATGATAATTTATAATCTGTCGCCTTGGTTGGCTATGGACCAATCATACTTTATGATGCCTCTTCTTATCGACGGACCAAACTCACCGGGGAACAATATCGACATCTATCTCCGACCTCTGATTGAGGAGCTGAAAACTTTGTTCATTGATGGTGCAGAGACATATGATTCAAACACAAATACAACCTTCATACTGCGTGCGGCTTTAATGTGGACAATTAATGACTTTCCTGCGTATGGAATGCTTTCAGGTTGGTCCGTACATGGTCACAAAGCATGTCCTCATTGCCATGAACACACAACATCAAAATTTTTGAATTTTAGCAGGAAGGTTTGTTATTGCGGCCATCGACGTTTTCTGCCTCCAGACCACCCCTATAGGTTAGACACGGTTCACTTTGATGGTCATCAGGGGCTTCTTGGGCCTCCATCCCCATTGTCCGGAGAGGACGTGACTGCTAAATGGGATGGTTACAATAATGTGACCTTCGGGATGGATCCGACGAGACAGGTCAAACCACAATATTGGAACAAGTTAAGCATTTTCTTCGAGCTTCCGTACTGGTCTACAAATTCAGTGCGTCATTGTCTGGACGTCATGCATATAGAGAAGGGAGTATCAGAGCACATACTTAACTTGCTTCTGTGTAAAGACGGGAAATCGAAAGACAACATGAATGCCCGGATGGATCTACAAGAGTGGGGAATAAGAAGTGAACTGCACCCTAAACCGGTAGCGGGTAAACCGGGAAAGTTTGTACTTCCCAATGCCGCTTATCATATGTCACAACCGGAGAAGAAAAGATTCCTGCAGGTGTTGCATGATTTGAAAGTCCCCACAGGTTTCTCAGGATCATTCAGCAAGAAAATAAAAATTGTGAAGGGCAAGATCGATGGGCTGAAAAGTCATGACCACCATGTTATCGTGGAACTAGGGGGGAGGCAGCATTCCCCCTATTTTTTACCCTTGACTATCGCTATACCGGTCCTCATGCCGAGAGGTTCGGCCGGTATTTGGGAGACGAGAGCCGGATCGTGAAGAACTATCCACTTCACGTTGAGTGGGGCGAGCAGCACCAGCGCTCATTCGCCCTCTTCTTTGATCAGGCTCGGGTATGTATTAATATATATTTTCATTTGATCTATCCAATATATTTATTATTAACACTTGCAATCTAATAACAATGTTTTTTTTTGTATTTTCAGTTGGATTACGATTTTCAGCCTGTAGCCGACCCTGATCACTCGGGGAGGGTGCTCGACCTTCATGCTCTGTACAATGGCCTGATGAAGAACATGCAGGCCAAGGTCCGATACAACAGGAATGAGCTGAAGGCCGACTGCTACTCCCTGTGGATAGCGACCCCCGAGGCAGAGAGAGTGGCCCTCCTATCTACTCCGGCGTTTGCGAGAGTCGACGTAGAGACATGGCCTCTATTGTGCGCTTATTTCGACTCCGAACGCAAACAAGTATGTATTTTAAATTTAATTCATTATTTATGATATAATTTATTTCTTTGTGTTTCTTAATTAGAAAACTAAATGTTAATGCGTTGTGCAGAAACAGGCCGCTCAGAATACGGAGAACAGGAAGTCGGCGAAGAGGGGTCGCCCCACTTACACAGGTGGCTCGAGGAACATTACTCGAGCCATGGAGTTATCGGTAAATTAAGAGTTATTCTCTAATATTCTGCAATATTAAGAGTTATTCTCTAATATTTCTAATATTAAGAGTTACTTTCTAATATTGCAGACATCTCGGACCGTGGCGTCAGGTGGTACACCGAGCGTGCTGTCCACATATCTTGCCGTCCACGGCACCACGACAGATCCCGCCACGGGCGAGCTTCGATGTCCCGACGTCGCTACCCAGGAGTACTGCGTAAGTGTTAATATTTTTTCTACCCAAATTTGAAATTTTAGTTTTGGAAGGTTCAAGTTTAAATTTTATACTTATACTTTACTGCTTAATGTGGGTGTAGGAGCGGGTGGTTGAGCAGGCCCAGGCCTCGGGGATCGATTTTACCGGACAGAACGATCCGAGGCTGCTGACCCCAGTTCTGGACGCCGCACACGGAGGGCACCACGGAGGTTGGGAGAGAGGCCGGGGATTGGGCCCTAGCAGGGCCCATATGAGGTTGGACTCCAACCCGGCGGTTACTTCCTCCGTCTCCAGTGACCGGCATGTCCATCAGGAACTGGATAGCTTGAGGGCCACCGTTCAGGAGTTGAAGGAGATGCTGGTATGTATACTACTTTATAGTAAAATATCATTTCATATTATATACATATCAACATATCCATAATTAGTACGTAGCTTGAGCTTATTTGGTTTTAGACTTAAGTTTGATTAATCATACATACATATGTAATTAAAATAAACAACGCTTTTCCAAACTAGATATCCAAACAGGGTTTCGAAATAACTTAATAATGAAACGAATTCGAATAATACACAGTTCTTACACGCTTCTTACACACGTTATGTCCAGACGCGACAGGGTAGATCGGCCGAGCCTCCACATGCATCTCCTTCGGCTGCGGCTCCGCAAGCTACTACATCGGCTGCGGTTCCGCAGACAGCTCCTGTAGCTCCACCGCCCACTCAGACTCCTGCAGCCGCGGCTCCGCAAGCGACTACCTCGACGGCGGCTGCGCAGACCACATCGCCAGCTCCACATGCCGCTCAGACTCCCTTATATGTAGCATTGGAGAGTGTATTTACCGAGGAGCAGGCGCGCGTTATTCGAACGTTATTCGGAGGTGGAGCTGGACCGAACTAGGGTAGCTTTTTGGTTCTTATTTTTTGAAACATGTATTTATTTATATCACATTGTACTACATTTTGAAACGATATTGATATTGGTTTGTATTTATATCATATTCAGTTTTTGGGTTTCTTTTGTATATTATATATATGCGTGAGATGTGATTATGAATACTGCAATATATGATTTGATTGATGTATATAGTATTGTGCACAGGGCGGGAAAAAATCTAGCAGCCCATTTTTTTAAAAAAAACACAGACAATATGTACCTACGGATTACGCCGTAGGTACACATGTTGCCCCTACGGAGTTATCCGTAGGGGCAAACTATCAGGAAACCTGATATTTTCCCACCTGATATCAGTGCAGGGTGTTGTGGGTGCCCCTACGGATATGTCCGTAGGGGCCACTGTTTATCCCCTACGAATTTATCCGTAGGGGCAAAATATCAGGTTTCCTGATATTTTTCCCCCCCATCTCAGTGCAGTGTGTTGGGAGTGGCCCCTACGGATTGAACCGTAGGGGCTACTTTATATCCCCTACGGAGGTATCCGTAGGGGTATAAAAAGGACCTACGGATATATCCGTAGGTATATACAATATATTCAAAAAAAAAATTACATATATGATTTTATTACCCCTACGGGGTACTCCGTAGGGGCTATAGCACCTACTGATATATCCGTAGGGGCATAAATTTGTCCGTAGGGGCAAGTTCAGGGCCTCAACTTGCACATGCGGCCTTTGCACCTACGGGGTCTTTTTTCGCCCCTACGTATATATCCGTAGGGGCAGTGGGTTGCCCCTACGGATAAATCCGTAGGGGCAACCCTTATTTGTAGTAGTATAAGCATGTCATGCTTAACCCTTATAGAGAAAAAACCATAGGTTAGGATTAGGGTAAGGTTAACAAATATCTTGATAAATATCTAAAGAGGGTGGACTAAGTCAAAGTGTCATGAAGCTTCCTCAAAACTCATCCATAACTTAATCCATCATTAAGAATTAACCAAAATAATTAACCTAATCCCATCCCTAATCATGGTTTAACTCATAAACATTAGTTGCATTTGTAACCCTAACATGTTACAATATTATATATTACATATATAATATATAATGTAACAAAAGAAAATAATACAATTAACATATATCACATATATATCAATGTATCATCAAGTGAGAAAAAGAATCATTTAAGTGAGCTTATATTAGTTAATGTAATGTAATATATCACACATATTTATTTTTACATTAAATTATTAAATCAACACTTGATTTAATAACCCAGCTATAATACATATAACCGACTAATATAATATGTACATGTTATAGAATCAACCCTTGATCCGATAACCCGGCTATATCACATATACCCGGCCGATATCACATATCACGAGAATAGAATACGGTATCTCATATCGTATTAATCTCGGTACCGCACATATAACATATGTGCTCCTACTCCGTTTTGCCTGAGCCAGGAAACCTCTGTGTAGGACTCTATAGAATCGTCAATACGCCGGCAGTAGGTGATGATCATATCAACCACCCACAAGCTGCAAGCGGTCAGCTAAACGTAACAGCTACCCAGGTATTGAGTGATCAGAAGATCGACAAGCAAGCCTGCACACACTCCTGTGAATCCAATCAGTAACACTTCCGTACAGTCCGGTCTTTTCGTCTGATATGTCGCATATCTAGTCTAGGGGTGGTAAACGTCAGACCCCAGTAACCGATAAATCATGTCGATGTGAGGCTCATAACAGGTCGAGAAACTACTGACAACTCTTACCAGTAAATCTCCATATCATCCCTGGGCAGGAACTTCCAGTTATAGCCAATCGAACACAGCGCAACATCAACTCCCAATACCGGGAGAGACGAAACCCCTCCTATCGCTCATTGCCTCCATGTGATTCGGGACTGTACCCGAAAGCCACCATTTTGCACGTTCTCTTGAATGTGGTAATGTGGAAATCAAAGCACAATGGGAATCACATAAGACTCTATGAAGATCTCGGGTCTACAGACTAACCTGTACCAGTGTCACCGGAGAACTGCTATCTGATGATTGGTATAATACCATCTAGAAGTTCTTGGTGAGTCCGTTCAGTGTACCCAGTCTCCACTGAGCACCCGTACACCATCTTTGATGTCAAACACCAATGGATATGGGATCATCCATCGCCCATCATATGGGTCAAGATGCGTATACGCTAGTCTACTCTGGAGTATCGATGCCCTGTCTCGATACACCCTCGACTAGGATGTACTCTTGGACTACCCTGGCCCTACTAGTATGATCTACATCATAGTCCCAGCAGTCAAATACATATCCTAAGGGCTTTATCAACATGTGAGAGCAAGACAGTAAACCAATACAAGTTAACATGTTAAGACAAAGTGAAACCAGATAGCATACTATCATATCGAACAAGAAAGTCCTCTCTATATATATCTAAGCATCCACTATAAAATACATCATATGTACAACAATGGCCTCTAGGGCATATATATAACTAACAATCTCCCACTTGCACTAATGCCAGCTGTTGTAGTATCTCATACCCAACATCCCGAATAGTCTCTCAAAATGTATCTGGGGTATGGCCTTCGTGAGTGGATCCGCAGTGTTGTCCTTCGTGTCAACTCTCCTGACCTCGATCTCGGGGCGATCAACTATCTCCCGGATCAGGTGATACCGCCTCAGAATATGCCTGGATCTCTGAAAGGACCTGGGTTCCTTGGCCAAAGACACAGCTCCATTGTTATCACAATACACATGTATTGGATACACAATGGATGGAACCACACCAAGTTCAGTAATGAACTTCTTGATCCAGACAGCCTCTTTGCCAGCATCGTTGGCAGCGATGTATTCAACCTCCATCGTCGAGTCTGCCACGGTTTCGTGCTTGAACTCTTCCAACAAACCGCCCCTCTATTTAGGGTAAAGACAAAGCCCGAGTATGACTTAGAGTCGTCCTTATCACTTTGAAAGCTCGAATCGGTAAAGGACTCCACCTGGAGTTCTCCATTACCATACACTAAGAACATCTCCTTAGTCCTTCTCAAATAATTGAGAATGTTCTTCACCGCTGTCTAGTGACTCTCTCCTGCGTGATACCTACTCACTACTGTAAGTCTACGGTAGCGCCCCGACCGTCAATCTGACGCCAAATGCGGAACAAAAACTTTTATAACTGGCGCTGTCGCATACTATAACCCGGATCTGCCATTAACGCTAAACTAACAAACTGTAAAGACGGTAGAAAGGTTATACCGAACGATCCGAGTCCTTCGTTCTTTAACCATCATCCCACGCTCCGTTGCGGCTGTTCCGATCTCGTCGATCTCCAATCTCCTCGTCCAGGTGGCACCACATCATCGGATCTTTAAACGGGCTCCCGCCTTTGACCCGAGGCAACTCGGTCATCAAGTTTGCTAAAAGAGATGACCAAGATTGATGTAGAGAATGAGTAGAAAACTTTGTCTCGCTTCGTCCAAAGCCATGGACGAACGGTTAATGAAGTTTCCATTTGAATCGGGTGATGGAATGAAATGAGCTATGAAATTTCCATACACCAAAAACTATCATCTTTTTAAAACAACAACCATAATCCTCCATTAAGAATGGGCCGGCCACTATAAGGAGATAGGGGGGTGAGTGTAGGAAGCAAGGGAGGTGACCACAAAGGAAAGCTTCTCACAAAAGATCTTAGCAAGAACAAGAATCATTAAAGCAAAAGAATGACTCACAAAAGACACCTTGCATAACATTAAATGAACATTTAAAGCAACCATGAGTCACTAATCCTAGTCACCTTCTAGAACCTTCTAGAATCACGACTCACCTCATGACTCACCCAAGTGACGAAAAGATAAATCCGCATTTAACCGAATGTTAAATACGGGTGATAGAAGACTGGAAACTGGCAACTTCCAAAAGTGATCCCGAAACGAATTTCAGAATAACCCCATAACTGTATAAACATACCCGCATTTGTATTACGACCGAATACAAATACAACTGAGACAAAGATATTATATCTACAAAGTATAATACATGGATCCGGCTTAAACCAAAGCCCACCAGTATTATCTGCCCGAAATATGACACGTGCGTAAACGCACGTGCATTTTCCGAACCCTGCCATAAAACCATACGGCCTCTACAACGTTTCGCCCGAACTTGGGAAACAATCTGTGGGGGACTCTAATGAATTGTCAGTACCCTGGCAGTGGGTTTAACCACAAGCACGTCAGCAGCACTAGCAGTGCGTAACGGCTGCCCATGTACTGACCTCAAGGGTAGCCGATGAGCGAATTCATCCTAAAATCCTACTGAGCCTAACAGTGACAATATATATACAGTCCGGTCCGTTCGTCTAAGAGTATCGCATATCCAGCCTAGGGGGCTAGTAACGTCAGACCCCCAATAGCGGTATAAGTCGTGTCGGAGACAAGCCCTGAACACCGTGAGAAACTACCGGAGTACCTACCAGTAATTCTCACCTGCCTTGGCCAAGGACTTGGTGTAATGGCTTTCCTAGACACTGCGCGATCTCCACCCCCAATACCGGGAGAGACGAATCCCCTGCCGATCCGCTCACGTGCCTCCATGTGGCTCGGGACTGTACCCAAAAACTACCTGTTTACATGACTCCTTTGAACCGTGGTAGGGTAAAAATCAAAGCACAGTGGGAACTCACACGAGACAAATGACGACCCCAGGTCGATGAACTAACCTGTACACATGTCACCAGGGAACTGCTATCTGACGATATGTATAATACTAACTAGCAGCTTCCCGGCGAGTCCTGTCCGGTGTACTCATAACCCAATGAGCACCTGTATACATCTTAGGTGATCCAACTGACACCAGTGGCTTGTGAGACCGGCCACCGCCCCTCGTCGGGGTCTCGACTGTATACACTAGTCTACTCCGGAGTATCGATGCCCTGTCTCGAAAACTCCCACGACTAGGGACCACTATAAAGGATGTGCTTATGGACTACCCAACTCTCACGTATATGATCGCCCTCATACTGTTGGTAGTCAAGCAAGATCCTAAGGGCTCTATCAACGTGTAACATGTAATCAGTCACCTGAACATGTACACAACTGATAAAGGCAAACCAGATAGCATACTATCATCTCGAGTAAGACTGTCCTACCGGTATAGGTCCTCCTCAATCATTGCAATCACGTACCTGCGATCCAATAATTGACTTTGAGGGCACTATATCCAACAATCTTCCACTTGCACTTAAGGCTAATTATTGCGATGTCGCATACTCACAGCCCGTGTGTAAAACTATTGTGTTCGAGAAATAGCCTCAGTGAGTGGATCCGCCCTGATGTTTCTTTCTATGTCTCTCTTAATCTCAAGTTCGCGGAGAAAACCATCTCCCGGATTGAGTAATACCTGTCTTAGAATATATCTGGATATCTGATGGGACCTAGTTCATAAATGAACTTCAAATCCAAACTTTTTATACTGTATCGATAACTGAACTTAATCAGTATCCTGCACCATGCCTCCCACAGTATCCTCTTGGACCACCTGTCCATAATACTGTCCCTCGTCAGAGGGAAAACTATAACTCTGACAATCACTCTGTCATCCATGTCACCTTTGAAGCCTGGAATGATAACCGTCTCCGAAGGAGGCTGCCGTCATCAAATCCGTAGAACATGCACTTATGTTCTAAAACTGCTTCCTTATGTTTCTCCAGGATTGGATTAATATAAACTTATTGCATCTAGTGCAAAAACAACATCTGGTGTGGTACTTGACATCTCATGATCGACTCAATTGCCTAAGCAAGTGATTTGCCAATCATGCACATCCCTCTCCCCTTTAGTCTGTAAGACACCTTTAGAGAGGGTGACTCCATCACCTGCAGGTACACCACCATGCCAGGAGTCATCTATTCTAAAAAACTATTAGAATACTGTCAAAGTACCCACATTGGAAAACTACCCAAATCCAGATCTAAAACCATAGATCTAGAAACCTGAATGTCTGATATTATATCCATATCCTGTCTGGAGAAACAACTGTGTGACGACCACAGTACAACCGATCGTAGTATAGGAATTTTACTTCCTACTCTGTGTATGTCATCCAAACACCAGGACATCACACCCTACTACCTTCTTAACAGATCCATCCCCTATTCTGATAAGGTCAAAGCCATGACTGTCATATCAAAATTAGATGATCTATCTCCGCTATAACTGCTCAAGTCTATAAATAGACATAAGCTACTTGCCCACTATGCTTCCGTTGCTCCCACTGACCACAACAACCCTCTGGCAGAATAATATATATGTGCACTTCTAAAGCTAGTTTAGAATGACGCTATACTTAACCTCCTGCCGGGTCTCATAGTCTGGAACAACAGTAGTGTCAAGTCTGGGTAAGCAAAAACCTCCCTGTCACCGTCCTTGAGGCTACCGGAGTACCTCTCGGGTGTGAGCTTACCTACCATATCTGCGAAGTGGCTATTGGAATGTCAATCCTGATTGAATCTTTAGGTCCTATTAAATTTTCCGTAATCGTTTACGGTTCTGGAACCACTTCCAGTTCTACCATACTCCCACTACTGTTTTCTGAAAAATCCATTTTACTAAAACTGTGGCGAGTCAAGAACAATATCACTATTGATCTTCCAGATGGTAGAAAGTCAACCCTCGATATAGCCCGGGCCAACCCACAAACTGCCATTATAGAAACGTGCCCTGAGTTATCCAGAGTCTGGTTTTAGGCATAAGCCGGACAACTCCCCGTACCTTAACAACGTTAAAATATGAACCATTCTATATCCAATATAGAAACTTTGGCACTTATTTAATTGGAACCAAATTCTAATCATGCAGCTGTCTCCAGTGCATATCAACTTAATGGAGAGAGGCTAATCAGCATTACTCAACTTAGGAATCCATCCAATTATGAGTAACCTGAAAGAGAAACAAGTTTCTCAAAACCATTACTATCATCTGAATACCAATCACAAGTATCTACATCTTCGATCTCTTTGAAGAATCTCGATACCTGCGACATCTGGTTCTCTACTTTATTCTCATACCCACAACTTCTCAAAACTTAGACCTTGTATTTCTACGGAACACTTGTCTAAAAACTAGAGAAGTCATAAGTAAACAGAACATAGTACGAGGACCAACCCCTTTGTCCTGATGGACACTGGACAACATACAATACTCTGTATAAGTCCGCTGAGTTTAATAACTCAAAACCTGTGCATCGTAGGTTGAAAACTGTACTTATGGTTAAGAACTACTCCGTTGTTCAATGCTCCTTACCCAATCGTCAACTGATATAGGGAAATGTCATCGACATAATATCAAAAAGTTATATCTTACTTTATGAAAATAAACGTACAGATATATCATTTTGAAATTGGTGCACAACAATGGATACTCAAAACCAAATACATGCCTGGCGGCAAAAACCCAGGCGACTTCCTCAAATATCACCAATTACAACGAATTCCGATATAATGAGGATGATCACCTTATTCCCAATAACTTCCTCCCACTCAGCATCTGTAAAACCATACGGATGTAAGAATCATACCTGGTAAATACATACCCTGGAGTAAGTATCTAATCAGGAAATTAGTTTTCCTTTAACAATGCACTGAAACATGAAAATGTTTCGTAGGGGTATCCTGGTATTCCTAGTAATGCCTCTTCCATAATTCAATTCATGACTGTAACCGTATATTTCTTTGCCATCTCTCCAAATCCCTTTATTTGTCTTTATTCATTTTCTTCTGTACACCCCTTTTAGGCTAAGTGGTTTTCTTCCTTCCCTACCGTTCGGCACCAGTCTATGGTTTGGAAGAAGACTATCCAGTAAGCATAATAGGTGTACCCTCCTAAACCAAGGAGTACTCGCAACTTGAGAGAAGGTGATGATAAAAGACAACTGAATAATACCTTATTCCATTTCTCCCGAACTGGGGAAAAAAGCAAAGGTGAAATAGGAGTGGCGATGAAGTACGCGGTTTGGTCGTGAATGATAGCAGTCGCAATTTACTTTGCCCTCTTTCTAATCCCTTTATTTTGTCTTTACATATTACCTTCTGTACACCCTACTTAGGCTAATTGGTTTTCTTCATTCCCTACCTTTCGGCACCTGCCTATGGTTTGGAAGAAGTCTATCCAATAAGCGTAATAGGTGTACTCTCCTAAACTAAGGAGCCCTCGCAACCTGAGAGAAGGTGATAATAAAAGACAACTGAATAAACCAATTCTATTTCTCCTGAACCTGGATCCATCCTCGAAGAAGTCCCTTCGAGTTCGTATATAACCATACGATGGATCTATCCAATGGAAGTTGATGTCCGTAGTAATACGGGGTGTTCTGAGAAATGCAAAGGGTAAAAGAAGGAGTGACAATGACTTATGCAACTTAGACAATCTAAAGGCCAGTATTTTAAGAAGGTTCGTCAACTTGGTCACTGAGTCATAGTCTAGGGTCGGTTAAAGTTCGCTGCCAAAGAGAGAGAAAAGAAACACTCTGTGTGCACTCTAACCTAGATCAGAATGGTTATCACTTTATCTAATCAGGAAACCTCCCACTGTACTGTCAAATTCTCCTCCAAACCTGAAAGAAGAATCAATCGGGATCACCCGAAGAGTAAACCAACTCATCAGTGGGAATCGGGATCCAACTCTCATCGCATGATAATGTGACGGAATCCACTCACGTTATCACACTCCAGAAGGTATGCGCATGCCTGGCAAGTTTCAGTTTCTTTAGAAACTCCCGATATGATTTTTACCCCATGTTCTTATGACCTTGACGAAAGCCAACAAATCATAAGTCACATATCAAGTTCTACCCGTCATATTCTTGTCAATTTGAACCCACCCGTACATACCCTTGACGATAGCCAACAAGGTAATACGACTGTCCCAAACCAACACATCTATCTATGCAACAAATGAATACCCCAGCAGCTACCAAACACTATGCCTTGACGAAAGCCAACAAATATAGCTTGAATACTACTGACCATCCATAAGACATGACGGAGGGCTACGGCTGGTTTTTGGCGAAAAACCTTTAACGTAATGAACTTGATCTCGTTGAAGGAACTTGATAGCTTTTTATAAAAATATAGTGGCGAAAACCTTTTACTAAAGAGGTCACTCCCGGTGAAGGGATCTCGGCTCTTTCCTCGTGGAATGAGGTGCGGGATATTCCAACTGAATACCGCGATGCAAAGCAACATGTAATTGACTATAGTGAAGTTATTACCCTAATGTAAACTTCTGCCCAAGGGGTATTCCCGGTGAAGGGATATCGGCCCTTGTTTCGTTGAATGAAGTCCAGGATATTCCAACTGAATACCACTGTGCAAAACAAAAGAAAACGTCTTTGTAATAACACTTTTTAAATTTGTTCCAACAACATCCAAACAGGTTTGTTTTCCTTTGCATTGATCAAAATCAACGCAGTCCCATCAATTAATCACACCAGAAAAGAACGAAAATAATATGTACGTATATGCCATCCGCATTCGTCACTGGGTCCCGTCATAACCCGTTAGGTTACTTAACTAACGACAGAGCGGAGACTGGACTAGCGCAGGTGTAAAACATATACAACATCTAATAGTAGATATACCAATATACAATAATCGCTCCAGGCGTGATAATATGCAACATTACAGAAAAGTAATAAGTATCACAGAACAATACAGATAATCTGGGATCCCCGGGTTTCACAGAGCCGCTGCTGAAACCCGACGTTCCCCTGGTCGTGTGGATAGCCTGTGCAATGAAACCTAGACCCCTACGGGTGCGGTAAGTTACCCGCCAAAACCTGAAGCGAGGCAGCCCCCTACAGCATAGTGAATGGACCACCCGGCACTTCACGGAATCCGGTAACTTGAGCACCCCTCCTTGGGTCAACCTGTACCCCCTACGAGTGCGGCGAATAGTCTGCCAATACTAGAGTGAGGCCCCTTTGCCTCTCAAAACCATGAGATGCGGACCCGTTGTGCTCCAGAACTCGGCTATCCGTGCACCCCGTCGCGGGGTAAAATCTAGTACAGAAATGAAAAATATGTACAACGGGTACATCGACCTCAACCCGGTTGTGCCCCAAAAGAATATTATACAAACAGGCAGTGACGGCAGTCCACATGTTGGACGCTCGCCCCGCAATATCAAATGTACAAATAAATCCAAACTGCACTACCATTGCACACTGCTATCCACCACGACATATCCACAACATCACAGCACAACACAGAACATCAACGCGAATGTCATGTTCGCAAACCCGTCTAAAAGAACTATAGCAATCAGACGTGGTTTACCGTTCGAATGACATTCACGGTCGGAGATATAATGTAAGTACTGTAAACTGACACGTTTAAATTTCGATCGACTAAATTTCCCAAAGTGGGCCCCACATACATCTACTGTACAGTAACAAAATCTGGGCCCAAATGAACAGTTCCAGAAACCACAATTTTCCAAGTAGAAGCCCCAGAAGAAAAATGGTCAAATGATTGACCAAGACGACCGCGGTTCCGCGGTCAAAGCCAGGCTTTGACCGTGTTTCCGCGGTCGTACAGTCGATTCACTTTGTCGTTTTTCTTCAGTGTTCTTTAAAAAGCCTGCTTAATTTTCTGGTATAGTCAAAATAATTTTTAGACCAGATTTAAATTCAACAGAAACTTTAGACTTAAAAATTGCGATTTTCGAAAATCCGTTCAGTTGATATTTTAAACGCATTAGGACAAGTTAGTAAAGCTTAATGGCGAGGCTCTGATACCATGTAAGTCTACGGTAGCGCCCCGGCCGTCAATCTGACGCCAAATGTGGAACAAAAACTTTTATAACTGGTGCTATCACATACTATAACCCGGATCTGCCATTAACGCTAAACTAACAAACTGTAAAGAGGGTAGAAAGGTTATACCGAAAGATCCGAGTCCTTCGTTCTTTAACCATCATCCCACACTCCGTTGCGGCTGCTCCGAACTCGTCGATCTCCGATCTCCTCGTCCAGGTGGCACCACGTCATCGGATCTTTAAACGGGCTCCCGCCTCTGACCCGAGGCAACTCGGTCATCAAGTTTGCTAAAAGAGATGACCAAGATTGATGTAGAGAATGAGCAGAACACTTTGTCTCGCTTCATCCAAAGCCATGGACGAACGGTTAATGAAGTTGCCATTTGAATCGGGTGATGGAATGAAATGAGCTATGAAATTTCCATACACCAAAAACTATCATCTTTTTAAAACAACAACCATAATCCTCCATCAAGAATGGGCCGGCCACTATAAGGAGGTGGGGGGGTGAGTGTAGGAAGCAAGGGAGGTGACCACAAAGGAAAGCTTCTCACAAAAGATCTTAGCAAGAACAAGAATCATTAAAGCAAAAGAATGACTCACAAAAGACACCTTGCAAAACATTAAATAAACATTTAAAGCAACCATGAGTCACTAATCCTAGTCACCTTCTAGAACCTTCTAGATCACGACTCACCTCATGACTCACCCAAGTGACGAAAAGATAAATCCACATTTAACCGAATGTTAAATACGGGTGATAGAAAACTGGAAACTGGCAACTTCCAAAAGTGATCCCGAAACGAATTTCAGGATAACCCCGTAACTGTATAAACATACCCGCATTTGTATTACGACTGAATACAAATGCAACTAAGATAAAGATATTATATCAACAAAGTATAATACATGGATCCGGCTTAAACCAAAGCCCACCAGTATTATCTGCCCGAAATATGACACGTGCGTAAACGCACGTGCATTTTCCGAACCCTGCCATAAAACCATACGGCCTCTACAACGTTTCGTCCGAACTTGGGAAACAATCTGTGGGAGACTCTAATGACTCGTCAGTACCCTGATAGTGGGTTTAACCACAAGCACGTCAGCAGCACTAGCAGTACGTAACGGCTGCCCATGTATTGACCTCAAGGGTATCCGATGAGCGAACTCATCCTGAAACCCTATTAAGCCTAATAGTGACAATGTATATACAGTCCGGTCCGTTCGTCTATGAGTATCGCATATCTAGCCTAGGGGGCTAGTAACGTCAGACCCCCAATAGCGGTATAAGTCGTGTCGGAGACAAACCCTGAACACCCTGAGAAACTACCGGAGTACCTACCAGTAATTCTCACCTGCCTTGGCCAAGGACTTGGTGTAATGGCTTTCCTAGACACTGTGCGTTCTCCACCCCCAATACCGGGAGAGACGAATCCCCTGCCGATCCGCTCACGTGCCTCCATGTGGCTCGAGACTGTACGCAAAAACTACCTGTTTGCACGACTCCTTTGAGCCGTGGTAGGGTAGAAATCAAAGCACAGTGGGAACTCATACGAGACAAATGACGACCTCAGGTCGATGAACTAACCTGTACACATGTCACCAGGGAACTGCTATCTGACGATATGTATAATACCAACTAGCAGCTTCCCGGCGAGTCCTGTCCGGTGTATTCATAACCCAATGAGCACCTGTATAAATCTTAGGTGATCCAACTGACACCAGTGGCTTGTGAGACCGGCCACCGCCCCTCGTCGGGGTCTCGACTGTATATACTAGTCTACTCCGGAGTATCGATGCCCTGTCTCGAAAACTCCCACAACTAGGGACCACTATAAAGGATGTGCTTATGGACTACCCAACTCTCACGTATATGATCGCCTTCATACTGTTGGTAGTCAAGCAAGATCCTAAGGGCTCTATCAACGTGAAACATGTAATCAGTCACCTGAACATGTACACGACTGATAAAGGCAAACCAGATAGCATACTATCATCTCGAGTAAGACTGTCCTACCGGTATAGGTCCTCCTCAATCATTGCAATCACGTACCTGCGATCCAATAATTGACTTTGAGGGCACTATATCCAACAACTACACTTAGTGAGTATGCTACATCGGGTCCGGTACATAGCATCGCGTACATGATAGAGCCTACTGCAGATGCATAGGATTTCCCTTGCATGCGAGCTCTCTCCAAATAAGTCTTGGGAGACATCTATTTGGAAAGAGTGAGTCTAGAGATCGTGGGTAAATTCCCATGCTTGGATTCTCCCATACTAAACCTCTTTAGTATGGTGTCATTGTACCTGGATTGGGACAATCCCAGTATCCTTTTAGATCTATCTCTATAGATCCTAATCTCCAAAATGCAGGAGGCATCACCTAGATCTTTCATTGAGAATCTATGTGATAAGAAGAGCTTGACCGAGTGCAGCATAGGAACATCATTTCCTATCAAGAGTATGTCATCCACTTACAATACGAGGAAGACAACCATACTCTCTACAACCTTCTCGTAAATACAAGGTTCATCTACGTTTTTGATGAAGTCAAACTCTTTGACACAACATCAAAACAGATGTTCCCACTCCGTGATGCCTGCTTTAACCCGTAGATGGATTTAAGCAGCTTACACACCTTTCCGCTGCTCCCACTGTCTACGAAGCCCTCTGGCTGAGTCATGTACACACAATCCTCTAAATCACCACTTAGAAAGGCGATCTTAATATCCATCTGCCAGATTTCGTAGTCATGGTATGCAGCAATGGTAAGTAGGATCCGGATGGACTTAAACATAGCCACTGGAGAAAAGGTTTCGTCATAATCCATACCTGGTCATTGACGAAAACCCTTTGCAACAAGTCTAGCTTTGAAAGTCTCAACTTTTCCATCTACACCAGGTTTCTTCTTAAAGATCCATTTGCTCCCAATGGGTTTTACCCCTTCAGGAGCAACTTCCAAAGTCCATACTTTGTTGGTGTACATGGATTCCATCTCAGATTGCATTGCATCCAGCCATTTCACAGAGTCACCACTTGTGATGGCCTGCTCGAAACTAGTCGGGTCATCATCTTCCATGATGCAATCCTCACTCCCACCATCGATAAGAAAACCGTAGTATCCCTCAGGTGGATGAGGAACCCTACTAGATCGGCGGAGCGGCTGGGGTTCGTCGGGAACTACTGAATCCTCTGGTTCTACCAAATCTTCTGTCGTAGTTTGTGCAGCTGGAACTTCTTCCAGTTCTACCACATTGCCACTAATTTCTTTCTCAAGAAATTCCTTTTCTAAAAAGGTGGCATGTTGAGCAACAAACACTTTGTGTTCCTCAGGGTGGTAGAAGATATGTTCTCGCGAATGCTTGGGATATCCTACAAACTTGCACAGAACTGATCTTGCCTCGAGCTTGTCCGGATTTTGCCTTTTAACAGCAACCCCATATCTTAACAAAATTAAGACACGGTCTCTTCCCCTCCCATATCTCATATGGAGTGGTAGGCACTGATTTGGTTGGAACTCTATCCAATAGGTATATGGCTGTCTCAAGCACATACCCCAAAAGGAAATAGACAATTCAGCAGTGCTCATCATAGAGCGCACCATATCTAATAGGGTGCGATTCCTCTGCTCCGATACACCGTTGTGCTGTGGTGTATATGGAGGAGTAAGCTAAGAGAGAATCCCATTCTCTTTTAGATAATCCCAGAACTCATTGCTCAAGTATTCTCCTCCTCGATCAGATCGAAGGATCTTTATACTTTTACCTGTTTGGTTCTCTACTTCGTGCTTATATTCTCTGAATTTCTCAAAAGCTTCAGACTTGTGCTTCAACAGGAACACATGTCCGTATCTTGAGAGATCGTCAGTGAATGTAATGAAGTACAAAGAACCATCCCTGGCATGTATAGACATGGGACCGCACACATCACTATGTATCAGTCCTAAGAGTTTAGTAACTCTTTCCCTGTGTCCACTAAACAGAGTTTTGGTCATCTTGCCTTTGAGACATGACTGGCAAGTGTCATAAGATGAAAATTCAAACGGATTCAAATATCCATCTTTATGCAACTTAACTAGTCGTGTCGCATTGATATGACCTAGTCTACAATACCACAAGAAGGATTCATTCATTTCTGAACCCTTCCTCTTGTGTGTGTTTTGTACATTAAGGACTGTAGTTTGGTTTAGAACGTATATGTCATTATTTAACGAGCCTGATCCAATCAACTTTTGATTCAGGAAGATGTTCATAACATTATCCTGTACTACAAAATTATATCCTTCTTTACTCAATAAAGAAACTGATATAAGATTGCAGGGTCGGAATGTAATAGCATTCGTTCAAAATCAATATATTACCATTTGGTAACACAAGGTAATATTCGCCAACTGCTTTAGCTGCAACATTTGCACCATTCCTTACTCTTACGGAATGATCACCCTCTCCCAGTTCTCTACCTTTCCGCAGCCTATGTAACATATTACATATGTGGGATCCCGATCCGGTATCTAATACCCAGGATATAGAGCGGATTGAGAAATAATTCTCGATAACTAATACATCCGAAGAAGATGCATCAACATGCTTATTCTTCATTTGGGCGGCGTGAGAATCCGGATATTCCCCTAATTCCTGCTCTATCTTATAAAATTTATAAGAAAGAACGGGACCAACGTTCCCCTGCTCAGTATAATAAGTGGGTTCGATCAATACATCCATATTATTATCTTGATTAAGGCCTGATATGGCCGCTACCTGGAGAGAGAGAGAGAGAGAGGAGAAAACACTTTAGCATATACTCTGGCAAGATTAGATTGGTTATTATCTTATCTAATCAGGATGGCTCCCACTGTTTTCATCAAATCTTCCTTCAAACCCTAAAAGATAAGACTAGCCGGGATTAATTACACTTTACAAGTTCGCCAATCTTTCGGCCAGGCCAGTGTTGGTACTTTGAGGGAGGTTCCCCGTACTTTCACACGGACCTAATTAAAATAAACCTCGTTTTCCCAGAGGCATAACCCCGTTAACACCTTTCTAGACACCTACTTGATCGGCTAATTGTCATTTGTAAAACTCTTCCAGGAGTAACTCTTACTCACAGTGGGTATCGGGATCCGACTATCTCATAAAAGGTATGCAATCTCATTGCAAATTTCAACACGACAAATTCTCGATAATGCTTTTTCCCCTAGCGTCCTATAACCTTGACGGAGGTCAACAAACCATAGGCTACTAGTCAAGTTCAACCTGTCATTTCTTGATTGAATTAAACCCACCCATACGACCCTTGACGGAGGTCAACAAGGTCGTATGACTACCCTAAAACAATCGCATTACATGCAACAGATAAATACTAGTCAATTACCGCATACTACGCCTTGACGGAGGTCAACAAACGTAGCACGAATACTAAGTAGGACTCATCTGAAATGACGGAGGGCTACGACAGGTTTTTCTGAAAACCTTTTGTCATGATGAACTTGATATCATTGTAGAAACAAGTGATTTTGAAAAACGAGTGTTTTTTAGGCTTTTACCAGTTTTGCTAAAGAGGTCACTCCCGGTTAAGGGATCTCGGCTCTTTCCTTATCGAATAAGGTGCAGGATATTTCACAAACACCACTATACAAATCAAGAACTAAAGAAGCAATCAAAAACATAACCGAGTGAGTTATAGCATCTGCTAGTATCGCTAAAGAGGTCACTCCCGGTGAAGGGATCTCGGCTCTTTGCTTATCGAATAAGGTGCTGGATATTCTATAAAGAATACCGCTATCCAAAGCAAAAACTAGAGCTACTCTTTTTGAAAATTTGATTCTACAACATTGTCACGACCCGAAATTGGCACGTGACGGCCCTAATACTACGCAACGTCTACAGGCGTAACGTAGTAAAAGAAAGCCAAAACCCAGAAATCTAAACCATTAAAAGACAAGAAAAGATAAGAAATATTGTTTAAACCTTTAAAAAAAATCTCAAGTATAAATTCTTTAAGTCCAATTTTCTTTCTTGAAAATTTCGGCAGCACCTCCTTTATAAAAACCAACCCCAAAAATGGGTACAGCATAAATATAAAGTAAAGCATCCCCAACGGGAGCAAATCCACGCCCAAAGGCGGAAAACAACCACCACAACAAATATACGACGCCGTAGCGAAGAAATAGAAGACGATAGAAAGGAAACTGTATAAAAGACAACAAATCCAACATAATATACAACATCGTCCTCACCAAGTCTCTAAGTCAATATGAAAATAGTAGATGGAGAGTACAGGGATACAACGAATATACAATATAACGAATAACCACAAAACCCACCTAAACAAACTGCACACTGTGAGCTGATGCGGTATCCGTAGCAAAACATGATAAGATGTGTGATAATAGCCTGCCTCTGACTATCCTGAGGAACACCTGCAAACACTGTGGCACAACGGGGGTGAGTTGCCAACTCGTGAATAGTAAATAACATATGCAGGTAATCGCAAGTATGCACGTAAAGCGTGATTCTAAGATATACAATTAACAGTAATAACATGTCATATGAATGCAGAATAATGGAAAGTACACTAGCAGGTACAACCAATATATATACAGCAATAATGATATGACAACAGTATGCAATAATCATGCGATAGGGATATGAGAATGTAACTGTGCACTAATCATGAAAAGTACACTAACAGGTACTACTAATACAAGAAGCAGTGCACAAACAGATAAGGTGAGGTATGGAGTGAAGTATGTCATTTCCACGGAATCCTGACATGGTGGTAGGATCACAATCCAGCAAGACAATTTAAATACCAATTCCTCGAATCAGCCCCCAAATTGGCTCTCATATTATCTAAGTATCACATCTCCTCAATTAAACAATATCAAGTATATCTCATATATCCCGAATGTACAACCTCAAGTATATCTCACATATATCGAATGTACAATCATCAAGTATATCTCGTATATATCGAATGTACAAAATCAAGTGGATCTCACATATCTCATATGTACAATATCAAGTATATCTCACATATCTCGAATGTACAACAGCAAGTAGATCTCATATATCTCGAATGTACAATATCAAGTAGATCTCACATATCTATCCAGTATTCAATCTCAAATGAATCTCTTACATCCCGAATCAAATCTCCAGCAAAATTCTAACATCCTAAATATAATGACATAAATAAATATGATGAGGTCAATACACATATATTAGCGTCGCATTCCACTAATATTGGTGTAAGGGTATATATAACAGCGGTTCAATCCCCTGTTATATATACAAAGGAGTAATTAGAAATATCATGAAACCAATGTGCCAAGCATCGACACAGAAATGCTGATCTATCAGGTGCTGTCACCACGACTGGCCCCCTGATAGGTACGTATCATACGCTATCCCGAGAGCTCGAGTGCCTAGCTCTGACCCTCGCCTCTCGACGTATCCATACGTACATGACTCCCATCGGTATCTACATTATAGCCGCTGAGTCATTGGTCCTGTCACTGGAAAGTATGGTTCCCCTAAGACTCATCGCCTAGCACCGCGACATCGTTCTTGCTTCGGGGTACCCCCGGGGCCCACCATGTACCCACAGACGGTGCCTCCTCACTCCTCGAATCGGGCATATATCAGAACCGATAAATCTCATGGTGGCTGCGGAAATATCAATATAAAGGAAACCGGGTCCTTCAAATAATGCATAATTTCATGAACTACCACGGTCCCCAAATCCAGAAAACATCATGAAAAATCCATATAACAATACGAAAATCCATGAATATAACATGTGCGCCATATCTGAAATGCAAGCATATAAAGGAAAAACCGCTAATTAACTGCATCAAGTTAATACAAATATCATGCGGTTCCTATTTATCCACTTCTAAATAACATCAAGTGAAGATAAACATGTAGCTAAAACCAGATGTATGTAAAATCAATAAGGTATAGCAAGATAATGTGTCTACCTATAAGCAATGATATAGTATACCCCCTGGGTGTAAGAACAATATGAGCAAGGTATACCTGTAGCTATGACGTAAAGTGTGCACGTACCTATCACTAATGGTACAATACTCTATAGGTATACAGGTAACTAGCATGTAAGTATGTCAGAACATATGTGTAAGCATGTAGGTATACAGGTATGCTATAAGTCAATGCGTAAAGAAATATGAATCAAAATCTCAATGTCCCTAACCAAGCAATATTATATCTATAAGTGGGTTATGCGTGACATGGAAATTATTGACGGTGTGTGTAGCATACAATCAGTGCACGTGCAACATGAATCGTCAATAATATGTGCAGTGTCCTACTACTACTAGTCCAGGCACAACTACATCTAAGTAATAAGGTAAAGACGCAATTCTAACAATAACGTAGAATATGCGAAAAGTAATAAAATCTCTAGCCCTAACGCATAACGCCATGCGGGCGATTCCCCTGTAGATGTTAAATCTACTCACCAACGCTCCAAGCTAGGTGAAGTCTACCACCTGTTTTCCCCTTGTCGTAGCGTCCGAAGTCCCTGCTTGCGAACCTAAAATTTCACAAACACACCACATAAGCATATATTCTACATCAACGAAAAGACATCGAAACGCAAGAATAACGCCCTGAAAATTACACTGCGCGCTTAGCGCATCTAACACGCACGACATCGGCCAAAATCCTAAGTAGGGTCGCCAAACTACGAAACACCTAGTCTAGATTCCGATCGTCCCGATCGCGCATTCAAAACACAATAATAAACGTGGACTCAAAATAAATAACGTCGCAACGTCAAAAGAAACCCACGCCTAAAAGTTACCGAAATCTAGTAAGCAGCACTTATCTTTATAGCACAAAACTACGAGTTTTACCGAAACTATAATTTACAAACATCTTCAAATAGCAAGGTTAAACCATTTAAACCATTTCTATATTTTTAAACTTGCTTAATTAAGCTTTAGCAAAAACCTAGTAAGCAAAAACCCTTAATTAGACAAAATAGTAATTAACAAAAATTAGCATTTTCTACTAGGTTAAGCTTTTCCAATTCACAAATTAACACTTCAATTAAATATTAAACACTTAAATTAAGCTTTAACCTTAACTTGAATTTCTAAAACCATTTCTATAATTTTTAAACATGAAATTTAAAGCTTAAACTAACATCTAATTAAGCTAGCATAAAGTATTAAGTAACAAAAAAAGAGATTAGAGTTAAGGTTTTATACCTTCAAGAACACCACTTGAATCAAGGATAAAACCAAACTTTAGCCTCCAAAATCCTCACTAGAATGAAGATCCAAGCAACTTTTGTGAAGAAGAATAAAGGTTTTGGATTTTATTTGAATTTCTCATGATTATTTTGAAGAAAAATGAGAAGAAATGAGATGAGAAAATTCATGGACAGCAAGAGGAAGGATGTGGCCAGCCATTTGATGAAGGATAGGGTTTTTGGTGAAGTGTAGAATTTTCTAGAAGAAAATTGAATAATTGTATAATAAAACAAAAAGCTTATGTTCACACTACTTTTCTTTTTCTTTATTTTTTTAAAAAATAAATCCTTTCACCATAAAAATCTAGATATTTAAAAAGAAGCTTCTAAAATAATTGTAGTGATAATTTTCAAGAATTTTCATTTAGAAGAAATTTCCCGATTTACGTGCATATTTTACCGGCTAAAATAATATTTTATTTCGGAAAAATTCTATCTGAACCAAAACCTCCCAAATACTCCCAAAGTTCGCGCACAAGCTTTATTTTAGCTAAAATAGGTGCCGATAAGCTTATATGGACGTTTGATCAAAATCGGGTTAAAACGGGAAAAACCGACAATTTTGCCCTAAAACGGAAAAATTCGCAAAACAATTTCTGAAACGTTACAATCTCCCCCCTTATAAAAATTCGTCCCCGAATTAAAAATATTTACTAAGCGTACCTTCAAAGAGAGGATTATAAAACTCCCAATTCTCGCCGCAGCCTACCAAGTGATCATCTCACTATACGGCTACGTCCAAGAAAACTCTCCACAGATAGCAAGACCCTTGACCGAAGTTTCTCCACCTGCCGAGCCATTAACACCAATGGCTGCCGGTGAGCAAAAAGATTGCGTCAAAGCAAATGGTCTAATGCTGAATCATGTGAAAAAAGTCATGAAGGTAATTGCAAAGTATCAACACGAAGAATGCGGGGTGAAAACTCAATAATCTGGGAGGAAGTGCCAAATTAAAGGCAACGAACTAACTCGCTTAAAGGATCTCGAAAGGACCTACAATTCTGGGTAAGCTTCCCAAAACCCAACACGTCCTTCATCGGCAAAAATCCATAGGAATACATGATCTCCCACTGCGAACTCGAGCCTGCGACCACCATGGTCGGCATAAGACCTCTGTCCGCACAGGACTGTCATCATCCTCACCTGAAACAGCTGGATCATTTCCGAAGTCTCTAGACATGCTGGGGTCCAAAAATCCTACTACGCAGAGTCAGAAAAACAGACTGGAGATCGACACCACCTAACAAACAAAACTTAAAAGTTGCCAATTGGAATGTCTCCTGATAACTGCTATCGAAGGAGAATCCGAACAATGGCAAGTGACGATCCCAACTGCAGACAACAACAACACGAACGCACAAACATATCCTCCAGAGTCTGGTATAGCCCGCTCTCACAAACCCATCATCCTGCAGATGGAAAGATGGAGCTAAAGCTTAACCAGTACCCAAGGCTTCCTGAAGCTCCTGCCCAAGACGGCAAGCGAACAGGGTGCCTTTTTTGGATACGACCCTCGAAGGAACTCCATGCAACGCACAAACTTAACAAAGAACAACTGAGCAGACTGAGAAAAACCGGACAACAAGCATCCGAATGGAGTCACACCCTGACTAAACCTGGGTAGACACCATAACGAATTTCATGGAGATCTGCTCCCATTCCCACTTCGGAACAGTTAAAGATTGCAACTCTCCAGCCGGTCTCAGATGCTCAACCCAAAACACACAACAAAACAAACACCTTGAAACGAAACCTGAAATTTCTCTTTACATTCCTACCCACCCGTAACTATCTCACAAGTCACATCAATGTTGGTGGAACTTGAATGAATACCGAGAATTGACAGATGTGCCAGCTCTAGGATTTCACATCTCTACCCGATAATATCAGGTACACAAACGCGTCCCTAACTTAGCACACTATTGTCACAAATCAAGGACTCCGAATCATTATCCAGCCGAGTATGCTCAAGTATCTCTAACGAACGAGCGTCGGCGGGCAGTGCCTCACGAAAGCGATTAAGGACAAGTGGTCGGGCGCGGATATGAGCAAACTGTCCCCTCCGTAGGGACGAACCTAAGCCGTACTCAACGATCATACAAGAACTGTAAATCTGCAGAAGACTGTCTCAACAATCTACACCCTTCTGCGGGAAGATGTAAATTAAGCTCTGGTGGTCCGTGAAAATCTGACACAACTCTCGAACAAGTAGTGTCTCTAAATCTTCATCGCAAGACCACCGCGGCTATCTCCAGATCGTGAGTGGAATATCCTGCTAGTACTTCCTCCAACTGTCGAGAAGCAAAAGCGATAACTCTACAGTGCTACCTCAGCAAACAATCGAGCCCACTCAAGAAACATTACAGTTAAACCATAAAGTCGCCCGAACCAAAAGCAAAGAAAGAACTGATGCAATTGTCAACCGAGTCTTCAACTGCCAAAAACTCCGCACGCATGCCTCAGTCCAAGGAAAAAGAACCTCCTTTCCGTTCAGTCCAGTCAACTGTGCAGCGATACACAGGCAATCCTGCATGAAACGGCGGTAGAAACCTGCTAAGCCCAAAATCTGCGGACCTTCGTCCGTACACAAGCCTGGGCCAAAGCTGTACGACCTCGATCTTCCTCGGGACCATATGAAAACCGTCTCCCGTAACTACAAGACCTAGGAGTCAACACAAACAAGCCTGAAGGAACACTCCGAGAATCTAGCAACAGCTGGGCTCTCCCAATGTCTGCAAAACAAATCCTCAAGTGCTACTCATGTTCCTCACGACACAAGAATAGACCAAAATGTCGTCAATAACACAACAATAACTGGTCGAGAAACGGCCTGAAGAAATCCGGTTCATCACATCTACGAATGCTGTTAGGGAATTGGCGAGTCCAAAGACACCACCAAAACACACAAAGCCCGTAGCACGTACAAGGCAGTCTTCGGAATGCCATCACTCCGAACCCGCAACAATGATGACCTGATCCCAACCACTTAGAAAAAGTCTCGCACTTAGGAGCCGATCGAAGAAATCGTCAATGCGAGGTAAATGATACCTATCCGCACCGTAAGCCGGTTCAATTGACGATCTATCAATTCACAACCTCAACTGCCGTCCTTCTCCTTGACGAACAGAAATAGGAGCTCATTCAGGCAAAACACTCAGACGCACAAACCCCCCAACAAACAACTCTGCCGCTGATCCTTAAGCTCCCTAAGCTCCGCCGGCTCATCTGGAACAACGTCGGAAAACTCTCGCACGATAAGAACCCGGTCCAACAAACCCACTATGGCTCCGGTATCACGAATGAACACAAAGAATCCTCGACATCCTCTCCTCAAAAGCCGACTAGCGAAAAAAGATGAATTCGAGCTGTGAGAGGCGACACCACTGTCCCCCCACACAACAAGAACTGACTTGCCGAGAAAACAAACCTGACTGTTTCCTCACGGTAGTCCACAGACGCCTAGCAAGTAACTAACCAGTCCGTGCCCAGGAGAATGTCAAATCCAACATCTCTAGAAGGATCAAGTGACGGATGAATCTCCTAACCGATTGGCATACGACTGAAAAACGTGTCGCGCAACAAAAGAATCGCTGACAGAAGTTAACACAACAAACGACTGATCTAGCTAACACGAATCCCCTCGTCCTAAACCTCTGTTACTCCCGCAACGGTCACGAAAGCTGTCTCGATGACTAAGCCTCTGTCTGTGAGCTGATACCCCGGTACGAGTCCTCCACGGTTTCGGAACTCCCGAAGTCTCTAGAATACGTGTCTCGTCAACTAGGGCTGCATCCACCGGTACTATGTAAGTGACGGAATACTGTGTGCTGATCGCAAAGAACAACTGGGTAGCAGTGTGACAACCTCCTGTCGCTGCACTCGAATGGCCTCAACCAATGAACTCATCGTCTGGCGCAAGTCCTGCATCTCTGCCACATGCCTAGCGATACTATCTGTCGAAGGCGGATCCGTCTGCACCTGTGCAACTAGCGTGCCATCCTGGTCAGTGCTCGTCTCACCCGAGCCAACTCTTACCCCGGCCCTCGCTGCACCTCTCTGAGTCCCCATAGTCATCGGCGGCAAAGGCTATAAATAGAGATAGGATTCGATATGAACACGGAAATCGAATCAAAAGGATATGAATCATCAAGGAAGGAATTTCAAGCAATGTACTTAGGTCACTTTAGGCGGAGTACCGCATCGTGAGTATGCTGCAGACATACACACACTACGTTACTCTGCTTAAGCTACCTACTCCATCATATCAAGGTCATCCTACACTCCGTAAGGTAAAAACCTAGCGCTCTGATACCAACTTTGTCACGACCCGAAATTGGCACGTGACGGCCCTAATACTACGCAACGTCTACAGGCGTAACATAGTAAAAGAAAGCCAAAACCCAGAAATCTAAACCATTAAAAGACAAGAAATGATAAGAAACATTGTTTAAACCTTTAAAAAAATCTCAAGTATAAATTCTTTAAGTCCAATTTTCTTTCTTGAAAATTTCGGCAGCACCTCCTTTATAAAAACCAACCCCAAAAATGGGTACAACATAAATATAAAGTAAAGCATCCCCAACGGGAGCAAATCCACGCCCAAAGGCGGAAAACAACCACCACAACAAATATACGACGCCGTAGCGAAGAAATAGAAGACGATAGAAAGGAAACTGTATAAAAGACAACAAATCCAACATAATATACAACATCGTCCTCACCAAGTCTCTAAGTCAATATGAAAATAGTAGATGGAGAGTACAGGGATACAACGAATATACAATACAACGAATAACCACAAAACCCACCTAAGCAAACTGCACACTGTGAGCTGATGCGGTATCCGTAGCAAAACATGATAAGATGTGTGATAATAGCCTGTCTCTGACTATCCTGAGGAACACCTGCAAACACTGTGGCACAACGGGGGTGAGTTACCAACTCGTGAATAGTAAATAACATATGCAGGTAATCGCAAGTATGCACGTAAAGCGTGAATCTAAGATATGCAATTAACAGTAATAACATGTCATATGAATGCAGAATAATGGAAAGTACACTAGCAGGTACAACCAATATATATACAGCAATAATGATATGACAACAGTATGCAATAATCATGCGATAGGGATATGAGAATGTAACTGTGCAATAACAGGTACTACTAATACAAGAAGCAGTGCACAAACAGATAAGGTGAGGTATGGAGTGAAGTATGTCATTTCCACGGAATCCTGACATCGTGGTAGGATCACAATCCAGCAAGACAATTTAAATACCAATTCCTCGAATCAGCCCCAAATTGGCTCTCATATTATCTAAGTATCACATCTCCTCAATTGCACAATATCAAGTATATCTCATATATCCCGAATGTACAACCTCAAGTATATCTCACATATATCGAATGTACAATCATCAAGTATATCTCGTATATATCGAATGTACAAAATCAAGTGGATCTCACATATCTCGTATGTACAATATCAAGTATATCTCACATATCTCGAATGTACAACAGCAAGTAGATCTCATATATCTCGAATGTACAATATCAAGTAAATCTCACATATCTATCCAGTATTCAATCTCAAATGAATCTCTTACATCCCGAATCAAATCTCCAGCAAAATTCTAACATCCTAAATATAATGACATAAATAAATATGATGAGGTCAATACACATATATTAGCGTCGCATTCCACTAATATTGGTGTAAGGGTATATATAACAGCGGCTCAATCCCCTGTTATATATACAAAGGAGTAATTAGAAATATCATGAAACCAATATGCCAAGCATCGACACAGAACTGCTGATCTATCAGGTGCTGTCACCACGACTAGCCCCCTGATAGGTACGTATCATACGCTATCCCGAGAGCTCGAGTGCCTAGCTCTGACCCTCGCCTCTCGACTTATCCATACGTACATGACTCCCGTCGGTATCCACATGATAGCCGCTGAGTCATTGGTCCTGTCACTGGAAAGTATGGTTCCCCTAAGCCTTATCGCCTAGCACCGCGACATCGTTCTTGCTTCGGGGTACCCCGGTCCCCACCATGTACCCACAGACGGTGCCTCCTCACTCCTCGAATCGGGCATATATCAGAACCGATAAATCTCATGGTGGCTGCGGAAATATCAATTTCAAGGATGTAGGGTTCCTAGGCACTCTTAAGTGGTCTCACAAGGCATCAACCATGCCAAATTAAATTTTTTCGGTGCCAAGAAACCCTAAACTAGATCGTTAACTAGAGTTTAGGCGAAACGAAAAGAAAGTAAATCACATTTACACTAAGTGAACGGAAATGCAACCTTTGTAGATCCGGTCCTCCACTTCCTTAGCTCCATGATGATGTCCATCCGCTGCGATCATCGGATCCCAGACTCTAGCGATGGTTTCGTCGAAGAAATGATCGGGCTAGGTCGTCGACTTCGATGCCGAAGATGATCTACATCGAGGCAACTCAAGATCAAGCTCCACCTTCACTAAGTCATGAAACTTGTGAAGAAAACACCCTATACTACATGGCAAGTGGTAGAGGATGAAGAAATAGGAAGTGGGTTCACTTTGGATTTGGATTTCTTACTTGATTTCACCACTTGATAATTTCTAGCAAGAGTTTTCTTTCTTCTTCAAGAAGAAGAAGAAGAAAGAAATGGAAAAATGAGTTAACTAAAATAGAAAATCAAGTGACCCTTATCATATTGCAACCATGGGTGAGTTAACAAGTGTAGAGAATAAACTAGGGTTTAAGTAAATGGTTAGGTTAAGGATAAAAACAAAATGGCTAAGACTTTGTCAAAACTATCATGAAGCTTCTAGTGTAAAACAAAGAAAGCCTCCCATTTTGTTTTTGCCAAAAAGGAATAAATAAATAAACAAATAAATAAAAACCCTAACCATTAACCTAAACTAGGTTTAAAGCATACACACACCCAAGTTTGCATGTATCATCAAACATGATACAAACTAGTGCACAAAACTATATCATATATACAATGTGCACATCAAGTGAGAAAATCCATCATAAGTGAACAAATACTAGTTAATGTAAAGTAATATATCAAATATATAATTATACATTAAATTATTAAATCAACACTTGATTTAACGATCCGGTCATATCGCATATGACCGACCAATATCCAATGTATCGACTTATCGAATCAATCCTCGATTCGATAACTAGGTTATATCGCATACAACCAATCGATACATTCATCGCGAGAATAGAATACGGTATCACATACAAGCATTATTCTCGGTCCCGCACATATCTCATATGTGCTCCTATTTCGTTTCGCTTGAGCCAGGAAACCTCTGTGTAGGACTCTAAAGACTCGTCAATACGCCGGCAGCAGGTGATGATCATATCAAACATCCACAAGCCGCAAGCGGTCTGCTAAACGTAACGGCCACCCGGGTATTGAGCAATCAGAAGATCAACGAGCAAGCCCGCTCACACTCCTGTGAATCCAACCAGTAACACTTACCGTACAGTCCGGTCTGTTCGTCTGATATGTCGCATATCTCGCCTAGGGGTGGTAAACGTCAGACCCCAGCAGCTCGATAAGTCGTGTCGATATGAGGTCTATAACAATTCGAGAAACTACTGATAACACTTACCAGTAAATCTCAGCAACCCTGGCCAGGGATTTCCGGTTATAGCCAATCGAACACAGCGCAACATCAACTCCCTATACCGGGAGAGACGAATCCCCTGTTGCCTCTATGTGATTCGGGACTGTACCCAAAAACCACCGTTTTGCACGCCCTCTTGGACGTGTAAGGTGGAAATCAAAGCACAGTGGGAATCACACAAGACTCTATGACGATCTCGGGTCAACAGACTACTCTGTACCAGTGTCACCAGAGAACTACCATCTGACGTGAGGTATAATACCATCTGGGAGTTCTCGGCGAGTCCATCCAGTGTACCCAGTCTTCACTGAGCATCCGTATATCATCTCTGATGTCAAACACCAATGGATATGGGATCATCCATCGCCCATCTGTATGGGTCGAGAAGGTATACGCTAGTCTATTCTGGTATATCGATGCCCCGTCTCGATACACCCACGACTAGGGACTTTGAAGGATGTACTTATGGACTACCATGTCCCCACTAGTATGATCCGCGTCATAGTCCAGGTAGTCAGGTACACATCCTAAGGGCTTTACCAACATGTAACAGAGAGACAATCAGTGTACACGTTAAAGTAAAGATTAACCAGATAACATACTATCATATCGAGCAAGAAAGTCATCCCTATATATGTCCAAGCATCCACTATAATATACATCCTATGTATAGTAATGGCCTCTAGGGCATACATATAACTAACAATCTCCCACTTGCACTAGGGCCATCTGATAGCAGTGGTTGTAGTATCTTATACTCAACCATCCCATAAAAGTCTCTCTTTGGGAAAAGGCCTTCGTGAGTGGATCCGCCGTGTTGTCCTCTGAGTCTACTCTCCTAACCTCGATCCCCTGGAGATCAACCATCTCCATGATCAGGTGATACTGCCTCAGAATATGTCTGGATCACTGATGGGACAGGCATTCCTAGGCATAAGCCACAACTCCATTATCTCACAATGGGAGGAACGATGTTCATCTCATGAACTAATATACATCCAGACTGCCTCTTTGGTAGCATTTTAAGTAGCGATGTATCCAGCCTTTATCTTCTAGTAAGCCACGGTATCTACCTTGGAACTCTTCCAACATACCGTCCTTTTACTAAGGGTAAAAACAATGCCTGTGACTGACATTCAGTCGTCCTTATCACCGTGGAACCTTTCCAGTGATTCTTCCCAGGATCGATTGATACCATTTCACTACATCTAGTGAGTATCCTAACATCCATTTAGATCTATCTCATAGATCCAAAACCCAGGATTTAGTAGGTATCACTTTGATCCTATATGGATAATCCTTGTGATAAGTGGAGATTGACTGAGCGTAGCATAGGAAACTCCTTCCCTATTAAGAGTATGTCATCCACGTACTCTACGAGGATCACCACCATACTCCCTACTACCTTTTTGTATGTACAAGGTTAATCTACCATTTTAATGAAGTCAAACTCTTTGACTACCACATCAAAACAGATGTTCCAACTCCGCGATACCTGCTTTATCACATAAAACATCTTGCACACGTTTCCGCTGCTCCCACTGTCTACGAAGCCCTCTGACTGTGTACTTACAGACTCTCTTTTCTGAAACACCATTTTAGAAAAGCAGTCATGACACCCAACCACCAGATATCGTAGTCATGGTATGTAGCCGTGGCAAGTAGGATCTGGATGGACTTAAGCATAGCTACTTAGAAAAGGTTTTATCATAATCCATACCTGGTCAATGATGCAAACTTTTAACAAGTCTAGCTTTGAAAGTCTCAACTTTTCCATGTACACCAAGTAATCTTCTCAAGATATACTTGCTTCTGATGGGGATTTAACCCTTCAGATAAAGCAACCAAAGTCCATACTTTGTTGGTGTAAAAGGATTCCATCTCAGATCGCTAAGCATCCAGCCATTCTTACAGAGTCTTAGTCCTGATGGCCAGCTCAAAAATAGTTGGGTCATCATCTCATGATGCAATCCTCACTCCCACTGTCATAGAGAAACCGAAGTATCTCTCAGGTGGGTGAGGAACCCTACTAGATCGGCGGAGAGGCTGAGGTTCGTTGGTTACTATTGAATCCTTTTGTTCTATCAAATCATCTGCTGTAGTTTGTATAGCTGGAACCTTTCCAGTTCTACATAACAGACCTGGCCTCGAGCTTGTCCGGATTTTTCTTTTAGACATAGGCCGGTCAACCCCAAATCTTAACTAGCTTAAGACATGGGCTCTTCCCATACCATATCTCATATGGAGTGGTAGGCTGTGATCTGATTCGAACCTAATTCAATAGGTATGCAGCTTCTCAAGTGCATAACCCCCAAAAGGAAATTGGAAACTCAGTAGTACTCATCATAGAGCACACCATATCACATAGGGTGTTATTGCTCCGTCCCGATATACCATCGTGCTATGGTGTATACGGAGGAGTAATGCTGAGAGAGAATCTCATTCTCCTTTAGAATAGTCCAGGAATTCTATGCACAAGTATTCTCCTCCTTGATCTCATCAAAGGACATAATACTTATACCTGTATTGGTTCTCTACTTCTAACTTATATTCTGTGAATATCTCAAAAGGTTCGGACTTGTGTTTCAACAGGAACATATGTCTGAATCTAAAAAGATCATCAGAGAATGTAATAAAGTACAAAGAACCGGTCTTGGCATGTGTAGACAGGGGACCTTCATACATCAACATGTATCATCCCAAGAGTTCACTAACTCTTTCTCTGTTTCCAGTAAACAGAGCTGTGGTCATCTTATCTTTGTGACATGACTGGCAAGTTTCACAAGATGTAAATTCAAACTGATTTAAATATGCGTCTAAAATGTAACTTAAGATAGTCGGGTCACATTAATATGACCTAGTCTACAATACCTCAAGAAGGAATCGTTCAATTCTGAACTCTTCTTCCTGTGTGTGTTCCGTATACTAAGAACTGTAGTTTGATTTAGAACATCAATGCTTTTAGATAACGTCCCTGAACCGATCAACTTTTGATATAGGAAATGTTCAAAACATTATCCAACAATACAAAATTATATCCTTTCTTTACTAATAAAGAGACTGATATGATTTTGTACATCAGGTTCGGTATCTAATAACATTTGTTCAGAATCAATGTATTGGTAATACAGGGTGACAGTGACCAACAGACTTGGCTGCAACACTTGCCCCGTTTTCTGTCTCATGAAACTTATCACCCGTTCTCAGTTCTTTACCTATCTGTAGCCCATGTAACAGATTACATATGCGGGATCCTGATCTGGTATCTCATACCCAGGACGTAAAGGATACTGAGAAATAGTTCTCTGTAATGAACATACCCAAAGAAGATGCATCGGCATGCACTTTCTTCGTTTGGGCGGCATGGGAATCCTGGTATTCGCCTATTTCCTTCTCTGTCTTATAACAATTATAAGTTGGAGCGGGACCAACGTTCCCCAGCTCAGTATAACAAGCGGGTTCGGTCAATACATCCGTATTATTATCTTGATTAAGGCGTGATATGGTCGCTACCTGGAGAAAGAGAGAAGAAAACACTCAGCGTATGCTCTTGTAAGATCAGATTGGTTATTTATTTTATCTAATCAGGATGGCTCCCACTGTTTTTATCAAATCTTCCTTCAAACCCTAAAAGGAGAGACTAGCCGGGATTCATTACACGCTATAAGTTCGCCAATTTTTCAACCAGGCCAGTGTCGGTAGTTTGAGGGAGGTCCCCCGTGCTTTCGCACGAACTTAATTAATGTAAATCTCGTTTTCCCAGAGGCGTAACTTCATTAACACCTTTCTAGACACCTACTTGATCGGCTAATTGTAATGTGTAAAACTCTCCCAGGAGTAACTCTTACTCGCAGCGGGTATCGGGATCCAACTATCTCATAGAAGGTATGCAATCTCATTGCAAATTTCAACACTTGAAATTCCCGATAATTTTGCCCTTAGCGTGCTATGACCTTGACGCATGCCAAACAACCCATAGTCCGCTAGTCAAGTTCAACCCGTACATTTCTTGATTGAATTAAACCCACCCGCACGACCCTTGACGCATGCCAAACAACGCCGTGCGAATACCCTAATCCAATCGCATCGTATGCTAGCAGATAAGCACTAGTTAGCTACCGTACACTACGCCTTGACGCATGCCAAACTACCACAGCACGAATACTAAATAGTACTTATCTGAAATGACGGAGGGCTACGACAGGTTTTTCTGAAAACCTATTGCGTAATGAACTTGATATCGTTGTAGAATCAAATGATTTTGAAATGGAGTGTTTTTTAGGCTTTTCTAGTTTTGCTAAAGGGGTCACTCCCGGTAAAGGGATCGTCGGCCCTTTCCTCGTCGAATGAGGTGCGGGATATATCATATATATCGCTGTGCAAAGCAAAAACTATAGAAGCAATCAAAAGACAAACCGAGTGTGTAGCATCTGCCAGTTATTGCTAAAGGGGTCACTCCCGGTGAAGGGATCGTCGGCCCTTTCCTCATCGAATAAGGTGCAGGATATATCATATATACCGCTGTGCAAAGAAAGAACTGTAGCTACCTGTTTTATTTTTGAAATTCGATTCCACAACATCTTAGGTTTCTTTTTCTTTCATTAATCATATTAATGAAGTCCCATCATTTAAGTTACCTAAACATCACAGATAAATACGACGTACACTTATGCCATCCGCATTCGCCGCGATGTCCCGTCTGCACCGTTAGGTTAGGTAACTAACGCCAGAGCGAGGCAGGGCTAGCGCGGGTGTAAAACATAAGCAACGTCTATATAATATATCATATATACTATATACAGTATTTATCACAGAACATATCACATGATCACATCACAGATATCGCAGCAGAAGAAACATATGAAATATTGGATATACTAGGACGTCCGTGTTTTCAATATGAGCCAGTATAAAACACGGATTCCACGGTCGTGATGAATAGCCAATCCCACACCCCTAGACCCCTACGAGAGCGGCAAGCAACCCTACCAATTCTAGAGTTAGGAGACCCGGACTCGACTCCTCGAGTTGGTCTCCCACTTGTCACGCCCCGCTTCCCAGAGTACGCTAGATTGGGCACGTGACATAGCCAACCATGCTACCTGTGGGTAGGAAGTATCCATCCACAGTCACATTACGGCTGTAGAGATATCAAGAACAAGATAAAACTATATAAAACATGTCCATAATCCAGAATAACAGGAGTCAATAATAAATAAATGCGGAAGCAAATGATCCAATACAAATAACTGAAAAGTGTGTCCCATAATGCAGGCTCACATCAGGAAATAAATGCAGGAAATAAAACTAACTACTACTGAACTCACAGCTCAGCCTGCTGGCTGAAGTACTCCTGCTCGGACTGCAACAGCGGTACGGAATCTGGGTCATGCAAAACCCAGACGTCAGCGCGTCAAGTCATCAAGTAATATAATATGAACAGTGTAGCAGGCAATGCAATATAAACATGAATACAGCAAGAATAACAATAATATGAATCATACCAGTACAGGGTAGCATGCAGTGGGTAAACTAAACTGTTCTATCAGGTTTTCTATTCTAAAGTCTTTGAAATCAATTGATGAATCATCGATGTAACTCAATAGTATCCCGTACATACCCGGGACCACGGCCACAATATTCTCGGCTGCAGCCGAGACATGGCGCTAGGCACAAAACAGGAATGTGTACACTCGATAGTATCCCGTACATACCCGGGACCACGGCCACAATATTCTCGGCCGAAACCAAGACATGCCGCTAGGCACAAAACAGGAATGTGTACACTCAGGACAGGTAGTGAACTGTCGAGTTACAAGTCAGGCTTCACCTTTGATTTCCCCATACCCCCAAATTATATGTGTATGTCAAGTCAGGTATCCAGTAATCAAGAAACTAATGCCAACACAGGATCAAGTAAACAGGTTTGTCTGGATAGACAACAGGAACGGTCCATGAGGACTACATGTTATGTTTGTTGGCATTAGACACAAGATCAGGTAACAGGTAAAGCCATGGTACATCAAGTCAAGCCAGGTAATGTATAAAGGTGTCATGTCATGTCAAGAGTGTACGGTACCATGTCATGTCAAGTAGGAAGTGTAACAGGTCATGTCAGGAAGCACAAGATGTCATGTGGGTGCTCATAATCAAACTAACATAAGCATGTGTATAAATAAACAAGCATGAGTACTATCAGAACAATAAACTGGAACATGTAATATGATATGCAAATAGATATAATTTCAAGGATATGGATGCACAGTTATCGATTAGGGTTACATTTATAGTTCCAATATTAATTAGGATGCAATTTATTAAACATGGAGTGTTAATATCACATTATTATGTAGTAATGTGATCTATGGATGCAATTATATGTATCTTAAATGCGATGGATGCAAACGGGTATCCGAAAAGTTATAAAACTATAAAATTTTAATGTGGGATGTACAACTAAGCAATATGTGATATAAATATTGATGTAATAATATTAATATGGATAGCATATTCAAAGCGATTAATAACTATAAAAGTGGTATTGATTAAACATGCACAAGAAAGTTCCGTTCAGAAATTCAGCGTCACCCTAATTTGTAAAATAGCTTAAAAATAACAAACGTTCTCCAAAAGGGACGTGTCTTATACCAAAACAAAGATAATTCAATAAGGTTTTCAGTTTTATAAGTATAAGCATCTCAGGTTGTCCCTACAAAAAGTTATGAATATTCGAAATTGAAAGTTTGCTGCTGGAATTTCCCTGGACAGCAGTTTGGAGACATTTTCATTTACATTTTACGTTATTTAAACAATTTATTTTTCAAGTAAATATTTTATAGAGTTATAGAATTCTGAGTTATCTTCGTAACGAACTAAAGAACGTATACTAATGATTTTTTTATGATTTATAATGAATTTTATAAGATAAGGTGTACAGTAAATTTCAGATTTGTCATATCCGATTTTTCAACGACGTTTCATGTATAAACTATAAGATTTTCAAATGTATAACATTATAAAATAAAGATAAACTAATTAAAGATAATAATAATAAATATTACGACGATATATATTTTAAATAATATGGTTGCAGTATAATGTAATCTAGTATGTCACAAGATAAGTTTTCATGATCTAGATTTAATATGATATAAACGGATGCAAACGGAATATCGAAACGTTATAAAATTAAACATGAGGCACTAGATTTAAACTATAGGTATGGTATTTATTTAAATAGGTATAAAATGAATTATATAGCATGTAGCAAGATTATCTTGCCTCGATGGGTCGCGAATCGGGAAAACGGAACGTTAACCGTCGGCGGGGAAAACTCGCGATGGGCGCACGGTTCATGGAATGAACCCAAACGACGAACAAAGGAACCACACGGGTCGGGGTATCTCGCTGGAACGTTGAGAAGCGTCACCGGCACGACGGAATTCTGGCAACAAAAGAACAGTTAAAAAAAATGAGAAACGAGACATGAAGTAAGAAGAGAAAGAATGATAAAGAGAAGTACGAGAGAATATATGAGAGAGAGAGAGAAAAAGTGGAGAGAGAGAGAGAAAGTGGAGAGATAGAGAGAGAGAGCTGCAGGTGGGGGCCCACGGAATTAAAAGGAACGCGATTGGCTAAAGGGGAATCGTTAGTTAGGGATAAATATTAATTAAAGATTCAAAACATTTTAAGGAACAGTAGGATATATATATAGGTTAATTTAAAGATTTAAAAGATAGATAATGAACAGTAAGATATCAGGTTAGTTAGAAAAATATATGCGATGGTTTTAATAATATTAAAATTTGGAATTTTGGCGCCAAATAAAACATTTTCAAATCGCGCCCGGGTCGAGTCCAAAAATTTGAAATTGAAATAATAGGATTTTAAGCGGGATCCAAATTTTAAAATTAAGTGTTTTATGATTAAAAAGCATACCCCCAAAACGGACACATGTACGCGCGCGTAGCCGTCCAAACTCGCCCGTTTCACTGAACGGGACGAGAACACAATGCACGGACGCTACCACAAGACTAAGGGTGTCAAGTAGGCAAAGATGAATATTTTCAATTTTATTTTAGATGCCAAAATTTGTTATATGTAGAAATGACTTTGCCGGGTAAATTTTACAGTAAGCAACAAACAAGCAAGTTAAATGAAATGAGTACCACATTATACTCAAACAGTAACTGAAAATAGTAGCATTGGGCTCGGGTGTTACATTATACCCAACTACAAAAAGAATTTCGTCCTCGAAATTCCAAGAATACAAAGATGATAACTACAAGAAAAGATGAGGAAACTTCTGCCGGATTTCATCTTCTCGTTCCCAAGTGGACTCTCCATGCGAGCGATTACCCCAAGAAACAAGCACAAGGGGGATATCCTGGTTCTTAAGAACCTTTTCCCTTCGATCCACGATTTCAATCGGTCGCTCCTCAAAAGTCAAGTCTTCTCGTACTGTTAGCTCCGAATGATCCAAAACATGTGTTTCATCTCAAACATACTTACGGAGTTGAGATACGTGAAACACATCGTGCACATTTGCCAAGGACTGCGGAAACGCCAAACGATACGCTACCTCACTAACACGCTCCACGATCTCAAGGGTCCAACGAATCGGGGACTAAGCTTTCCTCGACTTCCAAAACGAATCACCCCTCTAGTCGGTGATATCTTCAAGAATACCAAATCACCCACGGTGAACTCTAGAGATCTTCTTGACGTATCTGCCCAACTCTTCTGTCGGTCCTGTGCCGCCTTCATATGATTTCTGATAGGGTTAACTTTCTCAACTGTCTGAACAACCAAATCTGGTCCCAATAATCTTCGTTCACCGACATCGTCCCAACAAACAGGTGAACGGCATTTACGACCATACAAAGTTTCAAATGGAGCCATCTGAATAGTTGCCTGAAAACTGTTGTTGTAAGACAACTCCACCAAAAGTAGATGATCCTCCCAAGACCCCTTGAAGTCCAACATGCATGCTCTCAACATATCCTCAAGAGTTTGGATCGTTCTCTCCGACTGACCATCAGTTTGAGGATGATAAGCTGTGCTAAACTTCAATCGAGTCCCCAAATTTTCCTGTAAACTCCTCCAGAAGTGTGATAAGAACCGAGTGTCCCGATCGGACACGATGCTCACCGGTACTCCATGCAATCTCACAATCTCCTGCATGTACCGCTCTGCCAAAGTCTCTGTTGATTGACCAACCCGAAAAGGAATAAAGTGAGCTGCCTTGGTCAATCGGTCAACAATTACCCATACTGCATTGTTGCCTTTTGGACTCCGCTGTAAAGCCGTCACGAAATCCATGGTTATATGTTCCCACTTCCACTGAGGAATCGGAAGTGGTTGCAATAAACCAGCAACCCTTTGATGTTCAGCCTTAACTTGCTGACACACCAAGCACTTCGCCACAAAGCGAGCAATCTCCCGCTTCATGCCCTCCCACCAGAAATGCTGTCGAATATCTCGGTACATCTTTGTGCCTCCTGGATGTACAGAATAAGTTGAACTGTGTGCCTCCTTCATAAGCTCTTCACGAACATCACCCTTTGGCACACACAAACGGATACCATACCTCAACGAACCATCTTCGTGAATCAATAAATCTGTTCGTAGCCCGGCTTCAACCTGCTCTCGAAACTTTTGCAGTCTAGGATCCTGCGATTGAGCTGCTTTAATATTCTCGATCAAAGACGAATATACTTGCAGCTGCAACAACTGTCCCGTAGAACACGGTAGCACAACCTCCATGTCAAATCTTCGAAAATCTGCGACGATCTCCTTCTGCGTAGTTAACACCTGAATTACTGGTAACCGACTAAGCGCATCCGGCACAACATTAACCTTCCCCGGATGGTACTTAAGATCAAGATCGTAGTCAGCCATCAGCTCCAACCATCTACGCTGCCTCATGTTAAGCTCATTCTGTGTGAACACATACTTCAAGCTCTTATGATCTGTAAAAACTTCGACTCTTTCGCCCAAAAGGTAGTGTCTCCAAATCTTCAAAGCGAAAATCACAGCCGCAAGCTCCAAGTCATGAGTTGGATAATTCTTCTCATAGGTCTTCAACTGTCTCGATGCGTATGCTACAACCTTCTCATGCTGCATCAAAACACATCCCAATCCTTTCCCACATGCGTCGTTGTGAATCACCAATCCTCCGGAATTGTCTGGCACGGTCAGAATAGGGGCGGTTATCAACTTCTGCTTCAACGTCTCGAAAGCTAACGCACACTTATCCGCCCATACAAAAGATACCTCCTTGCATGTAAGCTTGGTCAACGGCTCTGCCAAACGAGCAAAGTTCTCCACAAATCTCCTGTAGTATACGAAGATATGCGGTGGCAGGAACTGAAAAAATCAGGATAGAAATGCTGTGATAACGAATAATATAAATAAGGAGAAAACAAGAGAATGATACATATATTATGATTCAAGTTTTATTGCATTCAATCAAAAGTTCAACGGATACAAGATTTCAAACGGAAAGAAATATTCATAAAAAGATGACAACATTATTACTGAAAGTAGATAACATAAAAATTCTTCTTCGACTACTATAACGTTGCATTCTCGTCGCGTGAGTTGAATCCTGCGTTAGGTCCGCCTTATCGTCGAAGTTCGAACTACGCGATAATCATCACTTGTCAGAAGTGTGGAGAGTGGACGAGTCTTCTCCTTGTAGTTCCTTCCTTTCCGGCCAACCGTTGATGAGATGTTTGTTGGACCCGCATATCAGACATTTCCCTTGGGCGCGGGGACAATCCCTCTGAAGGTGTCCTGGCCTCTTACAATATCCACAGCAAGGGTTCTTCTGATGCTTCTGTTGACGCTTCATCTTCTTCTCCTTTCCTCGTCTAACGGGGATCCCTTTATGATTGGAGACTCCCGCTGGTGCCTGATTCACCTGTCTTCTCAGTCCTTCAGCCAACAAGTCGTTTGTTCGCTCCTGGGCTTCCTTTACACCTCGCAGTGCACTCAGAATCTCAACGGTTTGATTCTGGGGAGCGGAAACAGATGAAGAGTCATTGGAAGACATGATCCTGGGACAACAATTTTGAGAATGATACAAGTCACAAGCCAAACTAATCAAAATATACTATGGATGGGACAAGATTCAAGAATATCAGAGATGATGAATTTATTATAAGTGGGGAATCAACTGCATGACTTTAAGTCACTTGAATAGAGTACGGTAGTGCAATTGCAACTACGTAACCTTGTCAAGTCACCCGAAACCATAGCGAATGGATAGCTGAACGCACGATGTGAATATGGATCAAGAATGACAAGTTTACAACCTAGACCGAGGAATGTCTTAGATTGCCAAACTATGCACGGAAAAACTGCAATCCCAATCGATGCAAAACCTGGCTCTGATACCAACTAAACCATGTCACGCCCCGCTTCCCAAAATACGGAATACGAGGGGTAGACAAGGCCAGCCATGCTCCTACGGTCAAGGAAAGTCCTGCCGTAGTCACACTTCGGCTTCTAGTTTTTCATGGTAAACAGTGAAAGATGCGCAGGTAATGAGAAATGCAATAACTGAAAGAAACAATAATATAACTGACCTGAAGTGGAAGAAACGAATGTAACTCGGAATGGCAAGTCAAGAAGTCTGTGATGTACGTCTAGTTCTTGTCCAAGCTAAATCTTCTCCTCACACTGAGCATGCATACTCAGGTCGTCAGAGCGACACAAAAGCAATATAATATGTATAAAATCAAGTGACAGTTCTAACAGTGATAATAGATATATGAAGCAGTAAATCAATGACATCACGAATATGCATGTGCAGTAATCAATGCAGTGGAACAGTAAAGCAGTAGAACGATATGTCACGTATGTCAACACAGTATATAAGGAATATAAATGCCAGTATCCCTATCAGTCTCTAAGTCTCACTGTACAGGTCACTAAGCCTATCGTCAGTCCAAGTGTGAGAGTCAACCACTCGCGAGTGTCCTCCACCCAAGGGTAGAACCCAAGGGCAAGGGACCACGGGCCCAGCATGTAACATGTATATCACGGTGTATATCACGTACCCTGTAAATATCCATATATCTCCCTAAATATATAAGCCGGCACGGGACTCCCGAGATCATGTTGAACTCACACTTAAACTACCCCACACCCCGTGGTCTACATCAAACGCTAACCATAACCCTAAATACTAATCGAACCGTAACAAGTCTGCGCGAGAACTGGAGGCAGGACCTCCATCAAGCACGTCCCGACTAATATCTAAGATAAATGGCAGAGCCGGATTCCTTATCTGTGACACCCGTGCAAGCGCTTCCATAAGTGTCCCAGACCACTTATAGTCACACGTACACGCATCCCACAGACGTCGACAATGCAAGAGAATAATAGGGTCTCTAATTGTGTACAAGTACGTATCACTTTCACTTAATCACGGATACACGAACACTGACGTACTTGCCACAATCATCGCTAGAATCTAACACTGGGTAAATGCACGATATCACTAGGTTATCCCTACAATGACATGGGTATGATATGATGCGTGAACAGTATATAAGCACGATTAAGGTGTCACAAAACAGTATTCTATCACTTGCACGATTTATCATGAAACGTACATATATAATTCAGCGAAATGATAAACAGGTAGTAATTAGTATGTTCAGTTATCTATCCATCAAATTTAGTTTCAATCCAATCGGGTTCCGGGATCAATAGTTATAACCATTTCATTTTAAGCGCTCACGGCTGGAAATCCGGTTTCAGAATCAGAAATCCGTTTCGCAACGCATTTTAAACCTAGTTGAGATCAGAATTTAGCGACGCTACAGTTGAATGAAATATAGATTTTTCAGTAAGGTTTTCAAATCAATAGAAGGATCTTCAATCGCATCTGCATGTCAGGAGATATACACTGTTTAACACTAATATGTCAGTTCTGATTCTGCTGGGACTGTTATGCGTCCCGATCTTTTAAATTACAGATGAAATAATAATGGTAACGAAACAGAATGAAACCAATTGTGTTGTATAGCTAACAGATTTATCTATAATAACCAGTGGAGATCCGCAACCTACGAGTTAAGGGAATCTTGTGGTACCCATTACGGAACAGCAAGCAACAACTGGAGTCGCTCTGGACTGCAGTCCAGAGTCGCTTTCCGATCCAAATATCATCACAGTTTAAGTACAGGAATACCAGGAAACTAGTATAGGGTCAAAGTACGTCGAGTCGGCTTCGATTTGAGCCCTTGAACGCACCATTATATTATGTATATGATTTATGGTGAATTTAACGGTTTTCAGGTGCAATAAAATTACAGTTTTACGATTAAACTTGGGGGTAGTCGTTTTGGTCATAAACGATCAAATTATCCAACGAAACTTGCACACGTTGTTCATCACAGCAAGGGCCCAAGTAATAAATCCAGTTCCGTCAATTTAGAAAAGTGTTTTCTTTGGGAACACGCGTCGAGCAGGTTATGGCACATAATTGGTTTAAATTTGTAACTTTAAAATCTATATATTGAGTGATTTGTACCATAAGTAAATAGCATGTAAGCAAGTAAAAACTTGCCTGGAGGCGTCTCGGGGTCGCACGGTAGCAGCGGCGTCACGAACGCGTGATGTACGCCGTGAAACGGATTTGCGCGAGCTTGGATCGAGATGCGGATTTTGCGTCGGAGTTGTCCGGAGTCGTTACACGGTTACTGGAGGTTGAGGGGTGCTTGATGATCCTCAGTGAGTGTATTGTGGTTGACGACGGTCGACGGCGTCGCTCCGGCAATGGGCGCAGTGAGTGTTTGTAAAGAAAAGTGTTTTGTGTGGTTTTTGAGAGGGAGTTAGGGAGAGAGAGTGAGCAGAGGGGATTGAGAGGGAGAGGGTTAGAGAAAGAGAAGGAATGAAAACAGAGAGAGAACTAGAGAGCAGGGAGTGAGAAAGAGAGAGAGTGAGAACAGTAGGGGAGAGAGGGTAGAGTTAGAGAGAGAGTGTGTGTACTGAGAGAGAGACAGTGAGGGAAAGTGAAATCGAGAGTGAGAGAGAGAAAGACAGAGAGAAGAGAGGGAGCAATGAGAGAGAGAGAGTGCAAGGGAGAGTGGGTGATGCTCGGGTGTCAACGAGGCGACACGGGACGGCAAAGGAGCTCGTCGGCGTTCAGGTGAGTGGGTGCAGGGGAGTTGGTGCAAGGGTCTCGAGTTGATGGGTTAGAGTCTTGAAGGGGGAGGGATGGTGAATGAGGGGAGTTGGAGTCGTGACCGGGGTCGTCGGCGTCGTGGGGTAACGGCGAGGTGTGGGTGCACGACGTGGGAGGGAGTGAGCAGAAAATGGGATGAGAAGAGAGATGAGGGAGTCGACTGGGGTGATGTTGCTGACGACGAGGGGGAGGTCGAAGGTGCGTGCAGGGGTCTCGTGGAGGACGAAGGAGGGAGTGGGGAGCTCGGGTTTAATGGTGTCGACGGTGGAGGTGGGTGAGAGAGGAAGAGTGATGAGAGTTGGAGAGATGGGGAGGTGATGGGGGTTAGAGACGGGGTGCGCACGTCAAGGTAACGGCGCACGAGTCGTGGGGAGAACGGCAGCGCGTGGGCGTTGGTAGAGGCGAGGAACGCGGGCGTGAGCGGAGGAGGCGGGAAAAAGAGCCGTTGTGGGGAAGAAAATGAACAGGAGGCGGGTCGGGTTTGAGGCGCGGCGCGGGTTGGAGGCTGGAAGCGACTGTTGGGGGAGATTGGGCCGGGCCAAGGAGAAAATAAGGAGGAAAATGGAGACGGGCCGGGGAGTTGGGCCAGGGAAGTAAAAGGATTTAATTAGTGGAAAAAGAAACGGGCCGAGACTTCTGGGCTGCAGAAATAAAAGATTTACAAGAGGCTGGTTGCTGGGCTAAGTTCCTTTAAAAGCAAGGGTTTAACTTTTCTCTAATAAAGAAATGGACTGTGGTTTATATAATAAAAGGTAAATAGATTTGGGCTGAGAAACGGATTTTGGGTTTAAATCAAATAACTGGGAAAATTGAAAAGCTGGGCTGACGGAAAAATGTGCTGGGCTCGGGTATTTGTAAGGAAAAAATATAGGATTAGGGAATTAGGTTTGGGTTGTAATAAAAGAAATATGCGGTTTAGAAGTATGTAATTATGAATAAAATGAATGCAATTATAAATAAGAATATCTAGAATTCTAAAGTAATAATATACAGATTTTTGGTATAAAAAGGGCCGGGTGTTACATCATATCACCCTTACAAAAATTTCGTCCTCGAAATTTAAAATAAACGATAAATAATACAAACATAGGGGAAAGCTATTATATTGCATCTAACACATAAAGATCTACTTGAAACAGGCAGATGAAGAAATTTGAAGGTTTGTCTTTGTAAGAACAACATACAAAGTTATAGGTTTAAAGGAGTATACGACAGGAACAACTACAAAGGCAAACTATATGTATATAAGAATAGCCATAAGAACAATAACGAACAATGATATTCGAGGCGTACTCGAAAAAATCGAAACTCAATAATGTGCACTTGTAAATATATCAAAAGTAGTACCTCGGAAATAGTAAGTATAAGGCACAAACATTGATGATAGTAACTATAAACACAATACTCGAAGATAAAGTAACGACCATAAAATAGTGAAGGGTTAGTCGGTAGGTTAAAACATCTTAGGATAGTGCATCGGTCAAATAGTTTCAAAATAGCTTAGAAAACTCATATAGTGAAAATAAGAAACATGGGACAAAATGTGCGCGGTATAAGGTTGCGCTACTGGAAATGAGAATGCTAATAGTGTACTCAAAATACATAAAACAGAGTAATTAATAACACACACTTTTGATAAATTTAAAATAGTGAAAAAAACTAAATTTTGAATAATAATATCCCTAAATATATTTGGGTAATAGAGAAATCACCAATGTGAAAAAGGGCTAGCTAGGGTAGTGGTTACAAGGTGGCGTGGCTCAATCAGAAGATCGGAGTGTGGCGGCTTTAGACTGAAGGTCAAAGAGATTGGAATCGGGTCAACACAGGAAGTAAGGGTGAGGCACAAAGAACCACAAGGTAAAAAGTATGGGAAGGATAGCGGTCGGTTCAACATAAGAATCAAGATTTGAAGAGTTAGTGAACTCGGAAGTTTCTCCAAAATTTTCTCCTCCCAGAAGGATTACAAACGAGGCACAGGCGAAGGATGAATGGTGGCTCATTCCAAGGATCATGGTGCGGTACTTTCTAATTGAAACGAGTGTGAAAACTATACAATGAGTAGGGGTGGACAGTCAGGAACTCAGCAGAAGAATAAATAGATATGGGCAATAAACAAGTATCAAGCGAACCAATAATCAAAAGGTTTACGAATACAGAAGATTCATTTCATTCAAGAAAATTTGAAACAAGGCATTCCCAAAGGCGAAAAGTGGCCCTAACTATACACATTTTATTTGGCCAGAAAGACGACATCAAAAGAAATTCCGTCAGTCGCGGTTGTGGAGATTCAGCAGGTTGCGGTAGGCTCGCGCACTCAGGTAGGGGCGTCCATTTCCATATCGCCTCGCAGGCATCGCCACCGGAAGTTCTTCCACAGCAGGGCCTTGATTTTCTGGTCCTGCTTCCTCGGATGGAGCTTCTTCATCGAGGTCCAATTCCATGTGATTTTCTTCTATCGGGTCTTCACCGGGATCTTCCTCCATCGGTTCTTCCTCTATCGGGTCTTCCTTTATAGGGTTCTCTTCGGGATCTCCTTCTTCTTCGTCGGAATCAGCTATCACGTTAAACTCTGGGGCGGCTACTTCTTCGTCCTCTGAATCGTTGTTTCCGAAGTCGACCTGGGGACCATTGACCTCCTCATCAGAACTCGTCAGTGTGTGATCTAAGGAAACGCATGACTGTGTATCCTCATCTAGATGCGGCGCAGCTCCAGGGTGGGGCATGGTCTGAAAGAAAAAGAGTCATGATTAGACAATGGAATGAATAAGGAAAATGGCCAAGTGTACGAAGTATACGAAGATATGCGGTGGCAGGAACTGAAAAAATCAGGATAGAAACGCTGTGATAACGAATAATATAAATAAGGAGAAAACAAGAGAATGATACATATATTATGATTCAAGTTTTATTGCATTCAATCAAAAGTTCAACGGATACAAGATTTCAAACGGAAAGAAATATTCATAAAAAGATGACAACATTATTACTGAAAGTAGATAACATAAAAATTCTTCTTCGACTACTATAACGTTGCATTCTCGTCGCGTGAGTTGAATCCTGCGTTAGGTCCGCCTTATCGTCGAAGTTCGAACTACGCGATAATCATCACTTGTCAGAAGTGTGGAGAGTGGACGAGTCTTCTCCTTGTAGTTCCTTCCTTTCCGGCCAACCGTTGATGAGATGTTTGTTGGACCCGCATATCAGACATTTCCCTTGGGCGCGGGGACAATCCCTCTGAAGGTGTCCTGGCCTCTTACAATATCCACAGTAAGGGTTCTTCTGATGCTTCTGTTGACGCTTCATCTTCTTCTCCTTTCCTCGTCTAACGGGGATCCCTTTATGATTGGAGACTCCCGCTGGTGCCTGATTCACCTGTCTTCTCAGTCCTTCAGCCAACAAGTCGTTTGTTCGCTCCTGGGCTTCCTTTACACCTCGCAGTGCACTCAGAATCTCAACGGTTTGATTCTGGGGAGCGGAAACAGATGAAGAGTCGTTGGAAGACATGATCCTGGGACAACAATTTTGAGAATGATACAAGTCACAAGCCAAACTAATCAAAATATACTATGGATGGGACAAGATTCAAGAATATCAGAGATGATGAATTTATTATAAGTGGGGAATCAACTGCATGACTTTAAGTCACTTGAATAGAGTACGGTAGTGCAATTGCAACTACGTAACCTTGTCAAGTCACCCGAAACCATAGCGAATGGATAGCTGAACGCACGATGTGAATATGGATCAAGAATGACAAGTTTACAACCTAGACCGAGGAATGTCTTAGATTGCCAAACTATGCACGGAAAAACTGCAATCCCAATCGATGCAAAACCTGGCTCTGATACCAACTAAACCATGTCACGCCCCGCTTCCCAAAATACGGAATACGAGGGGTAGACAAGGCCAGCCATGCTCCTACGGTCAAGGAAAGTCCTGCCGTAGTCACACTTCGGCTTCTAGTTTTTCATGGTAAACAGTGAAAGATGCGCAGGTAATGAGAAATGCAATAACTGAAAGAAACAATAATATAACTGACCTGAAGTGGAAGAAACGAATGTAACTCGGAATGGCAAGTCAAGAAGTCTGTGATGTACGTCTAGTTCTTGTCCAAGCTAAATCTTCTCCTCACACTGAGCATGCATACTCAGGTCGTCAGAGCGACACAAAAGCAATATAATATGTATAAAATCAAGTGACAGTTCTAACAGTGATAATAGATATGTGAAGCAGTAAATCAATGACATCACGAATATGCATGTGCAGTAATCAATGCAGTGGAACAGTAAAGCAGTAGAACGATATGTCACGTATGTCAACACAGTATATAAGGAATATAAATGCCAGTATCCCTATCAGTCTCTAAGTCTCACTGTACAGGTCACTAAGCCTATCGTCAGTCCAAGTGTGAGAGTCAACCACTCGCGAGTGTCCTCCACCCAAGGGTAGAACCCAAGGGCAAGGGACCATGGGCCCAGCATGTAACATGTATATCACGGTGTATATCACGTACCCTGTAAATCTCCATATATCTCCCTAAATATATAAGCCGGCACGGGACTCCCGAGATCATGTTGAACTCACACTTAAACTACCCCACACCCCGTGGTCTACATCAAACGCTAACCATAACCCTAAATACTAATCGAACCGTAACAAGTCTGCGCGAGAACTGGAGGCAGGACCTCCATCAAGCACGTCCCGACTAATATCTAAGATAAATGGCAGAGCCGGATTCCTTATCTGTGACACCCGTGCAAGCGCTTCCATAAGTGTCCCAGACCACTTATAGTCACACGTACACGCATCCCACAGACGTCGACAATGCAAGAGAATAATAGGGTCTCTAATTGTGTACAAGTACGTATCACTTTCACTTAATCACGGATACACGAACACTGACGTACTTGCCACAATCATCGCTAGAATCTAACACTGGGTAAATGCACGATATCACTAGGTTATCCCTACAATGACATGGGTATGATATGATGCGTGAACAGTATATAAGCACGATTAAGGTGTCACAAAACAGTATTCTATCACTTGCAAGATTTATCATGAAACGTACATATATAATTCAGCGAAACGATAAACAGTTAGTAATTATTATGTTCAGTTATCTATCCATCAAATTTAGTTTCAATCCAATCGGGTTCCGGGATCAATAGTTATAACCATTTCATTTTAAGCGCTCGCGGCTGGAAATCCGGTTTCAGAATCAGAAATCCATTTCGCAACGCATTTTAAACCCAGTTGAGATCAGAATTTAGCGATGCTACAGCTGAATTAAATCTAGGGTTTTCAGTAAGGTTTTCAATGCAACAGACGGATCTTCAATCGCATCTGAACGTCAGGAGATATACACTGTTTAACACTAATATGTCAGTTCTGATTCTGCTGGGACTGTTATGCGTCCCGATCTTTTAAATTACAGATGAAATAATAATGGTAACGAAACAGAATGAAACCAATTGTGTTGTCTAGATAACAGATTTATCTATAATAACCAGTGGAGTTCCGCAACCTACGAGTTAAGAAAATCTTGTGGTACCCATTACGGAACAGCAAGCAACAACTGGAGTCGCTCTGGACTGCAGTCCAGAGTCGCTTTCCGATCCGAATATCATCACAGTTTAAGTACAGGAATACCAGGAAACCAGTATAGGGTCAAAGTTCGTCGAGTCGTCTTCGATTTGAGCTCTCGAACGCACCATTCTATTATATATATGATTTATGGTGAATTTAACGGTTTTCAGGTGCAATAAAATTACAGTTTTACGATTAAACTTGGGGGTAGTCGTTTTGGTCATAAACGATCAAATTATCCAACGAAACTTGCACACGTTGTTCATCACAGCAAGGGCCCAAGTAATAAATCCAGTTCCGTCAATTTAGAAAAGTGTTTTCTTTGGGAACACGCGTCGAGCAGGTTATGGCACATAATTGGTTTAAATTTGTAACTTTAAAATCTATGTATTGAGTGATTTGTACCATAAGTAAATAGCATGTAAGCAAGTAAAAACTTGCCTGGAGGCGTCTCGGGGTCGTACGGTAGCAGCGGCGTCACGAACGCGTGATGTACGCCGTGAAACGGATTTGCGCGAGCTTGGATCGAGACGCGGATTTTGCGTCGGAGTTGTCCGGAGTCGTTACACGGTTACTGGAGGTTGAGGGGTGCTTGATGATCCTCAGTGAGTGTACTGTGGTTGACGACGGTCGACGGCGTCGCTCCGGCAATGGGCGCAGTGAGTGTTTGTAAAGAAAAGTGTTTTGTGTGGTTTTTGAGAGGGAGTTAGGGAGAGAGAGTGAGCAGAGGGGATTAAGAGGGAGAGGGTTAGAGAAAGAGAAGGAATGAAAACAGAGAGAGAACTAGAGAGCAGGGAGTGAGAAAGAGAGAGAGTGAGAACAGTAGGGGAGAGAGGGTAGAGTTAGAGAGAGAGTGTGTGTACTGAGAGAGAGACAGTGAGGGAAAGTGAAATCGAGAGTGAGAGAGAGAAAGACAGAGAGAAGAGAGGGAGCAATGAGAGAGAGAGTGTGCAAGGGAGAGTGGGTGATGCTCGGGTGTCAACGAGGCGACACGGGACGGCAAAGGAGCTCGTCGGCGTGCAGGTGAGTGGGTGCAGGGGAGTTGGTGCAAGGGTCTCGAGTTGATGGGTTAGAGTCTTGAAGGGGGAGGGATGGTGAATGAGGGGAGTTGGAGTCGTGACCGGGGTCGTCGGCGTCGTGGGGTAACGGCGAGGTGTGGGTGCGCGACATGGGAGGGAGTGAGCGGAAAATGGGATGGGAAGAGAGATGAGGGAGTCGACTGGGGTGATGTTGCTGACGACGAGGGGGAGGTCGAAGGTGCGTGCAGGGGTCTCATGGAGGACGAAGGAAGGAGTGGGGAGCTCGGGTTTAATGGTGTCGATGGTGGAGGTGGGTGAGAGAGGAAGAGTGATGAGAGTTGGAGAGATGGGGAGGTGATGGGGGTTAGAGAGGGGGTGCGCACATCAAGGTAACGGCGCACGAGTCGTGGGGAGAACGGCAGCGCGTGGGCGTTGGTGGAGGCGAGGAACGCGGGCGTGAGCGGAGGAGGCGGGAAAAAGAGCCGTTGTGGGGAAGAAAATGAACAGGAGGCGGGTCGGGTTCGAGGCGCGGCGCGGGTTGGAGGCTGGAAGCGGCTGTTGGGGGAGATTGGGCCGGGCCAAGGAGAAAATAAAGAGGAAAATGGAGACGGGCCGGGGAGTTGGGCCAGGGATGTAAAAGGATTTAATTAGTGGAAAAAGAAACGGGCCGAGACTTCTGGGCTGCAGAAATAAAAGATTTACAAGAGGCTGGTTGCTGGGCTAAGTTCCTTTAAAAGCAAGGGTTTAACTTTTCTCTAATAAAGAAATGGGCTGTGGTTTATATAATAAAAGGGAAATAGATTTGGGCTGAGAAACGGATTTTGGGTTTAAATCAAATAACTGGGAAAATTGAAAAGCTGGGCTGACGGAAAAATGTGCTGGGCTCGGGTATTTGTAAGGAAAAAATATAGGATTAGGGAATTAGGTTTGGGTTGTAATAAAAGAAATATGCGGTTTAGAAGTATGTAATTATGAATAAAATGAATGCAATTATAAATAAGGATACCTAGAATTCTAAAGTAATAATATACAGATTTTTGGTATAAAAAGGGCCGGGTGTTACACAAACCCAGGGAGACAATCTGCCTCTGGATGTCCACGTCCAGTCTGCGCATGAACCTCCGTGCCCTGTCTGCATCGTTGGCAACTAAAGGTCCAGCGAAACTACTGAGTCTCGTCCATTCTGCTACATGCACATCTACGGGTGCTCCGTTCTGCTTTAGTCCGATGAACTTCTCTTCCATTTCCTCCCGTGCAGTCCGCGGGAAGAACTTCTCCAGGAAACTTGTCACGCCCCGCTTCCCAGAGTACGCAAGATTGGGCACGTAACATAGCCAACCATGCTACCTGTGGGTAGGAAGTATCCATCCACAGTCACATTACGGTTGTAGAGATATCAAGAACAATATAAATAAACTAATCTAACACATGTCCAAATCCATAATAACAAGAATCAATAAACAATAAGTGCGGAAGCAAATGATCCAATACAATAAATAAACGGTATGTCCCATAATGCGGGCTCACATCTGGAAATGAAATGAAATAAATAAACTAATCAGTAAGGACTCACAGTTCAGCCTGCTGGCTGAAGTACTCCTGCTTGGTCGTCGACAGTGGTAAGGAATCTGGGCCATGCATCTCCCAGACGTCAGTGCGTCATGTCAACCAATAATATAATATGAACATGGTAATAAACAATGCAGGGATGAATATACATGAATAAAGCAGTACTATGAAATAACAGTGCAAGGTAATGTGCAGTGGTAAATAAACTGTCCTACCAGGTTTCTACTCTAAAGTCTTTGAAATCAATTGATGAATCGTCGATGTAACTCAATAGTATCCCGTGCATGCCCGGGACCACGGTCAAGACCCTCGGGGCTGAATCCGAGACGTGCCGCTAGGCAGTAATAGGTAGCAGGATGGGCGAGTGATGTCAGCATCATCACTCCGGGGCTGGCCGAGCCCGTAAGACTGATCAGAACAGGTATCGAACTGTTGAGTTACAAGTCGGTTTCACCTTTGATTTTCCCATACCCCCAAGTTATGTATGTCAGGTCAGGTATTCAGTAATCAGGGACTAATGCCAACACAAGATCAGGTAAAAGCAGGTCTGTCTGGATAGACAACAGGAATGGTCCATGAGGACCCCAAGTCAGGTTTGTCGGCATTAGACATGAGATCAGGTAACAGGTCAGGTCATGTTTCAACAGGTTGAGTCGGTATGTATGTATGTATCATGTGCAGTGCATCAGTATGTAAACATGTGTCAGGTGTAGCAGGGTCGGGTCAATATGTAATGTAATCGAGTATGTGGTCTCAACAGGTATACAATCGAATAAGTAACAGCGGCAAGAATTTAAAGTAAACAGCACTAATAGTCACTTAATCACAATGGTGCTTTGCATTATCTTTATTAACAGGTTCAAGCACCCTTGGGGTGCAATAGTCACAAGGTGAAACAATATCAACAACATAAAGTAATGAAGCTACATGAATTTTTAAACTAAAGCATAAATAATTGTCTCATGGATGATTTAACAAATGAAGCAAGGACGATTTAATTGGTTTAGTTAGTTGATAGCAGACCTATTAATTACAAGAAACTACTATACTGATTTAATGTTAAGGATAATTGCAACCGTCAATTCTAAGTTATACCAAATACCGATATTACCATCAACTGTGTGGTTAATTTAAGTAATGTGATAATTAAATGTATAGCAAGACTTGATCTTGTATACTAGCATGTTAGAGCAAGTATTCGGATACTTGCCTCGACAGTTTCGCAAACCGGAAAGCACGGATGCAATGTCGGCGGAAAACACGAGACGGGTGCACGGGCCACGGATCGAGTCCCAACAGCGAACAGCGGGACCACACGGACCAGAGTACCTTGCTGGAGCATCGGGTCCAAACGACGGCACGGCCGGAATCCGGCGAAAGTCAAAGGCGACGAAGTTAGCAAAACACGATATACGTATTAAAGATCAGCGGGGGGATCTAGCACAAATGGAAAGATAGAGATGCTTACAGGGAAACACCAGGGAGCAACCACGACGGGCTCGACGGCGATGGGGCGCCGGCGAGGCAGCGACGGCGAGCAGCGACGGCTGGAATTTTCTGGGTTCGTTGGAATGAGGGTGGTGCGGTGAGTAGAGGGGTGCTGGCCCGCTCTGGTGATCAAGGGGAGACGGAGGTGGTCGGAGGTGGCTCTGGTGACGACGGAGAGGATCGACGGCACGTTTTCCAGCGACCCGGGGGTTGGTGCTAGGGTCGGGCTTGGGTTCTGTGGTGGTCCGGCGAGGGGAGGAGGAAGAAGACGACGAGGTCGGGACGAGGATGAAGGGAGGAAGGCCTTGGCGTCGTCGGCGATGGGAGGCGGCGGCGACGGCGGCACTGGGTGCTGGTGGTGGCGTCGGGATTGGGTTTGGAGGCTCGGCAAGGAGGGAGGAAGGAGGTAGGGGGTGCGGTAAGGCCATGGAGGCGAGGACGGCGACGGCGAGGTCGCAGGGAGGTCGACGGTGAGGGCTCGACGAAACTAGGGTTAAGGTTCGGTGAGGTTTCGTCGCAGGAGTTTTCTCGTGGGTGAAAACGAGGAACAGTTACGCTTAAATATAATAGATAGAGAGAGAGAGAGGTTGTTAGAGAGAGAGAGGGAAGTTGTTAGAGAGAGAGAGAGAGAAGGAGAATAGAGAGAGATAGAGAGAGACGGAGAGAGAGAGAGAGGGAAAGGGGGGCCCACGAGGGATTTAAATCCCTCGTGATTGGCTGGAAGTTTTAAAAGGGAAAAGTTTAAAAGATTTTAAACGTAAAAAAATAGTAACAGAATATATTATCGTATATATAGTTTAGTTTCATAATATTTAATTAAATGGGCATTTTTCGGCGCTAAATGAAACATTTCCAAATCGCGCCCGGGTTGCGCCCAAATGTTTCAAATTCAAATTATAGGATTTTAAGCGGGTTCCAAATTTTGAAAAGGGGTGTTTAATGATTAAACTGCATGCCCCCAAGTCGGACACTTGCACGCGCGCGTAGTCGTCCAAACTTGCCCGTTTAGCCGAACGGGACGAAATCTCGACGTGCGGACGCTACCACGCGACTAGTGGCGACGAGTAGGCCAACATGGATATTTTTAATTTCATTTTCGGTGTTAAAATTTGTTATGTGCCAAAATGACTTAACCGGTTAGAATTTAGCAATAAACACCAAAAATTCAGGATAATTGGAATGAGCAATGTATAGCACTCAACTAGCAATAGAAATAGTATTATTGGGCTCGGGTGTTACATCATACCCAACTACAAAAAGAATTTCGTCCTCGAAATTCCAAGAATACAAGATAGCTAACTATAGGAAAAGGTGAGGAAATTTCTGCCGGATCTCGTCTTCTCGCTCCCAAGTGGATTCTCCATGCAATCGATTACCCCAAGAAACTAGTATAAGAGGGATAACCTTGCTCTTAAGAACCTTTTCTCTTCGATCCTTGATTTCAACTGGTCGCTCTTCAAAAGTTAGGTCCTCCCGTACAGTCAACTCCGAATGATCCAAGACGTGAGTTTCATCACGAACAAACCTCCGTAGTTGAGACACATGAAACACATCGTGCACTCCTGCCAATGACTGTGGTAACGCCAAACGGTACGCTACCTCTCCAACACGCTCCAATATCTCGAAGGGTCCAACGAATCGAGGACTAAGCTTTCCCCGACTTCCAAAGCGAATCACCCCTCTAGTCGGTGATATTTTCAGGAATACCAAATCACCCACAGCGAACTCTAGAGGTCTTCTTGACGTGTCAGCCCAACTTTTCTGTCTGTCTTGAGCTGCCTTCATGTGCTTCCTGATTGTATTCACCTTCTCGACTGTCTGTACCACCAAATCTGGTCCTAGTAACCTTCGATCACCAACATCATCCCAACAAACCGGTGAACGGCACTTACGACCATACAACGCTTCAAACGGAGCCATATGAATAGTCGCTTGGAAGCTATTGTTGTACGAAAACCCCACCAGGTGTAGATGATCCTCCCAAGAACCTTTGAAGTCCAACATGCAAGCCCTCAACATATCTTCAAGGGTCTGGATCGTTCTCTCCGATTGTCCATCAGTCTGAGGATGATAAGCTGTGCTAAACTTCAATCGAGTCCCCAAACTTTCTTGTAAACTCCTCCAAAAGTGCGACAAGAACCGAGTGTCCCGATCGGACACGATGCTCACCGGTACTCCATGCAATCTTACAATCTCCTGCATGTACCGCTCTGCCAAAGTCTCCGTCGATTGACCAACCCGAAAAGGAATAAAGTGAGCTGCCTTGGTCAACCGATCGACAATCACCCATACGGCATTGTTGCCTTTTGGACTCCGCGGTAAAGCCGTCACGAAATCCATGGTTATATGTTCCCACTTCCACTGAGGGATCGGAACTGGTTGCAACAAACCAGCAACCCTTTGGTGTTCAGCCTTGACTTGCTGACACACCAAGCACTTAGCCACGAAGCGAGCAATCTCTCGTTTCATACCTTCCCACCAGAAGTGCTGTCGAATATCTCGGTACATCTTTGTCCCTCCTGGATTTACAGAGTAAGCTGAACTGTGTGCCTCCTTCATAAGCCCTTCACGCACATCCCCTTTTGGCACACACACACGGCTACCATATCTCAACGAACCATCTTCGTGAATCAGTAAATCGGTTCGTAGTCCGGCCTCAACCTGCTCTCGAAACTTTTGCAGTCTAGGATCCTGCGATTGCGCCGCTTTAATCTTCTCAACCAAGGACGTCTGTACTTGCAACTGCATCAACTGTCCCGTAGCATGTGGTAGCACAACCTCCAAGTCAAATCTCTGAAAATCCGCAACGATCTCCCTTTGTGCGGTCAATACCTGAATTGCTGGTAACCGACTTAGCGCATCCGGCACGACGTTTACTTTTCCCGGATGGTACCTAAGATCAAGGTCGTAGTCGGCCATCAGCTCCAACCATCTGTGTTGCCTCATGTTCAACTCCTTCTGAGTGAACACATACTTCAAACTCTTGTGATCTGTAAAGACTTCGACTCTCTCGCCCAAAAGGTAGTGTCTCCAAATCTTCAGGGCGAAGATCACGGCTGCAAGCTCTAAGTCATGAGTCGGATAGTTCTCTCATGAGTCTTCAGTTGTCTCGATGCGTAAGCGACGACTTTCCCGTTCTGTATCAAACACATCCCAATCCTTTTCCAGAGGCGTCGCTGTGAATCACCAGTCCTCCTGAATTATCCGGTACGGTTAGGATAGGGGCGGTTATCAACTTCTGCTTCAACGTCTCGAAGGCCAATGCACATCCATCCGTCCAAACAAATGGTACCTCCTTGCACGTGAGCTTGGTTAACGGCTCTGCTAAACGAGCGAAGTTCTCCACAAATCTTCTGTAATATCCGGCGAGCCCAAGAAAACTTTTTATCTCCGCAACATTCTTTGGAGTTGGCCAATCTCGAACTGCTGCAATCTTCTCGGGATCAACGGCGATTCCATCGCCCGACACGACATGCCCCAGAAATTTCACTTCTTCCAGCCAGAATTCGCACTTACTCATCTTCGCAAACAATTTTTCGTGTCTCAGCGTCTGCAGTGCGATCTTTAAATGCTCAGCATGCTCCTCCGGACTCTTCGAGTATACCAGAATATCGTCAATGAATACCACAATAAACTGGTCCAAGAATGGTGAAAAGACCCTGTTCATCAAATCCATGAATATTGCCGGCGCATTCGTTACTCCGAAGGGCATTACTAGATACTCGAAATGTCCATATCGAGTTCGAAACGCCGTCTTGCAAATGTCTTCTGCTTTCACTCGGACCTGATGATATCCTGATCGCAAATCCAGTTTCGAGAATACCCTCGCGCCACTAAGCTGCTCAAAAGTTCTCCAATGCGAGGGATCGGGTACTTATTCTTAATAGTCACCCGGTTCAATTCTCGATAATCAATGCACATCCTTCTCGTGCCATCCTTCTTCTTTACTAAAAGAACTGGAGCTCCCCAAGGCGAGTTGCTGCTTCGAATCCAACCTTTCTCGAGTAATTCACCAACTTGTTTCTTAACTTCCTCCAATTCCACCAGTGCCATCGGATAATAAGATTTTGATACTGGCGCTGCACCAGGAATAAGGTCAATCGCAAACTCCACATCTCGCTTCGGCGGTAAGCCTGATATATCCTCAAACACACCCATAAAGTCGCGAACAACTGCCGGCTCTTCTTTACTATCAACTTCTATAGCTGCAAGAACACTGTTTGTCTGCCTAGCCCTAAACTCGACTGGCCCGACAGAACTGCTTCCTTACCGCCACTGCTGTCTGCATCGTTGGCCGCGAAAGGTCCAGCGAGACTACTGAGTCTCGTCCACTCTGCTGCATGCACGTCCACGGCTGCTTCATTCTGCCTTAGTCCGATGAACTTCTCTTCCATTTCCTCCCGTGCAGTCCGCGGGAAGAATTTCTCCGGGAAACTTTTAGAGAAATCCGCCCAACTGATCGGCTTGGGCAAGCGGGTCTCCTCCACAAGCCATCACTCTCGGGCGTAATCCACTAGCTGAAAGCGCACCACAACAACTCTCTTGTCCTCTGGGATCTGTGCCGCAATCAGTAAATTCTCCGTGTCACTAGCCTCTGCTCGGCTGGTAACAGCTCCTTTAAACCAGTAAATGTAGACGGACCCAAAAGTCTAAAATCTGCTATAGTCCCTACTCGGTCAACTGGTCTAGTTCCATCGTTGTTTACAGACTGCTGAACGATCTGCAAACCTTCCTGAAACGAATCTGCTATTGCTAGATCAGCTCAGTCTGTCTCTTCGATTTCCAGCATTCCTCTTATCACTCCAAGCATGGCGGCTTCGTTCACACGCCTCCGGTACGTCTTCAACTTCTTACCTGTCATAATCCTGAACTCAAAACACCCAACATTAGCATGATGATAGATTCTGAATGTGGATCAAGGCTAGAACTCCAAGATACTTAAATAGAGTACCGCATTGTAGCTATGCCGCGGTATCATAGCCGCAATTACTTAACTCCACCCAAGTCGCCCAAGTCCTAGGGATAACAAGAAATCAGGTTTCCGAGTCGACATGCAAAGTAAGTTTGCACGTCGTAAAAGATATAATCCGGAAGAATGTGATTCAAGAATGGTAAGACGGTCAAGGTGGCAGGACATGTTTCCTAAACACGGGTATTCTGATTCGTGTATTGGGTACAATACCCAACTACAAAAAAATCAACCCGACTAACCTGGCTCTGATACCAAAAGAACCATGTCACGCCCCGCTGCCCAGAGTACGCAAGATTGGGCACGTAACATAGCCAACCATGCTACCTGTGGGTAGGAAGTATCCATCCACAGTCACATTACGGTTGTAGAGATATCAAGAACAATATAAATAAACTAATCTAACACATGTCCAAATCCATAATAACAAGAATCAATAAACAATAAGTGCGGAAGCAAATGATCCAATACAATAAATAAACGGTATGTCCCATAATGCGGGCTCACATCTGGAAATGAAATGAAATAAATAAACTAATCACTAAAGACTCACAGTTCAGCCTGCTGGCTGAAGTACTCCTGCTCGGTCGTCGACAGTGGTAAGGAATCTGGGCCATGCATAACCCAGACGTCAGCGCGTCATGTCAACCAATAATATAATATGAACATGGTAATAAACAATGCAGGGATGAATATACATGAATAAAGCAGTACTATGAAATAACAGTGCAGGGTAATGTGCAGTGGTAAATAAACTGTCCTACCAGGTTTCTACTCTAAAGTCTTTGAAATCAATTGATGAATCGTCGATATAACTCAATAGTATCCCGTGCATGCCCGGGACCACGGTCAAGACCCTCGGGGCTGAATCCGAGACGTGCCGCTAGGCAGTAATAGGTAGCAGGATGGGCGAGTGATGTCAGCATCATCACTCCGGGGCTGGCCGAGCCCGTAAGACTGATCAGAACAGGTATCGAACTGTTGAGTTACAAGTCGGTTTCACCTTTGATTTCCCCATACCCCCAAGTTATGTATGTCAGGTCAGGTATTCAGTAATCAGGGACTAATGCCAACACAAGATCAGGTAAAAGCAGGTCTGTCTGGATAGACAACAGGAATGGTCCATGAGGACCCCAAGTCAGGTTTGTCGGCATTAGACATGAGATCAGGTAACAGGTCAGGTCATGTTTCAACAGGTTGAGTCGGTATGTATGTATGTGTCATGTGCAGTGCATCAGTATGTAAACATGTGTCAGGTGTAGCAGGGTCGGGTCAATATGTAATGTAATCGAGTATGTGGTCTCAACAGGTATACAATCGAATAAGTAACAGCGGCAAGAATTTAAAGTAAACAGCACTAATAGTCACTTAATCACAATGGTGCTTTGCATTATCTTTATTAACAGGTTCAAGCACCCTTGGGGTGCAATAGTCACAAGGTAAAACAATATCAACAACATAAAGTAATGAAGCTACATGAATTTAAACTAAAGCATAAATAATTGTCTCATGGATGATTTAACAAATGAAGCAAGGACGATTTAATTGGTTTAGTTAGTTGATAGCAGACCGATTAATTACAAGAAACTACTATACTGATTTAATGTTAAGGATAATTGCAACCGTCAATTCTAAGTTATACCAAATACCGATATTACCATCAACTGTGTGGTTAATTTAAGTAATGTGATAATTAAATGTATAGCAAGACTTGATCTTGTATACTAGCATGTTAGAGCAAGTATTCGGATACTTGCCTCGACGGTTTCGCAAACCGGAAAGCACGGATGCAATGTCGGCGGAAAACACGAGACGGGTGCACGGGCCACGGATCGAGTCCCAATAGCGAACAGCGGGACCACACGGACCAGAGTACCTTGCTGGAGCGTCGGGTCCAAACGACGGCACGGCCGGAATCCGGCGAAAGTCAAAGGCGACGAAGTTAGCAAAACACGATATACGTATTAAAGATCAGCGGGGGGATCTAGCACAAATGGAAAGATAGAGATGCTTACAGGGAAACACCAGGGAGCAACCACGACGGGCTCGACGGCGATTGGGCGCCGGCGAGGCAGCGACGGCGAGCAGCGACGGCTGGAATTTTATGGGTTTGTTGGAAAGAGGGTGGTGCGGTGAGTAGAGGGGTGCTGGCCCGCTCTGGTGATCAAGGGGAGACGGAGGTGGTCGGAGGTGGCTCTGGTGACGACGGAGAGGATCGACGGCACGTTTTCCAGCGACCCGGGGGTTGGTGCTAGGGTCGGGTCGGGTTCTGTGGTGGTCCGGCGAGGGGAGGAGGAAGAAAACGACGAGGTCGGGACGAGGATGAAGGGAGGAAGGCCTTGGCGTCGTCGGCGATGGGAGGCGGCGGCGACGGCGGCACTGGGTGCTGGTGGTGGCGTCGGGATTGGGTTTGGAGGCTCGGCAAGGAGGGAGGAAGGAGGTAGGGGGTGCGGTAAGGCCGTGGAGGCGAGGACGGCGACGGCGAGGTCGCAGGGAGGTCGACGGCGAGGGCTCGACGAAACTAGGGTTAAGGTTCGGTGAGGTTTCGTCGCAGGAGTTTTCTCGTGGGTGAAAACGAGGAACAGTAACGCTTAAATATAATAGATAGAGAGAGAGAGGGGTTGTTAGAGAGAGAGAGGGAAGTTGTTAGAGAGAGAGAAAGAAGGAGAATAGAGAGAGATAGAGAGAGACGGAAAGAGAGAGAGAGGGAAAGGGGGGCCCACGAGGGATTTAAATCCCTCGTGATTGGCTGGAAGTTTTAAAAGGGAAAAGTTTAAAAGATTTTAAACGTAAAAAAATAGTAACAGAATATATTATCGTATATATAGTTTAGTTTCATAATATTTAATTAAATGGGCATTTTTCGGCGCTAAATGAAACATTTCCAAATCGCGCCCGGATTGCGCCCAAATGTTTCAAATTCAAATTATAGGATTTTAAGCGGGTTCCAAATTTTGAAAAGGGGTGTTTAATGATTAAACTGCATGCCCCCAAGTCGGACACTTGCACGCGCGCGTAGTCGTCCAAACTTGCCCGTTTAGCCGAACGGGACGAAATCTCGACGTGCGGACGCTACCACGCGACTAGTGGCGATGAGTAGGCCAATATGGATATTTTTAATTTCATTTTCGGTGTTAAAATTTGTTATGTGCCAAAATGACTTAACCGGTTAGAATTTAGCAATAAACACCAAAAATTCAGGATAATTGGAATGAGCAATGTATAGCACTCAACTAGCAATAGAAATAGTATTATTGGGCTCGGGTGTTACAAAACTCTTAGAAAAATACGCCCGCTTGATCGGCTTGGGCAAGCGGGTCTCCTCAACAAGCCACCATTCTCGGGCGTAGTCCACTAGCTGAATGCGTACCACAACAACTTTTTTGTCATCTGGAATCTGTGCCGCAAAAAGCAAGTTCTCTGTGTCAACTAGCCACTGCTCCACTGGAAACGGCTCCTTTAAACCAGTAAATGTAGACGGACCCAACCGCCTGAAATCTGCTACGGTCCCTACTCGGTCAACTGGTCTAGCTCCAACATTGTTCACAGACTGCTGAATGATTTGCAAACCTTCCCGAAACGAGTCCGCTTGCTGCTGGATCAGCTCGGTTTGTTTCTTTGATTCTCCAGCATTCCTCTTATCACTCCAAGCATGGCGGCTTCGTCCACACGCCTCTGGTATGTCTTCAATTTCTTACCGGCCATAATCCTGAACTCAAAATACCCAACATTAGCATGATGATAGATTTTGAATATATATCAAGGCTAGAACTCCAAGATACTTAAATAGAGTACCGCATTGTAACTATGCCGCGGTATCATAGCCACAATTTCATAACTCCATCCAAGTCGCCTAAGTCCTAGAGATAACAAGAAATCAGGTTTTCGAATCGATATGCAAAGGAAGTTTGCACATCGTAAAAGATATAATCAGGAAGAATGTGATTCAAGAATGGTAAAACGGTCAAGGTGGCAGGACATGTTTCCTAAACACGGGTATTCTGATTTGTGTATTGGGTACAATACCCAACTACAAAAGAATCAACCCGACTATCCTATGGCTCTGATACCAAAAGAACAATGTCATGCCCCGCTTCCCAGAGTACGCTAGATTGGGCACGTGACATAGCCAACCATGCTACCTGTGGGTAGGAAGTATCCATCCACAGTCACATTACGGCTGTAGAGATATCAAGAACAAGATAAAACTATCTAAAACATGTCCATAATCCAGAATAACAGGAGTCAATAATAAATAAATGCGGAAGCAAATGATCCAATACAAATAACTGAAAAGTGTGTCCCATAATGCGGGCTCACATCAGGAAATAAATGCAGGAAATAAAACTAACTACTACTGAACTCACAGCTCAGCCTGCTGGCTGAAGTACTCCTGCTCGGACTGCAACAGCGGTACGGAATCTGGGCCATGCAAAACCCAGACGTTAGCGCGTCAAGTCATCAAGTAATATAATATGAACAGTGTAGCAGGCAATGCAATATAAACATGAATACAACAAGAATAACAATAATATGAATCATACCAGTACAGGGTAGCGTGCAGTGGGTAAACTAAACTGTTCTATCAGGTTTTCTATTCTAAAGTCTTTGAAATCAATTGATGAATCATCGATGTAACTCAATAGTATCCCGTACATACCCGGGACCACGGCCACAATATTCTCGGCTGCAGCCGAGACATGCCGCTAGGCACAAAACAGGAATGTGTACACTCGATAGTATCCCGTACATACCCGGGACCACGGCCACAATATTCTCGGCCGAAACCGAGACATGCCGCTAGGCACAAAACAGGAATGTGTACACTCAGGACAGGTAGTGAACTGTCGAATTACAAGTCAGGCTTCACCTTTGATTTCCCCATACCCCCAAATTATATGTGTATGTCAAGTCAGGTATCCAGTAATCAAGAAACTAATGCCAAAACAGGATCAGGTAAACAGGTTTGTCTGGATAGACAACAGGAACGGTCCATGAGGACTATATGTTATGTTTGTTGGCATTAGACACAAGATCAGGTAACAGGTAAAGCCATGGTACATCAGGTCAAGCCAGGTAATGTGTAAAGGTGTCATGTCATGTCAAGAGTGTACGGTACCATGTCATGTCAAGTAGGAAGTGTAACAGGTCATGTCAGGAAGCACAAGATGTCATGTGGGTGCTCAAAATCAAACTAACATAAGCATGTGTATAAATAAACAAGCATGAGTACTATCAGAACAATAAACTGGAATATGTAATATGATATGCAAATAGATATAATTTCAAGGATATGGATGCACAGTTATCGATTAGGGTTACATTTATAGTTCCAATTTTAATTAGGATGCAATTTATTAAACATGCAGTGTTAATATCATATTATTATGTAGTAATGTGATCTATGGATGCAATTATATGTATCTTAAATGCGATGGATGCAAACGGGTATCCGAAAAGTTATAAAACTATAAAATGGTAATGTGGGATGTACAACTAAGCAATATGTGATATAAATATTGATGTAATAATATTAATATGGATAGCATATTCAAAGCGATTAATAACTATAAAAGTGGTATTGATTAAGCATGCACAAGAAAGTTCCGTTCAGAAATTCAGCGTCACCCTAATTTGTAAAATAGCTTAAAAATAACAAACGTTCTCCAAAAGGGACGTGTCTTATACCAAAACAAAGATAATTCAATAAGGTTTTCAGTTTTATAAGTATAAGTATCTCAGGTTATCCCTACAAAAAGTTATGAACATTCGAATTTGAAAGTTTGCTGCTGGAATTTCCCTGGACAGCAGTTTGGAGACATTTTCATTTGAATTTTACGTTATTTAAACAATTTATTTTGCAAGTAAATATTTCATAGAGTTATATTATTCTGAGTTAGCTTCGTAACGAACTAAAGAACGTATACTAATGATTTTTCTATAATTTATAATGAATTTTATAAGATAAGGTGTACAGTAAATTTCAGATTTGTCATATCCGATTTTTCAACGACGTTTCATGTATAAACTATAGGATTTTCAAATGTATAACATTATAAAATGAAGATAAACTAATTAAAGATAATAATAATAAATATTACGACGATATATATTTTAAATGATATGGTTGCAGTATAATGTAATCTAGTATGTCACAAGATAAGTTTTCATGATCTAGATTTAATATGATATAAACGGATGCAAACGGAATATCGAAACGTTATAAAATTAAACATGGGGCACTAGATTTAAACTATAGGTATGGTATTTATTTAAATAGGTATAAAATGAATTATATAGCATGTAGCAAGATTAACTTGCCTCGATGGGTCGCGAATCGGGAAAACGGAACGTTAACCGTCGGCGGGGAAAACTCGCGACGGGCGCACGGTTCACGGAATGAACCCAAACGACGAACAAAGGAACCACACGGGTCGGGGTATCTCGCTGGAACGTCGAGAAGCGTCACCGGCACGACGGAATTCCGGCAACAAAAGAACAGTTAAAAAAAATAAGAAACGAGACATGAAGTAAGAAGAGAAAGAATGATAAAGAGAAGTACGAGAGAATATATGAGAGAGAGAGAGAAAAAGTGGAGAGAGAGAGAGAGGGAGAGAGAGAAAGTGGAGAGATAGAGAGAGAGAGAGCTGCAGGTGGAAGCCCACGGAATTAAAAGAAACGCGATTGGCTAAAGGGGAATCGTTAGTTAGGAATAAATATTAATTAAAAATTCAAAACATTTTAAGAAACAATAGGATATATATATATAGGTTAATTTAAAGATTTAAAAGATAGGTAATGAACAGTAAGATATCAGGTTAGTTAGAAAAATATATGCGATGGTTTTAATAATATTAAAATTTGGAATTTTGGCGCCAAATAAAACATTTCCAAATCACGCCCGGGTCGAGTCCAAAAATTTGAAATTGAAATAATAGGATTTTAAGCGGGATCCAAATTTTAAAATTAAGTATTTTATGATTAAAAAGCATACCCCCAAAACGGACACATGTACGCGCGCGTAGCCGTCCAAACTCGCCCGTTTCACTGAACGGGACGAGAACACAATGCACGGATGCTACCACGAGGCTAGGGGTGTCAAGTAGGCCAAGATGAATATTTTCAATTTTATTTTAGATGCCAAAATTTGTTATATGTAGAAATGACTTTGCCGGGTAAATTTTACAGTAAGCAACAAACAAGCAAGTTAAATGAAATGAGTACCACATTATGCTCAAACAGTAACTGAAAATAGTAGCATTGGGTTCGGGTGTTACACCACTGGACCCTAGAACCCGGTTACTTATGCTCTCCTCCTTAGGTCTATCTTAGTGCGGAAAAGTAAATAATATACAAAGGGTGACATCTTCCGCAACCTGGAAGTGCCCCAATTAAAGAATATTACATACAAGTTTTTACATGAATGAAAATGAAAAACACTCATCTCACATAAAAAAAACCCGGCTATTCGAACACGACGATCCAATATAACATATCCAGCAACACATAACATCACATGTCATCAACGTAAGTAAACATACGTATCCTAATTGTCGTTGACATATAGCAACGAAACCGGCGATATCACATATTACACTTACGGTCACAGAAAAGAAAGTGTAAAACTACAACAGTTGGAATCCGCAACCTCTTTAGACATCGCATGCCTAATCAAATGAATTTCTTAGACATCACATGCCTAACAATTATAAACCCCGCATTTTAGTCTCAAAATCGAAAACACTTTTCAATATCAAGTCAGGCAATTCAACAAGATTCCCGACATCCTGATCAAATGCTCGTCGCAAACTTTAGTAGACGGCCGCACCCCCGATACCGTCGACGAAGTGCACTAAGGCGGAACACCGCTGTCGCGAGCACCCAAACGGATGCTTTTTGGCGACGGGGTTCTCCTACAGTTACTTGGTCGGGGCTATGGGGTGAGGCTGTCTATTAAGTTTACCCGGCGAGTATCCGCGTACACTACGTGATTGCGACGGACTTTTGATCACATCAAAATCCCGTGGCAACCGATCAAGTGAGACTAAAACGCTATGTTTATAACATTCATTCAGTTATCTCATAACTACTTGTGAATTCCAAATATTGTATCACATTCCAGATAAAATAGAAAATGTTAAACTTTCCGATCGAACATTCAAACACCCAAGTTTTCCCAAAACAGCTCAAGACATGAAATAGGTTTAAGAACATCCAGTTCATGCCTCAGTACCAACGGTCCAGCCGTAGAAGGGTCAAGCCAACGCCTCACATGTGGCACGCCGTACTGCCCCAAACCCGAAGGTTCAAAGGGCAGTTCAAGACGGTCACATAATCGAGTTAAGCTTTGTTGTCTTCTAAAGGGTCCATGGCGTTACTTGCACTACTTAGAACGTTATTAAACCACGGAAAAATCCAACACTTGGAAATTTCGCGACAGGGAAAAAAGTGGGTATTTATATCCGGTCGAACTTTTTAACATATTCTAAAATTATCCGGAAAACACATAGACGAAGTTAAATAAATCGATCGAATCATCGAATCCCCAATACAACCCAGAAAACTCAACTCTTGAGTAAGATTTAAAAATTCCCAGAAAATACAGCACCAAAATATAGGAATTACTGTGCAAAAAACAATTGAAGAAGCGACTAAGTGGCCGCGGAACCGCCGCATTAGCCAGGCTAATGCCGTGGTTCCGCCTCGCTTTAGATGAATTAGCCACTAGAATTTCACTGTAACTCCTAGAATCGCCTGCTTATTTTTCTGCATATTTTTAATATACAAAAATCCCTGATTTCAAAAAATGTACAGAGAAGGATTTTGCATTAGGGTTTCGGTTCGATCGGACTTCTAACTCCGTCTACGCATCGCCTAAGGCTCTAGCTAGGCTCTGATACCACTGTAGGGTTCCTAGGCACTCTCAAGTGGTCTCACAAGGCATCAACCATGCCAAATTAAATTTTTCCGGTGCCAAGAAACCCTAAACTAGATCGTTAACTAGAGTTTAGGCGAAACGAAAAGAAAGTAAATCACATTTACACTAAGTGAACGGAAATACAACCTTTGTAGATCCGGTCCTCCACTTCCTTAGCTCCATGATGATGTCCCTCCGCTGCGATCATTGGATCCCGGACTCTAGCGATGGTTTCGTCGAAGAAATGATCGGGCTAGGTCGTCGACTTCGATGCCGAAAATGATCTACGTCGAGGCAACTCAAGATCAAGCTCCACCTTCACTAAGTCATGAAACTTGTGAAGAAAACACCCTATACTACATGGCAAGTGGTAGAGGATGAAGAAATAGTAAGTGGGTTCACTTTGGATTTGGATTTCTCACTTGATTTCATCACTTGATAATTTCTAGCAAGAGTTTTCTTTCTTCTTCAAGAAGAAGAAGAAGAAAGAAATGGAAAAATGAATTAACTAAAATAGAAAATCAAGTGACCCTTATCATATTGCAACCATGGGTGAGTTAACAAGTGTAGAGAATAAACTAGGGTTTAAGTAAATGGTTAGGTTAAGGATAAAAACAAAATGGCTAAGACTTTGTCAAAACTATCATGAAGCTTCTAGTGTAAAACAAAGAAAGCCTCCCATTTTGTTTTTGCCAAAAAGGAATAAATAAATAAAAACCCTAACCATTAACCTAAACTAGGTTTAAAGCATACACACACCCAAGTTTGCATGTATCATCAAACATGATACAAACTAGTGCACAAAAATATATCATATATACAATATGCACATCAAGTGAGAAAATCCATCATAAGTGAAAAAATACTAGTTAATATAAAGTAATATATCAAATATATAATTATACATTAAATCATTAAATCAACACTTGATTTAACGATCCGGTCATATCGCATATGACCGCTAATATCCAATGTATCGACTTATCGAATCAATCCTCGATTCGATAACTAGGTTATATCGCATAGAACCAATCGATACATTCATCGCGAGAATAGAATACGGTATCACATACACGCATTATTCTCGGTCCCGCACATATCTCATATGCGCACCTATTTCATTTCGCTTGAGCCAGGAAACCTCTGTGTAGGACTCTAAATACTCGTCAATACGCCGGCAGCAGGTGATGATCATATCAAACACCCACAAGCCGCAAGCGATCTGCTAAACGTAACGGCCACCCGGGTATTGAGCGATCAGAAGATCAACGAGCAAGCCCGCTCACACTCCTGTGAATCCAACCAGTAACACTTACCGTACAGTCCGGTCTGTTCGTCTGATATGTCGCATATCTCGTCTAGGGGTGGTAAACGTCAGACCCCAGTAGCTCGATAAGTCGTGTCGATATGAGGTCTATAATAGTTCGAGAAACTATTGATAACACTTACCAGTAAATCTCAGCAACCCTGGCCAGGGATTTCCGGTTATAGCCAATCGAACACAGCGCAACATCAACTCCCTATACCGGGAGAGACGAATCCCCTCCTATCGCTCATTGCCTCCATGTGATTCGGGACTGTACCCAAAAACCACCATTTTGCACGCCCTCTTGGACGTGGTAAGGTGGAAATCAAAGCACAGTGGGAATCACACAAGACTCTATGACGATCTCGGGTCAACAGACTACTCTGTTCCAGTGTCACCAGAGAACTGCCATCTGACGTGAGGTATAATACTATCTGGGAGTTCTCAGCGAGTCCGTCCGGTGTACCCAGTCTTCACTGAGCACCCGTATATCATCTCTGATGTCAAACACCAATGGATATGGGATCATCCATCACCCATCTGTATGGGTCAAGAAGGTATATGCTAGTCTACTCTGGTATATCGATGCCCCATCTCGATACACCCACGACTAGGGACTTTAAAAGATGTACTTATGGACTACCATGTCCCCATTAGTATGATCCGCATCATAGTCCAGGTAGTCAGGTACACATCCTAAGGGCTTTACCAACATGTAACAGAGAGACAATCAGTGTACACGTTAAAGTAAAGAGTAACCAGATAGCATACTATCATATCGAGCAAAAAAGTCATCCCTATATATGTCCAAGCATCCATTACAATATACATCCTATGTATAATAATGGCCTCTAGGGCATACATATAACTAGCAAAGGAAACCGGGTCCTTCAAATAATACATAATTTCATGAACTACCACGGTCCCCAAATCCAGAAAATATCATGAAAAATCCATATAACAATGCGAAAATCCATGAATATAATATGTGCGCCATATCTGAAATGCAAGCATATAAAGGAAAAACCGCTAATTATCTGCATCAAGTTAATACAAATATCATGCGGTTCCTATTTATCCACTTCTAAATAACATCAAGTGAAGATAAACATGTAGCTAAAACCAGATGTATGTAAAATCAATAAGGTATAGCAAGATAATGTGTCTACCTATAAGCAATGATATAGTATACCCCCTGGGTGTAAGAACAATATGAGCAAGATATACCTGTAGCTATGACGTAAAGTGTGCACGTACCTATCACTAATGGTACAATACTCTATAGGTATACAGGTAACTAGCATGTAAGTATGTCAGAACATATGAGTAAGAATATAGGTATACAGGTATGCTATAAGTCAATGCGTAAAGAAATATGAATCAAAGTCTCAATGTCCCTAACCAAGCAATATTATATCTATAAGTGGGTTATGCGTGACATGGAAATTATTGACGGTGTGTGTAGCATACAATCAGTGCACGTGCAACATGAATCGTCAATAATATGTGCAGTGTCCTACTACTACTAGTCCAGGCATAACTACATCTAAGTAATAGGGTAAAGGCGCAATTCTAACAATAACGTAGAATATGCGACAAGTAATAAAATCTCTAGCCCTGACGCATAACGCCATGCGGGCGATTCCCCTGTAGATGTTAAATCTACTCACCAACGCTCCAAGCTAAGTGAAGTCTACCACCTGTTTTCCTCTTGTCGTAGCGTCCGAAGTCCCCGCTTGCGAACCTAAAATTTCACAAACACATCACATAAGCATATATTCTACATCGACGAAAAGATATCGAAACGCAAGAATAACGCCCTAAAAATTACACTGCGCGCTTAGCGCATCTAACGCGCATGACATCGGCCAAAATCCTAACTAGGCTCGCCAAACTACGAAACACCTAGTCTAGATTCCGATTGTCCCGATCGCGTATTCAAAACACAATAATAAACGTGGACTCAAAATAAATAACGTCGCAACGTCAAAAGAAACCCACGCCTAAAAGTTACCGAAATCTAATAAGCAGTACTTATCTTTATAGCACAAAACTATGAGTTTTACCGAAACTATAATTTACAAATACCTTCAAATAGCAAGGTTAAACCATTTAAACTATTTCTATATTTTTAAACTTGCTTAATTAAGCTTTAGCAAAAACCTAGTAAGCAAAAACCCTTAATTAGACAAAGTAGTAATTAACAAAAATTAGCATTTTCTACTAAGTTAAGCTTTTCCAATTCACAAATTAACACTTCAATTAAATATTAAACACTTAAATTAAGTTTTAACCTTAACTTTAATTTCTAAAACCATTTCTATAATTTTTAAACATGAAATTTAAAGCTTAAACTAACATCTAATTAAGCTAGCATAAAGTATTAAGCAACAAAAAAAGAGATTAGAGTTAAGGTTTTATTCCTTCAAGAACACCACTTGAATCAAGGATAAAACCAAACTTTAGCCTCCAAAATTCTCACTAGAATGAAGATCCAAGCAACTTTTGTGAAGAAGAATAAAGGTTTTGGATTTTATTTGAATTTCTCATGATTATTTTGAAGAAAAATGAGAAGAAATGAGATGAGAAAATTCATGGGAAGCAAGAGGAAGGATGTGGCCGGCCATTTGATGAAGGATAGGGTTTTTGGTGAAGTGTAGAATTTTCTAGAAGAAAATTGAATAATTGTATAATAAAACAAAAAGCTTATGTTCACACTACTTTTCTTTTTCTTTATTTTTTTAAAAAATAAATCCTTTCACCATAAAAATCTAGATATTTAAAAAGAAGCTTCTAAAATAATTGTAGTGATAATTTCCAAGAATTTTCATTTAGAAGAAATTTCCCGATTTACGTGCATATTTTACCGGCTAAAATAATATTTTATTTCGGAAAAATTCTATCTGAACCAAAACCTCCCAAATACTCCCAAAGTTCGCGCACAAGCTTTATTTTAGATAAAATAGGTGCCGATAAGGTTATACGGACGTTTGATCGAAATCGGGTTAAAACAAGAAAAACCAACAATTTTGCCCTAAAACGGAAAAATTCGCAAAACTATTTCTGAAACGTTACAAACATATTTTAGGTTTCTTTTTCTTTCATTAATCTCACTAATGAATCCCATCATTTATGCTTCCTAAGTATCACAGAAGAAACGAAAGCAGTAATATTTATATATCATATATATATAGTAATAAAGCATTCGTCTCAGGCATATAAAATGATCACATCACAGTAAATAAGCAGCAGCAGAAACATATGAAATAATGGATATACTAGGAGGTCCGTGTTTTATTGAGAGTGTCTATAAAACACGGATTCCACGGTCGCGATGAATAGTCATACCCACATCACTAGACCCGTACGAGAGCGGCAAGCAACCCTACCAATTCTACGGTTAGGAGACCAGGTCTCGACTCCTCGAGATGGCCTCCCACTGGACCCTAGAACCCAGTTACTTGTGCTCCCTACCTTGGGTCTATCCTAATGCGGAAAATTAAATAATATACAATGGTGACATCATCCTCAACCCGGAAGTGCCCCAATAAAAGAATATTACATACAATGAATTTTACATGAATGAAAATAAAAACCCTCATCTCACATAAAACCGCCGGCTATTCAAATCACGATGATCCAATATAACATATCATAGCAACACATAACATCACATGTCATCAGCGTAAGCAAGTATGCGTATCCCGATTGTCGTTGATATATAGCAACGAAAACGGCGATACACCACATACTAAACTTATGGTTGCAGAAAAGAAAATGAAAAACTACAACATTTGGAATCCACAACTACTATGGACATCGTAAACTCGAAATATCACATACTTCGAATTTCATTTCTAACTATATGAATTCCACATATTGTATCACATTCTAGATAAATAGACAATGTTAAACTTTTCGATCGAATAATCAAACACCCAAGTTTTCCCAAACAGCTCAACACTTGAGCGGAGTTCAAAAAATCCTAGAACATGTCACAGCCTCTATGAACCAGCCGTAGAAGGGTCAAACTAACGCCTCACATGTGGCAACGCTAAACTACCACAAACCATATGGTTCAGTGGCGGTTTTGACGGTCACATAATCGAGTTATGGTTTTGTTCTTCTAGAGGGTCCACAGATTCGCATGCATAATTTTCTGAAAGTTTTAAACTCAGAAAAAATCCAACACTTGAAAATTTTTCCGACAGGGGAAAAAGTGAGTTATTGATATCCGTTCGAACCTTTTAACACGTTCTAAATAACCCGAAAAAGCTAAACGATGTTAAACTTTCCGATCGAATCAACGAATTCCAATAATCTTCAGAAAACTCAACACTTGAGTAACATTAAAAATTCCTAGAAGTATGATGTAATACCTACGGATCAACCCTCGAAGTTGCTATCCATAAATCACAAGTACGGCCGCAGAACCGCCGCCAAAAGCATGGTATGGCCGCGGTTCCGCGGCGACTTTAGTGAGTTAGAGAGTCGTACTTCTAAGTTATCCATAAAATTACCTGCTTGATTTTTTGAGAATTTTTAATATGGAAAAAACCAATTTTTTAAAAAATTTCCAGAGAGCGGGTCCAAAAATATGTTTCGGGGTTCGATCGAACTTTTAACTTCGCCTACACGTCGTCTAATGCTCTAGCTAGGCTCTGATACCACTGTTGGGTTACTAGGCACTATGACAAGGTTTCACAAGGCATCAAACAAGCCGTATTTAAAAATTTCATGTGCCAAACAACCTAAGCAAGAATCTTTGCTAGATAATTAAGGTTAACATGAACAAGTAAACATCTTTACTTCCAAGAGATAGGGATTACAACCTTTGTAGTTCGTTCCTTCGCTTCATAAGCTCCGAGTTGAGGTCCCTTCGCCGCAATCATCAAGTTCCCATACTCTTGAGAGGCTCCATGAAGTGAATGATGCATGCTTGCTAGTAATCTTCACAATCAAAGATGATCTACCTTGAGAAATATCAAACTCTAGCTCTCACTTTACTAATAAGGTATTAGTGAAGTGAACACCCTAATCTAAGTGGCTAGAATAGATGAGGATGATGAAGTATGAATTTTGCTCTCTTTTGTTTTCTATTTCTCACTTTTATTCATCACTTAGAAAAATCTAGCAAGCTTTTGTGAAGAGCAAGAAGAAGATGAAGTTGTGATGAATGAATTAATTATTGAGGTTAGAAATGCAACCAAAGGTTAAGCATGTCATGCTTAACCCTTGTAAAGAATAAACCATAGGTTAGGGTTAGGGTAAGGTTAACAAATATCTTGATAAATATCTAAAGAGGGTGGACTAAGTCAAAGTGTCATGAAGCTTCCTCAAAGCTCATCCATAACTTAATCCATCATTTAGAATTAACCAAAATAATTAACCTAATCCCAACCCTAATCATGGTTTAACTCATAAACATTAGTTGCATTTGTAACCCTAACATGTTACAATATTATATATCACATATATAATATATAATGTAACAAAAGAAAATAATACAATTAACATATATCACATATATATCAATGTATCATCAAGTGAGAAAAAGAATCATTTAAGTGAGCTTATATTAGTTAATGTAATATAATATATCACACACACACACACACACACACACACACATATATATATATATATATATTTTTACATTAAATTATTAAATCAACACTTGATTTAATAACTCGGCTATATTACATATAACCGACTAATATAATATGTACCTGTTATCGAATCAACCGTTGATCCGATAACCCGGCTATATCACATATACCCGGCCGATATCACATATCACGAGAATAGAATATGGTATCTCATATCGTATTAATCTCGGTACCGCACATATCACTTATGTGCTCCTACTCCGTTTTGCCTGAGCCAGGAAACCTCTGTGTAGGACTCTATAGAATCATCAATACGCCGGTAGTAGGTGATGATCATATCAAACACTCACAAGCTGCAATCAGTCAGCTAAACGTAACAGCTACCCAGGTATTGAGCGATCAGAAGATCGACAAGCAAGCCTGCACACACTCCTGTGAATCCAATCAGTAACACTCCCGTACAGTCCGGTCTCTTCGTCTGATATATCGCATATCTAGTTTAGGGGTGGTAAACGTTAGACCCTAGTAACCGATAAGTCGTGTTGATGTGAGGCTCATAACGGGTTGAGAAACTACTGATAACTCTTACCAGTAAATCTCCATATCAGCCCTGACCAGGGACTTCCAGTTATAGCCAACACAGCGCAACATCAACTCCCGATACCGGGAGAGACGAAACCCCTCCTATCGCTCATTGCCTCCATGTGATTTGGGACTGTACCCAAAAGCCACTGTTTTGCACGTCCTCTTGAACGTGGTAAGGTGGAAATCAAAGCACAGTAGGAATCACACAAGACTCTATGAAGATCTCGGGTCTACAGACTAACCTGTACCAGTGTCACTGGAGAACTGCTATCTGACGATAAGTATAATACCATCTAGGAGTTATCGGCGAGTCCGTTCAGTGTATCCAGTCTCCACTGAGCACCCGTACACCATCTTTGATGTCAAACACCAATGGATATGGGATCATCCATCGCCCATCATATGGGTCAAGATGCGTATACGCTAGTCTACTCTGGAGTATCGATGCCCTGTCTCGATACACCCTCGACTAGGAACAGTTATAGGATGTACTCTTGGACTACCCTGGCCCCACTAGTATGATCTACATCATAGTCCCAGTAGTCGAGTACATATCCTAAGGGCTTTATCAACATGTGAGAGCAAAACAGTAAACCAATACAAGTCAACATGTTAGGACAAAGTGAAACCAGATAGCATACTATCATATCGAGCAAGAAAGTCCTCTCTATATATATCTAAGCATCCACTATAATATATATCATATGTACAACAATGGCCTCTAGGGCATATATATAACTAACATAAATAACTTTAAATTGAGTTTTACATCTAAATACCATGAACTTTATATCTACCATATTTTATTACTTTGCATAATCACACCTTTAGAAAACTTCATGGGGTAATGACTTACCCCTCACATACACCCATGTTTACATAGCACGATAGTCTTTGAAACATATTTTTGTGGCGATACAACATTTCATTAAAATACCATGAACTATAAAAACCCGGTTTTCTTTGAATTATATTATTAAAATTCTTTGTGATTATGTCTCTACAACCCTTTTTAGGGGACCCGCTATTGGATGGTGTGGATTATCGCACATTCTTGGGCTAGTAGAGCGAGATGCAGACCTCCTCACGGAGTATTCGGTCTCGAACGATTTTTTAAGAAAAACGAGATTTTCTATTTAATAATAAAATTAATTTTTGTAAATATATAAATATTATCAAAACACATATTTTAAAGATATAATAAAATTCCATTTTTCTAAAAAGATAAAAGAATGACAGGTTTCACCAAAATATCCTCAAATTATCCAAAAGACAAGTTTTACACTTAAATACCATAAACTATTCAAGCTAAGTTAATATTCACTAAAATACCTCAAATCTTAAAAGTTACATCCATGAAAACCCTAAATAATATAAATAAATACTGGAGGTTTATTTTGAAATTATATAAACTATTTTTCATAAAACCCCCTCGAGTTATATAAAATTCATTTAAGGATTTTAGTAAATATAGGTTTAAGCGGGATCAATTTTCTTGAGTATTAGGGAGTCGGAGAAAGTGATTGCTTTCTTATTTAAGGTAGAAAAACTTAACGGAGTTATCAATGGCAATTACCTTAAAAAAAGACACAAATTCTGTCGTCCTTGTGCAGCAGTTACCGATAACTCCCAAACCTAATTCATGATTCAAATCAGTTATAAGTGTCTGACTCAATTCTGAGTCCAAATCAATCTGAGTCTAATCCAAATCAGAATCCAATTCAACATGAGTCCAATATACCAAACATGAATACTTGAACCTGAACCTGAATACCAGAACAATATCAACATGCAAACATGACTTGACTTGACCGAACCATGGCTACATCATGACTTGATTACATGCCTACTTGTTTACATCCTGTACCTGATTACATGAACAATTTGTATCCATGGTCTCGGCAAGTCTGATAACTATAATTCAATACAATACATTACGGGGTTTAACCGGGTAGATTGGTACAGAATGTGTTAAAAGTGGTATGATGATGGACACTAAAAGACACCTATATGAACTCTTGTGCCATTGTCCCATAGGTTTTGATGGGGCCTTGTACTTATATGTTACCATAGTCCACGAGATAGTTGGACTCCTCTCGTATACACTGATACATTCTGTACGAAACTATAAACAACTACGTTAGTATAACAAACATATACTTGTTCAGATTACCGGTCATATATTCTTTACTTGTTCTATTCCACCCTTATCTTTGGGACTTATTGAGTGCTAGTTCGCTGATGACATTCCTGTCTTTTCTTTCTTTGGAATGTTCATCAGGAGGACCTGACTCTCAGGAGACCGAGCCCAGCCAGGAGGACTTGGATCAGTTCACAGAGGAGCCAGACTTTTAGTCTTTACTTGTACTTACATTTTCATTTGTATGCCACTGTTCGGGCATTACTTCTATCATTGTACATTTTCTTTTCAACTTAGTTGTAATGTAAAGAATGGATATTAATAAAAGTTACTGTTTATATTACATCTCTTGTCATTCTTGTGCGCTTATTTATATTTCTTATTTATGCTTAACGTGTTTACTTCTGAGTAAATACGTCGCGTGCTCTCCACGCCTTCTTCCCCGTACACCGAGAAGCGAGGTGTGACAGTTTTGTTGGCGGCCTATGCAGGTATACATTCTTTACATTCTTTACATTTTAAATTCCTAGGCAATATATCATAATAAGTATAAGAATCAGCAGCTATACATTCTTTACATTTTAAATTCCTTGAATATATCATAACATTTCTTTTTCTATCAAGGTCATGGATTCTCCCAACAACACGAGTACCAACGTTAATGGAAACACTCCACCTCTTATCCTACCACCACCACCTACCATTACCTCTCCTATCAACAAGCAGACGGTACTGCTTGAGGCAATCAAGAGTCCCTTGGAGGGTTAGCAGCAGCAGACTGCTATCCTCATGCATCGCCCAGAGGTCGAGGCACCCAGAGTCAAACAATTCCGGGCATTGCACTTGAAGCACTTTTCTGGGAAAGAGAGCCCACTAGAGGCAAAGGATAGGCTCAGTCTATCGAAGATGATTTGACAGCAGCACAAGTGCCAGAGGTTGCTAGGGTGAGAGTTGCAAAGTTGCAACTAACGGATAATGCCAGAGTCTGGTGGAAGGCTGAAGAAAGCCGACTCACCCAATCGATTGAATGGAGGACGTTTTGTGATATGTTCGACGTGAAATATTTCCCCGACACTACCCGTTTCGACATGGAACATTAGTTCATCCATTTATAGCAAGTTTCAATATGGAACAAATCTGTGGATGAATATGATACTGAGTTTAACATGCTTAGCAGGTAAGATACGTCTCAATATTCAATTTCTTAATATCATATAATACACTGCTAATACAAGACCATATTAGGTTCGCGACATACCTGATTCCGACTGCTGAGAACCGGGCACAAAGATTTCAGCAAGGGTTGGACCCAGAAATCCAAGCTGCACTAGCTACAAGGGATTTCCCAACCTATGATCTTGCTCTGAAGGCTGCCCGACGCCATGAGGCAGTGGTGAAAAAGAAAGGCAGACCTCAAATTGCCGGTGTGAAACGCCCTGCCACTCGGATGGCAGGAAGAGCCTCTTCCAGGCCACCTTTTGTACCCAGGAAACCGGGAGTAACTTTTAACAGGCCCAATCCAGACTTTTGCTTCTATTGCAAGAGGAATGGACACCTGGCAAGAACTGTAGGCATGCGAATGGCCTGTGTTTGATTTCTGGCGCATCCACTCACACCATTGGAGCATGCTGTTGGGAACTAACCCGCGCGCGCAAACGCGTATGTTTTGGAAATGGAAACATTTTAAGGAAATGGATTGCGCACGCGACCTCGTTCTCGTTTTAAAATTCATAAACTGCAAGTGCACGACGCGTTGCAGCAAGCCGGTAGGTACGGGTCGATCCGCAGTGAATTGTGTATTAGGTTTTGTTGTTTAAGGTTCAACAAATAACAAATTGGTTGGTTTGTCACTAAAAATAGAAAGAATACGAAAACAAGAAAAACAAGCAAGGAAGAAAATGGTCGTGGCTTTAGCTCGTATGGTCGAATCGTGACGATTCCTTCGACGCTCCCTTATTCATGAGTTGTCCGTTCTTGTGTCGATCCCGGCACGAAACATGACTCATCAAGACGGTAGCGAGGCATAAGTCGTCAAGCTGCCGATATTCGACGTAAACATGAAACAAGTCCGTTTTGTTCGCTTACCGTTTGTATGTCCAAGCTTGATATATCAACGCTAAGCATAAGGTTTAACAAGCATACATCAACATCAAAGATACAAGTTAGTGAGTGAGAGCAAATAATTCTAGTGTTTGAGTTTGCTAAGTGTTGTGATAGTATATCGTATATGAAACCAAGAGATTTGTCAAGTCACTTAATCACAAAATACCATATCTAAACCTAGCAACCTCAACGCTAATTTGATTCTAAGCTTAGGCTTGCAAGATGGGGTTTATAAGAAAGAATACGGTATGTGATGAGGTTACAAAGTAACCATGGAATCAATATACCATATCAACCCATTCAAGTTGCAATACTAAGTTTAGATTCACATGATGCACATTAAACATTAACAAGAGGAGGAGGAAGGCAAAGCCATTTATCTCACATCCTCACCATAACCACAACCAAAGATATTAGTTAAGCATGATAAAAAGAAAAGCAAATAAGAACAAGAAGCAAGTAATCAAAAGAAACAACAATATTATTAACACTTGAAGAAGTTTAGGTACAAGATATGGTAACTTGTTCAACATCCATAATGAAGCTCTGAAAAGAAATCCTCAAGAGGGAAGAAGAAGAAGAAACCAAGTTGAAGCCCAATCAACTCTCAAGATAAACCAACTAAACAAAAATGGAAAAAGGTATAATATCATGCACCCTCATGCTCTAATCTGTTTTGGTATTTATAGACGTCACTCCAGAATAAACAAACAATATAGATGGACTGATGTAACCCTAAGAATGACCAGAAGAAAAATGGGGAAGTTTGGAGCTAGGGAGCCGGCGGCGCCGGATTATATGGGGGTCTCGCTGGGTTGGATCCGAGCACTGGGGCTCATTTTGCTGTGGTGACCTTGAGTGCACTCCACAATCACTCTTATGCTATTTGATTTATCAGTTTAAGCCTGGTTTGCATTCAGAGATATGGAGGGAAACTTGATGCCAATATCACATCAAAACTTTTTGCATTTATTGCCCATCACACCCACATGTGCCCACTTGCTCAAATTGTGGTGTCAAGGCAGCCCCACCATGGTCCATGTGCCAAAGAGTAGGTGCACACTTGTATTGTGTTGGACCAAAAATAGTGTGCACACATTTATTTGCAAAAAGAACTCTTTGGATATCGGTCGGTTTTCTGTTCTGTTTGCAGTGTTGGCTCCTAAATACTATATCCGTGATATTGAGTTTGTTTCCAGTATTTAATCACGAACACCTGTAATCTGTAATTACTGAGCAGACACTGATTAATAGCACCGATATATAACAAAATAGATAATGAATGAGCGGTATTAAAATACAGTTTTCTGAGATGAACACTTGCCCACATCGTCTCAACCCAGCTCCTGCACCCCGATCAGCGATCACTTTCCCGCAGCGGCCAGCTATTTAGGCTCATGCACCTCGTCTTGCTTTCCCTGCTCCACCTCCATGTGGACCTCCTGTACAGCCTCCTCGTCAATTCTATCAAGCCCAGAGGAACATGCCTCAATGGCAGAGAAACGTGCCCCAAGGACAAAGGAATGTGCCTTCAGCAAGGAGGATTTATCATGACCGGAAAATTTAGTTCGTGACCGGCACTTAAGTCACGTAACGTCTAAAGGCGTAACGTAATTCAAGTAAGCTAAAGCCCAGAAAGCTAAACCTTGTTAAGGAAATAAAAGAGGTGAAGTTTTGAAATAAAGGTATAATGAAATCAAAGGTTTACTTAAATGCGTAAATGGTGGAATATGAAAAATGCAAGTGGATTTTACTAGTTGAAAAACATGTTTCGTCTTTAAAAAAAATTGGGCAGCACCTCCTTTGTATATTTTGATCCAAAACCACATATACGTGATAATATAAAAGGCATCCCCAAGCAGGAGCTAGCTCTTCGCCAATCGGCGGAATCACAACCATGCAAGTCATAAAATATGTATACAACGCCCCAACGGCGAAGACCAACATCAAAGAATACTGTAAAAAAATAAAGACATCAACCCAACAAGCGAGCATATAACCCATCGCTCTAAGTCTCGCAACCACAAGTCTTGCTAAGTCTTACTACATATACAATTACTAGTTTCTGATTTGATGGAGTTAACTAGATACAACAGGAAAAATAAATGTAGGGTTCCTAGGCACCCTAATGAGGTCACACAAGGCATCAACCATGCCAATTTCAAATTTTAACGGTGCCGAAAAACCCGACTACGGATCGTTGGCTAGATTTCTAGGCGAAAATACAATCTAGTTAACAACTTAACTATAAAGGAACTGAAATACAACCTTTGTAGATCCGGTTCTCCACTTCCATAGCTCCGCAACGAAGTATCCTCGCTGTCCAAATCGAAATCCGGGCTCTTGCGTCGGCTTCATCGGAGAAGAAGCGGGCTAGGTCATCGACGACGTGCCGAAGATGATCTACGTCGAAGCATCACTAGATCAAGCTCCACCTTCACCAAGCCATGAAAACTTGTGAAGGAAACACACTCTACTACTTTGCAAGAGGTAGAGGATGAAGAAATAGGAAGTGGGTAAACTTTAGAATTGGATTTCTTACTCTAATTCATCAATCACTATTGATGAAGCATGCTTTTCTTCTTGTGAAGAAGAAGAAGATAGCACGAAGAAGATAAGTGTTATGATAAGTTTTTTTAAAATAGAAAAGAAAATCAAAACTTATCATAATCCAACCATGGTTATGTGTAGAGAGCAAACTATAGTTAGGTGAATGGTTATGTTAGGCATAAAACAAAAATGGTGGACTTTATTCAAAGCTTCATGAAGCTTCAACAAAGAACAAAATTAGCTACCATTTTCCTTTTGCCAAAATGAAATAAACCATTCAATAAATGAATGAATAAATATATAATAACCCTAACCATTTACTTAACTAAGGTTTAACTCTTTACACAAACCCTAGCATTCATGTATCATCAAACATGATACAATCAAGTGCACAAAATCATATCGCGTATACAATGCGCACATCCGAGTGAGAAAATCCATCTTAAGTGAACCAATACTAGTTAATGCAAAGTAATATATCAAATATATAATTATGCATTAAATCATTAAATCAACACTTGATTTAACGATCCGGTCATATCACATATAACCGACTAGTATCCAATGTATCGGTTTATCGAATCAATCCTTGATTCGATAACTAGGGTATATCGCATATAGCCTAATCGATACATTCATCGCGAGAATGGAATACGGTATTACATACACGCATTATTCTCGGTCCCGCACATATCTCATATGCGCTCCTATTTCGTTTCGCTTGAGCCAGGAAACCTCTGTGTAGGACTCTAAAGACTCGTCAATACGCCGGCATCGGATGATGATCATATCAAACATCCACAAGCCACAAGCGGTCTGCTAAACGTAACGGCCACCCGGGTATTGAGCGATCAGAAGATCGACGAGCAAGCCCGCTCACACTCCAGTGAATCCAACCAGTAACACTACCGTACAGTCCGGTCTGATCGTCTGATATGTCGCATATCTCACCTAGGGGTGGTAAACGTCAGACCCCAATAGCTCGATAAGTCGTGTCGATATGAGGTCTATAACAATTCGAGAAACTACTGGTAACACTTACCAGTATATCTCAGCAACCCTGGCCAGGGATTTCCTGTTATAGCCAATCGAACACAGCGCAACATCAACCCCCTATACCGGGAGAGACGAATCCCCTCCTATCGCTCATTGCCTCCATGTGACTCGAGATTGTACCCAAAAACCACCGTTTTGCACGCCCTCTTGGACGTGGTAAGATGGAAATCAAAGCACAGTGGGAACCACACAAGACTCTATGACGATCTCGGGTCAACAGACTACTCTGTACCAGTGTCACCAGAGAACTGCCATCTGACGTGAGGTATAATACCATCTGGGAGTTCTCGGCGAGTCCGTCCAGTGTACCATGTCTCTACTGAGCACCCGTATATCATCTCTGATGCCAAACACCAATGGATATGGGATCATCCATCGCCCATCTGTATGGGTCGAGAAGGTATACGCTAGTCTACTCTGGTATATCGATGCCCCGTCTCGATACACCCATGACTAGGGACTTTGAAGGATGTACTTATAGACTATCTGTCCCCACTAGTATGATCAGCATCATAGTCTAGGTAGTCAAGTACACATCCTAAGGGCTTTACCAACATGTAACAGAGAGACAATCAATGTACACGTTAAGGTAAAGAGTAACCAGATAGCATACTATCATGTCGAGCAAGAAAGTCCTCCCTATATATGTCCCAGCATCCACTACAATATATATCCAATGTACAGTAATGGCCTCTAGGGCATACATATAACTAACAATCTCCCACTTGCACTAGGGCCATCTGTAGCAGTGGTTGTAGTATCTCATACTCAACCATCCCATAAAAGTCTCTCTCTGGGAACAGGCCTTTGTGAGTGGATCCGCTGTGTTGTCCTCTGAGTCTACTCTCCTGACCTCGATTCCCTGGAGATCAACCATCTCCATGATCAGGTGATACTGCCTTAGAATATGTCTGGATCACTGATGGGACCGGCGTTCCTCGGCATAAGCCACAACTCCATTGTCTCACAATGGTAGGAACGTAGTTCATCTCATGAACCAATATACACCCAAACAGCCTCTTCGATAGCATCTTAAGTAGCGATGTATCCTGCCTTTATCGTCTAGTATGCCACGGTATCTAGCTTGGAACTCTTCCAACATACCGTCCCTTTACTGAGGGTATAGACAATGCCTGTGACTGACATTCATTCGTCTTTATCACCCTGGAACACTTCCAGTGATTTTCCCCAGGATCAACTGATACCATCTCACTACAACTAGTAAGAATCCTAACATCCAATTAGATCTATCTCATAGATCCAAAATCCAGGATTTAGTAGGTATCACTTTGATCCTATGTGGAGAATCATTGTGATAAGCGGAGATTGATCGAGCGTAGCATAGGAAACTCCTTCCCTATCAAGAGTATGTCATCCACGTACTCTACGAGGATTGTCACCATACTCCCTACTACCTTCTTGTTTATACAAGGTTCATCTACCATTTTGATGATGTCAACTTCTTTGACTAATCCATCAAAACAGATCTTCCAACTCCGCGATGCCTGCTTTATCCTATAAAGCATCTTGCACACGTTTCCGCCGCTCCCACTGTCTACGAGGCCCTCTGGCTGTGTACTTATAGACGCACTCTTCTAAAATATCATTTAGAAAAGATGTCATGACACCCAACCACCAGATATCGTAGTCATGGTATGTAGCCGTGGCAAGTAGGATCTGGATGAACTTAAGCATAGCTACTTAGAAAAAGTTTCATCATCATCCATACCTGGTCAATGAGGTAGACCTTTAACAAGTCTAGCTTTGAAAGTCTCAACTCTTCCATATACACCAAGTAATCTTCTTAAGATATACTTGCTCCTGATGGGGATTTAACCCTTCAGATATAGCAACCAAAGTCCATACTTTGTTGGTGTATAAGGATTCCATCTCAGAACGCTAAGCATCCAGCCATTCTTACAGAGTCCCACTCCTGATGGCCAGCTCGAAACTAGTTGGGTCATCATCTCATGATGCAATCCTCGCTCCCACTGTCATAGAGAAACAGAAGTATCTCTCAGGTGGGTGAGGAACTCTACTAGATCGGCGGAGAGGCCGAGGTTCGTTGGTAACTATTGAATCCTTTGGTTCTTTCAAATCATCTGCTGTAATTTGTATAGCTGGAACCTTTCCAGTTCTACATAACAGACCTTGCCTCGAGCTTGTCCGGATTTTGCTTTTCAGACATAGCCCGGACAATCCCAAATCTTAATCAACTTAAGATATGGGCTCTTCCCTTTCCATATCACATATGAAGTGGTAGGCAACTGATTTGATTGGAACCCTATTCAATAGGTATGCAGCTTCTCAAGTGCATAACTCCCAAAAGGAAATAGGTAACTCAGTAGTACTCATCATAGAGCACACCTTATCATATAGGGTGTTATTGCTCCGCCCCGATACACCATCGTGCTATGGTGTATACGGAGGAGTAATGCTGAGAGAGAATCTCATTCTCCTTTAGAATAATCCAGGAATTCCGTGCTCAAGTATTCTCCTCCTTGATCTCATCAAAGGACATAATACTTGTATCCTCATTGGTTCTCTACTTCTAACTTATATTCTGTGAATATCTCAAAAGGTTCAGACTTGTGTTTCAACAGGAACATATGTCTGAATCTTGAGAGATTATCAGAGAATGTAACGAAGTACAAAAAACCAGTCCTGGCATATGTAGACAGGGGACCTAACATACATCAACATGTATCATCCCAAGAGTTTACTAACTCTTTCTCTGTTTCCAATAAACAGGGCTATGGTCATTTTATCTTTGTGACATGACTGGCAAGTTTCATAAGATGTAAATTCAAACTGATTTAAATATACATCTACATGTAACTTCAGCTAGTCGGGTCGCATTGATATGACCTAGTCTACAATGCCTCAAGAAGGATTCGTTCAGTTCTGAACTCTTCCTCTTGTGTGTGTTGTGTATACTAAAGAACTGTAGTTTGATTTAGAACATTAATGCTTTTAGATAACGTGCCTGAACCGATCAACTTTTGATATAAGAAATGTCCAAAACATTATCCAACAATACAAAATTTTATCATTTCTTTACTAATAAAGAGAGTGATATGATTTTGTATATCAGGTTCGGTATCTAACAACATTCGTTCAGAATCAATGTATTGGTAATACAGGGTGACAGTGACCAACAGACTTGGCTGCAACTCTTGCCCCGTTTTCTGCCTCATGAAACTTATCACCCGTACTCAGTTCTCTACCTTTCTGTAGCCCTATGTAACAGATTACATATCTGGGATCCAGATCCGGTATCATATACCCAGGACGTAGAGGATACAGAGAAACTGTTCTTTGTAATGAACACACCCGAAGATGATGCATCAGCATGCACTCTCTTCGTTTGGGCGGCACGGGAAATCTGGTATTCCCCAATTTCCTGCTCTGTCTTATAACAATTATAAGTTGGAGCGGGACCAACGTTCCCCAACTCAATATAACAAGCGGGTTCGGTCAAAAATCCGTATTATTATCTTGATTAAGGCGTGATATGGTCGCTACCTGGAGAGAGAGAGAAGAAAACACTCAGCGTGCGCTCTAGCAAGAATAGATTGGTTATTATTTTATCTAATCAGGATGGCTCCCACTGCTTTTTATCAAATCTTCCTTCAAACCCTAAAAGGAAAGACTAGCTGGGATTAATTACACACTACAAGTTCGCCAATCTTTCAGCCAGGCCAGTGTCGGTACTTTGAGGGAGGTCCCCTGTGCTTTCGCACGAACCTAATTAATGTAAACCTCGTTTTCCCAGAGGCGTAACCTCGTTAACACCTTTCTAGACACCTACTTGATCGGCTAATTGTAATGTATAAAACTCTCCCAGGAGTAACTCTTACTCGCAGCGGGTATCGGGATCCAACTATCTCATAGAAGGTATGCAATCTCATTGCAAATTTCAACACTTGAAATTCCCGATAATATTTTGCCCCTAGCATCCTATAACCTTGACGGAGATCAACAAACCATAGGCTACTAGTCAAGTTCAACCCGTCATTTCTTGATCGAATTAAACCCACCCGCACGACCCTTGACGAAGGTCAACAAGGCCGCACGACTACCCTAATCCAATCTGCATCATATGCATAAGCAGATAAATACTAGTTAGCTACCGCACACTACGCCTTGACGGAGGTCAACAAACGTAGCACGAATACTAAATAGGACTTATCTGAAATGACGGAGGGCTACGACAGGTTTTTCTGAAAACCTATTGCGTAATGAACTTGATATCGTTGTAGGATCGAATGATTTTTAAAATGGAGTGCTTTTGAGGCTTTTCTAGTTTTGCTAAAGGAGTCATTCCCGGTGAAGGGATCGTCGGTCCTTTCCTCGTCGAATGAGGTGCGGGATATATCATATATATCACTGTGCAAAGCAAAAACTCTTAAAAGCAATCAAAAGACAAACCGAGTGTGTAGCATCTGCCAGTTATTGCTAAAGGAGTCACTCCCGGTGAAGGGATCTCGGTCCTTTCCTCATCGAATAAGGTGCAGGATATATCACATATACCGCTGTGCAAAGCAAGAACTGTAGCTACCTTTTTTATTTTGAAATTCGATTCTACAACATCTTAGGTTTCTTTTATTTCATTAATCACATTAATGAAGTCCCATCATTTATATACCTAAACATCATAGATAAATACGACGTACACTTATGCCATCCGCATTCGCCTCGATGTCCCCTCGTGCACCGTTAGGTTAGGTAACTAACGGCAGAGCGAGGCAGGGCTAGCGCGGGTGTAAAACATAAGTAACGCCTATATAATATATCATATATACTATATACTGTATCTATCACAGAACATCACATGATCACATCACAGATATCGCAGCAGAAGAAACATATGAAATATTGGATATACTAGGACGTCCGTGTTTTCAATACGAGCCAGTATAAAACACGGATTCCACGATCGTGATGAATAGCCAAACCCACACCCCTAGACCCCTACGAGAGCGGCAAGCAACCCTACCAATTCTAGAGTTAGGAGACCCGGACTCGACTCCTCGAGTTGGTCTCCCACTGGACTCCAGAACCCGGTTACTTGTGCCCTCCTCCTTGGGTCTATCCTAGTGCGGAAAAGTAAATAATATACAAAGGGTGACAACTTCCGCAACCTGGAAGCGCCCCAATAAAAGAATATTACATACAAGTTTTTACATGAATGAAAATGAAAAACACTCATCTCACATAAAAAACCCCCCGGCTATTCAAACACGACGATCCAATATAACATATCCAGCAACACATAACAACACATGTCATCAACGTAAGTAAATATGCGCATCCCAATTGTCGTTGACATATAGCAACGAAACCGGCGATATCACATATTACACTTACGGTCACAGAAAAGAAAGTATAAACTACAACAGTTGGAATCCGCAATCTCCATAGACATCGCATGCCTGACCAAATGAATTACTTAGACATCGCATGCCTAACAATTATAAACCCCGCATTTTAGTCTCATTATCGAAAACTCTTTTCAATATCAAGTCGGGGAATTCAACAAGATTCCCGACATCCTGATCGAATGCTCGTCGCAAACTTCAGTAGGCAGCCGCACCCCCGACGCCGTCGATGAAGTGCACCAAGGCGAAACACCGCCACCGCGAGCACCCAAACGGATGCTTTCGGCGATGGGGTTCTCCTACAGTCACTTGGTCGGGGCTATGGAGTGAGGCTGTCTATTAAGTTTACCCGGCGAGTATCCGTGTACGCTACGTGATTGCGACGGACTTTTGATCACATCAAAATTCCGTGGCAACCGATCATGTGAGACTAAACTGCTACGTTTATAACATTCATTTAGTTATCTCATAACTCTTTGTGAATTCCAATTATTGTATCCCATTCCGGATAATTAGAAAATGTTAAACTTTTCGATCGAACAGTCAAACACCCAAGTTTTCCCGATACAGCTCAACACATGAAATAAGTCTAACAACATTCAGTTCGTGCCTCAGTACCAACGGTCCAGCCGTAGAAGGGTCAAGCCAACGCCTCACATGTGGCACGCCGTACTGCCCCAAACCCTAAGGTTCAAAGGGCAGTTCAAGACGGTCACATAATCGAGTTAAGGTTTGTTGTCTTCTAGAGGGTCCATCGCATTACTTGCACTACTTAGAACGTCGTTAAACTACGGAAAAATCCAACACTTGGAAATTTCCCGACAGGGGAAAAATTGGGTATTTATATCCGGTCGAACTTTTTAACATATTCAAAAATTATCCGGAAAGCCAAATAGACAAAGTCTGATAAACCCGATCGAATCATCGAAGCTCCAAAACATCCCAGATTATTCAACTCTTGAATAAATATTAAAAATACCCAGAGAACTCATCACTGTAAAATAGGAATTACTGTGCAAAAGTCAACGCAAGAGGAGACCATAAGGCCGCGGAACCGCCGCACATGCCAAGCACGTGCCACGGTTCCGCGGTGGTTTAATTGAATTAGGCCCCCGTATTTCACAGTAATTCATATAATACCCTGCTTAATTTTCTGCATATTTTTAATGTGGAAAAATGCACTGTTTTGAAAAAAGTACAGAGAGCATGGGAAAAATGGGGTTTCGGGTTCGATCGGGATTCAAACGTCGTCTAGATTTCGCCTAAGGCTCTAGCTAGGCTCTGATACTACTGTAGGGTTCCTAAGCACCCTAATGAGGTCACACAAGGCATCAACCATGCCAATTTCAAATTTTAACGGTGCCGAGAAACCCGACTACGGATCGTTGGCTAGATTTCTAGACGAAAATACAATCTAGTTAACAACTTAACTATAAAGGAACTGAAATACAACCTTTGTAGATCCGGTTCTCCACCTCCATAGCTCCGCAACAAAGTATCCTCGCTGTCCAAATCGAAATCCGGGCTCTTGCGTCGGCTTCATCGGAGAAGAAGCGGGCTAGGTCATCGACGACGTGCCGAAGATGATCTACGTCGAAGCATCACTAGATCAAGCTCCACCTTCACCAAGCCATGAAAACTTGTGAAGAAAACACACTCTACTACTTTGCAAGAGGTAGAGGATGAAGAAATAGGAAGTGGTTAAACTTTAGAATTGGATTTCTCACTCTAATTCATCAATCACCATTGATGAAGCATGCTTTTCTTCTTGTGAAGAAGAAGAAGATAGCAAAAAGAAGATAAGTGTTATGATAAGTTTTTTTAAAATAGAAAAGAAAATCAAAACTTATCATAATCCAACCATGGTTATGTGTAGAGAGCAAACTATAGTTAGGTGAATGGTTAGGTTAGGCATAAAACAAAAATGGTGGACTTTATTCAAAGCTTCATGAAGCTTCAACAAAGAACAAAATTAGCTACCATTTTCCTTTTGCCAAAATGAAATAAACCATTCAATAAATGAATGAATGAATATATAATAACCCTAACCATTTACTTAACTAAGGTTTAACTCTTTACACAAACCCTAGCATTCATGTATCATCAAACATGATACAATCAAGTGCACAAAATCATATCGCGTATACAATGCGCACATCCGAGTGAGAAAATCCATCTTAAGTGAACCAATACTAGTTAATGCAAAGTAATATATCAAATATATAATTATGCATTAAATCATTAAATCAACACTTGATTTAACGATCCGGTCATATCACATATAACCGACTAGTATCCAATGTATCGGTTTATCGAATCAATCCTTGATTCGATAACTAGGGTATATCGCATATAGCCTAATCGATACATTCATCGCGAGAATGGAATACGGTATTACATACACGCATTATTCTCGGTCCCGCACATATCTCATATGCGCTCCTATTTCGTTTCGCTTGAGCCAGGAAACCTCTGTGTAGGACTCTAAAGACTCGTCAATACGCCGGCAGCGGATGATGATCATATCAAACATCCACAAGCCGCAAGCGGTCTGCTAAACGTAACGGCCACCCGGGTATTGAGCGATCAGAAGATCGACGAGCAAGCCCGCTCACACTCCAGTGAATCCAACCAGTAACACTACCGTACAGTCCGGTCTGATCGTCTGATATGTCGCATATCTCACCTAGGGGTGGTAAACGTCAAACCCCAATAGCTCGATAAGTCGTGTCGATATGAGGTCTATAACAATTCGAGAAACTACTGGTAACACTTACCAGTATATCTCAGCAACCCTGGCCAGGGATTTCCTGTTATAGCCAATCGAATATAGCGCAACATCAACCCCCTATACCGGGAGAGACGAATCCCCTCCTATCGCTCATTGCCTCCATGTGACTCGGGACTGTACCCAAAAACCACCGTTTTGCACGCCCTCTTGGACGTGGTAAAATGGAAATCAAAGCACAGTGGGAACCACACAAGACTCTATGACGATCTCGGGTCAACAGACTACTCTGTACCAGTGTCACCAGAGAACTGCCATCTGACGTGAGGTATAATACCATCTAGGAGTTCTCGGCGAGTCCGTCCAGTGTACCCAGTCTCTACTGAGCACCCGTATATCATCTCTGATGTCAAACACCAATGGATATGGGATCATCCATCGCCCATCTGTATGGGTCGAGAAGGTATACGCTAGTCTACTCTGGTATATCGATGCCCCGTCTCGATACACCCACGACTAGGGACTTTGAAGGATGTACTTATAGACTATCTGTCCCCACTAGTATGATCTGCATCATAGTCTAGGTAGTCAAGTACACATCCTAAAGGCTTTACCAACATGTAATAGAGAGACAATCAATGTACACGTTAAGGTAAAGAGTAACCAGATAGCATACTATCATGTCGAGCAAGAAAGTCCTCCCTATATATATCCCAGCATCCACTACAATATACATCCAATCTACAGTAATGGCCTCTAGGGCATACATATAACTAACAATAAATACAAGAGTGGTAAGATCCAACATGTACCACCTACCAAAGAAAATTACCCGAAGCAAGCTATGTGCCAGCGATGCCGCTACTAATCCATGCGGTCAACCTGCAAGAACTGTGGCACAACGAGGGTGAGTTGACAGCTCGTGAGTAGAAAACATCATCAGGTAGAAATTGAAATAAACAACGATTCCTAGGTCAACTATATTATAAAGGTAATACTATGATAACTAGGACGACCGTATCTACATATGTGCCAACACTATACTCAATGCCTGTAAACATGTGGATACCATCCAACTATATGATCAATGCCTATATGCATGTGGAGAACATCTACGTGTCCATCAATGACACAACAACATCATGCATGTAAATATCATGAAAGCATATGCATGTAAATATGAGGATATCAACTATCGTGTGTCCATCAATGACACATCAAAATCATGGAACCTGAGTGTCCAACACCGACACTCGAAATATCATGAAACCCATGTCCAGCATCGACACGTAAATCCTTATATCTCAGGCGCCGCATCCTCAAATCGGCCTTCATATCTATCTCATCTTAGACGCCGCATACTCTGATCGGCCCTCAAATCCATCTCATGACTCCGGCCGGTATCCTTTGGACAACCGCAGGATCCATCCAATCACCGGTAGGTAGTAGTCTCTCTGCCAGGCTCATCGTCTAGACCACGAAAATCCTTTCTTGCCTCGGGGTACCATACCGGGTCCACCATGTCCCCGCAGACGGTGCCTCCCGCTCCTCGAATCGGGTTTCACATGCCAATCTCAGAACCGAGAAAACTTATGGTGGACGTCTCGAAATATCATATCAAGAGAAACCTGGTTTTTAAAACAATATATACTTTCCTTTGAAATAACCACGGTTCTCAAATCCAGAAATTTTATGAAAACAGCATCTTAATGCATATAATCGTAAAGCATGATGTATGCAAGCATATAGCAGAATGTGAGCATATCCGTATATCATGCAACATGGAACAGTGATGTGACAATATCAGTATATCATGCGACATATCATAATGATGTGAGCATAGCAAGTATATCATGCAATATAGAATAATGATATGGCAATTCTACTGTGTAAGTGACATAGCAATTATCGATGATGAAGTGTGTGAGCCGGCCAATCTATATAAATGTAACATACACATCATCGATAATGGTGTAGGTGTACTACCACAGCTATATGTAATGCAATGAAAATGATATGAACGTAGCATAAGGTATATCGTAAACGAAATGCTATAAGCATACGCATCTAATCTAACATCTATACATGAACCATACGATCAGTTTTTAAAAGATACGAATCGTAGTTTTGAAAGTAGGGGCTACGGTGTTTTTAAGGAAAAGACATCATTTGAAAATCCGTAACGTCCCTCAAGGTATTTATTTAATAGATACGTACGATTCTTCAGTTTGGAAATAGGTATGGTTCGGATGACACATTTACGTCGGCTATTTAGTCTTATACTATCCAATACGGCAATATTATCGAACATCATCCTCAAATCACGAGTGCGGATCATCCATCCGGTCACTCACATCGCGTGCGGTAATTCTTCGTACGGTGACATTTAACAAAAATAGGGATATATCGACCTATACGACAATGAGGGTATGGATCTCAAATATCGTACGGCATATCACTCATTATTCTCATAAATGTGGATATAGCTCAAGCCACATCCGTATCAAATCTCATATCCTGTTATTTTGCATAAATGTCATATCTTATTGTATATAACGTTCTTATAATATGCCACTATAAATCTTATATCAATAGTATCCGCTTGTATCATCTTATCTCATCATATTGATATCTCAAATCTCGTCATCACATATTTATCATATCATATCACTTCTAACTATCCTTTTAACCGTATACCTAGTTTCCTAATATAGGTTTCCTTAACCATATCCTATATATCGGTTTCCATCAAAATTTACGGGGGTGCTATACGCTATCCACCCGACTTCCCCCGTAGATATAAATATACTCACCTTGATCCTTGCTTGCCGAAGTCGATGACGCCATGCTACGTCGTCTTGGAATCCACGCGAAGGTACCTACAAAAAATATATAGTCGCAATGCTATTAAAATCAAGTCCGAAAAACCAATACGGCACACGGTGCGCTCATAGGTTAGAACATATAGCCTACGCATGCAAAACAATCAAACAACCCTTGTTGTTGACGTACAAACGCCAAACAACCAAATACAAATCCAAATATCAAAACCAAGCATTCAAAACTCGGAAAACATAGCCAAAAACACCTAAATGTGCTCCCAGATTTTGGTTCAGGTCAATTGGAACAAAACTAGCAAGTACAGGGAGTTGTATAGTGCGTAAGTGAGATACAGACCAAACCTAGACACAATTGCCCACAATTTGACCGGCCACATTGCCTAAAAAACTGGCCTCCTCGGCCCAAACTGCTCCGTTTTGGCTCTTCTTCTCAGGGTGGTCTTCTATGGGTCAAATTAGGTCTCTAGTATTGTTTGTTTTTCTCAGAATTATCCAAGATTGCTCCAGATTCCCTGTAGGCCACTAAAATGTCACAAAACTGACACGGGGAAATTCCTAAGTTCATATTTTGGTTTCTAATACGGGTCTTGGCCAGCAAAATCAAGGTCTGTAGAAAGCCACTACACATCACGATTCCACATAAACACCCAAACTCTATCTTGAATTTTCCAAACTTTGCATACCTTAACCAAATCACATTCTAAATTAAATTAGGGTGCAAGAAATTAAAAACTAAGCTAAATGAAAGGGATTATACCTCATTTGGGCAACTCAAGAAAAACCCTAGCTTCCCAAAATTTCCAAAATCCAATTTTGATTGGTCCATTGTGTTGTGGGTGAGGTTGTGCGTGTTTTTAATGAATGGGGTATAGGATTTTGGTGAAAGATTTGAGATGATAAGTCGGGGTGAAGGTGGAGGGAAAATGAGTTGGAGAAGATGAAGAAACAATGGAGGAATAAATGGATGGCAGCCCCCTCTCTCTTCTACTCTTACTCTCTCTTATTCTCACCCTCTTTCTCTCTCATGGCATGTTTAACCCCTCATCATTGTGTCCCTTCTATCTCTCTTCAATAATTCATTTCTTTCTCAAAAATAATTCACATAACACCACCAAAACAACACAAGGGAAACATGTAACCAAATAAAACATGTCATGTTGCACTAACCATGGAAAAATGTAAAAACACGGATTTGGCCTAATCGCGATTAGCAGTGCACTAATCGGGTTTTTATTTAAACTGCATATAATTAATTATAAAAATACCAAATCCAATAAATATATTTTTAAATGAATAAATCATTTTAATTTCCAATTATATCCCAATTATTGGTATGTATTTATACTATTTTACGAAAACCCTAGATTCGCAAATCGGGTAGTTTTCGCGAAATATATTATTTTAATATTAAATTCCTAAAATAATATTTTATATTTTCTGAAATATTACAATCTTCCCCCCTAAATAAATTCGGTCCCCGAATTTAAATTTAAACCCCCAAATAGTAAAACATTTCAATAATCAGTTCAAATCATGGGGCTCCAAAATCACGGAAGGTACAGAAATACCACAGCGTATCGCGTGTGCCTGAAAACGAGTACGAAACTCAAAATCGAACTCCGTCAAGCGTCACGCAAATCATCGGATTTGCACGCATATCATCGGAGTTACATTGGAGATACAGATCTCGAAATTCAACACTGAAATCCAATATACACTAGTCAAATACTATAATACGTATATAGTACACATCCTTGAAAAATCTCAAAAAACTGAATAAAACACATGCAAAATCTTATCTGAATCGCCGCATGATGCGTAACTCACGGTATAAGTGACGGACGTTCATTGTAAGGTAATAAATATATGTTCATATATGTTTTGCTCAAATATACGTTTCGCCCTTTTTAAATATCCCAAAAGGTTTTCCTTTGTAAACGTTCGTGTCGCTCGAGAACACGTAAGAAATAGCGAGACTATAGCTCCTTTTTGAAAACCTCTTGTTAAACTTTTAATGCATGCTAAGTGCTCAGGTACTGTCTTCAGATCAGTCATGTTCGGCTACTACATAATATAGTACCCATCATGAAAACAAAGTGCTCAAGAGCAAAATCAGTCTCGAAAGGCGTATCCAATAATCACGTGCGTCTGGTGCGCACGGAAATCAAATCCAAATAAAAGTGCCACAATATGCACAAAAGCAAAACTAAATGCAACGGGTGTGCATGAAAACATCTGTCCAGTGCAACGGGTGTGCACGACAATAATATTAAGTGTATCTATAGTGCACGAAAATCTCAATCCGGTGCAACTAATATGCACGCATGAAAATCCCAATCGAGTGCATCAGGTGTGCACAAAATCACATCTCATATCATGCGTCCAATATGCACGAAAATCCAAATCAAGTGCATCCGTCATGCACGAACGAAATCTAAATTAAGTGTATTTAACATGCACGAATAAAATCTAAATCAAGTGCATCCAACATGCAAAAATAAAAATCTAAGTCAAGTGCATCCAACATGCACGAATAAAATCTCAATCAAGCACATCCGAGACGCACATAATCCAATTCCAAGCGCCTAATATGCGCAAAATCCAACCCAAGCGCGTCAGATCCATATAAAGTATCTAGTACAGTAAAGCGCATGAAAACGAACGTCAAGTGCAAACGTGCACAAAAACACAAACCTGGTGAACAAAAGCTCAAAGACATAAATCGGGTGCAACAAATGTATGGAGTATAAATCCGGTGCATGCAGTGCACGAAATACCCACCTGGTGCAACAACTGCATGACATGCAAATCTAGTGCAACAAATGCACAAATACAAATCGGGTGCAACAAGTGCACGAAAACGTATTAATAACTCGAATGCGTAAAAAACACCGAGTGTACAAAGGTGTATAAAAATCAAAAACGTGTGCACTATGTACACAAAATCCGTATCAATGCACTACAAGAACATGTGAGCTATACCGAGTGCAAAAATCAAATCGAGTGCGTACCACATGCACAAAATCAAATCAACTATATGGAATCCACGAAATCATAAACGCGTGCTACTAAGGTACAAAACCGATATCAAGTTCCATAGATATGCACAAATCGCAAACCGATGTAGCGGTGTATAAACATAAATCAAGTGCGATAACTATGCACAAATGTAAATACCCAGTAGGTGCAGCTATGGTGCACAAAAATAATATCATGAAACTCAATCATCAAAACTCAAATCCAAGCGATATAAGCGTGATACTCAGATCACAAACGCAAATCGCAACAAATGACATTGAGTTACACCTCCTACAATGTCGAAAAATGTCGGTGCACCCGAAACTGGCAGAGCAAGAACATCCGCTTGCCTCCTACTCACGGTCTGGCGTCCTCTGTCTCTGGGTCCTCATTTTCTCTGTGGATTACCAATTTCGCAATCCCTCGGCTCATCGTCCCGGTCTGGTGTGCTAACGGAAACGATTCCGCTCTGGCACTCCTCTGGTCATCTCTCGTCCAATTAGCATGACCACTCGTAAAGCAGCACGTCACTGGCGTCGGCCTATGGCCCTCTGAATACACGCGACACAACTGATCCTCGGTTCAAATCTTATCGCAGCAGTGTCCTGGAAGGAATCTGCTCAAGTTCTCTTCCGATCTCGCTTACGCCGAACTGTACGGAGGCTGGTACTCTTGCAAAATCTCTTCTCGTTTTCTAGACATCTGCGTTCTAAGCACAGCATTTCCTTGGGAACTGGCCGTATCCCAACACCTCTGTATACATATCAGATCTCTAATCTCGTCAGGGAGTAACAACAGCTCGTCAGCATCTCGCACGAACCTCTGGTTCCACTCGTCTTTATCATCGTCCACCTCGATGTCATGTCATGCTATCTGCGTACTGCAATTGTCACGGCTACAGTCAATCTGGAATCTTTCACACGAACTCGAAATCATGAACTCGGTATCTTCATCACTCTGTAGAAGATATCTATCCGAACACGTCCTCGGGAACTCATCGCAACCATCGAAGGAATATTCTATATTCGTTCGTTCTTGATCAACTCACAACGCATCTGGGTGAAGTCCTCTATCCGAAGCTGGTCCACTTACTGATCTCTTATCGGATCATCCAACGAACAACGTCATCTCTGGATCGATCTACTCAAGATCTGAGTAAGATTCTCCATACTGGAAATCTTCAACTCAACTGGGCCTGCGTCGGAGCATCAAAACTCATGAATCACCTTCATCCCTCAACTCGGAGTAGACTAGCTATCATCTATTGCATCTCTGCCTGGAAGCTCCAGCGATCTCAGTTCATAAGCTCTAGAAGCGACATCCCATCAATCTCAGTAACATCTGGGTCATCTGTCTGCACGGTAGACGACATCACAATCTCTGAGGTAGGCTGTACATCAATAGTCCTCTCACAACAGACAGCCTCTAGCAATGGCCCGATTATCCGGGACAAAACTGAATACTCGCCTCAAACAAGAGGTTACAACACAAATACTAAATCGATACGTTCCCATGTCACCAAAAAACACGATGGTCAGTCCTCGTCTATGACGAGCTCGCCCTGACCGCATCACTAGCAGCAGCTCAATCTACGCTCAAACCATGGTGACAGGAACCTCAAGTATGTATCGATGAAGGTAGATCAAAGGAATGAAAGGATTCAAAATATCCCAAAATGGATACATGATCATAAGGAGGAACGAAATCAATGAGAATATGATCATGGAAACGAATAGAATCAAGGATTTCAAATGGATGTATGATCAAGGGAACGAAAAGAATCACAAGTCTCAAGGCATGTACATCCTAAGGTTTCTTAAGTGGAGTATCGTATCGTAAATTTTCCGTGGAATATACGTACGGTACGTCACTCTACTCAAGCTACCTACTCCATCAATCAGGGTCAGCCTATGAAACGAAAGTTCGGGTCTAATACCCCCCTGTTCAAGTCTAAGTTCTGTAAGGTCAAGCCTAGGTTCCGAAATAAATTACGTCCAGACTCCACATAGTCAAATCTAGACTCGAACCAAGGTTAAACCTAGCGCTCTGATACCAACTTTGTCACGACCCGAAAATTTAGTTCGTGACCGGCACTTAAATCACGCAACGTCTAAAGGCGTAACGTAATTCAAGTAAGCCAAAGCCCAGAAATTTAAACCTTTTTAAGGAAATAAAAGAGGTGAAGTTTTGAAATAAAGGTACAATGAAATCAAAGGTTTTCTTATATGCATAAATGGTGGAATATGAAAAATGTAAGTGGATTTTACTACTTGAAAAACATGTTTCGTCTTTTAAAAAAATTTGGGCAGCACCTCCTTTGTATATTTTGATCCAAAACCATATATACATGATAATATAAAAGGCACCCCCAAGCAGGAGCTAGCTCTTCGCCAATCGGAGGAATCACAACAACGCAAGTCATAAAATATGTATACGACGCCCCAACGGCGAAGACCAACACCAAAGAATACTGTAAATAAAGAAAGACGTCAACCCAACAAGCGAGCATATAACTCATCGCTCTAAGTCTCGCAACCATAAGTCTTGCTAAGTATTACTACATATACAATTACTAGTTTCTGATTTGATGGAGTTAACTAGATACAACAGGAATAATAAATACAATAGTGGTACGATCCAACATGTACCACCTACCAAAACAAATCACCCAAAACAAGCTGTGTGCCAGCGATGCCGCTACTAATCCATGTGATCAACCTGCAAGAACTATGGCACAACGGGGGTGAGTTGTCAACTCATGAATAGAAAATATTATCAGGTAGAAATCGAAATAAACAACGATTCCTAGGTCAACTATATCATAAAGGTAATACTATGATATCTAGGATGACCGTATCTACATATGTTCCAACACTATACTCAATGCCTGTAAACATGTAGATATCATCTAACCATATGATCAATGCCTGTATGCATGTGGATAACATCTACGTGTCCATCAATGACATAACAACATCATGCATGTAAATATCATGAAAGCATATGCATGTAAATATGAGGATATCAACTATCGTGTGTCCATCAATAACACATCAAAATCATGGAACCTGAGTGTCCAACACCGACACTCGAAACATCATGAAACCTGTGTGCAGCATCGACACGTAAATCCTCATATCTCAGGCGCCGCATCCTCAGATCGACCCTCATATCTATCTCATCTCAGGCTCCGCATACTCTGATCGGCCCTCATATCCATCTCATGACTCCGGCCGGTATCCTCCAGACAACCGCCGGGTCCAACCAATCACCGGTAGGTAGTAGTCCCTCTGCCAGGCTCATCATCTACACCACGAAAATCCTTTCTTGCCCCAGGGTATCATACTGGGTCTACCATGTACCCGCAGACGGTGCCTCCCGCTCCTCGAATCGGGTTTCACATGCCAATCTCAGAACCGAGAAAACTCATGCTGGACGTCTCGAAATATCATATCAAGAGAAACCGGGTTTTTAAAACAATATATACTTTCCTTTGAAATAATCAAAATCCAGAAATCTCATAAAAACAGTATCTCAATGCATATAATCGTAAAGCATGATGTATGCAAGCATATAGCAGAATGTGAGCATATCTGTATATCATGCAACGTGGAACAGTGATGTGACAATATCAGTAAATCATGCGACATATCATAATGATGTGAGCATAGCAAGTATATCATGCAACATAAAATAATGATGTGGCAGTTCTACTGTGTAAGTGACATAGCAATTAGCGATGATGAAATGTGTGAGCTGGCCAATCTGTGTAAGTGTAACATACGCATCATTGATAATGGTGTAGGTGTACTAGCACAGATATATGTAACGCAATGAAAATGACATGAACGTAGCATAAGTACATCGTAAACGAAATGCTATAAGCATACGCATCTAATCTAACATCTACACATGAACCATACGATCAATTTTTAAAAGATGCGAATCGTAGTTTTGAAAGTAGGGACTACGATGTTTTTAAGGAAAAGACATCATTTGAAAATCCGTAACTTCCCTAAAGGTATCTATTTAAGAGATGCATACGATTCTTTAGTTTGGAAAAAGATATGGTTCGAATGACACATTTACGTCGGCAATTTATTCTTATAGTATCCAATACGGAAATATCTGTAAGTCAACGTTACACACCCCATAAGATGCGGGGAGGCGGAATAGGTAAAACAATCATTTTGTTCAAAGTAACATCGACTATCAAACGGATATTTGCTAAACCCTAACTAACAAACTATCTAGAAGTAGTTAACTACTATGATAGATAATTATATCTCAAGATACTAGTCCTTCTTGTTCTTGTTGTTCACCTCCTCATCGGCCTCCTCGATGAATAGAAGATCCATCCGTGAGTTCCTTCTTCAAGCTTTAACCTCTAACTTGAGATAACTAAGTGGCTAGGATTGCTAATTCAAGTGACCTAGAGAATATAGAGATAGATTAAGGATCTATTAGTCTTGCTAACCCTAGGGTTCTCAACACATGAGAGGATTAGGGTTAGGATGAAGAAGATGAGAACTTGAGAGAGAGAATGTGTATGTGATAATGAAATAAATCTTTAGTCTCTTAGATAATTATGAAGCATGAAAAATATCTAAGCAATAATAAATCTATTCAACAACCATGCTTCATTAATTACTTTGAGGTGAATCACCTCATGACTCATGGTGTAATTAATGAAAATTACACATCACCTCTCCACCTCATTAAGTTTAATTCACATATGAATTAAAACTAAATGAGTCATCTTTCTTCTAGAAACTTCTCGAGTAATTACGAGAATGCCCCTCCCATCCGTATCTATGAAAAACACGGATATACTGAGACTGCAAAAATCCAATAATCCAATACTAGAATCTGGCTTAAACCAAAGCCTGCTGGTATAATCTGTCCGAACATCACAAGTGCATAAGTACGCGTATATGTCCGAACCCAGTCGTAAAACCATACGACCTCTATATCGTTTCGCCTGAAGCAGAGAAACTCTCTGTGTGCGACTCTAAAGACTCGACACTACGCTGGCAGTGGGTTTAACCACAGACCACAAGCGGTACTAGCTGTACATAACGGTCCCCAGGTAGATGTCGATAAGAAGGTCGATGAGGAAACTCATCCGAACTCCTACTGAGCCTGATGTGATAATCTCCGTACAGTTCGGTCTGTTCATCTAAGACTATCGCATATCGGGCCTAGAGGGCGGCAAGCGTCAGTCCCTTAAAAGCGCTATAAGTCATGTCGGAGTGAAGCCCATTACACCTTGAGAAGCTACTGGAAAATCTACCAGTAAATCTCGCTTGCCCTGGCCAGGGACCCTGCGTAATGGCACTCCAAATACAGCACGATATCAACCCCCAATACCGGGAGAGACAAATCCTATCTAACTGCCACTGCCTCCAAGTGCTTCGGGACTGCACCCAACTGCTACCTGTTTGCACGACTCCTTTGAGCCATGGTAGGGTAGCAATCTAAGAACAGTGGGAACACACTCGAGACGAAGCAGCAGTGTCAAGTCTACGGACTATGCTGTACTCATATCACCTGGGAACTGTTAACTGACGACGGGTATAATACCAACCAACAGTTCCCAGCGAGTCCTGTCCGGTATACCCGTAACCCAACGAGCACCTACATACTATCTCCAGTACAATATACCAATGGTTGTGGGACAGGCCATCTCCCCTACTGGGACGAGAAGCGTATACATTAGTCTACTCCGGAGTATCGATGCCCTGTCTCGATAATCCTACGACTAGGGACCTGAAAAAGGATGTGCTTATAGACTACCCAGCCCCCACTAGTGTGACTGCCATCACAACGCTAGTAGTCAAGCAAGATCCTATGGGCTCTATCAATATGTATTCGCGATATGCTAAAAGAAACATATACACATATTAAGATAGATATAAACCAAGTAGCATACTACTATGTTGAGCAAGACTGTTAATACAACTGTGAATATCCCAAGCTTCCATTAAGTAATATACAATCTAGTATGATACAATAATGGCCCCTAGGGCATATACACTAACAATCTCCCACTTTCACTAGGGCCATGTACTGGCGTATCGAAGACCTATCATCTCGAATAACCTTTCGAACTGTGTCTGAGGTAAGGCCTTTGTGAATGGATCTGCAGTGTCTCCTATGTAGCAACTCACCGGACCTCGATCTCCCGGTGATCTATGATCTACCTGATCAGGTGATACCACCTCAAGATGTGTTTGGACTTTTGATAGGATCTGGGTTCCTTCGCTAAATCTATAGCCCCGTTGTTTTCACAATACAGAGGTATTGGATTAACAATGGATGGAACCACCTGAAGTTCTGTTAAGAACTTCTTTACCTAAACTGCTTCTTTTGCGGCATCAGAAGCTGCGATATATTCCGCTTCCATTGTTGAGTCATCAACGGTGTCCTGCTTGGAACTCTTCCAGTACACCGCCCCTTCATTGAGGGTAAAGACATAACCTGATATGGACTTAGAGTCATCCTTGTCACTCTGGAAGCTGGAGTCAGCAAAAGCCTCGATCTGGAGGTCTTTTCCACCATAAACCAAGAACATATCCTTAGTCCTTCTCAGGTACTTAAGAATGTTCTTTACTGTTATCCAGTGCTTCTCCGCTGGGTCTGACTGATACCGGCTTACCACGCTTAGTGCGTAACCTACATCTGGTCTAGTGCACAACATCGCATACATTATAGAGCCTACCGCAGAAGCGTAAGGTATAATCGACATGCTATCCCTTTCCAAATCAGTCTTGGGAGACATCTGTTTGGAGAGGGTGATTCCGTGACAAGCAGGTAAATTACCGCGCTTAGAATCTTCCATACTGAATCTTTTCAGTATAGTGTTGATATACCTAGACTGTGAAAGTCCCAACATCCTCATAGATCTATCACGATAGATCTGGATCCCCAAAATGTAAGAGGCATCACCCAGGTCTTTCATGGAGAACCCGTGTGACAAGAATCCTTTGACAGATTGTAGCATAGGAATGTCATTTTCTATCAAGAGAATGTCATCCACGTACAAGACGAGGAATACGAAAGTTCATGCTACAATCTTACTATATATACATGGCTCATCTGGATTTTTAATAAAGTCATATTTTTTGACCGTTTTATCAAAACAGATGTTCCAACTCCGCGATATCTTCTTTAGTCCATAATGGACTTAAGCAACCTGCACACTTTTCCGCTGCTCCCACTCTGATTGAAACCTTCTGGCTGATCCATATAGACGCACTCATCTAAATTTCTATTTAAAAAAGCCGTCTTTACGTCCATCTGCCAGATCTCATAATCACGGAAGGCAGCGATGGCAAGAAGGATCCGAATGGATTTGAGTATAGCCACTGGAGAAAAAGTTTCGTCATAGTCCAAACCAGGCCTTTGACGAAAACCCTTTGCAACAAATCTAGCCTTATAGGTTTCCACCTGTCCATCTACACCAATCTTCTTTCTGAAGATCCACTTGCATCCTATGGGTTTTACCCCATCTGGAGCAAAGTCCAAAGTCCATACTTTGTTGGTATACATGGACTCCATCTCGGTCCACATTGCATCCAGCCATCTTACTGAGTCGCCGCTCTGGATAGCCTGCTGGAAGCTAGTAGGTTCATTATTATCAATGACGCAATCCTCTCTATCCCCGTCTATGAGAAAACCGTAGTATCTCTCAGGCGGATGAGACGGCCTACTACTCCTGCGAAAGGGTGCGGGAATGTCCTGTTCTTCTGGAACTTCTGGCTCTACCAAGCTTTCAGTAGTAGATTGTGGTTCTGGAATTTCTTCCAGTTCTATAGCGCTCCTACTTGTTTCCTTTTCTAAAAACTGTTGTTCTAGAAAATGGCATTGCGAGAAACAAAAACCTTTTGTTCCTCTGCGTAATAGAAAAAATACCCCTTGGAGTTCTTTGGATATCCCACAAACTTACACTGTACTGAGCGTGCCTCGAGTTTGTCCACATGCTGCTTTTTAACAAAAGCTGGACATCCCCATATCTTGAGATACTGAAGACAGGGTTTCTTCCCACTCCACATCTGATATGGTGTGGTAGGCACAGTCTTGGTAGGAACTCTGTTTAAAAGATATGCAGTTGATTCTAGTGCATAACCCCAGAAAAATCGCGGTAAATCGGTATTACTCATCATAGAACGCACCATATCCAATAGGGTTCGGTTCCGCCTCTCCGATACACCGTTGTGTTGTGGAGTGTATGGAGGAGTAAGCTGAGAAAGAATTCCTTTCTCTTTTAGGTAACCCAGGAACTCGGCACTTAAGTATTCACCACCTCGATCAGATCTCAGTGTCTTGATACTTTTGCCGGTTTGGTTTTCTATTTCATTCTTATATTCTTGGAATTTCTCAAAGGTCTCGGATTTATGTTTCATCAAGAAAATGAATCCATACCTGGAGAAATTATCCGTAAAAGTAATGAAATATGAAAAACCGCTTCTTGCATGTGTAGACATTGGACCACATACATCGCTGTGTATGAGTCCTAAGAGCTCGCTCGCTCTTACTCCATGTCCAGTGAATGGAGTCTTTGTCATCTTTCCTTTGAGATATGATTGACAAGTGGCATAAGATTGATATTCGAACGGATCTAAGTATCCTTCTTTATATAACTTAGTTAACCTTGTCTCATTGATGTGGCCTAGTCTACAATGCCATAAGAAAGCCTGATTTATATCTGGAGACTTTCTTTTTAGTGTGTTCTGGATTTTGAAAATCTGCAATTGGTTTAACACGTATATACCGTTATCTAGTGTACCAGACCCAATCAAACCATGATTAAAGTGGATGTTAACAACATCGCTTACAAACGTGAAATCATAACCTTCTTTTGATAACAACGATACTGATATGATATTACACGTTAAACTAGGTACACAAAAACAGTTGAGTAAAACCAAAATATGTCCACTCGTCAATCTAAGGTGATAATCCCCTACGTACACAGCATTCACGCTCGCTCCGTTCGCAACTTTCAGGTCATATCACCAGTCTTCAGCACTCTACGGCTTCTCAGTGCCTGCAATGAATTGCATATATGAGATCCTGATCCGGTATCCAATACCCAGAAAGTAGAGTTGATTGACAGACAATTTTCAATTACAAACACACCTGAAGCCGCAACCATAACCTGCCTCGGGTCCTTGTTCTTGGCAATCCAAGCTTTGCAATCCTTCTTCCAATGGCCTTTCCTACGACAGTGGAAGCACTCATCCGTTGCTACTACCGGCACCGCAACCTTTGCCTTTCCCTTGACTCCCACCTTACCAACACCACCTCTCGGTTTGGTAGCAGCCTTCTTCTTCCTTCCTTTGGCCCTTGCCTTGGACCTGGAAGAGGAAGCACCACGAACAAACATAGCGGGTGTTTCCCTTGGTTTCTGCAAGGTTCCCTCTGCACTCCTTAACATATTAAGGAGTTCTAGAAGTTCAACTTCTTTACCTTGAATATTGAAATTCAAGATAAACTTGGCGTAGGTGGAAGGAAGGGACTGGAGAACCAAGTCTGTATACAGCTCGTTCTCTAATGTTGTCCCGAGGTCCGCGAGCTTCTCAATATAACCAATCATTTTAAGGACATGTTCCCTTACAGATGATTCGACGGCCAGCCTCAACTGAAACAAGTTTTTCGAGGTCTCGTATCTAGCTATACGAGATTGCTCTCCATACAGTTCCTTGGTGTGGAGAAATATGGCTTCAATATCCATATTCTCGTGCCTCCTCTGATGTTCATTATCCATAGAGTCAAGCACGATGCATTTGTCCTTCGCGCAGTCTAACTCCCAGGTCTTACGGATTTCCTTATCCGCGACACTGGATTCTGGACCTAGGACGGCAGGGGCTTTAGTATTAAGGACATACCCCAATTTGTCATAGGTGATTGCCATCTTGACATTCCGGAACCAATCTTTATAGTTTATCCCTGTCAAAATATTTTTATCTAATAATAACTTAAGGCCCGTCATGTTCTGGTCACTGTAATCAGGAAAGAGAGAAGAAACACTTTAGCATGATGCTCTTGCAAGTTTAGAGTGGTTTTTAGTTTATCTAAATAGGATGGCTCCCGCTGTTTCTCGAATCCTTCCTCAAACCATAAAAGAAGAACTGGTCAGGACTATTCTCACCGTACAATACTTGCTTAACTGTTCAGCTAGGCCAGTGTCGGTACTTCGAAGGAAGTTTTACGACGCTTTTGCAAAATTCCTTAATTAAATAACCTATTTTCCCTAGGGGCAAGCCCCGCTGACACCTTTCTCGACACCTACTTGGTTTATAGCATTGATCGTTGAGTGAAAGAATCTCCTGATGAGTAGCATATACTCACAGTAGGATCGAGGTCTAAATATCATTGTGTGATAAAGCTGAAGGTATCCTACCAAAATTATCACACTCCAAATGGTATGCAACTCTAGCAAGTTTCAGTTTCTTTAGAAACACCCGATATGGATTTTTGCCCCATGCTCTTATGACCTTGGCGTTGGTCAAAATGTCATAAGTCACATGTCAAGTTCTACCCATCATTATCTTGTTAATTTGAACCCCCCCCATACATGCCCCTGACGTTGGCCAAATAGCAGTACGACTATCCCAAACCAACTTATCTATCTATGCAACAGATGAATACCCAGCAGCTACCAAACACTATACTTTGGCGTTGGTCAAAATACATAGCTTGAATACTACTGAATACCCAAATTAAATGACGGAGGGCTATGAATGGTTTTGGCGAAACCGTGAACGTAGTGAACTTGATATGATCGAAGGAACCTGATAGCTTTTAAAAGGAGTGGTTTAAGCTCCGCAATTAAAATAAAATCTTCTGTTTTAAAATAACCGAGCGGTTTCTTTTTAAACCGTTCCAACGATTCAACATTGGTTTATTTTCTTTGCATTAATATAATGCGTCCCATCAATTAACCTATCATTGCAGAAAACAATGAAAATACAACGTCCGCTTATGTCGTCCGTATTCGCCACTGGGCCCCGTCATTCATCCGTTAGGTTACTTAACTAATGACAGAGCGGGGGCTGGGCTAGCGCGGATGCAAAATATAAGCAACGCCTACTAGATATCATATATAGATATTGTACATTTGTCAGACGCAATAATAGGCATTTCAGATCACAGATGTACATATTGGATATTCTAGGAATCTGTATTTCCTTCGAACCTGCAATGAAAGACGGATTATATAGTCGTGATGAATAGCCAACCCCACCCTAGACCCCTACGGATACGGCAAACTACCCGTCAAGTACCCAAAGTGAAGCGGTCTCCCTCAACAACGTGAGTAGGCCATTAAGCACTTCAAAGTACCCGGTAGTTTGTGCATCCCACCTTGGGTCTATCCTAAGAGCAGAAAACAGTAAATGAAATAATACAACGGTGGCTACAACCTCAACCCGGATGTGCCCCGCAAAAGAATATTACAACAAATTACAACTTACATTTGAATGAAAGAAACACTCGTCTCACATCCCCGGCTATCCATTCACGACAATCCAACAAATTCATATCCACAAACATAAAGTAACCATTACAGAAATGGGCAACCCCCTACCAACCGACATACTAACAATTAGGAGAGGTTTACGAACACATTAATCACAACACAGATATAATCCAGTTAGCCAAAGTTCTTAGAATTTTGATCAAGCATCACATATGAATCTACTTCGAATAATTCTCTGTGCACATAAAACCTGAGCAGAAACAAAATATCCCAGAAAACCAACATCAACACAGAAGAATAACTGAGCAAATTTGGGTTGACTCGGTTTCAACTCGGCCGCGGATCCGTGGTGAATCGCTTGGATCGGCCGCGGTTCCACGGTGGTTTGGACGAGTCACGATCCCAAATTTCTTTACAATTCTTTAAAACCCCTGCTTGTATTTTTAAGGGTCCCTGAAAAATTTTTAGACCCCAATTTAAAATCGGCAGAAACTTGGTGAAAATGTCAGTTTTTCGGGATTAAACCGCGATCGAATTTCTAAAGACTTTGCTAACATATTAGTTATGGTTTAGCTAGGCTCTGATACCACTCTAAGTCAACGTTACACACCCCATAAGATGCGGGGAGGCGGAATAGATAAAACAATCATTTTGTTCAAAGTAAAATCGATTATCAAACGGATCTTTGCTAAATCCTAACTAACAAACTATCTAGAAGTAGTTAACTACTATGATAGATGATTATACCTCAAGATACTAGTCCTTCTTGTTCTTGTTGTTCACCTCCTCGTCGGCCTCCTCGATGTAATAGAAGATCCACCCGAGAGTTCCTTCTTCAAGCTTTAACCTCTAACTTGAGGTAACTAAATGGCTAGGATTGCTAATCCAAGTGACCTAGAGGATATAGAGATAGATTAAGGATCTATTAGTCTTGCTAACCCTAGGATTCTCAACGCATGAGAGGATTAGGGTTAGGATGAAGAAGCTGAGAGCTTGAGGAGAGAGAATGTGTATGTGATAATGAAATAAATCTTGAGTCTCTTAGATAATTATGAAGCATGAAAAATATCTAAACAATAATAAATATATTCAACAACCATGCTTCATTAATTATCTTGAGGTGAATCACCTCATGACTCATGGTGTAATCAACGAAAATTACACATCACCTCTCCAACTCATTAAGTTTAATTCACAAATGAATTAAAACTAAATGAGTCATCTTTCTTCTAGAAACTTCTCGAGTAATTACGAGAATTCCCCTCCCATCCGTATTTACGAAAAACACGGATATACTGAGACTGCATAAATCCAATAATCCAATACTAGAATCTGGCTTAAACCAAAGCCTGCTAGTATAATTTGTTCGAATATCACACGTGCACAAGTACATGTATATGTCCGAACCCTGTCGTAAAACCAGACAACCTCAATATCGTTTCTCCTGAAGCAGGGAAACTCTCTGTGTGGGACTCCAAAGACTCGAGACTACGCTGGCAGTGGGTTTAACCACAGGCCGCAAGCGGTACTAGCTGTACATAACGGTCCCCAGGTAGATGTCGATAAGAAGGTCGATGAGGAAACACATCCGAACTCCTACTGAGCCTGATGTGACAATCTCCGTAAAGTCTAGTCTGTTCATCTAAGACTATTGCATATCGGGACTAGGGGCGGCAAGCGTCAGTCCCCTAAAAGCAGTATAAGTCGTGTCGGAGTGAAGCCCATTACACCTTGAGAAGCTACTGGAAAACCTACCTGTAAATCTCGCTTGTCCTGACCAGGGACCTTGCATAATGGCTCTCCAAACACAGTGCGATATCAACCCTCAATACCGGGAGAGACGAATCCTATCTAACCGCCACTGCCTCCAAGTGCTTCGGGACTGCACCCAACTGCTACCTGTTTGCACGACTCCTTTGAGCCGTGGTAGGGTAGCAATCTAAGAACGGTGGGAACACACTCGAGATGAAGCAGCAGTGTCAAGTCTATGGACTATGCTGTACTGATGTCACCTGGGAACTGTTAACTGACGACGGGTATAATACCAACCAACAGTTCCCTGCGAGTCATGTCCGGTATACTCGTAACCCAACGAGCACCTGCATACTATCTCCAGTATAACGTACCAATGGCTGTGGGACAGACCATCTCCCCTGCTGGGACGAGAATCGTATACACTAGTCTACTCCGGAGTATCGATGCCCTGTCTCGATAATCCTACGACTAAGAACCTGAAAAAGGATGTGCTTGTAGACTACCCAGCCCCCACTAGTGTGACTGCCATCACAACGCTGGTAGTTAAGAAAGATCCTATGGGCTCTATCAATATGTATTCGCGATATGCTAAAAGAAACATATGCACATATTAAGATAGATATAAACCAACTAGCATACTACTATGTTGAGCAAGACTTTTAATACAACTGTGAATATCCCAAACTTCCATTAAGTAATATACAAGCTAGTATGATACAATAATGGCCCCAGGGTATATACACTAACAATATCATCGAACATCATCCTCAAATCACGAGCACGGATCATCCATCCGGTTACTCACATCATGTGCGGTAATCCTTCGTACGGTGACATTTAACAAAAATAGGGATCTATCGACCTATACGATAATGAGGGTATGGATTTCAAATCTCGTACGGCATATTACTCATTATTCTCATAAATATGGATATATCTCAAGACACATCCGTATCAAATCTCATATCCTGTTATTTTGCATAAACGTCATATCTTATTGTATATAACGTTCTCATAACATGCCCTTATAAATCTTATATCAATCGTATCCGCTCGTATCATCTTATCTTATCATATTGATATCTCAAATCTCATTATCAGATATTAATCATATCATATCACTTCTAACTATCATTTTAACCATATCCCGAGTTTCCTAATATAGGTTTCCTTAATCATATCCTATATACCGGTTTCTATCAAAATTTGCGGGGGTGCTATACCCCATCCACCCGACTTCCCCCATAGATATAAATCTACTCACCTTGATCCTTACTTGCCGAAGTCGATGACGCCATGCTCCATCGTCTCGGAATCCAGGCGAAGATACCTACAATAAATACATAGTCGCAATACTATTAAAATCAAGTCCGGAAAACCAATACGGCATACGGTGTGCTCATAGGTTAGAACTTATAGCCTACGCATGCAAAACAATCAAACAACCCTTGTTGTTGACGTACAAACGCCCAACAACCAAATACAAATCCAAACATCAAAACCAAGCATTCAAAACTCAAAAAACATAGCCAAAAACACCCCAATGTGCTCCCAGATTTTGGTTCAGGTCAATTGGAACAAAACCAGCAAGTACAGGAAGTTGTATAGGGGTTAAGTGAGATACAGACCAAACCTAGACACAAATGCCCACAATTTGGCCAGCCACATTGCCTGAAAAACCGGCCTCCTAGGCCCAAACTGCTCCGTTCTGGCTCGTCTTCTCAGGGTGGTCTCTTATGGGTTAACTAGGTCTCTGGTATTGTTTGTTTTTCTCAGAATTACCCCAGGTTGCTCCAGATTCCCTGTAGGCCACTAAAATGTCACAAAACCGACATGGGGAAATTCCTAAGTTCATATTTTGGTTTCTAATCTGGATCTTGGCCAGCAAAATCAACACTAAGGTCTGTAGACAGCCACTATACATCATGATTCCACATAAACACCTAAACCCTATCTTGAATTTTCCAAACTTTACATACCTTAACCAAATCACATTCTAAATTAAATTAGGGTGCAGAAACTAAAAACTAAGCTAAATGAAAGAGATTATACCTCATTTGGGCAACTCAAGAAAAACTCTAGCTTCCCAAAGTTTCCAAAATCCAATTTTGATTGGTCCATTGTGTTGAGGGTGAGGTTGTGCATGTTTTTAATGAAAGGGGTATAAGGTTTTGTTGAAAGATTTGAGATGATAAGTGGTGGTGAAGGTGGAGGGAAAATGAGTTGGAGAAGATGAAGAAGCAATGGAGGAATGAATGGATGGCAGCCCCCCTCTCACTCTCCTACCCTCACTCTCTCTTATTCTCACCCTCTTTCTCTCTCATGGCATGCTTAACCCCTCATTATTGTGTCCCCTCTCTCTCTCTCTTCAATAATTCATTTCTTTCTCAAAAATAATTCACATAACACCACCAAAACAACACAAGGGAAACATGTAACCAAATGAAACATGTCATGGTGCACTAACCATGGAAAAATATAGAAACACGGATTTGGGTAATCGCGATTAGCAGTGCACTAATTGGGTTTTTATTTAAACTGCATATAATTAATTATAAAAATGACAAATCCAATAAATATATTTTTAAATGAATAAATCATTTTAATTTCTAATTATATCCCAAATATTGGTATATATTTATACCATTTTACGAAAATCTCAGATTCGCAAATCGGGTAGTTTTCGCGAAATATATTATTTTAATATTAAATTCCAAAAATAATATTTTATATTTTCTGAAATGTTACAGGATTGTACCCCGGCATCAGGCTTTCACAATGACTGTGGAAAAAACTGAAGCCACTGGCCAAGTCATCACTGGTAACTCCCAATCTTTCAAAACCTTTTCAATCCTTATACATCAATATATTCTTTTCCTATAGCTAAACATATCCCACATAACTTAGGTACAATCTTAGTAGCTTCCCTACCTGCCTTAGCACTTTTCGACACTGGAGCATCATATTGCTTTATGTCGCAACGGTTCGTCCGAACTCATGCGATTCCAATTAAACTGCTCGTATTCAGCTGGAATGTCAGTTCAGGGAACGGCGTTCTAAAGGCAACTATGGCATACGATCTGTGTCCAGTGGTCGTATGCGGTAGAGAATTTTATGTGGATTTCAAGGTGCTGGACATATCGAACTTCGATGCATTCTTGAGAATGGATTGGCTGGGAACTTTCTTCGCTGCCATCGACTGTCGTCAAAGAAGGATAGTGTTCGAGATACCAGATCATCCGGTCTTTTATTTCAAGAGTGGAGACCGTACCGTGGAACATAGCACCTATAAGGCTAAACCAAAGAAGGCAATGATTGCAACCTTACAGGCGGAAGAAGACAAGCCAGAAGTAATTCGAGAGTTCGAGGATGTGTTTCTGAAGATATAACAGGTTTGCCTCCCGATCGAGCTCTTGAATTCAGTATTGATTTAGTACCTGGTGCACAACCGATGATCAAAGCTCCATACCGGTTAAGTCCTGAAGGATTGAAGGAGATCCAAACTCAGTTAGACGAACTTCTGAAGAAAGGTTGGATTCGTCCCAGTACATCAAGTTGGGGATCTCCAGTTTTGCTTATGAAGAAGAAAGAATGTTCATACAGAATGTGTATAGATTACCGAGCTCTGAACGAAGTGACGATAAAGAACAAGTGTCCACTACCGCACATCGACGATCTATTCGATCAGCTAAGTGGGTCTTGCGTATTCTCAAAGTTAGATGTTCGTTCGGGTTACCATCAGGTAAAGGTCAAAGAGTTTGATATTCCAAAGTCGACATTCAGGACTCATTATGTTCATTATGAGTTTCTCATAATGCCATTTGGAGGGATCAATGCACCTGCGATATTTATGAATCTGATGAACCAAGTTTTTCGAGAGTACTTAGACAGGTTCGTTGTTATTTTTATCGACAACATCCTGGTGTATTCAAAGAATCGGAAAGAGCACGCTGAGCATTTGCGAATTGTCCTGGAGACATTGCAACAGTATCAACTCTATGCTAAGTACAGCAAGTACGAATTTTGGCTAGATCAAGTCGGATTTCTCGGACACATTGTTTCGGGCGAAGAAATCTCAGTAGATCCAGCTAAAGTGGCAGCTATCAGCGAATGTCCGACACCAAAGACGGTGAAGGATATTCGAAGTTTCTTGGGTTTAGCAGGATACTACCGAAGATTCATTGAAGGGTTCTCGAAGATTGCAGCACCCCTGACCAAGCTCACATGTAAAGATGAAGCATTCGTATGGTCAGAAGCATGTGAACAAGATTTTATAGAACTCAAGTCAAGATTGACATCAGCTCCTATTCTTGTAATACCGGATCAATCTGGAGGATTTTTTTTGCATGGCGATACGTCCGGTAAGAGATTAGGATGTGTTCTACACCAGCATGGAAAGGTTTTAGCTTTTGCATCAAGATAGCTGAAGGTTCATGAGCACAACTATCCAACATAAGACTTGGAGTTGGCAGTCGTTATTTTTGCACTTAAGATTTGGTGCCACTATCTTCTTGGAGAACGAGTGGATATATACATGGACCATAAAAGTCTGAAGTATGTGTTTACTCATAAGGGTGCGGCAGAGAAGATGGTTAGAACTTATGGCGGACTTCGACATCAACCTACAGTATCATCCAGAGAAGGTGAATATAGTTCCTGATACACTTAGCCGTCAGCCATTATCAATGAACCTCACCGCATAGTGGAAGCTGCAACAAGAATTGCATGGGATGGAGATCGAGGTAGTTATGCCAGATAATGCTTCAGAGTTGATGAACTTACAAGTTCAGTCTACTATTGTCAATCAGATCAAAGCAGCTCAAGCAAATGATGCCAACCTGCAAAAGATCCGAGGTAGAAAGTGTACTTCGATCAGATTTCATCATCCATGACTACCACAAATTCCATGTTTTCTAAAAAGATAAAAGAATGACAAGTTTCACCAAAATACCTTCAAGTTATCCAAAAGACAAGTTTTACACTTAAATACCATGAACTATTCAAGCTAATTTAATATTCACTAAAATACCTCAAATATTAAAAGTTACATCCATAAAATCCTAAATAATATAAATAAATACTCAAGATTTATTATGATAGTATACAAATTATTTTTCATAAAACCCCCTCGTGTTATATAAAATTACCTTTAAGAACTTTACTAAACATATGTTTAAGCGGGATCAATTCTCTTGAGCCTCAGGGAACCGGAGAAAATGAGTGCTTGCCTATTTAAGATAGAAAAACTTAATGGAGATATCAATGGTAACTGTCTTTGAAAAAGACACAAATCCTACCGTCCATGTGCAGCAATTACCGATAACTCCCAAACCTAATTAAGGATCCAATCAGTTCTAAGTGTCTAACTCAAGTCTGAGTCCAAATCAATCTGAGTCAAACCCAAATTAGAATCCAATTCAATATGAATCCAATATACAAAATATGAATACTTGAACCTGAACCTGAATACCAAAACAATATCAACATGCAAATATGACTTGACTTGACTGAACCATGGCTACATCTTGACTTGGTTACATGCCTACTTGTTTACATCCTGAACCTGATTATATAAACAACTTGTATCCATGGTCTCGGCAATTCTGATAACTATAATTCAATACAATACATTACAAGGTTTAAAGGGGTAGATTGGTACGGAATGTGTTAAAAGTGGCACGATGATGGACATTAAAAGACACCTATATGAACTCTTATGCCGTTTTCCCATGGGTTTTGACGGGGCCTTATACTTATATGTTACCATGGTCCACGGGATAGTTGGACTCCTCTCGTATACACTGATACATTCTGTACGAAACTACAAACAACTACATTAGTATAAAAAACATATACTTGTTCAGATTACCAGTCATATATTCTTAACTTGTTCTATTCCACCCTGATCTTTGGGACTTACCGAGTGCTAGTTCGCTGACGACATTCATGTGTCTTCTTTATTTAGAATGTTCGTCAAGAAGACCCGACTCTCAGGTGACCGAGCCTAGCCAGGAGGACTTGGATCAGTTCACAGAGGAGCCAGATGTCAAGTCTTTACTTGTACTTACCTTTTCATTTGTATGCCATTGTTTAGGCATTGCTTCTATTATTGTACATTTCCTTTTCAAATCAGTTGTAATGTAAAGAATGGATATTAATAAAAGTTGATGTTTATATTACATCTCTTGTCATTCTTATGCATTTATTTATATTGCTTATTTACGTTTAACATGTTTACTTCTGAGTAAATACGTCGAGTGCCCGCCATGCCTACTTCCCCGTACACCGGGAAGTGGGGCGTGACAGCTGCTGCTGATCCTCCAATAGGCTCTTGATAGTCTCAAACAGTACCGTTTGCTCATTGATAGAAGCTGCAATGGTTGATGGTGGTGGTAGAGTAGACGGTGGAGTATTACCGTTGACGTTCATGCTGGTGTTGTTCGGAGAGTCCATCACCTTAATATAAAAGATAGGTTAGGATAGATTCAAGGAATTTAAAATGCAAGGAATATAAATGTTTGTTGAACTCATTAATTCTTGTAGTATATTGTTTACAACTTCATGCAGAACTGACCTGCATGGGCCACCAATAAAACCTGTCACGCCCCGCTTCCCAATAGACGAAAACGATGACGTGGCAAGCCCGCAGTATATTTATCCAAAGAAGGCCATTCCCTAAATAAATATACTAAGCGCATTTAAACAATAATACACAATGCAAGAATAAATTGAGACTGTAAAATTTTTCAACAAATATCTTTATTTACATCCAACTTCCAATATTTACAAATATAAGAGTTTATGCTGGAAAGTAAATACAATAAAGAAAATGCCTAAACAAGTGGAATACATAAGCTGAAGGAAAAGAAGATAAGCTAGCCCTGAGTAGCTACCTGGTCGTAGTCCTCCTCTATGGCTTCAGTTTCCTCCGTCTCGACAGTATCTGACGAACATTCCAATGGAAGAAAAAATGGGTGGAATGCCCGTCAGCAAACTAGTGCTCGGTAAGTCCCAAGAATAGGTAAGAGTAAAGAAAATGACAAGAGTAGAATATATATATATATATATATATATATATATATATATATATATAACGAGTAAGAGTATATGATTATGGGTAAATATATACTATAGATCTCTAAATGGTTATTATGTTAACGTTAAGTTCCAAGTGTAAATGTCAACGCAGCCGTAGAACAATTCACGAGCTCAAGAGTGGGCCCCAGGAGAAAGGAAACACGGGCCCATTTCATGTGTTAGAATCGGGGCTTTAGGCTGTGGATGAGTCAACCCGACTGATATTCGAGTAAAATAAAAAAGAGATTAATACGGGACTCCTGAAGCTCCGTTGGATTCACACAAGAAACTATCCCAAGCACCTCATGTATAATATATTATAATTGGTTAATATGCTTATCTGATTTTATTGACTGATATTTCTTGATCGAAACCCTAGATTGCAAATGGTGTAAATTGTATTCGAGTGAGTCGAGTAATGTACGAGTCATGAAAAATGTAATCTAGGTTAGAGTCAAGTTAGTTCGAGTAAATTGGATTCGAGTTCATATTCGGGTTTAGATTAGTGTTCGAGTTTGTATTCGAGTTCGAGTTCAAGTTTAGATTTGAGTTTAGATTTGAGTTCATGTCTTTTCATATGAATTGATGTAAATTGTTAAAATCTTATGTTCGGGAGAAATCGGCAACTGTTGTTTATGGACGGCAGGATTTGTGTTTTTTTCCAAGACAATTGCCATTGATAACTCCGTTAAATTGTCTAACCTGAATAGGCAAGTACTCACTTTCTCCGGCTCTCTGGGGCTCAAGAGAATTGATCCCGCTTAAACCTATATTCATCTAAAGTCCTTAAAATATTATTTGCATATCTCGAGGGGTTTTATGAAAAATATTTTAATATAGTTTCAAAAATAAATCTCGAGGGCGATTTATAACATTTAGAGTTTTCATGTGCATATATTTTAATTATTTGGGTATTTTAATGATACAACCTAACTTTTTAGCAAATTTGTTGTATTTTTATGAAAACTCATACTTTTGGAAACTTGGTGATATTTTATTTACAATTTTTAATCTTTCATTTTAAATATATAGTTTCTTAATATACTTTTATTGAAAATACGGGTTTATGTTTTTATATAACTTTTCCAAAAATTAGTTTTTTATTAGAAAAGGTCGCGTTTCTTAAAAACCGTATTTTTATTCTTTTCGAGACCGAATACTCCGTAAGAAGTTCTGCATCGCGCTCTACTGTCCCATGGATATTCGATAATCCGCACCATCCATTAGAGGTTCCCCTAACGAGGGTTGTAGAGGTGTAATTGCCAAGGATTCGAAATACTGATTTAAAGAAACCCTTTTTGAAACGGTGTGGTATTTTAATGAAAACCTTATTTCTTTAACTTAGCCATACATCTAGAATACCATGCTATAGAATCATGGTGTGTGTGTGGGGTAGGTCGTTACCCCGTGAAATTTTTCTAAAGGTATTTTAATTAATTATCGATGAGAGGGTGATTCTAAAGTTCATGGTATTTTACTGAAAAATTTTGTTATATGTTCGTTATATGAAAATTTTGGTAAAACTAAAAACTAAAAGATGTGAAATAAGATTAGGATTATTGTAGCATGCTAATTTGATCTTGTTTGCTTATCACATGGCTTACAAAAGTTAAAAAGAAAACGATATCGGAGATAACTCCTCTTTTGTCGGTTTCTTTTAAAAAGCGGTTTGAGATAGAAAGAGAGAGGGATGAAGGGGCTTACTATTTTTATATGACTAATAAGAGGTTGAAAAAACTCTCGAGGGTCGTGGTTTCGTCAGAGATGCTCTGTTCCCCGGGTTTGGCTCGCTACTTCACTTAAGGGGCTTAACTACACTTGGCACTTAGAAGTTTTTATAGAATTTTTGCTTGAATTTCAGAATGGGGGAGATCTATGGCATGGGATGGTATTTATAGTAGAAAATTAGGGTTTGGGAATTAAAATTGTTGATTAAAAATATTTAAAAGATATTAAATGGTGAATTGAAGGGTCTCTGTTTGATTGCAGGGAAATCAAACAGTGCAGAGGAGTTGAGGGGGGTTGCAAAGACGAGTATGCAAAACACGGATCAAATTGGGATTATCAGGACCGTCGGCGCTAACCCTATGGTCAATTTGGCCGGTCGGATCTCGAGCTCTGACCTCGAGATTCGTGCTACCTGGGTTTTTCTGTGTTTAATCCATTTTTGCGCATATTTGATTTTTCTGAAATTTTTCATTTCCCTGTGTATCACACGTGCAGCTCTTAGGCTTCCAAAAATTAAAAAGAAAAATCAAAAAAAAATAATTGTGTCTGATGAGAATTAAACACACAGGTTACGTCACAGCAGTGTGGGGTTTTACCAATGAGCTACAAGTTATTTTTTACTTTTATTAAACAAATCTAATTTATAACTCTTACACAGGCTGTACAAGAATTTTCTGTACGGTGATTTCAGAGTCGTTACATAAAATCTCAAGATTGTCAATCATGAGGTTTCATCTAGTTTCTTAGCAATGTTAATGCAAAGGTAGGATTTTTATTATTAAGAAGTTGTCATTAAGATCACATAAGAAAAACATGATTTTTAAAGTATCACACCAATCCTACACCTAATTTCATCTAACCATAGATAATAAAATTTAGCTACTCATAACTTAAAAATCAAAACAATAATAAAAGAAAAACATTGCAAATAAATAAATAAATTCGGAATTAATTTACAAAGTTGCTCGGCCGTAAAAACAAAGAGCGGAAAAGTAAACCCTGGAAGCTAAAGACGGCGAGAGAGGATTAAAACCCTAATTTAAACTATATATAGGATGCACAACCGATTAGAATTTATTAAAACAAATTTTTTTCCTTCTATAAGACGCACGCAAAATCCCAAAGCCCGGCTCCGTAACTTGGCAATAATTTTGCCCCCAAGTTAGATCTCCAATCTTGGTCTGCGGGTTTGGTCCGCTTCCTTCGTTGTTTTGAACCTTTGTTGGGTCTTTTAACTCATCTTCTTGCATCAACTCCTTTATATTGATTTAATTTGTCATGTTAAAAGCATGTAAGTTCGTCTTTTTCATTTTTTTGCAATTTAGACCCGGGTACCTGCATTTATTCATAAAACATATCTTGAGCAACATTAAATAGATAAAAATAAGGTAAATATTGATATAAAAATGTGCAATAAATTACATCTATCACAATACACCAAAACTCCGAAATTATAATGTGGTTTGAGGGATGATATTTTATATTCTAATACGCCTCTGCATGTCAAGGGCCGAGACCTGAGATTTTGCACAGCAGAATTTTCTTTTTTGATTAATCCGCTTTTAAATACGTGCCTAGCAAGGTTCGAACCTTGATTGCTTGGAACATATCTTATTGTCCATTCCACTGCACCATAACTCCAAATTTATGATAAGAGTTGAGAGAATATATTTTATATTTTAATATGCCCCTGTAGGTCGAAGGCTATTTGGGCCAAGGACTAGGTTTTTGCGCAGTGTTAACTCTCATCATAACTTCGAAGTAATGGTGCAGTGGAAATGACATTTCATATGGTATCGGAGCAATTCAGGTTCGATTTCTACTGGGCGCGTATTAAATACGGATTTATTTAAATTAAAAATACCGTGCGCAATAACCCGGGTTTCGGTCAAAAGGACCTTAAAGGACCTTCGGCCCACGGAGGCATGTCAGAATATAAAATATATTATCTCAACCTTCACTGCAACTCCGAAGTTGTGATGAACCAAAGAGCTTTCGACCTACGGGGATGTATTATAATATAAAATATCAGCTCTCAATCTTCATTATAATTTCGGAATTTTGGTGTACTGTAAGGGAAATTTCACACACAGAATTAGAAAAAACCTTAAGTGTGCCTATATTTGTTTCTATCCAAAAATTAGACAGATATCATTCCATACCTCCTATGAAAAATTTGCGAAATACACATGAAACTTGCACATTAAAAGCAAACGAAATTATAATTGAAACCATTGTATATATTATGATATCATGTACAATATCAACAGGTGCAGTATATGAGAATTACATTGAATCTTTAATGCTACTATATATATATATATATATATATATATATATATATATATATATATATTATCCAAAACAGAATGGATGATGTTTCTTTTTGTTCATAATGATATGATCAGCTGCTGGGATCTTTTGTGATGGCTGCTTCTTATTTGTTGTGTCCACAACTGCTGTTAGTGTCACCTCTTTCTTCCTTAAATCTACCATGTAGTCCACCAATCCTTCTAAATGCATGCATAAAATTTAAATATATATTATATATATGACCGAAACTGAGCTCAATCCGTACTAATTAATTTCAAACATATATGTAAATTAACACTCACCGTTCATCTTCGATACGATCAAAGCAACCCGCTTGCGGCAGTGGCTGCAGCTCATATTGGCTCTCATCACAATCACTTGAACCTGCAGGTTGATTTCATGCACATTTTATCACGCCAAATTAAGGTTACACATTAATTAATTGAAATCCAGATTTTATCTCCCTAGCTCTTCTTTCTGCACCGCCCACATTGCATGCACTGATAAAATCGGTGCACTGAAAATCTCAACCATCCATCACAACTTGAATCCATGGGGGCCATCTGATCTCTAGTGTACCGATTCTATCATTGCAAGGAATATCCTGAATCCGTTACATATATAGTACGATTAAACAAGATTATATTTCCCAAACTGGGTTTATCAAGTTAAAAAAAACATTTTGATGGTGCAGGATCTTTCCGTTTTTAGAATATAATATAAATTTTTATTAAGAGAAAACGGAATCGCAGTGCCATAGAAGGAAGTTTCCTATCATAGCGTTGAAAAAATGCGACGCTCCACCAATTTTTTTGACGGTCGGCATTCATCATTTTTATCTTCATAGTGTAAGATATGGATATACCAAATTTGATGTGAATCCAATGCCTTTTAACCGTTGATTTTGTGATATAAAAATACTAAAAATGTTGCACTATCGGAAAACCGTTAACTTTGCACCCATTATATCAACGGTGAAATAATGTTGGATTTATATCAAATTTGGCGTATTCACGTCTTTCATAAAGATGATGAAGATTGTGGATGCCGATCGTCGAAAAATTTGGTGGAGCATTGACTTTTTCTGACATGAGGAAACTTCCTCCTGTTGCCGGTGACACTTTTTTTTATCTAATCACCTAAAAAAAATTTAATGTTGCTTTAAAAATGATGGTATGATCGTTAAGAAGAAAATAATTATGAAAGTAACCACCGAACAAAAAGCCTCCACTAAACAGAAGGTCGTCACCCAAAGGAAACTTTTTAGAAAGAGAAAAGTTAGATATTGACTTAAGCCCACAGGTCTAAGAATTAATCAAAGAAGTACCTTCTGGTTTGACTATTAAGGCTGAAAATAAAAACAGTTTTCCTACCTCCTTAAATCCTATAAATATATTCAGAAAATAAATAGACGTACGCTACTTAGCTGCAGATTACAGTATTATAAATATCAAGGTCGCATTTGGAATCTATTTACTTGTTCTTTTAAGCATGGATCTTAAGTTTTTTTTTTTTTTATTTTTAAATTCAGTTGAGGCCTAATAGGGTATATGATGGAAACACATAAATTTATATAATTTTGATACAGGAATATGTTAACTGAAAAGGATACCATTGTTCCATCAATTATCAGCTACGTACAGGTTTGCTATACCTCCAGTGAGTCCTTAATTAATATTCTTCTTAACTATTATTTATTAAAAATAAAAATTATTAATTAGATACGTATTAGGTAAACATAAAATTAAATACAAAATAAAATCTCATTATTTGATTGCATGAGTTATTGCCAAATGACTTCTTTGATGAAAAAACTTTGAAAACTCGCTTAAGAGATAACTGCAGCCGCTGCCGCCATGGCCAAAGTACTTTGACCAATGCATGCATTAAAACTTTGAGAGAGAGAGAGAGAGAGGAGAGAGAGGAGGGAGAGTACCTTAGGAAGGCTTAAATCCTCAGCAATTTGAAGAGATTGTTTCATAGCTTTTTCACTATATGTTGGCATAAGCTGCAATATCTCAAAGCTTAGCTAGCTTCTCTCAATGATCTCTCTCCCGCTCTCTCTCTCTCTCCCTCTCCCCCTTCAATTTTTGTTCAATTATACAATATTGCTGAGTACTAAATTATATAGGATAATTGTGTGTGTGTCTATATATATATATATATATATATATATATATATATATATGTATGAGCTGATCCAATGGCGTAACAAGCACGTGCCAGCCGCCTTTTTACAACTCATCTAAGACTATTCTAGTGTTTCCCAACTTGATTATATAATGGCATAAAAAAAATTGGTTAAATTATCAAAACACCCCGACAGATTTTACGGCTGACAGAAATCCCCTGGTCCCTTGTCAAAACCCCTTGAAATATTTTCTTGTAGTATATGTATAGTTGTCAGCTCATATATATCGCAAGCAACTGCATAGGTATCACAAGTAATTGTATACATATCGCATAAAAATTAAATATAGTAAGCAACTATACAGATACCAACGGCAAGAGGTTTTTTAATAGCTGAAAACTTTTTTTAAGGGGTTTTAACGGATTTTGACAATTAACCCAAAATTTTTTTGGGGTAAATTCATATAACACCAATAAACTCGACAACAGAAACCCCTTTGAAACTAAAATGTAACGAAATTAACTGTTCGGATTGAATTTTAGGAAAAATTAGGATTTAGATTAAGAAAATTTAGGTTTGAACCCTATATATATATTTTTCCTGAATTCGAACCCAAATCAAATAATTTCAGACTGCATTGCAAGTACCAAGATATGCATGATCAAATTAACCTCTTTCTCTTTTATACACTATTTTCATATGCGGAGCCCGAAAATCTATTAATGTTATTGGAGGCCGCCCCTTCATTCCTGAAAATAGGTGGAGTTTATAAAAATTACCCAAAATTTTCTATATTACACTTTTCCATTCTTCAAATTAATTAAACACATCAATTAATTAGTCACAAAAGCTAGAGAATATACTCACTCAATAATTTTCTAGTTCAAGAGTCACTACATGTTGATTACTAGAATATTAATCAATCATGGTCGAAAACCTAGCTAATCGAACCTATATAAAACCCTACTTGTTCATGCCTTTTTTAAGGGGCAAAAAAAAAAACCTTGGACAAATTGTCTTGACATGAGGATAACTATAGTTTCTATAAAAGTCCGGATCTTAATTAGTGTTAGTATTTGTATAGTCATTTACATATTTTTTCGTACACAGGGAAAAAGTTAAATCTTATTGTTAAATTTTAATATGTATTTTTGCACATAGAAAATGTGGGATTGTTAAATATCATTGTAATTATAGATGTCATATAATTGAAACATCCATATGCTAGGGTGCAATTTGAGGGCTTATGATGAGTGATGAGCTTGGAAACATGATGTAGGTCCAATCCCTGTTTCGAAACTTCGAATTTTGTATGTCAGTGTTATTATTTTTTTTTATTGAATCTGCTTTAAATAGGCACCTGGTATTTGAACCCGTGTTGCCATAATAACATCTTAAACATCAGTCTGCACCAAAACTCTAAGTTGAATTTGGTTTGACTTTTGTTGCGTACTTGATTTCGTTAAGATATACTTTATCCACATCGAAACCTAAAAGTAAGTTCTGATATGTTGCTAGAGGCTTTAAAATGATACAAAGCAACTCAGATTTTAATCTCATCAAAAAACTCGTTTAAATGGTGAGATTAACTTTCAATGTCTTATACATAACAGCTATGTGTGTCCCTCATCAGAACTTGTATCTAGTGTAGAGGCGTCGGAGACTTTAATCAAAGACCTAAAAACACAAGGATGAGACAAATTAAGAATATGAATTTTCTTTTTACCTTCATTGTTAAGAGTCTAGAATTGTAAGGTATGCATGTACTTTTAATATTAGCTCTAACATCGTGATGCTTTGGCAAAAACTTTACGAAACTTGACACACTTACAAAAACTTAGACATCTTCTCCTCTTCCATGTCTATATGCATGTGGAGGTGGTCACCAACCCCCTCATTAATTCTTACACGCTATTGATATTAATATTTGAGACTCAAACTATATATATATATATATATATATATATATATATATATATATATATATATATATATATACACCCTAAAGCACATGATCAACCTTTGTGAAACGTACAATACTTAGGCATTCTAGATTAATTAATTTGATTATTAGTGATTTAAGTATTCAAAGTTCACATGTCGTGAGATATTATGATATAAATATACTTAGGTCGTCAATCCATGCATGAGATGAGGATGGAATCAAGTTGGTGCTAGCTAGCCATAGTCAAACATCTAAGGTTTGTTTGTAATTATCCTGGAACATTTGTTAGAGCCCAATGTTGAAAATAGCTAGAAATAGTGATAACGTAAAGTGTAACGCTCCGTCATTGATGATACTCATATGATGGAATTCCCCAGATCACGGTACGTAGCAGATGACGTGTCGTCCACGTAAGCCCGCTAGATTCCTAGGGGCTGCGGAGCTAGAATAAGTACGATACCTTAGAGACATTTCTCGGCGCCTCATCTCTGAGGTATCATCTGACCTTTGGAGGCTTCCCCTGGATCATCCCCTATTAGCCTAGCAACAAACTAATAGCCCGCTTCCGAGCTATCCTACAGCTGAGCTTCCTCAGCCTCTTCGCTCGTCTCCGAGCTATCACAGAGCTGAGACTCCTCAGCCCTCTTGCTCGTCTCCGAGCTATCATGTATCTGAGATTCCTCAATGTTCCTGTTTAGTCGGAAGCACAGAGCCCGAGAGCCCCCGTAACGGCTCCGTGTATCTCGCCACGACAAGATCTCCGCCGCTCCATGTCCCGTATCCCACGCTAGCGTATCTCACCATTAATGGGAGTATCCCGCCATCAACGCGAACGTGACGCGAGGGAGTAACGGAAGGCGAGAATCTCGTATTGGTTCGCTCTATGCTACCGCTATATAAACCCCTCTGCCAGACGACTCAGATATCTCGAACTCATTCCAATACGCCGCTGCTCTGCCCTAATATTCCTCGGTACATACTTGATCGTTGGAGGGTCTTACGGTGGTTTCCCACCCCGGGACTTCCCTTGTAGGTAGCTCAGCGTCAACGACAACCAACAACCCATTGAGATCCACACACTCAACTCTCATCTGAAATCTCAACCGTTCAGCACCGTTGGTAGCCGGATCGACGAAGGACAACATCTGAGGGAGATTCCGACCTCCATCAGTTGGCGACGTCTGTGGGAAATGCTTTCCCACCCAAGAAAGTTGATCTTCCGTTTTCGATTCGATGGTCAACGATCATCGCAACGATCTCAGCACGAGCCGTCCCGTCCTCCACAACGGAGGCGGGGCGGTTTTACTCCCCCTCCCAACATTTTCGAAGCCTTATCTGTGCGGATCGATAGGCTCATGTCAATGGTGGACGCGCTCATTTGTATTCAAACGGCCGGTCTTGCCCGCCAAATTGCCGTCCCCACTCCCTGGAACGACAGCGTGCGTGAGGCGGCGAAGGGGCGCATTCATTCTTTCGACCTCGCTCATACCAATCTCGATGTCATGGAACTCCAGCGTGCCGATTCCGGCAGTCACGGCCCCCATACGAGGAATGATTCCATGACTTATTGGGCGTCGGACAGTTTGACGCCGAGATCTGGGGAGAGACCAAATTATCGCTTCAACTCTCACCCCGCTCTCTCGCCCCTTGAAGAGACGTCAATCAGGTCACCTGATTCCAGGCAAGACCGACGTCACCACACTCATCTGGACCGCGCACATGGCGAATGCCGGGGCCAACCACAAAGGGTCCACCCCGAGGATCTGAGGAACATTATAGAACGAAGTCGAAACCGTGCCATCGCGCAAGTCTGGAGCGGAGATAACAAGCACTCCAACTATAGAGAATTCTCGGGATACCTACAGCGAATCGAGGTCCTTGAGAAAAAGATTGAGGACATGCGGCTTGCCACCCGTTCGCCCGGAGGGTCGATGAAATACTCCACTGATTCTCTCACGAGACCCTTCACAGACCAGTTACTACGTGAGCGTATCTCATCTCGAAACAAGATACCCAAGATGGCCCTTTTCGACGGGAAGTCCGACCCAAAGGACCACCTGGATGCATTCACAACGGGCATGAGCTTCCAGGACAACTCGGATACGGCTCAGTGCCGAGCCTTTCCCACCACCCTCATCCGGGCCGGGCGAGATTGGTTCCGCGGCCTTACTCCGCGTTCAATCTCAACTTTTGACGAGCTGGCTACTCAATTTCTCGGTAATTTCGCCGGTAACCGACGGCAGAAAAGGACGGTCGACTACCTGTTCACCATCGAGAGCAAGGACAGGGAATCTTTCAAAAGTTACGTCACCCGGTTCTATAATACCCTTCTGGAAGTACCTAAGCACCGTGACGAAACGGTCATTACCGCCTTAAGATTGGGTCTTAGGCACAAAGAGTGGCTCCGCTCTTTTACATTAGCGTAACCCAAGACCATGGCCGAGATAAAAGTCTGGACCGAACGAGAGATCCAACTAGAATCTAAAGTGGACGCCAACCTACCCCGCGGGCACAGGATGGACCGAAAGAAACGGAACTGAGAGGAGAAGAAAAAGACTGATCGTCCGAAAGCTTATTCTCTGAGTATAACACCCCAGTACATTTATATAGTATAACTTGGTATTTTAAGTTTTGATTATAATTCTTTTGTTTATTTATTTGGGTTGCGAGTGATTTGAATAGTGGTGGTAATTTTCCAACCCGACCCACATGTTTAGAACCCAATATGCTGCAAGATTACATCTGATATTTACTAATACAGTGTATCTACGTGAATCTAGTATAATCCATATATTATATATATTTAAATTTTTATATATCTATTTATAGTCACAAGATATGGGTAACTAATATTTTGCTAACTGACATGGCATGGCTTATCACCCCATATATTATTTCACTATTATCCATTATGTTCAAATCCTAAAATATCAGATAACCGAATATTTATTAAATCTTAAATATATTTATTCAAATCTTATTAGGGGGTATATGCATTTAATATTAGATTATCGTATTATGGCCTAAATTTTTACATATGTATTTTTCTCTAAAATATATTTTTAAAAAGATTCGGATAAAAGTTTGATAGCATTTGATATTATCTAGTTATCCTAATCTTATATATATATATATATATATATATATATATATTAAAACAGTTTATATTTTTTTTATTATTATTAAACTCTCTCTCCCCCCATCTCTTTCTCTCTCTCACCTCTCGATCTCTTTTCCTTATCTCGCCCCGAGCCCTAATCCACCTTCGTGACCTCGTCGCCGCTCTCCTCCTCGTCGTCGTCGTCATCACCTCTTCATCTCCACCTCCTCTTCCTCGTCATCAACTCCCTCAACCCCGAGCCCCCGACCTCCACAACCGAGAAACCTACCTCCTTCTTCCTCCTCTCTTTCCATCGCCTGAACCCGACCACCACCACCATCACCCTCATCACCTTCTCCTTATTGTCATCATCATAACCCAGAACACCACCACCGCCAGTATTTCTTCTTCTTATTTTCTTCTTTTTTCCTTAGCCACCGACCAAGCCCAACCACCTCATCTCTTCCCGACCTTGCTGTCGACTTCGCCTCCCCATCTCATCGTTGCCGGCCTAACCTCGCCTCTCTCCACGATCACAACCCAGAACCTGAGCTCCATCATCACTCGACATCATCATCATCATCATCTTCTTCTTCTTCTCTTTTCTTTCCTTGCCTCGTCGAAGCCGATCACCGCCGTGATCACCCTGTCCCCTCGCCGACGAGCACGACCCAAACCATCCCCAGTCACCACCTCTTCAGAGAATAGACCCCATCACCCCTCTCTTTCTCTTCTTCTTCTTCACAAGCTTCTACCATACCACCACTATACCACAACCATATCATCGCCATATCACCACAGTGCCACCTCTTCCATGCCTTGACCATGTCACCTCTATGCCACGATCATATCATCACCATGCTACGACCGTGTCATCACCGTACCCAGACCGTGCCACGCTTTGTGCATTGCTCCTGTGCCACGCCATGCCCACCTCATGCTCAGCTCGTACCCACTTGCGTACTACCTTCGCACCTGCCCTATGTCACCGTAATGCCCAGCACCGTGTCGTATCATGTCGCGCCGAGCTACTGCACACTTTCATCATTATTGACGCCGCTGTTTCTTCCATCACCGATGTATACCGTATCCGTGAAAAAACGAGCTTTCCTCTGCTCATTGCGACTAGGTTCCGCCACCATCGCACCCTCCACAGCATTAATCAACGCTAAATTGAGCCCTGGCATTTCTTCGAGCATTTATAAACGTCGCAATCTCCACTGCTCGAGTCATCGTGTCGTCCTTCCCTCTGTCTTGACCATCGTCATATATGAGGCAAGTTTCTTAATTTGCAACATGCTACTTTACTTATTCCAACATTTATATAATTATTTATAGTATATGCATTTTAATATTTAGCAAGTATTATCATTATAGTATTAATCCGTATTTCGTATCAATAACAAGTGTATTTCGTTGCATGCTGTGATTTCACTGTAGTTCATGATCTTTTACCTAGACAACAGTATATTTAGTAGTAAACGCAAAATGTTATTACAAGTAGGTTTATATATATATATATATATATATATATATATATATATATATATATATATATATAATTATATCTTACAATTTAAATAAAATACATTACTTATTTCTACACTGTTTAAATGAACCGGTTACTGTTTTCCATCTAGTATTTATCGTATTAAAACACTGCCTGACATGTTCACGACACATTACTAGACCCATTACTTGGATTATTACTAATGCCGACAATCCTGACTTACTGTCCTGATGGGCGTGACTTGTTGTCTAGTTAGACATGACCTGTACCTGTTTGATCCTATATTGGAATTAGGTAGATATCGTTAATACCTGACTTGAACACGAAACCTGGGGGGGAAAAGGAAATCAATAATGAAAATCGATGTGTAACTCAACAGTTCGATATTTTCCAGAGACTGATCAGTCGATACGGGCTTTGGGCCCCGTAATGATGATGCTGGCATCATTCGTTTGTACATGATACTATGTTTTTACTGCTTAGCGGCACGTCTCGGATTCAGCCCCGAGGGTCTTGACCGTGGTCCTGGGCACTCACAAGATACTATTGAGTTACATCGACGATTCCATTAATTGGTTTCAAATACCGTTAGGTTAGATGACCTAGAAACACAGACTTTAGATTACACGTGACATATTTATAGCCAACTGCTATGACACATGTGATTGTTGTTTATACTCAAACCTTACTTTATATGTGACATCTTATATAGCACATTATTCATATTATTACTATTACTATGATATTTATGATGCACTGACGTCTGGGTTTTGCATAGCCTAGATACCTGACATCATGTGCATATTCGACAGGACGTCCATCAGTGAGGACCACCTCATTGATATAGTTCTTATGCGGGTTAGTTATTCATTGGATTTTTATTGCTCCCACTATCTTTTCCCGTTATTGTTCTTATGGCTATTGGACATATGATAGATAGATTTAGTAGTTTACTGATCTTGATAGCTGATTGACAACCGTAATGTGATCATGAAGGGATCTTCCTAAAAATAGGAAGCATGGTTAGCTTTGTTACGTCTCAAAATTTTTGTCTTTTGGGAAGCAGGACGTGACACCAAGGTTTCACGAGTATGTACACCCCTCTGAAGGTCTTTCAGGCCGAACTGCTGGAGGAGGCAAAGAGCGAGAGATTCTTCAAACTCCCGCCGATGATCTAAAGGCTAGGTAAGCGACTTCGCGGCCCATACTGTGCCTTTCATCTGTCACAGGGGCACCGCACCGAGAACTGCAAACAACTCCGTGATTATATCGAAGAGTTGATCCGCTCCGGTCACCTAGCAAAGTACCCCACAGGAGACCTAGTCCTACGACGAAATGAGTTCAAGGACTGTCATGCCCCGCTTCCCAGTGTATGGGCAGAAGACGCGACGAGGCCGCTACGTATTTACTCAGAAGTAAATTCGCTAAGCATAACTAAGCAATATAAAAGAAATATACACAAGAGACAAATGTAATGAACAACAACTTTATTTATTAACATTCTTTTACAGTACATGGAAAAGTAAATACATGGAATGCAAAGCAATACCTAAACAGTGACATAATAGAAATGGAAAGTACTGAAATGAAATAAGTACAATGAATCTAAAGCTCTGGGTCATAAACTAGCTGATCCAAATCCTCGCTGGTGGGCTCGATCTCCTGAAGGTCCGAATCACCTGACAACATTCCAAAGAAAAAAGAGAAGGAATTCCGTCAGCGAACAATCGCTCGGTAAGTCCCAAAGATAAGGGAGAAATAAAATAAACAGAGAGAGTGTTGTTGGGGTCAAAATTTGCACCCCGGTTGACCGAGTCAAAGTCAAGGTCAACCCCAAGCCAGGTGGGCCCAAGCCCAGGTCAAGCGGGTCCATACCCAAGTCGAGCCCACGGCCGGCCTCCCCATGCAAAAAATAAAATCATGTAATAAATAATTTTTATGTAATTTTTTATGCATGAATGTGCATAAATCCAATTTTTTGTAAGCCCATAGCTTATGTGCAAAAAGAAATGGCACATAAGCCATGGGATGGGAAAAATACCATTTTGTAGAGCCCAAGGGGCTTTATGTAAATATGTAACCCTATATAAGGCAACATGATGAAAATATCTAATATATACTTTTCATTCCCCCTCAAAATCCAGGGTTTGTGCCTCTTTCCCCTTTCTGAATGTTCTAAACCTTCTTCTTTCTTTTGAATTAAATCAAGAGTTTTACTCTTCCTTTTCCAAAACTAAATAGTTTTTCACCCCAAAACCCATAAAGGGGAACTCAGATCTTCCATCAGATCTCAGAAATGAGAGATTTTTAAAATCTCATATTTCTTGATCTTCAAGATCCGGCCAACAAAGGAAGAAGAAGGAGACCCACCTCCAGAAACCCCATTTTGGGGAAGATCCAGGGCTCAAGGGCAGAAGCTCCTTTATCAGCTTCAAAAAAAATATCTTAGGAGTTTAACTCCTCATATACACACACACGCGCGTACGCGCGCGCGCGCACACATCCACACAAAATAATAAGTGCTCCTTTCTGGGAGTACAACTCCCATTGTAGGGACCAAATCGCTTTTACCGCCCGAGCGCCCACGTGCTGACCCGTGGGACGCTAGCGCCCTTGTGCTCAAAGTGATAGCGCCCGAGCGCCCACGTGCTGACACGTGGGGCGCTAGCGCTCTTGCGTTCAGAGCGCTAGCACCCAAAGCGCGAGCGCCCGAGCGCCCACATGCTGACACGTGGGGCACCAGCGCTCAAAGCGGTAGAGCTTTTGCACTCAGAGCGCTAGCGCCTGAGCACCCACGTGCCTGGCACGTGGGGCGCCAGCGCTCAAAGCGCTAGCGCTCAAGCGCCCCCACGTGCTGACACGTGGAGCGCCAGCGCTCAAAGCGGTAGCGCTCTTGTGCTCAGAGCGCTAGCGCCCGAGCGCCCACGTGCCTGGCACATGGGGCGCTAGCGCTCAAAGCGCTAGCGCTCTAGCGCCCGAGCGCCCATGTGCTGACATGTGGAGCGCTAGCGCTCTTGCGCTCAGAGCGCTAGTGTCCGAGCGCCCACGTGCCTGGCACGTGGGGCGCTAGCGCTCAAAGCGCTAGCGCTCTAGCGCCCTGGCGCTTTTCCCACGCATCCTTTGGATGCCCTTTCCCTTTATACACACACATGCTCCACGCTAAATATACCTCCCCCGCACCCCGCAAGTGGGCTGCTAGCCCCCTTGACCCCCAGCCCGCTATCCGGGTAGCGGGAACCCCGTAAAAACTCTGCAGGGCCCCCGATATATCCAAAACCTCTCCAAAACACAACACACGTACACTGCACGTTGAGTTCGCATGAATAGTTGACCCGTCAATCGGAGGTTCTCTCGCCCCAAAGGCGAGGGGGGAGGGTAATTAACGGCAGTTTAGTCCGCGACTGTCGGAGATTCGGATCCCCACAATCAATAAACCCCAGCCTACCCTAGGCAGGGGGAATCTGTAATACGCCTGACAAGCGTGCGCGTATTCCCATCTCAATGGGGTGACGAAAAACACCCTACAGATTCTGGCACGCCCGGTAGGACAAATCTCCCCTCCCATATTTCGGGTTAAACGTTCATGCGTACTCAATCAATATACAGATTGACTGCCTATACTGAAATCATGCTTCTTTGTGCAGGTTAACGACTTTCGATTGCAATCTTTGAACGCAAGTCGGTATTTGAACGACTTCCTTGGCTCCAGCTGGGGGCAAGCCCATCAACACCACCAAGGAAACAAGCCAAAAGCCCAACGAGCAGTATTGCCGATGAAGAAGACGGGTACACAACCCATACGGTCTATATGATGGAGCTCGGGGGAACAAGTCCTCCTACGCCTTATAGCCATGACAATGATGCGGTTGTTGCTATCCGACATCGGCTTGATCCGAACGATGAAGAACTCGCTCATGTAATTAAGCCTAAGGAGCCCGTGGTTTCTGCAGATTCGACCACCACGTCATTAAATTGGGAATAATCGACCTCTAAGTCGTTAAAACTGGGAATGTAAAAAAATGTGTCTAAAAAAATATGTAAATAAAAAAAATATAATAATAAAAAGCCGAAATGATGGAGCAACTCGCAATAAAAATTAGCGAGTAAAAATAAAAATGAAAATAAAGCAGAAATGATGGAGCAACTCGCAATAAAAATCAGCGAGTAAAAATAAAAATGAAAATAAAGCCGAAATGATGGGGCAACCGCGAATAAAAAGCCGAAATGATAGGGCAATCACGACATTCGCAATAAGAAAAGCTGAAATGATAGAGCAATCGCGGTAAAACAACAAAAAGAACGGCGAATGATGAGTCGCTCCTGGTACCATATTCCAGTGCAGCGATGCAGACGCCAATATCCGATTTTCCAAATTTCCCACCGCCCTACGTTTGGTCCCTAAGTTGACTACCGTATACAATCCATGGGCTTAAATAATTCTCATCATACCCATGCCCCACCGAAGTCACCCGTCCAGCGGCCGATCTCCGCCCTTGGAATTATGCTCTATTTGGGAAGACGCACTCATGTGTCCTCACGATACGTGAGGAGAAAATCCCCGCGTGAGATCCTTATGACTCACAAAGGAAAAACACACTTGGGGGTCCTCACGACTCCTAAGAAGAAAATGCACCTACGGGATCCTTACGACTCGTAGGGAGAAAATGCTTTTATGGGACCCTTACGACCCATAAAATTGAAAAGCCTTAGGTGATAGGGATATAAACCTTTCTCCTAAGCCATCGCTTCCCAATTCCCAAGTGGCGAATGATGAGTCGCTCCTAGTACCATATTCCAGTGCAGCGATGCAGACACCAACCAAATTCCAAACCCCATACTCCAAATTGCGAATGATGAGTCACTCCTGGTACCATATTCCAGTGCAGCAATGCAGACGCCAACAAAGTCCCGAAATTTTTCCGGCCCTACGGTCTGGATCATACATCCGGCAAAACCGTATACAATCCACGGGCGTAAAATAATCCCAATCTCTCCCAAGTCCTACCGGTGAGGCCACATTCAAAGTCCCACCAAAAATAAAAAAATAAATAAAATGGTATGTCCATAAGAAAAATGGGCACGGATGAAAACCCGAAAGGACTCCGTGAGTGAAAACAGCAGGACTGCCGGCGAGTTTGTGAAAACCCGAAAGGACGCAAACTCGTAATAAAGAGATGAAATGCACTTGCAAAGTCCTCTCGACTTTGTGAGGAGAAAATTCCCGCATGAGATCCTTACGACTCACAAAGGAGCAATACACTTAGGAGTCCCTACGACTCCTAAGGAGAAAATACACCTACGAGATCCTTTTGACTCGTAGGGAGAAAATGCTTTTATGGGACCTTTACGGCCCATAAAATTGAAAAGAGGTGATAGAGATCTAAACCTGCCTCCTAAGCCATCAATTCCCAAATCCTCTCGGGGCAAATGATGAGTTGCTCCTGGCATTATTCCAGTGCAGCAATGCAGATGCCGACAAAAAAATATCCCAAAATCCGCTCATGGAAAATGATGATTCACTCCTGGTACCATATTCCAGCGTAGCGATGCTGATGTCAACCCAAATCAAATCAAACCAACAACCTCTGTGGCGGAATCATGCTTCGTCCCAGAACGTACCCCGTGTCGAAATCATGCTTCGTCTCGGGATATCGACCTCCCCGTCGGAATTATGCTCCGCCCTGGAATCAAATCAACAAGCGACCTCCTTTTCGGAATTAAGCTCCGCCTCAGAATCAAGTCGACTAACAAGCTCTGCGCCGGAATCATGCTTCGTCTGAGGGTGTACCCCGCGTCGAAATCAAGCTTCGCCTCGGTGTATCTTCCTTCCCTGTCGGAATTATGCTTCGGCTCGGAATCAACCAGCGACCTCCTCGTCGGAATTAAGCTCCGCCTCGGAATCAAGTCAACCAGCAAGCTCTGCATCAAAATCATGTTTCGTCTCAGAATGTACCCCGTGTCAAAATCATGCTTTGCCTCGGAGTATTTGCTTTCCCTATCGGAATTATGCTTCGCCTGGGAATCAACCTCTGCATCGAAATTATGCTTCGGTCAGAATGTCTGCCGCTCGTCGGAATTATGCTCCGATCCCTGGAATCATGCTCCGCTCATTGGAATTATGCTCCGATCCCTGGAATCATGCTCCGCTCTTCGGAATGATGCTCCGATCCTCGGAATCATGCTCTGCTCTTCGGAATGATGCTCCGATCCCTGGAATCATGCTCCGCTCTTCGGAATGATGCTCCGATCCCTGGAATCATGCTCCGCCCTTCGGAATGATGCTCCGATCCCTGGAATCATGTTCCGATCTTCGGAATGATGCTCCGATCCTTAGAATTATACTCCGACCCCCTGGAATCATGCTCCGCTCTTCGGAATGATGCTCCGACCCTTTGGAATCATGCTCCGCTCATCGGAATGATGCTCCGATCCCCGGAATCATGCTCCGCTCATCGTAATGATGCTCCGATCCCTGGAATCATGCTCCGCGCTTCGGAATGATGCTCCGGTCTTTGGAATCATACTCCGCTGTTCGGAATGATGCTCCGACCCTTTGGAATCATGCTCCGCTCATCGGAATGATGCTCCGATCCCCGGAATCATGCTCCGCTCATCGGAATTATGCTCCGACCCTCTGGAATCATGCTCCGCTCTTCGGAATGATGCTCCGACCCTTTGGAATCATGCTCCACTCATCGGAATGATGCTCCGATCCCTGGAATCATGCTCCGCTCATCGGAATAATGCTCCGATCCCTGGAATCATGCTCCGCGCTTCGGAATGATGCTTCGATCTTTGTAATCATGCTCCGCTCTTCGGAATTGTGCTCCGACTCTTCGAAATGATACTCCGACTATGAAATTATGCTCCGCCAATCGGAATGATGCTCCGATCCTCGGGAATCATGCTCCCCGAGGGATGCTCCGCCCCCAGAATGATGTTCCACCTCGAAGTCCAGCTTCAAGATCCATCAATTTCATGCACACAACTCAAATGTGCGGTGTGCATTGTTCCCTCATAAAATATCGGGAAACATCCCAATGGCGTATCACGTGCTCACACGTGACCAAGGGTCACATGTTCACACGTGATGGGTTCCTGTGCTCTCTAATTTATAGAGTTAAACTCTAGTCAAACAGTCAAACAGTCAATCAGTGGAATCACGTGTCCACACGTGATAGGCCCTTCAACTCACTAAAAAGGAACTAAAATGCATGATAAAACAGCAGGGAAAACCCCCAATGGGGTATCACGTGCTTACACGTGACCAAGGGTCACGTGCTGACACGTGATAAGTTCCTGTGATCCCTGCTCTATAGAATCAAATTCTAGTCAAACAAGAATATAACAAAGCAGCAAGGAAAAACCTCAATGAGGCGTCACGTGCTCACACGTGACCAAGGGTCACGTGTTGACACGTGATGATTCCTTAGCTCTATTAAAAAGCAGAATTAAATTCTGAATAAAATATTTAATCAAGAGGGTCACGTGCCAACACGTGAGAGGTTCCTAAACTATTTAACTGATAGAATTAAATTCTATTTAGATAGCGAATAAAGGGATCACGTGCTAACACGTGATAGACTTTTAAAAGCCTTCTGAACTAATAGAATTAAATTCTAATTAAGGGAATCAAAGACCCTAACTGAAAATTGCCTCTTTAAATCTTTCCAGACAAAAAAGGATTGTGCTCTGTAAAATGGAGCACCGTTGGATTAAAAATCCAATGATGATTAGAAATCACCAACTTATAGAAAAATTCTATATAAGGAAAGATTTCTCTGAAATCCACTAAGAATAACAAACAGAATATCTTTTGGATTAAAAATCTAATGGTGAAAAAAATTCACTGAGTGATCTAAAAGATCATGTTAGTTACAAAAACAACCAAAATCTTTCAATGAAAGATTCACTAAACAAATTGATTCTTTTCTTTCTCCTATAAATAGGAGCCAAGAAGAAAAGAGAACGGATCTTGGAATTTTGATTTTTCTGGGTAAAAACAACAACAGAGAGAAAAAAGGAGAGGAGAATTTAATTCTCAAGAAAAGAAACCCTAGGTGAGAAAGGGGAAAGAGATCTAAGCTCCATAAAACAAAAAGAGTTTAACTCTTCTGCAAAAGAACTTAGTTCTTTCTTTGGTTAGAAATCTGCAGAAGCAAATCTCCCCACAAGTTGAGAATTTAATTCTCATCGGGGAGATTCTGCCATGCTGATCCAAAACTTAGAGGGAGAATTGAGTTTAGAGAATTTAATTCTCCCAGATTCACAGGAATTTAATTCCTCCCAAATAAAACTAGGGTTCAACCCTGCATGAGAATTTAATTCTCCCAAATTCACAGGAATTTAATTCCTCCCAAATGAAACTAGGGTTCAACCCTGCATGAGAATTTAATTGTCCTAAATTCATAGGAATTTAATTCCTCCCAAATAAAACTAGGGTTCAACCCTGCATGAGAATTCAATTCTCCCCAAATTCATAGGAATTTAATTCCCCCAAGACAGAACTAGGGTTTAACCATATATGAGAATTTAATTCTTCCACATATATAGGAATTTAATTCCTCTAAAACATAATTAGGGTTTAACCCTACAGAGAACTTAATTCTTAAAATAAAGAAACTTGAAAGCTTTACATCCACATAAAGAGCTTGATCACGTAGTAACACGTGACCCCCATTCTCAATGAGCAGAGAAGAAAAAACAGAGCTTGGTCACGTGGTGACACGTGACCCCCTATCCTCCATGGTCAGAAAAGAAAGAAAAAAAGTAGGTCATGTGCCTCCACGTGACCCCTAAGAAAGATCCCTTAAAATGAGAAAGAAAAAATTTGGAGGCAATGCCTCACGTGACCCTCAAAATAAAGGGAACAAAGCCAAAGGCAGAACTATTTTTGGGCGCCCTCACGTGACCCCTTAATAAACACTTTGATAAGTAATACATGGTTACCCATCACGTGCCAACACGTGATGGTGTGAAGACTAAAAGTGTTTAACACTTATTTTGAATATTCTAATAATAAAATAAAAGAGGTCTGGCCCCATCTTCAAGCGCCTCACGTGACCCCACGTGACCCCTTCCTTTCTAGTGTTTAACACTATTTCGAGTATTTTTTCTCCAGTGTTTAACACTGTTTCAAATACATCACATGACCGCTAGATGTCCTCTAGTGTTTAACACTATTTTAAAACCATCTTAGCCCAAATTGGCTAAGTTTTCCAAAGGCAAATATCCTCTTCAAATGAGCCTTAAAATCCAGAACTATAATGTTTAAGTGCTCAGCCAAAGACAAAATGTTATCAGAGCCCTCAAACTCTTGTTTAGCATTGCTAAATAATGAGGGGCTGAACCCAGACAAATGTTCAACAGGCTAACAAAGGGCCAACGTTTCAAACTTAATTGGACTAAGCCCAAATTGGCCATAAGTCCTTAATTCAGATTTAACTCAGCCAATGTGCTCAAAATCTAATTAATTGATCTTAGTTCCAAATTGGACTATAGATCTCCCAATCAACTTTGGTTCAAGGGTACATCTCTTCACTCCTTTGATATTTGGCGTTGTAGTCCTTCAACGTCTTCAGAGAGGTGACGGGTCCCGACAACCACACATTTCACAGACTTTGACGTCTTTAAACTGGACTGTGGGGTCCTTAAACTCATGGACTATGATGTCCTTAACCTCGGACTGTGGGGTCCCTTTAAACACATGGACTATGATGTCCTTAAACTAACAATGGACCACCATGTCCTTAAACTAACAATGGACCACCATATCCTTAAACTGGTAATCGACCGCAATATCCCTAAACTAAACAACAGAGCCCAAATGCTTTCTTGTTGGATCTAAACGATCCCGTTAAGTTGATCTTAGTCCCAAATGAGACTAACGTATCCTTAAACCCAACCCCCAAACCCAAATCTAAGAAGATACGGATTTGGACTAATCCACGCCCTACGGGCGACAATATAAATTAGTTTCCGTATACAATCCATGGGCAACCAAAAACAAAACAAACACCCGCGACACGAAGTGACCATTTGGAGAAGGAGAAAATTGTTACCGCGATGCGGTAGCGTAATTAACTACAGAGGCTTGTGCCTGCAGGGATGAGCGTCCCCACAATCAAAAACCCCTCAAATGAGGGGGAATCTGACGAAATCTACTACATCGGCCATATCCGTCTAAACCTTCGGTACATGGTTGATTCGAGTCTTTTATTGTAGTTTAACCGCAATCAGAACGGTGTCGCGTGTAGCTAGACCGAGATGAGTACGGGTCGTCCTCAGGGAAACGTGAAACCTTTTATTCTTACTTTAGGCGTGTTGATTAGGAAGGGAGAATAAAGAATGGTGGAAATAGTTGTAGGTTCTACATCTACGTTAAACACAGATGCAAAATATAGATCTAGATTAGCTACGGATATAGGTTTATATTAAAAGGGGGCTTGTAGGGTTCATTGGGATTTAGTAGTTATGGATGATTAATTAAAGATTACTCTTTTTATCCTTTAATAGATTTAAAACTACAACGCCAGTGATGCATGTAGATTAGGGTTTCTGGAGGGAAAAAGGGTTCCCACTCTTAACCCCTATCTCGACATGGAACTCCGTTCATATCTAGCCTTTACCAAAACAATAGTTAATCTAATCTCTAATCGTGGTCACGATTATCAATGAATTGATAGCGCGCCCAATTAAGATGCTAACTATTCTTTTGATAAAGTTTATAAACTTTATAGGACTTAAAAAGAGTTTAAAGATCTTCATCATCCATTAACCTACCCTAATCCCATGAACCTTAAGAAGCGAAGAATTACTTGCGCATATTGGGAGATGAAGAGATGGAGAGAGAAATCATATTAAAACCACAAAGAGATAGAATAAGAAAACTACTACCTTTATTACTCAACAAAATTCATTTACACTTTGTTCCCTTAGAAAATGATTACAAAATGCTAGTTTGCTTCTCGATCTCTTCTAAGGAGGTAGATGAACAGTTGATGATCAGCCTGGATGCGTGAGCCTGTCGTGGACTTCGTGATCTCTTCAGTATGATACTTTTTCCAAGAGGCTCTCGGTCCTTATTTATAGTCACAGAGGCAGAACCCTAGTTTCCTAATATGGAAACTAGTTGTTAGGATCCTAACCACCAAAATCGCATATCTCAACTCCTCAAATCCGCGGCGGAACCGCGACCATTGGATAGGTTTGGCTGTGGATCCGCCCCCTTTTGGTGAGATCATAGCCTCTAATTTTTGTAGCTTCATATCTGTAACACTTGGTAATCTTTTGAGTATCCAGACTTTGAAAATCTTTTCTATATTTCTGCCAGAATTAGTTTTTTCAATTTACTTGAATATCTTCGGAAGATTTGATCTTGTCAACTTGGATTTCCTTGATTTTAGTCATGATATAATTCCTGCACAATTATCTCAATAAATAATGTTAGTAGAATTTGTTTTTATTGAGATATTGTTTTTAACTATTTGTCATGATATTTTAGTTTTAAGAATTGGCCAAAGGTATTTAATAAGGTAAGCATATTTAAATAGGCCAAATGTTACATGGATATTTTATGCTTAATTTTTCCTACATAATGTTAATTATAATATATAAACACATGAAAATAGTATTTTAGCAGATAAACCTTCATATGTGTCATATTTATAATAAACACCTTTTATTATATAGAAATAGTAGGAAAAATGTCATATTAAATGTGCATTTTTATCAACTGAACAAATACCCCCAAACTTATTTTTGATCGTCCCGAGCAAACTAGTTATTCAAGAGAAGGAGAAAAAAAGAAGCTGAGCACAATTTCGTAGGCAACACGATTGCACTGAGCACATGCAACAAGCCGTTAAACCCCTAGGTGTCCCTAGTAGGAGGAGTGTTGTCTCCTGAGGGTTTTCAGCGGATTACACCCACAAAATCCTATAATAAAATAAAGATGGTGAAAGTTACATACAAAGATAAAAATTATGAAAGAAAGAACTTAAAAATAAGAGTTTCAACTACACCAGTTTTTCAGTTGCTATGAGCCATATCTTAATGATCATGAAAAAAATGTTAGAAATCACATCATCCCTCAATAAAACATAGCCTTTCGTCTTCCTCCCTATCTTTCTTCCAAACATTGATCATATACCCCTACGTGTGTGTAAAAGACATCCCTACACTTAGAGAATTCAATTCAAGCTATCATACTCTTGTCTATCTTCCAAAGTACTTTTTAGTCGATGAATATTTTCTTTCTTTTTTTAATGAAATTGCTCGCACATCCTTCATGCGACCGTTAATACTTCTTGAGATACTAACTGACCGATTACAAAATGTGCTCGCGCATTTAGGCGTAATTTCTTGTCTTGCACACTTAAGGCTTAGCAGTGGCTCCCAAACCAGTTGGTCTAAGGCACTAGGTGATAAAGCACTCTCGCTATATTTTTTTTATGCTGTCTTGGTAATTATAAAACCAGTGTTCATTTTTTTTTTCTTCACCACATATATTTTATTTTATTTTCCTTCATACTAAGGCTTTTAGACAAGAGCATTTCAAGGTATCCTCTACTATCCCAAGTTTCAAGATGCATGTAAGTGCGTATAATAGGGTATCAACATTCAAATGTTTGGCCTCAAGAATATGGACTATTTTTCAGACTTATTTTTATCCTCGGATTAGTAATTTCATTTATCTTATTAACCCTTGGGACAACAGTTCATAACTACTTATTACTAGTTTCATTTAAGAAAACATCTAATTTTCTTGCTTTTCTCAAACTATTCCTATCTTTTATATGTAAATTTTCACTTTCAAACTTTTATTATCAAATTTTTGTGTGTGCTTATATATTGTATAATGCAAAGTAATGCGTAAATAAGCATAAAGCTCCCCCAAACCTGTTTGCAGGACTGTCCTCACTGTTGTTTCTTTTAAATATCAAAAACCTGTAGACTTGGGAGAAAAGGTTATTAACGGAGGAAACAAAAATTGAAAGTGAAAATCCTCCCCAAACTTATTTTTGGCTCACAATTTTGTAAAAATTTTCTTTCAAGAGCCAAAATATCCCCCCAAACTTGAGTAGAATCATATTAAGCATTTAAAATTATAAGAGGGGGTCAAAGTTATTGGTCAATACCAAGCTTTGCAAAGACCAAAAGTCAACACCAACCATTCGAAGAATTTATCAGTGAAACGCACCGGTTGGTGGAAGAACATGTTGTATGAAGTCAGGAAGAAGTGGGGAAGAGATAAGTGGTGTAAAAGAAATGGACTGCGTCTCAATTTGGAGAGACGACACAGTGATAGTGATGATGGATTACTCGTATTCTCGTGATTGTCCAGAAGAAGGGGTGGAGGTTCAATTTCTTTATCTTGGAGTTGATTTATCTTAACACCCGTGTCTTTTAAAAATGCGAGTTCATCGGCGAAAATTTCCTCAAAACTTTCATCGATACCCCGAAGAATAATCTCATCAGAAAAAACGGGGTGATCGTCAGACTCTATTAAAGGTTCATAATCAGTGTTAGATGTTGACCCGCACAACTCAATGGAAGAGTCCGTATGTGTATAATACATGGTTGGGTCAAACAACAACATATGAAAAGAGTCTAGATTAGTATCATAAAGCTGATCAAATTCGCTGCTGTCGACATCCATTAATTCGACAGAACATACTTGAGCAGAAGGTTCAGAGGGTACAATCCCCAACCTGTAAATGTTAAGCTCTATTGACATCTTCCCGAAGGATAGGCTCATAGAGCCATTACGACAGTTGATTACAGCATTGGAAGTGGCCAAAAAGGGTCGACCGAGAATCACTGGAATTTGGTTCCGTGGGTTCGCTACAGGCTGGGTATCAAGAACAATAAAATCCACAAAGAATACAAATTCCCTGACTTTTATTAACGCATCCTCAAGCTCACCCCTAGGTTTGGTGATTGATCGGTCGGCCATCTGGAGAGTTATGTTCGAGGGCTTTAACTCTCCGATCCCTAACTGCTCATAAACTGAGTAAGGAAGCAGGTTAACACTTGCGCCTAGGTCAAGTAGAGCACGGTTAATATTTTTACCCCCAATAGAAATAGAAATTGTAGGATAGCCGGGGTCCTTACGTTTCCTTGATAATTGTTAGGGAAAAGCTGTTTTTACAATACTCGACATGAACACCTTTTTTGGCACTTGAGTCTTCCTCTTCCTAGTGCACAAGTCCTTGAGAATTTTCGCATAAGCCGGGACTTGTTGTATAGCATCTAGGAGAGGGATATTGATGTTAACCTGCTTAAAGATTTCAATAATCTTCTCCATTTGCGAACTCGGTTTGTTTCCCTTTAACCGATTCGGATAAGGAGCTTTAGCAATAATAGCTGGGTCCAACAGTGGAGAAGGTGGTGTGGGTAGGAAAGATCCCAGAATAGGAGTGGGGATCATCTTTGGTGGACTAGAAGAAGTGTGCTGAGGGTTCGAGCCTTGGGGAAAACGGAGAATAGGCTCGGAAGAAAATGGTGGGGTAGACGAACTGGGGTCAGAAGTAGAAGTAGAAGTGGAAGGAAAAGTCTCAGCCGGGGTATCATCAATTGATTCATCATTACTAGTATCAATCTCTTCACCGACATGGTTGTCAAGCACTCTTCCAAATCTCAATGTGGTAATAGCATTCACATGATATGGGTAGCCAGGATTCGGTACGGGTTGAGCTGGAAGTTTCCTACTCTATCTAGCACTTATTTCGGATTTTAATTGTGCAATCTGTGCTTCCATCGATTTAATACTCTCACCTTGGGAGTCAGAGTTTTTCTAGATTTTATCGACGGAAGACTTCATCTCAGCCGAAACATGCATGAAATTTGTCAGAAGCAAATTCATGGTTTGTTCGAGTGAAGAGGAGTTATCAGTACCGGTCAATTGCAAAGAATTATTGTGCGGTGCAGAAGTGTTGACCGGATTTTGAAAGTTTTGTGATTGGTAGGGGTGCTGACTTATTTGAAGTGGTTGCTGTTGTGGTGGAGGGACCCTTTGAAAGTTGTTTTGGTTTGGAACCGTGTTTTGATTTTGTGATTGGTTCCAAGTAAAGTTAGGGTGATTTCTCCAACCCTGATTATAAGTGGAAGAATACGGATCGTTTCTAGGTCTTTGTTGGAAAGCAGCATTGGTATGCTCTTGACCTTGAAACGGAGAATTTGGAGGACATTCTTCCGTGAGATGAGATGGATCAGAACACATCCAAAGACAGTTTTGGATAGTGACATCTGATTTAGGGAGGCTGTTAAAAATTTATGTTCCATAGCTTCGAGTTTCTTTTGCATTGCTTCCATTTCAGCTCTAACTCCTATGGAAACATCAGATTGGGGATTACCACCCTTAGACGATGGTTGACTTACATTCTCCCACTGTAAAGATTTTTCAGCGAAATCTTCTAAAAATCTCCAGGCTTCACCATCATCTTTATTCATGAAGGTGCCTTGACACATGGATTCAAGGGTCTGTTTAGTGGTAGGATTAATGCCCTCATATATAATTCTGCACAGATCCCATCTAGGAATTCCATGATGAGGACATTGAACTAACAGATTCTTGAAGCGTTCAAAACACTTCACGAATGGTTCATTTGGAAGCTGGGTAAATTGATTTATTTCGCTACAGACTCGAGCTGTTTTATAATTATGGTAGAATTTCTTTAGGAAAGCTATTACGAATTCTCCCCAGTTCGAAATAGAATGTGCGGCTGTGTTACTCAGCTATATCGCAAGAAGTAAATGAGAGAAGACGTAATCTCATAGCATCCACAGAAAGCCGTGAAGTACCCATCATAGCGCATACATTTTCAAATTTGGTAATAAAGACGTATGCGTCTTCAGACTCGAGACTGCGGTATTTTGGTAGAAGATTGATATAGTGGGGTTTAATTTCAAAATTATCCCCGTTGGCTGGTGGAATAGATAAGCAGGTAGGAAGTGGACCACGGATAGGATAGCATCTCTCTTGGAGAGAGATGCGTGGTGGATTCTGCTCACCTACGGGCGGTGGCAACATGGTGTTATAATTTGATGGAGTACCGTCCATCTCGGTCGATGTGGTGGATGGTAGGGAAAAAGAAGATGAAGAAGTACCGACTTTGGAGTCGATAGCAGAAACGCGGACAAGACGGGCACTAGAATCCCGTGTCCAGCCAAGCATGCACTAAGCGGTTTAGCGCAAGTGGCAGCATGTGTGTTATTTAAAAATTGGTTTGTTTTTGAAAAAGTGTGTCGGACTTAGACAAATCACACAAAAATGCACAAACAACCCTGAAACTAAGGTTACCTAGGTCAAGTCTCTAGACCGCTCTTAGACTTCCAAAGGACAAGCCGTAGGATCAATCCTCTACCACCTCTTTACTACTCTTATGGCAGGTAAGTGACAGATAAGTGGGAGGTATCCTCTATACGAATCACCGAAAATAGCGGGCCTAATTAATTAACCACTTTCCTTAGACACACTTGCCCAGACACCACAAAAGTAATGCGGATAAGTGATAAATTACCCACAACCTTCCTCTGTCCTTATTGAGCGCGACAGTCCTTAGAGTCTTGTCTAGATATTTTTTAATTAATGTAGGGTTGATGCGGATGCTCGTTTTGTGATTTGTGGGGCCTAGGAAGGGTGATAAAATCCCTACCTAATCTGAATTTGGTCTTTGCCCCTTAAAAATACGTATTAAAATATGAATGTAGGGTGTCTTTCGTCACCCCATTGAGATGGGAATACACACGCGCTTGTCAGGCGTACTACAGATTCCCCCTGCCTAGGGTAGGCCGGGGTTTATTGATTGTGGGGATCCGAATCTCCGGCAGCCGCGAACTAAGCTGCCGTTAATTACCCCTCGCTTTTGGAGCGAGGGAACCTCCGATTGACGGGATAAACTGGTCATGCGAACTCAATGTGCAGTGTACGTGTGTTGTGTTTTGAAAGGGGGGTTTTGGATATATCGGGAGCCACACAGAGTTTTTACGGGGGCCCCGCTACCCGGATAGCGGGCTGGGGGTCAAGGGGGCTAGCAGCCCCCTTGCGGAGTGCGGGGCAGCGTCCTGTTAGAAATTTTTTTCTAACAGGGACAGTGTCATGGAGCACGTGTGTGTGCAAATATGTATACATATGTATATATATATGTATATATATATATATGTATATATATAAAAGAAAGAGTGGAAAAGGCATCCAAAAGATGTGTGGGGGCAGCACCTTGGGCGCTGTGCGCCTAGGCGCTGTGCGCCTAGGTGCTGTGCGCTCAGGCGCTAAAGTGCCACGTGTCGGCACGTGGGCGCTCTGCGCTTGAGCGCTGGGCGCTTGAGCGCAAGCGCGCTACGTGTCGGCACGTAGGCGCTTTGCGCTTGAGCGCCTGCGCTGGAGCGCAAGAGCGCCACGTGTCGGCACGGGGGAGACTTGCGCTCGAGCGCTTGCGCTCGAGCGCAAGCGCGCTACGTGTCGGCACGGGGGAGACTTGTGCTCGAGCGCTTGCGCTTGGGCGCAAGCGCACCACGTGTCGGCACCGGGGCGACTTGCGCTCGGGCGCTTGTGCTTGAACGCAAGCGCGCCACGTATCGGCACGGGGGCGACTTGCGCTCGAGCGCTTGCGCTTGAGCGCAAGCGCGCCACGTGTCGGCACCGGGGCGACTTGCGCTCGGGCGCTTGCGCGTGAGCGCAAGCACGCCACGTGTCGGCACGTGGGCGACTTGCGCTCGGGCGCTTGCGCTTGAGCGCAAGCGCGCCACGTGTCGGCACGCGGGCGCTCTGCGCTTGAGCGCCGGCGAGAAAAAGTGGCTTTTAGCCTAAGAAACAGAAGCTGTGCTTCAGAAAGGAAATATTTGTTATGTATATATGTATGGAGTTAAACTCCTGGGATGTTTTGAAGCTGATGAAGGGGGTTCTTCTTCTTCCTTCTGTTGTTTGGCCGGATCTTGAAGATCAAGAAGTAGGAGATTTTAAAAATCACTCCTTTTTGAGATCTGATGGGAGATCTGAGTTCCCCTTTGTGGGTTTTGTGGTGGAAAACTACTTAGTTTTGGAAGAGAAGGAGTAAAACTCTTGATTTAATTCAAAAGAAATGAGAAGGTTTAGAACCTTAGAGAAGGAGCAGGAGGCACAAAGAACCCTAGGTTTTTTGTGGAGAGAATGAAAAGTTTTTTTTTTATTCATCATGTTGCCTTATATAGGATTACATATTTACATATACCCCCTTGGGCTTTGCAAAATGGCATTTTGCAAAGCCCATGGCTCATGTGCCATTTCTTTTTTGCACATAAGCCATGGGCTTACAAAATATTGGCTTTATGCCCATTTTGCATACATTCATGTATAAAAAATTACATAAAAATTATTTATCACATGATTTTGTTGTTGGCATGGGGAGGCTGGCCGCGGGCTCGACTTGGGCATGGGCCTGCTTGACCTGGGCTTGGGCCCACCTAGCTTGGGGGTTGACCTTAACTTTAACTCGGTCAACCGGAGTGTAAATTTTTACCCCAACAATGAATAAACAAACTAATTACAAAACTTTGCAAAAAGATTTTTGAGCGGCAATATTTTGCAAAGAATCCTGCAGAAAAGATATTTTATTGGATTTCAGAGGAGAGAGAAAGAGTTGAGAAATTTACCAGAGAAGTTTGGAACCCTAACTCCTCTCTTTAGCCGCGCTTCCGCCGCGAATGTGGCTTATTTGCCACGGTTCCGCCGCAAGGAAGAGAGATCGGTTTGAGAATTTTGCTACGTGGCCTCCTGTACTCCTATGGATCTTGATGAATGTCTCTGGCTCTCTGTTTCCTCAAGTCTGTGATTCCAGATCTCCTTGCAAAATTCACACAAATCGTTAAATATACAATTTACAGTTTTGTTTTAATTATGATATAGATCGAATAAGAATTCAACACAAATAGTAAGAATAAAAAAATTACGCACGTATCCCCGGCAACGGCGCCATTTGATTCGAGTCTTTTATTGTAGTTTAACCACAATCAGAACGGTGTCACGTGTAGCTAGACCGAGATGAGTACGGGTCGTCCTCAGGGAAACGTGGAACCTTTTATTCTTACTTTAGGCATGTTGATTAGGAAGGGAGAATAAAGAATGGTGGAAATAGTTGTTGGTTCTAGATCTACGTTAAATACGGATACAAAATATAGATCAAGATTAGCTACGGATGTAGGTTTATATTAAAAGGGGGCATGTAGGGTTCATTGGGATTTAGTAGTTATGGATGATTAATTAAAGATTACTCTTTTTATCCTTTAATAGATTTAAAACTAGAACGACAGTGATGCATGTAAATTAGGGTTTCTGGAGGGAAAAAGGGTTTCCACTCTTAATCCCTATCTCGACATGGAACTCCGTTCATATCTAGCCTTTACCAAAACAATAGTTAATCTAATCTCTAATCGTGGTCGCGATTATCAATGAATTGATAGCGCGCCCAATTAGGATGTTAACTATTCTTTTGATAAAGTTTATAAATTTTATAGGACTTAAAAAGAGTTTAAGGATCTTCATCATCCATTAACCTACCCTAATCCCATGAACCCTAACAAGCGAAGAATTACTCGCGCATATTGGGAGAAGCAGAGATGGAGAGAGAAATCATATTAAAACTACAAAGAGATAGAATAAGAAAACTACTACCTTTATTACTCAACAAAATTCATTTACACTTTGTTCCCTTAGAAAATGATTACAAAATGCTAGTTTGCTTCTCGATCTCTTCTAAAGAGGTAGATGAACAGTTGATGATCAGCCTGGATGCGTGAGCCTGTCGTGGATTTCGTGATCTCTTCAGCTTGATGCTTTTTCCAAGAGGCTCTCGGTCCTTATTTATAGTCACAGAGGCAGAACCCTAGTTTCCTAATATGGAAACTAGTTGTTAGGATCCTAACCACCAAAATCCCATATCTCAACTCCTCAAATCCGCGGCGGAACCGCGACCATTGGATAGGTTTGGCCGTGGATCCGCCCCCTTTTGGTGAGATCATGGCCTCTAATTTTTGTAGCTTCATATCTGTAACACTTGGTAATCTTTTGAGTATCTAGACTTTGAAAATCTTTTCTACACTTCTGCCAGAATTAGTTTCTTCAATTTACTTGAATATCTTCGGAAGATTTGATCTTGCCAACTCGGATTTCCTTGATTTTAGTCATGATATAATTCCTGCACAATTATCTCAATAAATGATTTTAGTAGAATTTATTTTTATTGAGATATTATTTTTAACCATTTGTCATGATATTTTAGTTTTAAGAATTGGTCAAAGGTATTTAATAAGGTAAGCATATTTAAATGGGCCAAATGTTACATGGATATTACATGCTTACTTTTTCCTACATAATGTTAATTATAATATATAAACACATGAAAATAGTATTTTAGCGGATAAACCTTCATATGTGTCATATTTATAATAAACACCTTTTATTATATAGAAATAGTAGGAAAAATGTCATATTAAATGTGCAGTTTTATCAACTGAACAGTGGTGTCATAAATCAACTTGGCATCCTCGGAGAGGTGGACGGATAGCACTTATTAGCATCTGCCTCCAAATTCAGGCAAGACGTCATGTCTTCCCGTCTTTCGGTGGTGAACAGATTCTGGCACGCCCGGTGGGACCTTTTTCTCTTTCCACTCCACACTTCGTGTGTCGTGTTCTGTGAACGAATCGCGGTTCGACATGGTTTCCTTTGGATGTGAAGTACTAAGATTTGGTATTTTGCTCCGTGCAGAAAACAGAAGATTAATGTCTGTCAACTGCACAAACTGCAACAACCGCAACAACTCCCACTCTGTCCTCGCCGGAGGAGTGACCTATGGGCCTCAAGCGGCCTCCCTTTTTACGATACCGGTAGACCAGGTGACGCAAGCCACCACAGGGCTATTCTTTAGGATTATGCTCCTACCAATGAGCTTCAACGCCCCAGTGCCGCTGCAGGAAGCTTTAAAGAAGTCGGTCTTTGATCGGCTTACAACTACCGCGGCCCCTCTCAACGGGTCGCCCAAGTCCAGCACTTCAGTCTTTGATAGGCTGAGCCGAAGCTCAGATGGACCCATGAAGAAGCCCGCAATACCAGAAGGGGTTATCCCGAAGCGGATAACCATTCTTGCTCCTGAAGTCGCCAAGGAGACTTCTCCTTCTAAGGGGTCGGTCCTCACAAGACTGGCCGTTTCGGCTTCTACACCAGGCGAGATCACCAAAGTTGCTTCCCCTGCTCAAGGGTCAATCTTCGACAGGTTGGGCACTTCTTCTCAGCGGACGTCAGTTTTCAAGAGGCTGGCACCGGCGGCAACCCTTCACCAGAGCAGGGGGTATGATGAAGCCAACCCCGTAACTGAACCAATACCGTCTGCAAGGCATGCTCGATGTTGCCACTGGCACCGAGTAAGGAAGGCTGTGGGCAGCTCTCTTTCTGGACTGACTCCGCCAGCTCCAATGGTGGAAATTGATGTTGTTGTTCCAACTGGGAACAACTTTGAACCACTCAGGAGGGTCCGCAAGAACTCTCCGACTGCCGTGCTGAAAAGATCTCCTCCACCTATGGAAAATGTTACAAAGGTAGAGCCAGAACAACCCCCTCAGCGGTTGTCCTCTAAAATTCCCAGGGTCTGGCGACAGGTCCAAGACTCGGTGATCAACTAAGATTACTCCCGCCGATCGAAGAAGATGAAAGTTCGGCAATAGAAGGACCATCCTGTTATGCCACATGGGATGTCATCTATTTGGGTGCCCGCTGCAACGGCTCCCTCAACTTCGACCACCCACAAAAGAAGAAGGCCGGAGAAAGTCCTCGTGCTCGCGACAAATTTCAAGGGCACCGAATCTAAACGCCCCAAGTCTGGGGGCATGGTGGCACACTCTGTTTATATGGCATCCGGGAAAGAGGATAGCCGTATCTCTACGGGGCATCGACCACTCACCAGATCCATAATGAAGGCCCACGAGCAACGACAGAAGCTTCAGGAAATGTTAACACAGATGGCCGCATTCACTGGGCCAAAAGCAAGCCCGGAGACATCCTCGGAGCAGCGTCATGAGCAGGAAACTGATACCGAATTCCTTCGGAGAATGCTTGAGAAGAAGGACAAAGAGGCAGCGGAATAAGCTGCCAACATAAAATGAATGACGCTTTTATTCCAAGACATGGTCGAGATGATATTACAGCCGGATCCTCCAGCCGAAGATCCTCTAGTAATAATTGAAGATGATAGAGGAGAGACATCAAATCCTCTGCCGGCTCTGTCAGCAGCCAAGGAGGAGACCATCTCCAAAGCCACGCTCAATGATTATATAGCTCAACAAATACGAGCTTATTAAGCGAGTGATGCAACCGGCCAAGTCGTCAGAACTGGACGACCCTATCCGGGTTAGTACGATCAAATAAAGTACCCGCCAGGATATACAATTCCTAAATTCCATGTGTACAAGGAGACTGGCAATCCCCATCAACATGTCGCTCAGTTCAGGGCTCTATGCGGCAACACTGGAGGGGATGATAAGCTACTGCTTCGCCAATTCGTCGGCAGCTTGACGGAGACAGCGTTCAAATGGTACTCAGAGCTTTCCAACGACTCCGTCAAAACTTTTACGGAGATGGAATTGCTGTTCACCCAATGTTTCGCAAGAGCTAGCGAACGCACCTCAATCACAGCATTGATCAATTCTAGGGTGAAGCCAGGCGAAACATGGGTTCAGTACGCGATACGGTGGCGGAATTTATGGTCGAAGTGCGAGCAACACATCGAAGAAGCGCCTGCGGTAGGCATGTTCGTGGGTACTCTTGATCCGCAAGCGACCATATCCCAGTTCATGATGTTCTTCAACCCAACTACTTTCCATGCCTTGATTGACAAGCTGGCCCAAATGGACCAGATGGGCCACAGGCCTTCCTCTTCGAAGTTAGAGCCGCGAAGTGAAAAGGGGAAAGGGAAAGCGACCTTCGTCGCCAATGCTCAGCAACAGCCGACTGGTCCAAAACCAGCTGATCGCCAAAGCGATAGATATCGCTTCCTCAATGAAAAGTTAAGACGTCCTTACTCGTTTCCGCGGGAGAAAACAAAGAGACTATTCGAACTGGCGATACGCAACAGGCTCATCAATCTGTCGGATCCGAGATGTCCATTGCAGCCCGGTGATGTCAACTATCCCAATTATTGCCCCTATCACTGAGTAGTAGGCCATCCAATCGAAGATTGATTCGTCTTCAAAGACTGGATTGAGTAGTAGCTCCATGGGAGGTTGGTCTTTCAGCCAAGACGAAAAGAATGCTGAAGGATTTTCAAACATGCCCGGCGATCAGGTGGAAAAATCCGCTGGAACCCGAGGTCATTGAGGGAATGCTAAAGCCGCGCCCGACTCCAAGAATTAATAGCAATGGGCAAAATGCTCAGGCCCAGCCGTCAAAGTCTTCGAAGAAGAAGCAGACCAAAAAGCCCGTGAAGCATGGTGACAAGCACACGGACCTGCAAAAACATATTGACGCGTTGGAAGAATATAACCAGAAGGCGCGAACCCCGGTCACACTCTAAGAGTTTCTCAACCATATCCTTGAAGACAGAGATAAAGACAAAGATGAGGGAGAAGACTCATCAGATGAACCTGAAGATTATGTGGTAAGTTGCCACATGATCTCTCACTTGTCAGAAGATGGTGAAGAAGCTCCTGATACAGAAAAACTGGGGGCAGATCCCGAACCGGAACTCTTAGGACCGTTAGACGAGATGATTGACGTATTCCTGAATGAAGCTTTTCTGAAAAACAAAGTTAACCGAGAGCGTGAAGTTGCCATATACGAAAAAGCCAAACGTCGGCGACTGAACGAAAGGATTGAAATACCCAACTGGATAGGAGTATTTCGGCCACTAGCAAAAGCAGGTTCAAGGCAAGGAAAAGGTTCGCCAAAGCCATATCGATGGGAATGAAGTTGCTGCCCTCCGAAGGAAACACTCCTGACATGTAACACCTTGATGAAGAGGATGCACATCCAAACTACTGCTTGTACCATCGGAGGACCACACACCCTACTGAAGAGTGCATAGCCTTTAAAAACTGGTGGCAGGGATATGTTTCCCACCGACAACACGTTCAACGGATGAAGCGCAAAACTCGTCGGGAACAAAGATGCACGACAGATGAGCGTAAAAGAACTGCCTGTGAATGTCACATGGTTAATTCCGGGGGATCGCAAGTTCTCATCTTCGGAAGTGATTCCGATGAAGAAATAGCCTTCGACCCTCTCTTCAAGGAATCCATCTCTGAAACAGAAGAGATGAAGACCTACGAGAACATTCAGCTGCGCAATCGCATGCTACCTGAAATGAATCTTGGACCCGCAAACAAGGGATTGAACAAAAGAGACAAGGGGAAAGAAAAGATCCCTAAGGATATCACCCTCGATGACTGAGTCGTCGAAGAGCTGGCAGCCAAGGACTCACCCAAGAAAAACAAGGTGGATTACAACGTTCTGGCACACTTAAGGAAGTTACCCTCGCAGCTAAGCATTCTCGACGCCCTTCTGCTATCCAAAGAGGCGAGAGATTCTCTGATCGAGGCATTACAAGAGCCTGACCAGTTTCAAGCTTTCCTCGCCGAAGAAAAGATGAAGGACGAGTTGGAAGAACTTCACATAGCTGACATCACTTTCGGCGATGAGGATCTCCTCCTCGGAACATGCGAGCACAACCGTCCCCTATATGTCTCCGGGTATTGCCATGACATTAAGACAGAGAAGATCCTAGTTGATAATGGGTCCTCTGTCAATTTCCTAAATGTGAGGGTGCTAAAAGAAATCTGCATGAGCGTTCAACACCTCGCTCGGGATAAAATCACTATCTCCGTGTTCGACTCCCAGTCATCACGGACGCTCAGGTCTGTGATACTGACGTTACGCTTTGGGCTGCTCGTCACTGATATCAAGTTCCACGTCATTGACGCCAAGACATGCTACAACGCTTTGCTCGGCCGGCCATGGTTACACAAGTACAACATTATCCCTTCTACACAGCATCAGTGTATGAAGTACTTCAAAGATGGGCTCGAATACACTATGACAGGGGAGCTGAACCCATTCTTCGTAAACGAAGTCCGAAAGTACGAAGATGCAAAGTACTTCTTACAAGACTTTGAAGACACGGAAAGATGCCATAAACTTGAGGATAAGCAAAAAGCTATCACCACCATTCCGGTCTTCAGGAGCGATACCGAGGAGGAAGAAGAGATAATCTATTTGGGACCTCCTCGATACAACAAACCGAGACCGTCCACCCCTATTCTGGTCTTTGGCAGCGACTCTGAAGACGAGGTCAACGCAGAATTCTCGGCTCGTCCATCAATGCAAGCCTTCATTGGAAATGATCAGAGTTTGCAGATCGCCATGGTTCTGCGAGAGCATTACAAAGAGCTCGACGCACTTGATACCTACAGTGTGCAAGAACTGCAGACGTTCTATGTCCCTCCCAGGAGAAAAGATGAAAAGACGATGCTCTTTTATCGATCCACGGAAACCAAAGTGGAGAAAGAAATCTGGCATGGCGCCGATTCTACACTTGACAGGCTCCAACCCATCCGTCTGCCCAGATACTACACAGAAGGATTAAAAAGGCTGTTGAGGCGCCAAGGCGTACCCCTCAAACAGACTGCTCGAAAAGCTCAATTCTACAACAGGATCTGGAACGTCCCCGGAACTCAGCAAAAATTGCCAAACAGGAGAATGGAAACGATCGGGCTTGGATATGTTCAATCCAAGAAACGGGAGCGATTCTATGGCTGCTACGTTATATATGATTTCGATGAAGAGGGAGATGCTCTGTTAGAATACGCTAACCATGAACCAAAACGAGATCCTGCCACAAAGATGCCGAGTCAGTCGTTTGAGGAACAGATGGACAAGCTAATAAGGGAAGCGGGTCAAAAGGTCCGGGATGACCACAACCTTGAAATGGCCATTTACGAGAAAGCCAGGATGCAGCGCCTCCTTCAACAGGCTGCGGAGAATGACGATACCCTTCGTTGCCAGCCCGTCATACAGAAGACCCGACGCAGAGGTAAAAACAAACTAAAGAACGGAAAAATGTTCGACAACAGCAAAGCGGGTCCAAGAAGCCACGCAATCGAGAATTGGGCAACCGGGATCCGTCTCTTATAAAGAAGATGGGTCGAGCATATTCTTTTCCCGAAGACAAGACAAGGAAGATATTAGATCTTGTCATAAAACATCAGATGATGACACTCCCGGAATCTAAACACCCCGAGCAAGCAGGCGAGGTCCATCACCCATATTATTGCTCCTATCATCGAGCGACAGGACATCCTCTCGAAGACTGCTTCATATTCAAAGACTGGGTAGAAGACCAGTATCAGTAAGGCAGGTTCGCTTTATCCAGCAGTTGGAGGGTAACACCACCACAGAAGCATGAACCAAAAGCCACGTATGCAGCGAGAGTAAAGCCGAATCAACATCGGTCTTGGAAGCGATCTCGTACCTGTCACGCGACCTGTCACGCGATAATGCTGTTAGGAGAAGGAGTACGCGAGGATATGGGTGACCTCTCCTGGTGCTTTGAAAATGAGGACGACGAAGTGATCTCAGAGTTTCCACCGGCACCAAAAGAGCTGGAAGATGGGATACATACTATTGCAGATAATCTCAGAAAAATTGACTTGGGGACTACAAATGATCCACGGCCGACGTTCGTCAATGAGCTATTGTCTGAAGAAAAGGTGGCTACGCTAAAAGACGTGCTCATCCAGTATAAAGATTGTTTCGCATGGAACTATTCCGAGATGCCAGGATTAGATCCAGAGATAGCCGTCCACAAATTGGCGATATCTCCGGACATCAAGCCAGTCAAACAAGCACCGAGAAGAATGCGGCTCAAACTTGAAATGAGCATCAATGCCGAGGTCAAGAAGCTAATCGACTCCGGCTTCATCCAAGAGATTCAGTACCCTGACTGGATTGCCAACATCGTCCTAGTGATGAATAAAAATGGGACAGTGCGCATCTGCGTGGACTTTCGAGACCTTAACAAAGCTTGCCCAAAGGATGATTTTCCTGTACCGGTTACCGAGCTGATAATAGACAACACGTCCACTCATGAAGTTTTCTCCTTCATGGACGGCTCATCAGTTTACAATCAAATAAAGATGCATCCCGAAGATCAGAAGCATACCGCTTTCCAGACTCCTTTGGGCATATTCTGCTACAAAGTGATGCCCTTCGGTCTGAAGAACGCCGGCGCTACCTATCAGAGGGCCATGACGAAGATTTTCGATGACCTCATACATGAAGTCGTCGAATGCTATATCGATGACCTTGTAGTGAAAAGCAAATCGCACGAGGAGTATTGGGAGCATATGAAAATAGTGTTCCAACGTCTTCGGAAATATAACCTGAAGATGAACCCTCTCAAATGCGCGTTCGGAGTTTCATCGGGCAAATTCCTAGGATTCATCATACGACACCGGGGTATCGAAATAGAACCATCAAAGATCAAGGCAGTCATGGAAATGCCTTCGCCAAGAACTCTCAAGCAACTGCGATCTCTCCAAGGAAAGCTCGCATATATCCGACGGTTCATAGCTAACCTCTCCGGAAAATGCCGTCCCTACAGTCATCTAATGAAGAAAGGGACCTCGTTCGTCTGGGATCGAAAATTCCAGAGTGCACTCGACGAAATCAAGCAATACCTGCAGAATCTGCCAGTATTGACTGCTCCGGTCAAGGGAAAGCCTCTCATCCTGTATACAACAGCCCTTGAAGTTTCTTTAGGCGCGCTATGGGCACAGAAGAATGACCAAGGGAAAGAGAGAGCCCTCTACTATTTGAGTCGAGTTCTCCTGGGGGCAGAAAACAACTACCCCCCAATCGAAAAACATTGCCTGGCGTTAATCTTTGCGATAACGAAGCTTCGGCATTATGCTTTGGCGCATGAGATCCACTTCATATCAAAAGTGGATCCTCTCAAATATTTGATGTCAAGAGCCATACTGACGGTACGTCTCGCCAAATGGTCTCTCCTCTTGATGGAGTTTTCGATAATATACCGATCTCTCAAGGCAGTGAAAGGCCAGGCCATCTCCGACTTCCTCGTTGAGCATCCAATACCCACCGATTCACTCCTAAATTGCGAACTGCCAGACGAGCACACGTTTGACATGATCGATGGGGAGAAAGGGGAGAGTGACATCCGATGGGAACTCTACTTCGATGGGGCATCTTCCATAAAGAAGTGAGAGCACAGTATCCCCATAATCAAATCTGGGGTAGGCCTCATCTTCGTGACTCCACATGGAGGTATAATGCGCTTTGCCTTTTCCTTGACAGAGCCGAGGACAAACAATGAAGACGAATATGATGCTTTGATAGAAGGTCTTGAGATCGCTATCGACATGGGAATCGAAAACCTCCTCATATATGGAGACTCTCAGCTGGTCGTTAGTCAGGTAAATGGCGTCTATCAAACGTGCAAACCAGAGTTGGTAAAGTACGGTGAGAGAGTGCAACAACTGCTGACTCGAATCCCTTCCTACGCCCTGGAAAGCATACCGCGGGCGGAAAATGGCAAGGCGGATGCATTAGCCAAGCTCGCTAAAGAACTGGCCGACGAGAACCTCGATGACGTAAGGATCGTTGCGCAAAACAGTCGGGTTCTTGCACTGGCAGAAATATCTCCGAAGTCGTCCGAAGAAAAGGGAGCGACCGAGCAAATGACCCTACAAATAAAAGACCAGGAAAAGGCTAAGGATTGGAGAGAAGTCTTTATAGACTACTTCAAATCCCGTCGAACACCTGAAGAAGCGTCCTTAAGATATCAGCTCATGAAATGAGCTCTGTCTTTCGCCTTCGTCAATGATACTCTGTATAAGAGATTGTTCGACTCTCTATGGCTGAGATGCCTAGGACCTGAAGAAGCGAAGAGAGTCGTCCAAGAAACTCACGACGGACTCTGCGGTTCTCATCAAGCCGGGCCAAAGATGAAGTTGAAGATCAAAAGGATGGGCTACTATTGGCCCATGATGATCCAAGACTGCCTCGAATACGTGAAGCAGTGCCACTCGTGCCAAATTCATGGAGACTTCATCCACCAGCATCCAAATCCACTACATCCAACGGTGGCTAGCTGGCCGTTCGAAATGCGGGGAACTGACATAATCGGGCCCATCGAACCAGCATCGTCCAGGGGACATCGGTTCATACTGGCAACAACCGATTACTTCTCCAAATAGGCAGAAGCAATACCATTAAGAGAAGTGAAGACGGAGAATATCTTCCATTTTTTCAAGATACACGTCATCTATCGGTTCGGCACTCCGCAACGGATTATCTCCGATAGCGGGTCGGCCTACAGAAGCCATAAGATCAGCCGCTTCGCGCAGCAACATAATATAGACTGGAGATACTCTTCGATCTATAATCCCCGAGCTAACGGTCTGGCTGAGGTTTTCAACAAGACCTTGACCAAGATTGTGAAAAAAACGGTGTCCAAAAATAAAAAGGACTGGCACGAGAGACTGCATGAAGCTCTCTGGGCGTATCGAACTACATTCAAAACGGCCCCAAACACAATGCCATATGCATTGGTATTCGGTGCTGAAGCGGTACTTCCCTTGGAGATAGAGCTACCCTCTCTACGATTGGCGGTCCATTATGAGCTAACAGACGAAGAGAATGCTTATCTTCGCTTGGAGGAGCTCGATGCCCTCGATGAAACCCGTCTTATGGCGCAGCAAAACTTAGAGGCTTACAAAGCAAAGATGACGCGCTCATACGTGAGATTTACTAGGCCGAGAACATTCCGCCAAGGCGAACTCGTGCTAGTGGTCAAGAGACCTATGATCCCCAATCGTGCCAAATGGGGAAAATTCGAGCCGAACTATGAAGGCCCGTATATCATAGACAAAGTCTACCAAGGCAGGGCTTACTTGCTCATGAATATGCATGGCGAAAGACCCTTCAGGCCGATAAACGGCCGTTTCTTGAAGAAATACTACGCTTGACCGAGACGTCTATAAACTACTACGGACCGCAGCATCCTAAGGCTGACGCAAACAGTATGTCCACAAGCAAAATGGGCACGGATGAAAACTCGAAAGGGCTCCGTGAGTAAAAACAGCAGGGCTACCGGCGAGTTTGTGAAAACCCGAGAGGGGCAGGCTCATAAAAAAATCATGCACACTTGCGAGGTCCTCTCGACCTTGTAAGGAGAAAAATACCTGCGTGAGATCCTTACGACTCACAAGGGAGCAACACACTTAGGAATCCCCACGATTCCTAAGGAGAAATTACACTTACGAGATCCTCACGACTCGCAAGGTGAACCCTCTTATGAGACCCTCATGGCTCATAGGATTCAAAAGCCTTAAGCTACAGGGATCTGAACCTGTTCTTAAGTAGCCATCACAACCCCCAATACTGCCCTACAAGCGGTTCAGTATTGACCCTTGTATATAATCCACGGGCACGAATAAACATTTTCCTAACAGAGCCCCATCCGTGACTAGGGATATGTCTACACAGTGAACAGCCCTTGTAGGTTCTCTCGACTTAGAAGGAGAAAACATTCTTGTAAGATCCTTACGACTTACGAGAAGCCATACACTTGGGAATCCTCACGATTTCTAAGGAGAAAACGCACCTACGAGATCCTCACGACTTGTAGGGAGAAATACTTTTATGAGACCCTTACGGCTCATGAAGTCGAAAGCCTTAGTCGACAGGATCCTAACCCTGTTCGCTAAGCCACCTTTGCTCGACATCGACAGAGGCAAATGATGATTCTCTCCTGGCAATATCCCAGTTGCAGTGATGCTGAGGCCAAAATCGGTGTCAAATCCCAAAACTCGTGGCAAAAAGCCAGCGAGCCACACATGCATACGAAATAACCAAAATGATGGGGCAACTTGCAAACAAAATCAGCAAGTAAAAGGGTATGCATGCAACATAGCCGAAATGATTGGGCAACTCGCCATAAAAAAAGCAGCGAGTAAAAGTAAAACAAATAGCCGAAATGATCGGGCACCGCGAAAAATAGCCGAAATGATTGGGCAATCACGACCTTTGCGATATAAAAGCTGAAGTGATAGAGCATCACGGAAAGAAAAATATATAAAATGAAACTTTTGCCCTACAGGTGAGATCACATCGATCCCTGTATACAATCCAGGGGCGCAAACAAAGAGGAAACCATACTTTCCCACCAGGCTCCGTCAGAAGGAGAGCTAAATCTCAACGGTTCACAGACAGCCTAGAGATCATCTCAACTTTCGTCTCATTACAACAGTCGCAACATCAAGCAAAGCGGAACCGCGGCAATTCCCAGTTCCATGACTCGGCGGTGCACAGACGACCGAGAGTCAAACCCCGATTCCGTGAAATGCGGACCCTTTCTGGTTTTGTGGAACGTGGCTTATGTCAATCCTGACCCCGTTGGAAACGTCCAGAGTGGAGCCTGGTCCTCGCAGAACACAGCTATGACCCCGTGGGAAGCATCCAGAGCAAATTCCTGGTTTCATGGAACGCGGCTTATGTCAATCCTGACCACGTGGGAAACGTCCAGAGCAGATCCCGGTCCTCGCAGAACAGGGCTATGACCCCGTGGGAAGCATCCAGAGCAAATTCCTGGTTTTGTGGAACGCGGCTTATGTCAATCCTGACCCCGTGGGAAACGTCCAGAGCGGATCCTGGTCCTTGCAGAACACGGCTATGACCCCGTGGGAAGCATCCAGAGCAAATTCCTGGTTTTGTGGAACACGGCTTATGTCAATCCCGACCCCGTGGGAAACGTCCAGAGCTGATCCTGGTCCTTGTAGAACACGGCTATGACCCCGTGGGAAGCATCTAGAGCAAATTCCTGTTCACGTGGAACACGGCTTATGTCAATCCTGACCCCGTGGGAAATGTCCAGAGCGGAGCCTGGTCCTCGCAAAACACGGCTATGACCCCGTTGGAAGCATCCAGAGCAAATTCTTGGTCACGTGGAACACGGCTTATGTCAATCCTGACCCCGTGGGAAGCATCCAGAGCGGAGCCTGGTCCTCGCAGAACACGGCTATGACCCCGTGGGAAGCATCCAGAGCAATTTCCTGGTTTCGTGGTGTAGGGTTCCTAGGCACTCTTACAAGGGTCTATAAGGAATCAACCATGCCCGATTTAAAATTTAGACGTACCGAACAACCCAAAGCGAGGATCTTTACTAGATAATTAGGGTTACACATGCAAGTACATATCTTTACAACTAAGAGTGAGGGATTATAACCTTTGTAGTCCGCTCTTTCGCTTCATAAGCTCCGAGTAGTCGTCCCTTCGCCGCGATCCATGATCTCCTGGACTCAAGAGAAGCTCCACAACCCGAATGATCCATGCTTGCTTGTAGTCTTCCTTTTCAAAGATGATCTACCTTGAAGTTTCTTTAACTCAAGCTCTCACTCACTAATGAGGTGAACACCCTAATCTAATTGGCTAGATTAGATGAGGATGATGAAGTAGGATTTATGCTCTCTTTTAATATCAAATTCTCACACTAATCCATCACAAAATGAAAACCTAGAAAGCTTTTGTGAGCTCAAGGAAGAAGAAGAAGAAAATGAAATATCTCATTTTTGTGATGAATAAAGAAAAAGATATATGATTACAAATGCAACCATGGTCAAAGATGACAAGGCTAACCAATGTAGAGACTTAACTAGGGTTAAGGGTGTGGTTTGGGTCAAAGAAATATCTAGCAAAATATCAACCATAATATCTTTGCTAGAAACAAAGTAAAATCTTCTAGAAGCATTATGAAAGAGCTAACCCAAATCAAACCCTAACCATGTTTAATCACCACTAATCATGTTGCATTAGTAATTATAATATGTTACAATATTATATATCACATATATAATATATTTTTGTAACAAAAGAAAATAATACAATTAACATATATCGCATATATATCAATGTATTATCCGGTGAGAAAATGAAAGCGAGCCAATATTAGATAATGTAATGCAATATATCATATATATTATTATATATTAAATTATCAAATCAACACTTGATCCGACAATCCGGCTATATCGAATATAACCGACTAATATATCATGTACCGATTCATCGAATCAACACTTGATCCGATGACCCGGCTGATATCAAATATCGCCGGCCGATATCATATATCATGAGAATGGAATACGGTATCTCATACCGTATCATTCTCGATCCCGCACATATCACATATGTGCTCCTACTCCATTTTGCCTGAGTCAAGAAACCTCTGTGTAGGACTCTAAAGAATCGTCAATACGTCGGTAGCAGGTGATGATCATATCAAACACCCATAAGCTGCAAGCGGTCAGCTAAACGTAACAGCCACCCAGGTATTGAGCGATCAGAAGATCAACAAGCAAGCCTGTACATTCTCCTGTGAATCCAATCAGTAACACTCCCGTACAGTCCGGTCTCTTTGTCTGATATATTGCATATCTAGTCTAGGGGTGGTATACGTCAGACCCCTGTAACTGATAAGTCATGTCGATGTGAGGATCATAACAGGTCGAGAAACTACTGATAACACTGACCAGTAGTACTCAATATCCGCTCTGGCCAGGGACTTCCAGTTATAGCCAATCGAACACAGCACAACATCAACTCCCTATACCGGAAGAGACGAATCCCCTCCTATCGCTCACTGCCTCCATGTGATTCGGGACTGTACCCAAAATCCACCATTTTGCATGCCCTCTTGGACGTGGTATGATGGAAATCAAAGCACAGTGGAAATCACACAAGACTCTATGACGATCTCGGGTCTACAGACTAACATGTACCAGTGTCACCAGAGAACTGCCATCTGACGTGAGGTATAATACTATCTGGGAGTTCTCGGCGAGTCTGTCCAGTGTACTCAGTCTCCACTGAGCACATGTACACCATCTTTGATGTCAAACACCGATGGATATGGGATCATCCATCACCCATCATATGGGTCAAGATGCGTATATGCTAGTCTACTCTTGTGTATTGATGCCCTGTCTCGATACACCCTCGACTAGGAATAGTTATAGGATGTACTCGTCGACTACCGTGGCCCCACTAGTATGATCTCATCATAGTCCCAGTAGTCGAGTACATATCCTAAGGGCTTTATCAACATGTGAGAACAAGACAGTAAACTAATACAAGTCTATATGTTAAGATAAAGTGAAACCAAATAGCATACTATCATGACGAACAAGAAAGTCCTCTCTATATATATCCAAGCATCCATTATAATATACATCATATGTACAACAATGGCCTCTAGGGCATATACATAACTAACACATGGAACGTGGCTTATGTCAATCCTGACCCTGTGGGAAACGTCCAGAGCGAAGCCTGGTCCTCGTAGAACACGGCTATGACCCCGTGGGAAGCATCCAGAGCAAATTCCTGGTTTCGTGGAACGCGGCTTATGTCAATCCAGACCCCGTAGGAAACGTCCAGAGCGAAGCCTGGTTCTCGCAGAACACGGCTATGACCCCGTGGGAAGCATCCCGAGCAAATTCCTGGTCACATGAAACACGGCTTATGTCAATCCTGACCACCGTGGGAAACGTCCAGAGCGGATCCTGGTCCTCGCAGGACACGACCTATGTCAATCCTGACCCTGAAAAAACCTACTAATCCTGATGTTTCCCTTGCCTCTTGCTTAATGCTAATTGGTTCTCGACCCCGTGAGAAGCATCCAGAGCAAATCCCGGTCCCATAGAACACGGATAAAGTCAATCTTAAACCCGTGGGAAATGGCCAGAGCAACCCCTGACCCCATGAAATGCGGATAATGTCAACCTCATCCGTCACTTATGGGTCCTCTCGACTCGTAAGGGAGAAAACTCTTTTGGGAGATCCTTACGACTCTCAGAAGAAAACGCACTTAGGAATCCTCATGATTCTTAAGGAGAAATTACACCTACGGGATCCTCTCGACCTGTAGAGAGAAAATTCTTTATGGGACCCTCACGGCTCATAAAGTTGAAAAGATTTAGGAGGCAGATCTTAACCCTAAATCCTAAGCCATCACTGTCCTACAGAGAAATCAAAATAGACTATCCACAAAATGCATTTACTAAAAGGGACACACCATCATGAAGCAAAATATATCTTTTGTTCATGAATCAAAATGAATACAAAGTACAATTTATGAAAGAATAAAAGAAAATATACTCGCATTCAGGAGTATGTACAAAAGAAGAATAAAAAAATATACAATTCTTCAAGCCGGCGGACGACTCAGTAGATTTTCCAGTTCACCCCTTTTTCCGCTGGGCCTCGGCTTCATGATTTATTATTGTCAAAAGACGGGCCTCCGCTTGAGCCTGTTGGGCCTGGTATGAGGCAAGCCGGCCTTCAAGCTATTTTTCAGTAACCTTATGGGCTTCAACCATTTCACAAGTAAAAACGACGGCCTTATTAATGGCTACCACCTTCTTGATAGCCTCTTGAAGCACTCGCCAAAGTTCATATGCCCTAGTGGTCTTGGCCGTAAGATTGGTTTGAAGCTCCCTCAGCGCTTTGGAAGCCAACTCCCTCTCCGAAAACTTGCGGCTAAGCCTCTTCTCGCATGACAGCATGTTCGCAGCGCACCGCTCAATCATCCCCCGTAAGCTTGCCTTTGCGGCCACAACCTCTGAAGGAAGGTGCGTGCATTCAAAGCTATATAAACAAGCATCCATTTGACGACAATACTCGATCTAAAACACGCACGAACCATCTGATATGGGAGGCAACAAGGAAAATCTCTGATGTATATCCTATCAAGCATGCATTGGCAACTATATGAATGTTTAAAAGGAAATGATACCCAAAGCACTGATGTGCATGCAACATAACGACAGTGCTCGCAATTAAAGAAAATTCCCATGGGAAAAATATAAAGCTCATTTACGCAAGCAAGACGCACGTACGAGTATCTGACAAACATGAAAATTCAATAGAAAGCATGCAACAACCAATGATAAAAAGAGTACACTTATTTAAACATACTACGCTACCGGGAAAAGGTCACCAAATAAAGGATTAGTGGCACAAGGGTTAACAAAACAAAATACAAAATTTTCTAACTTCCTCTCTGCCTTCTCCAGCACATCGAAACGACGATTTTCACGAGGAGTGGCTCCCCACCGATTAGCGCCATGTCCATCTGCAAAGGCAGACATGATAGCCTGCCGGGCTCTTATCTGGCCCAACAGATGGACCGAGCAGTCTTTCAGAGCCTGAGTAATTAGGCACGCCTCATAAAAACACTCGATCTTGTCTTCGGCCGCATCAAGGATCGCCAGGGCCATCTCTACCGGGTGAGGAGGGATGTCAGCGAACACGGCAAGAAGAATCATCCGGAGCCAAATGGAGCCCATTGGAAAAGGGGATCCCCTACGGATCAGGAATTCATACGTCACCGCGTCACATTCGACATCGGTGAGAAGGGGATCCACTAGTCGCGCAGCAAAGCGAGGAATCATCTCCTCAACGGGTACCTCCCATGGTTGTCGACGAGCATAGGGACGGTTGCAAGCCATAGCACTTAGTTGTTTCCTCAAGATAATCACCCTAAGTTATAAATGGAATTTCTCTGTGAAGAGAGAAAGAAAACTATGGCTTTAGTTTATAAAGGGGGAGCATTAGATGCTGCGCACGGAAAATATTGCATGGTGGAACTATTTCCATGGCCCAGAAAAAGGAAAGGCATTGGAAGTCAAAGAGATGGAACTATTTCCAAGGCTCCCTCTCTGCATTCCATGCCATACACAGAAAAGATTGCATGGGAAATTAAACAACCCCATCAATAGGGCCCCACGTGCAGAGCACATGAGCACCAACCTTGATATGCACTGAAAAGTAAAACAGTGTCGCACGTGAATAACACGTGAGTGGGTGCCGATGTGAGATTGAAATCCCCAACAATGCCTCACATACCAAACACATGAGCAGCAACAATGATACGACAAAATTTCATAAGGGAAGCATGCAAACACAAATGGGAAAGGAAAGACTTATCATTCATACTTTAAAAAGTTCATACAAAAACAAGAGGGAATATTTACAATGGTAAGACATTAAAACCGGGACACGGATTAAGAAATTTAAAAGTGAGGTCGTCTAGAATCTTTCTAGCTTTTCTGACCATTCTCGTATGCATGCTCTCGCGATCGCGAGTGTCGAGATCCTCGCCAATGTCCTCCTCCCTTTGATAAGAGGCGATTATCGTCGTCTGTTGGAAAGTTTGATGTAGAATATCAATGAGGTTATCTCGCTGCTTCTTCGAGATCAGACCCGATAGATACACTGAATGCACCTTGTCTTCAGTATCATCCAGCGCATTAAGCGGCATGGCTTCGTAAAAACCAGGAAGTGCTTCCCAAATTGCTCCCACTACGATTTTCAAGAGAGCGGAATGGCGAGGAAGCAGTCGACCGTTGTGTGCATACAGACGATCCATAATCTCCGCACATTGGGCATCTGTAAACTCTTGGTTCTGACAACGGCCCTGTACGCGAATGTCCTCAGAGGAAATAAATTCGTTCAGACTATATATATGAACAACCATAGTGCCTGAAAAGAAACATCAGTGAAAGATTAGTAATGAGGAAAATCAGACATCGAGATTTAAACAAATTCTTGGGAAGACAAGTTCTGATAAGTGATCAACAAATTCAAATTTGTACGATTAAGGAGAACACCCACTGCAGACTCTATGCAGACCATGAAGGATATCTCTGAAAATTCTTTTTTGCAAAGAACAACTCAGGAAGAAAAATCCCAAGAGATCTTCTTTTAAAGAACTAAGTTCTTTAGAGAAATTAAATTCCTTTTGAACAGAGGAGTTAAACTCCCAGAAAAAAAAAACATTTTCAGAGCTAAAAACTCTTTGGAATGGAATTAAATTCCAGAGGACAATTATCACCCTTGATCTCTGAGATCAGAGAAGCCCTAACAAAAGGAGTTTATTATTTAAAGATTGGACATTATTTTAACTTGGAAAAATGGGTTCTTGTTAAAAGGGAAAAGCCCTTGGCGTGGATTTAAAATCCAAAGAAAACTTCTGCAAAAAGTTCGTCGGCCATTCAAGATCCTTACCTGAAGAAGGAAATCTTTTGTTAACAGAGTTAAACTCTGAAAAATTTTGAAACAGAGAACTAAGTTCTGGGAAAGAGAATTAAATTCTCAAGGCAAGAACAAGCAAGGAAGAAGATGGAAAGTGGAGGCGCTTCTGAAGGGACTCCTGCATTTATAAGATGTGATGGGAAATGGTTCATCTTCCCCTTTCCCTAGGCAGATCCAACGGCTGCAAAAGATGACAGCGTTGCACTCACGTGCAAACACGTGAGAACAACGCTGTGGGGGCATTTGTTCCCTCATAAAATATCGGGAAACATCCCAATGGGTATCACATGGTCACACATGACCAAGGGTCACGTGCTGACACATGATGGGTTCCTGTGATCTCTAATTTATAGAGTTAAACTCTAGTCAAACAGTCAATCAGTGGAATCACGTGTTCACACGTGATAGGCCCTTCAACCCACTAAAAAGGAACTAAAAAGCATGATAAAACAGCAAGGAAAAACCCCAATGGGGTATCACATGCTCACACGTGACCAAGGGTTACGAGCTGACACGTGATAAGTTCCTATGATCCCTGCTCTATAGAATCAAATTCTAGTCAAACAAGAATATAACAAAGCAGCAAGGAAAAACCTCAATGAGGCGTCACGTGCTCACACGTGACCAAGGATCACGTGTTGACACGTGATGATTCCTTAGCTCTGTTAAAAGGTAGAATTAAATTCTGAATAAAATATTTAATCAAGAGGGTCACGTGCCAACACGTGAGAGGTTCCTAAACTCTTTAACCGAGAGAATTAAATTCTATTTAAATATCGAATAAAGGGATCACGTGCCAACACGTGATAGAATTTTAAAAGACTTATGAACTAATAGAATTAAATTCTAATTAAGGGAATCAAGGACCCTAACTGAAAATTGCCTCTTTAAATCTTTCCAGACAAAAAAGGGTTGTGCTCTGTAAAATGGAGCACCGTTGGATTAAAAATCCAATGGTGATTAGAAATCACCAACTTATAGAAAAATTCTATATAAGGAAAGATTTCCCTAAAATTCACCAAGAATAACAAACAGAATATCTTTTGGATTAAAAATCCAATGGTGAATAAAATTCACTGAGTGATCTAAAAGATCATGTTAGTTACAAAAACAACCAAAATCTTTCAATGAAAAATTCACTAAACAAATTAATTCTTTTCTTTCTCCTATAAATAGAAGCCAAGAAGAAAAGAGAAGGCATCTTGGAATTTTGATTTTTCTGGGAAAAAACAACAACAGAGAGAAAAAAGGAGAGGAGAATTTAATTCTCAAGAAAAGAAACCCAAGGTGAGAAAGGGGAAAGAGATCTAAGCTCCATAAAACAAAAAGAGAATTTAATTCTCAATTTAAGAGTTTAATTCTTCTGCAAAAGAACTTAGTTCTTCCTCTGGTTGAAGATCTGCAGAAGCAAATCTCCCCACAAGTTGAGAATTTAATTCTCATCGGGGAGATTCTGCCATGCAGATCCAAAACTTAAAGGGAGAATTGAGTTTAGAGAATTTAATTCTCCCAAATTCACAGGAATTTAATTCCTCCCAAATAAAACTAGGGTTCAACCCTACATGAGAATTTAATTCTCCCAAATTCACAGGAATTTAATTCCTCCCAAATAAAACTAGGGTTCAACCCTGCATGAGAATTCAATTCTCCCCAAATTCATAGGAATTTAATTCCCCTAAGGCAGAACTAGGGTTTAACCCTATATAAAAATTTAATTCTTCCACATACATAGGAATTTAATTCCTCTAAAACATAATTAGAGTTTAACCCCACAGAGAACTTAATTCTTAAAATAAAGAAACTTGAAAGCTCTCCATGCACGTAAAGAGCTTGATCACGTGGTAACACGTGACCCCCATTCTCAATGAGCGGAGAAGAAAAAACAGAGCTTGGTCACGTGGTGACACGTAACCCCCTATCCTCCATGATCAGAAAAGAAAGAACAAAACTAGGTCATGTGCCCCCATGTGACCCCTAAGAAAGATCCGTCAAAATGAGAAGGAAAAAACTTGGAGGCAATGCCTCACGTGCTCCCACGTGACCCTTAAAATAAAGGGAACAAAGCCAAAGGCAGAACTATTTTGGGCGCCCTCACGTGTCCTCACGTGACCCCTTAATAAACACTTTGATAAGTAATATATGGTTACCCATCATGTGCCAACACATGATGGTCTGAAGACTAAAAGTGTTTAACACTTATTTTGAATATTCTGATAATAAAATAAAGGAGGTCTGGCCCCATCTTCAAGCGCCTCACGTGACCCCACGTGACCCCTTCCTTTCTAGTGTTTAATACTATTTCGAGTATTTTGTCTTCAGTGTTTAACAATGTTTAAAATACATCACGTGAGGACACGTGACCTCCAGATGTCCTCTAGTGTTTAACACTATTTTAAAACCATCTTAGCCCAAATTAGCTAAGTTTTCCAGAGGCAAATATCCCTTTCAAATGAGCCTTAAAATCCAGAACTATAATGTTTAAGTGCTCAGCCAAAGACAAAATGTTATCAGAGCCCTCAAACTCTTGTTTAGCATTGCTAAATAATGAGGGGCTGAACACAGACAAATGTTCAACAGGCCAACAAAGGGCCAATGTTTCAAACATAATTGGACTTAGCCCAAATTGGACATATGTCCTCAATTCAGATTTAACTGAGCCAATGTGCTCATAATCTAATTAATTGATCTTAGTTCCAAATTGGACTATAGTTCTCCCAATCAACTTTGGTTCAAGGATACATCTCTTCACTCCTTTGATATTTGTCGTTGTAATCCTTCAACATCTTCAGAGACGTGACGGGTCCCGACAACCACACATTTCACAGACTATGACGTCTTTAAACTGGACTGTGGGGTCCTTAAACTCATGGACTATGATGTCCTTAACCTCGGACTGTGGGGCCCCTTTAAACCTATGGACTATGATGTCCTTAACCTTGGACCGAGATGTCCTTAAACGAACAATGGACCACCATGTCCTTAAACTGGTAATCGACCGCAATGTCCCTAAACTAAACAACAGAGCCCAAATGCTCTCTTGTTGGATCTAAACGATCCCGTTAAGTTGATCTTAGTCTAAAAATTAGACTAACGTATCCTTAACATACGTTTAAGTTGATATTAGTCCTAAATGAGACTGACATATCCTTAAACCCAAACCCAAATCTAAGAAGATACGGATTTGGACTAATCCACGCCCTACGGGCGACAACATAAATTAGTCTCCGTATACAATCCACGGGCAACCAAAAACAAAACAAACACACCCGACACGAAGTGACCATTTGGAGAAGGGGAAAGTTGTTACCGTGATGCGGTAGCGTAATTAACTGCAGGGGTTTGCGCCTGCCGGGAAGAGCGTCCCCACAATCAAAAACCCCTCAAATGAGGGCGAATCTGACGAAGTCTGCTACATCGGCCGCATCCGTCTAAACCTTCGATACATGGTGTCATAAATCTACTTGGCATCCTCGGAGAGGTGGACGGATAGCACTTATTAGCATCTGCCCCAAATTCAGGAAAGACGTCATGTCTTCCCGTCTTTCGGCGGTGAACATGCATTTATTGATGGGGGACACTTTGTTGGGGTCAAAATTTGCACCCCGGTTGACGAGTCAAAGTCAAGGTCAACCCCAAGTCAGGTGGGCCCAAGCACAGGTCAAGCGGGCCCATACCCAAGTCAAGCCCACGGCCAGCCTCCCTATGCCAAAAGTAAAATCATGTAATAAATAATTTTTATGTAATTTTTTATGCATGAATGGGCATAAAGCCAATTTTTTGTAAGCCATGGCTTATGTGCAAAAAGAAATGGCACATAAGACATGGGATGGGCAAAATGCCATTTTGTAGAGCCCAAGGGGCTATATGTAAATATGTAAGCCTATATAAGGCAACATGATGAAAATATCTAATATATACTTTTCATTCCCCCTCAAAATCCAGGGTTTGTGCCTCTTTCCCCTTTCTGAAGGTTCTAAACCTTCTTCTTTCTTTTGAATTAAATCAAGAGTTTTACTCTATCTTTTCCAAAACTAAATAGTTTTTCACCACAAAACCCACAAAGGGGAACTCAGATCTTCCATCAGATCTCAGAAAAAAGAGATTTTTAAAATCTTATACTTCTTGATCTTCAAGATCCGGCCAACAAAGGAAGAAGAAGAAGACCCATCTCCAGAAACCCCACTTTGGGGAAGATCCAGGGCTCAAGGGGAGAAGCCCCTTTATCAGCTTCAAAAAAAAATATCTTAAGAGTTTAACTCCTCACACACACACACACAAAAAAAAATAATAATAATAATAAGTGCTACTTTCTGGGAGTACAACTCCCATTGCAGGAACCAAGTCCATTTTGTCGTCCGAGCGCCCACGTGTTGACCCGTGGGGCGCTAGCGCCCAAAGCGCGAGCGCCCACGTGCTGACACGTGGGGCGCTAGCGCTCTTGCGCTCAGAGCGCTAGCGCCTGAGCGCCCACGTGCTGACACGTGGGGCACTAGCGCTCTTACGCTCAGAGCGCTAGCGCCCGAGCGCCCACGTGCTGACACGTGGGGCGCTAGCGCTCTTGTGCCCAGAGCACTAGCGCCCGAGTACCCACGTGCCTGGCACGTGGGGCGCTGGCGCCCTGGCGCTTTTCCCACCCATCCTTTGGATGCCCTTTCCCTTTATACACACACACACACATACATACAAATGTATATATATATAGACACACACACACACACATGCTCCACGCTAAATATACCTCCCCCGTTAGAAAAAATTTCTAACGGGGAGCTGCCCCGCACCCCGCAAGGAGGCTGCTAGCACCCTTGACCCCCAGCCCACTATCCGGGTAGCGGGACCCCCATAAAAACTCTGTGGGGCCCCTGACATATCCAAAACCCCTCCAAAACACAACACACATACACTGCACGTTGAGTTTGCATGAATAGTTGACCCGTCAATCGGAGGTTCTCTCGCCCCAAAGGCGGAGGTAATTAACGGCAGCTTAGTCCGCGGCTGCCGGTACAGATATATCAATTTGAAATTGGTGCATAACAACGGATATTCAAAACCAAATATTTGCCGTCCGGCAAAAACCCAGGTGATTTCCTCAAATATTACCAATTACAACGAATCCCGATATAATGAGGATGATCACCTAATTCCCAAGAACTTACTCCAACTCATCATCTGTAAAACTATACAAATGTGAGAATCAAACCTGGTAAATACATACCCTGGAGTAAGGATCTAATTGGGAAATAAGTTTTCTATTAACAACGCATAGTGAAACTGAAACATGAATATGTTTCGAAGGGGTATCCGGGTATTCCTAGCAATGCCTGTTCCATTATCCAGATTCGTGACTGTAACCGTATATTTCCTTGCCATCTCTCCAAATCCCTTTATTTATCTTTACTCATTACCTTCTGTACACTACCCTTAGGCTAAATGGTTTTCTTCCTTCCCTGCCGTTCGGCACTAGCCTATGGTTTGGAAGAAAACTATCCAATAAGCGTAATAGGTGTACTCTCCTAATCCTAGGAGCACTCGCAATCTGAGAGAAAGTAAAGATAAAAGACAACTGAATAAACCTTATTCCTATTTCTCCTGAACCAGAATCCATCCTCGTACTGGAATAAGTTCCTTCGAGTCCGTATATAACCATACGATAGATTATCCAATAACTGTGGATCTTCGTAGTGATACGGGGTGTTCTGGAGAAATACAAAGGTGAAGTAGGAGTGGCGATGAAATATGTGGTATGGTCGTGAATGATAGCAGTTGCAATATACTTTGCCCTCTTTCTAATCCCTTTATTTGTCTTTACTTATTACCTTCTGTACACCACACTTAGGCAAATTGGTTTTCTTCATTCCCTACATTTCGGCACCTGCCTATGGTTTGGAAGAAGACTATCCAATAAGCGTAATAGGTGTACTCTCTCCTAATCCTAGGAGTACTCATAACCTGAGAGAAGGTAAAAGGAAAAGACAACTGAATAATCATATTCAATCTCTCCAGAACCAGAATCCGTCCTTGAATCTGGAACAAGTTCCTTCGAGTTCGTATATAACTATACGATGGATTTATCCAATGGAAGTGGATGTTCGTAGTGATATGGGGTGTTATGGAGAAATTCAAAGGGTAAAAGAAGGAGTGGCAATGATGTATGCAACTCAGACAATCCAAAAGCCGGTGTTTTAAGAAAGTTTGGTTAACTTGGTCACTGAGTCATAGTCTAGGGTCGGGCCATAGTCGCTGCTAAAGAGAGAAAGAAAAGAAACACTCTGCGTGCACTCTTATCTAGATCAGAATGGTTAATCACTTTATCTAATAAGGATGTCTCCCACTGTATCCTCAAATTCTCCTCCAAACCTGAAAGAAGAATTAGTCGGGATCACCCGAGGAGTAAACCAACTCATCAGTGGGAATCGGGATCCAACTATCATCGCATGATAACGTGATGGAATCCACTCACGTTATCACACTCCAGAAGGTATGCGCATGCCTGGCAAGTTTCAGTTTCTTTAGAAACTCCAGATGTGATTTTTACCCCATGCTCTTATGATCTTGACGAAGGCCAACATATCATAAGTCACATGTCAAGTTCTACTCGTCATTATCCAGGTTAATTTGAACCCACCCGTACATACCCTTGACGAAGGCCAATATAGTAGTACGACTGTCCCAAACCAACGCATCTATCTATGCAATAGAAAAGTATCAAATAGCTACCATACACTATGCCTTGACGAAGGCCAACATACATAGCATGAATACTAAGTGTTACCCGTCTGAAATGACGGAGGGCTACAAATGGTTTTTGGCGAAAAACCTTTAACATAATGAACTTGATATCGTTGAAGGAACCAGATAGCTTTTTATAAATATATAGTGGCGAAAACCTTTGTTAAAGAGGTCACTCCCGGTGAAGGGATCTCCGCTCTTTCCCTGTAGAATGAGGTGCAGGATATTCCAACTGAATATCGCGATGCAAAGCAAAATGTAATCGACTATAGTGATGTTATTACCCTGACGCAAACTTTTGCCCAAGAGGTCACTCCCGATGAAGGGATCTCGGCCCTTGCCTCGTCGAATGAGGTGCTGGATATTTATAACCGAATACCTCTGTGCAAAACAAAAGAGAACGTCCTTGCAATAACAGCTTTTTGAAAAATGTTCCAACAACATTGAATAGGTTTGTTTTCCTTGCATTGATCTGAATCAACGTAGTCCCATCAATTAATCACAACGGAAAAGAACAAAAATATGATGTACGTATATGCCATTCACATTCGCCACTGGGTCCCGTCATTCACCCGTTAGGTTACTTAACTAACGACAGAGCGGGGACTGGACTAGCGCGGGTGTAAAACATATACAACATCTACTAGTATATATATCAATATATAATAATCGCTCCAGGCATGATAGATGCAATATCACAGAAAAGTAATAAGCATCATAGAACAATACAGATAATCTGGGATCCCCGGGTTTCCTTTGAGCCGTAACTGAAACTCGACGTTCCCCTGGTCGTGTGGATAGCCTATGCAATGAAAACCTAAACCCCTACGAGCGCGGCAAGTTACCCGCCAAAAGCATAAGCGAGGCAGCCCTCTTCAGCAAAATGAATGGACCACCCAGCACTTCACGGAATCCGGTAACTTGAGCACCCCTCCTTGGGTCAACCTGAACCCCATACGAGTGCGGCGAATAGCCCGCTAATTCTAGAGTGAATCCCCCTCCATCTCAAAACCATGAGATGCGGGCCCGTTGCCCTCTAGAACCCAGCTATCCGCGCACTCCATCGCGGGATAATCCTAGTACAGAAAAGAAAATATGTACAACGGTGACATCGACCTCAACCCGGTCGTGCCCCAAAAGAATAATATACAAACAGGCAGTGACGGCAATCCACATGTTGGACGCTCGCCCCACGATATCAAATGTACAAATATATCCAAACTGCACTACCATTGCACGCAAGCAATCCACCACGACGAATCCGAAACATCACAGCACAACACATAACATCAACGTGAATGTCACGTTCGCAAACTCGTCTAAAAGGACTATAGCGATTAGACAAGTTGTACCGATCAAATGACATTCACGGTCGCAGATAGTAATGTAAGTACTGCAAACTTTAAACAATGTTAGAAAATATCGACTTCGAAATAACCCCTGAATAGCCCCAAACCACAAGATAAAACCATATCCAAACTGGACTAAACAAACAACACCACTGAACCAACATTGCAGAGACTAAAGCACGCTACAAAATTCAAGTCCATAGCCCAAAATAAGACCGGCCTCCTCGGATTTTCGCCCAATGTGGCCGGTCCAAAGTTTGAATCAGGGGCTCGTATTTGGTGTGTTTTCTAGCGGTCATCTAAGTAGTCTTCTGCAATTGTTTAAATAATTTTTGAAGACACTTTTTAAATCGACAGAAACTGCAATGTTTTGGGCAGTGAATCAGAGTTGTTTCGGTTTCGATAGTTTAATATTGTCTAAACCAACTAGTATTCGGTTAATGGGTTGGCTCTGATACTATGTAAGGTTACGGCAGCGCCCCAGACGTCAATCCAAGGCCAAATGCGGAATAAAAACTTTTCAAGATGGCGCTAACGTAATCCTAAAATTCGGATCGTGCCATTAACCCTATACTAGTAAACTGTAAAGTGGTTAAAGAGATTATACCGATCGATCTGTGTCCTTCCGTCTTCAATCTCTGTCCCTTGCTAGTTGCGGCTGCCCCAACGAAGTTCGGTCTCCGATCTCGCCAACCGAGGATTCTTTATACGGGCTCCCGCTTCAAACCGAAGTAACTCGGACATCAAGTTTGCTAAAAGAGATGACCAAGATGAAGTAGAGATAGTGTGTGATTACATTGTCTTAATACACTCTAGGGTTTTCAACGCATGAGAGGGATAGAGTAGAGGTTAAAGAGTTGCCATGAAGTGAAGAAGTTGTGAGCACAAGAAAAGAAAATGAGCAAGTCAAGAATTTGTGTGAGTGTTGTGATCTTTTGTTTTTGTGAGCTTGACCCAAGAAAATCCTCACTGAAAATCCCAGCAGCCCCCCTTCAAAAAATCTCACCACTCACACAAAAATATCTAGCACCAAAACAATGAGTCACCAAGTGTGCCCATGCCTCATTAACGCACCATGCCAAAAAGAAATGAGTCACAATTTTCTCACTCAATAAAACATTTAAAACTAAATGTTTTAATCCAAATGAAATGGCAACCTCAAAGTAAACTCGTAACAGATTACGAGAATACCCCTTATCTGTATATACATACCTGCATCTGTATTCCGACTAAATATGAATACAACGAGACGAAAGTAATCCAACAATCTAATACTAGGATCCGGCTTAAACCGAAGCCCACTAGTATGATCCGTCCGATCATGATCCGTGCACGAGTGCACGTATATGATCAAACCCTGCCATAAAACCATACGGCCTCTACAACGTTTCGCCCGAACTTGGGAAACTCTCTGTGGGGGACTCTAAAAACTCGTCAATACGCTTGCAGTGGGTTTAACCATAAGCACGTCAGTGGCACTACCTGTACAAAACGGCTGCACATCAGAAGATCAACGAGCAAGCCCGCTCACACTCCTGTGAATCCAACCAGTAACACTACCGTACAGTCCGGTCTCTTCGTCTGATATGTCGCATATCTCGTCTAGGGGTGGTAAACGTCAGACCCCAATAACTCGATAAGTCGTGTCGATATGAGGCTCATAACGGGTCGAGAAACTACTGGTAACACTTACCAGTAAATCCCTAAAGCAGCCTTGGCCAAGGACTTCCTGTTATAGCCAATCGAGCACAGCGCAACATCAACTCCCTATACCGGGAGAGACGAAACCCCTCCTATCGCTCATTGCCTCCATGTGATTCGGGACTGTACCCAAAAACCACCGTTTTGCACGCCCTCTTGGACGTGGTAAGGTGGAAATCAAAGCACAGTGGGAATCACACAAGACTCTATGACGATCTCGGGTATACAGACTAACATGTACCAGTGTCACCAGAGAACTGCCATTTGACGTAAGGTATAATACCATCTGGGAGTTCTCGGCGAGTCCGTCCAGTGTACCCAGTCTCCACTGAGCACCCGTATATCATCTCTGATGTCAAACACCAATGGATATGGGATCATCCATCGCCCATCTGTATGGGTCGAGAAGGTATACGCTAGTCCACTCTGGTATATCGATGCCCCGTCTCGATACACCCACGATTAGGGACCTTGAAGGATGTACTTATGGACTACCATGTCCCCACTAGTATGATCCGCATCATAGCCCAGGTAGTCAAGTACACATCCTAAGGGCTTTACCAACATGTAACAGAGAGACAATCAGTGTACACGTTAAGGTAAAGAGTAACCAGACAGCATACTATCATATCGAGCAAGAAAGTCATCCCTATATATGTCCAAGCATCCACTACAATATACATCATATGTATAGTAATGGCCTCTAGGGCATACATATAACTAACATTACTGGCACAACTATTTCAATCTCCAATCCATGCAGTTCTTGTTGTAGCTTCCACTGAGTGATGAGGTTCATTGCTAATGGCGGGCGACTAAATGCATCAGGAACTACGTTCATCTTCCCAGGATGATATTGTAGGTTGATGTCAAAGTCCTCCATGAGTTCTAACCATCTTCTCTACCGCATGTTGAGTTCCTTCTAAGTAATACATACTTAAGACTTTTATGCTCAGTGTATATATCCACTCGTTCTCCCAAAAGATAGTGGCGCCAAATCTTGAGTGCGAAGATGGCGGCTGCTAACTCCAGATCATGTATTGGATAGTTGCACTCATGAACCTTTAGTTGTCTTGATACAAAAGCCACAACCTTTCCATGCTGGTGTAGAACACATCCTGATCCTTTACCGGACACATCACAATACACAACGAATCTGCCAGATTGATCCGGTATTATAAGTATAAGTGCAAAGGTTAATCTCGAATTGAGTTCTACAAAAGTAATTTCACATGCTTATGACCACACGAATGCTTCGTCTTTACGTGTAAGCTTGGTCAGGGGTGCTGAGATTTTTTGAGAATCCTTCAATGAATCGTCGGTAGTATCCTGCTAATCCCAAGAAACTTCGTATATCTTTCACTGTCTTTAGTGTCGGCCACTTACTGACAGCTGACACCATAGCTAAATCCATGGAGATTCTTTCGCCTAAAACGATATGTCCGAGAAATCCGACTTGATCTAGCCAGAACTCACACTTGTTGTACTTGGCGTAGAGCTGATGTTGTCATAATGTCTCCAGGACAATCCATAAGTTCTCGGCGTGTTCTTTCCGATTCTTTGAATACACCAGGATGTCGTCAATGACTATAACAACAAACCTGTCTAAGTACTCTCAGAAAACTTGGTTCATCGGGTTCATAAAGATGGCAGGTGCATTGGTCACTCCAAATGGCATTATGAGATATTCATAATGACCATAACGAGTCCTAAACGCCATCTTCGGAATGTCGGACTCTTTGACCTTCACCTGATGGTAACCCGAACGAAAATCTAGCTTTGAAAAGACACAAGATCCACTTAACTGGTCGAAAAGAGCATCTATGCGCGGTAGTGGATACTTGTTCTTAATTGTCACTTCGTTCAGAGCTCGATAATCCACGCACATCATGTAGGAACCTTCCTTCTTCTTCACCAGTAGCACCGGAGATCCCCAGCTCGAAGTACAGGGACGAATCCAACCTTTCTTCAATAGTTCATCCAACTGAATGCGGATCTTCTTCAATCCCTCTGGACTTAATCGGTATGGAGCTTTGATTATAGGTTGTGCACCATGTTTTAAATCAATACTAAATTCAAGAGCTCGATCGGGAGGCAAACCTGATATGTCTTCAGGGAACACATCCTCAAACTCTTGAACCACCTCAGGTTTTTCTTCTTCCGTGGGTAGAGGTAACACTTCTGCATTCTTCAGTTCAACCTCAAGAGGACTTTCTTTCCGTGAAAATTTCCTTGGATGCAACGCACGAAATTGTTTTACTCCGGGTGCTTCGGCTTCCGGGCGGTTCATGAGAATAGCAGTCTGCTGCTGCTGGCCCTCCAGAAGACTTTTGATGGCTTCTAGAAATACCGTCTGTTCGTTGATTGGAGCAGCAACGGTAGGAGGAGGTGGTAAAGTAGGTGGTGGTGTGTTTCCATTGACATTGGTGCTGGTGTTGTTGGGAGAATCCATTACCTTGATAGAAAAGGAAAAATTAGAATAGATTCAAGAAATTTGAAATGCAAAGAATGTATAGTTACTGATTCTTATAATTCTTGTGATATATTGCTTAAGACTTCATGCAGAACTGATCTGCATGGGCCGCCAACAAAACCTGTCATGCCCCGCTTCCCAATAGACGGAAACGGTGACGTGGGAAGTCCGCAACGTATTTACTATAAAACAAAAACGTTAAGCATAATTAAGCAATATGACAATGAACAAGAATGACAAGAGTAATAAAATAAAACAGCAACTTTATTTACATTCAACTTTACATACAATTGTCTGAAAATAAAAGATACAATAAATAAAGCAAATGCCTAAACAATGGCATACAGAAAGTAAGTACAGGCTGGAAAGAGCTAGTAGTCTGGCTGAGCAGCAATCTGATCCAAGTCCTCCTGACTCGGCTCTATCTCCTCAGAGTCCAGTCCTCCTGACGAACATTCCAAAGAAAGAAAACGGATAGGAATTTTGCCAACGAACTAGCGCTCGGTAAGTCCCAAAAGAAGTAAGTGAAAATAGTATATCATGTGAATAAGAACTAAAAGAACAGAGGACAGGTAAAACTGTATATGATCATTCACAGGTATAAGATAGTTATTCTAACGTGATTATTTGTAGTTTAATAAAGAAGGTATTCATGTATACGAGAGGAGTCCATCTTACCCCGTAGACTATGGTAACATGTAGTATAAGGCCCCGTTATAACCCACGGGACAATGGCACGTGAATTTATATAGGTGTCTTTTAAAGTGATCTCTCATGCCATGATATACGTTCTGTACCAATCTAGCTTGGGTTAGTATCTCCTCGGCGTAGATCATCTTCGGCTTTGAAGACTTCGATGCAAGCTTGTTCATTTCTTCATGGGAGCCTCTCTAGAGTCCGGGAGTTCATAATCGCAGCGAAGGGACTACTACACGGAGCTATTGAAGTGAAGGACCGGTCTACAAAGGTTGTATTCCTTGTTCACTTCTTATGCAAAGTTGTTTGCATTTCGTTTCGTCGCATTTTCTAGTATCGATTCTAAGGTTAGGGTTAGCTAGAACGGCAAAGATTTTAAAATTGGCATGGACGATGTCTCCTGAAAACTTGCTACCGTGCTAGGCAACCCTCTACCCATTTATCCTCGTGTATTATATTGTATAGATTAAGATTACAGGTCTTGGCCGAATTCATGGATATAAAATGTTCTGGTTCATGTTCAGGATGTAATCTTGTGTTCAGGTAGTCATGTCGACTTCATGTCACGTTATAACCATGGTTTGGTCAAGTCGAGTCAAGTATACAAGTTTGAGTGTGATGTTTGAATTCGAGTATTCAGGTTCATGATCAAGTATTCAAGTTCGTGTTTGATTTTGGATTCTGGTTTGAGTTTGGACTCAGATTGAGTCAGACGCTTATGAACGGATTTAACTCTTGAATTTCTTATATTCGGGAGTAATCGGCAACTGCTGCACATGGAAGGCAGGATTTGTGTCTTTTTCCAAGACAATTGTCGTTGATAACTCCGTTAAGTTGTCTAGCCAAAATAGGCAAGCACTTGTCACGCCCCGCTTCCCAGTATACAAGCAGAGGACGCGACGCGGCCGCTACGTATTTACTCAGAAGTAAATACGCTAAGCGTAACTAAGCAATATAAAAGAAATATACACAAGAGACAAATGTAATGAACAACAACTTTATTTATTAACATTCTTTTACAGTACATAGAAAAGTAAATACATGAAATGAAAAGCAATGCCTGAACAGTGGCATAACAGAAATGGAAAGTACTGAAAGTAAATGTGTACAAGAAATCTAAAGCTCTGGGTCGTAGGCTAGCTGATCCAAGTCGTCGCTGGTGGGCTCGATCTCCTGCAGATCCGAATCACCTGACAACATTCCAAAGAAGAAAAAGAAGAAATGTCGTCAGCGAACAATCGCTCGGTAATTCCCAAAGATAAGGGAGAAGTAGAAGAGAGAGAGTGTGTGTGACTTTTAAAGTTATATTATATTGTTATAATGTTGTAATTAGTGTTAACGTTGTTATTTGTAGCTTGGTACAGAAGAGGCCAGTGTATACGAGAGGAGTCTCACTAGACCAGAGACTACGGTATATAGAGTACAAGGCTCCGTTAGAATGCCCGGAACAATGGCGATTGAATTCAGGTTAGGTGTCTTAGTGGTTGCAGTCCCGTGCCACTTCTAACACCTTCCGTACCAATCTACCCCTTAAACCCCGCGATGTCTTAATTGTATTGTTGTATTATATTCTAAATTGTATTGTCTTGTATAGATGGATGACTTGCCGAAACCATGATATCAGTAAATGTATGTAACTGGAGAATCATGTAGATGGAAAGTATATCCATGGTTTAGTTCAGTCAATACAAATTGAACAGATTGATTATATGGATTCATGGAATCATATTGAATGGTAGTTTGTACTTGAATCATATTCAAGTCAGATTATTTATAATGAGACTCAGTCTGAGTCAAACAATTAGAAAAGAAATTAAAATCCTGAATTAAGTTTTGATGTTATCGGTAACCGCTGCCCATGGACAGCAAGATTTGTGTCTTTTTCAAAGATGATTACCGTGTTGATAACACCGTTTGTTAAGTTGTCTACCTTAAATAGGCAAGCACCCATATCTCCGGCTCCCTGAGGCTCAAGAGGCTGGTCCCGCTTAAACCTATGTTTACTGGGGTCCTTATTGTAATTTATAGAACTTGAGGGGGTTTTATGTAAAAATAATTTTGTATAATTTTCAAAATACACCTCAAGTATTTTATTATCATATTTAGAGTTTTCATTGATGTATATTTTATCATTGTGACATTTCTAGTGAATAAAACATATTTTCATAATATATGGTATTTAATTGTAAAGTATTAAACTTGTATAGAATTGCATGGGATTTTCATGTAAAGTGAATCTTTTGATTTGAAAAATTGGAATATTTATATTATATCAAAATATATATTTTGATGCTATATATATATATATATAATAATTTTAATTTATTATTTTTCTAGAAATCTGATTTTTCTTAAGATATTTGTATTTTTAAATCTTTCGAGACCGAATGCTCCTTACGGAGGTCTGCATCTCGCACTACTAAGCCCGAGGATGTGCGATAATCCGCACCATCCCGAATGGGTTCCCCAAATGGGTTGTAGCGGCGTTTTGCAAAGATTTTTTTAAAAATACATAATCTTATAGAAAAATGGATTTTATAAGTTAAAGGTATTTAATTGTAAATTCGTATTCCCGTATACTATGTTCCAGAAAGGTATCGTACTATGTTGCATATGAGTGTTGTGAGGAGGTAGGTCATTATCTCGTGAACTATTTAAAGGTTTAGCAAGAAAATATGATGTTTAATGTCAATACTAAACTACATGGTATTTTTCTATAAAATTGCAATAAAATTAAAATAGAAATTTTTTTGATATGGAACATGTTCAATATATCTTGTAAATGATTAATAGTCATGATATGCAAATATGGTATTGTTGTATTTAAGAAAATTGGACTTTTTAAAGAAAACCGAATCGGAAGTCGGATTAACTCCGCTTCCTTAGGGTTTTAGAAATACAAGTTTTTAGATTAGAAAAGAGAAGGGGGAAGAGGGACTTACTGGATTGTAGATTAGGAAGGAGGAAGAGGGAGTGGTAGCAGGTGCCGGTGCGTCGTTTCGTCGCCGGGAGCTTCTTGGGTCGTCGTCGGAAATTCGCCGGAGCTTCGTCCTTCACTAACTCCACTTGTACACAAAAGTTCTAGAGGAATTTCTTAAGAGTTTGGACAGAGTTTGTGAGTGAGGGGGTGTATTGGAGTGGTATTTATACGGTAATCTAGGGTTTTAGGGTAGATGAAAGGTTGTATGAAAAATGTATTTCATTTTGTATTAAAAAGAGTTTTAATGAGATTTTTAATTCTCTGTAATAATTCAGGAAAATTAAACATGACAGGGATTATGGGGAGGAAAAAAGACACAAGTTTCATGAAGGAAGAAATCGGATTTGACCGAGTTGACCCGGCGTCGCCGGCCCAGTCATCCACGCCGCCGGCCCGATTCAGGTCGAGTTTCCACCTCCATGTGTCCCTTGCCGAGTTGTCTACCCCATGGGCCAGTTTGTTTTATATGTGACTTTTGGTTTTTACGAGTTATGCACGTGTAAGCTCTTGGGCTTCTAAAAATTTAAAAGAAAATTAAATAAAAAATAATGTGGCTAATGGGATTTGAACTCTGGTGCTTTGGTTCAGCAGTGCAAGGTCTTACCAATGAGCTACAAGATCCTTCTTGCTATTAAAAAGCAAAACAAACTTATAACTTGTGCTCAGGAAAAAGTACCCCTTTCTGTATTTTTAAAAAAAAATTTACAGAAAGTTTAGGGTTGTTACATTCTACCCTCCTTATAAAAAATTTCGTCCTCGAAATATGTAAAAGGGAAATGTAACAGATTCAAGGAGAGTTTGGTAGTGTGTGAAGAATAACAAAGTGATACAAGGATTTGAGAGTGTGAAAGAGAATTACCAGTGTTATCTTGACCTACAGCCTCGGCTTCTACGGCTGCTAATGCGAAAGTCTGACGCCGCGGAACGTTCCTCCTAGCTGGAGGCACATTTCTCTGTCCTCGAGGCATGTTCCTCAGTGCCTGTTGGAATTGGCGAGTAGGCTCTGCGGGTGGTGGAGCTGGGAGTGCGGGACGATGTGAAGGAGCCTGGATAGCTGGCCGCTGCGGGTAGTTGGTGGGTGTGTGATCTGGGTTGCTTCTATAAGGACAGATTCCAATTCCATAATTGGATGCACCAAAAACTAAGCATAGGCCTTTTGCGCGCCTACAGCCCTTCCACAAGTGTCCCTTTCTCCTGCAGTAGTAGCAAAAGTTTGGACTCGAATGGTTATTGATTTCTTCCGATCTCCTGAGTTCAACAGTTGGTCTTGAAGAGGCTCCTCCTGCCATCTGATTGGCAGGGCGCTTCACTCCGGTAGATTGGGTCTACCCTTCTTTTTTACTACTGCCTCGTATCCTCGGGTAGCCTTCAAAGCCAAATCATGGGTTGGGAAATCCCCTGTGGCTAGAGCAGCTTGGATTTCCGGGTCCAACCCTTCCTGAAATCTTCTAGATCTGATCTCAGCAGTCGGTATGAGATGGGCCGCAAACCTGTTACGATCTTGTGTTAGCTGTGTAGTATGTGTTTTTAGGAAAACGAATACTGAAACGTATCTTTCCTGCTGAGCATGGTAAACTGCAGGAGATCGAGCCTACCAGCGAGGACTTGGATCAGCTAGCCTACAACCCAGAGCTTTAGATTCCTTGTACACATTTACTTTCAGTACTTTCCATTTCTGTTATGCCACTGTTTAGGCATTGCTTTTCATTCCATGTATTTAATTTTCCATGTACTGTAAAAGAATGTTAATAAATAAAGTTGTTGTTCATTACATTTGTCTCTTGTGTATATTTCTTTTATATTTCTTAGTTACGCTTAGCGTATTTACTTCTGAGTAAATATGCAGCGGCTTCGTCGTGTCCTATGCCCGTATACTGGGAAACGGGGCGTGACATGTTTTGTTGGTGGCCCATGCGGGTTCTTCAGTAGTAGGTCAGTGGTTCGAGGACGAACCATTGTTCAAAGGTAGGGAGAATGTCGGGTCCGGTTCGCTCTAAAGGGAAAAACCGTGCGGTTTCGGCCAGAGCGGACAATACCATCTGTACCGGGGCGTGGGGCATTACAGCACTCACTTTCTCCGGCTCCCTGGGGCTCAAGAGAAATAATACCGCATAAGCCTATGTTAATTCTATAGTCCTTAAAGTATTGTTTGCATATCTCGAGATGGTTTTATGAAAAATATGTTAATATTATTTTAAAAATAACCTCGAGGGTGATTTACAAGATTTAGGGTTTTCATAGACATGTATTTTAATTATTGGGGTATTTTAATGATAAAAACCTGTTAGTGTTTATGCCCTAGAAGGCCATTACTGTATCATACTAGTTTGTATATTACTTAATGGAAGCTTGGGATATTCACATGTATATAACAGTCTTGCTAAACATGGTAGTATGCTACTTGGTTTTTCTATCTTAATATGTGAGTGTACGTATTGATAGAGCTCTTGGGATCTTGCTTGTCTACCAGCGTTGTGATGGCAATCACACTAGTAGGGGCTGGGTAGTCTACAAGCACATCCTTATTCAAGTCCCTAGTCGTTGGATTATCGAGACAGGGCATCGATACTCCGGAGTAGACTAGTGTGTACGCTTCTCATCCCAGTTGGGGAGATGGTCTGTCCCACAGCCGTCAGTACGTCGTACTGGAGATAGTATGCAGGTGCTCGTTAGGTTACGGGTACACCGGACAGGACTCACAGGGAACTGTTGGTTGGTTTGATACCAGTCGTCAGTGAGCAGTTCCCAGGTGACATGAGTACAGCATAGTCCGCAGACTTGACACTGCTACTTCGCCTCGAGTGTGTCCCACTGTTCTTAGATTGCTACCCTACCACGGCTCAAAGGAGTCGTGCAAACAGGTAGCAGTTGGGTGCAGTCCCGAGCACTTGGAGGCAGTGGCGGTTAGACAGGATTCGTCCCTCCCGGTATTGGGAGTAGATATCGTGCTGTGTCAGAGAGCCATTACGCAAAGTCCCTGGCCAGGGCAAGCGAGATTTGCTGGTAGGTTCCAGTAGTTTCTCATGGTGTAATGGGCTTCCCTCCGACACGACTTATACCGCTATTAGGGGACTGACGCTTGCCGCCCCCCTAGGCCCGATATGCGATAGTCTTAGACGAACGGACCGGACTGTATGGAGATTGTCACATCAGACTCAGTAGGAGTTCGGATGGGTTTCCTCATCGGCCTTCTTATCGACAACTACCTGGGGACCGTTACGTACAGCTAGTGCCGCTTGCGGTCTGTGGTTAAACCCACTGCCAGCGTAGTAGTCGAGTCTCTAGAGTCCCACACAGAGAGTTTCCTACTCCAGGCGAAATGATATAGAGGTCGCATGGTTTTGCGACAAAGGGTTCGGACGCATACGTGCGTTTACGCGCGTACGACTTTCGGACAGTTTTTACCAGTCGGCTTTGGTTTAAGCCAGTTACTGGTATCCAGTTATTGGATTTATACAGTCTAAAGTTTTTCCGTATTTTTACGGATCGGAGGGGCGTTCTCGTAATTACTCGAGAAGCTTCTAGAAGGTGGTGACTAAGGAGGTTTAGGTGTCATTTGCATTAAATGAGTTTAGTGAGTCATGAGGGTGATTCATGCATATCATTAATACATGATAAATGCTTAGTGAGTCATGATAATGAATCACCATTAGATATTTGTGAAGCATGCTTATTCATTATGTATTATTCTTTTCTTCAAAAATAAGAATGCTTCATATTTATTATGATAACTTACTATTCTCATCATAATTCATTCTCACCTTCTCTCTCCTCAAGCTCTCCCTCTTCAAAGACTAATCCTCCCCTCTCATGAGTTGAGATTAAGGATTAGAAAGACTAATCAATCCATAACCATCACTCTATTTCATTCTATCTTCTTTGATTAGCAATCCAAGAAGGTTAGTTGCCTCAAGTTTAAAGGTTTAGCTTGGAGTTTTGCTCTCGGGTGGATCGTCTACTACCAAGAGAAGGCCGAGGAGGACAAGGAGATCGAAAGACGAAGGAGTTGGTTCATTAGGTATAATCCCTAAACACAGTAGTTTAGAAACACTTTGTGTTTGGTTATTTATAGTTTAGCTTCGATTCAAGCGGTTAGTCGATGTTCGTTCACTAAACAAGTTCGTTTTTGAAAATTCCGCCTCCCCACAAGTACTGGGGTGTAGTACATCGACTTACAAAACCTACCTTTTAAAAGTTTATGGTATTTTATTGAAACTAGCCCTTTTTGGTAACTTGCTGGTATTTTATTAATATTTTAATCTTTCATTTTAAAAAATATAGTTTCATAATATGTTTTTATTGAAAATATGGATTTATAATTTTTCAAAAAATTATTTTTGTTTAGAAAAATCGCATTTCTTAAAAATCGTATTTTATTTCCTTTCGAGATCGAATACTCCGTGAGGAGTTCTGCATCTCGCTCTACTATCCCAAGAATATGCGATAATCTGCATAATCCATTATTGGGTCCCTAATGAGGGTTGTAGAGGTGTATTTACCAAGGATTATAAAATACCGATTTAAAAGAAACACATTTTTTGAAAAGATGTAGTATTTTAATGTAAAAACTATTCTTTGAACCAACCATATATATATAAGCCAACCATATATATATATATATATATATATATATATATATATATATATATATATATATATACATCGTGCTATGAAACCATAGTGTGCTTGTGGGGTAGGTCATTACCCCGTGAAGTTTTTCTAAAGGTATTGTTTTAACAATTATCGAAAAGAGGGTGATGCTAAAGTTCAAGGTATTTTAATGAAAAAGTTCGTTAAAGTTTGTTTCACATGGAAATTTTGGTTAAATTTGAAACTAAAATATTGTAATCAAAGTTACAAGTAGGGTGGTAAAATTAGTTTGACCTATGTATTAAGGAAAAGGGAGTTTCAAGTTCTAAAAAAATGTATCAGAGGTAACTCCACTTTACCGATATAATTTAGGAGATTAATTGAGATGAAAAGTAGAAAAGATGAGAGAGACTTACGGATTTATAATTTTGAGAGAGGAGTAATGAAAAGGAAGGGGGCTTCGTGGCGTTGTGGAAACTCCGGAAACGCCTTTGATCTTTGATGGAAGGAGCTTGGTTGCTAACTCCACTTGACTCCATTGCAATTAGGAACTTTTGAGGTGATTTTACTAGAAATTTTCAGAATAGAGGGGAGCTAGAGCATGGGGTGGTTTTTATAGTGAAGAATTAGGGTTTGGGAATTAAAATTTTGGATTAAAATGCATTAAAAATGTGTTAAATAGTGAATTGAAGAGTCTCTGTTTGATTGCAGGAAAATCAAACAGTACAGGCGAGTTAAGGGGAGCTGAAGGGGTGTGTGTGCAAAGTACGGAGCAATTTGGGCATATATCAACTGTCAGCGCCGGCCATATCCATGAAACGGGCGGTCGGATCTCGTTGGCTTTCCTCGAGATTCGTGCCACATGTCAAATTGGGTGTGTACACCTCATTGCGCCTGTTTGATTTTTTTGAAACTTTTCATTTCTCCGTGTATTTCATATGTAACCCTTAGACTTCCAAAAAAATTAAAAATCAAAAAATCAAAAAAATAATTGGGTCTGATGGGAATCGAACGCACAGGCTATGTCGCAGCAGTGTAGAGGCTTTACCAGTGAGCTACAAGTTGTTTCTTGTTTTTATTTAACAAGAATAAATTTTAATTCTTACACAGGCTGTAATACTCTTTTCTGTACAATAACAAGAAAATTTCTGTACAGTGATTTCAGAGTCGTTACACTAATACATAATGATGAAGCTCGTAGGATTCTTGCTTGACTACAAGAATTATGATGGTAATCATATACGTGAGAGCTGGGTAGTCCGTAAGCATATCCTTAAATGTCCATAGTTGAGAGAGTATCGAGATTGGGCATCGAAATTCCGGAGTAAACTAGTAAATACGTTTCTAGACCCCGATGATGGGCGGTAGCCGGTCTCACAAGCCATTCGTGTTGTGTCGCCTAAGATAGTATATAGGTGCTTACTGGAGGTGAATACACCGGACGGACTCGCTGAGAACTTCTAAATGGTATTATACCTATTATCATATAGCAGTTCTTTAGTGGCATGAATACAGATTAGTCCTTTGACCTGAGATCGTCATTGTCTCGTGTAAGTTCCCACTGTACTTAGATTACTACCCTACCATAGCTCAAAGGATTTGTGCAAATAGTTTTTAGTTGGGTATTGTCCTGAGCCACATGGAGGCAGTGAGCGATTGTCGGAGATTCGTCTCTCCTGATACTAGGAGTCGATGTCGCGTTGTATTCGGTTAGTCATCACCATAAATCCATAGCCGCGATGGATGAGATTTACTGATAGGAGTTCAGTAGTTTCTCGGTTGGTGATGAGCTTGACTCCGGCACAACTTACCGGGTTATTAAGGGTCTGACGCTATCCACCCCCTAGACCTGGTATGCGATACTCTTAGACGAAGAGACCGGACTGTACGAACATTGTCACATTCAGGCTCAGTAAGGTACGGACGGACTTGATTGTCGACCTCCCTTTCGGTAGATATCTGGATAGCTGTTACGTACAGCTAGTGTCGCTGACGTGCTTCTGGTTTTGGATTTATCCAGTAAATCACTGCCAACGTATTGTCGAGTCTTTAGAATCCTACACAGAGGGTTTTCCTGGTTCAGATGATATGATGTAGTGGTCGTATATTGATACGTGTAAGAGTCCGATTAAATACGTGTACTAGCTACACGGATTTTAATCGGACGGTTGATAATATTAGCCGGCTTAGGATTAAGCCGGATTATTAAATCAAGTTTTGATTTAATAATATATATATTCTTGTATTATTGTTCACTATTCATTTTCTTTCTCTTGGCTATTCGTATTTTAATACGGATACGCGTATATGTATTTCGATACGTATACTGGGTTGTATTCTGTATTTATACGGATTACTTCTAGAAGGAGGACACCTCATTATTGATTTTCTTTTTAGAAAATCAATTGGAAATGAGGTGGAGGATAGGGTGACTTTGGGTATAGTTGAGGACATGTAGAGAGGGGTGGGTTTCATTTGTTTATTGAAAAAATTGTTGTGGTGTTTTATTTAATGGTTGAAAAATATATGAAGCCATTTTTCTCTCATACTCATATATACTTAGCTCATTTGTATTATGGCTAGCTTTCATCCTCTTCATCCTCCTTCTTCTTCATTTGCTCTCTTCAATTTTGTTTTAGAGTGAAAATAATAGTGGAAAAATCCTCCATCCCCATATTCCATTTCTAGCAAGCTTGAAGCATCAGTTGTTTCACTATGTGAAACTGGAGCTTGGATCGGTTTTCCCCGGATGGATCATCTTCGGTAAGGGCGGTCGTCTCTCAAGATTGTTCCCGACGGCCTACGAGAAGTTTAGAGGGGTCTTCCACGATTGGGTGGACAAGCATCAAAGATTGTAATCCCTAAACCTTGCATGCTTGGTTTTCTAGCTTAGCGTTTGGAACGGTCGCTAGGGATTAGTTTCTAGTACTCCTTGTAAAATTTTTGTTTTCTTTCCGCATCGTCCATGATTGTAGAGGTAAGGGCACTAGGAACTTTCAGTATCTGGGAAAATTAAAGCGCACTCAAATTTCATGTTAGAGGCATTGCTAAGAAGACCAAGAAGCTAGAGATGGTTCATACGAATGTATAGGATCCGGCCTCGGTGGAGTCTTATAGAGGAAATCGGTACTTCGTGATGTTCATTGATGATGCAAGTTGTTGGGATAAAAAATTACATTCTGGTTGACCAAGTCAAAGTCAAAGTCAACCCCAAGTAAATGGGCCCAAGCCCAAATCAAGTGGACTCATGCCCAAGTCGAGCCCCGCGGCTAGCCTCTCCCATGCTAAAATGAAAATTATGTAATAAATAATTTTGATGTAATTTTTATGAATAAATGTAAGAAAAATGGGCATAAATCCAAATTTTTGTAAAGCTCATGGCTTGTGTGCAAAAGAAATGAGCACATGAGGCATGGGATGGGCAAAAATGTCATTTTGTAAAGTCCAAGGGGCTATATGTAAATTTGTAAGCCTATTGTAGGGTGTTTTTCGTCACCCCATTGAGATGGGAATACACGCACGCTGGTCAGGCGTACTACAGATTCCCCCTGCCCATGGTAGGCCGGGGTTTAATGATTGTGGGGATCCGAATCTCCGGCAGCCGCGGACTAAGCTGCCGTTAATTACCCCTCGCCTTTGGGGCGAGGGAACCTCCGATTAATGGGTTAAACTGGTCATGCGAACTCAATGTGCGGTGTGCGTGTGTTTTGTTTTGAAAGGGGGGTTTTGGATATATCGGGAGCCACGCAGAGTTTTTACGGGGGTCCCGCTACCCGGATAGCGGGCTGGGGGTCAAGGGGGCTAGCAGCCTCCTTGCGAGGTTCGGGGCAGCGCCCCGGCCCGAAAATTTTTTTGAGGGGGGAGAATGTTGCGGAGTATGTGTATGTGTACATTTGTATACATATGTATATATATACATGTATATATAAATAAAGGGGAAAATGGCATCCAAAGGATGCGTGGGGCAGCACCTTGGGCGCTGTGCGCTCAGGCGCAAGCGCGCCACGTGTCGGCACGCGGGCGCTTTGCGCATGAGCGCTGCGCGCAGGTGCGCAAGCGCGCCACGTGTCGGCACGCGGGCGCTTTGCGCGCTTGCGCAAGCGCGCAGGCGCGCAGGTGCGCAAGCTCGCAAGCGCGCCACGTGTCGGCACGCGGGCGCTTTGCGCCCTTGCGCAAGCGCGCAAGTACGCAAGCGCGCGCGCCACGTGTCGGCACGCGGGCGCTTTGTGCCCTTGCGCAAGCGCGCAGGTGCGCAAGCGCGCGCGCGCGCCACGTGTCGGCACGAGGGCGCTTTGCGCACTTGCGCAAGCGCGCGCGCGCGCCACGTGTCGGCACGCGGGCGCTTTGCGCACTTGCGCTGCGCGCTGCTAAAACAAATTTCTCAGAAGAGAAATCAGAGAGGAGTTGGACTCCTGAGTGTGTGTGTGTGTGTTTTTTTTGTTTTTTTTTTTTTGGGGTTTAGTGAACGATGTTCTTCTTCCTCCTGTTGCTTGCTGGATCTTGAAGATCAAGAGATGTGAAATCTCAAAATCTCTACTTTTTCAGATCTAATGATAGATCCAAGTTCCCCTTTGTGGGTTTTGTGGTGAAAAACTAATTTGTTTTGAAAAAGGAAGAGTAAAACTCTTGATTTAATTCAAGAGAAAGAAGAAGGTTTTGGAACCTTGAAGATGGAAGAAAGAGCTCAGCTCTGAGACTTTTTTGTTTGGAGAGAGAGAAAATTATGAGATATTTTCATTATCTTTGCCTTTATAGGCCATACACTTTACAAATAGCCCCTTGGGCTTTACAAAATGGCATTTTGCCTATTTCATGGCTCATGTGCCATTTCTTTTTGCACATAAGCCATGGGCTTTACAAAAATTTGGCTTTATGCCTATTTTTCTTACATTTATCCATAAATAAAATAAAAGAAATGCAACAAAATTATTTATTACAAAATTTTTATCTTGGCATGGGGGAGGTCGGCCGCTTCATGTTCGGGCTCGACCCGGGCATGGGCCCACTGGGTCGGGGCCTGGGCCCATTTGGCTTGGGGTTGACTTGGATTTTGACTTGGTCAACCGGGGTGTAAATTTTTACCCCAACAAATTGCCCCCCATCAATACATGCACACCACATATGTAGGTCGTGTGCCTGAAATTGATGGATCTTCTTTTACTTGGAGGCGACCTGATTTGGTTCCCGCTTTTTGGGAAGCCGGCGCTGCCCTTTTTATGACATGGATGGTCATTGCTTGACATGTCTCCGAGACGGAATGTCCGTGATAGACGTTTCCCTGGCCCGGAGCGATTTGATTCCCGCTTTGTAGAAATCCCGCGCTGCCCTTTTTTGCGACTTGGACGGTCGATACTGCCCTTTTAGCGACGTGGACGGTCGATGCTGCCCTTTTTGCGACTTGGACGGTCGGTGCTGCCATTTTAGCGACGTGGACGGTCGATGCTGCCATTTTAGCGACGTGGACGGTCGATGCTGCCCTTTTTGCGACTTGGACGGTCGATGCTGCCCTTTTAGCGACTTGGACGGTCGGTGATGCCCTTTTAGCGACTTGGACGGTCGATGCTGCCCTTTTTGCGACTTGGACGGTCGATACTGCTCTTTTTGCGACTTGGACGGTCGGTGCTGCCCTTTTAGCGACGTGGATGGTCGATGCTGCCCTTTTTGCGACTTGGACGGTCGATGCTGCCCTTTTAGCGACTTGGACGGTCGGTGCTTGATTTGACTTGCTCTGCTTCTTGCAGTGTCAGGGGTAGACTTGACTTGCCCCGCCTCTTACGGTGTCGAGATTGGATTCTGACTTGCTCCGCTTTCTGCGGTGTCGGAGTGGAAGTTGACTTGTTGATTTCGATTTGGGTTGACGTCAGTATCGCTACGCCGGAACATGGTACCAGGAGCGAATCATCATTTGTCATGACAGGGTTTGGGAATTGGTTTTTGTTTGGCATCTGCATTGCTGCACTGGAATAATGCCAGGAGCAACTCATCATTTGCCCCGAGAGGATTTGGGAATTGATGGCTTAGGAGGCAGGTTTAAATCCCTATCACCTAAGACTTTTCAATTTTATGGGCCGTGAGGGTCCTATCGAAGCATTTTCTCCATACGAGTCGAAAGGATCCCGCAGGTGTATTTTCTCCTTAGGAATCGTGAGGATTCTTAAGTGTGTGCCTCCTTTGCGAGTCGTAAGGCTCTCACGCGGGAATTTTCTCCTCTCAAAGTCGAGAGGACTTTGAGAATGCATTTCATCTCCTTTTCACGAGTTTGCGCCCTTTCAGGTTTTCACAAACTCGCCGGCAGTCCTGCTGTTTTTACTCACGGAGCCCTTTCGGGTTTTCATCCGTGCCCGTTTTGCTTGTGAACATACCCTTTTTTTTTTTGGACTTTGAATGTGGTCTCACCGGTTAGGACTTAGGAGATATTAGGATTGTTTTACGCCCGTGGATTGTATACGGTTTTGCAGGATGTATGATCCAGACCGTAGGGCCAGAAAAATTTCAGGGCTTTGTTGGCGTCTGCATCGCTGCACTGGAATGTGGTACCAGGAGCGACTCATCATTCGCCGTTGGGGTATGGGATTTGGAATTTGGTTGGCGTCTGCATCGCTACACTGGAATATGATACCAGGAGCGACTCATCATTCGCCACTTTGGGGTTGGGGACCTGGAATTTGGATCTTGTTTAGCATCAGCATTGCTGCACTGGAATAATGCCAGGAGCAACTCATCATTTGCCTTGGGAGGACTTGGGATTTGGGTTTTTGGTCGGCATCAGCACCGCTAACACTGAAGCGAAATGCCAGGAGCGACTCATCATTTGCCGTTGCCCGTTGGGGAACGATGGCTTAGGAGACAGGTTTGGGTCCCTATCACCTAAGGCTTTTCAATTTTATGGGCCGTGAGGGTCCCATAAAGCATTTTCTCCCCACGAGTCGTAAGGATCCCGCAGGTGTATTTTCTCCTTAGGAATCGTGAGGATTCCTAAGTGTGTTGCTCCATTGTGAGTCGTAAGGATCTCACGCAGGTGTTTTCTCCTCACAAGGTCGAGAGGACTTTGCGAGTGTTTTTCATCTCTTTTCACGAGTTTGTGCCCTTTCGGGTTTTCACAGACTCGCCGGTAGTCCTGCTGTTTTTACTCACGGAGCCCTTTCGGGTTTTCATCCGTGCCCGTTTTGCTTGTGGACATACCGTTTATTTCTTCTTCTTCTTTTTTTTCTTTTTCTTTCTTTTTCTTTTTTTTGCCGCTGGTGGGACTTTAAAAGTAGTCTCACCGGCAGGATTTGGGAGAAATAGGGGTTATTTACGCCCGTGGATTGTATACGGTTTTGCAGGATGTCTGATCCAGACCGTAGGGCTGATGTGCTCAATTCGCCTGCGACTTGGAGCATTCATGTGTAGTATTTCTTGAGATTTCGGCCATTAATGGGCGGCATGGGCCTTTCTCCCTCTGCACTTATTAGTTGGTAGGATCCTCCGTCGAACACTTTCTCAATGACGTATGGTCCTTCCCAGTTTGGCTCGAATTTTCCCTTGGCATGTCGATTGAGGATGATCGGTCTTTTGAGGACCAACACCAATTCACCTTTCTTGAAAGCACGGAGACGAGTTATCTTGTCATAGGCCCGTGACATTTGGGCTCGGTATAGCTCCAGATTTTGCTGCACCGCGAGCCTCTTTTCTTCGAGGGCATCGAGTTCTTCAAGTCGAAGGAGCACGTTTTCCTCTTCTGTCAACTCATGCTGAACGGACATTCTTAAGCTTGGAACTTCGACTTCGAGGGGGAGGACCGCCTCCACTCCGAAGAGCAATGAGTATGGAGTGGACTGTGTTGGAGTACGGTGCGTGGTACGATATGCCCACAATGCCTCGTGAAGTTTGAGATTCCAGTCTCTCTTGTTGGCTGAAGCATTTTTCCTCAGGAGCTTGCATAGAGTCTTATTGAAGGCTTCGGCTAGCCCATTGGCTCTTGGATTGTGGATGGAGGAATATCTCCAGTCTATCTTGTGCTGAGTAGCGAACCTTGAGACATTGAAGCTCTTGAAAGAAGGCCCGTTGTCAGAAATGATTCTTCTTGGTGTACCAAAGCGGTATAAAATATTGTGTTGGAAGAATGTCAGAATATCTTTTGTCTTGACTTCTTTTAGCGGGACAGCTTCAGCCCATCTGGAGAAGTAGTCTGTGGCGGCCAGTATAAACCGATGGCCTTTGGATGATGGAGGATCAATTGGGCCAACAATGTCGGTGCCCCAGACTTCGAAGGGCCACGACGCCACCGTAGGATGCAATGGATTGGGATGCTTGTGAATAAAATCACCGTGAATTTGGCAGATATAACATTTCTTTGCATGCTCTCCGCAGTCCCGTATCATGGTGGGCCAATAATACCCAAGCCGTTTAATTTGCAGTCGCATCCTGGGGCCAGATTGGTGAGCACCGCAAACGCCCGAGTGAACATCTTTCATGACCTTTTGGGCTTCGGCCAATGACAGACACCTGAGCCAAAGTTGGTCATATGACCTGCGGTATAACGTGTCATTTACAAACACGTATCGGAGAGCTCTTTTCTTCAGCTGAATCCTCGCAGATTTTTCTTCGGGAAGCTTGTCATATCGGAGGTATTCTATGAAGGGTTCTCTCCAATCGGGCTCATCTTGAACGATCGAAGCTTCTTCGGCGGGATTGCTCTTCTGTTCCGCGCTTTCCTCTTCTCGTAGAAAGACAGGGGGTAGGATTTGCCGGCTCCTGACTGTGATCAGAATTTCGTCCATGTCAGGATCAGCCAGCTCCTTGGCCAAGCGAGCGAGTACATCAGCCTTTCCGTTCAACGCTCTAGGGACTCTCGTTAGTTCAATATGAGTGAACCGTTTCATGAGTTCCACCACTCGACCTCTGTACCGAGCTAACTCGGGTTTGTATATCTTATAGTCGCCGCTTACTTGGTTGACGACAAGCTGGGAGTCACCGTAGACTCGTAGCCGACGGATTTCCATTTCTACGGCAAGCTCCAAACCAGCTATCAGAGCTTCGTACTCAGCTTCGTTATTTGTGCGAGGCTCGGTGAGAGCAAAAGAGCGCCGTAGGGTTCCCATTGATGGCGTGATGAACACCAATCCTATCCCTGCCTTTATCTCCGGGACACTTGATTTACTGGAGGTCCTTATTGATGAGGCTCCATCGAAGTAGAGCTCCCAACTTGGCCCATCTTCCTCGAGGTGCAGAACTTGTTCATCGGGTAGCTCACAATTTAGCGGCGACCCTTCTGGTATGGGATGAGCAGCGAGAAAGTCTGCAAGAGCTTGCCCTTTTACTGCTTTCTGAGGAGTATAAACTATGTCAAACTCAAGTAGCATGACAGCCCATCTTGCCATTCTGCCGGCTAGGCTTGCTTTGGTCATTAAGTGTTTGAGCGGGTCGACCTTGGAGATCAGCATAACCCGATGAGCCAGCAGATAGTGCCTCAGCTTCTTCACAGCAAATATCAGAGCCAGGCATTGCTTTTCGATTGGGGAATAGTTGTGTTCCGCCCCGACTAGAGTTCGACTAAGGTAGTAGAGGGCATTTTCCTTTCCCTCCTCGTTATTCTGGGCAAGGAGCGCACCGAGTGACTCATCTAGCGCGGCAGTGTAGAGAATCAGCGGTTTATTTGGAATAGGAGCGGCCAGCACTGGAGGGTGCAACAAGTATTGTTTGATGCTTTCGAACGCTGCTTGACATTCAGCATCCCAGATAAAAGGAGCTCCTTTCTTCATGAGCTTTGAGAAGGGCCTACATCTCCCCGATAAATTTGAGATAAACCTCCGTATATAAGCAAGCTTGCCTTGAAAAGATCTTAGCTGCGTCAGACTCTTCGGAGGGGGCATCTCCATGATGGCCTTTATCTTCGACGGGTCAACTTCGATCCCTCGATGTCGGACTATGAAGCCCAGGAATTTTCCCGATGACACGCCAAAAGCGCACTTCAGAGGATTCATCTTCAGATCGTATTCCCTCGGTCTGGTGAGAACGGTCCTAAGATCTTGGATATGATCGGCCCTGGTTTTAGTCTTGACGACCAGATCATCGACATAACATTCGACGACTTTATGGATCAGGTCATCAAAGATATTGGTCATTGCCCTTTGATATGTAGCACCTGCGTTCTTCAGTCCGAATGGCATTACCTTGTAGCAATATATTCCGATCGGGGTTCGAAATGCTGTGTGCTTCTCATCCTCAGGCGACATCTTGATCTGATTATATCCAGACGAGTCGTCCATAAAGGTGAACAGTTCGTAGTTTGAGGTGTCATCGACCATCATTTCCATGACCGGTAGCGGGAAGTCATCTTTAGGACATGCCTTATTGAGGTCCCTGAAATCGACACAGACTCGGATCTACCCATTTTTCTTCTTCACTGGGACTATGCATGTGATCCAGTCTGCATATTTCTCTTCCCTGATGAAGCCGGCATCGATGAGCTTCTTAGTTTCCTCGATGACCTTTTCTTCTAGTTCCCTTCTCATTCTTCGAGGAGCTTGTTTGACTGGCTTAGCATCAGGAGATATAGCCAACTTATGTACGGCCACTTCAGGGGAAAGGCCAGGCATTTCTTTGTATGTCCACGCGAAGCAGTCGACGAACTCATGCAGCAGGGCAATTATCTGCGCTTTCATTTCCTCTGACAAGAGCGAGCTGATGTAGGTCGGCCTTGGATTATCGGGCGTTCCTAAGTCAATCTCGGTTAGCTCGTCAAAGTTTGCTTGTCCGCCATCTTCGAGCTCTTGAGGAGCTTCTTCTGGCTCGGCTATCTCGTCGTCATCATTTGATCTTTCGCTGGCCTCACCAACATGGATCATGTAGCACGCTTTGGAATCAGGTTGAATGTAGCCTATGCCCCGTCTATCTGGAATTCGTCCATCGATGAGTGCTCGGACCTGGGGCGGATGCCATAGCCCTTCGTAAAACTTTGCTTCGGACTCCGTTTGATATAACCGGCATCCGCACTTCTTAAAGTATTCCCGCATCTCGGGCGCATAGTATCTGGGATTGAGGACGGCTCTTATGCCTCTCTTATAGGGAAGGCACGCGACAGAAAGATCGTCCGGGTGCACAACGGGGTTTGACCCATAAAACAGGATGCCCTTCTGTCCACTTTTCCTCCCGGGAACGTAGAAAGTTTTCAGCTGGTCCACGGTGGAGATTGATAATGCATCGAGCTCTTTGCACATTTGCTCTGGTACCTTTGTAACGGCTAGGGACCCTTCTGCAACTTCAAAGGTCTCTCGTAGTTTCGCTTGTTGCGTGGGGGTCCAATCTGCACCGCTGTTGCACGACAGGTCCTCCTCCTCTGACTCTTCAGTGTCGCTGCCAAGATGAGGGCGGACTTTACTGCTAGATGGGCTTTCAGTAACAGATTCGTCCGTATCGCTGCCGAAATGAGGGCAAGTTTTGCGGAAGGACGGGCTTCCAGCGTCGGACTCATCAGTGTCGCTGCCGAAATGCGGGCGCACTTGGGCATTTTTGCTTTTGAAAGTGACAGCCGGCGCAGATTTGCTTTTGAGCCTTGGGGCTGGTCTATCCTCAGTCAGTTGTGGCTTAGCATTTTGGTGGTTCATAAAGTACCGGGAATCTTCATATCGGACTTCATGCACACCGAATGGTTGGATGTCTCCGTCAATGCGTCTTTCTTCGCCATTTTTAGTATACTTCATGCATTGATGGAGAGTTGACGGAATGATGCCGTAATCGTGGAGCCACGGCCGCCCCAAGAGAATCTTATAAGACGTGTCAGCGTCGATCACGTATATCTTAGCTTCAGTTTGAAGATCCCTGAATTTGATTGGCAGAGCTATGGACCCCAGAACTTGCTGGCAATTTTGGTTGAAGCCTTGAATGACAATCCTTTCCCTTGACAGATGTCGGACGTCCATTGATAAACTCTTTAGAGTTCGCAAGTTCATGATGTTCACTGAGGACCCCGGATCAATCAATATGCGATTAATTCGATCTCCGTCGCTGTACCCGGTCACGTAAAGCGGCCGATTATGCTCAGCCGTTCCCAGTAGCAAGTCTTCATCCTTAAATGTGACTGCGGCGGCATGCAAAGCGTCCTGGGCTTCTTTCATATTAATTTCCGCAAAGTGGGCCTGATACCGCTCGGGGTTTTGTAGAGCGTGGATGAGAACATCTCTAAGCTCCTTAGATAGGACCAAGGCGTCGTAGATGCTCAGGAGAGACGGAAGCTTCCGGAGATGCGCCAAGATATTATAGTCCACCGAGGAAGGACTTATGTTTTCATCAGCCGGTTCTCTGCCATCTTCTTCATTAGCGACTTGTTTTTCCTTCCCTTTTGGGGCGTTGCCCTGATTCGGCGGTAGAGCCCTGCCGCTTCTGAGCTGGATTTGATTGGTCGTTGTGGCGAGCTCCTCATCCTCTTCGGGAAAACAAAGATCATCCTCGGAGTCGCTGCCAAGATGGATGGCGTAGCAGGTCACTACTGGGATCTCTTTATTGGAGTCTTCTTCTAACTCCTCCAGAATTTCAGCCGCTTGTACAGGGAAGAACTCCTTCAATTGAATCAATGTTCTTTCCTTTTGTTCATATTCTTCGAGAGAATCGATATATTTTTGAATGGTCGATCTCCCTGCAGACTCTTTTTCGCGCCGAGCTGCACAGCTTCTTGGATTTTGAGCCTGATGGAGCCGCATTGGCAGCTGGACTGGTAGGCTTCTTCTGCCCTTCCCATTCCGTCCTGGGTTCTTTCTGAAGTAGCTTTATCATCTTCTTCGTCTTATTAGATATGTGCGTACTCCACGGAGGCCGCGATGAGTCAGTTTCATCTCTCAGGGCAGCGGGTTCGGCTGTCTTCTCCCAGAAGGCTTCAACTTCTGTCTGTATAAAGTTGGTGGTTGCAACTTGATTGTTCACCAACACACTTTTGGACAGCTCGATCTCTCCAGCCTTGTACTGCTTCTCGACCCAATCTTTGAAGATATAGCAATCCTCGATCGCATGGCTCACTACTCGGTGGTACGGGCAATACAAAGGATTGTCGGTCATTTTTGCTTCCTGGGGTCTTTTCGACTCCGGCAATTGTAGGCCGTTGTTCAAGGCATCTTTAAATATCTTGCGGACCTTGTCCCTTCTGAAAGAGTAAACCTTGTTCTTTTTCTCCTCTAGAGAAGGCCCATCTCCTCCCAGCAATGGATTTCGAGACCGGTTAGTTTTGGATTCGGCCGCCCTTCGCTTTTCTTCATTATCGGAGGCATTGAAGACATTGGTACTGCTGGAACTCCCGCTTCTACGGTTGTCATCCCGCTTGCTTTTCCAAGTTTTGTCTCTCTGAGAGTCTGGCGGGGACTCTTGCTTCGAGCGTTCCAGCATTTGGACTTTCTTGGTTAGCTCCTGGAATGTTTTGAGGCCTGCTGTACACAAGAATGGGACCATCCAATTGCTGAGGTTCCCAATGAGAAGGCTAACGGACTGGTCCTGCTCCAGCGGCGGTTCGCACTTGACCGTGAGATTACGCCATCGGGCGATAAAGTCAGTGTTACTTTCATTCTTCCCCGGCTTGGTCCTCACAAGGTCGCCAATGGAGATTTTATCACTGAAGCTCATGAACCTTTGCCGGAACAGAGACTCCATTTGGGCAAAGGTAATGACGGACCCATCTGGTATGCTCGCGTACCAGTCGAAAGCAACACCGGTCAGGCTGTTGACAAACTGACGAAGAAGGAGCGCGTCATTGCCCCCTGTATTTCCGCACGATGCTTTGAAGTGGGCGACGTGCTGATTTGCATTCCCCGTTCCATCAAATCTTCCGAACTTAGGAATGACGTAGCCGCTTGGGAACTCAATCAGATCGTACTGCGCGGGATATGGCCGCCCACTACTGCCGATTTCTTTTTGAGCTTCGGCTTCGGCCACCAATGTTTTAACCTTGCTGGTGACCAAATCCATTATCCGATCCTGTGTTAGCGGGATAGTGCTATCTGGGGCCAAGGCGTCCCCAGAAGCGGAGTGTGGCTGGCTTTCATGCGGCTCGACCGGTCTTGGACCCAAAGGAACAGGCATTGGCTGCCTCAGATTGTCATCACCCGGCTGATTAGTAGCGGCTTGTGCTTGATTGGGAGGCGCTCGAGCAATTTGAGCCGTAAGCTGCATCACCACGTTCGTTAAGTCGTCTATCTTCGAATAGAGCTTGGCCATCTCTTTATCTTTGCTCCTGAGCTGTTTTCGAAGCTCTTGAAGCAGCTCTTGCTCCGCAGTCCTGGGGCGGAAAGTCGGCTCCTCCTCGCTGTCCGAGCTTGACTCTGCATGGATCGAGGGGTCTTTCTGCCTATCATCCTCATCGAGAGGGTTTTCTTCATCCAGCGGGGGCGGCTGTTCTTGGGCAGCGGCAACCACATTCGGGCTAGATTGAGCTTGGGATGTGGTGGCCCCATCCTTGCTTTTGCTGCGAAGGTTGTCGCTGGGGCGTCCTCCCGCCATATAGACCGTATGGATGATGTATCCAGCCGTCTTTCTATCATTGGAAGCTGATTTCACGGATCGCTGTCTTGACCCCCTTGCTTCGGTAGCTGGTAATCGATTGAAGGCGGCTGGCCTAACCAGGTTCTTAAATGGTGCTGGCGCTTCTTTTCTGGATTTGCCCCGCTGCTTTCGTGCGGCACAGAGCGCCTGATAGACTCTTGAAGAGACAGTGTCATACTTTTTATGTTGGGGTTGGGACACCTCTTTTTGTAGCACTGTTCGGACCGCTGTCTTCTTGATTCTGGCGGTCATGGCATTTTTCTGAACCCACTTCAGAGGCTCGAAGGAATTGCTGATTCTTACGTCCGACTTAGCCGTCGTCGCGGGGCAATCCTGCACTTGGAACTTCACATGATTCCATTTGGCTGAAGCCTTGGCCCTCTTGTTGGCTCGATACCTGAGCCGCTTCTGCCTTAACTTTTCTGTTCTAAGCACCTGGCAGACTTCAGCTTTTTGGGAAGACACCGCGGACTGGGCGATGGAGGGCTTTGGAGATACGCTCGATTGTGCGTTTGTTGGAGTTATCGCTTGAGCTCGTCCGCGACATTTGTTGTTGCCCTTCGCACCGGAAGTCTTGCCCCCAGCTAGAGCGTCAGGGAATCGTTCAGACACCATCTTAAGTTTCGGTTGTGGTGCCTTAGCAATCACAACATTCGGCCTCTTGCCCCTTGGGACCGGCTTGACCACCTGTTCCGCCGGGATTTCCGCCAGATGAGCGCTTCCAGCAGGGTAGATGATGACGGAGCCAAACTGACGGGGTGGTTCCTCCCACTGTCGACTGAGGCTTGCAGGGAGAACCACCCGAGCGTTGATCTTGACCACGTATGGAATCGGGGTCACGTTGGAAGCTGAATTCGTCTGGAGAGACATTGTCGTCGAAGGTTGATTGCTGCATAGAAAAGAAAATATCACTTCAGTATAGACAATAGATATGTATATTAATTGAGTTCGCATGAACGTTTAACCCGAAATATGGGAGGAGAGAAAGGTCCCACCGGGCGTGCCAGAATCTGTAGGGTGTTTTTCGTCACCCCATTGAGATGGGAATACGCGCACGCTGGTCAGGCGTACTACAGATTCCCCCTGCCCAGGGTAGGCCGGGGTTTAATGATTGTGGGGATCCGAATCTCCGGCAGCCGCGGACTAAGCTGCCGTTAATTACCCCTCGCCTTTGGGGCGAGGGAACCTCCGATTAATGGGTTAAACTGGTCATGCGAACTCAATGTGCGGTGTGCGTGTGTTTTGTTTTGAAAGGGGGGTTTTGGATATATCGGGAGCCACGCAGAGTTTTTACGGGGGTCCCGCTACCCGGATAGCGGGCTGGGGGTCAAGGGGGCTAGCAGCCTCCTTGCGGGGTTCGGGGCAGCGCCCCGGCCCGAAAATTTTTTTGAGGGGGGAGAATGTTGCGGAGTATGTGTATGTGTACATTTGTATACATATGTATATATATACATGTATATATAAATAAAGGGGAAAATGGCATCCAAAGGATGCGTGGGGCAGCACCTTGGGCGCTGTGCGCTTAGGTGCTGTGCGCTCAGGCGCAAGCGCGCCACGTGTCGGCACGCGAGCGCTTTGCGCATGAGCGCTGCGCGCAGGTGCGCAAGCGCGCCACGTGTCGGCACGCGGGCGCTTTGCGCCTTGCGCAGGCGCGCAGGTGCGCAAGCGCGCCACGTGTCGGCACGCGGGCGCTTTGCGCACTTGCGCAAGCGCGCAGGTGCGCAAGCGCGCGCGCGCGCCACGTGTCGGCACGAGGGCACTTTGCGCACTTGCGCAAGCGCGCGCGCCACGTGTCGGCACGCGGGCGCTTTGCGCACTTGCGCTGCGCGCTGCTAAAACAAATTTCTCAGAAGAGAAATCAGAGAGGAGTTGGACTCCTGAGTGTGTGTGTGTGTTTTTTTTTGTTTTTTTTTTTTTTGGGGTTTAGTGAACGATGTTCTTCTTCCTCCTGTTGCTTGCTGGATCTTGAAGATCAAGAGATGTGAAATCTCAAAATCTCTACTTTTTCAGATCTAATGATAGATCCAAGTTCCCCTTTGTGGGTTTTGTGGTGAAAAACTAATTTGTTTTGAAAAAGGAAGAGTAAAACTCTTGATTTAATTCAAGAGAAAGAAGAAGGTTTTGAAACCTTGAAGATGGAAGAAAGAGCTCAGCTCTGAGACTTTTTTGTTTGGAGAGAGAGAAAATTATGAGATATTTTCATTATCTTTGCCTTTATAGGCCATACACTTTACAAATAGCCCCTTGGGCTTCACAAAATGGCATTTTGCCTATTTCATGGCTCATGTGCCATTTCTTTTTGCACATAAGCCATGGGCTTTACAAAAATTTGGCTTTATGCCTATTTTTCTTACATTTATCCATAAATAAAATAAAAGAAATGCAACAAAATTATTTATTACAAAATTTTTATCTTGGCATGGGGGAGGTCGGCCGCTTCATGTTCGGGCTCGACCCGGGCATGGGCCCACTGGGTCGGGGCCTGGGCCCACTTGGCTTGGGGTTGACTTGGATTTTGACTTGGTCAACCGGGGTGTAAATTTTTACCCCAACACCTATATAAGGCAACATGATGATGAAATGAGAAGAATAATTCATACCCCTCAAAAGTTAGGGTTTTTGTGCCTCCTTCTCATTTCTCCTTTTTATTGAATTAAATCAAGAGTTTCACGCTTCATTTTCCAAAAAGAAATAGTTTTTCACTACAAAACCCTTAAAGGGTAACGCGGATCTTCCATCAAATCTCCAAAATGGGAGATTTTTTAAATCTCACCCTTTTTTCTCCAAGATCCAGCCAATAAAGAGGATGAAGAAGGAGACCCATCTCTAAAAATCCCACTTTGGGAAGATCCAAGGCTCAAGAGAAAACCCAGGGCTCAAAGAAGAAGAAAGGGGTCCCCTTTCATCATCTTCGAAAATATCTTGGGAGTTTAACTCCACAAAAAAATAATATATATATATATAATAAATCTTTCTTTTTGGGATTACAACTCCCAGTGCAGGGGCTAAGCCCCTTTGTCCTCTTTTTCAGGAGTTTAACTTCAAAAGTCAATTGGAAGTACAACTCCCAGTATAGGGGCTAAGCCCTTTTTCCCGTTGGCGTCTGGCGCCCGCGTGCCGGGGACGTGAGGCGCTGGCACCCACGCGTCCTTTAGACACTATTTTCCCTCTCCTTTTTCATATATATACACACTCCACAACACTTTCCCCGTTAGAAAAAATTTCTAACGGGGCGCTGCCCCCTCCCCGCAAGGAGGCTGCTAGCCCCCTTGACTCTCAGCCCGCTAACCGGGTAGCAAGACCCCCGTAAACTCTGCGAGGCCCCCGATATACCCAAAACCCTTCAAGACACACATGCCCACACTGCACATTGAGTTCGCATGACCAGTTTGACCCATCAATCAGAGGTTCCTTCGCTCCAAAGACGATGGGTGATTAACGGTAGCTTAGTCCGCGACTGCCGGAGATTCGGATCCCCATAATCAATAAACCCCAGCCTACCCTAGACAGGGGGAATCTGTAATGCGCCTGACAAGCGACGCGTATTCCTATCTCAATGGGGTGACGAAAAACACCCTACAGATTCTGGCACACCTGGTGAGACCTATATTTCCTCCCATATTTCGGGTTAAATATCCATGCGAACTCAATCAACATATACATTGATTGCATGTACTGAAATCATGCTTCTATTTGCAGGTTAACGAGTTTCGACTGCAATCTTCGGACGCAACAAAATGTCTCCAAGGACAATCTCAGCTCTCAGCACAACTCTCATCTCCTACACGATGAAGATGGACGCCAGGACGGTCCTCCCGGCCAGTCTTGGACGACAATGGGAGGAGCCGCTGCTACCATTTGGCTCTATTCTGTTCATTCCAGCTAACACCATCTCTGCTCCTCAAGCCCCGGTAATGGATAAACCGGCTTCAAAAGGGAAAATGCCAAATGTCATGGTCACGAAGAGTCCTCAGCCCAAGCACAAATCCATTTCCGAATGACTCTCCATTGCTCCAGCTGGGGGTAAGACCATAACACCAACAAAGCAATAAGGCATCTCGAGCAAGCTCCGATGGTGCCCCTGACAACTGCTCAATTGGGTATCTTCTCTAAGCTCACCGTCAATCGACTCACGATGGCTTCCTGGATGACGGATGCCCGACAAGCCCTCAAAATCGAGAAGTTAAGGCAGAAAAGGCTCAGATATAGAGCTAATAAGAAGGCTAGGGCTCATGCTAGGATGAATTTCATGAGGTTCCAAGAACATAGTTACCCTGCCAAAGATAAAGAGATGGCTGGATATGTGGTCCACACTGTCTACATGGTGGACACGCACAACAAGAGCAAGGACGGGGCCATCACATCTCAAATCCAATTTGGGGTGAATATGGCTACCACTTCCCAAGACCAACCTCCTCTGAAAGGTAATGAAAACCCGTCCAGTGAGGCTGATAACAGAGATATCCCCCGGTTCATGAGAAGTCAGGCTCGGAAAGCGAAGAGGAGCCAATCTTCTGTCCCAAGAACGTAGAGCAGTAACTTCTCCAAGAGCTCTGAAAACAGCTCGGAAGTAAAGACAAGGAGATGGACAAACTTTAATCCAAAATTGACGACTTGACGAATGTCATAATGCAGCTTACGACCCAAGTTGCTTCTCAACCGTCCAATCAAGCGCAGGGTTCTGCTCATGAACCGGGAAACGGTGTCCCGAGACAGCCGACGCCTATTCCCTCAAATCTAAAGGCGGTCGAGCCGCATGAAAGTCGGCCGCATCCTATCCCGAGAAATGTCTTGACTATCGATGATAGCAATCCGCTAACGCAAGATCAAATCATGGATTTGGTCGCCAGCAAAGTCAAAACATTGGTAGTCGAAACCGAAGGGCAAAAAGATATCAGCAGTAGTGGGAAACCATATCCTGCTCGGTATGATCTGGTAAAGTTTCCTAGTAGCTATGTCGTCCCCAAGTTCAGAAGATTTGATTGGACGGGAAATGCGAATCAGCACATCGTCCATTTTAAAGCCTCATACGGGAATACAGGGGGCAGTGATGCAATTCTCCTCCGCCACTTTGTTAATAGCTTAATCGATGTCGCTTTCGACTAGTACGCGAGCATACCAGATGGCTCCGTTACTATTTTCGTCCAAATGGAATCTCTGTTCTGACAAAGGTTTATGAGTGTCAGCGATAAGATCACCATTGCCGACCTCATAAGGACCAAACCAAAGAATAACGAAAGTGGTACGGATTTTATAACCCGATGGCGCAATCTCTCCGTCAAATGTGAACCGCCGATATAGCAGGACCAATCTGTCATCCTCCTCGTCGGAAATCTCAACAGTTGGATGGCCCCATTTCTATGCACCGCGGGTCTCAAAACATTCCAAGAGATGACCGAAAAAGTTCAGATGTTGGAGTGCTCAAAGCAGGATTCCTCCTCTGATTCCCAAAATAATAATAGGTCCTGGAGAAACCGAAAGGATGATAATCGCAAAGGTGGAAATTACGACGATGCTGAATCTTTTAACACTTCGGCTAACCGAAATAAGCGAGGGATGAGCGGGCCTAATACTAACCAGCTTCGGAAGCCAGTGTTCAGAGAAGTAGGAGAATCTCTACTTAAAGAGAATCTGGATAAGTTCTATTCCTTTAAAAGGGACAAAGTCCATAAAATATTCAATGATGCCCTAAAAACGGTCTACAATTGCCAGAATCAAAGAGACTGCAAGAAGCGAATATGACCGACGACCCCAAATATTGCCTCTATCACAGAGTGATAGGTCATGCTATTGAAGACTGCTTTGTCTTCAAAGATTAGGTCGAAAAGCAATACAAGGCAGGAGAGATAGAACTGTCTAAAGGCGAGTTAACAAACAGTCAAGCTGCGACAGCCAATTTCACACAAACGGAGACCGAAGTCTTTCGAGAACCTGATTCTCTCAGACATCTGCCTTTCTCTGAAAAGAGCGGACTAAGGCAACAAGCTAAAAGCCAAACGAGCAACATTGCCAATGAAGAAGCAATAGACGGGTACACAACCCATACGATCTACATGATGGAGCTCAGAGGAACAAGTCCTCCTACACCTTGTATCCATGACAATGACGTAGCTGTTGCTACCCAACATCGGCTCGGTCTAGATGACGAAGAGCTCACTTATCTAATTAAGCCAAAGGAGCCCATGGTTCCTGCAAAATCGAGCCCAGGCTCCAACAGATGACCACCACATCGTTAAACTGGGAACAATCGACCCCTAAGTCGTTAAACTGAGGAAGTAAAAAAATGTGTAAATAAATGAAAAAGAAAAATAAAATAAAGCCGAAATGATAGAGCAACCGCGAATAAATAGCAGAAATCATAGGGCAATCGCAACCTTCACTATAAGAAAAGCTGAAATGATAGAGCAATCGCGGTAAAAAACGGCGAATGATAAGTTGCTCCCGATACCATATTCCAGTGCAGCGATGCAGACACCAACCAAAATTTCAAATCCCTGAATGTCTCAACGGCGAATGATGAGTCGCTCCTAGTACCATATTTCAGTGCAGCGATGCAGATGCCGACCAAAATCCAAATCCCCAAATAGCGAATGATGAGTCGCTCCTGATTCCAATGCAGCAATGCAGATGCCAACAAAGTCCTAAAATTCTCCTGGCCCTATGGTTGGTCCGCGAACTGACTACCATATACAATCCATGGGCTTAAATAATTCTCATCACACCCATGCCCTACCGCAATCACAAGCCCCGCGGCTGGTCTCCGCCCTTGGAATTATGCTCCATTTGGGAAGACCCACTCATGTGTCCTCACGATATATGAGGAAAACAAACTTACGAGATCCTCTTGACTCGTAAGAAAACACATTCGTGGGATCCTTTTGACTCACAAAGTAAAAACACACTTGGGAGTCCCTATGACTCCTAAGAAGAATACACATACGGGATTCTTTCGACTCGTAGGGAGAAAATGCTTTTATGGGATCCTTACGGCTCATGAAATTGAAAAGTCTTAAGTGATAGAGACCTAAACCAGTCTCCTAAGCCATCGCTCCCCAACAGGCAAAGGCAAATGATGAATTGCTTCTTGAACCTGTGCTTCAGTGTTAGCAACGCTGATACCGACCCCAACCCTAAAATTCTAAACTTTCGATCCAATAGACTCCTTAGTCTTTAAACTGGGAATATATGACCTCTAAGTCGTTAAACTGGGAACAGATGACCCCTAAGTCGTTAAACTGGGAACGAGGGAAATCCCCTCACGACAGATGATGATTCGCTCCTGGTACCATATTCCAGTATAGCGATGTTGATGTCAACCCAAATCACATCAAGTCAGCAAGACAGCCAATGACCTCCATGGCGGAATCAAGCTCCACCTCGGAAACAAGTCGAATTTCGACACCGCGGAAAATGGAGCAAGTCAACTTCAACCACTGACACCGCAGAAAGTGGAGTAAGTCAAATCCAATCCCTGACACCGCAAGAAGCGGAGCAAGTCAATTCAACCACCGACCGTCCAAGTCGCTAAAAGGGCAGCACCGACCGTCCAAGTCGCAAAAAGGGCAGCACCGACCATCCAAGTCGCAAAAATGGCAGCATCGACCGTCCAAGTCGCTAAAATGGCAGCACCGACCGTCCAAGTCGCAAAAAGGGCACCATCGACCATCCAAGTCACAAAAAGGGCAGCACCGACCGTCCAAGTAGCAAAAAAGGCAACACCGACCATCCAAGTCGCAAAAAGGGTAGCAATGACCTCCCCGTCAGAATTATGCTCCGTCTCGGAATCAAGTCAACCGATGACCTCCCCATCAGAAGTATGCTCCGTCTCGGAATCAAGTCAACCAATGACTTCTTCGTCGGAATTATGCTCCGGAATCAAGTCAACCAACAAGCGGAATCGTGCTTCGTCTCAGAGTGTGCCCCGTGTCAAAATTATGCTTCACCTCGGAGTACCTTCTTTCCCCGTCGGAATTATGCTTCGTCTGGGAATTGACGTCTGCGTCGGAATCATGCTTCGTCTCAAAGTGTACCCCGTGTTGAAATCATGCTTTGCCTCGGAGTATTGGTCTTCCCTGTCGGAATTAGGCATCGACGCTGTTAGTTATATGTATGCCCTAAAGGCCATTACTGTACATTGGATGTATATTGTAGTGGATGCTGGGACATATATAGGTAGGACTTTCTTGCTCGACATGATAGTACGCTATCTGGTTGCACTTTATCTCAACATGTATACTTTCAGTCTCTCTGTTACATGTTGATAAAGCCCTTAGGATGTGTACTCGACTTCCAGGACTATGATGCAGACTAGTGGGGCCTGGGTAGTCCATGAGTACATCCTTCAATGTTCCTAGTCGTGGGAATATCGAGACGGGGCATCGATATTCCAGAGTAGACTAGCGTATATCTTCTCGACCCATGTGATGGGCGATGGATGATCCCATATCCACTGGTGTTTGACATCAGAGATGGTATGCGGGTGCTCAGTGGAGACTGGGTACACTGAACGGACTCGCCGAGAACTCCCAGATGGTATTATACCTCACGTCAGATGGCAGTTCTCTGGTGACACTGGTACAGCTTAGTCTGTTGACCCGAGATCGTCATAGAGTCTTGTGTGTCTCCCACTGTGCTTTAATTTCCACCCTACCACGGCTCTACCGAGTCGTGCAAACAGGTGGTTTTTGGGTACAGTCCCGATTCACATGGAGGCAATGAGCGATAGGAGGGGATTCGTCTTTCCTGCTATTGGGGGTTGATGTTGCGCTATGCACGACTGGCCATAACTGGAAATCCCTGGCCAGGGTTGCAGTGATATACTGGTAAGAGTTATCAGTAGTTTCACGATTATTATGGACCTTACATCGGCATGACTTATCGAGCTATTGGGATCTGACGTTTACCACCCCTAGGCGAGATATGCGACATATCAGACGAACAGACCGGACTGTACGGTAAGTGTTACTGGTTGGATTCACAGGGGTGTGAGCGGGCTTGCTCGTTGATCTTCTGATCGCTCGATACCCGGGTGGCCGTTACGTTTAGCAGACCGCTTGCGGCTTGTGGGTGCTTGATATGATCATCACCTGCTGCCGGCGTATTGACGAGTCTTTAGAGTCCTACACAGAGGTTTCCTGGCTCAAGCGAAACGAAATAGGAGCGCATATGAGATATGTGCGGGACAGAGAATAATGCGTGTATATGATACCGTAATTTATTCTCGCGATAAATATATCGATTGGTTGTATGTGATATAACCTAGTTATCGAATCGAGGATTGATTCGATAAGTTGATACATTGGATATTAGTCGGTCATATACGATATGACCGGATCATTAAATCAAGTGTTGATTTAATGATTTAATGTATAATTATATATTTGATATATTACTTTGCATTAACTAGTATTGGTTCACTTAAGATGGATTTTCTCACTTGATGTGCACATTGTATATATGATATAGTTTTGTGCACTAGTTTGTATCATGTTTGATGATACATGCAAACTTGGGTGTGTATGATTAAACCATGATTAGGTTAATGGTTAGGGTTTGATTTACTTATTTATTTATTCTTTTCATTTATATTTTGGGCAAGAAATAAAATGGTGGATTCTTTTCTTTCTTCTTGAAGCTTCATGATGTTTTGAAAAGTCATGACCATTTTGTTTCTTTCCTTAACCTAAACATTATACCTAACCCTAGTTTAGTCTCTACAATTGTTAGGCTCACCCATGGTTGCATTATGATAAGAATCACTTGGATTTTCTTTTTAAGATAATCATTTTTATTCTTTCATCTTCTTCATCTTCATCAAGCTTCATGAAAGCTTTCTAGCTCCAATGGTGCCATGAGAAAAAGAGTGAGAAATCCAATTCTAAAGTGAACCCACTTCCTATTTCTTCATCCTCTACCACTTGCCATGTAGTATAGGGTGTTTTCTTCACAAGTTTCATGACTTGGTGAAGGTGGAGCTTGAGTTTGAGTTGCCTCGACGTAGATCATCTTCGGCATCGAAGTCAACGACCTAGCCCGATCATTTCTTCGACGAAACCATCGCTAGAGTCCGGGATCCGATGATCGCAGCGGAGGGACATCATCACGGAGCTAAGGAAGTGGAGGACCGGATCTACAAAGGTTGTAGTCACTTTCCTTTTAGTTAAAATTGTTAACTTGCATTCTTTCGCCTATCCTCTAGTTAACGATCTACCATTAGGATTCTTTGGCATATGGAAATTTTGATTTTGGCATATGTTTGATCAGTTGTGGAACCTCATGGGTGTACCTAGGAACCCTACAGTGGTATCAGAGCCTAGCTAGAGCCTTAGGCGATGCGTAGACGATGTTAGAAGTCCGATTGAAACACGAAACCCTAATCCGACCCCTTCTCTGTACATTTTTCAAAACTGTGCATTTTTCCAAATTAAAAATATGCAGAAAAATAAGCAGGCTTTTCTAAGAAATACTGTGCAAAACAAGAACCTAACTCAATTAAACCGCCGCGGAACCGCGGCAGGAGCCTGGCTCGTGCGGCGGTTCCGCGGCCGTACGGTCGGTTCTTCCATTAAATTTTGCACAGTAATTCCTATCTGTTGGTGCTGTATTTTCTGGTAATTTTTAAATTCTACTCAAGAGTTGAGTATTCTGGGTTGTATTGGGAGTTCGTAGATTCGATCGGATTGTCAAACTTTGTCTATATGTTTTTCCGGGTAATTTTAGAATATGTAAAAAATTCGACCGGATATTAATACCCATTTTTTTCCCTGCCGGGAAATTTCCAATTGTTGGATTTTTCCGTAGTTTAATGACGTTCTAAGTAGTGCAAATAACGCGATGGTCCCTCTAGAAGATAACAAACCTTAACTCGATTATGTGACCGTCTTGAACTGCTCTTTGAACCTTAGGGTTTGGGGCAGTACGGTGTGCCACATGTGAGGCGTTGGCTTGACCCTTCTACGGCTGGACCGTTGGTACTGAGGCATGAAGTGAATGTTTTTGAACTTATTTCATGTGTTGATCTGTTTCGGGAAAACTTGGGTGTTTGATTGTTCGATCGGAAAGTTTAACATTTTCTATCTATCTGGAATGTGATACAATAATTGGAATTCATAAAAAGTTATGAGATAACTGAATGAATGTTATAAATCTAACGGTTTAGTCTCACTTGATCGGTTGCCACGGAATTTTGATGCGATCAAAAGTCCGTCGCAATCGCGTAGCGTACGCGGATACTCGCCGGATAAACTTAATAGATAGCCATGCCCCATAGCCCCGACCAAGTGACTGTAGGAGAACCCCGTCGCCAAAAAGCATCCGTTCGGGTGCTCGCGGCAGCGGTGTTCCGCCTTAGTGCACTTCGTCGACAGTACTGGGGGTGCGGCCGTCTACTAAAGTTTGCGATGAGCATTCGTTCTGGATGTCGGGAATCTTGTTGAATTACCCGACTTTATATTGAAAAGTGTTTTCGATATTGAGACTAAAATGCGGGGTTTATAATAGTTAGGCATGCGATGTCTAAGGGATTCATTTGATTAGGCATGCGATGTCTAAAGAGTTTGCGGATTCCAACTGTTGTAGTTTTACACTTTCTTTTCTGTGACCGTAAGTGTAATATGTGATATCGCCGGTTTCATTACTATATGTCAACGACAATTGGGATGCGCATATTTACTTACGTTGATGACATGTGATGTTATGTGTTGCTGGATATGTTATATCGGATCGTCGTTTTTGAATAGCCGGGGGTTTTTTATGTGAGATGAGTGTTTTTCATTTTCATTCATGTAAAAAACTTGTATGTAATATTCTTTTATTGGGGCACTTCCAGGTTGCGGATGATGTCACCATTTGTATATTATTTACTTTTCCGCATTAGGATAGACCCAAGGAGGGGAGCACAAGTAACCGGGTTCTAGGGTCCAGTAGGAGACCATCTCGAGGAGTCGAGTCCGAGTCTCCTAACCCTAGAATTGGTAGGGTTGTTTGCCCTCTCGTAGGGGTCTAGGGGTGTGGGATTGGCTATTCATCACGACCATGGAATCCGTGTTTTATACTGGCTCGTATTAAAAACACGGACGTCCTAGTATATCCAATATTTCATATGATATTTTCTGCTGCGTTATCTGTGATGTGATCATGTGATTTATTTAGATAGATATAGTATATAGTATATATGATATATTATATAAACGTTGCTTATGTTTTACACCCGCGCTAGCCCTGCCTCGCTCTGGCGTTAGTTACCTAACCTAACAGTGCAGACGGGACATCGAGGCGAATGCGGATGGCATAAGCGTACGTTATATTTATCTGTGATGTTTAGGTGGACTTAAATGATGGGATATTCATTAATGAGATTAATGAAAGAAAATAAACCTAAAAGATGTTGTGGAATCGAATTTCAAAAATAAAAACAGGTAGCCACAGTTCTTGCTTTGCATCGCGGTGTTCCTTGTAGAACATCCTGCACCTTATTCGATAAGGAAAGGACCGAGATCCCTTCACCGGGAGTGACTCCTTTAGCAATAACTGGCAGATGCTACAACCCTCAGTTTGTCTTTTGATTGCTTCTATAGTTTCTGCTTTGCACAGCGGTATATATGATATATCCTGCACCTTATTCGATGAGGAAAGGGCCGACGATCCCTTCTCCGGGAGTGACCCCTTTAGCAAAACCAGAAAAGCCTCAAAAACAATCCATTTAAAAACCATTTGATTCTGCAACGAGATCAAGTTCAAAGCGTTAATGGTTTTTTTAAAAACCAGCCGCAACCTCTGTCATTTTAGAAAGTAGAGTACTTAGTATTCGTGCTGTGTTTGTTGACCATAGTCAAGGCACAGTGTACGGTAGCTAAGTGATGTCTTCCTATACCGCATACGATGCGATTAGTTAGGACAGTCGCGTGACTTTGTTGACCTTAGTTAAGGGTCATGTGGGTGGGTCTAATTAATCACGAAATGACAGGTAGAACTTGACTAGTGCTTATGATTTGTTGACCATAGTTAAGGTCATAAGTGCTAGGGGTAAAAACCATTATCGGGAGTTTCAAGTGTTGAAATTTGCAATGAGATTGCATACCTTCTATGTGATAGTTGGATCCCGATACCCACTGCGAGTAATTGTTACTCCTGGGAGAGTTTTGCACTTTACAATTAGCCGATCAAGTAGGTGTCTAGAAAGGTGTCAACGAGGTTACGCCTCTGGGAAAACGAGGTTTACTGTAATTAGGTCCGTGCGAAAGCACGGGGAACCTCCCTCAAAGTACCGACACTGGCCTGGCTGAAAGATTGGCGAACTTATAGAGTGTAATTAATCCCGGCTAGTCTTTCCTTTTAAGGTTTGAAGAAAGATTTGATAAAAACAGTGGGAGCCATCCTGATTAGATAAAATAAATAACCAATCTAATCTTGCAAAAGCGCACGCAGAGTGTTTTCTTCTCTCTCTCTCCAGGTAGCGACCATATCACACCTTAATCAAGATAATAATATGGATGTATTGACCGAACCTGCTTGTTATACTGAGCTGGGGAACGTTGGTCCCGCTCCCACTTATAATTGTTATAAGACAGAGCAGGAAATTGGGGAATACCAGAATTCCTATGCCGCCCAAACGAAGAAAGTGCATATGATGCATCTCCTTCGGGTGTGTTCATTATAAAGAACTGTTTCTCAGTGTCCTCTGCATCCTGGGTATTTGATACCGGATCAGGATCCCAGATATGTAATCCGTTACATGGGCTACAGAAAGGTAGAGAACTGAGAACGAGTGATAAGTTTCATGAGACAGAAAACGGGGCAAGTGTTGCAGCCAAGTCTGTTGGTCACTGTCACCCTGTATTACTAATACATTGATTCTGAACGAATGTTATTAGATACCGAACCTGATATACAAAATCATATCAGTCTCTTTATTAGTAAAGAAATGATAAAATTTTGTATTGTTGGATAATGTTTTGAACATTTCCTATTTCAAAAGTTGAACGGTTCAGGCACGTTATCTAAAAGCATTGACGTTCTAAATCAAACTACAGTTCCTAGTATACAGAACACACACAAGAGGAAGAGTTCAGAAATGAACGATTCCTTCTTGAGGCATTGTAAACTAGGTCATATCAATGCGACCCGACTGGCTGAAGTTACATTTAGATGCATATTTAAATCAGTTTGAATTTACATCTTGTGAAACTTGCCATTCATGTCACAAAGATTAGATGACCATAGCTCTGTTTATTGGAAACAGAGAAAGAGTTAGTGAACTCTTGGGACTGATACATGATGATGTATGTAAGGTCTCAGCTACACATGCCAGGACCGGTTCTTTGTACTTCATTATATTCTCTGATGATCTCTCAAGATTCAGTCATATGTTCCTGTTGAAACATAAGTCCGAACCTTTTGAGATATTCACAGAATATAAGTTATAAGTAGAGAACCAAAAACCGGGTATAAGTATTATGTCCTATGATAAGATCGGGGAGGAGAATACTTGTGTATAGAATTCCTGGACTATTCTAAAGGAGAATGAGATTCTCTCTCAGCATTACTCCTCCGTATATACCACAGCACAACGGTGTATCGGGGTGGAGCAATCGTACCATATGAGATATGGTGTGCTCTATGATGAGTACTACTGAGTTACCTGTTTCCTTTTAGGGTTGTGCACTTGAGAAGTTGCATACCTATTGAATAGGGTTCGAATAAAATCAGTGCCTACCACTCCATATGAGATATAGTATGGGAAGAACCCATCTCTTAAGCAAGTTAAGATTTGGGATTGTCCAGCCTATGTCAAAAGCAAAATCCGGACAAGATCGAGGCAAGGTCAGTTCTGTAGAACTGGAAAGGTTCCAGCTATACAAAACCGCAGCTGATGATTTGACAGAACCAAAGGATTCAATAGTCCCCGACGAACCTCAGCCTCTCCGCCGATCTGATAGGGTTTCTCATCCGCCTGAGAGATACTTCGGTTTTTCGATGACAGTGGGAGCGAGGAATGCATCATGAGATGATGACCCAACTAGTTTCGAGCAGGCCATCGAGAGTAGGGAATCTGTAAGAATGACTGGATGCTTAGCGATCTGAGATGGAATCCATGTACACCAACAAAGTATGGACTTTGGTTGCTATATCTGAAGGGTTAAATCCCCATCAGGAGCAAGTATATCTTGAGAAGATTACTTGGTGTAGATAGAAAAGTTGAGACTTTCAAAACTAGACTTGTTAAAGGTTTTCGTCATCGACCAAGCGTGGATAATGATGAAACTTTTTCAAGGGACGATGCTTAAGTCCATCCAGATCCTACTTGCCATTGCTACATACCATGACTACGATTTCTGGTGGTTGGGTGCCATGACTGCTTTTCTAAATGATGTTTTAGAAGAGAACGTTTATAAGTACACAGCCAGAGGGCTTCGTAAACAGTGGGAGCAGCAGAAACGTGTGCAAGTTGCTTTACAAGATAAAGCAGACATCGCGGAGTTGGAACATCTGTTTTGATGTGGTAGTCAAAGAGTTTGACTTCATCAAAATGGTAGATGAACCTTGTATGTACAAAAAGGTAGTATGGAGTATGGTGATGATCCTCGTAGAGTACGTGGATGACATACTCTTGATAAGAAAAGAGTTTCTTATGCTACGCACAGTCAATCTCCTCTTATCACAAGGATTCTCCAAATAGGATCAAAGTGATACCTCCTAAATCCTGGGATTTGGATCTATGAGATAGATCTAAATGGATATTAGGCTTTTCACTAAGTTTAGTGAGATGGTATCAATCGATCCAGGGGAGAATCACTGGAAAGGTTCTAGGGTAATAAGGACGACTGAATGTCAGTCGCAGGCATTGTCTTTACCCTCAGTAGAGGGACGGTATGTTGGAAGAGTTCCAAGCTATATACCGTGGCAAACTAGACGATAAAGGCTGATAACATCGCTATTAAAGATACTACCAAAGAGGCAGTTTTGGTGTATATTGGTTCATGAGATGAACTAGGTTCCTACCATTGTGTGACAATGGAAGTGTGGTTTTGGCCAAGCAACCATGGTCCCATCAGTGACTCAGACATATTCTGAGGTAGCATCACCTGATCATGGAGATAGTTGATCTCCAGGGTGATCAAGGTTAGGAGAGTAGACTCAGAGGACGACACGGCGGATCCACTCACAAAGGCCTTTTCCCAAAGAGAGATTTTTTATGGGATGGTTGAGTATTAGATACTACAACCACTGCTACAGATGGCCCTAGTGCAAGTAGGAGATTGTTAGTTATATGTATGCCCTAGAGGCCATTACTGTACATTGGATGTATATTGTAGTGGATGCTGGGACATATATAGGTAGGACTTTCTTGCTCGACATGATAGTACGCTATCTGGTTGCTCTTTATCTCAACATGTATACTTTCAGTCTCTCTGTTACATGTTGATAAAGCCCTTAGGATGTGTACTCGACTTCCAGGACTATGATGCAGATCATACTAGTGGGGCCTGGGTAGTCCATGAGTACATCCTTCAATGTTCCTAGTCGTGGGAATATCGAGACGGGGCATCGATATTCCAGAGTAGACTAGCGTATATCTTCTCGACCCATGTGATGGGCGATGGATGATCCCATATCCATTGGTGTTTGACATCAGAGATGGTATGCAGGTGCTCAGTAGAGACTGGGTACACTGAACGGACTCGCCGAGAACTCCCAGATGGTATTATATCTCACGTCAGATGGCAGTTCTCTGGTGACGCTGGTACAGCTTAGTCTGTTGACCCGAGATCGTCATAGAGTCTTATGTGTCTCCCACTGTGCTTTGATTTCCATCCTACCACGGCTCTACCGAGTCGTGCAAACAGGTGGTTTTTGGGTACAGTCCCGATTCACATGGAGGCAATGAGCGATAGGAGGGGATTCGTCTCTCCCGGTATTGGGGGTTGATGTTGCGCTATGCACAACTAGCCATAACTGGAAATCCCTGGCCAGGGTCGCAGTGATATACTGGTAAGAGTTATCAGTAGTTTCACGATTGTTATGGACCTTACATCGGCATGACTTATCGAGCTATTGGGGTCTGACGTTTACCACCCCTAGGCGAGATATGCGACATATCAAACGAACAGACCGGACTGTACGGTAAGTGTTACTGGTTGGATTCACAGGGGTGTGAGCGGGCTTGCTCGTTAATCTTCTGATCGCTCGATACCCGGGTGGCCGTTACGTTTAGCAGACCGCTTACGGCTTGTGGGTGCTTGATATGATCATCACCTGCTGCCGGCGTATTGACGAGTCTTTAGAGTCCTACACAGAGGTTTCCTGGCTCAAGCGAAACGAAATAGGAGCGCATATGAGATATGTGCGGGACAGAGAATAATGCGTGTATATGATACCATATTTTATTCTCGCGATGAATATATCGATTGGTTGTATGTGATATAACCTAGTTATCGAATCGAGGATTGATTCGATAAGTCGATACATTGGATATTAGTCGGTCATATACGATATGACCGGATCGTTAAATCAAGTGTTGATTTAATGATTTAATGTATAATTATATATTTGATATATTACTTTGCATTAACTAGTATTGCTTCACTTAAGATGGATTTTCTCACTTGATGTGCACATTGTATATATGATATAGTTTTGTGCACTAGTTTGTATCATGTTTGATGATACATGCAAACTTGGGTGTGTATGATTAAACCATGATTAGGTTAATGGTTAGGGTTTGATTTACTTATTTATTTATTCTTTTCATTTATATTTTGGGAAAGAAATAAAATGGTGGATTCTTTTCTTTCTTCTTGAAGCTTCATGATGTTTTGAAAAGTCATGACCATTTTGTTTCTTTCCTTAACCTAAACATTATACCTAACCCTAGTTTAGTCTCTACAATTGTTAGGCTCACCCATGGTTGCATTATGATAAGAATCAATTGGATTTTCTTTTTAAGATAATCCTTTTTATTCTTTCATCTTCTTCATCTTCATCAAGTTTCATGAAAGCTTTCTAGCTCCAATGGTGCCATGAGAAAAAGAGTGAGAAATCCAATTCTAAAGTGAACCCACTTTCTATTTCTTCATCCTCTACCACTTGCCATGTAGTATAGGGTGTTTTCTTCACAAGTTTCATGACTTGGTGAAGGTGGAGCTTGAGTTTGAGTTGCCTCGACGTAGATCATCTTCGGCATCGAAGTCAACGACCTAGCCCGATCATTTCTTCGACGAAACCATCGCTAGAGTCCGGGATCCGATGATCGCAGCGGAGGGACATCATCACGGAGCTAAGGAAGTGGAGGACCGGATCTACAAAGGTTGTAGTCACTTTCCTTTTAGTTAAAGTTGTTAACTTGCATTCTTTCGCCTATCTTCTAGTTAACGATCTAGCATTAGGGTTCTTTGGCACATGGAAATTTTGATTTTGGCATATGTTTGATCAGTTGTGGAACCTCATGGGTGTGCCTAGGAACCCTACAGACTCAGAATCAACCTCTGCATCGGAGCTATACTTCGTTCAGAATGTCTGCCCTGTGCCGAAACTAAGTTTCGTCTCAGGATACACTTGTCCCGTGTCGAAATTATGCTTCCCCCCGGAACCCTGTGTCAAAACTATGCTTCGTCTCAGAATATATTATCCCCTTGGAATTATGCTCCGATCTCCGGAATTATAATCCACTCGTCGGAATTATGCTCATATCTCCGGAATTATGCTCCCGGAATGATGCCCCGCCCCCTGAATGATGTTCCAGCTCGTAGTCCAACTCCAAGATCTATCAATTTTATGCATACAACTTATATACGCGGTGTGCATTTATTGATGGAGGGCACTTTGTTGGGGTAAAAAATTACACCCCAGTTGACCAAGTCAAAGTCAAAGTCAACCCTAAGTAAATGGGCCCAAGCCCAGGTCAAGTGGGTCCATGCCCAAGTCGAGCCCCGCGGCCAGCCTCTCCCATGCCAAAATGAAAATTATGTAATAAATAATTTTGATGTAATTTTTATGAATCAATGTAAGAAAAATGGCCATAAAGTCAAATTTTTGTAAAGCCCATGGCTCATGTGCAAAAGAAATGAGCATATGAGGCATGGGATGGGCAAAAATGCCATTTTGTAAAGTCCAAGGGGCTATATGTAAATTTTGAAGGCAACATGATGATGAAATGAGAAGAATAATTCATACCCCTCAAAAGTTAGGGTTTTTGTGCCCCCTTCTCCTTCCTCAAGGTACTAAACCTTCTACTTTTTTTGAATTAAATCAAGAGTTTCACTCTTCTTTTTCCAAAAAGAAATAGTTTTTCACCACAAACTCCTTGAAGGGGAACGCGGATCTTCCATCAAATCTCCAAAAGGGGAGATTTTTTAAATCTCGCCTTTCTTTCTCCAAGATCCAGCCAGTAGAAAGGAGGAGGAAGGAGACACATCCCCAAAAATCCCATTTTGGGATGATCCAAGGCTCTAGAGAAAACCCAGGGCTCAAAGAAGAAGAAAGGGGTCCCCTTTCATCATCTTCGAAAATATCTTAGGAGTTTAACTCCACAAAAAAATAATATATATATATATAATAATAAATCTTTCTTTTTGGAAGTACAACTCCCAGTGCAGGGGCTAAGCCCTTTTGTCCTCTTTTTCAGGAGTTTAACTCCAAAAGTCAATTGGGAGTACAACTCCCAGTATAGGGGCTAAGCCCCTTTTTCCCGCTAGCGCCCGGCGCCCGCATGCCCAGCACGCAAGGCGCCGGTGCCCAGCGCCGGCGTGCCAAGCAAGCGAGGCACCGGCGTCTGGCTCCCGGCGCCCATGTGCTGGGCACATGAGGCGCTGGCACCCACGCATCCTTTGGACGCTATTTTCCCTTTCCTTTTTTATATATATACACACTCCATAACATTTTCCCCGTTAGAAAAAATTTCCCCGCACCCCGCAAGGGGACTGCTAGCCCTCTTGACCCCCAGCCCTCTAACCGGGTAACGGGACCCCCGTAAACTCAGTGAGACCCCCGATATACCCAAAACCCCTCAAGACACACATACGCACACTGCACATTTAGTTCGCATGACCAGTTTGACCCGTCAATCGAAGGTTCCTTCTCTCCAAAGGCGAGGGGTAATTAACGGCAGCTTAGTCTGCAACTGCCGGAGATTCCGATCCCCACAATCAATAAACCCCAGCCTACCCTAGGCAGGGGGAATCTGTAATGCGCCTGACAAGCTACGTGTATTCACATCTCAATGGGGTGACGAAAAACACCATACACAAGCCAGAAGACATAGGTGTATAAAATGAAGAATAAGTTCGATGTATTTGGTCTCTTTAAACACTGGATTGCGCAGGTGGAGAACCGGACGGAGACGAAGGTTAAGTGCCTAAAGTCCATCAATAGTGGGGAATATTGCACATAAGAGTTTGAGGCGTTTTATTCGCATAAGAGTATTCGTTGGTTGAAGACGGTACCGGTGACGCCGCAACAGAATGGCATCACTAAAAAGATGAACAAGATAATCCTAGAATGGGTGCGAAGCATGACCTTGGATGCGGATGTGCCGAAATTCTTATGGGCAGCAGCTGGCAATGCTGCTATGTATCTGATCAACAGAAACCCGGCAAGTGCGCTCGATGGAGGTATTCCGGAAGAAATTTGGTCAGGTAAACCGGTTAATTACTCGCATCTCAAAGTATTTGGTTACATTGCGTATTCTTTGATTGATAAGGCGAAAAGGAGTAAGTTTGACTCCAAGTCTAGGAAAGTGTGATTTCATCAGGTATGGTGGAGATGAGTTCGGATATCGGCTGTGGGATTACACAAGTAAGAAGGTAATACGAAGCTGGAATGTCATCTTTGATAAGCAATACTTGTACAAAGAAGAAAAGTAGGCCAAAGATGGTGCGGTATTGGAGTTCGTCGAGTTAGATGGAACGCAATAGAGCAATCAGGTACCTGCAAGTGGAGATCAGAACTTGGAGGAGACTGCAGTGCATAATCTGGTTCAAAAACAGGTTGGTGACCATGTTCAGTAACCAGATGTACCAGTTCTGAGAAGATCTACATGAGATAGGAGGCTATCTGATAGACATGTTACCGACTTCATTTTGTACACAGATTCGAGAGAGCCCGAATCTGTTGCAGAAGCAACAAGTGACGGTGCTAGCAAGCAGTGAGAGCAAGTTATAAACAAGGAGTTGGACTCTTGGAAGAAGAACCGTATGTGGGATTTAGAGAAGCTACCCAAAGATCGGAAAGCGTTGCTGAATAGGTGGGTATATAGGATAAAAGATGAGGCTGATGGTATGAAGCAGTATAAGGCTCACTTGGTAGTCAAGGGATACACACAACAGTATGGGATTGACTATCAAGAGATATTTTCACCAGTGGTGAAGATAATATCAATTCAGGTGATTCTCAGTATCGTAGCAGTAGAGGATTTGCACTTAGAGCGGCTGGATGTTAAAACGGCATTCCTTCATGGAGATTTGGAGGAGGAGATCTATATGATGCAGCCACCGGGATACGAGATGAAGGGGAAAGAGAATATGGTAAGTAGACTGCAAAAAAGCTTATTGTTGGAGATAGTGCCCTCAGAGTCAATTATTGGATCACAGGCACGTGATTGCAATGATTGAGGGAGGACCTATCCCGGTAGGACAGTCTTACTCGAGATGATAGTATGCTATCTGGTTTATCTTTATCATCGTGTACTGCTTTAGGTGACCGACAGGTCGCTATTACACGTTGGTAGAGCCCTTACGATTCTTGCTTGACTGCCAGCAGTATGAGGGCGATCATATACGTGGGAGCTGGTAGTCTATAAGCACATCCTTAAAAGGTCCCTAGTCGTGGGAGTTTCGAGACAGGGCATCGATTCTCCAGAGTAGACTAGTGTATACAGTCGAAACCCCGACGAGAGGCGGTGGCCGGTCTCACAAGCCACTGGTGTCAGTTGGTTCACCTAAGATGTATACAGGTGCTCATTGGGTTATGAGTATACCGGACAGGACTCGCCGGGAACATGCTAGTTGGTCTTATACCTGACGTCAGATAGCAGTTCCCTGGTGACATGTGTACAGGTTAGTTCATCGACCTGGGGATAGTCATTTGTCTCGTGTGAGTTCCCACTGTACTTTGATTACTACCCTACCACGCTCAAAGGAGACGTGCAAACAGGTTTTAGTTGGGTACAGTCCCGAGCCACATGGAGGCAATGAGCGGATCTTCAGGGGTTCGTCTCTCCCGGTATTGGGGGTGAGGTCGCGCTTTGTCTAGGAGAGCCATTACACGAAGTCCTTGGCCAAGGCAGGAGATTTACTAGTAGGTATTCCAGTAGTATCTCAGGGTGTTCTGGGCTGATCTCCGACACGACTTGTACCGCTTTTGGGGGTCTGACTTTTACCAACCCCCTAGGCCCGCCATGCGATGCTCATAGACGAACGGACCGGACTGTACGGTTATTGTCACTGACAGGCTCAGTAGGGTGTCAGGATGAGTTCGCTCATCGACGTCCCTTTTGGTCAATATCTGGTAGCCCGTCACGTATGGCTAATACCTCTGACGTGCTAGTGGTTAAATCCACAGCCATAGTATTGACGAGTCTTTAGAGTCCCCCACAGACAGTTGCTCAAGTTTTCGGGCGAAACGCTGTAGAGGCCGTATGGAGATATGGCAGAGTTCGATCAGATACGTGCAGTATTGCACGGATCAGGATCGGACAGGTAATACTAGCCGGCTTTGGTTTAAGCCGGATCCTAGTATAGTACAGTGTACATTTTGTCTCATTGCATTTGTATTCGGTCGGAATACAGATGCGGGTGTGTATACACAGTATCGGGGTTTTCTTGTAATTTATTACGGGATCAGTTTTTGGAGTTGCCAGTTTTTTTTCCGTTTCAGCCATATTTCTTTGTATCATTCATTGGCTGAAGATTGGTGGAGGAGGGCTTATTTGCATTTGTGCAAATAAGCATTTGTGGAAGGTGTTCTTTGCATTTTGTTGCATCATGATGGTTTTCATGATGGGTGCATTATCCATTGACTTGATTAATCCATCATTGCTAGACTTTCTTTAGTCATCATGGTTTGACTTGTGGTATCATGATGGTTGTGGTGGAGTATTGGACTTTGTTTTATAATCATTTCTTTTGTGAATGATAATCCTTTTCTCTCTCTTGATTATTGGAGATATCCATATTTCATTTGGCCACTCACATTCCTCTCATTCTCACCTTGATGGCCGGCCAAGAAAGGGGAGGGGCTGTCCAAGGTTTTGGTATGGGGATTTTGGTTCTTTTCATGTTAAGAAAATCCCCAAGTTCATCTAGAAAAAGTTCACATATCATTCCTCCACTTATATAGCAACTTCCAATACCCCAAATGAGACATAGCTTCTACACTATATTCTACAGCAAATCTTGGGCACGTCGACTCACCAGCTTCGTGCCCGAGTTGCCTCGGTATAGAGGCGGGAGCCCGTAAAAGAAGCCGGCGACGTGGTGCCTTTCCGGTGAGGAGGTGGAGACCGGACATTCCGCGGGAGATCGGGATGACGGCGAGAAGACCGGAGGACTCGGATCACTCGGTATATCTCTCTTCCCCATCTTGTAGTTAGCTAGGACTAGATTTAATGGCCCGATCCGGGTTTTAGTGCGCGGTGGTGCCGGTTTGCTAGTTTGCAAAGTTTTTCGTTTCCGCATTCCGGCGTCGGATTGACGGCCGGGGCGCCGCCGTGCACTTACACTTATATGGCCTCAAACAAGCTCCTAGGCAGTGCTATCTCAAGTTCGATTAGTTCATGTTAAAGACAGGATTTGTGCGCTATGAATCAAATCACTGCATGTATATTCAAACTTTCAAGGATGGCAACTACATTATTTTTTCACTTTACACGGATGATATGCTAGTAGCGGGTCTGAATTTCGAGACAATTCAAAGTCTGAAATAGATGATGACTAAAAAATTCTCCATGAAGGATTTAGGAATGGCCAAGCAAATTTTGGGCATAAAGTTCATACGAGATAAGAAGCAGCGAAAGCTATGGTTATCACAAAGAGACTACATCAAGAAGGTTTTGAAACGATTCAATATGGACAAGTAAAAGCCGGTGAGTGCGCCTTTAGCGAAACACTTCAAACTCAGTAAGGAGTTGTGCCGGACAACTCAAGAATAGAAGAACGAGATGGAAAGAGTGCCTTATGCATCTGCGGTGAGGAGTTTGATGTATGTGATGATGAGTACGAGACCTGATATTGCACTTGTAGTGGAAGTTGTGAGCAGTTACATGCAAAATCCGGAGAAGGGGCATTGGAATGTAATGAAGTGGATGTTAAGATATCTCAAGAAAACGTCCATGTTCCCTCCAAAATAAGCAACCCTAAGGACTTAAGTCCAAGCACCAAAAGACCATTGGCGTTGTTGGATATGTATGCCCTAGAGGCCAGTATTGTATATGTATACATATGGATGCTGGGGATATGTATGTACATGAAAATCTTGCTCACTATATAGTATATTATTTGACTTGTCTTTGTCAGGATATGTGTATTTATTGTTAGTTATATGTATGCCCTAGAGGCCATTACTATATATAGGATGTATATAGTAGTGGGTGCTTGGACATATATAGGGAGGACTTTCTTGCTCGACATGATAGTATGTTATCTGGTTGATCTTTACCTTAACGTGTGCACTGATTGTCTCTCTGTTACATGTTGGTAAAGCCCTTAGGATGTGTACTTGACTACCTGGACTATGATGCGGATCATACTAGTGGGGACATGGTAGTCCATAAGTACATCCTTCAAGGTCCCTAGTCGTGGGTGTATCGAGACGGGGCATCGATATACTAGAGTAGACTAGCGTATACCTTCTCGACCCATACAGATGGGCACTGGATGATCCCATATCCATTGGTGTTTGACATCAGAGATGATATACGGGTGCTCAGTGGAGACTGGGTACACTGGACGGACTCGCCGAGAACTCCCAGATGATATTATACCTCACGTCAGATGGCAGTTCTCTGGTGACACTGGTACAGGTTAGTCTGTAGACCCGAGATCGTCATAGAGTCTTGTGTGATTCCCACTGTGCTTTGATATCCACCTTACCACGTCCAAGAGGGCGTGCAAAATGGTGGTTTTTGGGTACAGTCCCGAATCACATGGAGGCAATGAGCGATAGGAGGGGATTCGTCTCTCCCGGTATAGGGAGTTGATGTTGCGCTGTATTCGATTGGCTATAACCGAAAATCCCTGGCCAGGGTTGCTGAGATTTACTGGTAAGTGTTACCTGTAGTTTCTTGAACTGTTATAGACCTCATATCGACACGACTTATCGAGCTATTGGGGTCTGACGTTTACCACCCCTAGGCGAGATATGCGACATATCAGACGACGAGACCGGACTGTACGGTAAGTGTTACTGGTTGAATTCACAGGAGTATGAGCGGGCTTGCTCATCGATCTTCTGATCGCTCAATACCCGGGTGGCCGTTACGTTTAGCAGACCGCTTGCGGCTTGTGGGTGTTTGATATGATCATCACCTGCTGCCGGCGTATTGACGAGTCTTTAGAGTCCTACACAGAGGTTTCCTGGCTCAAGCGAAACGAAATAGGAGCGCATATGAGATATGTGCGAGACCGAGAATAATGCGTGTCTGTGATACCGTATTATATTCTCGTGATGAATGTATCGATTGGTTGTATGCGATATAACCTAGTTATCGAATCAAGGATTGATTCGATAAGCCGATACATTGGATATTAGTCGGTTATATGCGATATGACCGGATCGTTAAATCAAGTGTTGATTTAATGATTTAATGTATAATTATATATTTGATATATTACTTTGCATTAACTAATATTTGTTCACTTTAAATGGATTTTCTCACTTGATGTACACAAGTTGTATATGTGATATACTTTTGTGCACTTGTTTGTATCATGTTTGATGATACATGCTCACTTGGGTATGTGTAAAGATTAAACCATGGTTGTGTAATGGTTAGGGTTTTCTTTTTCTTATCTTTTTATTTATTTATTTATTTTAGAAAAGAAGAAAAGTTAATGGTGGCTTGTTTTGTTTGCTTGTTGAAGCTTCTTGAAGCTTTGAACAAGTCCACCATTCTTGTCTCTTCTCTAACCCTAACTATTGATCTAACCTTAGTTAAATCTCTAAACTAAACCATGGTTGAATATATGATAAGTATCATATTGTTTTCTTTTTAAAGATAACTTATCATTTATTATCTTCTTCTTCTTCTTCTTCTTCTTCTTCTTCAAAAAGAAAAAGCTTGATAGCTTCAATGGCAACTTGAGCAAATGAGTGAGAAATCCAATTCTAAAGTGAACCCACTTCCTATTTCTTCATCCTCTACCTCTTGCCAAGTAGTATAGGGTGTTTTCTTCACAAGTTTCATGACTTGGTGAAGTGGGAGCTTGATCTTGTGATGCCTCGACGTAGATCATCTTCGGCATCGTAGTCGATGACCTAGCCCGCCCATTTCTCCGATGAAGCCGATGCTAGACCCCGGGATTTGATTTGGACAGCAAGGAGACTTCATCATGGAGCTATGGAGGTGGAGAACCGGATCTACAAAGGTTGTATTTCCGTTCACTTAGTTAAGTTGTTAACTAGCTTCTTGTTTCGCCAAAAAATCTAGTTAACGATCCGTATTAGGGTTTCTCGGCACTTGTAATTTTTGAAATTGGCATAGTTGATGCCTTGTGAGACCTCATTAGTGTGTCTAAGAACCCTACAGTGGTATCAGAGCCTAACTAGAGCCTTAGGCGATGCGTAGACGAAGTTTGAAACCCGAACGAACCCGAAACCCTAATCCGAGACCACTCTCTGTCCAATTTTTGAAAATGTGGATTTTTCAATATTAAAAATATGCAGAAAATTCAGCAGGGCTTTCTAAGAAAAACTGTGCAAAACTAGATCATGATTCCACTAAACGGCGGCGGAACCGCGGCATTAGCATGGCTAATGCGGCGGTTCCGCGGCAATATTGTCCTTTCTCCCAGTAATTTTTGCACAGTAACTCTTACATTTTATTGCTGTATTCTCTGGGAATTTTTAATTTGACTAAAGAGTTGAGTGTTCTGGGGTTGTATTGGGAATCGTAAATTCGATCGGATTGTCAAATTTTGTCTAGGTGTTTTCCGGATAATTTTAGAATATGTTAAAAAGTTTGACCGGATATAAAATACCCAATTTTTCCCCTGTTGGGAAATTTCCAAGTGTTGGATTTTTCCATGGTTTAAAGACGTTCTAAGTAGTGCAAGTAACGCGATGGACCCTCTAGAAGACAACAAACCTTAACTCGATTAGGTGACCGTCTTGAACTGCCCTTTGAACCTTCGGGTTTGGGGCAGTACGGCGTGCCACATGTGAGGCGTTGGCTTGACCCTTCTACGGCTGGACCGTTGGTACTGTGGCATGAAATGAATGTTCTTAAAACCTGTTTCATGTGTTGAGCTGTTTCGGGAAAACTTGGGTGTTTGAATGTTCGATCGAAAAGTTTAACATTTTCTATTTATCTGGAATGGGATACAATAATTGGAATTCATAAGAAGTTTTGAGATAACTGAATGAATGTTATAAACATAGCAGTTTAGTCTCACTTGATCGGTTGCCACGGAATTTTGATGTGATCAAAAGTCAGTCGCAATCACGTAGCGTACGCGGATACTCGCCGGGTAAACTTAATAGACAGCCTCGCTCCATAGACCCGACCAAGTGACTGTAGGAGAACCCCGTCGCCGAAAGCATCCGTTCGGGTGCTCGCGGCAGTGGTGTTCCGCCTTGGTGCACTTCGTCGACAGCGTCAGGGGTGCGGCCGCCTACTAAAGTTTGCGACGAGCATTCGATCAGGGTGTAGGGAATCTTGTTGAATTGCCCGACTTTATATTGAAAAGTGTTTTCGATTTTGAGACTAAAATGCGGGGTTTAAAATTATTAGGCATGCGATGTCTAAGGAATTCATTTGATTAGGCATGCGATGTCTATGGAGGTTGCGGATTCCAACTATTGTAGTTTTACACTTTTTTTTGTGTGACCGTAAGTGTAATATGTGATATCACCGGTTTCGTTGCTATATGTCAACGACAATTGGGATGCGCATATTTACTTACGTTGATGACATGTGATGTTATGTGTTGCTGGATATGTTATATTGGATCGTCGTGTTTAAATAGCCGGGGGTTTTTATGTGAGATGAGTGTTTTCTTTCTCATTCATGTAATAACTTGTATGTAATATTCTTTTATTGGGGCACTTCCAGGTTGCGGAAGATGTCACCTTTTGTATATTTTTTCTTTTCCGCACTAGGATAGACCCAAGGAGGGGAGCACAAGTAACCGGGTTCTGGAGTCCAGTGGGAGACCAACTCGAGAAGTCGAGTCCGGGTCTCCTAACTCTAGAATTGGTAGGGTTGCTTGCCGCTCTCGTAGGGGTCTAGGGGTGTGGGTTTGGCTATTCATCACGACCGTGGAATCCGTGTTTTATACTGGCTCGTATTGAAAACACGGACGTCCTAGTATATCCAATATTTCATATGAATCTTCTGCTGCGATATCTGTGATGTGATCATGTGATATGTTCTGTGATGGATACTTTATATAGTATATATGATATATTATATAGGCGTTACTTATGTTTTACACCCGCGCTAGCCCTGCCCCACTCTGTCGTTAGTTACCTAACCTAACGGTGCACGAGGGGACATCGAGTCGAATGCGGATGGCATAAATGTATGTCGTATTTATCTGTGATGTTTAGGTAACTTAAATGATGGGACTTCATTAATGAGATTAATGAAATAAAAGAAACCTAAGATGTTGTAGAATTGAATTTCAAAATAAAAACAGGTAGCTACAGTTCTTACTTTGCACAGAGGTATATGTGATATATCCTGCACCTTATTCGATGAGGAAAGGACCGAGATCCCTTCATCGGGAGTGACTCCTTTAGCAATAACTGGCAGATGCTACACACTCGGTTTGTCTTTTGATTGCTTCTATAGTTTCTGCTTTGCACAGTGATATATATGATATATCCCGCACCTCATTCGACGAGGAAAGGGCCGACGATCCCTTCACCGGGAGTGACCCCTTTAGCAAAACTAGAAAAGCCTCAAAAACACTCCATTTCAAAATCATTTGATTCTACAACGATATCAAGTTCATTACGCAATAGGTTTTCAGAAAAACCTGTCGTAGCCCTCCGTTATTTCAGATAAGTCCTATTTAATATTCGTGCTACGTTTGTTGACCTCCGTCAAGGCGCAGTGTGCGGTAGCTAACTAGTATTTATCTGCTTATGCATATGATGCAGATTGGATTAGGGTAGTCGTGCGGCCTTGTTGACCTCCGTCAAGGATCGTGCGGGTGGACTTAATTCGATCAAGAAATGACGGGTTGAACTTGACTAGTAGCCTATGGTTTGTTGACCTCCGTCAAGGTCATAGGGTGCTAGGGGAAAAATATTATCGGGAATTTCAAGTGTTGAAATTTGCAATGAGATTGCATACCTTCTATGAGATAGTTGGATCCCGATACCCGCTGCGAGTAATTGTTACTCCTGGGAGAGTTTTACACATTACAATTAGCCGATCAAGTAGGTGTCTAGAAAGGTGTCAACGGGGTTACGCCTCTGGGAAAACGAGGTTTACATTAATTAGGTCCGTGCGAAAGCACGGGGAACCTCCCTCAAAGTACCGACACTGGCCTGGCTGAAAGATTGGCGAACTTGTAGTGTGTAATTAATCCCGGCTAGTCTTTCCTTTTAGGGTTTGAAGGAAGATTTGATAAAAACAGTGGGAGCCATCCTGATTAGATAAAATAATAACCAATCTATTCTTGCAAGAGCGCACGCTGAGTGTTTTCTTCTCTCTCTCTCTAGGTAGCGACCATATCACGCGTTAATCAAGATAATAATACGGGTATTTGACCGAACCCGCTTGTTATACTGAGCTGGGGAACGTTGGTCCCGCTCCAACTTATAATAGTTATAAGACAGAGCAGGAAATTGGGGATTACCAGAATTCCCGTGCCGCCCAAACGAAGAAAGTGCATATGATGCATCATCTTCGGGTGTGTTCATTATACAGAACTGTTTCTCAGTATTCTTTACGTCCTGGGTATGTGATACCAGATCAGGATCCCGCATATGTAATTTGTTACATGGGCTACAGATAGGTAAAGAACTGAGAACGGGTGATAAGTTTCATGAGGCAGAAAACGGGGCAAGTGTTGCAGCCAAGTCTGTTGGTCACTGTCACCCTGTATTACCAATACATTGATTCTGAACGAATGTTATTAGATACCGAACCTGATATACAAAATCATATCTGTTTCTTTATTAGTAAAGAAACGATAAAATTTTGTATTATTGGATAATGTTTTGAACATTTCCTATATCAAAAGTTGATCGGTTCAGGTACGTTATCTAAAAGTATTAATGTTCTAAATCAAACTACAGTTCTTAGTATACAGAACATACACAAGAGGAAGAGTTCAGAACTGAACGAATCCTTCTTCAGGTATTATAGACTAGGTCATATCTATGCGATCCGACTAGCTGAAGTTACATATAGATGCATATTTAAATTAGTTTGAATTTACATCTTATGAAACTAGCCAGTCATGTCACAGAGATAAGATGACCACAGCTCTGTTTATTGGAAACAGAGAAAGAGTTAGTAAACTCTTGGGATGATACATGTTGATGTATGTAAGGTCCCCTGTCTACATATGCCAGGACTGGTTCTTTGTACTTCATTACATTCTCTGATAATCTCTCAAGATTCAGACATATGTTCCTCTTGAAACACAAGTCCGAACCTTTTGAGATATTCACAGAATATGATTTAGAAGTAGAAAACCAAAACACGGGTATAAGTATTATGTCATTTGATGAGATCGAGGAGGAGAATACTTGAGCACGGAAATCCTGGATTATTCTAAAGGAGAATGAGATTCTCTCTCAGCATTACTCCTCCGTATACACCATAGCACGATGGTATATCGGGGCGGAGCAATAGCACCCTATGTGATATGGTGTGCTCTATGATGAGTACTACTGAGTTTCCTATTTCCTTTTAGGAGTTATGCACTTGAGAAGCTGCATACCAATTGAATTGGGTTCCAATCAAATCTATTGCCTACCGTTTCATATGTGATATGGAAAGGGAAGAGCCCATATCTTAAGTTGGTTAAGATTTGGGGTTGTCCGGGCTATGTCTAAAAGCATAATCCAGACAACCTCGAGGCAAGGTCTCTTATGTACAACTGGAAAGGTTCCAGCTATACAAACAACAACAGATGATTTGGTAGAACCAAAGGATTAAGTAGAATCCAACGAACCTCAGCCTCTCCGCCGATCTAGTAGGGTTCCTCACCCACCTGAGAGATATTTCAGTTTCTCTATGACAGTGGGAGCGAGGATTGCATCATGAGATGATGACCCAACTAGTTTCGAGCTGGCCATCAGGAGTGGGACTCTGTAAGAATGGCTGGATACTTAGCGATCTGAGATGGAATCCATGTACACCAACAAAGTATGGACTTTGGTTGCTATATCTGAAGGGTTAAATCCCCATCAGGAGCAAGTATATCTTGAGAAGATTACTTGGTGTAGATGGAAAGGTTGAGACTTTCAAAGCTAGACTTGTTAAAGCTTTTTCGTCATCGACCAGGCGTGGATAATGATGAAACCTTTTCAAGTGGCTATGCTTAAGTCCATCCAGATCCTACTTGCCACGGCTACATACCAAGACTACGATATCTGGCGATTGGGTGCCATGACTGCTTTTCTAAATAATGTTTTAGAAGAGAGCGTCTATAAGTACACAGCCAGAGGGCTTCGTAGACAGTGGGAGCAGCGGAAACGTGTGCAAGATGCTTTATAGGATAAAGCAGACATCACGGAGTTGGAACATCTGTTTTGATATAGTAGTCAAACAGTTTGACATCATCAAAATGGTAGATGAACCTTGTATATACAAAAAGGTAGTAGGGAGTATGGTGATGATCCTCGTAGAGTACGTGGATGACATACTCTTGATGGGGAAGGAGTTTCCTATGCTACGCTAGGTCAATCTCCGCTTATCACAATGATTCTCCATATAGGATCAAAATGATACCTCCTAAATCTTGGGTTTTGGATCAATGAGATAGATCTAATTGGATGTTAGGATTCTCACTAGTTATAGTGAGATGGTATCAACCGATCCTGGGGAGAATCACTGGAAGGGTTCCAAGGTGATAAGGACGACTGAAAATCAGTCGCAGGCATTGTCTTTACCCTCAGTAAAGGGACGGTATGTTGGAAGAGTTCCAAGATAGATACCGTGACATACTAGACGATTAAGGCTGAATACATCGCTACTTAAGATGCTACCAAAGAGGCAGTCTGGATGTATATTTGTTCATGAGATGAACTAAGTTCCTCCCATTGTGTGACAATGGAGTTGTGGCTTATGCCAAGGAACGTCCGTCCCATCAGTGATCCAGACATATTCTAAGGCAGTATCACCTGATCATGGAGATGGTTGATCTCCAGGGGATCAAGGTTAGGAGAGTAGACTCAGAGGACAACACGGCGGATCCACTCACAAAGGCCTTTTCCCAGAGATAGACTTTTATGGGATGGTTGAGTATGAGATACTACAACCACTGCTGTCAGATGGCCCTAGTGCAAGTGGGAGATTGTTAGTTATATGCATGCCCTAGAGGCCATTACTATACATAGGATGTATATAGTAGTGGGTACTTGGACATATATAGGGAGGACTTTCTTGCTCGACATGATAGTATGCTATCTGGTTGATCTTTACCTTAACGTGTACACTGATTGTCTCTCTGTTACATGTTGGTAAAGCCCTTAGGATGTGTACTTGACTACCTGGACTATGATGCGGATCATACTAGTGGGGACATGGTAGTCCATAAGTACATCCTTCAAGGTCCCTAGTCGTGGGTGTATCGAGACGGGGCATCGATATACCAGAGTAGACTAGCGTATACCTTCTCGACCCATACAGATGGGCGATGGATGATCCCATATCCATTGGTGTTTGACATCAGAGATGATATACGGGTGCTCAGTGGAGACTGGGTACACTGGACGGACTCGCCGAGAACTCCCAGATGGTATTATACCTCACGTCAGATGGCAGTTCTCTGGTGACACTGGTACAGGTTAGTCTGTAGACCCGAGATCGTCATAGAGTCTTGTGTGATTCCCACTGTGCTTTGATTTCCACCTTACCACATCCAAGAGGGCGTGCAAAATGGTGGTTTTTGGGTACAGTCCCGAATCACATGGAGGCAATGAGCGATAGGAGGGGATTCGTCTCTCCCGGTATAGGGAGTTGATGTTGCGCTGTGTTCGATTGGCTATAACCGGAAATCCCTGGCCAGGGTTGCTGAGATTTACTGGTAAGTGTTACCTGTAGTTTCTCAAACTGTTATAGACCTCATATCGACACGACTTATCGAGCTATTGGGGTCTGACGTTTACCACCCCTAGGCGAGATATGCGACATATCAGACGACGAGACCGGACTGTACGGTAAGTGTTACTGGTTGGATTCACAGGAGTATGAGCGGGCTTGCTCGTCGCTCTTCTGATCGCTCAATACCCGGATGGCCGTTACGTTTAGCAGACCGCTTGCGGCTTGTGGGTGTTTGATATGATCATCACCTGCTGCCGGCGTATTGACGAGTCTTTAGAGTCCTACATAGAGGTTTCCTGGCTCAAGCGAAACGAAATAGGAGCGCATATGAGATATGTGCGAGACCGAGAATAATGCGTGTATGTGATACCGTATTATATTCTCGTGATGAATGTATCGATTGGTTGTATGCGATATAACCTAGTTATCGAATCAAGGATTGATTCGATAAGCCGATACATTGGATATTAGTCGGTTATATGCGATATGACCGGATCGTTAAATCAAGTGTTGATTTAATGATTTAATGTATAATTATATATTTGATATATTACTTTGCATTAACTAATATTTGTTCACTTTAAATGGATTTTCTCACTTGATGTACACAAGTTGTATATGTGATATACTTTTGTGCACTTGTTTGTATCATGTTTGATGATACATGCTCACTTGGGTTTGTGTAAAGATTAAACCATGGTTGTGTAATGGTTAGGGTTTTCTTTTTCTTATCTTTTTATTTATTTATTTATTTTAGAAAAGAAGAAAAGTTAATGGTGGCTTGTTTTGTGTGCTTGTTGAAGCTTCTTGAAGCTTTGAACAAGTCCACCATTCTTGTCTCTTCTCTAACCCTAACCATTGATCTAACCTTAGTTAAATTTCTACACTAAACCATGGTTGAATACATGATAAGTATCATATTGTTTTCTTTTTAAAGATAACTTATCATATATTATCTTCTTCTTCTTCTTCTTCTTCAAGAAGAAAAAGCTTGATAGCTTCAATGGCAACTTGAGCAAATGAGTGAGAAATCCAATTCTAAAGTGAACCCACTTCCTATTTCTTCATACTCTACCTCTTGCCAAGTAGTATAGGGTGTTTTCTTCACAAGTTTCATGACTTGGTGAAGTGGGAGCTTGATCTTGTGATGCCTCGACGTAGATCATCTTCGGCATCGTAGTCGATGACCTAGCCCGCCCACTTCTCCGATGAAGACGACGCTAGAGCCCGGGATTTGATTTGGAAAACAAGGAGACTTCATCATGGAGCTATGGAGGTGGAGAACCGGATCTACAAAGGTTGTATCTCCGATGAAAACCCGAAAGGGCTACCGGCGAGTTTGTGAAAACCCGAAAGGGCGCAGACCCGTAAAAAATTTCCTGTGCACTTGCAGGGTCCTCTCGGCCTTGTAAGGAGAAAATACCCGCATGAGATCCTTACGACTCACAAGGGGGCAAAACGTTTAGGAATCCTCACGATCCCTAAGGAGAAATCACACTTACAAGATCCTCACGACTTGTAAGGAGAATTCCCCCCTATGAGACCCTCACGGCTCACAAGATTCAAAAGTCTTAAGATACAGGGACCTGAACCTGTTCTTAAGCCATCACATCCCCCAAATTGCCCTACAGGCGGTCAATATTGACCCTTGTATACAATCCACGGGCATAAATAAGCGTTCCCTCGCCCAGTTCCACCAATGGTGTGAAATTCCCCTATTTGGTGAACAACACTTGTAGGCCCTCTCGACTTGCAAGGAAAAAATGCTCTTGTGAGATCCTTACGACTCTCAAGAGAAAATGCACTTAAGAGTCCTCATGACCCCTAAAGAGAAATTACACCAATAAGATCCTCACGACTCGTAGGGAGAAATATCTTTATGAGACCCTTACGGCTCACGAAGTCAAAAGCCTTAGTCGTCAGGTCCCCAACCTTGTCTACTAAGCCGCCTTTGTTCGATAGCGGCGAAGGCAAATGATAATTCGCTCCTGGCAATATTCCAGTCGCAGCGATACTGATGCTAAGATTGGTATCAGATCTCAAGCTCATACTTGCAATAAAATCAGCGAGCCAAAAATACATATAAAAATAGCCGAAATGATTGGGCAACTCGCAATAAAAAGCAGCGAGTAAAAAAGGAAAAATAGCCGAAATGATTGGGCACCACGAAAAAATAGCCGAAATGATTGGGCAATCGCGACTTTCGCGATATAAAAAGCTGAAATGATAGAGCATCGCGGAAGGAAATAAAAAGAAATGAAAGAATGAAACTTTTGCCCTACAGGCGAGTCCATACTGACCCCTGTACACAATCCATGGGCATAAACGAAAAGGGGACCACATTTCCCAACAGACTCTGTCAAAAGGGAAAGTCAGATCTCAACGACAACATCTACAGCCTAAAGATCATCACGATGTTTCTTCTCACTCCAATCGAATGCAGACACAACGTCAACAACCGTCCTCAGGGTCACAACGAAATGGAGCCATGGCAAAGTTCCTAGTTCCATATCTCAACGACAACATCTACAGCCTAGAGATCAGCAACGGCATGCCTCCTCATGCTAGCAGGATACGAACGCGACACCACCAATTGGAGCCAGGGCAAAGTCCCTAGTTCTGAGACCCCACGGTTCACAGACAACCTAAAGTCAACTAATGACCTCCCTGTCGGAGCAATGCTTCGGCTCGGAAACAAGTCAACCAATGACCTCCCCGTCGGAGCAATGCTTCGGCTCGGAAACAAGTCAACCAACGACCTCCCCGTCGGAGCAATGCTTTGGCTCGGAAACAAGTCAACCAACGACCTCCCCGTCGGAGCAACGCTCCGGCTCGGAAAAAAGTCAATCAATGACCTCCCTGTCGGAGCAATGCTCCGGCTCGGAAACAAGTCAACCAATGACCTCCCCGTCGGAGCAATGCTCCGGCTCAGAAACAAGTCACCCCACGAACCTCTCAACCCGTAAAAAGAAAACTCTCTTATGAGATCCTTACGACTCTCAAGAGAAAACGCACTTAGGAGTCCTCAAGACCCCTAAGGAGAAATTACACCTACGAAATCCTCACGACTCGTAGGGAGAAAAGTCTTTATGAGACCCTCACGGCTCATGAAGTTGAAAAGTCTTAGGCAGCAGATCTGAACCTATTTCCTAAGCCATCGCTGCCCTACAAGAAGATCAAGATAAACTATATATGGGCCACATTCACTAGAGTTACATGCAAACAAGAGATATAAAAAAAATATACGTCTTTTATTCATGAATTCAAAATGAATACAAGATACATGTCATAAAAAGAATCAAAATGAATACAAGATATTCTCTCATTCAGGATAGAATAAAAAAAGAAAAAATTTCAAGCCGGTGGACGATGCAATAAGTTCGTCAGTTCATCGCTTTTCTGCTGGGCCTCGGCTTCAGGCTTTGTTATTGCCACAAGACGGATCTCCGCCTGAGACTGTTGAGTCTGATACAAAGCAAACCGACCCTCAAGCTCCTTTTCGGCAACTTTATGAGCTTCAACCATCTCGCAGGTAAAGATAACGGCTTTATCAAGAGCTACCACCTCTGGGATAGCTCCTTGAAGCACCCGCCAAAGTTCATACGCACGGGTGGTCTTAGTAGTGAGTTGAACTTGGAGTTCCCCCAAAGCATTTGAAGCTAGCTCCCTCTCTGAAAATTTCCGGTTAAGCCTCTTCTCGCAAGACTATAGATTAGCGGCGCACCGCTCAATCCACCCCTGCAGGCTCGCCTTTGTAGTCAAAAGCTTGGAAGGAAGGCGTAGGCATTCAAGACTATGTAAGAAAGCCTCCACTCAGCAACAATACTCAACCCAAACATGCACCAATGTTTCGTTATGATAAGTGGCAAGGAAAGGCAAAGAAGTATTGGCTTCGGCAGCAAAGTCTTCGACCGTAACAGAACTATCAGCGTGAAGATCTTCAATAAGGGCCGATAAGGAGTGAATGCTCTGTCTCGCCATCCTTTCAGACGCATGTCGGGCATATAGGCCTGGTGGCATAAAGATTCGAGACTCTAAAGGAGCCAGAGCAGGCAAAGCTGTCAAAATTTATGAATAGTCAGCGAGATTGGCAAAAACAAGATAATGCCGAGGGTAGAGCCCTACTTACCCACAGTCATGCAAAGGGGGTTTGACAGATCCCCAGGCCCATCAAGGATCTCCACTTCGTCGTCAGCTTCTAGGACTGCAGAGGGCATATTAGCATCATTATAAAAAGTGATAATAAAGCAAAGGGGGTCAAAGAACACCGACCTTGCCCGGAAGAAAGGACGATGCTTTGCGGGGATATCGCCTGTAGGACAACCATATCAAGTAAGCGCTGGAAGGACTTCCTGGGAGATAGGTCCACTATAGAAGCCGCCAATTCCCGTAATTCTGAGAGAAAGAAGATTTCAGATAACGAGGGGATCATTAAAATAAAAATGTAAGAGATTACCTTCTATGCTCCGCTCGCCTTGAACTGGAAGTATAGCAGCTTCGGCAGCCTCCTCCGCACCCTCAGGCACATCACCGGGGACATTTGTTGGTGTAGCAGCTTCCAGTTGCAGAGCAGCAACCGCCACTTTAGGTTCCAAAGAGGAAACAGTGGTCTCCGCGGCCCTTCCTATAATCATCGAGACGCCGCCAGAAAGATCCATTGGGGCTACGACCGACAAGGTCGTCTCTGTGGAAAGTACAGACGCCAAAGAGATAGAAGTCGTCACCGGAAGCTCCAAAATAGGACCAACAGCTCCGACAATCTCTTCCGCATCTTTCGGTGCATCACCAGAGACATCCATAGGGTCCGTAGCCAATGGGGCACCTCCGCTCTGGGAATGGACACCGAAGGAATAAGAACCCCCATCGGAGGCTCCGCAACAGGAACGACGGCCGTAATAATCCCTTCTGCACCTGCCGGTGCGTCACGAAAGACATCTATAGAGGCTGCGGACATGGCACGACCTAGGCTCAGATCCTCTTTCGTCGCTGAAGTCCATGCAAAGTTTTCGCAAAGATAAAGAGATATAAAAAGCTATACAAATTATTTGCCAAAAGAAAAAATACGGAAAGCACATATACCGATGCGCTGGGATGCTTCTAGTATGGCTTTTTCAAGCCGCCGTTCCATCCTGAGGAAATGTGCTCGCCGGGCTTCAAATGCAGATTCATGCTCACCGGGCTTCAGTGCCAGCTCGTCTTCAGAAGCAGCCGAGATGGGCTGCTTGAAAGATCTTTCATCTTCGCTTTGCAGAGGACCCATATGTACTCTCCGTAGTGAAGGGGGATCTTCGTAGAAGATAACCGGGGGGTAGGTCTTCTTGGGATACGCACATTTTTGGTCTCATCCTGCGAGCGCCTTAAAGCTTCAGCTAATTGCGCAGCTTCCTCAGCTGACGAGCCTGGATAAATAAGACCGTCATCCGGCTCTTGCATAGAGATAGTCTCGTCTTGAACAATAGGCTCAGATTCCAGCAGAAGGTCAAGCAAGCCGGCAGCTGTTTTCTTCCTCCTTTTCGAACTAGAGCTAACACTGGAAGAGGATCGCTTTCTTCCCCTCGGCGCTTTGGTGAGACGTTGGCCAGCCTCGCTTCTAGTATCCCCTTTTGGCAATACCACAGCGGATGGTACTGCCACTGATGGTACTGTCACTGACGCTTCATCGGAGGCCTTCGCCTGTGCTCTAGTGCGCACTGGCATCCAACAGCGCGAGTCGATTATGCTTCTACGGTTTTCCGGATAAGAACCACGCTGCCATCCCTCAAAGGAGGGTGAACCACTGTCCGCGGCCGCAATGGAATACCGGTAGCTTAGGCTGGAGCCGACGGTCGACATTCGAAGAGTATCCGCCTCTCCTCGACAATGACGAGACCGACTCGATGGCGGTACCAACCCGTGAAGGACCCTACACACCTTGGAATATAGTCGACCTCGGGGATCATGAAACGGGAGCCAGTGTTCAGACGCATTGTTGGATATAGTGCCCTCTAAGTCAATTATTGGATCGCAGGTACGTGATTGCAATGATTGAGGGAGGACCTATACCGATAAAACAGTCTTACTCGAGATGATAGTATGCTATCTGGTTTGTCTTTATCATCATGTAAATGTTGATAAAGCCCATAGGATTTTTGCTTGACTGCCAGCAGTATGATGGCGATCATATATGTGGGAGCTGGGGTCTATAAGCACATCCTTAAAGTGTCCCTAGTCGTGGGAGTTTCGAAACAGGGCATCGATACTCCAGAGTAGACTAGTGTATATATTCGAGACCCCGACGAGGGACGGTGGCCGGTCTCACAAGCCATTGGTGTTAGTTGGTTCACCTAAGATGAATACAGGTGCTCATTGGGTTATGAGTACACCGGACAGGACTCGCCGGGAACTTGCTGGTTGGTATTATACCTAGCGTCAGATAGCAGTTCCCTGGTGACATGTATACAGGTTAGTTCATCGACCTGAGGTCGTCATTTGTCTCATGTGAGTTCCTACTGTGCTTTGATTTATACCCTACCATGGGTCAAAGGAGTCGTGCAAACAGGTATTTTTTGGGTACAGTCCCGAGCCACATGGAGGCAGTGAGCAGATCGTCGGGGATTCGTCTCTCCTGGTATTGAGGGTGAGATCGCGCTGTGTTTAGGAGAGCCATTACACGAAATCCCTGGCCAGGGTAATCGAGATTTAATGGAAGGTATTTCAGTAGTATCTCAGGGTGTTCTGGGCTGCTCTCTGACACGACTTATACCGCTATTGGGGGTCTGGCGTTTACCGGCCCCCTAGGCCTTATATGCGATACTCATAGACGAATGGACCGGACTGTACGGATATTGTCACTGTCAGGCTCAGTAGGGTTTCTGGATGAGTTTGCTCGTCAGCTTCCCTTCCAATCAATACATAGGCAACCGTTACGTATAGCTTGTACCTCTGACTTGCTAGTGGTTATACCCAGTGCCAGTGTATTGATGAGTCATTAGAGTCCCCCACAGACAGTTTCCTAAGTTCGGGCGAAACGTTGTAGAGGCCGTATGATTTTATGGCAGGGTTCGGAAAATGAACATGCGTTTTCGCACGTGTCATTTTTCGGGCAGATAATACTGGTGGGCTTTGGTTTAAGCCGGATCCGAGTATTAGACTGTGTTTGTCTCAGTTGCATTTGTATTCGGTCGTAATACAAATGCGGGTATGTTTATACTATTACGGAGTTATGCTGAAATTCTTTTCGGGATCGCTTTTGGAAGTTGCCAGTTTCCAGTTTTCTATCACCCGTCTTTAACATTCGGTTAAATACGGATTTATCTTTTCTTGGGTGAGTCATGGTTCTAGATGGTTGTAGATGGTGACTTGGCTAGTGAGTCATTAGTTCATTAATGAAGCATTAATTGAGTGGTGATGTGTTATGATGACTAGATTATGGTTCAATGTATGCAATTAATGTTATGCAAGGTGTAATTGTGAATCATTTGTTATGGTCACCTTTCTTGACTCCTACACTCACCCTCCCCTCTTCTTATAGTGGCCGGCCCCCCATCTTTGAAGGATTATGGTTGCTTGAAAAAGATTAGGGTAATGGATACAAGGAAATTAGTATATTCAATTCTCATTTCACCCGATTCCAAAAAGGCAACTTCATTAACCGTTCATCCATAACTTTGGATGTAACGAGACAAAGTGTTCTACTCATTCTCTACATCAATCTTGGTCATCTCTTTTAGCAAACTTGATGATCGAGTTGCCTCGGTTCAGAGGCGGGAGCCCGTTTAAAGATCCGTCGACGTGGTGCCACCTGGACAACGAGACCAGAGATCGAGGAGATCGGAACAGCCGTAATAAAGCGTGGGATGATGGTTGAAGACCGAAGGACCCGGATCGTTCGGTATAACATTTCTACACACTTTGTAGTCTGTTAGTTTAGCGTTAATGGCAGATCCTGGGATATAGTATACGATAGCGCCAGTAATATAAAAGTTTTTGTTCCGCATTTTGGCGTCTGAAAGACGGCCGGGGCGCTACCATAGACTTACAATGGTATCAGAGCCTCGCCATTAAGCTTTACTAACTTGTGCTAACACGTTTAAAATATCGATCGAACGGATTTTCGCAAAACTACAATTTTCTGTTCAAGGTTTCTGTCGATTTTAAATCAGGCCTAAAAATTATTTTGAGTATCACAGAAAATTGTGCAGGCAATTATAAGCAAACTAGTGAAATTTGGTCACGTGATCCCACAAAACGGCCGCGGATCCGCGGCCCAAACCAAGGTTTGGCCGCGGATCCGCCGCTCTTTTGTGGGAACAGTGATCCAAATTTCTACAGTATGTTCTACATGGCAAATTGTGGTTTTTGGAATATTTCTTTTGGGCCCATATTTTGTTACTGTACAGCAGATGTTTCTGGGGCCCACTTCGGAAAATTTTGTCGATCGAAATTTAAACGTGTTAGTTTACAGTACTTACTTTATATCTCCGACCGTAAATGTCATTCAAGCGGTAAAACATGTCTAATTGCTATAGTTCTTTTAGACGGGCTTTGCGAACGTGACATTCACGTTGATGTTCTGTGTTGTACTGTGTTGTTGCAGATTTGTCGTGGTGGATAGCTCCTGTGCAATGGTAGTACTGTTCGGATTTATTTGTACATTTGATATTGTGGGGCGAGCGTCCGACTTGTGGACTGTCATCACTGCCTGTTTGTATAATATTCTTTTGGGACAAGACCGGGCTGAGGTCGATGTACCCATTGTATATATGTTTCTTTTCTGTACTAGGATTACCCCGCGGTGGGGTGCACGAATAGCCGGGTTCTAGAGGGCAACGGGCCCGCATCTCATGGTGTTGAGACGGAGGGGGCTCCACTCTGAAATTGGCGGGCTATTCGCCGCACTCGTAGGGGGTACAGGTTGACCCAAGGAGGGGTGCTCAAGTTACCGGATTCCGTGAAGTGCTGGGTGGTCCATTCACTTTGCTGTAGGGGGCTGCCTCGCTTCAGGTTTTGGCGGGTAACTTGCCGCACCCGTAGGGGTCTAGGTTTCATTGCACAGGCTATCCACACGACCGGGGGAACGTCGGGTTTCAGCAGCGGCTCTGTGAAACTCGGGGATCCCAGATTATCTGTATTGTTCTATGATGCTTATTACTTTTCTGTAATGTTGCATATTATCACGCCTGGAGCGATTATTGTATATTAGTCTATATACTATTAGATGTTGTATATGTTTTACACCCGCGCTAGTCCAGTCCCCGCTCTGTCATTAGTTAAGTAACCTAACGGGTGATGACGGGACCCAGTGACGAATGCGGATGGCATATACGTACATTTTATTTTCGTTCTTTTCTGGTGTGATTAACTGATGGGACTGCATTGATTTTTATCAATGCAAGGATAAAACAAACCTATATTTGATGTTGTTGGAACAAATTTTAAAAAGAGTTATTACAAAGACGTTTCCTTTTGTTATGCATAGCGGTATTCAGTTAGAATATCCTGCACCTCATTTGACGGGGCAAGGGCTGAGATCCCTTCACCGGGAGTGACACCTTGGGCAGAAGTTTACGTCAGGGTAATAACTTCAATATAGTCGATTACAAGTTGCTTTGCATCGCGGTATTCAGTTAGAATATCCTGCACCTCATTCCACGAGGAAAGAGCCGAGATCCCTTCACCGGGAGTGACATCTTTAGCAAAAGGTTTTCGCCACTATATTTTTTATAAAAGCTATCAGGTTCCTTCAACGAGATCAAGTTCATTACGTTAAAGGTTTTTCGCCAAAAACCAGTCGTAATCCTCCGTCATTTCTTATGGATGGTCAGTAGTATTCAAGCTATGTTTGTTGGCCTACGTCAAGGCATAGTGTTTGGTAGCTGCTGGGATATTCATTTGTTGCATAGATAGATGCATTAGTTTAGGACAGACGTACAGCCTTGTTGGCCTACGTCAAGAGCATGTATGATGACCTAAATTAATCAGAACAACGACGGGTAGAACTTAACATGTAGCTTATGATTTGTTGGCCTACGTCAAGGTCATAAGAGCATGGGATAAAAATTATATCGGGAGTTTCAAACATACAAGAAACTTGTCAGACTTGAGCATACCTTCTGGAGTGTGATAACGTGAGTGGATACCGTCACGTTATCATGCGATGAGAGTTGGATCCCGATACCCACTGATGAGTTAGTTTACTCTTCGGGTGATCCCGACTAATTCTTCTTTCAGGTTTAGAGGAGAATTTGAGATAACAGTGGGAGGTTCTCTGATTAGATAAAATGATAACCATTCAGATCTAGGTTAGAGTGTACGCAGAGTGTTTCTTTTCTCTCTCTCTCTCTTTTTGACAGCGACCTTTGACCGACCCTAGACTATGACTCAGTGACCAAGTTGACCGAACCTTCTTAAAATACTGGCTTTTGGATTGTCTATAGTTGCATAAGTCATTGCCGCTCCTTCTTTTACCCTTTGCATTTCTCAGAACACCCTGTATTATTACGAATATCCACTTCCATTGGATAGATCCATCGTATGGTTATATACGAACTCGGAGGGATTTCTTCGAGGATGGATCCAGGTTCAGGAGAAATAGAATTGATTTATTCAGTTGTCTTCTATTATCACCTTCTCTCAGGTTGCGAGGGCTCCTTGGTTTAGGAGAGTACACCTATTATGCTTATTGGATAGTCTTATTCCAAACCATAGGCAGGCGCCGAAAGGTAGGGAATGAAGAAAACCAATTAGCCTAAGTTGGGTGTACATAAGGTAATAACTAAAGACAAAATAAAGGGATTAGAAAGAGGACAAAATAAATTGCGACTGTTTTCATTCACGACCATCATGAATTGGATTATGGAAGAGGCATTGCTAGGAATACCAGGATACCCCTACGAAACATTTATTATGTTTCAGTGTATTGTTAATAGAAAACTGATTTCCCAAATAGACCCTTGCTCCAGGCTATGTATTTACCAGGTATAATTCTCACATCTGTATGGTTTTACAAATGATGAGTGGGAGTAAGTTATTGGGAATTAGGTGATCATCCTCATTATATCGGAATTCGTTGTAATTGGTGGTACTTGAGGAAATCGCCTGGGTACAGTTTTTAACCTACGACGCACAGAATTTTGAGTTATTCGACTCAGTGGACTTATACAGAGTATTGTATGTTGTCCAGTGTCCATCAGGATAAAGGGGTTGGTTCTCGTACTCTGTTCTGTTTACTTATAACTTCTCTAGTTTTTAGACAAGTGTTTCGTAGAAATACAATGTCTAAGTTTTGAGAAGTTGTGGGTATAGGAATAAAGTAGAGAACCAGGTGTCGCAAGTATCGGGATTCTTCAAAGAAATCGAAGATGTAGATTCTTGTGATTAGTATTCAATTGATAGTAACGTTTTTGAGAAACTTGTTTCTCTTTCGGGTTACTCATAATTGGATATATTCCTAAGTTGAGTAATGCTGATTAGCCTCTCTCCATTAAGTTGATATGCACTGGAGACAGCTGCATGATTTGAATCTGGTTCCAATTAAATAAGTGCCAAAGTTTCTATATTGGATATAGAATGCTTCATATCTTAACCATGTTAAGGTAAGGGAGTTGTCCAGCTTAAGCTTAAAACCAGACACTGCATAACTCAAGGCACGTTTCTGTAATGGCAGTTTGTGGGTTGACCCTGGCTTTGACGAGGGTTGATTTTCTACCATCTGGAAGATCAATAGTGATATTGTTCTTGACCCGCCACATTTTTAGTAAAATGGATTTTTTTCAGAAAACAGTAGTGGGAGTTGTTTACCCCAATCAGAGCAAAGTTCTGTTCAAATTCCGAGGCGGGAGATGTAGCAACGCTTCATCTCCCCCCAATCAGAGCAAAGCTCTACTTGGAAAATTTAAACTTTAATAACTGAAGCAACGCTTCAGATTCTTTGCGATGCGCGCATAGCGCCACGTGTCAAAATCAGACACGTTAGCGCAGGGAGCGCAGCGCCCAAGAAGACGCGCCCAATCAGAGCAAAGCTCTATTTAAAGGAAGCAACGCTTCAGTTGCGCATGCACTGGGCTGCGCGACACGTGTCAGCGCAGTTGCGCTGCGCTTTGCGCTGCGCGACACGTGTCAGCGCAGTTGCGCTGCGCTGTGCGCTGCGCGACACGTGTCACGCGCTGGGGCATCTGCGCCAAAAAGAATTAAAATTTCAAGAAATCTTTTCTGTTCTTGTTAAAACAAGAAGATTTTCTTCTGCAAAGCAGAAGCCCTTGGATCAAAGATCCAACGGTGGGGAAAATTCCCTAAATCACTCAGAGAAAGTTCTCTTTAACAAATTTAACTAATTTATGGGCACTATAAAAAGGACCCCAGACCTCAATTCAAAGGCATCAATATTTTCTAAAAAAAAAGAGAGAAAGAGGACTCTGAAGAACTCCTCAAGAATAAAAAAGGTAAAAACCTTTGAAAGAAGAGAAAATTCTCTTATGAACGGATCAGTGATCTAAGAACAAGATCATTGATCTTCAATAAATAAATAAATAAATAAAATAAAAATAAAAATAGTGCCTTGCACTTGTTATGAACCTTTGGTTCTCTGAAACAAGGAAAAACTTGTTTAGATCAAGAGATCAAAAAGTGCTTTGCACTTCTGTTGCGAATCTAAAAAGATTCTTAGTGCTTTGCACTCTTGTGAACCTCTGGTTCTGTAAATGAAAAGAAAAGAAAGAAAATTCTTTTTTAATCTAAAATAGTGCTTTGCACTCTTGTGAACCTCTGGTTCTGTAAATGAAAAGAAAAGAAAGAAATTTATTTCTTTAATCTGAAATAGTGCTCTGCACTTCTGTTTTGAATCTAAAAGATTCTTAGTGCTTTGCACTTCCAAACTGCGCCGTTGCGCTCTTAAGAGAGCGCCACGTGTCAGCTATAGAACCACTCGCGCTAAGCGCTCTTAAGATAGAGCTTTGCTCTCTGGAATTGGCGCAACTCGCTGAGAGCGCGCCACGTGTCAGCAGCGCAACAGCGCAGCGCGCTAGTGCAGCGCACTGCGCTAGTGCGCTTGCGCTCACCAGAGCATGACACGTGTCATCACCATATGAGCTTGCGCTCATTACTCGGCGCAAAGTGCCAGACAAATGCACTGCCTTGCTTACAACAGGGGCCAAGCCCAATTAAAAGGCTTAACAGGCCTAATAAACAAAATGCTGTGCATTGTTTGAAAGGGCAGAGCCCAATTGAAAGGTCCAATGGACCAAAACAGATGCTCTGCATCATAAATAAATGGACAGAGCCCAAATCAAAAGCCTAGCAGGCCAAAATAAATTGCAAAGCAATAAAAGGGCAGAGCCCAAATGAAATTGATGCTCTGCATCATTTATAAAGGGCAGAGCCCAAAACTGATGCTCTGCATCCTTTCTGGGCAAAACCCAAATAAAAATAAAAAGAAATGCAAGGCAGAAGCAAATAAAATGTTGAACGTTTCAACTGGACTTAGTCCAATTTTGGCCGTAAGTCCTTAAATTAAATTGACTGAGCACGACTGCTCTTTTAAATTAATTTATATCCGGTTCGAGGGTACATCTCCGAGCTCCTCTGACACTTATCGTTGTAATCCTTCAACGACGTCAGAGAGGTGACGGGTCCCGACGACCACATATGTCAATATGGACTGCGAGGTCCTTAAACTCGTGGACCGAAACGTCCTTAAACTAATATCAGACCGAAACGTCCTTAAACTAACGGTGGACCACTATGTCCTTAAACTGGTATTGGACCACCATGTCCCTAAACTGGCACAATAGAGCCCAAATGCTCTTTTGTCGGATCTAAACGATCCCGTTAAGTCGATCTTAGTCCCAAACTGGACTAACGTATCCTTAACAACCGTTTAAGTTGATCTTAGCCTCAAATATGGCTAACGCATCCTTAAACCTTCAAACAGACTTTAGTCCCAAATTGGACTATAAATTCCCCCAATCAATTTTGGCTCAAGGGTACATCTCTGAACTCCTCTGACATTTGTCGTTGTAATTCTTCAACGTCGTCAGAGAGGTGACGGGTCCCGACGACCATACATGCAATGGACCACTATGTCCCTAAACTGGAACAATAGAGCCCAAATACTCTTTTGTCGGATCTAAACGATCCCATTAAGTTGATCTTAGTCTCAAACGGGACTAACATATCCTTGACGAACGTTTAAGTCGATCTTAGCCGCAACGCGACTAAGGCATCCGTAAACTAAAAACACCAAACCCAAATCTAAGTAAATACGGATTTGGACTAATCCACGTCCTACGGGCGACGGTATTATTCAGTCTCCGTATACAATCTACGGGCAACCACAAACAAAACAAACACCCACGACACGAAGTGAAATTCTGGAGAAGGAGAAAGTTGTTACCGCGAAGCGGTAGCGTAATTAACTGCAGGGGCTTGCGCCTGCAGGGAAGAGCGTCCCCACAATCAAAAACCCCTCTAGCGAGGGGGAATCTGACAAAGTCTGCTACATCGGCCGCATCCGTCTAAACCTTCGATACACGGTGCCATAAATCAACTTGGCATCTTCGGAGAGGTGGACGGATAAAACCAAATAACATCTGCCCCGAATCTCAGCGTCAGGCCATCGCGGTCCTGTGCGCCGCCTTTCGGAGGGGAACAGATTCTGGCACGCCCGGTGGGACCTTTTCCTCTTTCCACTCCACACTTCGTGTGTCGTGTTCGCGAACAAATCGCGGTTTGCTGTGGTTGCCTGTGGATTCAAGGTACTAAGATTTGGTGTCTTGCTCCGTGTAGAAAACAGAAGATCGATGGCTTCGAACTGCACCGTCCGCAGCGATAACTCTCGCTCCGTCATTGCTGGAGGAGTGACTTATGGGCCCCAAGCAGCCTCCCTTTTCAAAATGCCGGTGGAGCAGGTGGCTCGAGCCACCACTGGACTATTTTTTGGGACCATGCTCCCACCAATGAGCTTCAACGCCCCAATGACATTGCAAGAAGCTCCAAAGAAGTCGGTCTTCGATCGACTTACCACTGCCGCGACCCCTCTCAACGGGTCGTCCAACTCCACTGCTTCAGTTTTTAACGGACTAGGCCAGAGCTCTAACAGGCTCATGAAGAAGCCTGCCATACCAGAAGCCGTTATCCCGAAGCGGATAGCCATTCCAACTCCCGTTCCTGGCAAAATCACCAAGGTTGCTTCCCATGTTCAGAAGTCCGCTTCTGACAAGTTGGCCGTCCCCGTTCAACGGACGTCGATCTTTAAAAAGCTGGTACCAGTATATTCTGACCAATACAGGGGGCATGAGGAGGTCGCCCCTATAGCTGAAACAACTCCATCCGCAAGACACGCTCGACGTCGCCACTGGCGTCGAGTAAGGAAGGATGGGGGCAACTCCCCCTCCGGGATAACTCCGTCAGCTCCGATGGTGAGGATCGATGCTGCTGTTCCAACCAAGAATAGTTTTGAACTGCTCAACAAGGTGCGCAGAAACTCTCCTACTGCGATGTTGAAACGAACTCCTTCACCTGTGGAGAATACTCCAGAGAAGAAGCTAGAGCAGCCCCCTCAACGGCTGTCCTCTAAAATTTACAAAGTCTGGCGACAGGTCCAAGAGTCGGTGATCGATCAAGACTGCCTCCGACGACAGAAAAAGATGAAGGTTCGGCAGGGGAAGGATTACTCTGTCAAACCACAAAAAGCAAAAGCCACTTGGGTGCCCACTACAACGGCTCCCTTAACTCCAATCACTCAAAAAAGGAGGCCACAGAAAGCCCCTGTGAACATGGCGAAGCATAAAAACGCTGAACACAAACGCCCCAAATCTGGGGACATGGTGGTGCACACTGTTTATATGGCTTCTGGAAAGGAGGAAAGCCGCACTTCTACGGGCCACCGACCGCTCACCCGATCCGTGACGAAAGCCCAGGAGCAACAACAAAAGCTTCAGGAAATAATGACTGCAATGGCTGCACTCACTGGGCCAAAAGAAAGCTCTGAAACATCCTCGGATGAGCGTCAAGAACAAGAAACTGACGCTGAGTTTTTTCGCCGGATATTAGAAAAAAAGGATAAAGAGGCTGCGGAACAAGCAGCCAACATAAGGAAAATAGCCCTCCTCCTCCAAGATATGGTAGGGATGATGTCACGGCCGGACCCTCCAGCTGAAGACCCTCCAATCATTGTTGAAGATGAAGGAGGGGAGACATCTAATCCTCCGCCATCTATTTCAGCAGCCAAAGATGAAACCATTTCCAAGACCGCTCTAGACGATTATATAGCTCAGCATATCCGGATTCATCAGGCGAATGAAGCGACTGGGCAAATTGTTAGAACAGGACGACCGTATCCGAGCTGGTATGACCAAATCAATTACCCGCCAGGATATACGATCCCTAAATTCCACGTATATAAAGGGACAGGGAATCCGCATCAGCATGTCGCTCAATTCAGGGCCTTATAATACTGGAGGCGATGACAAATTGTTGCTACGTCAATTCATCGGCAGCTTAGCAGAAACAGCCTTTGAATGGTATTCGGAGCTACCTAACGACTCTGTCAAAACATTTGCAGAGATGGAACTGCTGTTTACATAAAGATTCGCAGGTGCTAGTGAACGCACCCCGATTACAGCACTGATAAATGCCAGGATAAGGCCCGGCGAAACGTGGGTCCAATACGCAACACGATGGCAAAACCTATGGTCGAAATGCGAACAACGCATAGAAGAGGCACCTGCGGTAGGCATGTTTGTGGGCACTCTCGATCCGCAGGCGACCATCTCGCAATTCATGATGTTCTTCAGGCCGACCACCTTCCAGGCCTTGATCGACAAATTAGCCCAAATGGACCAGATGAGCCATAGACCGTCTCCTCCAAGACCCGATCCCCGAAATGAGAAAGGAAAAGCGATCATCGTCGCCAACGCTCAGCAACAGTCGAGCAACTCAAAGCCGGTCGCTCGCCAAAACAACGTGCGTCCACGCCCATCCCTCGAAGAGAGGCTAGGACGTCATTACTCGTTTCCTCAGAATAAAACGAGAAGACTGTTTGAGCTGGTAGTGCGTAACAGACTCATCAATCTGCCAAGTCCAAAGCGTCTGTCGCAGCCAGGCGATCTTAATAATCCCAATTATTGCCCTTACCACCAAACGGTAAGTTACCCGATTGAGGATTGTTTCGTCTTTAAGGGATGGATCGAGGATCAATACCTGCAAGGCAAGTTCACGCTGTCTGAAAGCTGGAAGGTAAATCCACCACAGCCGCACTCTCCAAAGAAGACGGACACGCCGGGGGCAACTTGTTCTTTCGTCGAGGATGAAAACGATGGAAAAAACTTATCGGATGAATCCGAAGACTACGTAGCGACTTGTCATGTGATTTCTCATTCACTGACGGATGATGAGGAGGCTCCTTGCGCCGAGAAATCAATGGCGGACCCTGAAACAGAAATTCTGCGGCCGTCAGACAAGTTGATCGATGCCTTCCTAAATGAAATTCGTCTGAAAGCAAAAGCCAATCAAGAGCATGAAATGGTCATACTGGAAAGAACCAAGGTATTCCCGTCAAATCAAAAGCCATACACTGCGGGTAAAAACAAATTCAAGACGAGGAAACGGTTCGCCAAACCTCTATCAGTAGGAATGAAGCTACCGCCCTCTGAAGAAAATTCTTTCTCTGAGGTAGAGATGCACCCTAACTTCTGTTTATATCATCAGAAGATCATACATCCTACCGAAGACTGCGAGTCCTTTAACTGTTGGTGGCAAGGGTATGTCGCTCAAAAGCAACACTTCGACAAGACAAAGTGTGAATCTCGTGGACATCGGAAAAATGCGATATATGAGCGCAAAGGAGCCGCCGCAAACTGTCATATAGCTGACTTCAAGGGATCACAAATTGTCACCTTTGGAAGCGACTCTGACGAAGAACCTATCCCCAACTTTTCCCTCGGGGAATCTATTTCGAAAATAAAGGAATTGAGAAGCTACGAGAACGTTCAGCCATGTAATCGCACGCTATTCGAAAAAAATCTCGGCCCCGTAAACAAGGGACCGAGCAAAAAGAATAAAGGAAAAGGAAAAAAGGCCCTCGTCGCCAGCGCTCAACAACAATCAGGTGACCCTAGACCGGTTGCTTGCCAAAGCAACAAGCGGCAATCCCTTCAGGAAAAGTTGAAACGTCCTTACTCGTTTCCGCAAGATAAAACAAGGGGACTGTTCGAGCTGGCAGTGTGCGACAGACTCATCAATCTGCCGAGTCCAAAACGTCCGTTGCGGCCGGGCGATATTAATAATCCTAATTATTGCCCTTACCACCAAACGGTAGGTCATCTGATCGAGGATTGCTACGTCTTCAAAAACTGGGTTGAAGACCAATACCAACATGGCAAGTTTGCGCTGTCTGAGAACTGGAAGGTAAGTCCGCCACAACCGCATGCTCCGAAAAAGATGGATACGCCGGGGGCATCATGTTCATTCATGGAGAAGGACTCATAGACCGAAAAGTCAATAAACCAGATATTCGCCTCAAGTACGGCGACAACGGACCGAAACATCCTTAAACTAACAACGGACCGAGATGTCCTTAAACTAATGATGGACCGCAATGTCCTAAAACTTGCAAATGACCGAAATGTTTTTAAACTACTACCGCAGCATTCTCAGGCTGACGAGAATATAAAAAAAAACAAAAAAAACGGTATGTCCATAAGCAAAATGGGCACGGATGAAAACCCGAAAGGGCTCCGTGAGTAAAAACAGCAGGACTACCGGCGAGTGTTCGTGAAAACCCGAAAGGGCGCGACCTCGTTAAAAAAAAAGAAGAAGAAGAAGAAGAAAATAAAGAAAAAAAAAGGTATGTCCATAAGCAAAACGGGCATGGAGGAAAACCCGAAAGGGCTCCGTGAGTAAAAACAGCAGGGCTACCGGCGAGTGTTCGTGAAAACCTGAAAGGGCGCGACCTCGTAAAAAAAAGAAAAAAAAAAAATAAATGGAATAAAAAGAATAAAAAAAAAAGGGGGTAAGTCCATAAGCAAAATGGGCACGGATGAAAACCTGAAAGGGCTCCGTGAGTAAAAACAGCAGGACTACCGGCGAGTGTTTGTGAAAACCCGAAAGGGCGCAACCTCGTTAAGAAACACTTATAGGGTCCTCTCGACCCTGTAAGGAGAAACCACCCGCGTGAGAGCCTTACAACTCACAAGGGAGCAACACACTTAGGGATTCTCATGATTCCTAAGGAGAAATTACACTTACGAGATCCTCACGACTCGTAAGGAGAACTCTCTTATGGGACCCTCACGGCTCATAAGATTTGAAAGTCTTAAGTTACAGAAACCTTAACCTGTTCTTAAGCAACCCCCATAACCTTCGATATTGCCCTACAAGTGGCTCATATTGACCCTTTTATACAATCCACGGGCACGAATAAATATTTCCCCAACAAAGTCCCATCCGTGACTAGGGATATGCTTGTACAACAAACAACACTTGTAAGTCCTCTCGACTTATAAGGAGAAAACCCTTTTGTAAGATCCTTACGACTTACAAGAGAACATGCACTTAGGAATCCTCACGATTCCCAAGGAGAAAACACACCTACAAGACCCTCACGACTTGTAGGGAGAAATACCTTTGTGAGACCCTTACGGCTCGTGAAGTTAAAAGCCTTAGTCGACAGGACCCTTAACCCTGTTTACTAAGCCACCTTTGTTCAACATCGATAGAGGCAAATGATGATTCGCTCCTAGCAATATCCCAGTTGCAGCGATGCTGATGTCTAAACCGGTATCAAATTCCAAGTCCTTTCAAGGCAAATGATGATTCGCTCCTAGCAATATTCCAGTCGCAGCGATACTGATGCCAAGATTGGTATCAGACCCCAAATTCCCTACTCGCAAAAAAAAAAATCAGCGAGCCCAAAAAAAAATGCATACGAAATAGCCGAAATGATGGGGCAACTTGCAAACAAAATCAGCAAGTAAAAATGTATGCATACAAAACAGCCGAAATGATTGGGCAACTCGTAATAAAAAGCAGCGAGTAAAAACATAATAAATAGCCGAAATGGTTGGGCAACTCGCAATAAAAAGCAGCGAGTAAAAAGAAAAATAGCCGAAATGATTGGGCACCGCAAAAAATAGCCGAAATGATTGGGCAATCGCGATTTTCGCGATATAAAAAGCTGAAATGATAGAGCATCGCGGAAAGAATAAAAAAAATGAAAAAATGAAACTTTTTGCCCTACAGGTGAAATCACATCGATCCCTGTATACAATCCAGGGGCACAGATAAAAAGGGAACAATACCTTCCCAACAGGCTCCACCAGAAAGCGAAGCCAAATCTCGACGGTTCATATATAACCTAGAGACCATCTCGACATTTGTCGCAATATTACAGACACGATGTCAACAAATGAAGCAAAGGAAGGTCCCTAACTTCAGGGTCTCGACGTCAATATCGACAACTTAAAGATCACCAACGGCGTTTCTCCTCACTCCAACTAGATGCAGACATGACGTCAACAACTGACCTCAGAATCGCAACGAAACGGAACCATGACAAAGTCCCTAGTTCCAAATCTCAATGGCCACGTCTACAGCCTGGAGACCAACAACGGTGTGCCTCCTCATTCCAACAGGACACAGATGTTACACCATCAAGCGGAGCGATGGCAAAATCCCAGCTTCACCTCAGCATTCGTCTCGATACAGTAGACGCAATGTCAACAACAGCGTTCCTCCGCAGTCCAGCTGGAGGCAGATGCAACGTCAACAAAAGACCTCACGGTCGAAACAAAGCGGAGTAACGGCAAAATCCCAACTCCACCTTAGCATTCGTCTCGTTACAACAGACGCAATGTCAACAACGGCGTTCCTTCGCAGCCCAGCGGGGTGTACATGCAAAGTTAACAAAAGACCCCATGGTCGAAACAAAGCGGAGTGATGGCAAAATCCCAGCTCCACCTCAGCATTCGTCTCAATACACCAGACGCAGTGTAAGCAAACGAAGCGAAGGCCATATTCCTAGCTTCAACGTCTTTACGGTAACTCACATAAAACCGGAAAGACAATCGGAGACCATCTCACATGAAGTGGTCACCTCCTTGACGTTCATCTCGATACAGTAGACGAAATGTCAACCTCAGCGTTCTTTCTCCAGCAGGGATTCAGACATGACAAAGCAAATGAAGCGAAGGCCACATTCCTAGCTTCAACGTCTTTACGGTAACTCACATAAAACCGGAAAGACAATCGGAGATCATCTCGCGTCAGCACAGAGTGGTCACCACCTTAACGTTCGTCTCGATACAGCAGACGAAATGTCGACCCCAGCGTTCTTCCTCCAACAGGATTTGGACACACCAAAGCAAACGAAGCGAAGGCCACATTCCTAACCTCGACGTCTTGACGGTAACTTACATAAAACCGGAAAGACAATCAGAGATCATCTTGCACCAGCACAGAGTGGTCACTACCTCGACATCCGTCTCGATACAGTAGACGAGATGTCACCCCAATGTTCATCTCGACACAGCAGACGCAACGTCATTAAACAAATGGAGCCACGGCAAAATCCCTAGTTCCAAACCTCGACGGTTCACCAGCAACCTAGAGACAACCTCGACGTCCGTCTCGATACAGTAGACGAGATGTCACCCCAATGTTCGTCTCGACACAGCAGACACAACGTCATTAAGCGAATGGAGCCACGGCAAAATCCCTAGTTCCAAATCTCGGCAGTTCACCAGCAACCTAAAGACAACCTCGACGTCCGTCTCGATACAGCAGAAAGATGTCGCCCTAACGTTCGTCTCGACACAGCAGACGCAACGTCATCAAACAAACGGAGCCACGACAAAATCCCTAGTTCCCACCATGACATTCGTCTCGATACAGAGGACGCAATGCCAGCAAACGAAGCAAAGGCCAAATTCCTAGCTTCAGGGTCTTAACGGCAAGTCATATAAAGCCTGAAAGACTATCGGAGATCATCCCACACCAGCGCGGAGTGGTTATGACTCATCGGGGCTCTCCAAAATGAGCCTAACCTCAAGTAAAAAGCGGCATGGCAAATTCCTAGCGCTTGCTCTTCCGACGGTCAAACTGCCAAGGAGGATTGCTTGAAGACGTCTTGTCCAGCCCCCGAAGGGATCAGAGACACGGCAATCGCAGGGCTACTCGAACAGCACGATTGCCTATCGAGGACTATATCAGCTTATGCGACGGTACGATGGCCAAAACCCTAAGTACCACCAACCTTAACGGGCTTCTGTCGTAAAGAGCAGAGGTTAAATGCGACGTTAAGATGTTCTTGCGAGAAACGTTCGATTCGTCTCGACTTGTGAAAAATTGTCAAGGCGGCTCGACTCGTAAGATAAAGCCTTAGGCAGTGGGCATAAAAGAAGCCTGTTTCCTAAGCACTGGGACCCTGCAAGTTGGCCCAAAACGGTCTCTTGCATACCATCCACGGGTCTCACTCTCCAACATCGAACTTCGACAAGGAGGGAAACAACCGCTTACAAGTCCTCTCGACTCGTAAGAGGGAAAAATTCTCTTGTAGGATCCTTACGACTTACAAGAGAAAACCATACTTAGGAATCCTCACGATTCCTAAGGAGAAAAACCCACCTACGAGATCCTCTCGATCCGTAAGGAGAAAAATCTCTATGAGACCCTCACGGCTCACAGGGTTGAAAAGTCTTAGGCAGCAGATCTGAACCTGCGGTCTAAGCCCTCGCTATCTCGTGAAGAAATCAAGAAGCTTACTCTCTTACCTGCTAATTGTGACGACATGCTGAGAAAGAGGAAAAGCAACAGAAAGAGCACCCGATTTACGTTTGATCAAGCATTCAAGACGTATTCATTCATACATGGGCAAAAAGATTCAGGACAAAAGATACATAATAAAGACAAGCTGGGATAAAAAAAAAATTCCATTAATATTGCCCAAAATTCTTACAATCATAAAAAGCAATGGAAGAAAAATATTATTACAATGGAATAACCTCAGATCCGGGGCACGGATTGAGGAATTCAAAAGTAAGGCCATCCAGAGTTCTTCTGGCCTTTCTAATTATTCTTATGTGCAGCCTCTCGCGCTCCTCTGTGTCAATATCGTCGGCAAGCCCTTCCGGCCTTCGATAAGCAGCAACTATCATCGTCTGCTGGAAGATTTGGTGTAGGATGTCAATGAGGCTGTTCCGCCGTTTCTTTGAGATCAGCCCTGTCAGGTACACTGAGTGCACCTTGTCTTCGGCATCATCCAACGCGTTGAGCGGTAAGGCCTCATGAAGACCCGGAAGTGCTCTCCATATGGCTCCCAACACGACTTTCAAAAGGGCCGAACGACGAGGCAACAGCCAACCACCGCTTGCGTTCAGACGACCCATGACTTCTGCACATTCAGCGTCCGTAAACTCCTGGTTTTGTTGACGACCCTGAGCGCAGATATCGTCGTAGGTAATGAACTCGTGCAAACTGTATAGATGCACCGCCGCCATTATGCCTGGAGGAAATATTACAGGAAGATTAGCGATAGGAGAAAAATAATATACATAGAGGGCTAAATTCCTAGAGAGCAAAGCTCTGTTCAGGGATTAAAACCCATGAACAAAAGCTCAATGAAACCCCAATGGGGATCTCTTTAGATCAAAAGATCTGTGAGAGCAAAGCTCATTGACTGAGATTAATTTAAATTAATTTGATTTATATTAATTTTACCTAAAGTCTCTAACTTTGAAAATGAGCGAAGCTCTGCTAGTGAAACCCCAATGTGGATCTTTTTAGATCAAAAGATCTATGAGAGCAAAGCTCTGCTGGTTAAGATTAATTAAAATTAATTTAATCTAAGAATCAATTTTACCTAAAGTTTTTTTCTAAAAAAAACTTTGGAAAGAAGAGCGAAGCTCTAGAGTTCTTGAAGGCAAAAGCAAAGCTCTGAAGTTTTTTGAAAATAAAAATTTGAAAGATGATAAGCATCTGTGGGGGACCAAAGGTCCTATTTATAGGCCTCAAGTGCCTCTTCGACTTCCAAAAATTGTCACGGCGGTTGGAATTCCACCACCGTTGCGCTCACGATTGGGGCCACGTAAGCGCAACAGTGGGGGGGCATTTGTTTACCCCAATCAGAGCAAAGCTCTGTTCAAATTCCGAGGCGGGAGATGTAGCAACGCTTCATCTCCCCCCAATCAGAGCAAAGCTCTGCTTGGAAAATTTAAACTTTAATAACTGAAGCAACGCTTCAGATTCTTTGCGCTGCGCGCATAGCGCCACGTGTCAAAATCAGACACGTTAGCATAGGGAGCGCAGCGCCCAAGAAGGCACGCCCAATCAGAGCAAAGCTCTATTTAAAGGAAGCAACGCTTCAGTTGCGCATGCACTGCGCTGCGCGATACGTGTCAGCGCAGATGCGCTAGCGCAGTTGCGCTGCGCTTTGCGCTGCGCGACACGTGTCAGCGCAGTTGCGCTAGCGCAGTTGCGCTGCGCGACACGTGTCACACACTGGGGCATCTGCGCCAAACAGAATTAAAATTTCAAGAAATCTTTTCTGTTCTTGTTAAAACAAGAAGATTTTCTTCTGCAAAGCAGAAGCCCTTGGATCAAAGATCCAACAGTGGGGAAAATTCCCTAAATCACTCAGAGAAAGATCTCTTTAACAAATTTAACTAATTTATGGGCACTATAAAAAGGACCCCAGACCTCAATTCAAAGGCATCAACATTTTCTAAAAAAATAGAGAGAGAAAGAGGACTCTGAAGAACTCCTCAAGAATAAAAAAGGTAAAAACCTTTGAAAGAAGAGAAAATTCTCTTATGAACGGATCAGTGATCTAAGAACAAGATCATTGATCTTCAATAAATAAATAAATAAAATAAAATAAAAATAAAAATAGTGCCTTGCACTTGTTATGAACCTTTGGTTCTCTGAAACAAGAAAAAACTTGTTTAGATCAAGAGATCAAAAAGTGCTTTGCACTTCTGTTGCGAATCTAAAAAGATTCTTAGTGCTTTGCACTCTTGTGAACCTCTGGTTCTGTAAATGAAAAGAAAAGAAAGAAATTTCTTTTTTAATCTAAAATAGTGCTTTGCACTCTTGTGAACCTCTGGTTCTGTAAATGAAAAGAAAAGAAAGAAATTTATTTCTTTAATCTAAAATAGTGCTCTGCACTTCTGTTTTGAATCTAAAAGATTCTTAGTGCTTTGCACTTCCAAACTGCACCGTTGCGCTCTTAAGAGAGCGCCACGTGTCAGCTATAGAACCACTCGCACTAAGCGCTCTTAAGATAGAGCTTTGCTCTCTGGAATTGGCGCAACTCGCTGAGAGAGCGCCACGTGTCAGCAGCGCAACAGCGCAGCGCGCTAGTGCAGCGCACTGCGCTAGTGCGCTTGCGCTCACCAGAGCATGACACGTGTCATCACCATATGAGCTTGTGCTCATTACTCGGCGCAAAGTGCCAGACAAATGCACTGCCTTGCTTACAACAGGGGCCAAGCCCAATTAAAAGGCTTAACAGGCCTAATAAACAAAATGCTGTGTATTGTTTGAAAGGGCAGAGCCCAATTGAAAGGTCCAATGGACCAAAACAGATGCTCTGCATCATAAATAAATGGACAGAGCCCAAATCAAAAGCCTAGCAGGCCAAAATAAATTGCAAAGCAATAAAAGGGCAGAGCCCAAATGAAATTGATGCTCTGCATCATTTATAAAGGGCAGAGCCCAAAACTGATGCTCTGCATCCTTTCTGGGCAAAACCCAAATAAAAATAAAAAGAAATGCAAGGCAGAAGCAAATAAAATGTTGAACGTTTCAACTGGACTTAGTCCAATTTTGGCCGTAAGTCCTTAAATTAAATTGACTGAGCACGACTGCTCTTTTAAATTAATTTATATCCGGTTCGAGGGTACATCTCCGAGCTCCTCTGACACTTATCGTTGTAATCCTTCAACGACGTCAGAGAGGTGACGGGTCCCGACGACCACATATGTCAATATGGACTGCGGGGTCCTTAAACTCGTGGACCGAAACGTCCTTAAACTAATATCGGACCGAAACGTCCTTAAACTAATATTGGACCGAAACGTCCTTAAACTAACGGTGGACCACTATGTCCTTAAACTGGTATTGGACCACCATGTCCCTAAACTGGCACAATAGAGCCCAAATGCTCTTTTGTCGGATCTAAACGATCCCGTTAAGTCGATCTTAGTCCCAAACTGGACTAACGTATCCTTAACAACCGTTTAAGTTGATCTTAGCCTCAAATATGGCTAACGCATCCTTAAACCTTCAAACAGACTTTAGTCCCAAATTGGACTATAAATTCCCCCAATCAACTTTGGCTCAAGGGTATATCTCTAAACTCCTCTGACATTTGTCGTTGTAATTCTTCAACGTCGTCAGAGAGGTGACGGGTCCCGACGACCATACATGCAATGGACCACTATGTCCCTAAACTGGAACAATAGAGCCCAAATGCTCTTTTGTCGGATCTAAACGATCCCATTAAGTTGATCTTAGTCTCAAACAGGACTAACGTATCCTTGACGAACGTTTAAGTCGATCTTAGCCGCAACGCGACTAAGGCATCCTTAAACTAAAAACACCAAACCCAAATCTAAGTAAATACGGATTTGGACTAATCCACGTCCTACGGGCGACGGTATTACTCAGTCTCCGTATACAATCCACGGCCAACCACAAACAAAACAAACACCCACGACACGAAGTGAAATTCTGGAGAAGGAGAAAGTTGTTACCGCGAAGCGGTAGCGTAATTAACTGCAGGGGCTTGCGCCTGCAGGGAAGAGCGTCCCCACAATCAAAAACCCCTCTAGCGAGGGGGAATCTGACAAAGTCTGCTACATCGGCCGCATCCGTCTAAACCTTCGATCCACGGTGCCATAAATCAACTTGGTATCTTCGGAGAGGTGGACGGATAAAACCAAATAGCATCTGCCCCGAATCTCAGCGTCAGGCCATCGCGGTCCTGTGCGCCGCCTTTCGGAGGGGAACAGGAGTATGGTAGAACTGGAAGTGATTCCAGAACCGCAAACGATTACGGAAAATTTAATAGGACCTATATATTCAATCAGGTTTGACATTCCATTAGCCACTCTGCAGATATGGTGGGTAACCTCAGACACCCGAGAGGTACTCCGGTAGCCTCAAGGAAGGTGACAGGGAGGTTCTTGTTTACCCATACTTGACACTACTATTGTTCTAGACTATGAGACCCGGCAGGAGGATATGTATAGCGTCGTTCTAAACTAGTTTTAGAAGTACACGTATATATTATTCTGCCAGAGGGTTGTTGTGGTCAGTGGGAGCAGCGGAAGCATAGTGACCAAGTAGCTTATGTCTATTTATAGGCTTGAGCAGATATAGCAGAGATTAGATCATCTAATTTTTGATGTAAAAGTCATGGCTTTGACTTCATCAGAATAGGGGATGAATCTGTTAAGACGGTAGTAGGGTGTAATGTCCTGGTATTTGGATGAAATACACAGAGTAGGAAGTAAAATTCCTATACTACAATCGGTTGCACTTTGGTCGTCACACAGTTGTTTCTCCACAAAAGATATGGATATAATATCAGACATTCTGGTTACTAGATCTATGGTTTTAGATCTAGAATTGGGTAGTTTCCTAATCTGGGTACTTTGACAATATTCTAATAGTATTTTAGAATAGATGACTCCTGGCATGGTGGTGTACCTGCAGGTGATGGAGTCACCCTCTCTAAAGGTGTCTTACAGACTAAAGGGGAGAGGGATGTGCATGATTGGCAGATCACTTGCTTAGGCAATTGAGTCAATCGTGAGATGTCAAGTACCACACCAGATGTTGTTTTTTGCACTAGATGCGATAAGTTTATATTAATCCAATCCTGGAGAAACATTAGGAAGCAGTTTTAGAACATGAATGGATGTTCTATGGATTTGATAATGGCAGCCTCCTTGAGGAGACGGTTATCATTCCAGAGTTCCAAGGTGACCTGGATGACAGAGTGATTGTCAGAGTTATAGTTTTCCCTCTGACAAGGGACAGTATTATGGACAGTTGGTCTAAGAGGATACTGTGGGAGGCATGGTGCTGGACACTGATTAGTTTCAGTTGTCGATACAGTCTAAGAAGTTTGGATTTGGAGTTCATTTATGAACTAGGTCCCATCAGATATCCAGACATATTCTAAGACAGGTATTACTCAATTTGGGAGATGGCCTTCTCCGCGAATTTGAGATTAACAGAGACATAGAAAGAAACATTGGAGCGGATCCACTCACTTAGGCTATTTCTCGAATACATTAGTTTCACAAACAGGCTTTGTGAGACTGAATAGTAGAGAAGTTGGGTGTTCGGTATCACACGGGCTGTGGGTATGCGACATCACAATAATTGTCCTTAAGTGCAAGTGGGAGATTGTTGGATATAGTGCCCTCTAAGTCAATTATTGGATCACAGGTACGTGATTGCAATGATTGAGGGAGGACCTATACCGATAAAACAGTCTTACTCGAGATGATAGTATGCTATCTGGTTTGTCTTTATCATCATGTAAATGTTGATAAAGCCCATAGGATTTTTGCTTGACTGCCAGCAGTATGATGGCGATCATATATGTGGGAGCTGGGGTCTATAAGCACATCCTTAAAGTGTCCCTAGTCGTGGGAGTTTCGAGACAGGGTATCGATACTCCAGAGTAGACTAGTGTATACATTCGAGACCACGACGAGGGGCGGTGGCCGGTCTCACAAGCCATTGGTGTTAGTTGGTTCACCTAAGATGAATACAGGTGCTCATTGGGTTATGAGTACACCGGACAGGACTCGCCGGGAACTTGCTGGTTGGTATTATACCTAGCGTCTGATAGCAGTTCCCTGGTGACATGTATACAGGTTAGTTCATCGACCTGAGGTCGTCATTTGTCTCATGTGAGTTCCCACTGTGCTTTGATTTATACCCTACCACGGGTCAAAGGAGTCGTGCAAACAGGTATTTTTTGGGTACAGTCCCGAGCCACATGGAGGCAGTGAGCAGATCGTCGGGGATTCGTCTCTCCCGGTATTGGGGGTGAGATCGCGCTGTGTTTAGGAGAGCCATTACACGAAATCCCTGACCAGGGTAATCGAGATTTAATGGAAGGTATTTCAGTAGTATCTCAGGGTGTTTTGGGCTGCTCTCTGACACGACTTATACCGCTATTGGGGGTCTGACGTTTACCGGCCCCCTAGGCCTTATATGCGATACTCATAGACGAATGGACCGGACTGTACGGATATTGTCACTGTCAGGCTCAGTAGGGTTTCTGGATGAGTTCGCTCGTCAGCTTCCCTTCCAATCAATACATAGGCAACCGTTACGTACAGCTTGTACCTCTGACGTGCTAGTGGTTATACCCAGTACCAGTGTATTGATGAGTCATTAGAGTCCCCCACAGACAGTTTCCCAAGTTCGGGCGAAACGTCGTAGAGGCCGTATGATTTTATGGCAGGGTTCGGAAAATGCACATGCGTTTTCGCACGTGTCATTTTTCGAGCAGATAATACTGGTGGGCTTTGATTTAAGCCGGATCCGAGTATTATACTGTGTTTGTCTCAGTTGCATTTGTATTCGGTCATAATATAAATGCGGGTATGTTTATACTATTACGGAGTTATCCTGAAATTCTTTTCAAGATCGCTTTTGGAAGTTGCCAGTTTCCAGTTTTCTATCACCCGTCTTTAACGTTCGGTTAAATACGGATTTATCTTTTCTTGGGTGAGTCATGATTCTAGATGGTTGTAGATGGTGACTTGGCTAGTGAGTCATTAGTTCATTAATGAAGCATTAATTGAGTGGTGATGTGTTATGATGACTAGATTATGGTTCAATGTATGCAATTAATGTTATGCAAGGTGTAATTGTGAATCATTCATCTTCATTATTGTTATGGTCACCTTCCTTGACTCCTACACTCACCCCACCTCTTCTTATAGTAGCCGGCCCCCCATCTTTGAAGGATTATGGTTGCTTGAAAAAGATTAGGGTAATGGATACATGGAAATTAGTATATTCAATTCTCATTTCACTCAATTCCAAAAAGGCAACTTCATTAACCGTTCATCCATAGCTTAAGATGTAACGAGACAAAGTGTTCTACTCATTCTCTACATCAATCTTGGTCATCTCTTTTAGCAAACTTGATGATCGAGTTGCCTCGGTTCAGAGGCGGGAGCCCGTTTAAAGATCCGTCGACGTGATGCCACCTGGACGACGAAACCGGAGATCGAGGAGATCGGAATAGCCATAACAAAGCGTGGGATGATGGTTGAAGACCGAAGGACCCGGATCGTTCGGTATAACATTTTTACCCACTTTGTAGTCTGTTAGTTTAGCGTTAATGGCAGATCCTGGGATATAGTATACGATAGCGCCAGTAGTATAAAAGTTTTTGTTCCACATTTTGGCGTCTGAAAGACGGCCGGGACGCTACCGTAGACTTACACGCATAAAGTGATGGATGATGTCACGCGTAACTTCCAGAGATGGAGTAGGTTCAACTAAGAACGCCTCGAAAGGGACACCCTGGTTATAGCCCAACTGCTATGTGAAGCGATGCGGATTGTACCGCATAAAAATGGCCGTGTTGTTCTGCCGGAACACCAGGTAACTCGGCCTAATCGAGTATAGGTGCATGACCTCCTTAGGTTTTAAACACGGCGCTCCGCCTTTCGACAAGTCAAACAGCTACTGAACAGGTCCCGTAGGAGAAGAGAGGAATCGGTCATTGAATATCATCCCACCTTCATTAGCATACGGATTAAGCAATACACGAAGGGCCCATAGCTGAGTTGGATCAGGAGCAGAAGCATCCACCAACCTCATGAGCCGTGGGAAGGTGTAAGCATCATAGAAAGATGGCCTCCGATGCGCTGCGAACGCCCCCAATACATGCATCTCGATCCATGACGTGAAGTACTGGAGGGAGAAATTCACAACATCTACACCCGGGGTCGAAGTATTGGCCGCAGCGCTCAGCCCATGGTATAAGTGTGATAGCCCCGCGATACCCACGGCCAATCGTGTGCCTTCAGCCACGCGATGAGCAGGATAAATGACCGAATTTCTCATAAAGCGATGATGCGTTGGAATAGCGAACCAACTGAGCCAAAGGCTGATAAAACCGACAAAGAAGGTCTCTTCGTCCATGCCGGGGACCGCTATCGAATCAAAAGACACGGCCGACAAGATCGGGATATAAAACTGCGGTAAATCTTATTCTTTGGCCGTTAGTTGATTTACCCCAAACCCAAAAGGGTCGTTAATGTTCGCAAACTTTGGAGCCGTCTTGGACAAAGCGTCTTCGCGAATAAAGCAGGCAATGAAGCTCTCAAAAGTGACGCCATGCCCTTCCAATGCCGCGAACAGTTTTTCAAAAATACCCAAAACCTTGATTAAGCTAGGGTACTTATGACGGACGGCGTTTTCAGTTGTCAAGCCGTCAAGCGAAGCCGACAACGTCTCGAACACATACTCATCGGGAGGCAGCAACTCTTCATAATGCTCTCCTCTGATTAGTAGTCGCGAAACCTCATGAAACTCTTCCAATGAAATGGAGACCTCGCGCTCCCCTAGCAAGAAGGTGTTGGTGGGAAGATTCCACTGGTTCACAAAAGCCTTAACCCACCAAACATGAGGGGACTGATAATGAAAAAGGGACGCATACACCGCCTGATAGAGCCCGACCTTCTGCAATCACGCACGATGGGCGGACAGGACGTATTGAGCCCAGGGAAGATAGCCCGTTGGGTGGCGAGGGGTAAGCCCTATCTTATAAATTTGTCCCCAGGTTTGGGCTTCACCATGACAAATGCGACGGCCCAGGATGTCTATGGCCGGCAAAGGCTGGTTGGGTATCCCAGTTGTCGACGGCTCAAGCCGGCCTATAGGAGTCCAATCATCCGCCTCCACCGCAAAAGAAGTCTGTGAACACTCCATCGGCGAAATTGGTCAGAAAGGCTCTGTTGGAACTTCACAAGTAAAGCTGCGGCGGCCCCGGATGATATGTCCATACCAAGTTCCCCACAAGAGCAAACTGGTATAATCCCTGTCATGGGCCCTGATCATCGCCATTGCTTCTTCGTCCGACGGCGATTGTGGAAAAGCAGCGTCTGAGCGAGTAAAAGAAAAGTAGGGAAGAGAAGCCATTGTTCCTGAAAAAGGGGAAGGAAAAGCCTTTAATAATAAAACCTTTTATATATGTGGGTATACATATATATAATAATAGGAGGAAACGACAGAAAGTTTGTTCCTTGGGACCACTGATTGCAGAACTAATGGACCCCACAAAATCAATATGGCGGCTCACCAATGATGAGACAGGACAGTCGCTATAAAAATCTAAAAGATTCTCATTAAACGGACATGGGAGTTTAAACAACTCTTGACATACTCATAAAAAAACTGTCAAAATACCCAACAAATTTGAATTTGTGCAAATAAAAAAAAACAACCCTATGCAAATGTGCTCAAGAACACCAGGGAATGAAATTCCCGAGGGGTCCTATTGATCTTCAGAGCAAAGCTCTTCGCTGAGGAATTAAATTCCTTTTACGCAATGGAATTAAATTCCAGAAACCCCCATAAAGAGGAAATCAAATACCATAAAGGTCAGAAGAGGAATGCCCAAAGCATTGAGAGTTATTATTCAAAGATCACGACTTTGGATCTCTAAGAGATGGGTTTCAGAGGAAAGCAAAGCTCTGATAATGGATTTAAAATCCAGAAGTTTTCTTTAAAGAAAGGGTTTCTTTAATGATCGAGATCTTTACCTAGAAAAGGTTCCCTTTTATAACAGAGTTTAACTCTGGAATTGCAATAAAACAGAGAACTAACCTCTGAAAGAGATAATTAAATTCTCGAAGAAAACAAAAAAGGAAGAAAATGAAAGAATAGTGGCTTCCCAAAGGCCAAACCCTTGCATTTATAAGACGTGACAAGGGCGGTTCACCTCCTCGTTCCCCTAGGCCATCCAACGGTTGTAAAGGTGACAGCGTTGCACTCACGTGCAAGCCACGTGAGAACAACGGTGTGGGGGCATTTGTTCTCTTATAAATAATAATAATAATAATAATAATAATAATAATAATAAATAGTGAACCAAAAAGCAATGGAAGAATTCCCCAAAAGGAGTATCACGTGCCCACACGTGATGCGCATTGGAGTAAAATTATAAGTATTACACTTACCAAATAAGGCTAAAATTGAGCCTCACGTGCCACACGTGAGCATCTATATACAAACTATATAGGCGCCTTGATAAAAATAATAAGCCAGAAGGCGCATCACGTGCCAACACGTGATACTCTTCTCTGGGACTGCTGCATATAAGAAACCGGCCAGTGCCATTGGGTCACGTGCTACACGTGAGAATTCCTAATACCTTCTGAGCCGATAGAATTAAATTCTATATAAAAGGGGTCAGAACCCTATTTTGGAAATATTTCCCCCAATCTTTCTAAACAAGAAAGATTGTGCTCTGTAAATCAGAGCACCGTTGGATCAAAGATCTAATGGTGATTAAAAATCACCAAGATACAGAATAAGCTCTGTATGGGAAAATATTTCTCTAATCTTGGTAAAAAACAAGAAAAATATATTCTGTAAAACATAAGTCTTTGGATCAAAGATCCAACGGTGGATAAAATCTCTGAATTAATCAAAAATCTCTCAATGAGAGATTTCCTTAACAAAAATCAACAAACTTGCCGCTGCTATATAAAGGACTCGAGACTGAAGAGAAAAAAAAGAGAGGAGGTATAGAAAAAGATAGAGACAGATACAGAGAGAGATAAAAAAAAAAAGAAGAGAGAAAAGAGAATTCAATTCTCAAAAAGGAGAAGATCCACTTTTCAAAACAAAACTAGGTGAGAAGAAAGTATAAAGACTGTCTCATCTCCTCTTTAAGGGTTTGATCCTTCGTATAAGAACTTAGTTCTTTCTTCTGGAAAAAGATCTGCAGAAGCAGATCTCCCCATAAGTTGAGAATTTAATTCTCATCGGGGAGATTCTGCCATGCAGATCCAAAACCTAGGGGAAGATCAAAATTCAGAGAATTTAATTCTCCCAAAAGGCATATAGGAATTTAATTCTTCCAATAAAACTAGGGTTTAACCTTTCATATAAGAACTTGGTTCTTTCTTCTGGTGAAAGATCTGCAGAAGCAGACCTCTCCACAAGTTGAGAATTGAATTCTCATCGGGGAGACTCTGCAATGCAGATCCAAAACCCAGGAGAAGAACTAAGTCCAAAGAATTAAATTCTTATAATCTCAAAGAAAGAATTCCATGCATATTGGTGATCACATGTTCACACGTGACCACCTGTGATGAGCTCAAAAGAGAGAATTGAAATAGATCACGTGTTTACACATGACCTCCCCCCTCCTGCTGATAGTGCTTGGCGCTGTTGAAAAGGAAAAGGGAATAAACCCAAGGAAACAATGTCTAACTCTGAAGTGCATCACGTGCTCACATGTGATGACCACAAGAATAAAGTGTTTAACACTTATGTAAGGGTGGGGAATAAAACCAAGCGAACAGCACCACCTTTAAAAGCATCACGTGCAACACGTGAGCATTCATAAATTCCAGTGTTTAACACTGCCTAAAGGTATCACGTGGGAGCACGTGATCGCTGAAAATATATTAAGGAGCCAACTCCAACCTCAAATTGGCTAAGTCTTTCCTGAGATTAAACCGAGCCTCTATGCTCAGGAGTGGTAATTCCTCAATCTGAAATTGGTTCAAGGGTGCATCTCTCCACACCTCTGATACATGTCGTTGTAATCCTTCAACGTCTTCAGAGAGGTGGAGGGTCCCAATAACCAATAACTCTTTGCGCACCCTTAAACTGATAAGCCAAAATCCATAGACTATGATGTCCTTAAACATGGACTATGATATCCTTAAACTAAAATCTCTATGGACTATGATGTCCTTAAACCATGGACTATGATGTCCTTAAACTAAAAACTCTATGGACTATGATGTATTTAAACCATGGACTATGATGTCCTTAAACCATGGACTATCCATGGACTATGATGTCCTTAAATATGGACTATGATGTCCATAAACTAAAACCCCATGGACTATGATGTCCTTAAACATGGACTATGATGTCCTTAAACCAAAACCCCATGGACTATGATGTCCTTAAACCATGGACTATGATGTCCTTAAACTAAAACCCCATGGATTATGATGTCCTTAAATATGGACTATGACGTCCTTAAACCAAAAACTCTATGGACTGCAATGTCCTTAAACTAACAATGGACTGCAATGTCCTTAAACTAACAACGGACCGTAACTTCCTTAAACTAAAACAATAGAGCCCAAATGCTCTTTTGTTGGATCTATATGATCCCAAAACCCTGTTAAGTAGATCTTAGTCTAAAATTAGACTAACGTATCCTTAACAAACATTTAAGTTTGATCTTAATCTCAAATGAGATTAACGATCCTTAAATCGAACCAAACTCAAATCTAAGAAAATACGGATTTGAACTAATCCACGCCCTGCGGGCGACAACACAAATTAGTCTCCGTATACAATCCACGGGCAACCAAAAATAAAATAAACATACACGACACGAAGTGAACATCTGGAGAAGGAGAAAGTGGTTACCGTGATGCGGTGGCGTAATTAACTGCAGGGGCTTGCGCCTGCAGGGAAGAGCATCCCCACAATCAAAGAAACCCTTGCAAATGAGGGGGGATCTGACGAAGGCTGCTACATCGGTCGCATTTTTCCAAACCTCCGATACACGGTGCCATAAATCAACTTAGTATCTTCGGAGAGGTGGATGGATAAAACCCAATAGCATCTGCCCCTAAAATTCAGGCCAGGCGTCCCAACATCCCGGTCGCGTCTTTCGGCGGTGAACAATCATGCCTGGGATGAATGTTATATATACTTATATATATACTAGTAGATGTTGTATATGTTTTGCACCCGCACTAGTCCATCCCCCGCTCTGTCGTTAGTTAAGTAACCTAACGGATGATGACGGGGCTCAGTGGCGAATGCGGATGGTATATACGTACATCATATTTTCGTTCTTTTCTGGTGTGATAGGTTAAATGATGGGACCGCATTAATTTTGATTAATGCAAGAAAGGAAACCTAAAAAGATGTTGTTGGAACAAATTTTGAAAAACTATAATATTCTTTCGCTTTGCATAGCGGTATTCGGTTGTGAATATCCTGCACCTCATTCCACGATGCAAGAGCCGAGATCCCTTTGTGGGGAGTGGCCTCTTGAGCAAAAGTTTATACCGTAGATTACTCGGTTTTCTTCAAAACCACTAGTTTTCAAAAGCGGAGCTTAAACCACTCCTTTTCAAAAGCTATCAGGTTCCTTCAACGATATCAAGTTCATTACGTTAACGGGTTTTTTTCCAAAAACCCAGCTGTGGCCCTCCGTCATTTCGGATATGTAGTACCTAGTATACGTGCTGTATTTGTTGGCCTTTGTCAAGACGTAGTGTACGGTAGCTAGATGTTGCTTGTATGTTGCATAGATAGATGTGATTATCTAGGACGGTCATATAACCTTGTTGGCCTTTGTCAAGGGTTTGTACGGGTGCGTCTAGATTAATCCAGGATAATAACGGGTTGAACTTCACTAGTGGTTTATGATTTGTTGGCCTTTGTCAAGGTCATGAACCGCTGGGGGAAAAAAAATCACATCGAGAGTTTCAAACATACAGGAAACTTGCAGATTTAGCATACCTTCTGAGTGTGGTGACTAAATTGGATTCCATCTAGTGCATCACACAATGATGGTTGGATCACAATCCCACTTATGAGTATGACTACTCTCGGGAGATTATTTTCACTTAACAATCAATGCTATAAACCAAGTAGGTGTCTAGAAAGATGTCAGCGGGGCTACGCCTCCAGGGAAAAGAGCTTACATAATTAAGGAACTTTGCGAAAACATTGGAAAACCTCCCTCGAAGTACAGACACTAGCCTGGCTGAAAGGTTAAGCTAGTATTGTGACGTGTGATTAATCCTGACTAGTTCTTCTTTTAGGGTTTGGAGAAGAATTTGAGGAAACGGTGGAAGCCATCCTGGTTAGATAAATTAATAACCAATCTAATCTTGCAAGAGCGCACGCTGAGTATTTCTTTTCTCTCTCTCTAGGTAGCAACCATTTCACGTCCTAATCAAGATACTAAAATGTATCGCTTGACCGACCCGAATTCTTATTCGGCGCTGGGGAACGTCAATTTAGCTCTAACTTATGATGGCGGTCATGAGTATGAGCTAGGGAAAGAGGATTACATGAATTCCTTGATGACCCCAACGAAGAAGAAGCAAACTATTGCGTCTTCTTCAGGTGTTTTTGTTATTGAGAACTGTTTTTCGGTCATTCCTACCTCCTGGGTACTAGATACCGGATCAGGATCTCATATCTGTAATTTAATGCAGGGACTGAGAAAAAGTATGATGGTTAGACCCGGTGATATGTCCCTCAGAGTAGGGAACGGAGCACAAGTTGATGCTGCTGCCGTCGGTGAATATCACCTAGCATTGCCAAAAGAAAATACTATGATTTTAAACAATTACTACTATGTACCTTCCATGGTTTGCAACATCATATCAGTTTCTTTACTTGATAAAGATAGATATAAGTTTGTTCTTGATAGAAATATCATGAACATTTATCTTAATCATGAATTAGTTGCAGAAGGTACAATGTGTAATGGTATCTATGTTCTAAATCAAAACGCGGTTTTCAATGTACAAAACACATGCAAGAGGAAGAGTTCAAATACGAACGAATCCTACTTGTGGCATTGTAGACTTGGTCATATAGAAGAGAAAAGACTAAGTAAGTTGTATAAAGATGGATATTTGAATACGTTCGAATTCTCATCTTATGAAACTTGTCAGTCTTATCTCAAAGGTAAAATGACCAAATCTCTGTTCACCGGGTATAGAGAAAGAGCAGCAGAGCTCTTGGGACTCATATACAGCAATGTATATGGTCCAATGTCTATACATGCAAGGGGTGGGTTATCGTACTTCATCACAATCACTGATGATCTCTCTAGATTCGGGTATGTGTATCTTATGAAACACAAATCTGAAGCTTTTAAGAAATTCAAAGAATATAGAAGCGAAGTAAAGAACCAGATTGGCAAAAGTATCAAGATCCTCCGATCTGATAGAGGAGGGGAGTACTTGAGTACGGAATTCCGGGACTTTCTAAAAGAGGATGGTATTCTCTCTCAGCTTACTCCTCCGTATACACCACAGCACAACGGTGTATCGAAGCGGAGGAATTGTACTTTATTGGATATGGTTCACTCTATGATGAGTAGTGCTGAGTTGCCTCTTTCATTCTGGGGAAATATGCTGCAAACAACGGCGTATCTTTTGAATCGGGTTCCTTCCAAATCGGTGCCTAAGACTCCGTATGAAATATGGAGAGGAAAGGGACCATGTCTTAAGGGTATTAAGATATGGGGTTGTCCGGCCTATGTGAAAACACAAAAACCGGACAAACTAGAGGCACGGTCAGTTTTATGTAAGTTTGTAGGATATCCAATGCATTCGCATGGATATCTGTTCTACCACACTGAGGAACATAAGGTGTTTGTTTCTCGCCACGCCATCTTTTTAGAGAAAGAATTTCTTGCAAAAGAAATTAGTGGGAACGCGGTAGAACTGGAAGAAATTCCAGAGGGACAAACTATAACTGAAGGTTTGGTAGAACCAGAAGATTCAATAGTCCCAGAAGAACCTCAACCACTCCGCAGATCTGGTAGGATTTCTCATCCGTCCGAGAGATACTACGGTTTTCTCATAGACGGGGATCGAGAGGATTGCATCTTGGAAGAAGATGGTCCTACTAGTTACAGGCAGGCCATTATCAGTAAGGACTCTGATAAGTGGCTGGATGCTATGCCATTCGAAATGGAGTCCAAGTACACCAATAAAATGTGAACCTTGGATATTGCTCCACCTGGGGTAAACCCCATTGGATGAAAATGGATCTACAAAAGGAAATTTGGTGTAAATGGGCAGGTGGAAACCTATAAGGCTAGACTCGTTGCAAAAGGTTTTCGTCAAAGACCAGATGTAGACTATGATGAAACATTTTCTCCATTGGCTATGCTCAAATCCATTCGGATCATACTTGCTATTGCTGCCTTCCATGACTATGAGATCTGGCAGATGGACGTAAAAACGGCTCTTCTAAACGGAAGTTTAGAAGAGTGCGTTTATATGGATCAACCAGAAGGTTTTATAGACAGTGGGAGCAGTAGGAAGATGTGCAAGTTGCTTAAATCCATTTATAGATTAAAGCAGGCATCGCGGAGCTGGAACATCTGTTTTGATGAAACAGTCAAGAAATTTGACTTCATCAAGAACGAGGATGAGCCATGTATTTATAAGAAGATTGTAGGACGAACTGTCATATTCCTAGTCTTATACATGGACGACAATCTTTTGATAGGAAATGATATTCCTATGCTACAATCGGTCAAGCTGTTCTTATCACAAAAGTTCTCCATGAAGGACCTGGGTGATGCCTCGTACATTCTGGGGATCAGGATCTACAGAGATAGATCTAAGAGATTACTCGGACTCTCACAGTCCAGGCACATAGAGACCATACTAAAGAGATTTAGTATGGAAGATTCCAAGCGCGGTAACATACCCGCATTGTACGGAATCACCCTCTCCAAGAAGATGTCTCCTAAGACTGACAAGGAGAGGGTTCGCGTGAGCACTATACCCTACGCTTCGGCGGTAGGATCTATAATGTATGCAATGCTGTGTACAAGACCAGATGTAGCTTAGGCACTAAGCGTGGTGAGCCGGTATCAGTCGAACCCAGGTGAGAACCACTGGATAGCAGTGAAGAACATTCTCAAGTATCTAAGAAGGACTAAGGAGATGTTCTTGGTTTACGATAATGGAGACCTAAAGGTCGATTCCTTTACCGATTCAAGCTTCCAGAGTGACAAGGATGACAGCAAGTCTGTCTCGGGTTTTGCGTTTACCCTCAACAGAGGGGCGGTGTGTTAGAGGAGCTCCAAACAGGATACCATCGCAGACTCAACGATGGAGGCTGAATACATTGCTGCGAGCGATGCCGCAAAAGAAGCAGACTGGATGAAGAAGTTCATTACTGAACTTCAGGTAGTTCCGTCCATTGTTAACCCAATACCTTTGTATTGCGATAACAATGGGGCTATAGCTTTAGCGAAGGAACCATGGTCCCATCATAAATCCAGACACATCTTAAGGCGGTATCACCTGATCAGGAAGATCGTAGATCGCCAGGAGATCGAGGTCCGGAGAGTGGATACGAAAGAGAACACGGTGGATCCATTTACAAAGGCCCTTCCTCAAGCACAGTTCGAGCGACTTTTTGAAATGTTGGGTATGCGGTACGCCAGCAGCTGGCCTTAGTGCAGACATTGGGTATTCGGTACGCCAATTATTGGCCTTTAGTACAAGTGGGAGATTGTTGGATATGTATGCCCTAGAGGCCAGTATTGTATATGTATACATATGGATGCTGGGGATATGTATGTACAGGACAATCTTGCTCGGTATATAGTATATTATTTGACTTTTGCTTGTCAATATGTTTATTTATTTCTATTGATGTTATATCCAGCTTGCACATATTGATAAAGACTCGATACAGTAGTATACTATTATGGTTTGTGTTTATCTTAACATGTGCATATGTTATATATGTCGACCACATGTTGATAAAACCCATAGGATCTTGCTTGACTACCAGCGTTATGATGGCGATCATACTTGTGGGAGCCGGGTAATCTATAAGCACATCCTTAAAAGTCCCAAGTCTCAGGAGTATCGAGATCGGGCATTGATACTCCAGAGCAGACTTGCGTATACATTTCGAGACCCCGACGAGGGGCGGTGGTTGGTCCCACAACCATTGGTGTGATCACCTAAGATAGTATGCGGGTGGTCACTGGGGGTAAGTACACTGGACGGACTCGCTGAAAACCTCTGGATGGTATTATACCTATCGTCATATAGCGGTTCTCTTGTGACATGTGTACAGGTTAGTCTTTGGACCTGAGATCACCATTTGTCTCGTGTGAGTTCCAACTGTGCTTTGATCACTACCCTACCACAGCTCTACTGAGTTGTGCAAACAGATTTTGGTTGGGTACAGTCCCGAGCCACATAGAGGCGGTGAGTGATTGTCAGGGATTCGTCTCTCCCGGTATTGGGAGTTGATATCGTACCGTGTTCGATCGGTCAAGACCACAAGACCTTGGCCAAGGCAGTTGGGAATTACTGATAGGTTGATCAGTAGTTTCCCGGATTGGTCCTGAGCCACATCAACACGAATTATTGGGTTATTAAAGTCTGACGTATACCACCCACTAGATCCGGTATGCGATACTCTTAGACGAAGAGACCGGGATGTATGGATATTGTCACGGATATGCTCAGTAGGGATCCGGATGAGTTTTTTCGTCGGCTATCCTTTTCGACAAGTACCTGGGTAGCCGTTATGTACAGCTAGTTCCGCTGACGTGCTTGTGGTTAAACCCACTGTCAGCGTACTGTCGAGTCTTTAGAGTCCCACACAGAGGGTTTCTCTGCTTCGGGCGAAACGATGTAGAGGCCATATGGTTTTACGGCAGGGTTCAATCACATATGTGTACTTGTGCACGCATGATGTTCGGGCGGATAATACTAGAGGGCTTTGATTTAAGACGGATCGTAGTATTATATTGATGGATTACTTTCGTCTCTTTTGTATTCGTATTTTTCGAAATACGAATGCGGGTATGTATATATTACAAGAGTGCTATTAGAAGAAGAAAACTCTTTATTTGTTTTAACCATTTAGTTAGATGGTTAATGAGGTGGAGGTATGAGGGGTTGACTATTCTTCAAGTAAACCATGGCTAATTTATTAACTCACTTGGTGAGTTAAGGATTACTATTGTGGCTACAAAATATCTAGATATTTTGTGATGGAAATATTTGTTTATCATTATCTATGCCATACTTGGTTTATTAGTGGAAAATATCTTAGCCATTATTCACTTGAGCTCTCTTGATTTTTTATAGCTTGCTCTCTACAAATCTCTCTTCACCTCCAAGCCTTTCTTCTTCTACCTCAAGCCATTATAGTCTTATGTGTTGAGAAACTTAGGGTTCTTGAGATAAAACACTCCATCATCACTCTCTACATCACCTAGGTTATTTAGATTAGCAAACCAAGTGATCTAGTTACCTCGGTTTAGAGGTAGGAGCCCAAAGTAGACACTCTCGGGTGGATCATCTTCATCACAAGGAGCCGACGATCAAGCTCGATCTTGGAGGCCATTAGGAGCATGCTAAAGGAGAGTAGTGAAGACCCGAAGGACTCCAGTCTCATGATATAACTCTTTTCATAGTAGATAGCTTCTCTTTTTGCTAGTTGGGTTTATAGTAGATCCGGTTTAGTGTTACTCTAGTGCCAAGTTTTCGTTCGTAGAAAAAAAAATTGTTCCGCGTTTGGTCACGGTAGTTGGCCGGGGCGCTAGAGTAACCTTTCAGGCACTGCCTCAGGCATGCACCAATGATCTTTGGTGCAGTGCCAATTCTCAAAGCCTTCGCTTCCTTAAAGCTTAAGCTTTAGTTTTGGAAATTAATTTCCCATATCTTTCTCAAACAGAAATATACACATTTTATCAACAATAAATCAATCGAGTATTTTTCTAAACAAAGAAAAATATCAACCGGGTTAATAAAACCCCTTAGATCAAAGATCCAACGATACTTAAACATCCGGGCTGATCTTAAAATCAATTAAGAAAATTTCAAAAATATATTTTCTCTACTTACCCAACAATATTCATACTCTATATAAAGGACCCTAAAGATCAAATCTCATATACACAATCAACCCTGTAAGGTGAACAACAGAACTTAAGTTCTTTGCCCTCTGCAAAAATTCCTCTTCATCTTCCTCATCATCGACCGAGATTAAAAAAAAAAGAGGAGATTAATCTCCATTAAAGAAGGTCAACCTTCATAAAACTTAAATTCTGTTCTTGGATCTTAAGATCCTTAAGTCAGACTCCCCCTCTGCGAAAACTTAAGTTTTTACAGAGTGGTTTTGATTTTAAGATTTTCGATTTAAGAAAAGAATAAAAGACCCCTTCACCAAATCTCCAAAAAAAAAATAAGGTTGACCTTCGTTAAAAACTTAAGTTCTTTTCTAGGATCTTCCTTGGATCAAATTCTTCCAGTTGAAAACTTAAGTTTTCACAGAGCTTTGTTTTAATCTTAAGTTCTAGGGTTTGGGAAAAGACATAAGAAAATCCTTCACCAAAATGATGGCATGAGCTTCAAGATCTTAAAGATGGACATAAAAATGATGAAAAGTCCAAAAGTTCATGCCTTGAGCAAAATAAGAAATCCCAGATCATCAAATATTGATCTGGTGAGCGTTAATGGTGAAAAGTCCATTAACAGAAGTTTAAGCTTCCTGAAACTTAAGTTTCAAAAGATGTAGAGTAATAATCTTTGGTAAAAAAACCCTAAGCTTCCATGCGCAACGTGATATACACGTGATCATGCGCCAACAAAACGTGCGTTGATACCCATGGGCATGCGCTATGTGATACCTACATGACCCTTCCATGCGTCATAGGGCACTCACGTAATCGTGCGTCGATACCCATGGCCATACGCCACGTGATACCCACATGACCCTTCCATGCGCCACGTGATACCCACGTGACCGTGCGTTGTAACCCTTCCATGCGCCACGTGATACCGACATGACCATGCGCCAATGAAATATACGCCATACATGTGTGCACTAAACCTATATGTGGCAAACATACATGCGCCAGAGATATGTTATGCGCCAGACTCAATCTTTAGCCCATATTGGCTAATTTCTTGAAGCTTGGGCTTTTTTGATCTTAAGATCAATTGAACGCATATATTCATTTAAATTGATCTTAGTCTCAAATGTGACTAACGATCTTTAAACAAAATTCTAAGTTGAACTTAGTCTAAAATAAGACTAACTATCTATAGATAAATTTAAGTATCTCCTGAACTGATGGACCTCATCAATATGAGAAATGCTATCTAAGTTCATCCCCAAATTTGAAATATATGTACGGATTTGAACTAATCCGCGCCCTAAGGCAACAACATTAGTCTCCGTATACAATCCAAGGGCAACCCAAAATAAACCAAAACACAACAACACGAAGGAATAAGCTTGGAGAAGCAAAGAGTTGTTATCACTTTGTGATAACGTAATTAACTGTAGAGTCTTGTGCCCACAGGAAAAAGCATCCTCGCAATCAATAAACCCTTCATCTATGAGGGGGAATCTGAAAGTTCAGTTGAATCGGTCGCATCCATCCAAACTTCCAATATACGGAGCTATAAATCAACTTGGTAATTTCGGAGAGGTGGATGGATATGTTCCATATAACAACTACCCTCATATTCAGGTTGGACACGCTTCCTGTGCCTCGGTCCGGTTTCCGGCGGTAAACAAATTCCGGCACGTCCAATGGGACTTTTTTCTTTTTCTCTCTCCACTCCACTCCTTTGTGTGTCGTATTTCGCGAACAAAATCGTGGTGTGTGTGTGTGTGTTAGAAAAACAATATCATGTCGCAGAACAGTTTGAGATAGCTCAATAATAGCCTGAGCCAGCTCACAATCTTTTCCAATCAAACAATGATTTTCTGGGTTCATGAGACGGCTCGTGTCTACCTTGAGCCGGCTCAAGATGCCCCAAAGCCAAAACTCAATAAACCAGTAAATCAATCAATATCATTTATTATCTCAAATATGTACGATCATTTTAGGGTGTTACAACTTTCATCAAATAATCCAAACATAATCAGATTGTGTAGCTATATCCCAAGATCCAACAACAGTTTCTAGAGAATAAAATTCCGTCCAAGTCCATCTTTTTCCAAACCATGTCATTTCTCATGTTCAATTAATGATCTTCAAATTCTAATGAGATGGCGATATGAGTTCCAAGAATTGACCCACAACACACAATCATTGTTCGAAAATTCCCCATACCCATTTCGCAAGAAAACTGGTATCAAATCTCTTAAGTTATTGCCGCCCCAAATCCACATACACAAATTTCAACAATTTAATGCATGACACGGCCACAATTCGCAAAACTTTATATTGATCATTTGTTCGTTTTGCATAATTATAATGTATAAGTCGTATACTTGTTGAACCGTAGTTTTCTCACCTCAATATTTAACAATTTTACAGATTAACATGAAAATTTCAAAGTGAGCTAGCGGGTCATTTCGTTGGAGTATTTAAAGTTCTACTTTAGTTAATTATTTTAGAATTTGGAATTATAATTAAGTGATGCGATAATAAAATTATTTGGCAGGTCACAGTTATTTATTTTATGAGACTATATGACATATTAGAATCTTCACTGATAAATTTTAATTAGGAGGTTATTTTTTTAATTATGGAGATCAAATCACTACTGCATATAGTCACTATTAGAGACCGTATGGAACGGTCTCAAAAAAATAATGAGCGGTCCCTAATATATATTAGTTACCGTTTATATTTTAAACGGACAGCTAAAAAACAGTCGTTGATTGGGTGGTCGTTGATACATCTATTAGCGACAGTTAATGAACGGTCTCTAATACGAACGATCACTAATAGATGTATTAGGGACCGTTTCCATCTGTCGCTGATAAGCAGACACGTGGACATCTTAACGAATTTACATGTTTCCTAATACCAGCGAACGGTCGCTGATGAGGTATTAGCGACCGTTCCTGTAGTTTATACAGTCGCTAATAACTATTTTTCCTGAAAAAATTGTATTCAATACAATAATACACAATATTACAATATATTATGCCATAATAGCGTTTCACATATAAATCAATATATATGCACAATCCACAACATATCCAACAAGATCAACAACAAATACGAACACATACGTATACAAACCAACATATAAATATTATCCACGATATATCCACCAATATCAATAACTCAATTAAACACATATGAACTAAATTTTTAATAAACAAGCATAAATAAACTAAATTGTTTTGAATACGAACAAAACAATACATACGCTATATATATGTCCAACAAAACGAAAAAATCTCCAAATCACTCGCAATCGCAGCTCACTCAACCTTGTGAATCGAAATAAATAAATATATAAATATATGAACTCAAATTATAATATTCTAAATAATGTTAGCTATACTAACACATATATATGATTACCTCACTAACTCCCGCCACTTCCATCGTCAAAAACATAATCCTTTCGCCGTTAACTTATAAGAACCCTACAAATACACAACATGAATTTTAAACATCAAAACTCAATATAATTTAATTGTATGCTTAAATTTCTATAAATAATAACTATACGTACCTCACTAACTCCCACCGCTACCATCGCCACCAGAAGCTCGTCTTGAATAGTATCGATTCATATCGTCGAAATCCTCCTGCGAAAAAAATTTACCTAATAACCTTTCCTGTGGGGTCGGCTGATCAGGATTATACGGTTCCTGTGGCGAAGGGTTAGGGTAATAAAGATCTTGTGGCGAAGGCGGAGACCGAGGGTAGTACCCTCCTTATGATTGTGGAGGTGGTGGATAAGGATAGTACGATGTTTCGTGTGATGAGAGAAGGTAATACGGTCGCTGCATCGGAGGAGGGTAATATGCCGGCTGTGGCGAGAATGAACCCTGTGCTAACCACGATTGCGGACGTGGAACGTATTGTTGCGAGAATTGTTCCAACCGTGCCTCCATTTGAGTTCTCCAAGCCGCTTCATCTTCCGCCCTCTTCTTATCTGCTTCATCCCTCCTCCTGAGCTGCTCCTCTAGCTCATTGATCCATTGTGCCTCAGCTGATTATTGGTTGGAGCGAGCGGTCGACGAAGTTGAACTACTTCTTCTGGAACCGGACCGTGAAAAACTAACGGGACCACCATATAGTGGAATACGATCGTGTCCTCTTGACTGAGGGAAAAGATGCTCCATAATAAATACATCGGCCTCTGTAGGAAGAGGATCATCGGCTGGATATTCGGGATTTGATTCCCGATAGCTCCTCTCCGCCTCCTCGAAATCCTCCTTTGATAAATAAAACAATAATTAATTTTCTTTACAAAATTAATAAGTGTAATTAATTTACTTAAAAGAATTGAAAAATGCAAGCTTACCATATGTTAAGTGGTTATATCCATCTTTTCTTCTGACATGCCCTCTCTCATATGCAATGCCTCCCAAGTCTCAGGGAGGCTTGGCCTTTTCCCAGCCTTCTCCTGTAATAGATATTTGATTTATTTATACGTAAAGATATGTAATGATGAAATTGAAAAATTGAACATTTATGTAATTAAAGATAAGCTAACCAAAGTAGCCATATACTGATCAGCAAGAACCGATCCACCATAATAGTCATCTGAGGATTTTCCTCGATTCTGCTTATTCCTTTCTGATACTTCCTGCTTATTCAGAATATAATTTCTCTAAATATAATTTAATCTAAATTCAGTATTCAAATTATTTAAGTACATTTTTAATTATCTTTGCTTCGGGTGTATCCCAATGCAATACAAGAAACGCAAACTGATCTCTAAGGATGATGGAGGGAAGAGCGGCAAAACGTTCCCAATCATCCGTAAATTTCTCCGACTGTATGAATTTTTTCTTCAATCTTTGATGCCATCTCTTGAATATTTGTGACATTTCACACCGGACATGCGTCCAATGTCCGTCTATATCATCTTCTAAGACGAAATGTTTCTGTAATGCAGATTAATAAATATATTATTTAATAAATTTATAACATATAACAGGCATGTAATATTGAAATATAATTGAGTTATGCATTACTAAGAGTGAGCGCCAAGTCCATACGTATGCTTCCCAGGGGTTATCTGCAAATGTGAACCCCACGTTCCAGAAGTCGGTGTTGCGGACGAGAATACCGATATAACCGTGGAAATGTGTAGCCCACATACCCGTACCTACGGGCTTCCCACCTACCCATTGTAGAATTGCCCTTTTTCCACGCATATCGTATTTCGTAATTTCGTTTGCAACACCTCTTCAGTGGTGTTCAAACCGGGCCAAATTATCCCTCGTAGCCCGTGCCTCATCAATACTCGTGTCTGATGTCTCTATCATCATATCGATTTGAGATCGAGCAACAGCCCACCGCACCATTGCCATCGCATTGTCCCTATCACGATACGGTTTTTCATTTTGTAAATCGAGAGAAAGAGACAATGCATGAATCCACTCATCGGTGACGGGATCCGAGAATGCCCCAGGTTCCCTATTCAAGTCCGTGCACTGTTCGTCTAGATGTGCAAACGAATCATGCTGCACTGATGAACTTGCATCCTCCTAATCATATATACCTACATATTTTAATGTATTATAATCAATGCAATAGTTATTTGAATAAAATAATACGGTCGATGATTATTTAAAACTCGTAATATATACTTCTACTCTCAGTATCAGGTTGTGTCGAGGATTCAGTATCTCATTGTCTTTTCTTTGAAGAAAATGCTTTGGCAAATTTTCTGAATATGTCTTTTCGTCCCATCTATTTCATGCAAGAGTAATGACGACACAAAATATATAATATGCATAAATCATTAAGCTAACAAATCAATACATTACAAGTGATTAGAACTGCTGAGTTTTTCATATATCATTTACATGCAAGTGATTATAAGTTTTTACAACTGCAAAGTTTATAACATATATCAATTGATTATAATTGTTTACAACTGTAAAGTTTTTCATATATCAACCGGATCTACTTCATCAAAGTCAATCTTGTCGGTAGAACTATCGAAAAAGGATTTAGGAGGTGCCAGCAATGCAATCTAAGTTTCTTCATGATTAGAATCTTTGACATAGAAACACTGCTCAGTTATGAAACTAATATGAACTTATCATCCCGATAAATTTCTTTATTGAGATTGACAAGCTGAAAGTCGTAGTCATCGATCTGGATTCAAGCGCACCAATGAACTTTGAACATAACAAATCTTTCTTTCTCATTATTCCCGTAAAATAACTCTATTATATCCTCCAACTGACCGTCTTTTTTTCCTCCCTGCGGTCTTTGATCACGGGAACTTGAGAAGCACGTTAGTTCAAACGGACAATAAATCATATTGTTTTGGGTAGTCAATTTCTCGGTTGTAAGAAATTTTAGGTCTTTAATCCGGTCGAGCTCGATTGCGCACTTACCGTTTCAAGAATCCCAAGTATCTAAAACGTTAACTAATACTTTAAAAAATGTGAAGATTATAATGAATTAAATAATACAATTGACTAAAAAATATATTACCTTTCTACTGGATACATCCACCTATATGAGACAGGTCCAGCAATCATTGCCTCTGTAGCTAGATGCACAGAAAAATGAACTATGACGATTAAGAAAGATGGTGGAAATATCATCTCTAACGTACAGAGGGTTTCAACAATACTTTTTTGCAACTCCTCGAATTTGGCCACATCTATCACTTTAGAACAAACTTTATTGAAAAAGTCGCAATACTCTATCAAAGCTTTGGTGACATTGGATGGCAAATTATGTCGAAAAGCCACTGGATGCAATTGATGCGGAAGGATATGACAATCATAGGTTTTAAGATTCAAGAGCTTTGGTGGCTCGACCTGCATATTCTTTACTATGTTAGAGGAGTACCCATCTAGGGTTTTAATACTCTTTAGCACCTCACAAAATTTTTTCATAGCCAATTTCGACATTGTGTGGCTCGAAACTGGTAATTCATAGACACCATCATCATGAAGTACTGGATGAAATTCCCGTCGGATTTCAAGCTCCCCCAAGCACTCGCGAGCACTCAATTTATTCTTGGACTTAGAATCGTCCTGTAACAATGTGACAGCAATATTATCAAACACATTCTTCTCTACATACATGACATCAATATTATGTTGAATCAACAAATGTTTCCAGTAAGGAAGATTTCATAATACACTTTTCTTCTTCCACACACACAACAGTTCGTTATTTTCGGATCGCTTCCGTTTTTTTGTTTATTGAAAGAACCATCTGAGTTTAAACGATTAGAACCTTGCTGGAATTGACACGATGAAATCTGCTCAAAAATTTCTATCCCTGACAATTGTTTTGGTGCTTCACCCTTTTTCAATGTTCCATCAAACTTATTTGCGATCTTAAGCTGGAGGGTACTGTAATCAAGATCACGTGATGAACATGCATACTTCGCGTAGGTAGACCATCCAGATAACATGCCGTATGCTGGAAAATTGTTGATTATCCAAATAACAGTCGCTCGCATTCTAAACTTCTCCTTGGCGTACGCATCATATGTCTCTACTCCATATTCCCAGAGTTCTATCAGCTCTTCAATTAAAGGTTCCATATAGACGTCGATGTTCTGTCCAGGTGAATATTTTCCAGGAATTAATAAGGAAAGAATCATATACGGTTGCTTCATACACATTTAGGAAGGCAGATTGTAAGGTATAAGCAATACTGGCCATGTGGACCAACTAGAGCTCATGCGTCCGTAAGGCATTAAACCGTCGGTTGCCAAACCTTAACGTACATTCCTCGGCTCATCCCCAAAATGATCTACACTGTTTAATTGCTTCCATGCTTCTGTATCAGCCGGATGCCTCAGCTTCCCGTTTTTGATCCAACGATCAGAATGTCATCGCATGATCTTCATCATGTCCTTCGAAATATATAAATTTTGCAACATCTTAGCTAGGGGGAAATAACGAAGGACTATGGCTGAAGTTTTCTTGCTCTTTTTGCTGACATCAAATGTTTCTGCATTGGAATTTCTCTTAACATTTTTCCATCTAGACAAGTTGCAAGTATGACACTCATCGAGAGATGCGTAATCCCTACGATACAGCACACATTCATTGGGATATGTATCGATCTTCTCATACGAGAAACCAAGTGTCTTAACTTTTTTTTGCCTGGTAATGATTCTCTGGAATGCTTTCATTTCCTTCAGAAATTATCTTGCGTAGGAGATCAAGAAGCACGTCAAAGTGCTCATTAGTCATCCCGCTGATCATCTTCAGATGGAGGAGTTTTATTAGAAATGACAACCTACTAAATTCCTTACAGTCTTCATACAGATCTTGTCCGTTTTTCTCCAGAAGTTTCTGTAATTCTTCTAACCACTGGTACCTTCAGACGGTTCAACATCATTCATATCCTCTCTACCAAATAAATCTTCCAATATCTCATGCGTGTCATCTATCCTATCACCCATCGGTAATTCAGCTTGCGAAGCTGTGGTCTCATTATCCATCATCGTTTCCTCGTCACGTATTCTCTCGCCATGGTAATTCCAATTTATGTAGTTTGGTTCAAAACCCTCTACAAACACATGTTCTTCTATCACTTCACGTCGAAAATGAGCTCTATTCTTACATTTCTTATAAGGACAGAATAAGAGTCCATCTCGGCTACGTTTTGGGTTCATCTCTGCGTAATCTAAAAAGGTTTTAAGCCCATCTTTAAATCGGGTGTCTCTCAAACTATACCTATCTTTTCCCCATGTGCATAAACGATTTATCCGAAAGAATTCTCATTTGTTATAACACGGATAATAATATAAGTTTAACATATCTTATGAGTTTATTACAAGTTCATCATTAAATAAATTTTCAAGTCTTAAATTAGATTTCATGATGTGGACGCATCAAAGCATCTAAAGTCATTTAAGATTATCGTAAGTACTCAGGGAAAAAGGTCGGGGCGATTAATTAGTTTCACGGCTGTCAAGGATAAAGGTCCTAATTCCCATTACGAATGCAACACTCGCATCTCACATCCTTCTATTTTTCGTCCTATTCAAGAAAATTTCGACAGCACTTTCCCCTTATTCTCCGTGTTCGTACATAAATCTATATACGGGGAACAAGTGGAAAGCACTGTCGAAACTTCTCGAAATGGATGAAAATACAGGAGGATATGAGATGTGAATCTTGTTGCATTCGTAACATATCCAAACTGGACAAATCCGACAATTACTGTATGTCAAATCCCCTCGTCGAATGCTACACATATGTTTGAAAAATTTGAACATGACGTTCAACTCTCACAAACATATAATGTGATCCTATCAATCCGACGGGAAAAAAATTGACATACATCAATTATCAGACGGAAAACTATAGGTCGATCCTAAATAAGTTTAAGACCTTTCGATTTTAAACTTACTAATTAAATAAAAACAGAAAACCCTGGTTACGTTTCTAATCAAAATTTTAGGGTATCTCTTAACTTTCTATTTTATTGTTTTTTAATCAGGGTCTCGGTTCACTATTATCTGGTCTTAATTAAGATTTCTTAATTAATGTAATTAATGTTATAGGTTAATTAGTGTTAATTTTTCTTAATCAATTTGATTTTAGTTTTGATTTATGCATCTACTATAGTTTAATTGGTATTAAAGGATTTGATTTTTATTTTAATTTGGTTTATAAATTATGCTATAATTAAAAAATCTAAGGAATAAATCATAAGGAATAAAATATCAAATTATTAAATTGACAAAATAAAGAATATCGAATCATTAAATTTACAAAATACAAGTTAGAATTTAGGATGAATATGTTTTTAAAATATTTCATATGTGGGCGCGCATGCACACACACATACACTCTCACACACTCACACATACGCACGCGCACTCAAACGCTCATACGTGCACTCGCTCACACACACACTCTCGCTCACATACGTTCGCGCGAACACACATTTATATATACTCACAAACACACATGCGCGCGCCCCTCCTAAATATTAACTATAAAACATTTTATCCTATATTCATCTAACATAAGCCTATAATTTATCTTATCATAAATTAATCTAACAAGTAAATTCATCAATTACCTATAATTCTTATATCTTCAACTCTAAACCTAAATTACCAAATTTATATTCCAATTTTTCATCTATTTTCAATTCTAAAACCCATCGACACCCAAAATCATAATAAATTTCAAACCCTAATTTCAAACCCATCATTTTACAACCGATTTAATTCCTCGTTATCCATATTTAATATATCAAAACCAACACAAATCACAGATTATAAGCACCTAATTTCAAAATTCATTAATCTAATTGAAAAAATTAAGGCTATGAAAAGAAAACACTAAGCTTAGTCCGGATCTAAAAAAGGAAAAGCGATTGCAAGCTCCTACACCACCAACTGCAACAATAACACCTACAAAAAAAATTGGGTTAGATTTGATAATATTTTCTAAAATTTTGAGAAAAAGGAGGAGGGGAATTACCTCTCGTGAAAAAATTGAGGGGAATGAGAAGGAAGAAGGGGTCATCATGACTCTTATCTGATCGACCTATTAGCGATCGTTTCGAACAGTCACTCCTTACTTGCACCAATTTAGGAAGCCTACCAAAGGATATATGATATAAATACATGGCTGAAATCACTAACGAATCAAAGTTAACCTTTCTCCCTATGATTCTTTAAAAGAAAAAAGACCTTTCTCCCTGAGACAAAACTTTTCATTTTAATTAGAGAGCATTAAGAAAATTTTTTATTTGCTCCCAGCTCGATATATATTGCTTTTTAATCCCATACAACCTGGCTTATATAATAGAAAATTTCTGATCACCCCATTCTTTAAAATCTCTTTCTATTTTTCTTTCACTACTTAAATTTTACTATAAAATATTGAAAAACTTCATGAATTTTGTTATAACATGTAAAATATTGAAAAATCGAAAAAAATTAAAAATTTCATGATATTCATTTGGTATTGCAAAAAAATATATAGAAAAACCGAAGAAAACATACAAGTTTGAGATTTTGAAAATTACGCAATTTTCGTGTAGTGGCGTGTAGAATATTGTAAATTTCAAAAAATAAACAACTCGTAAATTTCGCAATTTTCATATGCTATAGTATAACGACAACTATTTTTGCAATACTATTTTTTGTACGGTTATTTTTATACTTAATGGTATTCTGTGAAAATCCATATTTCCTCCCTTACTGAAACTTATATGTTTAAAAGAGTATTCTTGTATGAAACCCCGTGTGCTGAGTTGGTGTCAATACAAAAGTTCCAAACCCCAAGGTCACGTGTTCAAGTCCAACCCATCGTCTCGATCGAATCGAGGCATACTTCACCCGATAAGGATGATCATAAATCACCATTTCTCTGTAAGTAAGTTCCCCTTTCTTCTCTCTCTCCTTTGCCACATACCTCCATGAAGCTTTTCATGCCGGTAGTCCGTTTAAAATGAATAAAATATGTAATTTTATATATATATATAGAGAGAGAGAGAGAGAGAGAGATTTGTTCTTGCTCATATTTTATTATAAACCCTTGATATGATCTTTCTATGTATTTTATTCAATTTCGTATATTTTTTGATGCACCTCATGTCACGGGTGCATCTTATGTGTGTTTGTTTATTTTTTATGCATTTCATATCACGGATGCATCTGATTCGTGTTTTATTTATTTTTGATGCACCTCCTTGTTACGGGTGCATCCTATCCATATTTTTTTTTTTTATTTATAACCTATGTCAAAGGACTATATTTCCACGGCTATACCATGTATTTTCATATGGAGAGGTTTAACCATAATTGTATATATCGTAATGATCTAACGACCGCTCTATCGTAGTCAACTAACCTACGAACGATAACGTCTTCCAGTGGTTATTGCGACGTGTATAGTTTAGGCTAAGTCATTGATTTCAGTGCAGTTTTTAAAACAGTTTTTCCATTCAACTTAGAACGCGCATGTCTCCTAGCACGGAAGCCCAAAAGTCCAAAGTTCGGATTTCTGAGATAACTACAATAAAAGAGTTAACTTTTTCATTTACACTTTTTCTTCTAAAAATATACAGAAAACTATTTAATCTAGACTTTAGAATTATATGACGTGCATGAAAACTGATCTGGCATGCTCTGCGCAGCGCTACCGTAATTCATGTAACTCTTCCGTTAAATCTCTGTTTTAGGCATTCTCAGTTGTGTTATTTGCCACGTTTCCTGATCTAAAACTTTCGTGTTGGATACGTGTTTAGATTAAAACCTGAAACTACTCATTTATGCTCTTGAACTTATAACATCTATTCTGGTTTGTAAAATCTGAAAATTGCTTTCAATTCTTATTTTAAAAACGCGATAACTTGAGTTTCAGAAACCCAAATGAGGTCAAATTTGATCTCTGATATATCTTAAGTGAATTGGCTACCTTTTTCCTTTAGGTTGATTTTACTGAAATCGACGGAAACTAATTTAAAATGAGTTTTAATTAGGTGTGACGAATCTGGACAGAAGCACGAAATATCTGCACAGCCGTTTTAGAAAATTCATAACTCCCTCACTCAGATCCCGAATAAAGCAAATTCAACTTCATTATTTGCACGACTCGCTGATCTAGATTTTCATGTTGTGACTTATCATATTTGAATCTGAAACTGCATTTTTCTGCGTATGAACTTGTAGTATAATCTGTCATGAGTCTGAAGTGTTACTTCTTGATGCTTTATTGTTACCATGCTATCATCATGAATCTCGTGAATCCCGTGAACTTGACATGAACCTGAAACATCTGCATGTATCCGTGAACCCATGTTATTCTATAGTTGAACTTGATGAAATAATTGACGGGGATTTGGGGTAGTTTGAGAAATATGCTGTGCCAATTTGCTTCGAAGTCTCCTTACTAACACATGAATCTCGTAAGTCCGTATTGCAGTGGTACCCAGCCAGAACGGTACATTACTAACTCATGAATACGTATTGCTGTGATACTGGACCGAAACGGTACAACTCCTGAAGTGGATTGAACACACATGACTTAAACTTACGTTAGAATAATTATAACTTTCATATCAATGCTTCGTGCTATATGCTTATTCATTCATGACTTGTTATCCTCCTGTTTACATATCTAATTCATATTCTATCATTATCATATTTACAGTACTGCCTTTTATGCTTGTTTTAAAATATATATATTGTTTTAACATGGGACTTACCGAGCACAAGCTGGCCAACGGGAATTCGTTTTCTATGTTTTCTTTTTCTTTTGTGGAATGTCCCTTAGGTAACTTTAAGGAAGAAAACCAAGCTAAGTACGAAGTTGAGCTAATCGAGCAAGAAAGTAACTACCTTTTCGCTCAAGCCGAGCCCAAGTTCTTAGTTTCATTTGCAGTATGTCTTTGTTTAAGGCTATCCTTTTATTTCTTAGCTCCTTGAAATTTTCAAACTTTATTTAGTTGTCTATTTGGATTATGTAATAAATTTTGTTCAACATTATTTTATTGTTTTAAGTTCTTGTATTTTACATCTTATTTTTCTGATATAGGGAAGCATAGCGTATTCACACATTATTCTGAAGAAAGAACAAAAACAGGGGAAAAAAAAGATATTTGAAAATTTGCGGTTTCATGTGCTATATTATGAAAAATATTGAAAAACCGAAAAAAAAATTTGTTTTATTTTTGAAAATTTCATGACTTTCTTGTGCTATATAGAAAACAAAATATTTAAAAACCGAAAAAAACAGAAATTTCATGATTTTTAAAATTTCTAAAATGTTCAAATTTGAAGAAATTTTTTTTGGAGATTTTTTATTTTTTTTGTTTCTTAACATTTTAGCGTTAAATTTCGCCTATGTTTTACTAAATTTCATATTTTTCTAGTACTGTATCAAGTAAAATATTGAAAAACCAAACAAAAAAATAGAGATATTTTTAGAATTTCATGATTTTCGCAGCAAAACCGTCGATTCAGGCCATGAACGAGTCAAGAAAAGACTCGTTGAGAACTCTACAATAAGCTTAGCGGTCGTTTGAATTGAAAGTTAATCCTTCATATATTTTACATGTTAAGTTCTTGAATATGAGATATTATATCTTATAAATCATATAACAACAAACTTTTAAATTAATATAATTTTTCTTGATTTTGGACTTCGCAGCCGCGTATTGCGCGGATGCCTTTCTGGTTTTAAGCGTAAGGACAATGGATTTTGAATGAAACCTCATTTTGATCTCATAACTTTTGTTGGAGAGGGGAGGGAGGGAATATACAGCCAAAGATGATCATTTCTGATGATGATCAATACTGAGAACTCCCCAGATCACTACACGTGGCAGATGACGTGTCCCAAGGCTTACGAGAAAGGAGTAAGAACGGTACGTTGAAGGCGTACCCCGGGCCTTCCTCCCGAGGATGTTCCCGACCCTCGGTGGCCATCCAGACCACTCCTATGCTCGTCTTATAAATAACCATTAGCTCGCCTTCGAGGCATCCTGCATGCTGAGCTTCCTTAGCCCCCCCCAGCTCGCCTCCGAGCTATCACAGAACCAAGCTTGCTCGGCCTCCCGCCCGACTCCGAGCCTCCCGCCGTGCTCAGCTTCCTCGGTCTCACCGACTGACCCAGAGCACAGATCACAGGCGTCCACTACCCTGGCTCCACGAATCTCACTATACGCGAGATATCCGCCGCCCGACGATCCCGCGTCCCACGCCATCGTGTTCCCCCGTTAACGGGCGTATCTCGCCATCAATGGAGGATCCCGCTATTTGCGTGGGCGTTAATCCAAGGGTGTAACGGTCGGCGTAAATCTCGCGCCCGCCAGCTCATGGCTGCCGCTATATAAACCCCCTCTCAGACGACTCAGGTAAGGCAATTCTTATCCAATAGGCCTCTACTCTGCCCAAATACCTCGACTAACTTGATCATCGGAGGGTCCACGGTGGTACAACCACCCCGGGACTTCCTTGCAGGTAGCTCAGCTTCATTCCAAATCAAGCCTACTGAGATCCACACACATCAAGAGGCAACCCTCAAATCCAATCTTAGCCATACATCAGTGCTCGCAGCAGATCAACAGAAGACAACATCTGAAGGAGATCAAGACCTCCATCAGTTGGCGCCGTCTGTGGGAAAGAGAAAATTCCACTCAACGAAAGTTGATCTTCCGATCTCGAATTCATGGCGAGTGATCATCACGATGATCCAAGCACTAGCCGCCGCCCTCCTCACAACGAGGGCGCGGACGAATCTCATCCTCCCCCGAATGTCGTTCACGCCTTGTCTGCACGGATCGACAGGCTCGCGTCCATCGTTGATGCCCTCGTCCGTGTCCAGACTGCTGGGCAAGCCACACAAGTCGCCGTTCCCCCACCTCGGGATCGGGACCTCCATAGAGGGGAAGAAGACACTGCCCATGCTGGCGCGACCGAAATCAAATACCCGGAAATCTCCGACTCCAAGAAGAGTGCGCAGTTCCTTCTCTTCGGTCAGTGCCTTTGCATGTCTTAAGCATAGTCAGAATAGCGTCCGGCCGTGATTCAGTTGTCAAGATCGAGATACACGTCGTAGTTTCTCCAACCTGACAGGGTCGAGCAGAGCCTCGCTATTTCCGGCGGCCATAGATCCCCCATGGCGACCAACTTAATGACCCGCTGGGCGTCTCAAAGCTCCACGCCGAGGTCACATGAAAGAGCACCCCAACCTTAGGCCCATCACGCTCCTGTCCCTTCAGAGGATGGCCGCCGGCGACGGTCACTCTTCTCGATATTCACACATCTAGGAAGGTCGGGTAGAGCCTCGCAAAACCGAGCAGCTTCCCTGCTTGGTCCATCCTTAGCGGGTAGCTCCTACCCATTTACGCTAAGGATCAAAGCCCTCATCAAGAGGCCACCGAGCAGCTTCCCTGCTTGGTCCATCCTTGGCTAGTAGTTTACTACCCACCGACGCCAAGGATTGAAGCCCTCATCAAGAGGCCACCGAGCACTTCCCTGCTCGGTCCATCCTTGGCTGGTAGTTTACTATCCACCGACGCCAAGGATCGAAGCCCTCATCAAAAGGCCACCGAGAAGCTTCCCTACTCGGTCCATCCTTGGCTGGTAGTTTACTACCCACCGACACCAAGGATTGAAGCCCTCGTCAAGAGGCCACCGAGCAGCTTCCCTGCTCGGTCCATCTTTAGTGGGTAACTTCTTACCCATCTGTAATTCTATGTTACCCACCCCGGTAGTTTACGGGGAGGCGGAATAGGTAAAAATCAAATTTTTCTTTGCAAGATAACATAGACTAGCCACTAGGATCTTTGCTAAATTTTAACTAACAAACTAACTAGGAGTGTTAACTACTATATTAGAAGATTATACCAAAAGCTTGAACTCCTTCTTCTCCTTGTTCTGGTCCTTCTTGTTGTGAGCTCCTTGGAGTGGTTGTGCATGGTTCCTCCTCACCGGCTTCTCCACGTCAAAGAAGATCCACCTGAAGGCCTCTACCTTGAGCTCCAACCTCTATAATGAAGTAACTAGAGTGCTTGGTGTGCTAAACTAAGAACCCTAGAGTGAGTAGAGAAGTGTTTTGGTGGTTTGGTCTCAAAAGCTCTTGATTTTCAACTCATGAAACACTTGAGCTTTTAGAGAGGAAGAGGAGAGAGCCACCATGAGAGAGAATGTGTCAAGATAAAAATGAAGGGTGAGTCTCATATTAGAGAAAAATAATAATCAAAATTTTATTAAGATAATTGTCATGGTTGATGTTGATTTGACCATTATCATTTCACAATTAATGCAAAGCACAAATATTTTTTGCTCAACAAAGATATCTAAGTTAACAAGGGTCAATATGGTCAAATGGTCAAACCAAATTACCCATAACACAGTTATCTCTAATAAAAGATTAATAATCAATTTCCCCATCTCATTAAGGTTTTAATCAAGTCACTGGTCAAAACCCTAATGAGGTGTCTCTTTCTCTGCCTCTGTCAACTGTATATACATACCCGCATCAGTGTTCCGAAGAACACGAATGCAATGAGACTGAACTAACCCAAAATCAGATACTAAGATCTGGCTTAAACCAAAGCCCACTAGTATCAACTGCCCGAACACCAAACACGCACAAGTATGCGTATGTGAACGAACCCTGTCGTAAAACCATACGACCTCTACCTCATTTCGCCCAAAGGTGAACAACCCTCTGTGTAGGACTCTAAAGACTCGACACTACGCCGGCAGTGGGTTTAACCACAGGACGCAAGTGGTATTAGTTGTACGTAACGGTCCCCAGGTAGATGTCGATAAGAAGGCCAATGAGAAAAAACCATCAGAACTTCTATTAAGCCTGAATGTGACAATCTTCGTACAGTCCGGACTGTTCTTCTAAGAGCATCGCATATCGGGCCTAGGGGCGGTAAACGTCAGTCCCCTAATAGCGGTATAGTCATGCCGGAGTGTAGTCCAAAACACCCTGAGAAACTACTGGAGTACATACCAGTAAATCTCGCTTGCCCTACCCAGGGACTTTGTGTAATGGCTCTCCAAACACTGCGCGATGTCAACCCCCAATACCGGGAGAGACGAATCTTGTCTAACCGCCACTGCCTCCAATTGCTTCGGGACTGCACCCAACTACTACCTATTTGCAAGACTCAATAGAGCCATGGTAGGGTAGTAATCTAAGAACGATGGGAATACACTTGAGGCGAAGTAGCAGTGTCAAGTCAACGGACTAAGCTGTACTCATGTCACCTGGGAACTGATAACTGACGATAGGTATAGTACCAACAAACAGTTCCCAACGAGTTCTGTCCAGTATACTCATAACCTAATGAGCGCCTGCATACTATCTCTAGTACGACGTACTGATGGCTGTGGGACAAACCATCTCCCCAGCTGGGACGAGAAGCGTACACACTAGTCTACTCTGGAGTATCGATACCCTATCTCGATAATCCTACGGCTAGGAACCTGTATAAGGATGTGCTTATAGACTACCCAACCCCCACAAGTGTGACTGCCATCACAACGCTGGTAGTAAAGCAAAGACCCTAAGGGCTCTATCAATATGTATTAGCGATACGTTAAAAGAAACATATACATGTATTAAGATAGATACAAACCAAGTAGCATACTACCATATTGAGCAAGCCTGTTATAAATCCGCGTATATATCCCAAGCTTCCAAAATGTAATATACAAACTAGTACTATACAATAATGGCCTCTAGGGCATATCACACCAACACCATCTACGCTAAGGATCAAAATCCTCATCAAGAGACCACCGAGAAGCTTCCATGCTCGGTCCATCCTTAGTGGGTAACTTCTTATCCATCTACACTAAGGATTAAAGCCCTCATCAAGAGGCCACCGAGCAGCTTCCCCGCTCGGTCCATCCTTGGCTGGTAGCTTACTACCCACCGACGCCAAGGATCGAAGCCCTCGTCAAGAGGCCACCGAGCAGCTTCCCCACTCAGTCCATCCTTGGCTGGTAGTTTACTACCCACCGACGCCAAAGATCGAAGCCCTCGTCAAGAGGCCACCGAGCAGCTTCCCTGCTCGGTCCATCCTTGGCTGGTAGTTTACTACCCACCGACGCCAAGGATCGAAGCCATCATCAAGAGGCCACCGAGCAGCTTCCCTGCTTGGTCCATCCTTAGTGGGTAACTTCTTACCCATCTACGCTAAGGATCGAAGCCCTCATCAAGAGGCCACCAAGAAGCTTCCCTGTTCGGTCCATCCTTAGTGGGTAACTTCTTACCCATCTACACTAAGGATCAAAGCCCTCATCAAGAGGCCACCGAACAGCTTCCCTGCTCGGTCCATCCTTGGCTGGTAGTTTACTACCCACCGACGCCAAGGATTGAAGCCCTCGTCAAGAGGCCACCGAGCAGCTTCCCTGCTCGGTCCATCCTTGGTTGGTAGTTTACTACCCACCGACGCCAAGAATCGAAGCCCTCATCAAGAGCCCACCGAGCAGCTTCCCTGCTCGGTCCATCCTTGGCTGGCAGTTTACTACCCACCGATGCCAAGGATCGAAGCCCTCGTCAAGAGGCCAACGAGCAGCTTCCCTACTCGGTCCATCCTTAGTGGGTAACTTCTTATCCATCTACGGTAAGGATCGAAGCCCTTGTCAAGAGGCCACCAAGTAGCTTCACTGCTCGGACCATCCATGACTGGTAGTTTACTACCCACAGACGCCAAGAATCGAAGCCCTCATCAAGAGGCCACCAAGAAGCTTCCCTGCTCGGTCCATCCTTAGTGGGTAACTTCTTACCCATCTATGCTAAGGATCGAAGCCCTCGTCAAGAGGCCACCGAGCAGCTTCACTACTCGGACCATCCTTGGCTGGTAGTTTACTACCCACCGACGCCAAGGATCGAAGCTTTTGTCAAGAGGCCACCAAGAAGCTTCCCTACTCGGTCCATCCTTGGCTGATAGTTTACTACCCACCGACGCCAAGGATCGAAGCCCTCATCAAGAGGCCACCGAGCAGCTTCCCTGCTCGGTCCATCATTGGCTGGTAGTTTACTCTTGTCAAGAGGCCACCGAGACGCTTCCCTACTCGGTCCATCCTTAGTGGGTAACTTCTTACCCATCTACGCTAAGGATCGAAGCCCTCGTCAAGAGGCCACCGAGCAGCTTCACTGCTCGGACCATCCTTGGCTGGTAGTTTACTGCCCACCAACGTCAAGGATCGAAGCCCTCGTCAAGAGGCCACCGAGCAGCTTCCCTGCTCGGTCTATCCTTAGCTGGTAGTTTACTACCCACTGACGCCAAGGATTGAAGTCCTCGTCAAGAAGCCACCGAGAAACTTCCCTGCTCAGTCTATCCTTGGCTGGTAGTTTACTACCCACCGACGCCAAGGATCAAAGCCCTCATCAAGAGGCCACCGAGCAGCTTCCCTGCTCGGTCCATCCTTGGCTAGTAGTTTACTACCCACCGACGCCAAGGATCGAAGCCCTCGTCAAGAGGCCACCGAGCAGTTTCCCTGCTCGGTCCATCCTTGGCTGGTAGTTTACTACCTACCGACACCAAGGATCGAAGCCCTCGTCAAGAGGCCACCGAGCAGCTTCCCTGCTCGGTCCATCCTTAGTGGGTAACTTCTTATCCATCTACGATAAGGATCGAAGCCCTCGTCAAGAGGCCACCGAGCATCTTCACTACTCGGACCATCCATGGCTGGTAGTTTACTACCCACCGACGCCAAGGATCGAAGCCCTCATCAAGAAGCCACCGAGCAGCTTCCCTGCTCGGTCCATTCTTAGTGGGTAACTTCTTACCCATCTACGCTAAGGATCGAAGCCCTCGTCAAGAGGCCACCGAGCAGCTTCACTGCTCGGACCATCCTTGGCTGGTAGTTTACTACCCACCGACGCCAAGAATCGAAGCCCTCGTCAAGAGGCCACCGAGCAGCTTCTCTACTCGGTCCATCCTTGGCTGGTAGTTTACTACCCACCAACGCTAAGGATTGAAGCCCTCGTCAAGAGGCCACCTAGCAGCTTCCCAGCTCGGTCCATACTTGGCTGGTAGTTTACTACCCACCGACACCGAGGATCGAACCCCTTGTTAAGAAACCACCGAGCAGCTTCCCTGCTCGGTCCATTCTTAGTGGGTAACTTCTTACCCATCTACGCTAAGGATCGAAGCCCTCGTCAAGAGGCCACCGAGCAGCTTCACTGCTCGGACCATCCTTGGCTGGTAGTTTACTACCCACCGATGCCAAGGATCGAAGCTCTCATCAAGAGGCCTCCGAGCAGCTTCCCTGCTCGGTCCATCCTTAGTGGGTAACTTCTTACCCATCTACGCTAAAGATCGAAGCCCTCTTCAAGAGGCCACCGAGCAGCTTCACTTCTCGGACCATCCTTGGCTGGTAGTTTACTACCCACGGACGCCAAGGATCGAAGCCCTCATCAAGAGGCTACCGAGCAGCTTCACTACTCAGTCCATCCTTAGTTGGTAACTTCTTACCCATCTACACTAAGGATCGAAGCCTTCGTCAAGAGGACACCAAGCAGCTTCTCTGCTCGGTCCATCCTTGGCTGGTAGTTTACTACCCACCGAAGCCAAAGATCGAAGCCCTCATCAAAAGGCCACCGAGCAGCTTCTCTGCTCGGCCTATCCTTAATGGGTAACTCCCTACCCATCTATACTGAGGATCGGAACCCCTCAACCTCGTCTACGCCGACCTATCTTCAGAGAGATGGTCGCCAGTCCAACTAAAGGAAATGGGCGAGTCTACGCCTTTCTACTCGGAGGTACCAACCGACATACCTTCAACGTACGATCGCCACCTCGACTTCGGGGCCATAATGATGCTGACCTTACACCGGCCATTGTACACTTTGACAAATAATTGGGTTTAACTCGACATGCGATCGCCAACTAAAGGATCGGTCCCCGACCTAGCGCTCATCAGGCGAGTAAAATGAAGACATTATCGCGAAATAGAAACATTGCCACAAAAATTTGTGCAAAAGGGCTTTATTCACAACGGGGGAGTCTTTACAAAAGTATTGTGGGCTCCTCGGCCTTACAAAATCACCCGAAGACTTATAAAATTCCAAAACAAAAAAATTTGAAAAAGAAGGCAGGGAGATTCGGGCCTCGGGGCTAGGAAGGACCTCGACGTGCTCCACGGCAGCGTCGGGAGCCGGGGTGGCGGCTTGAGGTTCGACGCCCACAGCAGGAGCTTCGGCACTGGGAGCCGGGGTGATCGCCTTATCCCCAACACCCCCACCAGGGACCTTCCCCCCGGCGGCGCTTCCGGCGGCATCCCCTGCGTCTCACCCTCGAGGGGGTACTCGAGCCGGAAGGCGGCGTCGGGAAACTCCGGCATCAACGTCTTGACGGCGTCGAGGGCATCGTCCCAGACGAGGGCCGAGGCGTCAGTGAGGTCGGCGTAGAATTTATCCGACGTCTTGTAGCTTTCAACCGCCTTCTCAACCCGGAGGTCGGCGCGCCTCATCCCTTCCTTCATCGCCTCGTTTTCCCTTTTTAGGGTGTCCCGCGTTTTCTTCAGAGTGGCGGCGAGCACCTTGGCATCCTCCAACTTAGCCTCAACAATCTTGTTGGACTCCATCAAAGCTCGGATGGTCTTCCGGCAGTTGGCGTTCACCCCCTCCTCGGAAGACACCCAGTCTTTGAGGGCGGCGATCTTCTCCCTCGTCTGACGCAGCTCCCTGCTCAGGCTCTCCTCCCGAGAGGAAGACTTGCCCGCTATCTGCAGCGCCGGGGCGATTTCCTCGTGCTCTATGTTGGCGACAAGGGCGCGGTGCTGGAGGACCTGAGGAAAACGAAATGATGGGTTAAAAAGGTATACGATCCTGCAAACAAAAAGGCTTATTGAAAACCCGAATGGGAGGCGGACACTAACCTGCACGGCCTCCTAAGCAATGGCCGCGATTTAGGCCTTGAGGGTCCCCCAAGTGATTCTGCCCCTAGCCGACCGCTCCATCTCAGAGAGCAAGCTATCGGCGACAGAAAGCCCCGAGGGCACCTCGTAGCGAAGATCCCCCTCCTGCACGAAGATCGGGGAAGACAGGGCTCGAGACACCGTCCTCTTGCGCCGCTTGAGGGGGACCACGGGAAGGTCGGCCTCTTCCACCACCTCCACAACCCGGGGTTCCTGTACCTGAGCGTGATTGCGACTCTCCTCGTGGCCGGTCTCCGGAGCCCGGGGCGTAGTGGAACGCCTGGCCGAAGCGGCCGGGCTCGAAGCGGGGCGTGACGAGCCGGCGCCTCCGGCCTTCTTTCCCTTCTTCTCTTCCATCGCAGCCAGAAATTTAGAGCGGTCCATCGGTTCTGCAAAGAAGAAAAATACACAAGGAGTTAGCGATGCCAGAAAGAATAGAAGAAGAATATGCGGGTCTAAACAGGTCGCCTATGCTCCTAACTTACTGTAACAACTCCAATTCTTGTATACATAAATTTTATTAAAAGTTAATGTATACTTAGGGTATTTACATTTCCTGTGAGTACTATAAATATTTGATTTACTTTTGAATAGCAAGAAAGAGCTTGTAGCTCACTGTTAAGACCTTGCACTGCTGTTACAAAACACCAGAGTTCAAATCTCATCAGCCACACATTATTTTTATTTAAAATTCTTTAATCTTTTAGAAACCCAAAAGTCTACACGTGCACAATACGTAAACTGAAGAGTCACACATAAAACAAACGAGTCCACTGAAGTAGACCAAGCGTTGGGGACACGTGGCAAGAACATGGACCCCGACTTGGGCCGGTGGAACGGATGAATCGGCCGGCGCCGCCGGTTCCAGTGAGTCAAAACCCAATTTTTCTTAATTCTTCTGCAACCTTTGGCCTACCCCATAACCACTGTACTATTTATTTTCCCTGCACATTTACAGAGCAAATTAAAACCCCCATTTAATCCATTTTTAATACAAAATTTTAATACACCCCTTCGTTACCCTAAACCCTAATTTTTTCTATAAATACCATACCTCAAATCAACCCCCCTCACTCTCAAATCTCTGCCCAAACTCTCAAGAAAATTCCCTAGACTTTTTGTGTGCAAGTGGAGTTAGTAAAGGGCGAAACTCCGACGAACTTCCGACGGCAATTCGAGGAGTTTCCGGCTACGAAACGACGCATCGGTGTTTCCCCAATCTTCCTCTTCCTCCTCTCTTGACCCTAATCCAGTAAATCCCCCTTCTCTCTCTCTTTCACTATTCTCGAATTTTTAACTCTTAAAATGTGTCGGAAGTGGAGTTATCCAGCTTCCGATTATCTTTTCTTTTAAAAATACAACATTTTCTTAATAACAAACCTACAACTTTTGATATATTGTTTAGTAATCATTAACAAAGATAATAGAATAAGTTTGGCATCAAAATAATAACCGTCGCAAATTTTATTCCATTTTTACATTAAAATACCTTTATATTTCATATCGACATGTTTATACCTTTTAACCATACTAGACTTAAAAAAACTCACGAGGTAATGACCTACCTCCTCACAACACTCATATCTATCATAGCACGATGAATTTTGGGATAATAGAATACGGGAAATACGACTTTACAGTAAAATACCTTTAACTTATAAAACATTTTTCTTTAAAAAATGTATTAAACATTTCCTTGCAAATACGCCTCTACAACCTATTTGGGGAACACGTTCGGGATGGTGCGGATTATCGCACATTCTCGAGTTTAGTAGAGTGAGATGCAGACCTCCGCAAGGAGCATTCGGTCTCGATGGATTTTATACATTTTTCTTTAGAAAATGAAATTTTTACAAGAACATTAATAAATTTATTTTCGTTAAATATGTATATATAATTATTACCAAAATACTTATTTTAAATATATATAATATTAAACTCAAGAAAAGAAGTCAAATATTACATGAAACTACCATGATAATTCAAACAATATTCATATAACAAATAAATACCATATATTATGAAATTAGGCTTTATTCACTAGAAATGTCACATTGATAAAATATACATCCATGAAAACTCTAAAGACGATAATAAAATACTTGAAGTGTATTTTGAAAATTATACAAAATTATTTTTACATAAAACCCCTCAAGTTATATTAAATTACAATAAGGACCCTAGTAAATATAGGTTTAAGCGGGACCAGTCTCTTGAGCCTCAGAGAGCCGGAGATATGGGTGCTTGCCTATTTAAGGTAGACAACTTAACAAACGGTGTTATCAACACGGTAATCGTCTTTGAAAAAGACACAAATCCTGCCGTCCATGTGCAGCGGTTACCGATAACACCAAAACCTAATTCAGGATTCAATTTCTTTTCTAATTGTCTGACTCAGACTGAGTCTCAATATAATCAATCTGACTTGAATGAGATTCAAGTATATATAACAATTCAATATGAATCCATATATTCAATCTGTTCAATCTATAAATCTATACAACTTGACCGAACCGAACCATGGATATATTCCATCTACATGATCATCCATTATATCCGTTCCATTACCGATATCATGGTTTCGGCAAGTCATCCATCTATATACAATATACAATACAAACAATACAAATAATACAATAAGACATCGCGGGATTTATAAGGGGTAGATTGGTACAGAAGGTGTTAGAAGTGGCATGAAACTGCAACCATTAAGACACCTAACCTGAATTCAATTGCCATTGTACCGTAGCTGAACGGTTCCTTGTATTCCGTCCACCGTAGTCTCTGGTCTATTGAGACTCCTCTCGTATATACTGGTCTCTTCTGTACCAAGCTACAAACAACAGCGTTAACAATATAATACAACTTTAAAAGTTACACACTCTCTCTGTCTATTCTATTTCTCCCTCATCTTTGGGACTTACCGAGAGATTTGTTCGTTGACAACATTCTCTTTCTTCTTCTTCTTTGGAATGTCGTCAGGTGTTTCAGACTCACTGGAGATCGAGTCCACCAGCGAGGATTTGGACCAGCTAGCTTTCGACCCGGAGCTCTAGTTACTTGTACATTTCATTTCAGTACTTTCCATTTCTGTTATGCCATTGTTTAGGCATTGCTTTTCATTCCATGTATTTACTTTTCAGATGTATTGTAAAAGAATATTTAATAAATAAAGTTGTTGTTCAATTATATCCATTGGCATTGTCTCTTGTGCACTTTACTTATACTGCTTAGATACGCTTAGCGTGTTTACTTCAGAGTAAATACGTAGCAGTCAATCGCGTCCTCTGCCCGTATACTGGGAAGCGGGACGTGACAGGTTTTGTTGGTGGCCCATGCATGTCAAAGCTGTATGGAACCCTATCATGTAGTTCAGCTCTGCGTGGACAACCTAAGCAATATAACACAAAAACCAGCAACTGAAAACATTCCTTACAATACATATTCCTTGAATCTTATCATATATTTGAATCTGTCCTAATCCAAATTTTTCTTTCAAGGTTATGGATTCCCCAAACAACACTAGCACCAACTTCAACAACACTCTACCTCCCTTATCGATTACACCTGCCGCGGTTGCTCCGATCAATGAGCAGACGGTATTGCTTGAGGCGATCCGCAGCCTCCTGGAAATACAGCAGTAGCAGACTGCTATTCTCTTGAACCGTCCAGAAGTGGAAGCACCCGGAGTGAAGCAATTCCGGGAACTGCACCCCAAGAAATTTTCGGGAAAAGAGAACCCTCTATAAACTGTGGAATGGGCTCAAAGCATTGAAGATAATCTGGCAGCGGCACAAGTGCCAGAAATAGCTTGGGTCCGTGTTGCGAAATTACAGCTCACGGACAATGCACGGATCTGGTGGAAGGCGGAAGAAAGCCGTCTTGATCAACCCATCGAATGGAAGACTTTCCGCTAGATGTTCAACGCAAAGTACTTCCCTGAGACTGTCTGGTTCGACATGGAACAGCAGTTCATCCATCTGCAACAAGATTCAATGTGGACCAAGTCAGTGGATGAATATGACGCTGAGTTCACCATGCTCAGTCGGTAAGATATGTCTCAATAATTTCGATTTTCAAATATCACATACTACAGAGCTAACACTAGACCGCAACAGATTCGTGGCACACTTGATACCGACTGCTAAGATCAGGGCCAGAAAATTTCAGTAAGGGTTGGACTAGGAAATCCAAGATGCATTAGCTACAGGGGATTTCCCAACCCATGATTTGGCTTTGAAGGCTGCCCGTCGATATGAGGCAGCGGTGAAGAGGAAGGGCAGATCTCAATCTGCCGGAGTGAAGCGACCTGCCAACCAGATGGCAGGAGGAGCCTTTTCAAGGCCAACTGTTGAACCCAGGAGACCGGAAGAAAAAATTAATTAGCCAAGTCCCGACTTTTGCTTCTATTGCAAGAGGGAAGAACACTTGTGGAAGGACTGTAGGCGCGCAAAAGGCTTGTGCCTAGTTTGTGGCGCGTCCAATCACGGAATTGAAAACTGTCCTTATAGACGCAACCTAGCTCACACACCCACCAACTACCCGTAGCGGCTAGCTATCCAGGCTCCTGCACCTCGCTTTGCACTCCCTGCTCCACCACCTGCACAACCTACTCGCCAATTCCAACAAGCAATGAGGAACATGCCTCGAGGGCAGAGAAATATGTCTCAAGGACAGAGGAACGTGCTTCTGGCTAGGAGGAATATACCACGGCGTCAGACTTTTTTTTTAACAGCCGAAGAAGCAAAGGCCGTAGAGCAAGGTAACATTGGTAATTCTCTTCAACCATTTCAAACCATTGTACCACTTTGTTATTTTTTCATACACTATCAGTACATCTATCACCAAACTTTGCTTGAATCTGTTACACTTTTCTTTTACAAATTTCGAGGACGAAAATTTTATAAGGAGGGTAGAATGTAACAACTCCAATTCTTGTATACATAAATTTGATTAAAAGTTAAGGTATACTTGGGGTATTTACATTTCCTGTGAGTACTATAAGTATTTGATTTACTTTTGAATAGCAAGAAAGAACTTGTAGCTCAGTGGTAAGACCTTGCACTGCTGTTACAAAGCACCAGAGTTCAAATCCCATCAGCCATACATTATTTTTATTTAAAATTCTTTAATCTTTTAGAAGCCCAAGAGTCTACACGTGCACAACAAGTAAATTGAAGAGTCACACATAAAACAAACAAGTCCACTGCAGTAGACCAAGCGTCGGGGACACGTGGCAAGAAGATGGACCCCGACTCGGGCCGGCGGAACGGATGAATCGGCCGGCGCCGCCGGTTCCAGTGAGTCAAAACCCGATTTTTCTTAACTCTTATGCAACCTTTGGCCTACCCCATCACCCCTGTACTATTTATTTTCCCTGCACATTTACAGAGCAAATTAAAACCCCATTTAATCCATTTTTAATACAAAATTTTAATACACCCCTTCATTACCCTAAACCCTAATTTTTCCTATAAATACCACACCTCAAATAACCCCCCTCACTCTCAAATCTCTACCCAAACCCTCAAGAAAATTTCCTAGACTTTTTGTGTGCAAGTGGAGTTAGCAAAGGGCGAAACTCCGACGAACTTCCGACGGCAATCCGGGAGTTTCCGGCGACGAAACGACGCACCGGTGTTTCCCCAATCTTCCTCTTCCCCCTCTCTTGACCCTAATCCAGTAAGTCTCGCTTCTCTCTCTCTTTCACTATTCTCAAATTCTTAACTCTTAAAATGTGTTGGAAGTGGAGTTATTCGGCTTCCGATTATCATTTCTTTTAAAAATATAATATTTTCTTAATAACAAACCTACAACTTTTGATATATTGTTTAGTAATTATTAATAAAAGATAATAGAACAAGTTTGGCATCAAAATAATAATCGTAACAAGTTTTATTCTATTTTTACATTAAAATACCTTTATGTTTCATATCGACATGTTTATACCTTTTAACCATGCTAGACTTAGAAAACTCACGAGGTAATGACCTACCTCCTCACAACACTCATATCTATTATAACACGATGAATCTTGGGACAATAGAATACGGAAAATACGACTTTACTGTAAAATACCTTTAACTTATAAAACCTTTTTCTTTAAAAAATGTATTAAACATTTCCAAGCAAATGCGCCTCTACAACCCATTTGGGGAACCCGTTCAGAATGGTGCGGATTATCGCACATTCTCAGTCTTAGTAGAGTGAGATACAGACCTCCGCAAGGAGCATTCGGTCTCGGTGGATTTTATACATTTTTCTTTAGAAAATGAGATTTTTACAAGAACATTAATAAATTTATTTTCGTTAAATATGTATATATAAATATTACCAAAATACTTATTTTAAATATATATAATATTCCATGTTTCCAAAACTCAAGAAAAGAAGTCAAATATTACATGAAACTACCATGATAATTCAAACAATATTCATATTACAAATAAATACTATATATTCTGAAATTAGGTTTTATTCACTAGAAATGTCGCATTGATAAAATATACATCCATGAAAACTCTAAAGACAATAATAAAATACTTGAGGTGTATTTTGAAAATTATACAAAATTATTTTTATATAAAACCCCCTCAAGTTATACTAAATTATAATAAGGACCCTAGTAAACATAGGTTTAAGCAGGACCAGTCTCTTGAGCCTCAGAGAGCCGGAGATATGGGTGCTTACCTATTTAAGGTAGACAACTTAACAAACGGTGTTATCAACACAGTAATCATCTTTGAAAAAGACACAAATCCTGTCGTCCATGTGCAGCGGTTACCGATAACAACGAAACCTAATTCAGGATTCAATTTCTTTTCTAATTGCCTGGCTCAGACTGAGTCTCAATATAATCAATCTGACTTGAATGAGATTCAAGTATATATAACAATTCAATATGAATCCATATATTCAATCTTTTCAATCTATCAATCTATATAACTTGACTGAACCGAACCATGAATATATTCCATCTACATGATCATCCATTATATCCGTTCCATTACTGATATCATGGTTTCGGCAAGTCATACATCTATATACAATATACAATACAAACAATACAATCAAGATATCGCGGGGTTTATAAGGGGTAGATTGGTACGGAAGGTGTTAGAAGTGGCACGAGACTGCAACCATTAAGACACCTAACCTGAATTCAATTGCCGTTGTACCGTGTCTGAACGGTTCCTTGTATTCCGTCCACCGTAGTCTCTGGCCTATTGAGACTCCTCTCGTATACATTGGCCTCTTCTATACCAAACTACAAACAACAGTTTTAACAATATAATACAACTTTAAAAGTTACACACTCTCTCTGTCTATTCTATTTCTCCGTCATCTTTGGGACTTACCGAGCGATTCTTTCGCTGACGACATTCTCTTTCTACTTCTTCTTTGGAATGTCGTCAGGTGTTTCGGACTCACTGGAGATCGAGCCCACCAGCAAGGATTTGGACCAGCTAGCTTTCGACCCGGAGCTCTAGTTACTTGTACATTTCATTTCAGTACTTTCCATTTCTGTTATGCCACTGTTTAGGCATTGCTTTTCATTCCATGTATTTACTTTTCAGATGTATTGTAAAAATAATGTTTAATAAATAAAGTTGTTGTTCAATTATATCCATTGACATTGTCTCTTGTGCATTTTACTTATATTGCTTAGATACGCTTAGCGTGTTTACTTCAGAGTAAATACGTAGCGGCCAGTCGCGTGCGCTGCCCGTACACTGGGAAGCGGGGCGTGACAACCATGTCACGCCCCGCTTCCCAAAATACGGAAAACGAGAGATGACTAGGCCAGCCATGCTTCTACGGTCAAGGAATCATCCCGCCGTAGTCACACTTCGGCTTCTAGAATTACATGGTAATCAGTAAATAAAGCGCAGTGGTAAAGGAATCGCATCACTAATTTATTACATCAATATTCCATTGTTCACAAATTACAGATAACAAGAACAAATACTAACCAAAGTCAAACTTACGATCACTTTTATGGAAAGCAGAAAAATAGAAAGTACACCAGTCTAAATCTCCGTGAACTCGAAGGGTAGATCCGTCTCCTGTGCTGGTCCTCCCGCGGGATCTGAGCATGCATACTCAGGTCGTCAGAGCGACACAATGACAATATTATTATAATAAGATGAAACAGGTATATGAGGTAATACTGGTGTAAGAACAATGCAAGTAATCACTATGTCACTATATGATGCAGAATATGTTATGTGTCCCTATCGGTCTCTAAGTCATGTTTGAAATCACATAGTGGAAGGAGGATCATGTTTAACAGGAGTCTCGTACATACCCGAGACAACGGCCCACATGTTCGGGACATAACCTTGTCAGCCGGATCGCTAGATCCTATCCTACATGTATCAGTATCTCTGTTCGAATGATCATCCTCTAAACACGGTCCCGCTAAATACGATACTCTTTCCACTTTGATTTCCCCTTTTTCCCCATGTTCTCACTAGTTATGATCTTGATCTAGTTGTGTATGAGTATACCAATGGCACGTTTTATCACTGTTCATTGTATCAATCACTGTCACGAATATTCACTTTCCATTGGTGTACTCGTCACAACTAAACCAACATCTATCACGTACGATAATGCAATGTCCACACGTACTAACACTGAGTATATGGTAAGGGTATGATATATGTATGTATGCTACCAATGAGCTCTGTATGTTATGAATCAACATGCATGTCATGAACTAAAATAATTTGCATAAATTAATATGTTACGAATTCAGTAAAATGATATAAGTAAGACAATTAGAACACTCAGTCAGCAATTCATCAAAATTTGTTTCAGTTCAATCGGGATTCCGGTTCTCAAGATATAGCTATTTCAGTTTAAGTGCTCGCGGCTGGAAATTCAGTTTCAGAGCTGAACGTCCATTTCGCGGCACGAATTGCACCCAGTTGGGCTCAGAATTTAGCGACGTTACAGTTACATGAAATCTAGGGTTTCCAATGGAGTATTCAACGCAATAGACGGATCCTCAATCACATCTGTACGTTGAAAGTTATACCCAGTTTAATCTCAGTGTGTCATTTCAGAATCTGTTCTGGACAGTCATACATTCTGTCCTTTTAAATACAGTTTAAAATAGCAAATGGCTATGAAACGGAATGGAATCACCTGTTTTATTTAGCTAACAGAGTTATCTTTAATCTACTGTAGGGTTCCGTAACATACGGCTTCAAGAAACACAGTGGCACAGGTATTGGGACAGCACACAATAATCAGAAACGCTCTGGACTGCAGTCCAGAGTCGCATTCCGATCTAATTATCATCACGATTACTGAACAGAAATCATTATAATTTTACATAGGGTTAAAGATCGTCGAGTAGGATTCGATTTAAGCCCTCGAACGCATCATTCCAGTTTGAATATAATTTATGGTGATTTTATTCGTTTTCAGGTACGAGAAAATTCTAGTTTTAATGGCATATTTGGGGGTATCAATTTTTGTCACGAACAATCGTATTTTCTAGCGAGATTCCTACACTATATTTATCATCCTATGGGCCAATGGAAAATATCAGTTTCCATCAAAATAGACAATCATTTTCATGGGAGATTAGCATCGAACACATAGGTCATATTATGTATCGGTATTCGGCAAATCCGTAAACTAGATATTTTAGGTTTATACCACTAATATTTTAGCATGAAGCAAGTAAACACTTGCCTGGAAACGTCTCGGGGTTGCAAGGCAGCAACGTTGTCACGAACGCGTGATATACGCCGTGTACCGGATTCTCGCGAGCTTAGTTCGAGACACGAGTTTTACGTCGGAGTTTCCCGGAGTCGTCTTGCGCGCGCTGGAAGCTTAGGGGGCTCTGTGGTTCGCTTGGGACTTACTGAGATCGACGATGTCGGCGATGGTCGCTCCGGCGATGTGCACAGTGAATGCGCAGTGAGTGTGGTTTTGGAGAGAGAGAGAGAGCAGTGGGGCTCGGGTGATGGAGTGGTGATGCTGAGGATGTAGAGGGTCGCAGAGGTGGTTCAGGCGAAGTGGGGCTCGCCGGTGTTGAGTGCCAGGGGGCCAAACTCAGGTGTGGGGTTGTGTGCAGGGGAAAGCTCGGCAGAGGTGTGCTCGTTTAGATGGAGAGTGGAGTCGTAGGGGGAGAAGGTTGGTGGAGGAGGAGTGAGCGAGAGTTGTCGATGTGTTATCGAAGAGGTGGGTGACCGCCGTCGGTGGGGTGCAGTGGGTTGCTCGAGGGTTCGTGGGGGAAAAACTTGAGGGGCTGGAGAGTTTTGAGGAGTTGGAAAGTGAGAGGGAGATGAGGAGTTGGGGAGCGAGAGTTAGAGGGAGTCGTGGCCGGGGTCGTGGGCGACGGCGAGGGCAACGTGGGGAGCTCGGGGACGTGGGTCGCGAGAGGAAAATGAGCGGGAAGTTTTGGACGAGAGGAAGAAGGAAGTTACGGGAGTGGGTCGGGTTGATAAGGGAGCGGGCCGAACGAGGATGGGCCGGGCTCGCAAGGAGAAAATATTAATCCCCTAAAAAAACGAGGCGGGCTGAGAAGGGTAAGCGGGCCGGGGCTTAAAGGATTTAGGGATTTTTATTTAAAAATTTTGAGTGGGCTGGGTGTTTTGTAAAGGGTTAATATTTATTTTATTTTGGGTTTTTGTTTAGGTTTTAGTTTAATTGGCTTTGGTTTTAAATCTTGGGTTTTAACTTTAGGGTTTGGAAAAATACAATTATTTAGCTTAAACAACCAATTCAAATATGAAAGAAAAGAGGGAAACCACTGGAGTCCAGAAAATAGGAGACTTTTATTGAATTGGAAACGGGGATTTACATCATACCCCCCTTAACAAAAATTTTGTCCTCGAAATTTGACAAGAATGCAAGGATACATGGTACTAAACAAAAAGATGTGGATAACGATCACGGATCTCTTCCTCCCCCTCCCAGGTGGATTCTCCTGAGGAACGACCGCCCCAAGATACTCGGACTAACGGAATGACCTTATCCTTCAGCACTTTCTCTCTTCGATCGAGTATGGTAGTAGGCTGCTCTTCGTACGATAAATCGGTACCCAAAACTAGCTCTGAATGGTCCAGGACATGGCTCTCGTCCTGAACATATCGCCGCAACTGTGACACGTGGAAGGTATTGTGCACACCAGCTAGCGATGGAGACAAGGCGAGTCGATAGGCCACCTCTCCTACTCGCTCTAGCACCTCAAAAGGTCCGATAAAACGGGGACTAAGCTTTCTCCGACCTCCGAACCTGATAACTCCACGAGTAGGGGAAATCTTCAAGAACACATGATCTCCGACTTCGAACTCGAGTGCCCTTCTGCTGGTATCTGCCCAACTCTTCTGTCGATCCTGAGCCGCCTTGATACGCTGTCTGATCATTTGAACTTTGTCGACTGTCTGAACAATGAGTTCGGGGCCCAGTAGTCTTCGTTCTCCCACATCATTCCAACATACTGGTGATCGACATTTCCGCCCGTATAGTGCTTCAAAAGGGGCCATCTGAATACTAGCCTGATAACTATTGTTATAAGAGAACTCGACTAGATGCAGATGGTCCTCCCAGGAACCTTGAAAGTCCAACATACAGGCTCTCAACATGTCCTCGAGCGTCTGAATCGTACGCTCGGATTGTCCATCCGTCTGTGGGTGATAAGCTGTGCTGAAATTGAGGCGGGTACCCAAGCTCTCCTGTAAGCTCTTCCAAAAGTGCGACAAGAATCTCGTGTCCCGGTCTGACACAATGCTGACTGGAACACCGTGAAGTCGTACAATCTCCTGCATATATCTTTCTGCCAATGATTCTGTCGACTGTCCTACTCGGAAAGGTAGAAAGTGTGCAGCTTTTGTGAGGCGATCGACGATAACCCAAATGGCGTTATTGCCCCTAGGGCTCCGTGGTAAGGCCGTCACAAAATCCATAGTAATGTGCTCCCACTTCCATTCCGGTATCGGCAGGGGTTGTAACAGTCCTGCTGTCCTCTGATGCTCCGCCTTCACTTGCTGACATACCAAGCACCTGGATACGAACCTCGCAATTTCCCGCTTCATTCCGTTCCACCAAAAGTGTTGCTTTAGGTCCTGATACATTTTTGTACTTCCCGGATGCACAGAATAAGCTGAACTGTGTGCTTCAGCCAAAACTTCTTCTCGAACACCTCCCTTAGGTACGCAGAGTCTGCTACCGAATCTCAGTGAGCCATCTTCAAGTATAATCAAATCCGTTCTCAGTCCAGCTTCCACTTCCTCTCTGAACTTTTGCAATCGGGGATCGTCCGCTTGTGCAGTCTTGATGCGATCCACCAGAGAAGATTGCACATGTAGCTGCCAAAGTTGCCTGAGTGCGTTCGGCGTAACGACTTCAACTTCAAGCCTCCGAAAGTCCTCAATAATGCTCCTCTGATCGGTCAACATCATGACCGCTGGCTTGCGACTGAGCGCATCTGGTACAACATTCACCTTCCCCGGGTGATACTGAAGGTCCAAATCATAATCTGCCATTAGCTCTAGCCATCGGCGCTGCCTCATGTTCAGTTCCTTCTGGGTGAAAACATACTTCAAACTTTTGTGATCTGTGTATACCTCCACTTTCTCACCCAAAAGATAGTGCATCCAAACCTTCAACGCAAAGACTACCGCAGCTAACTCCAAGTCATGTGTAGGGTAGTTCTTCTCGTGGTTTCTCAGTTGTCGAGAGGCGTAAGCAACCACTCGGCCGTGCTGCATCAAAACACAGCCTAAACCCTTCCCTGAGGCATCACTGTGTATCACCAAACCACCTGAATCATCTGGTACAGTAAGAATAGGCGCCGTGGTTAATTTCTGCTTTAGTGTGTCGAATGCCTGAGTGCACTCCTTTGCCCATGTGAACGGCACGTCCTTCCGTGTCAGCCGCGTCAATAGTTCCGCGATTCTGGAGAAATCTTGGAGGAATCTCCGATAATAACCTGCCAATCCCAGAAAACTCCTGATCTCAGCCACCGACTTCGGCGTCGGCCAATCTCTGACAGATTCTATCTTTGCCGGGTCCACCGAGATGCCTTCGCCCGAAACAATATGTCCCAAAAACTGTACCTTGTCGAGCCAGAATTCACACTTGCTTAGCTTCGCATACAGCTTCTCCTCCCGAAGAATTTGTAGGACCGTGCGCAAATGTTCAGCGTGCTCCTCCCGAGTCTTCGAGTAGACAAGTATGTCGTCGATAAACACAACGACAAACGTGTCCAAGTATTTTGCGAACACCCTGTTCATCAAGTCCATGAATATTGCTGGGGCGTTGGTAACGCCGAACGGCATCACAAGGAACTCGTAATGTCCGTATCGGGTCCTGAAAGCCGTCTTGCACACATCCTCGGCTGCTACCCTGATTTGATGATATCCAGAACGAAGGTCCAACTTCGAGAATACCTTGGCTCCACTTAGCTGATCGAATAGGTCGTCAATGCGCGGGATTGGGTACTTGTTCTTTACTGTGACCTTGTTCAGCTCCCGGTAATCTATACACATTCGCAGCGATCCATCCTTCTTCTTTACTAGCAGGACTGGTGCACCCCACGGTGAAACGCTTGGCCGAATAAATCCCTTCTCCAAAAGTTCTTCAACCTGCTTCTTCAACTCCGCCAACTCAATTGGTGCCATTCTATATGGGGCTCTGGATACTGGGGCTGTGCCTGGAATCAAATCGATTGAGAACTCCAGAATTCGAGGGGGTGGTAGACCTGGTAGATCTTCAGGAAATACGTCTAGAAAGTCCCGAACAATTTCTGGGGGTGAGCTCTTATCAATTTCCATAGTTGTCAGCTCCTTAGGCTTTGCTCTGTACTTAGCTGGCTCCAAAGATTTGCTTCCGCCCTCGAAAATAAACTCCGGGTGATTAGGGATGCGGAAGATCACCTTCCTTGCACGACAATCGATAACTGCATGGAAAGTGCTCATCCAATCCATCCCGAGAATTGCGTCGTAACTGCCTGTCCCGATCAGAAGGAAATTCGCATAGAATTTCCTGCCACACACTACAACCGGGCATAATCTACATTCTCGACTAGATATAATAATGCCATTACCCGTATGAATTTCCCATCCCTTGGTTAGTGGTTCATGTGGTATTGAGTGTGTGTTAGTGAAATGCTCAGACAAGAAACAATGCGATGCTCCCGAATCAAATAGTACTCTAGCTGGCAAGGAATGTACGAGTAGAGTACCTGTAACCACGTCTCCTGACGCCTCTGCCTGCTCGGCGGTCAAGGTGAAAGCCCGTCCCTGACCGCGACCTGTAAAGGGTTGTCTCTGCTCCTGCGGCCTCTGCTGTGGCGGTCCAGAACTTCTCTGTAGCTCTGCTCGCTCAGGGCAACTGCCAATCCTGTGCTGACTGGAACCGCAGATCAAGCACTGTCCCTTGGCACGGCGACAGTCCTTCTGGGTATGTCCTCCTCTACTGCAATAGCCGCAAGTTACGCCCTGTCTCTGGGGGCGATGTTGTGGCACGAACGGGCGCTTCATTTGTGTCGTTCCTGCTCTGTGAACCGGTATGGCTCCTCGAGATGGCGTGTGGGTACGTGCTGGAACGACTGGGGGTCTTCTGAACTTATTAATCAATTGCTCCTGAACTCTCGCCGCGTTGAGTACCTGTGCGAAAGTCTGCAAATCCAACGATGCAATCAACTGCTGCAACTCGAAATCTAACCCCTGAAGAAAGCTTCTGACCCTGGTGGCCTCTGATTTGACCATGTATGGAGCAAAGCGGCTCAGACGGTTGAATTCTTCCGCATATACGTCCACTGGGCGTCCATTCTGCTTCAACAAAATAAACTTTTCCTCCATTTCTGCCTTGGCTGTGGGAGGAAAATAATGATCTAGGAAGCACTCCTTAAACTTGCTCCATTCAATCGGCTCGTCAAGTCTGCTCTCTTCCACCGACCACCATGTACGGGCTTCGTCTTCTAATTGTATCTTTATCACGTCCACTCTGTCTTCCTCTGGAACCCTGGCGGCAGTCAATAAATTCTCCATGTTCACCAGCCATTGCTCAGCCTCAAGGGGTTCAACTAGCCCTGTAAACGCAGCTGGGTGTAACCGTCGGAAGTCTGCTACTGTACCAGCCCTAGCATGATAAGCTGGTAGAACAACGCCCTCGGGGGCGGTAATAAGTGCGGAGGGTCCTCCTGTGGCGGTAATCGTCCTGAGTCCCTCAGTGAGCAAGTCGGTCTTCCTCTCCTGAGCTTCCGCGAGAGTGGTCAGTGCACTAAGTATTCTTTTCGTGCGGTCCTGCGAGCTGGAGTCCGAGGAGGGATCGTTCGGGGACGTCATATCACTGGAAGATTCAAAGGATAAGATCAAATTCAAGGATGGAAATCAAGAGTAGTGAAACAAGAATAACGTAATACAGCATAGTTAATGTTATCCCTTGATACCAAACACAGGTTTTGATACCAACTAAACCATGTCACGCCCCGCTTCCCAAAATACGGAAAACGAGGGATGACTAGGCCAGCCATGCTCCTACGGTCAAGGAATCATCCCGCCGTAGTCACACTTCGGCTTCTAGAATTACATGGTAATCAGTAAATAAAGCGCAGTGGTAAAGGAATCACATCACTAATTTATTACATTAATATTCCATTGTTCACAAATTACAGATAACAAGAACAAATACTAACCAAAGTCAAACTTACGATCACTTTTCTGGAAAGCAGAAAAATAGAAAGTACACCAGTCTAAATCTCCGTGAACTCGAAGGGTAGATCCGTCTCCTGTGCTGGTCCTCCCGCGGGATCTGAGCATGCATACTCAGGTCGTCAGAGCGACACAATGACAATATTATTATAATAAGATGAAACAGGTATATGAGGTAATACTGGTGTAAGAACAATGCAAGTAATCACTATGTCGCTATATGATGCAGAATATGTTATGTGTCCCTATCGGTCTCTAGGTCATGTTTGAAATCACATAGTGGAAGGAGGATCATGTTTAACAGGAGTCTCGTACATACTCGAGACAACGGCCCACATGCTCGGGACATAACCCTGTCAGCCGGATCGCTAGATCCTATCCTACATGTATCAGTATCTCTGTTCGAATGATCATCCTCTAAACACGGTCCCGCTAAATACGATACTCTTTCCACTTTGATTTCCCCTTTTTCCCCATGTTCTCACTAGTTATGATCTTGATCTAGTTGTGTATGAGTATACCAATGGCACGGTTTTATCACTGTTCACTGTATCAATCACTGTCATGAATATTCACTTTCCATTGGTGTACTCGTCACAACTAAACCAACATCTATCACGTACGATAATGCAATGTCCACACGTACTAACACTGAGTATATGGCAAGGGTATGATATATGTATGTATGCTACCAATGAGCTCTGTATGTTATGAATCAACATGCATGTCATGAACTAAAATAATTTGCATAAATTAATATGTTATGAATTCAGTAAAATGATATAAGTAAGACAATTAGAACACTTAGTCAGCAATTCATCAAAATTTGTTTCAGTTCAATCGGGATTCCGGTTCTCAAGATATAGCTATTTCGGTTTAAGTGCTCGCGGCTGGAAATTCAGTTTCAGAGCTGAACGTCCATTTCGTGGCACGAATTGCACCCAGTTGGGCTCAGAATTTAGCAACGTTACAGTTACATGAAATCTAGGGTTTCCAATGGAGTATTCAACGCGGTAGACGGATCCTCAATCACATCTGTACGTTGAAAGTTATACCCAGTTTAATCTCAGTGTGTCATTTCAGAATCTGTTTTGGACAGTCATACATTCTGTCCTTTTAAATACAGTTTAAAATAGCAAATGGCTATGAAACGGAATGGAATCACCTGTTTTATTTATCTAACAGAGTTATCTTTAATCTACTGTAGGGTTCCGTAACATACGGCTTCAAGAAACACAGTGGCACAGGTATTGGGACAGCACACGATAATCAGAAACGCTCTGGACTGCAGTCCAGAGTCGCATTCCGATCTAATTATCATCACGATTACTGAACAGAAATCATTATAATTTTACATAGGGTTAAAGATCGTCGAGTCGGCTTCGATTTAAGCCCTCGAACTCATCATTCCAGTTTGAATATAATTTATGGTGATTTTATTCGTTTTCAGGTACGAGGAAATTCTAGTTTTAATGGCATATTTGGGGGTATCAATTTTTGTCACGAACAATTGTATTTTCCAGCGAGATTCCTACACTATATTTATCATCCTATGGGCCAATGGAAAATATCAGTTTCCGTCAAAATAGACAATCATTTTCATGGGAGATTAGCATCGAACACATAGGTCATATTATGTATCGGTATTCGGCAAATCCGTAAACTAGATATTTTAGGTTTATACCACTAATATTTTAGCATGAAGCAAGTAAACACTTGCCTGGAAACGTCTCGGGGTTGCAAGGCAGCAACGTCATCACGAACGCGTGATATACGCCGTGTACCGGATTCTCGCGAGCTTAGTTCGAGACACGAGTTTTACGTCGGAGTTTCCCGGAGTCGTCTTGCGCGCGCTGGAAGCTTAGGGGGCTCTGTGGTTCGCTTGGGACTTACTGAGGTCGACGATGTCGGCGATGGTCGCTCCGGCGATGTGCACAATGAATGCGCAGTGAGTGGGGTTTTGGAGAGAGAGAGAGAGAGAGAGTGCAGTGGGGCTCGGGCGATGGAGTGGTGATGCTGAGGATGTAGAGGGTCGCAGAGGTGGTTCAGGCGAAGTGGGGCTCGCCGGCGTTGAGTGCCAGGGGGCCGAACTCAGGTGTGGGGTTGTGTGCAGGGGAAAGCTCGGCAGAGGTGTGCTCGTTTAGATGGAGAGTGGAGTCGTGGGGGGAGAAGGTTGGTGGAGGAGGAGTGAGCGAGAGTTGTCGATGTGTTATCGAAGAGGTGGGTGACCGCCGTCGGTGGGGTGCAGTGGGTTGCTCGAGGGTTCGTGGGGGAAAAACTTGAGGGGCTGGAGAGTTTTGAAGAGTTGGAAAGTGAGAGGGAGATGAGGAGTTGGGGAGCGAGAGTTAGAGAGAGTCGTGGCCGGGGTCGTGGGCGACGGCGAGGGCAACGTGGGGAGCTCGGGGACGTGGGTCGCGAGAGGAAAATGAGCGGGAAGTTTTGGACGAGAGGAAGAAGGAAGTTACGGGAGTGGGTCGGGTTGATAAGGGAGCGGGCCGAACGAGGATGGGCCGGGCTCGCAAGGAGAAAATATTAATCCCCTAAAAAAAACGAGGCGGGCTGAGAAGGGTAAGCGGGCCGGGGCTTAAATGATTTAGGGATTTTTATTTAAAAATTTTGAGTGGGCTGGGTGTTTTGTAAAGGGTTAATATTTATTTTATTTTGGGTTTTTGTTTAGGTTTTAGTTTAATTGGCTTTGGTTTTAAATCTTGGGTTTTAACTTTAGGGTTTGGAAAAATACAATTATTTAGCTTAAACAACCAATTCAAATATGAAAGAAAAGAGGGAAACCACTGGAGTCCAGAAAATAGGAGACTTTTATTGAATTGGAAACGGGGATTTACACTTACCCGCAAACTGAGCTGGACTGAGCCCGGCCCAACTGAGGGCCTGCTCGGACGGCGATACATTGGCCCGTTGGACGGGCTCCCACACCGACACTGCCATCATTTCAGGATTGGACGATCGCCTCACCCCCGGGCAGTAGGCCATGTGCCACTGAACAGGCACAGGCCAATCCTCACCCTCTGGCGGCCCGACAAATAAGAATTTCTCCTTCCATTCATGGATGGAGGAAGAAAATGCCACGACCCCCGACCCGGCCGCCCCTCCCCTGTGTTTTCTAAAGAAAATGTATACCCAGCTCGGCTCGTCATTACGGGTATCGGGGTGATTTTTATAACAGAGGGAGGAAAGGAGAAGGGTCAGGCTGAAGGGGATTTCTTGTAGTCTCAACCGGACCAGGAACCCGAGGAGAATCCTCCACGAGTTCGGCACCAGCTGGCCCGGAGCTAATTGAAAACAGCGCAGCGCCGCACTCACCTCGGGGGAGAAGGGAAGACACATTCCAGCTCAAAAGGCATCCAGATACAAGATAATCTCCTTGCCCCGCACCTGGTCTGCCCTCTCTCCTTCCCCGGCCAAGCGAAGCGTGTGGCCGGGGGGAATGTGGAAACGAACCCGGATTGTGGCGAGCTCGTCCACATTCCTCATGAGAGAAGGCGCGTCATGAGTACTCTTGATGCACGCTTAGGGAACCGTCCCCACCGCGCGGCCCTGGGAAGCAGGTCTAACCTTAACTCCTTGGGGGGTTCCGACTCGGACGAGGAAGAGGAAGAAGCGGCAGAAGACTCTCTAGACTCTACCTCAACTATCTCAACCGACTCCCCAGAAGAAGACATCTAACCTATGCAAAGGAAGGAGTCCTCCGAGGAAAAGGGAGCAAGAAATCCGACCTAATGGGAAGAGCGCCGAGCTAACACACACAGCGATGAGGAAATTATAGCGAAGTGTGGACTCTGGGGGGATCCCACCTCTATTTATAGCATTCGGCAAGCGCGTCCAACGGCGCCGATCGATTCCCGCCAAAACAGACGCTTCGCGTTCGACGGCCATCAACTTTCCATGTGTCACAAGACCATTGGACGCGTCCCTTCAAGCGCCAAGGACACCGGCGGCCCATCACATCCGCCAACCAGCGCCGGACGCGTGGCCTGGCGTCTCAACGAACGTACAATTGAATCGGCGCTTCCCCTTTAATGCACGATCTCTTCTCTGATCCGCCGACGTCATCCAAAAATACAACTAAATGCCCGGGAATCCACGCCGACGATATCTTCAACTAAGAACCTAGCCCCGGTGATCGATCAGACCACCCTCGGCCCGACCCATAAATAGGTCAGGACGAGAGTGGGGGGCTAATGATGATGCTCAATACTGAGAACTCCCCAGATCACGACACGTGGCAGATGACGTGTCCCAAGGCTTACGAGAAAGGAGTAAGAACGGCACGTTGAAGGCGTACCCCGGGCCTTCCTCCCGAGGATGTTCCCAACCCTCGGTGGCCTTCCAAACCACTCCTATGCTCGTCTAACAAATAACCATTGGCTCGCCTCCGAGCCATCCTACACGCTGAGCTTTCTCAGTCCCCCAACTCACCTCCGAGCTATCACAGAACCAAGCTTGCTCGGCCTCCCGCTCGGCTCCGAGTCTCCCGCCGAGCTCAGCTTCCTCGGTCTCACCGACCGACCCAGAGCACAGATCGCAGGCGTCCACCGCCTTAGCTCCGCGAATCTCGCCATACGCGAGATATCCGCCGCCCCACAATCCCGCGTCCCACGCCATCGTGTTCCCCCGTTAACGGGCGTATCTCGCCATCAATGGAGGATCCCGCCATTCGCGCGGGCGTGAATCCAGGGGCGTAAATCTCATGCCTTATATCTGGATGCCTTTTGGGCTGGAATGCGTCTGCCCTTCTCCCCCGAGGTAAGTGCGGCATTGCGCTGTTTTCAATTAGCCCCGGGCCAGCTAGTGCTGAACTCGTGGAGGATTCTCCTCGGGTTCCTGGTCCGGTTGAGACTACAAGAAATCCCCCGTTAACGGTCGGCGTAAATCTCGTGCCCGCCAGCCCATGGCTGTCTCTATATAAACCCCCTCTCAGATGACTCAGGTAAGACAATTCTTATCCAATAAGCCGCTGCTCTGCCCAAATACCTCGACTAATTTGATCGTCGGATGGTCCACGGTGGTACAACCACTCCGGGACTTCCTTGCAGGTAACTCAGCATCATTCCAAATCAAGCCCACTGAGATCCACACGTATCAAGAGATAACCCTCAAATCCAATCTTAGTCATCCATCAGTGCTCGCAGCAGATCAACGGAAGACAACATCTGAAGGGGATCAAGACCTCCATCAATTTCTAACTTTCAAATCTCAATTATTTAAAATCTCTAAAGAAAATCTGTATTATTATGTTAACAAACATTTACACATGTGCTCAGAAGGTATAACTAAAGAATAGAAGGTCCTCCGTGGAAAATAGCAAAGGCGTAAGATGCAATATGCAATTGTTACAAGGAAGCATCTGCTAAATTCTTAAATGCACCAACAATATTATAGTTTTCAATGTGGTTAGTTGGGCCTTCAATAAGCCTGTCATAATTTGGGCTTATTGTACGACATTTTTTTGAAGCAAAGCAATTATGGGCATATTATGGCCCAAGCCTTATGCACATTCCACGAGCTCTCAAATCAAACTTGTGAAAAACGTGATGGTTTCTCTTTTAAGAGACATATGCGGATCCCTCTCCAAATCGGAGACTGACAGACAGGTCCCACACGTGCACCCTCTCCTGTTTTACCCTTGGTTTAAAAAGAAAATAATTTTAGACATCGAATTTGTCTAAAAATTTTGTGAGGAACTAAGCTTGCAATAGACATATCGAATTTGTGGTAGCTTGCCCTCATATGGCTGCTACTATTAGTTTGTTGCTCAAGGCTATTCTCTAGAGATAAATTATTAGACCGTTCCTATCTTGCCCATTATACGCTGCGATTTATTCTCCTTAAAAATTATCTCAAGTAATTTATGCATCCGTGGCCAGGAAGAGCATAGCTGCATTTTTTCACCGTCTAATTGCTTATAACTTTTTATTCCATTCTAATCATTTGTCCTTTTTCATTTCTCCATAAAATCCATCCTCTCGACCGACTATTTTCTCTTTTCTGAGCAGCTAGTTTTTAAATTCAAAAGAGAGAGGTTGTGGACGTGTAGGCGAGCATAATTCAACCTTTTTTGTCACTTTTAAAATAGCTAATTAAGAATGGTTGTTGGATAGTTATAATCCAAAGGGTTTTAAAGAGATGTATAGTGTTAAAAGCATGCATGATTGTATCAAAACTAGAAAATATTTTGATTGAGGCTAAAATGAACTCACCAGAGGCTAGACATGCTATAGGCACCCAAACAGTACGCTGTAAAGAGGTATTTTTGTTGGGGGGGGAGAGGAAGAAGAATAAAACAGTGGACTTAAAAGAGAAAAGTTAAAGAAAAAAGAGAAGGCGATAAAAGAGAAGAATGGATAGCTCAATATTCTATGAGGTGACTATACCAAATAAAAAGAAAGTAGAGGGCCCCACAGCACGACAAAAAGATTGGTGTGTTCAAAATTTTGTCATCTCCTACATTATAGCTTTTGTTTTCATATGGGACCATTTCTCCAATTATGCAGGCTAATCCTTACAAGATATCATTAAGTGGGGAATTAGATTGGAGATAATGCGTCGTTTTCACTTATTAATTCAATCCTTAATGGGAATATGTCATCCAGATCTTCAAAAGGTGGATATTTGTAACAAAGCCCTTTGTCATATCTATCAAGATATTTGACAGTAAGGACACGTTTTGGCTGTATGTGGGGGCATTGGAGACAATTATTATTGAAATATCCTTTGGAAGGCTTGGATATCCGACCCTACGGAATCCAAACATGGTATGATCATCCCATACGGTTAGACGTAAACGGCTATGTATCTTAATGAATCGATTCACTTAACACATGTATGTTAAAGTCAAATTTCTGTACGAGCAATCTGATTTTGATTTATATTGAAACCGATAGCCTGATGACCATAATAAACCCCTCAGATCGGCTTTTGGTTGTAAAATTTGTTGGATCTTCGGATCATGTTTCTCTTAAACAAACTGTGTATGCAGTGCAGATCATGTGTGCACATCCGGTCATAGCTCGTAATCTAATTTAATTGCACTATATCCAAAAACCAAACCCGGTCATCAATCCGAAAAGATTCGGCTCAACGCATTTCAATTTATGTTGGAGGCTATAACCACATCTAAGGAAAATAATGCTTAAATAAAGAGTATCCAATGAACCAGTTTGAGTGCTTCAAACTAAATTTCAGCCACGTTGCTTTGAAGAACATAAAATGAGCCAAAATCGACACATAACATAACGAGAAAATCAATCAAATATAAAAACTGTTTTATTTTTCATCTTTTAGTTCAATAGTTTTATGAGTAGTAACTTATTGCACTCGCACTCCCATGCTTCTTCAAGAGTTGAAAAATATTAAATACAAGAAGAAAAAAAACATTATATAATGGTGATCCTTACCTTTTTACGTGAATAAATAGTAAAAAAATAGAAAGAATGGGGATGGAGTGAATGATGGCGGATCGGAGCCCGAGGAGATTGTCTTGTTCGCAGAAGGGGTTTGTTGGGCCCCACAAAAGGGGCATCGTTTCCTCTGTTTCGCTGTCTGCGGGCCCCACCCCTCCTGCGGAACTGTCAGCGGTCAGTGGCGGGGGAGGGTGAAAGATAAAGATCGCCACTTTTGTGTCTTCTTTGCAACTGGACAGCACTGGAATTTATTTTACAACCACTCCTCTTATACTGCCTCACAATAGTAGCTAATAATTATTTCGATCCCGACGTACATGGACCATTACAATAAAGCTTCTAAAAGTGTCGTGTAATCAAATCCGGTCGACCGGTAGAGCTTCTGGTGCTCTAGCATCAGACAACCTGATGATGCTCAATATCGGCAATCTCCAGGATCAAGACACGTGGCAGATGACGTGTCCAAGACTCGGAAGAAAGGGCCCACGGGGGCCGATCAGGCCACCCTACGCCCAACCTGCAAGCACAAGCTAACCTTCCTCGGGGCTCCCTGCAAATTAGCCTCCTCGGCCCCTCAGCTCGCCTCGAGCTGCCACAGGACCAAGACCCCTCGGCCACCTCGCTCGTCCCCGAGCTCCCGCCGAAGCCGTCTTCCTCGGCCCTCCGACCAACTCCACCACTCACAGGCGTATCCGCCGCTCCGCGAATCTCGCCATGCGCGGATTTTACGCCAACAACGTCCCACGTTCCACGCCATCACGATCCCCATTAATGGGCAATCCGCTCTCTACACGGGCGTGATGTCGGGAGCATAACTGCCGGCGAGATTCCCGCGCCTGCTGCTGCGTGCCACCACCGTTTTATAAACCCCCATCACAGAGGGGTCAAGTAAGCCATTCTTTACTCTTCTAAGCCGTTACTCTGCTCGGATCCCATCACTAACTTGATCGTCGGAGGGTTCTTGGTGGTACCAAACCACCCCGGGACTTCTTTGCAGGTGCTCAGCACCAAACTCCTCATTCCACTTCTTCCTCCAAAACCCATTGAGACCCACACGCAACAGGAGATGATCAACAAAGTCCACCGGAAGATCAACGGAAGACAACATCTGACGGAGACCCGAAAAGGGACCTCCATTAGTTGGTGCCGTCTGTGGGAAACACTCCACAAAACACAAAGTTGGCCTTCCGATCTCCGCCCAAATGGCAAGCAGCCACGCTGAAGATCCCGGTACCAGCCGCCGCCTTCCACTCACCGAAGGCGGGGATGAGCCTCCTCCAATGACCTTCATCAACACCTTCGCAGGCCGGATAGATCAGCTGCAATCCCTCGTGGAGGCTCTCGTCCGCGTCCAAACGGCTGGGTCTGGGCCCCAGATCGCCGCTTCACCGCCTCCAGAAGGCTCTGCCCCCATCTGGACGGCTGACCACCAACAGGCAACAACTCCTGGCCACCAATCTCTCGAGCCGGTGCTCCCTAAGGCCCGCTGGACGCCCTACGGATCCACACCAAGATCCGCCGCCAGAACGTCCCGCCCCGAGCCTCCACGCGACCCTTATCCTCCTGAGGAGATGTCAGTCACCTCGCCTATCCACAGGTGTGGTCGACACCACCACATTCGGCGGGGCCGCACGGAAGGGATTCACCTCGGCGGTCCCAGAGCCACCTCGCCTCGGGATCTAAGACACCTCGTCGAGAGGAACCGAGGCCGCTCCCAGACGCAGGTCACCCGCAGCGGAGGCCAGGGATCCCAAGGCGCCGATTCCTCGGGATACCACGGTCAGCTCGACGCCCTCGAAAAGAAATCGAGGGCATGCGCCGGGAGGCTCACCTCTCGAGCGACGGGGCTAAGTATGCCTTCGACTCGCTCACAAAGCCGTTCACCGAGGAACTGCTCGCCGTCCACGTCTCCTCGTGCAACAAGCCCCCAAAAGTCTCTCTGTTCGACGGGAAAACCGACCCGAAGGACCATTTGGACGCTTTCACCGCGAGGATGAGCTTCCAAGATCACTCCGACGCCGCCCAGTGCAGAGCCTTTCCGGCTACCCTTACCCGCGCAGGTCGGGACTGGTTCCAGGGGCTCGAGCCCCGCTCGATTTCGACCTTCGACGAGCTAGCTACCCAGTTCCTCGGCCATTTCGTGGGGAACCGCCGACAGAAGCGCACGGTCGACTACCTCTTCACGGTTAAGAGTGAGGACAAGGAAACGTTCAAGGCCTACATTACCCATTTCTACAACGCCCTTCTCGAGATGCCCGAGCACCGGGACGAAACCGTCATCACGGCGCTTAGATCTGGTATGAGACACAAGGAATGGTTACGCTCCTTCGCGTTGGCGCAACCTAAGACCATGGCCGAGATCAAGGCGTGGACCGAGCGCGAGGTTCAGCTGGAATCCGAGGTGAATGCTAACCTCCCCTGGGCAGAACGGTCCGACCAGAAGAAGAGGGCTCGGGAGGAAAGGCCGGAGCGTCAGCAGCTCTACCACCCGAAGTTCCAGGAGTATACCCCCCTCAACGTCTCCCTCGCAGTGTTGCTGGAAGAGGCCCAGAACGAGGGGTTCTTCAAGTTCCCTCCGATCCCGCGTCAGGCCGCAAAGCGAATCCGGGGCCCCTACTGCTCTTTCCACTGGGTACTGGGCCACGCCACGGAAGACTGCAAACAACTGGGGGACTACATCGAAGAGCTCATCCGGTCTGGGCATCTCGCCGCCTATTTGAGGGACAAACGGCAGGTCGACCGCGAGCAGGAGCAGCATCACCCTCCCGCCGACCTGACCATCGGTCAGATTATGCTCATTTCAGCGGACGGCCAGCCCGGAGCTCAGGGAGCCCCATACCCTAGGCCAAGCGCGGAGGCCAACAGCTCCTCAGGGAGCTTGTCACGCCCCGCTTCCCAGTGTACGGCGAAGTGGACGCGACGAGGTCCGCTACGTATGTACTCAGAAGTACATACGCTAAGCGTAGCTAAGCAATATAAAATATTACACAAGAGACAAGAGTATAAAAAGAACAGCAACTTTTATTTATTAACATTCTTTGTACAATACATGAAAGGAAATACAACTGAAATAAAAGATGCCTAAACAGTGGCATAACAAGAAATGAAAAGTACAGAAAGGAAAAGTGTACAATGAAACTACAGTGCAGGGTCTTCAGTAAACTGCTCCAAGTCTTCTTGCGATGGCTCAATCTCTGCCGGGTCCAAATCACCTGACGACATTCAAAGAAGAGAGAAACAGAATGTCGTCAGCGAACAGGTCGCTCGGTAAGTCCCAAAGATAAGAGAGAAATAGACAGAGAGTAAGAGAGGGAGAGTGTAACTTTTAATGTTGTATTATAATATTGTAATGTTGTATTAACGCTGTTGTTTGTAGCCTGGTACAGAAGATGCCAGTGTATACGAGGGGAGTCCCACTTACACCGGGGACTTTGGTAACCTGTAGTACAAGGCTCCGTCGATAATACCACGGAACAACGGCATGGATGTAATTACGTCTTAAGTGACCACCTCGTGCCACCTTTAACATATTCCGTACCAGTCTACCCCTTAAACCCCGCGATGTCTTGTTTGTATTGTTATCTTGTAAAATTGTGTTGATTGTATGAGTGATTAACTGACTGACCGAAACCATGATATCAGGAAACGGCTATAACCATAGAGTCATGTAAATGGAATACTGGGAATCATGTAAAAGGAATATCCATGGTTCGGTTCAGTCAAGTTATATAGATTGTTAACTGGATTCTGGGATTCATGTATTCATCTTGAGTTGAAATATAAAGAATATAGATTGACTTGAATTATATTCAAGTCAGAAATAGTCAGACTCTAACCCGAGTCAGACTAGAGAAGATAATTTGAAGTTCTTTATTTGTTAGGGGCCTTATTGTAATTTATAAAACTTGAGGGGGTTTATTGTAAAAATACTATTGTATATTTTTCAAAATACAACTCAAGTATTTAATTATCGTCTTTATGTACATACAACAATTTAATGATCAAGCTAAATATGTATACATGTTCGAATAACATGAAATGAGTCAAGTATATTATTCGAGTAACTACCATAAACAATGCTGTAAAGAAATATTATGTACGACTAATTAATCAAGTTGAACGAATACGAGAACATAAACAGAAATATGGCTCTAAATGTTTTGCATGCGTGAGTTCCAGTTTTACCTAAATATGACTACCGGTTTGAGAGATATATATGTTTTCGTATCGTCGCGCAAAACAGATCAGAATCTATTCGGCACCGTCACATATTTTTAAAACGCAGTTTGAGTTAATTTGTATCAGGTTTCAGGTTACGAAAATTATTAGAAAATTGTAGGTATTTAGATGTACTTATCGAAAACACCAAGATTCATACGATTTGGATTTATGAAGCTCTAGTTATGATCATTTTAATATCAGCATTTAAAACAGAAATTCAGATTTCTGGACAGCAACTATATATTGTATTGTAAAGCCTATATCAGGTTGTTTCATGCATTCCTAAGTAATATAATATACAGAAAATTATATTTCTATCAATGGTGCATCTACACATCTAAATTTTGTCACAAACGGATATCGGGTGTTCGAGTTATGTCCAATTTAAAAACAATGTGCGAATCAGGACAGATTCTGTCCAGATCCGTCACTTAATATTGTAATGCAGTTTTCTTTATCTTAGATGGGTTTTCAGTAAAACTATAAAACTAAGAAAATCTAGATCATTCGATGTAGATATCAAAAACACCTGAGTTTGCTCAATTTGGATACCGGTATACCAAGTTATGTGTCCTAGAAATTGACCGATAGCTGCAGTTTTCTGTTTTACGATCAGTGAATAAATACGATGTAATTCCTAAACCGTTATGCGGATCGATCTAAAATTTTTACAGCATGAAAAAAATAATATATTCTATCATATGTAAATTTCATGAAATTTCCAGAAGTAAAAATTAATTTCTACAAATTATTTTAAAGGTAAAGATATTGATATGTATACTAAAATCGGCAAAAAGATTAACTAGAATTTTTACGCAAGCTTCATCTTTTCTTTTAATAACCAAACCGATTCCATGAGATATCGTAAATATATTGTGGCATGAAATCTATGTTTTCACTACTCATAATAAACATTTATAGTCATGAACAAAGAATTGAAAACACTTTAATTTGAACAAGAGGTAATAAGATATTATTAAACCATATATAACCATATGTATCTAGACTTATATATATGTATATGTTTATGTTTATTTTTCTCTTAAGGATTACGATATGGATAAAAACGGGTTCACGAGATATGAAAAGAGAAGAATAAAGAGATGGAGGGAGGGAGAGAGAAGGGACTTACATACACAAGCCGGTATTGTCACCGGGCTTGTCTATCCGCCGATAGTCTCGCGTTACTAGCGAGACCTTCTTGAAGACTTCTTCATGTTCTTCTTCTTGAACTTTAGGTGAAGAGGGAGAAGTGAGAGATGGAAAAATATGAGGAAGGAAAAGATAGAGGACAATAAAGATGGTGTAATGGTGAATTATAATATATGCATTTAACATGAGAATTAAAAGAGAAATGAAAAGTCACCATTCATTTTGGAAATGAAAGGTCTCATTTGTAGGTTATGAGAAGAATAAAAAAAATGATAAAAAATAATTGCAAGAATGGGGATTTGAACATGCGACTTATGGAATAACAATGCAAGGACTTAACCAATGAGCTATAAAGTTGTTCATGCACATATTTAATTAGAATTAAATATATGATATTGCTTAAAAAGGAAATGGGCTTTTTAGATGGGCTGTAGAGAATGTGAATGAAAAGAAAGGAATTGGGCTTAAAGAATAAGTTTTGGTAAAAAGAAATGAGTTTTAGAAAATACTTAGATGAGAAAAATAGATGAAGGGATTAAATATAACTAATAACATAGAAATAAAAATATACCAAATATAAAAATACAGAATTTTATCAATACGAAGATATAGGAATTTTAGAGTCGTTACAGAGCTCGGCCCAAGCCAATAAAGTCATCTATTAGCTTGTACCTTTCTTTTAAAGCAATGTAAACTCTTCCTAGGATCTATTGTTAATTTAATAAAGATCAATGGAACATTACGAAAAGGGAAGAAAAACTTTTTTTATTCAAAAGGTATTATGGGCTCCCCAGCCTTACAAAATTCAAGAAAACAAAATAAAGGAGGAGAACGGGGGCTCTACACCTCGGGGCCAGGTACGACCTCCACCACATGGCGCGCTGGGTCCTCGACGACCTCCTCGCCAGGAACCTCTTCCCCTTACTCGTCGACGCCCACGAGGGGGAACTCGGCCCGGAGATCTGCGTCGGCGAACTCCGGCATCCGGGACTTAACGGCATCAATGGCGTCGTGCCAAATGCGGGTCGTGGCCACGGCCAAGTCGTCATAGAAGTCCTTCGACTTCTTATAGCCCTCCACCGCCCTCGATTCGGCCGACTTGGCCCCCTCAGCCGCCGCCCCCAGCTCCTTCCGGAGGGCCTTCACCGTCCTCTTCAGGTTGCCGGCGAGCACCTGGGCGTCCTCGAGCTTGACCTCGGCAATCACCGCAGCCTCGCGGTGCTAGGCCACCTCCCGTTTTTCGGCCTCCACCTCGCCTTCCAGGGCGGCGACCCTCGCCGTCATCGCCTCCAGCTCCCGCTTGGAGCTCTCTTGCAACGAGGCGAACTGACCCGTAGCCTCCAGTGCCGGGGCTACTACCTCGGCCTCCATGCGCAGGGCAAGGGCTGCGTGCTGGAGAACCTGGAAAACACGGAAAAATCAGAAAGATGAAGGAAGCACTGAATCTCATAATGAACCAAAAAGAACTTACCTGCATGGACTTCTGGGCGATGGACGCCAGCTGAGCCCTGAAGGTCCCTCCGGGAACTCTACCCCCTGCCGAGGTTTCTATCTCGTGCAGAAGGCCGTCCGCCACGGACAGCCCCGATGGAACTGCTAACCGGAGGCCCCCTGTAACACTTCAGAAAAATAAAATATTGTTTTTGGGATTTTTTATAATTAAATAATATTATATTGAATATTTTAATATTTCGGTATAATTAAATACCGATAAATTGGGGGCAAATTTGGAAAATTATGGAAAATACTAAAATGAGGGTGCTTTATTGGATTTATGCAAATTATGAAGTTTTACGAGTTATTTGACACTAATTTAGTGCTAATCGCGATTAAAAATCGCTAATCGGGTTTTAAGCGTGTTTTATGCAAAACATGCACAAGTCTTTTCTTCACTTGTTACATTTTTGTTTATCATGGTATTCCTCATGATTCTTGCATGGTTGTAAGTTAATGAGAAAAGAAAAGTGTAATACCCGGTTCTTTTATACGCCTAATTCCGTATTTCTCTGTAAACTATAAATTTCGTTATTTTTAATCATTTAATTATTTAAAGAAACTCCATTAAACCCAAAACTATTTTCCCTAAAATATTTAAATCTTCCCCTCCGGCTCAAACACATTTTTTCCAGCCTAGAATCAAATTGTAAATTCCTCTGGCCCGAGCCCATAATTTCATTTAAGAAAATTAATACCTTTAAATTTTCCTCAGCCGTTATTATAATTCTTTTATTTTATTTACCCAAACCCAACCATGTGTTGAATTAACAAATCCCCTTCAGCGCGCAGCTTAAATCCAGCCCGAGCTCACACTCTTCTCCCAGGAATTTCTTTTTCATTTAACCCGGCCCAGACTTTTTCCCCATTTTCTTTAATTCTTTTATTTCTGCTAACCCCTTCGGCCCAGCCCAAGACTCCAAGCCCCGCCTTACCCGACCCGGCCCACGTCCTATTCCTCTTCTCCTCCAACAGCTTCTTTCTCTTTCCCGCCCCTGTCGCTCACGATCCGTAACTCACGCCGCTTCCTCCGCCCACGCCCATGTCGCAGTGCACGTCTTCCCGCGACCCGCTCCCCAACGCTTCGCACCTCTCTTCCATCACACCCTCTTCATCATTCTCCCCCTCTCCTTTCTTTCCACCCATGTTCTCTCTTTCTCGAGCCACACCCACGCCTCCTACGTCGCCGTCACCCCACACCGCCGACCACCTCGTCGAACCTTCATCACCGCTCTCATCTCCTCACCAACCTCCCTCGTCTTCCTCCTCCTGCTCACCAAGCACCGCTCCCGAACCCCGCCTCCTGCACCTCTCGCCGGCGGGCCCACTGCGCTGTCGTCGACCCCACTGGGATCACCCTTCTCCATCAACGACGACCTCTCTTCCCTCGTTTCCTCTAACCGAACTTCACCCCATACCCACAGCCACGTTTGCCTCGCCGGAACTCCACGCACCCGAGCCGCCTCACCGCCGTCACATCATCATCATCATCATCGTCGTCGTCGCCATCGTCTTTGTGCTCTGCCTCTCTCAGCCTCTCAATTTCCTCAGTTGCTCTCTCTCTCCCTCACTCCCGATCTCTCCCTCTCCCTAAACCGCTTTCTCTCTCTCCCTCTCTATTTCTCTGTCTCTCTCTCTAAACCTCTTTCTCTCTCTCACTCTCTATTTCTCTCTCTCTCTAAACCTCTCTCTCTCTCTCTGTCACACACTCTCTCCTCTCTCTCTAAATCTTTCTCCCTCTGTTCCTCTAAAGATCTCTTGCTCTGTTTCAGCACCACTATCCCCCTCACACCAAAACAAGGAATAATCCAGAGCAGTGCGGAGAATGAATGTGTGGAGATTGACTGGATTGAGTGCAACTACCTGATTCCGAGGACGAACCTGTACTGCGTTCGTGACGCGATCGTGCCATTGCCGCCGCCGTGCATCACCAGAACGAGTCCAGGCAAGTATTTTACTTGCTTACATGCTATTTACCTAAGTTACGATCTTTAATTACATATATCATAAAGTTGCAAGTTTAGATTAATTATGTACCATACCTGTTCGACGCGTGTTCCCAAAGAAAATACTTTTCTAAATTGACGGAACTGGATTAATTACTGTGGCCCTTGCTGTGATGAATATCTTGTGCAAGTTTCGCTGGAAAATATGACCGTTAACGACTAAAATAACTACCCCCATGTTTAATCGTAAAACTGCACTTTTATTGTACCTGAAAACCGTTAAATTCACCATAAATTATATACACTCTAGAATGGTGCGTTCGAGGGCTCAAATCGAAGCCAACTCGACGAAATTTAACCCTATACTAGTTTCCAGATATTCCTGTACTCAAACCATGATGATATTTGGATCGGAGTGCGACTCTGGACTGCAGTCCAGAGCGACTCCAGTCGTTGCTTGCTGTTCCGTATTGGGTACCACAAGATCTCCTTAACTCGTAGATTGCGGAACTATGCCGCTTATTATAGGTAAATCTGTTAGCTAGACAACACAATTGATTTCATTCTGTTTCGTTACCATTTGTTATTTATTCTGTAATTTAAAAGATCGGGACGCATAACAGTCTCAACAGAATCAGAACTGACATATTAGTGTTAAACAGTGTATAACTCCTGACGTGCAGATGCGATTGACGATCCGTATATTGCGTTGAAAACCTTACTGAAAACCCTAGATTTCATCCAACTGTAACGTCGCTAAAATCTGATTCCAACTGGGATTAAAATGCGTTGCGAAACGGATTTCTGATTCTGAAACCGGATTTCCAGCCGTGAACGCTTAAAATGAAATGGTTATAACTAGTGATCCTGGAACCCGATTGGCATGAAACTAAATTAGAGGGATAGATAACTGAACATACTAATTATTACCTGTTTATCGTTTCACTAAACTATACACGTATGTTTCATGATAAATCGTGCAAGTGATAGAATACTGTTTCATAACATCCTAATCATGCTTATATACTGCTCACGCATCATATCATACCTATATCATTGCATTGATAACCTAGTGATATCGTGCATTTACCCAGTGTTAGATTTTTAGTGATGATTGTGGCAAGTACGTCAGTGTTCGTGTATCCGTGATTAAGTGAAAGTGATACGTACTTGTACACAATCAGTGACCCTATTATTCTATTGCATTGTCGACGTCTGTGGGATGCGTGTACGTGTGACTATAAGTGGTATGGGACACTTATGGAAGCGCTTGCACGGGTGTCATAGATAAGGCACCAGACTCTGCCATTTATCTTAGGTATTAGTCGGGACGTGCTTGATGGAGGTCCTGCCTCCAGTTCTCGCGCAGACTTGTCACGGATCGATTAGTATTTAGGGTTATGGTTAGCGTTTGATGTAGACCACGGGGTGTGGGGTAGTTTAAGTGTGAGTTCAACAGAATCTCGGGAGTCCCATGCCGCCTTATATATTTAGGGAGATATATGGAGATTTACAGGGTATGTGATATTCACCGTGATATACATGTTACATGTTGGGCCCGTGGTCCCTTGCCCTTGGGTTCTACCCTTGGGTGGAGGACACTCGCGAGTGGTTGATTCTCACACTTGGACTGACGATAGGCTTAGTGACCTGTACAGTGAGACTTAAAGACTGATAGGGATACTGGCATCGTTATACCTTATATACTGTGTTGACACTCGTGGCATGTTGTTCTACTGCTTTTACCGTTCCGCTGCATTGATTACCGCATATTCATATCCATGTTGTCATTGATTTATTGTTACATATATCGGTTACTACTGTAGAGTTGTCACATGATTCATATATATTATATTGCTATTGTGTCGCTCTGACGACCTGAGTATGCATGCTCAGTATGAGGAGAAGATTTAGCCTGGACCAGAACTAGACGTGCATCACAGACTTCTTGACTTGCCATTCCGAGTTACATTCGTTTGTTCCACTTCAGGTCAGTCTTTACATTGTTTCTTTCAGTTACTGCATTTCTCATTACCTGCGCATCATTTACTGTTTACCATGAAAAACTAGAAGCCGAAGTGTGACTACGGCAGGACATTTCCTTGACTGTAGGAGCATGGCTGGCCTTGTCTACCCCTCGTATTCCATATTTTGGGAAGTGGGGCGTGACATGGTTTAGTTGGTATCAGAGCCAGGTTTTGCATCGATTGGGATTGCAGTTTTCCGTGTATAGTTTGGCAATCTAAGACATCCCTCGGTTTAGGTTGTAAACTTGTCATTCTTGATCCATATTCACATCGTGTGTTCAGCTATCCATTCGCTATGGTTTCAGGTGACTTGACAAGGTCACGTGGTTGCAATTGCACTACCATACTCTATTCAAGTGACTTAAAGTCATACAGTTGATTCCCCACTTGTAATAAATTCATCACCTCTGATATTCTTGAATCTTTGTCCTATCCATATTATATTTTGATTCGTTTAGTTTGTGACTTATATCATTCGCAAAATTGTTGTCTCAGGATCATGTCTTCCAACGACTCTTCATCCATATCCGCTCCCCAGAATCAGACCATCGAGATTCTGAGTGTACTGCAAGGCCTAAAGGAAGCCCAGGAGCGAACAAACGACTTGTTGGCTGAAGGACTGAGAAGGCAGGTGAATCAGGCACCAGCGGGAGTCTCCAATCATAAAGGGATCCCCGTTAGACGGGGAAAAGAGAAGATGATGAAGCGCCAATTTGTTGCCCCGCGACAGAAGAAGCAGAAAACCCCATGTTGTGGGTACTGTAAGAGGCCAGGACATCTTCAGAGGGATTGTCGCCGCGCCTAGGGGAAATGTCTGATATGCGGGTCCAACAAACACCTCATCAACGGTTGCCCAGAAAGGAAAGAACTACAAGGAGGAAACTCGTCCACACTCCCCACTTCTGACAAGTGATGATGACTGCGTAGTTCGAACTTTGAGAATAAAGCAGACCCAACACAGGATTCAACTCGCGTAACGATGATGCAGCGGTCTAGCGATCAAAGAAGAATTTTTATGTTTTCCAATTTCAGTATTATGTTGTCACCCTCTTATAAACATTTCTTTCCATTTGAACCTTTGTATCCGTCGAACTTTTAGTTGAATGAAATAAAATTTGAATCGTAATATATGCATCATTCCCTTGTCATTTCCCTTGTTCATACTATTCATTAGCACAACATTTTAATCTTGATTCTTTTAAAATTCCTGCCACCGCATATCTTTCTATACTTCGTACACTTAACTATTTTCTATATGTGTTCCGTTGTTTAATCATGACACTTTCTTTTCAGGCCATGGCCCACCCCGGAGCAGCGCCGCATCTAGACGAGGATGCACAGTCATGCGTTTCCCTAGACCGCACACTGATGAGTTCTGACGATGAGATCAACGGTCCCCAGGTCAACTTCGGAAACAACGATTCAGAGGACGAAGGAGTAGCCGTCCCAGGGTTTAACGTGATAGCTGATTCCGACGAAGAAGAAGGAGATCCTGAAGAGAACCCGATAGAGGAAGATCCCGATGAAGACCCGATAGAAGAAAATCCAGTTGAGGAAAATCCCGTGGAAGAAAATCCAGAAGAAGAGAATCATATGGAATCGGACCTCGATGAAGAAGCTCCATCCGAGGAAGAAGGACCAGAAGATCAAGACCCCGCTGTTGAAGAACTTCCAGTGGCGATGCCTGCGAGGCGATATGGAAATGGACGCCCCTACCTGAGTGCGCGAGCCTACCGCAACCTACTGAATCTCCACAACCACGACTGACGGAATTTCTTTTGATGTTGTCTTTCTGGCCAAATAAAATGTGTATAGTTTAGGGCCACTTGTCGTCTTTGGGAATGCCTTGTTTCAAACTTTCTCGAATGAAATAAATCTTCTGAATTCGTAAACCTTTTGATTATTGGTTCGCTTGATTCTTGTTTATTGCCCATATCCATTTATTTTTCTACTGAGTTCCCTGACTGTCCACCCTACTCATTACATAGTTTTCACCCTCGTTTCGATTAGATAGTACCGCACCCTGATCCTTGGAATGAGCCACCATTCATTCTTCGCCTGTGACTCGTTTGTAATCCTTCTGGGAGAAGAAAATTTTGGAGAAACTTCCGTGTTCGCTAACCCTTCACATCTTGATTCATATGTTGTACCGACCGCTATCCTACCCATACTTCTTCCCTTGAAGTCATTTGTTGTTCGCCCTCACATCCTGTGCTGACCCGATCCCAATCTCCTTGATCTTCAGCCTAAAAACCGCCACATTCCGACCTTTGAATAAACCACACTTCCTTGAAACCCTTACCCTAGCTAGCCTATACATTTTTGTGTTCTTCCTATTACCCTAACTATATATAAAGGGACAGTGTTATTCAAAAATTTAGTTTTCCTTATTTTGGTGCGTGTTGTTGATTACTCCGTTTTATGTATTTTAAGTACACTACTATTATTCCCATTTTCAGTAGCGCAACCTTACACCGCGCACATTTTGTTCCATGTTTCTTATTTTCACTATATGGGTTTTCTAAGCTATTTTAAAACTATTTGATCGATACGTTTTCCTAAAATGGTTTAACCTACCGACTAAACTTCCACTACTTTATTCTTGTTATTTTATTTTCGGGTGGTGTGCCTATGATTCCTATTATAAATGATTGTGCCTTATACTTATTTTTCTGTCGTGCTACCTTTAATATACTTATACGTGCACATGTTTGGATTTCGATTTTATTGAATACGCTTTGATTATTTTTGTTCATCATTGTTATCTATGTTCTCGTGTACTTGTAGGTTGCTCTTATAGTTATTCCTACCTTATACCTATTTAGGATTATCTTCTGTATGCTGTTCTTACATGTTTATGCCTTCACATTTCTTCGTCCATGGATTTCTAATAAACCTTTATGTGTTAGTTTGCAATATAATAGCTTTCGCATATGTTTATATAACTTATCTTTTACTTTAAATTTCGAGGACGAAATTTTTATAAGGGTGGTATGATGTAATACCCGGTTCTTTTATACGCCTAATTCCGTATTTCTCTATAAACTATAAATTTCGTTATTTTTAATCATTTAATTATTTAAAGAAACTCCATTAAACCCAAAACTATTTTCCCTAAAATATTTAAATCTTCCCCTCCGGCTCAAACACATTTTTTCCAGCCTAGAATCAAATTGTAAATTCCTCTGGCCCGAGCCCATAATTTCATTTAAGAAAATTAATGCCTTTAAATTTTCCTCAGCCGTTATTATAATTCTTTTATTTTATTTACCCAAACCCAACCATGTGTTGAATTAACAAATCCCCTTCAGCCCGCAGCTTAAATCCAGCCCGAGCTCACACTTTTCTCCCAGGAATTTCTTTTTCATTTAACCCGGCCCAGACTTTTTCCCCATTTTATTTAATTCTTTTATTTCTGCTAACCCCTTCAGCCCAGCCCAAGACTCCAAGCCCCGCCTTACCCGACCCGGCCCACGTCCTATTCCTCTTCTCCTCCAATGGCTTCTTTCTCTTTCCCGCCCCTGTCGCTCGCGATCCGTAACTCACGCCGCTTCCTCCGCCCACGCCCACGTCGCAGCGCACGTCTCCCCGCGACCCGCTCCCCAACGCTTCGCACCTCTCTTCCATCACACCCTCTTCATCATTCTCCCCCTCTCCTTTCTTTCCACCCCTGTTCTCTCTTTCTCGAGCCACACCCACGCCTCCTACGTCGCCGTCACCCCACACCGCCGACCACCTAGTCGAATCTTCATCACCGCTCTCATCTCCTCACCAACCTCCCTCGTCTTCCTCCTCCTGCTCACCAAGCACCGCTCCCGAACCCCGCCTCCTGCACCTCTCGCCGGCGGGCCCACTGCGCCGTCGTCGACCCCACTGGGATCACCCTTCTCCATCAACGACGACCCCTCTTCCCTCGTTTCCTCTAACCGAACTTCACCCCATACCCACAGCCACGTTTGCCTCGCCGGAACTCCACCCACCCGAGCCGCCTCACCGCCGTCACATCATCATCATCATCATCGTCGTCGTCGCCATCGTCTTTGTGCTCTGCCTCTCTCAGCCTCTCAATTTCCTCAGTTGCTCTCTCTCTCCCTCACTCCCGATCTCCCCCTCTCTCTAAATCTCTTTCTCTCTCTCCCTCTCTATTTCTCTGTCTCTCTCTCTAAACCTCTTTCTCTCTCTCACTCTCTATCTCTCTCTCTCTCTCTGTCACACACTCTCTCTCTCTCTAAATCTTTCTCCCTCTGTTCCTCTAAAGATCTCTTGCTCTGTTTCAGCACCACTATCCCCCTCACACCAAAACAAGGAATAACCCGGAGCAGTGCGGAGAATGAATGTGCAGAGATTGACTGGATTGAGTGCAACTACCTGATTCCGAGGACGAACCTGTACTGCGTTCATGACGCGATCGTGCCATTGCCGCCGCCGTGCATCACCAGAACGAGTCCAGGCAAGTATTTTACTTGCTTACATGCTATTTACCTAAGTTACGATCTTTAATTACATATATCATAAAGTTGCAAGTTTAGATTAATTATGTACCATACCTGTTTGACGCGTGTTCCCAAAGAAAATACTTTTCTAAATTGACGGAACTGGATTAATTACTGTGGCCCTTGCTGTGATGAATACCTTGTGCAAGTTTCGCTGGAAAATATGACCGTTAACGACTAAAATAACTACCCCCATGTTTAATCGTAAAACTGTACTTTTATTATACCTGAAAACCGTTAAATTCACCATAAATTATATACACACTAGAATGGTGCCTTCGAGAGCTCAAATCGAAGCCAACTCAACGAACTTTAACCTTATACTAGTTTCCAGATATTCCTGTACTCAAACCATGATGATATTTGGATCGGAGTGCGACTCTGGACTGCAGTCCAGAGCGACTCCAGTCGTTGCTTGCTGTTCCGTATTGGGTACCACAAGATCTCCTTAACTCGTAGATTGCGGAACTCTGCCACTTATTATAGGTAAATATGTTATGTAGACAACACAATTGATTTCATTCTGTTTCGTTACCATTTGTTATTTATTCTGTAATTTAAAAGATCGGGACGCATAACAGTCTCAACAGAATCAGAACTGACACATTAGTGTTAAACAGTGTATAACTCCTGACGTACAGATGCGATTGACGATCCGTATGTTGCTTTGAAAACCTTACTGAAAACCCTAGATTTCATCCAACTATAACATCGCTAAAATCTGATTCCAACTGGGATAAAAATGCGTTGCGAAACGGATTTCTGATTCTGAAACCGGATTTCCAGCCGTGAACGCTTAAAATGAAATGGTTATAACTAGTGATCCTGGAACCCGATTGGCATGAAACTAAATTAGAGGGATAGATAACTGAACATACTAATTATTACCTGTTTATCGTTTCACTAAACTATACACGTACGTTTCTTGATAAATCGTGCAAGTGATAGAATACTGTTTCATAACATCCTAATCATGCTTATATACTGCTCACGCATCATATCATACCTATATCATTGCATTGATAACCTAGTGATATCATGCATTTACCCAGTGTTAGATTTTTAGTGATGATTGTGGCAAGTACGTCAGTGTTCGTGTATCCGTGATTAAGTGAAAGTGATACGTACTTGTACACAATCAGTGACCCTATTATTCTATTGCATTGTCGATGTCTGTGGGATGCGTGTACGTGTGACTATAAGTGGTATGGGACACTTATGGAAGCGCTTGCACGGGTGTCATAGATAAGGCACCAGACTCTGCCATTTATCTTAGGTATTAGTCGGGACGTGCTTGATGGAGGTCCTGCCTCCAGTTCTCGCGCAGACTTGTCACGGATCGATTAGTATTTAGGGTTATGGTTAGCGTTTGATGTAGACCACGGGGTGTGGGGTAGTTTAAGTGTGAGTTCAACAGAATCTCGGGAGTCCCATGCCGGCTTATATATTTAGGGAGATATATGGAGATTTACAGGGTATGTGATATTCACTGTGATATACATGTTACATGTTGGGCCCGTGGTCCCTTGCCCTTGGGTTCTACCCTTGGGTGGAGGACACTCGCGAGTGGTTGATTCTCACACTTGGACTGACGATAGGCTTAGTGACCTGTACAGTAAGACTTAGAGACTGATAGGGATACTGGCATCGTTATACCTTATATACTGTGTTGACACTCGTGGCATGTTGTTCTACTGCTTTTACCGTTCCGCTGCATTGATTACCGCATATTCATATCCATGTTGTCATTGATTTATTGTTGCATATATCGGTTACTACTGTAGAGTTGTCACATGATTCATATATATTATATTGCTATTGTGTCGCTCTGACGACCTGAGTATGCATGCTCAGTGTGAGGAGAAGATTTAGCCTGGACCAGAACTAGACGTGCATCACAGACTTCTTGACTTGCCATTCCGAGTTACATTCGTTTGTTCCACTTCAGGTCAGTCTTTACATTGTTTCTTTCAGTTACTGCATTTCTCATTACCTGCGCATCATTTACTGTTTACCATGAAAAACTAGAAGCCGAAATGTGACTACGGCAGGACATTTCCTTGACCGTAGGAGCATGGCTGGCCTTGTCTACCCCTCGTATTCCGTATTTTGGGAAGCGGGGCGTGACAAAAAGAAAAGAAAATCAATATAGTATTAGGTATGGTGAAGAGAGAGAAAGAGTGGGTGAGAGTCAACAAGGGTTTTGAACCATTCCTCCACCATTTTACCTCATCTTCTCTCCCCTCAACTTTCTTCATCTGCTGCTGCTGCCCCCCTCTTCCTCCTCCATCTTTAAGCATCACAATCACACCCAAAACAACTCCAACACATAATCCCCATTTCACAAAAAAGATGCACAAGCTCACTAGCAACACATTGGACCAAGAAAGCTTGCATTTTGGACACTTAGGGCAACTCAAGAAAATTCTTGAGTTGCCAAATAAGGTAACTTCTGAACCATAAACTTAATGTTTCCATTACTTATACCCCCATGTTAGATTTGAGTCGATATCGAGTGATTTTGTGGACTTAGGAAAAACCTAGTTAGGGTTAATGGGAATTGAGAGTGGTGATGGATAATTAAGCTCAGTAGAGGCCACACAAACCCCCTAATACTAGAATTAAGACTCGAATCAGAGACTAGAAACCCGGAATACGGATTTAGAAACCGATATCGGAAAAATTGTGAATTCTGTGGATGTAAAATGGAATCTGCTAACACCTGGAGCCTCTAAAAATAATTTTGCAATTACTGGGAGTCGTGCAGGCACCTAGAAAGCTACCACTGAAACCCTAGCCCTATACCCCAACCCAAGGCCGTAGATTTATCTATTCTGGCCGCAATTTGCGGCCAGAGCAGGAAAATAGGGTCCCAGATTTGGTCCATGGCTCCTTTTACACTAAAATAGACCTCTCCTATATGCAGTTTTGGCTAATTGTCACCTGGGGAAAATCTGGGAGCATTTTGTGTAGGGTTACTAGGCACACTCAAGAGGTTCCACAAGCCATCAACCATGCCAAATTAAATTTTTACGGTGCCGAGAAACCCTAATATAGATTGTTAACTAGAGATTAGGCAAAAGAACATGCAAGCAAACAACTTTGCTAATAAGTGAAAGGGATTACAACCTTTGTAGATCCGGTCCACCACTTCTTTAGCTCCGTGTTGACGTCCCTCCGCTGCGATCATCGGATCCCGGACTCTAGCGATGGTTTCGTCGGAGAAATGATCGGGCTAGGTCAATGACTTCGAGGCCGAAGATGATCTACGTCGGGGAGACTCAAACTCAAGCTATTCCTTCACTTGGTCAAAAACTTTGTGAAGAGAACACCCTATACTACATGGCAAGTGGTAGAGGATGAAGAAATAGAAAGTGGGTTCACTTTAGAATTGGATTTCTCACTCTTTTTCTCATGGCACCATTGGAGCTAGCAAGCTTTTGTGAGCTTGATGAAGGAGAAGAAGAAGAAAAGAATTATTTGAATAATATGAAACTTATACAATAAATAATGGCACCATGGTTGAGTTAAGCCCTCATGCTTAACTCGTGTAGAGAATTAACTAAGGTATGAGGTTTAAGGGTTAGGTTAAAGAAATATCAAGAGAATTGACAAAAGAGTGGACTTTGTCAAAGTTTCTCCAAGCTTCTTCAAGCTTGACAACTTTGACTAAGTTTAACTCATTTGTTAAATCTTAAGATAATCCAATAACCATAATCTTAACCCTAATCTTAGTATAAGTCTCATACACACAACTTGTTTGTATCATCAAGCATGATACAAACATGTACACTTGCATATATCACATGTAAACAATGTGCACATTCAAGTGAGAAAATCAATCTTAAGTGAACCAATACTAGTTAATGTAAAATAATATATCAAATATATAATTATACATTAAATCATTAAATCAACACTTGATTTAACGATCCGGTCATATCGCATATAACCGACTAATATCATGTGTATCAATGTATCGAATCAACACTTGATTCGGTAACCCGGCTATATCACATATAACCGACCGATGATACAAATCACGAGAATAGAATACAGTATCCCATACTGGTATTATTCTCGGTCCCGTACATATCTCATATGCGCTCCTATTTCGTTTCGCTTGAGCCAGAAAACCCCTGTGTAGGACTCTAAAGACTCGTCAATACGCCGGTAAGTAGGTGATGATCATATCAAACACCCACAAGCCGCAAGCGGTCTGCTAAACGTAACGGCCACCCGGGTATTGAGCGATCAGAAGATCAACGAGCAAGCCCGATCACACTCCTGTGAATCCAACCAGTAACACTACCGTACAGTCCGGTCTGTTCGTCTGATATGTCGCATATCTCGTCTAGGGGTGGTAAACGTCAGACCCCAATAACTCGATAAGTCGTGTCGATATGAGGCTTATAACGGGTCGAGAAGCTACTGGTAACACTTACCAGTAAATCCCTAAAGTAGCCTTGGCCAAGGACTTCCTGTTATAGCTAATCGAGCACTGCGCAACATCAACTCCCTATACCGGGAAAGACGAAACCCCTCCTATTGCTCATTGCCTCCATGTGATTCAGGACTGTACCCAAAAACCACCTTTTTGCACGCCCTCTTGGACGTGGTATGATGGAAATCAAAGCACAGTGGGAATCACACAAGACTCTATGACGATCTCGGGTCTACAGACTAACCTGTACCAGTGTCACCAGAGAACTGCCATCTGACGTAAGGTATAATACCATCTGGGAGTTCTCGGCGAGTCCGTCCAGTGTGCCCAGTCTCCACTGAGCACCCGTATATCATCTCTGATGTCAAACACCAATGGATATGGGATCATCCATCGCCCATCTATATGGGTCGAGAAGCTACACGCTAGTCTACACTGGTATATCGATGCCCCGTCTCGATACACCCACGACTAGGGACCTTGAAGGATGTACTTATGGACTGCCATGTCCCCACTAGTATGATCCGCATCATAGTCCAGGTAGTCAAGTACACTCCTAAGGGCTTTACCAACATGTAACAGAGAGACAATCAGTGTACACGTTAAGGTAAAGAGTAACCAGATAGCATACTATCATATCGAGCAAGAAAGTCATCCCTATATATGTCCAAGCATCCACTACAATATACATCCTATGTATAGTAATGGCCTTTAGGGCATACATACAACTAACAATCTCCCACTTGCACTAGAGCCATCCGATAGCAGTGGTTGTAGTATCTCATACTCAACCATCCCATAAAAGTCTCTCTGAGAAAAGGCCTTCGTGAGTGGATCCGCCGTGTTGTCCTCTGAGTCTACTCTCCTAACCTCGATCCCCTGGAGATCAACCATCTCCACGATCAGGTGATACTGCCTAAGAATATGTCTGGATCACTGATGGGACGGACTTTCCTAGGCATAAGCCACAACTCCATTGTCACACAATGGGAGGAACGAAGTTCATCTCATGAACTAATATACACCCAGACTTCCTCTTTGGTAGCATCTTTGGTAGCGATGTATCCAGCTTTTATTGTCTAGTATGCCACGGTATCTAGCTTGGAACTCTTCCAACATACCGTCCCTTTACTGAGGGTAAAGACAATGCCTGCGACTGATATTCAGTCGTTCTTATCACCCTGGAACCTTTCCAGTGATTCTCCCCAGGATCAATTGATACCTTCTCGCTACAACTAGTGAGTATCCTAACATCCAATTAGATCTATCTCATAGATCCAAAATCCAGGATTCAGGAGGTATTATTATGATCCTATATGGAGAATCCTTGTGATAAGCGGAGATTGACCGAGCGTAGCATAGGAAACTCCTTCCCTATCAAGAGTAAGTCATTGACGTACTCTACGAGGATCACTACTATACTCCCTACTACTTTTTTTGTATATACAAGGTTCATCTACCATTTTGATGATGTCAAACTCTTTGACTAACTCATCAAAACAGATGTTCCAACTCTGCGATGCTTGCTTTATCACATAAAACATCTTGCATACGTTTCCGCTGCTCCCACTGTCTACGAAGCCCTCTGGCTGTGTACTTATAGACGCTTTCTTCCAAATCATCATTTAGAAAAGCAGTCAAGAGACCCAACCACCAGATATCGTAGTCATGGTATGTAGCCGTAGCAAGTAGGATCTGGATGGACTTAAGCATAGCTACTTAGAAAAGGTTTCATTATAATCCATACCTGGTCAATGATGCAAACCTCTAACAAGTCTAGCTTTGAAAGTCTTAACTTTTCCATGTACACCAAGTAATCTTCTCAAGATATACTTGCTCCTAATGGGGATTTAACCCTTCAGATAAAGCAACCAAAGTCCATACTTTGTTGGTGTATAAGGATTCCATCTCAGATCGATAAGCATCCAGTTATTCTTACAGAGTCCCACTCCTGATGGCCAGCTCGAAACTAGTTGGGTCATCATCTCATGATGCAATCCTCGCTCCCACTGTCATAGAGAAACCGAAGTATCTCTCAGGTGGGTGAGGAACCCTACTAGATCGGCGGAGAGGCTGAGGTTCGTTGGTTGCTATTGAATCCTTTGGTTCTACCAAATCAGCAGCTGCAGTTTGTATAGCTGGAACTGTTTCCAGTTCTACCTCATTACCAATAATTTCTTCACAAGAAATTCCCTTTCACAAAGGTGGCATGCTGAGAAACAAAACATTTTTGTTCCTCGGTTAGGTAGAAGATATTCCCATGCGAATGCTTGGGATATCAAACAAACTTCCACAGAACTGACTTTGCCTCGAGCTTGTCCGGATTTTGCTTTTAGACATAGGCCGGACAACCCCAAATCTTAACTGACTTAAGAGATGGGCTCTTCCCTTTCCATATCTTATATGAAATGGTAGGCATCTGATTTGATCGGAACCCTATTCAATAGGTATGCAACTTCATAAGGGCATAACTCCCTAAAAAAAAATAGGAAACTCAGTAGTACTCATCATAGAGCACACCATATCACATAGGGTGCTATTGCTCCGCCCCGATACACCGAGGTGCTGAGGTGTATACGGAGGAGTAATGCTGAGAGAGAATCTCATTCTTAGAATAGTCTAGAAATCCCGTGCTCAAGTATTCTCCTCCTTGATCACATCAAAGGACATAATACTTATACCCGTTGTTGGTTCTCTACTTCTAACTTATATTCTGTGAATATCTCAAAAATTTCGGACTTGTGTTTCAACAGGAACATATGTCTGAATCTTGAGAGATTATCAGAGAATGTAATAAAGTATAAAGAACCGGTCTTGGCATGTGTAGACAGGGGACCTTCATACATCAACATGTATCAATCCCAAGAGTTCACTAACTCTTTCTCTGCTTCCAATAAACAGAGCTAAGGTCATATTATCTCTGTGACATGACTAGCAAGTTTCACAAGATGTAAATTCAAACAGATTTAAATATGCATCTAAATGTAACTTCAGCTAGTCGGGTCGCATTGATATGACCTAGTCTACAATACCTCAAGAAGGATTTGTTCATTTCTGAACTCTTCCTCTTGTGTGTGTTCTGTATACTAAGAACTGTAGTTTGATTTAGAACGTCAATGCTTTTAGATAACGTGCCTGAATCGATCAACTATTGATATAGGAAATGTTCAAAACATTATCCAACAATACAAAATTATATCCTTCTTTACTAATAAAGAGACTGATATGATTTTGTATATCAGGTTCGGTATCTAATAACATTTGTTCAGAATCAATGTATTCTGGTAATACAGGGTGACAGTGACCAACAGACTTGGCTGTAACACTTGCACCGTTTTCTGCCTCATGAAACTTATCACCCGTTCTCAGTTCTCTACCTTTCTGTAGCCCATGTAATATAATACATATGTGGGATCCTGATCCGGTATCAGATACCCAGGACGCATAGGATACTGAGAAACAGTTCTGTGTAACGAACACACCCGAAGATGATGCATCAACATGCACTTTCTTCGTTTGGGCGGCACAGGAAAACTGGTATTCCCCAATTTCCTGCTCTGTCTTATAACAATTATAAGTTGGAGCGGGATCAACGTTCCCCAGCTCAGTATAACAAGCGGGTTCGGTCAATACATCTGTATTATTATCTTGATTAAGGCGTGACATGGTCGCTACCAGGAGAGAGAGAGAAGAAAACACTCTGCGTGCGCTCTTGCAAGATCAGATTGGTTATTATTTTATCTAATCAGGATGGCTCCCACTGTTTTTTATCAAATCTTCCTTCAAACCCTAAAAGGAAAGACTAGCCGGGATTAATTACACGCTACAAGTTCGCCAATCTTTCAGCCAGGCCAGTGTCGGTACTTTGAGGGAGGTTCCCCGTGCTTTCGCACGGACCTAATTACAGTAAACCTCGTTTTCCCAGAGGCGTAACCCCGTTGACACCTTTCTAGACACCTACTAGATTGACTAATTGTAATGTGTAAAACTCTCCCAAGAGTAACAATTACTCGCAGCGGGTATCGGGATCCAACTATCTCATAGAAGGTATGCAATCTCATTGCAAATTTCAACACTTGAAATTCCCGATAATTTTGCCCCAAACGATCTATGACCTTGACAAGGTCAACAAACCATAGACCGTAAGTCAAGTTCAACCCGTCATTTCTTGATTGAATTAAACCCATCCGCACGACCCTTGACAAGGTCAACAAGGCCGTACGACTACCCTAAAACAATCTGCATCATATGCATAAGCAGATAAATACTGGTTAGCTACCGCACACTGCGCCTTGACAAGGTCAACAAACGCAGCACGAATACTAAACAGGACTTATCTGAAATGACGGAGGGCTACGACAGATTTTTCTGAAAACCTATTGCGTAATGAACTTGATATCGTTGTAGAATCAAATGAATTTGAAATGGAGTGTTTTTGAGGCTTTTCTAGTTTTGCTAAAGGGGTCACTCCCGGTGAAGGGATCGTCGGCTCTTTCCTCATCGAATAAGGTGCAGGATATATCATATATACCGCTGTGCAAAGCAAGAACTATAGGAGCAATCAAAAGACAAACCGAGGGGTATAGCATCTGCCGGTTATTGCTAAAGGGGTCACTCCCGGTGAAGGGATCTCGGCCCTTTCCTTATCGAATAAGGTGCAGGATATTCTACAAGGAACACCGCGATGCAAAGCAAGAACTGTAGCTACCTGTTTTTGAAAATTCGATTCCACAACATCTTTTAGGTTTCTTTTTCTTTCATTAATCATATTAATGAAGTCCCATCATTTAAATCACCTAAACATCACAGATAAATACGACGTACACTTATGCAATCCGCATTCGCCTCGATGTCCCCTCGTGCACCGTCAGGTTAGGTAACTAACGGCAGAGCGGGGCAGGGCTAGCGCGGGTGCAAAACATAAGTAACGTCTATATAATATATCATATATATCATATGCAGTATCTATCATCACATATCAAATGATCACATCACAGATATCGCAGTAGAAGAATCATATGAAATATTGGATATACTAGGACGTCCGTGTTTTCAATACGAGCCTGTATAAAACACGGATTCCACGGTCGCGATGAATAGCCAAACCCACACCCCTAGACCCCTACGAGAGCGGCAAGTAACCCTACCAATTCTAGAGTTAGGAGACCCGGACTCGACTCCTCGAGTTGGTCTCCTACTGGACTCTAGAACCCGGTTACTTGTGCCCTCTTCCTTGGGTCTGTCCTAGTGCGGAAAAGTAAATAATATACAAACGGTGACATCTTCCGCAACCTGGAAGTGCCCCAATAAAAGAATATTACATACAATTAATTTTACATGAAGGAAAATAAAAACTCTCATCTCACATAAAACCCCCGGCTATTCAAACACGACGATCCAATATAACATATCCAGCAACACATAACATCACATGTCGTCAACGTAAGTAAATGTGCGCATCCCAATTGTCGTTGACATATAGCAACGAAACCGGCGATATCACATATTACACTTACGGTCACAGAAAAGAAAGTGTAAAACTACAACAGTTGGAATCCGCAACCTCATTAGACATCGCATGCCTAATCAAATGAATTCCTTAGACATCACATGCCTAACAATTATAAACCCCGCATTTTAGTCTCTATATCGAAAACACTTTTCAATATCTAGTCAGGCAATTCAACAAGATTCCCGATAAACTGATCGAATGCTCGTCGCAAACTTTAGTAGACGGCCGCACCCCCGGATGCCGTCGACGAAGTGCACTAAGGCGGAACACCGTTGCCGCGAGCACCAGAACGGATGCTTTTGGCGACGGGGTTCTCTTACAGTCACTTGGTCGGGGCTATGGAGCATGGCTGTCTATTAAGTTTACCCGGCGAGTATCCGCGTACGCTACGTGATTGCGACGGACTTTTGATCACATCAAAATTCCGTGGCAACTGATCATTCGAGACTAAACTGCTATGTTTATAACATCCAAATCAGTTATCTCATAACTACTTGTGGATTCCAAATATTGTATCACATTCCAGATAAATAGAAAATGTTAAACTTTCCGATCGAACAATCAAGCACCCCAGTTTTCCCGAAACAGCTCAACGCTTGAAATAAGTTCAAAAACATCCATTTCATGCCACAGTACCAACGGTCCAGCCGTAGAAGGGTCAAGCCAACGCCTCACATGTGGCACGCCGTACTGCTCCAAACCCTAAGGTTCAAAGGGCAGTTCAAGATGATCACATAATCGAGTTAAGGTTTGTTGTCTTCTAGAGGGTCCATCGCGTTACTTGCACTACTTAGAACGTCTTTAAACTACGGAAAGATCCAACACTTGGAAATTTCCCGGCAGGGGAAAAATTGGGTATTTTTATCCGGTCGAACTTTTTAACATATTCTAAATTATCCGGAAAAACACAGACAAAATTAAAAATTCCGATCGAATCGTCGAACTCCCAATACAACCCAGAAAACTCAACTCTTGAGCAAACTTTAAAAATTCCCAGAAAATACAGGAAACAATATAGGACATTACTGTGCAAAGCACGTGCCAAGAATCAACTTTGTGGCCGAGGAACCGCCGCACATGCTAGGGTGGTGCCGCGGTTCCGCGGCGCTTTAGTTGACTTGGGCTCACGTACTTCACAGTAACTCTTATAATACCCTGCTGTATTTTTTGGATATTTTTAATTTGGAAAAATCCACATTTTCAGAAAATGTACAGAGAGGGTTAAAAGTTAGGGTTTCGGGGTTCGATCGGATTTCTAACATCGTCTACACTTCGCCTAAAGCCCTAGCTAGGCTCTGATACCACTGTAGGGTTACTAGGCACACTCAAGAGGTTCCACAAGGCATCAACCATGCCAAATTAAATTTTTATGGTGCCGAGAAACCCTAATATAGATCGTTAACTAGAGATTAGGCAAAAGAACATGCATGCAAACAACTTTGCTAATAAGTGAAAGGGATTACAACCTTTGTAGATCCGGTCCACCACTTTTTTAGTTCCGTGTTGACGTCCCTCCGCTGCGATCATCGGATCCCAGACTCTAGCGATGGTTTCGTCGGAGAAATGATCGGGCTAGGTCAATGACTTCGAGGCCAAAGATGATCTACGTCGGGGAGACTCAAACTCAAGCTATTCCTTCACTTGGTCGAAAACTTTGTAAAGAGAACACCCTATACTACATGGCAAGTGGTAGAGGATGAAGAAATAGAAAGTGGGTTCACTTTAGAATTGGATTTCTCACTCTTTTTCTCATGGCACCATTGGAGCTAGCAAGCTTTTGTGAGCTTGATGAAGGAGAAGAAGAAGATAAGAATTATTTGAATAATATGAAACTTATCCAATAAATAATGGCACCATGGTTGAGTTAAGCCCTCATGCTTAACTCATATAGAGAATTAACTAAGGTATGAGGTTTAAGGGTTAGGTTAAAGAAATATAAAGAGAATTGACAAAAGAGTGGACTTTGTCAAAGTTTCTCCAAGCTTCTTCAAGCTTGACAACTTTGACTAAGTTTAACTCATTTGTTAAATCTTAAGATAATCCAATAACCCTAATCTTAACCCTAATCTTGGTATAAGTCTCATACACACAACTTGTTTGTATCATCAAGCATGATACAAACATGTACACTTGCATATATCACATGTAAACAATGTGCACATTCAAGTGAGAAAATCAATCTTAAGTGAACCAATACTAGTTAATGTAAAGTAATATATCAAATATATAATTATACATTAAATCATTAAATCAACACTTGATTTAACGATCCGGTCATATCGCATATAACCGACTAATATCATGTGTATCAATGTATCAAATCAACACTTGATTCGGTAACCCGGCTATATCACATATAACCGACCGATGATACAAATCGCAAGAATAGAATACAGTATCCCATACTGGTATTATTCTCGGTCCCGCACATATCTCATATGCGCTCCTATTTCGTTTCGCTTGAGCCAGGAAACCCCTGTGTAGGACTCTAAAGACTCGTCAATACGCCGGTAGTAGGTGATGATCATATCAAACACCCACCAGCCGCAAGCGGTCTGCTAAACGCAACGGCCACCTGGGTATTGAGCGATCAGAAGATCAACGAGCAAGCCCGATCACACTCCTGTGAATCCAATCAGTAACACTACCGTACAGTCCGGTTTGTTCGTCTGATATGGCGCATATCTCGTCTAGGGGTGGTAAACGTCAGACCCCAATAACTCGATAAGTCATGTCGATATGAGGCTCATAACGGGTCGAGAAACTACTGGTAACACTTACCAGTAAATCCCTAAAGCAGCCTTGGCCAAGGACTTCCTGTTATAGCCAATCGAGCACTGCGCAACATCAACTCCCTATACCGGGAGAGACGAAACCCCTCCTATCGCTCATTGCCTCCATGTGATTCGGGACTGTACCCAAAAACCACCTTTTTGCATGCCCTCTTAGACTTGGTATGATGGAAATCAAAGCACAGTGGGAATCACACAAGACTCTATGACGATCTCGGGTCTACAGACTAACCTATACCAGTGTCACCAGAGAACTGCCATCTGACGTAAGGTATAATACCATCTGGGAGTTCTCGGCGAGTCCGTCCAGTGTACCCAGTCTCCACTGAGCACCCGTATATCATCTCTGATGTCAAACACCAATAGATATGGGATCATCCATCGCCCATCTATATTGGTCGAGAAGCTACACACTAGTCTACATAGGTATATCGATGCCCCGTCTCGATACACCCACGACTAGGGACTTTGAAGGATGTACTTATGGACTACCATGTCCCCACTAGTATGATCCGCATCATAGTCCAGGTAGTCAAGTACACATTCTAAGGGCTTTACCAACATATAACAGAGAGACAATCAGTGTACACGTTAAGGTAAAGAGTAACCAGATAGCATACTATCATATCGAGCAAGAAAGTCATCCCTATATATGTCCAAGCATCCACTACAATATACATCCTATGTATAGTAATGGCCTCTAGGGCATACATATAACTAACATTTTGGTGAGTTTTAGGCTATGTTTTCCGTATTTTAAAATGCACTTTCTTGATATTTGGATTTGTATTTGGTTGTCGGATGTTTGTACATCGACAACAGGGGTTGTTTGGTTATTTTACACGTATAGGCCATATGTTCTAACCTATGAGCACACCGTGCGCCGTATCGGTTTTCCGGATTCAATTTTAATACGTATTGCGACTGTTGATTATTGTAGGTACCTTCGCATGGATTCCGAGGCGACGGAGCGTGGCGTCATCGATTTCGGCGAGCGAAGACCAGGTGAGTGGATCTATATCCACAGGGGAAGTCGGGTGGATGACGTATAGCACCCCTGCAAAATATTGATGGGAAAACTGATTATAGAATATGGTTAGGAAACCTAGATTAGGAAACTAGGGTTATAGTAAAGGATAGTCAGTGATACTATATTGAAACTAAGGATAGTTAGAAATGAGATAATACGGCTATTATGTGATGACGGGATTCGAGGACAACGTTTGCCGATATTGCCGTTTAGGGTACTGTAGGACTAGATAGTCGATATAGATGCGTCATCCGAACCATACCTTTCTCTAAAAAAAAGAGTCGTATGTATCTTTTAAATATATATCTTGAGGGATGTCACGGATTTCCAAATGATATCTCTTTCTTAAAAACACCGTAACCCCTATTTGCAAAACTACGATTCACTTCTTTAAAAATCGGATTGTATGGTTCGGGTGTGTATGTTAGATTAGATACTTATAATTAGTAGAGATAGAATGTTTATGTAGATTCGATTTGATGTGTGATATAAAAGCGATGAAAGAGTATAAGGCGGATATGATGATATGTCGGTATACGGATGTGAGTCGATCGAGATGATTTGTACCCTGCCGGTCCCCTGATATGAGATTATTGCGGATGTGACCTGGGACATAGGTACATAGATATATTTACATATATAGAATGTTGTGAATCATGGATGATAGTCCGTACGTGATATTAGGCCGTACCCTCCTGTGTCTTATAGGATGATAGGATCCCTATTAGCTTAATGCCGCCGTACGATAATTTTCCGTGCGTGGCGAGTTGAGTTGATGATTGATCCTTACCCTTGACTAGAGATTACCGTACGATGGATCATACCGTACGCGATGTTGTTAGGCTGGATGCCGGTTGATAAATTCCCCGACTCGGTCATATTAGATACGTATACCCGTCAGCATTGCATACGATTTACCTTATACTGCATTCATATTATTTTCATTGCATTGCATATACCTGTGTTAGTACACTTACACCATTATCGATGATGCGTATGTGTACAGATTTGCCGGCTCACACACTTCATCAGATAATTGCCATGTCACTACACAGTAGGATTGCTGCATCATGATATGACTCTATACATCATTTACTTGCTATAGTTACCCGTGCACTTATATACGATGTTGCATTTGACCTTGGAGATATTGGGAACCGCAGGGCATATTTTCAAAACTGGGATTCTTTAAAGGAGCGATTTTCCCTTAATATGATATATCACTGTTTCTTATTGCATGATATACGGATATGCTTACATTCTATCATATGTCGCATACATCATGCTTTATAATTTTACGCATTGAGATATGCTGTTTTTATGAGATTTCTGGATTTGAGAACCGTGGCTATTTCAAAGAAAGCATGTATTGTTTTAAAAACCCGGTTTCTCTTGATATGATATTTCAGTGTGTCCACCATGCGCTTTCTCGGTTTTGAGACGTGTGCTTGAAACCCGATTCGAGGAGTTGGATGATCCGTTTGCGGGTTCATGGTGAACCCGGTATGGTTCCCCGGGGCAAGAAATGTTTTTCGTGGAGTAGACGATGAGCCTGGCAGGGTAGCGAGTACCTACCGGTGATAGTATTTGGGCTCGGCGGATATCTGGAGGATACCGACCGGAGTCGAGAGATGAGATGGGCCGATCCAGACTGACGGAGCCCGATATATGAGGACTTACGTGCCGATGCTGGACACGGTTTTCATGATGTTTTCGAGTGTCGATGCTAGATACTCAGGTTTCATGATTTTGATGTGTCGGGAGGGACACCGTTGATATATATATCCTTATACTTTCAGGCACACCCCTTTATGATATTTACGTGCATGCAGACATTGATTTTGGGTGGACGAGATCCACATGCATACATACCTTGATTATGGTTGGACGAGATCCATATACTTACATTTATATTGCTGCTGGATGTTATCCGCATGCATATAGGTATTGACTACCTTGTTGGCACATATACATATCCGGTCACCCTAGCTATCATATTTTTACCTTTATGATATAGTTGACCTAGGAGTCGTTGTTTATTCGATTTCTATCTGTTGATATTTTTCTACTTACGAGTTGGCAACTCACCCCCGTTGTGCCACAGTTCTTGCAGGTTGACCGCTTGGATCAGTAGCGGCTTCGCTGGCACACAGTTGCATTCGGGTGTTTTGCATTGGTAGGTGGGATATTTGTATCATTCCCACTCTTGTATCTATATTTCATATTGTATCTAGTTAAGCCCATCAATCAAAAGTTGTAAATTATATAAGTGATGAGACTTAGTGAGACTTGTAGTTGCGAGATTTGAGCGATAGGTTTTATAGTCACTTTTGATGTTATATCTTGCTCATTTCTTTATCTTTTTGTGGTGAGTTTCGCCGTTGGGCGTCGTATATTCATTTATGCTGTATTGCGTGATTGTGATCCGCCGTTTGGCGAAGCGCTAGCTCCCGTTTGGGGATGCCATTATTCTTACTATGTATTTGTGGTTTTGGATCAAAATATACAAAGGAGGTGCTGCCGAAATTTTTAAAAGACGAAACATGTTTTCAAACTAGTAAATTTCACTTGCATCATTCATGTTCCTTTTCTACGCATTAAGAAAACTTGTTTTCATTATACCTTTATTTCAAAACCTCACACCCTTTATTTTTCTAAAAAGGTTTGGATTTCTGGGTTTCAGCTTACTTGAATTCCGTTACGCCTTTTGACGTTGCGTGATTCAAGTGCTGGTCACGAGCTAATATTTCGGGTCGTGACACCCCCTTCCTCCACCATGGCCGGTGAGGACCGACCCCGGGAGGGCCTCTGGGGAGCTCTTCTTGAGCGGCTCCGAGGGAGAGCCGATCTCCTCTTCAGAGGCCATGTCCTCCTGGATTAGGGCCCGCTTCCAGCCCGATACTCTGCTGGGGCCCGGGGCGGGATCCGCCCCCGGGCGCTCACGGGACGCCGCCACTGGAGCGTTCGGAGCCGGGGTGGGCTTCGCCCGAGTAGAACTGGCGCCCCCAGCCCTAGTAGGCTGCCTCGACTGGCGCATGGAAGCTCGGAGGGAGACGAAGTCCATGGGTCATGCATGAAACAAACACCCAACAAATCAGCGACACGAGTAAAACACAAACCCAAAAGCAAGCCTAACTTACTGACAAACTCAACGGGGCTAAGCCCGGCCCAGCTCAAGACCCTCTCGGACAGCAGCACGTCAGGTCGGGGGATGGGCTCCCACGACGCCACTCTCATCGCGGCGGGGTCATCGGACTGGTTCCCTGACAGACATTTCTCCCTCGACCACTTGGTAGGCACGGGCCAGTCCTCGCCCTCGGGAGAGGAAACGAAGAAAAATTTCTTTTTCCAATCATGGATGGAGGAGGACAAGGCCACGACCCCGGTCCCGGCAGCGCCCCCCGGCCGCTTCCTGAAGGTAAGATAAACCCATCTCGGGTCGCCCGCTCGACCATCAGGGTGGCTCTTGAAGACGAGGGAGAAATCGAGAAGGGGAAGGCTGAAGGGAACCGCCTGTAACTTCAAGCGGATCAAGAACCCAAGAAGGATCCTCTACGAGTTCAGCACTAACTGGCCGGGGACCAAACCGAAGAAATTCAGCGCGGCGACGACCTCAGGAGAGAAGGGCAGGCGCATTCTGCCCCAAAAAGCTTCCAAATACAGGGCGATCTCCCTGCCCCGTACCTGATCTGCCCTCTCTCCCTCCTTGGCCAGTCGAAGCGTGTAGCGCGAGGGGATATGGAAGCGAGCCCGAGCATTGGCGAGCTCGTCCTCATGCCTCACCCAGCATGAGGTGCTAGGGGCCACATCTGCCGCCTCCCTGGAGGCGGCCTCCACCTCACGATCCCGGGGAGAAGATCCAACCCCTGCTCCCCGAGGAGACTCAGACACAGCTAAAGGGACCCTAGCACCTACTCTTACAACGTCTACTGATTCTATAGAGGAAGACATCTAACCTTGGAAAAGAAAATATTCAAGGGCTGAAAACAGGAGAAGGGAGACGAAGGCCTAGCAACCGAGACTTGAGAGAGGAAAATATGAAAGAGTAAGTGTCACGCCCCGCTTCCCAGAGTGCGCTAGATTGGGCACGTGACATAGCCAACCATGCTACCTGTGGGTAGGAAGCATCCATCCACAGTCACATTACGGCTGTAGAGATATCAAGAACAATATAAAATTTTCTAAAACATGTCCATAAACCAGAATAACAGGAGTCAATAATAAATAAATGCGGAAGCAAATGATCCAATACAAATAACTGAAAAGTATGTCCCATAATGCGGGCTCACGTCAGGAAATAAATGCAGGAAATAAAACTAACTAATACTAACACCTCACAGCTCAGCCTGCTGGCTGAAGTACTCCTGCTCGGACTGCGACAGCGGTACGAAATCTGGGCCATGCAAAACCCAGACGTCAGCGCGTCATGTCATCAAGTAGTATAATAGGAACAGTGTAACAGGCAATGCAAAATAAACATGAATAAAACGAGAGTAGCAAATAATGTGAATCAAGCAGTGCAGGGTAGTGTGCAGTGGGTAACTAAACTGTTCTATCAGGTTTTCTATTCTAAAGTCTTTGAAATCAATTTGAGTAATCCTCCATGTAACTCAAAGGATATGTCCCGTTACCCCCCGGGACCACGGATCAGGAATATGTGAACCAATAGTGGTTCTGTCCCGTTACCCCCCGGGACCACGGATCAGGAAAAATGTAAGAGTCATGAATGGCTCTGTCCCGTTACCCCCCGGGACCACGGATCAAGTAATACCCTTTTAAGTTACACTTTAGTTTACACTTTTGATTTTCCCATACCCCCAAGCTATGTATGTCGAGTCAGGTATTCAGTAATCAAGAACTAATGCCAACACAGAATCAGGTAACAGCAGGTTTGTCTGGATAGACAACAGGAATGGTCCATGAGGACTACATGTCAGGTTTGTTGGCATTAGGCACGAGATCAGGTAACAGGTCAGGTCATGGTACATCAGGTCAAGTCAATAGTAAACGGTACAATACCATGTCAGGTGTATCAATATATATCATGTGTAACAAAGTCAAGTCAAGATGTAACAATATCGTGGGTGTGCTCATAACAGATATAATCGAACAGGGGATTAACAGCAGGAATTAAGCAATAAGTTAAACAACAATAAGCAGTTTCATTCAATCACAAGAGTGTGTTAATACAGTGCAGCCGTTTTAATATATTAACAGGTTTTGAGCACCCTTAGCAGTGCAATAGTTTAAATGATGATGCAATACAGTTATATCAAGCCCTTGAATACGAATGTCCGAATGTGATAGAACTACATGGGTAAGTGCTACCATCTATTAAACAGTAAAATGTGATTAACGAATAAACTTGGTTATTAGGTTTAAACTAGCAAACTGTAGATTTTATGTTAACTGTAAAATGATATATGTCATAATGCAACCAAATGAGAAACGACTATACCAAGTTAAGTTTTACAGGTTTAATGTGTCAATCATATATAAATATATAGTATAGCATGTAGCAAGTGATACTTGCCTCGACGGGTCGCGAACCGGGAAAAACGGAACGTAACGTCGGCGGGGAAACACGCGACGGACGCACGGTTCACGGATTGAACCCAAACGACGAACCAAGGGACCTCACGGGTCAGAGCACTCTGCTGGATCGTCAGGACACGCCACCGGCACGGCCGGATTCTGGCGAACAGCGACAAAACAACCGGAAAAGTTAATGCACGGCCAAGGGATAAACCGGAGGGGAAAAATGGAAGGAGGAAGGGGAGAGAGGGCTTACTGGTGTTGCAGAGGGCGTGACAGCGATGGGGTCGACGGCGGTGGGACGCCGGCGAGGAGGTTGCAGGCGACGGGCTAGGGCTGCGGGTATGGAAAAGGGAAAGAAAGTGGAGAGGGAGAGGAAGTGGTCGGGGCTGGTGCACGCAGGTGATGAGGAGGTGCCGAAGGTGGCGCGGGTGACGACGACGAAGGTCGCCGGCGACGTCTCCGGCCCAACAGAGAAGGCACGGGGGTTGTCCGGGGTTGCTGCGGTGGCGACGTGCACACGGGGAGAAGGAGGGGATGTCGAGGTTGGTACGAGGAGGCGGAGGCGAGGGCAACGGTGGCGCTGGCGCCGGCGTCGGAGCTGCGGTAGCGACGGTGGAAGCGGCTAGGGCTAGGTCGCGATGGTTTCAGTTTTCTCGTGGCTGGGAAAATATGAAAGGGAAGGAGTATATTTATATAGGGAAGAGAGAGAGAGGGTTAGAGAGAGAGAGAGAGATAAAGAAAGGTAGAGAGAGATAGAGATAGAGAAAGCCAGAGATAGAGAGAGATAGATACGAGAGATAGAGAGAGAGAGGGATAAAGGAGGGGCCCACGGGGGTTTAGAGCCCCGTGATTGGCCAGAAAGATTTAAATAAATTTTTTAAAAGATTTCCAAATATAAATTTAACAGTAAGATTTATATTATAAACGAAATATTATAAGGTTTTGAATATTTTATTAATTTGAGATTTTGGCGCTAAATGAAACATTTCCAAATCACGTCCGGGTTGGGTCTAAAAATTTGAAATTTAAATAATAGGATTTTAAGAGGGTTCCGAATTTTAAAATGATATGTTTTATGATTAAAAAGCATACCCCCAAGTCGGACACCTGTACGCGCGCGTAGTCGTCCAAACTTGCCCGTTTCACCGAACGGGACGAGAACTCGACGCACGGACGCTACTACGCGGTTAGGGGTGACGAGTAGGCCAAGATAGATATTTTTAATTTTATTTTAGGTGCTAAAATTTGTTATATGCAGAAATGACTTAGTCAGATAAAATTTTACAGTAAGACCCAAACAAGTAAGATAAATGAAATGAGTAATATCTAATGCTCAACCAATAACAGAAAATAGTAGTATTGGGCTCGGGTGTTACAGTAAGGGCCCTAGAGCGGACCCCACCCATATTTATTGCTGCATACGGCCTCATCCAATGGCGCCCGTTATCTCCCGCCGAAACGGCTCCTCGCACCTAGCGGCTCTGATCGCTCCACGTGTCAGTTCTGCGCTGGACCGCGTCCCATCAGACGCCACAGGCCTGCGTACGTCGCATCAGCCAATCGGCGCTCGACACGTGGGCCGTCGCTTCAGTTGCAGAGTGCACGAACCGGCGCACCTTCTTTAAATGCAGAGATCTCGCCTTGATTCGCTAGCGGAAAAGACAACCGACGGCCCGAGAACTCGTCCCGACAAAGCCCTAGAAAGGAACTCATCTCGGGAGGCCCGGCAGTCCACTCCTGGTCCGACCCGCTAGCTGGCCGGAACAAGAGCGGGGGGCTAATGATGATGCTCAATATCGGCAATCTCCAGGATCAAGACACGTGACAGATGATGTGTCCCAAGACTCAGAAGAAAGGGCCCACGGGGGCCGACCAGGTCACCCTACGCCCGACCTGCAAGCACAAGCTAGCCCTCCTCGGGGCTCCCTGTAAATTAGCCTCCTCGGCCCTTCAGCTCGCCTCGAGCTGCCACAGGACTAAGACTCCTCGGCCTCCGAGCTCGTCCCCGAGCTCCCGCCGAGTTCCTCGGCCCTCCGACCAACTCCACCACTCACAGGCGTATCCGCCGCTTCACGAATCTCGCCATGCGCGGATTTTACGCCAGCAACGTCCCACGTTCCACGCCATCACGATCCCCATTAATGGGCAATCCGTTCTCTACACGGGCGTGACGTCGGGAGCGTAACTGCCGGCGAGATTCTCGCGCCTGCTGCTGCGTGCCGCCACCGTTATATAAACCCCCATCACAGAGGGGTCAAGTAAGCCATTCTTTACTCTTCTAAGCCGTTACTCTGCTCGGATCCCATCACTAACTTGATCGTCGGGAGGGTCCTTAGTGGTACCAAACCACCCCGGGACTTCTTTGCAGGTACTCGGCACCAAACTCCTCATTCCACTTCTTCCTCCAAAAACCATTGAGATCCACACGCAACAGGAGATAATCAACAAAGTCCATCGGGAGATCAACGGAAGACAACATCTGACGGAGACCCGAAAAGGGACCTCCATCACAACCAGACAACACTGGAATTTATTTCACGGAAAATGAGAATCTCGAAAGTTCTCAAGCAATCCAGTTCAGATGCATCTCTCTCTCGGCGAACACACTTATTGTAATACCCAATCCTTTTTTTAAAAACGATTTACGAAAACCCACCTTCTCTTATGATGTTCGGTTTCATGCCATAAAATTACAATACTTTGCAAGAAAATAAATTGCAAATTCAAATATTTTATCTTTATTTTATGCAATATTTGCTGGATGGTTTGCTGCAATTAGTTATTTTAGACACCATGATACAGCCGTTTAAATGCCTGTTTGGCTATCCGGAAGTACTATTGAAGTAACTTTCAAAACGGTTATCATTGAAGCAGACTTAAATTTTAGTTCTAATGTTTGTTTATATGCTCTTTTAAAAAGAAAGTAAAAAATAAAACAGTTTCCTACGTTTATTTCATAAGATTTTTTTTTAATGATAACATATCATTACTTTATGAAAGCAATAAAAAAAAGTGTTAAATAATTAATACGGTTTTTTTCTCTTGTGCGGATCCATCTCATCACTATAAAATAGCTTCGCACACCACACCCACATCCCCGTCCCATCCCACCACACACACATAGGCACACCACACCCACACCCCCATGCCATCCCACCACACATTCAGGGGACACACGAATTTGTCCCGAAATTGTTAATTTATGGACACTTCCTCTTTTGGGGGACACACATCCAGGAGGATCCACAAATTTGCCCCGAAGGCGTTACTTTGTAGCCACTTCCTCTCTTGGGGATACGCACACCCAGGGGCCTACGAATTTGCCTCCAAAGCGTTAGTTTGTAGCCCTCTTGGGGTTTCGAGGGTTTGAACCCCGCATTCTCCCTAAAAGAAAAAGTACCCATACCAGCTGAGCCGCGCTAAAAAGAAAATTTTAATGGTTCTGTACACAACAACACCTAAAAATCCATTTCAAAACCAGCAGATATCCCAAAAAGGAACCAGATTATTAAAAACAATGGTACATGTTGAAATGCAGATTGTTTGAACCCTACATTGCAACAAAAACAATTACATTTGCTGATTTACTGGATCGACAAGAAACTCCTCTATGAGTGAAAAAGGTGCAATTGGTTCTTTCGGCTGTAACACCGCTACTTTTTCTATGATGTTTTTTTTTCCCTTTCCAAAATGCCCTTTGATAAATTTCTTTCATAAGAACATCTTCTTTTATAAAATCTTTCTACAGTATCTTCCATATGTAATTTTCTTTCTTTTCATAGGCATGAAAATCCGAGGGATTTATAGTCTACTATCATTTCCTCTATACTATTGCAACTAAGCAGATCTGAAAGGTGATGGTGAGGATTGCTGTGATGTGTTAAAAACAAGAAAAATAGCTAAGGTTCGTAAGTTACATCCTTTTGAATTTTTTTGGGCACTGGCACATAACCCCTAAACCCATGCACACAACACATACCACGCACACGCACACCACACACAATCACGTAACACACACATACCGAGAGACCCACGAATCTGGGCCGCCTCTTTTTCATTGATGTTTTTATTTCCCTTTCCAAAACGCTTTTTGATAAATTTCTTTCATAAGACCATCTTCTTTTATAAAATCTTTCTATTGTATCTTCCGTATATATTTTTCTTTCTTTTCATCCACATGAAAATCCGAGGGATTTGTAGTCTGCCGTCATTTTCTCTATGCAATTGCAACCAAGTAGATTCGAACGGTGATAGTGAGGGTTTCTATGATGTGTTAAAAACAAGAAAAATAGCAAAGGATCGTAAACGACATCCCTTTGAATTATTTTTTATCGCTAGCCCATAAGCCCTAATCTATGCATGCAACACACGTCGCATCCATGCACACCACATATAAACACACAACACACACACACATCAAGAAACCCACGAATTTAGCACGTCTCTTGGGTTCCTGGTTCGAACCGCTCTTCCCAACAGGGGCAGTACCTACACAAATCGAGCTACTGCTGACTGGTGCATCCTTTCGAATTGAAAGAGGTTTCATGTGAGAAATAATATAGGGTGAAAGGGAGGGGTTTCCTGCAAAATTAAGCTAGTTTGAGTATCACCGGTGGTGACGGTAAGCCACAACCTCTGGAAACCAAAGATTCCAAATAGTTATGGTTTTTGGACGACAGTCAAAAGAAAAATAGAAACTCTAAATTCGGTCCTTAATCAAAACTAATTTTATTCATTAAAAAAACAAACAAACAAAGCTCTCTTTTCTCTCTCTCCTTTTCCTCTCTCTCTCCCCTCTCTTTCTCTCTCCTCAAAATCCCCAATTTTGCTGGAAATGCGCGAAGGTTTCTAATCGGAGCGCGTTACGAACGGTAGAGGATTTGGATCCGGCGTCGGAGCTGTGACGATTCGTTGGATGCTCGATCTCCTTCGATTGGCTTGAAAAAGCGAGGTATTTTGATGAGGATTTGGTGCAAACAGAGGGAAAACTTGAAGCTCTCAACATGCATTTCGCCAAGCTCGATGATTCTCCTATGTTTCGTAAACAGGTACCCGAAAAGCACCGATTTTTTGTTGTTGTGGTTTTTGGGTGGAAGATGTTTCAATGGGAGGCAAATTTTGCTCCATTTCTCGTGTTGATTGTCGAAAACAAGTTTCGAGTATTTTGCAGTAAACGTTTGAAATTGAATGGGGGTAAGCTTTGATCGTTTGAGATATTTATCTGTGTTGAATAAAGGGCTCTTTTTGATTGGTAAGTGATGCCCTAGCGGGATATTGAACTACCAATTTGTTGAATTTACTGCGAGCTGTGATGTTATAGATATTCTAATGGAATGTGTTCCATTTTGCTATTGGCTTAAAGTTGGACAAAATTCCTTTTAGCAAATTTATAACTTTTCACCTTCTTCTAGCTTTTGGAGGACTTAGCGCTAATCTAGGATGACTTTGTTTTGTCACTACAACTTTGGCACTAATTAAGAGTGTATTGGTGCAAGCTCAACAAATTGTCGAATCTTTTGTGTCGTCTTGATTCACAGCTAACCCATTTTGATTTGGGGGGGGGGGAATGATTGTATGATGACTTGCTCGTTTCACTTCCAAACCCATTTAATTAGTGGATGCATAGGTTCATAGGATAATCTTTATTTGTGATGGGAGCTCAAAGACTGGATCTGTTATCTTATATTGTTTTGGAGTTCCCTCACATGATGTAAACAAGATCCAAACCAGTGAGCCCTCCTACATTGGAAAGCAAAGTTGTACCTAAAAGCTATGTTCCTTTGGACTATTATCTTATAGTCAATGCATCTTATTGCTGCATGCGATATGTAGATGATTTGAATTTTGATTAGAAGTGGAAGTTAGTGTTTGTCGTCTTGATGTCGACTAGTATGCAGAATCAATTTGGTTGGAGTTTGTGTTTCTTTGATAGGTCTGGGTGTTGGTCATGATCACCATATTTAAAAAGTTGACTCATAATTGCGGTTCTCATTGTTCTCATTACCGAATCTCAAATTTTAAGAAGAGTGTAATGATTGACGGGTATTGAGGTCAAATACGTCAATGGACGCACCTTCCGAATTTAGTATTGCCACTTACTGAGAAGAAGATATCAGTGGTTTGACTCTTAATTAAAACCGAACGAAGTATTCTCAGACTAATCATGGGTTGTTACTAGGCTGCTTCTTGTCAGCTTCTTCTTTTATTACTTACTCAAGCGGGTCATAAAGTTGAATAAATTTTACTACGTTTTTGTATTTTAGTGAAGCCTGGAGTCTTGAGGTCCTAAAAAATTCACCTGGATTTTGATTTGGGTGGATGTGATCTTTGAGTTGTTTATCATCGTTGGATATAAATTTCTTGGGATCAAGGTCCCACTAGAAATTGGATCAAGGTATGTGATTGTCCTTCATGCAGGCACATCTCATCAGGTCTTACTGAGTTAGGATGTTGTTATGAGATTTCTAGTTGCTGGATTGTGGAAGAATTTCCATTGCAAATGCTGATAGTATTCATTATAATGGGTCGAATGACGCATGTGTAAGCATGGAGGTGGGCGGAGGTGGGTGTGGAGGTGGATGGTAAGATAGGTGGACCTATGTATTGTGTTATATATTAGGATATTCTGGATTCTTTCCTAAAGTTCTGATTCAATCATGGGTAAATATGGACCACATTGTTTTGTGATTATGTCCATTCATATATGCGCCCCTTTGCGTGTTTTCTCTTCTCTTCTCTTATGAGTTCCTGTTGACTTCCTTTCTCGTTTTTACCTCCCCCTGCCTTTGTTTAGAGGAACCAATTTGTGGCAATTTTTATTAAAATTTTCTGTATAGTATACCGTCATCTAAGGGGAGAGATAATGCCAAGCTTAGCATTCATAGCATTTCCATTTTGTCATTAAACGAGTACCAAGACTAGCAGCTTCCCTTCAGCAGTTATCTGAATTTTTTCAATATTATCGGCTAGCATGTGGTTGAACTTATGAGGGAAGAAGCAAAAAAAATCCTATATTGTCAGATTTAACAAATTTTTTATGCAATATTATATGTCGTCCTGCTGTGTTTAGTAATGATTTAGGACTTATTTGGAGACTGGGATTACGGTTTTTGAACAAAAGAGAGCTAGCTAGATTGTGGTGAACCCGCAACCATGTTTCGTGGGGTTTCAAGGTCAAGCTTAAAAAATCGAACTTGATTTGATTGGCAATCAAAATAGAGTTTCCTTATTCCAGGATTTGGGAGGCTCCAAAGTCCACAATACTATTGTTAGAGCTTCAGAAAGTTTTAATAACTTGTGCTTAAACATGTGTTGCCAAACAACCTCAACTTAAGTGAAACCTTGAACCCGTGTTGCCTTCAAACCCTGATTTCGTTTTAACTTAAACAAAGCCGGGGATTTGGGACCCGTGTTGCAAAACTAGACCTCAAGATTTTGTCTGAGCAATATGAGTTGTCAAAGTATGCCCCCCTCCCGGCGAATTACTTTGTCTACCTACTAAAAAAACAGAGCAAAAATTTGTGTTATCGCTATTATCAAGTTTGCATAAAACTGTGTATCATTTGTTTCTGATAATAAACAGATTCAATCACTTGAAGAAGGTGCAGAGTCCTTGAGGGAAAGATGCCTGAAGTTTTACAAGGGCTGTCGGAAATACACGTAAGTGAATTGAAGTCTTCCCTGTTAAGTATATTGTAAACTGAAATTCTCTCCCTCAAAATACCTATTGCTATAGAATTTAGCTTGCTGCCCAATTAAGGACTCAAGAAAATAATTTTCCGTGAATTTTAAAATATAAATAAAAACGCGTCCAACTTTCAAGTTTCTATCAGTTTAATCTGTCTTCAGGGTAGTGGCAATTTTTGTTTGCTCAGGGAAATATGTGTGTTATATAGTTGGCAATTCATTTCTTTGATATATTTATTCTTTTTTTTTAAAATTTATCATATCATTAGCAAATGTCCATTGGTACTGTCCGTCTTTTGAAATCCTTTACTACTATCATATCCTTTCTCATTATCCAGGTTAAATGCTTCCCCCCAATCATTTACTTCACTATTTACTAAGTAACTGAGGCTTAAATTGAGGTTTGAAAACTCTCTTAATTTGGTCATTCCTAATCACAACAGCTAATATAAGAGTACAAGACATGTTTCTGTAAAAATATTTTTCTTAATTCACGTTTCCACCGTGAGTAGCAGCATTGTACCACAGTGGAACAATCACAGGGGACTGGGAAGTTTGTAAGGGGGCCATATTCAATATCATAAGGACGAACCACCACTGATTTGGAGAGATGATGCAATATGTAGTCTTTGACTATCTTATAATCTTATCTGTATATTAACTTCTTTGTAAGGTGGTGCTTATTTCTATATTAACTACCTCTACCTGTAAGGTGTTTAGATGTTCATATTCATTATAAAAAATTATTTTATTAAAACGGCATTGTATTCACACGCTTTCAGTTTGATAGAATTTATTTCCTATCTATTAAAGTGCATGGTTAAAATCAAATAAACATATTTATTAATTGCATGGATAAAATCAAATAACGCGATATGGAAACTAGACTCTCGGTCTTGGTTATATGTTTTCTTCAATGACTCCACCTTCCATCTATGTTAATGATGCATGCTTTTGTTTAATTTTTAAAATTTACAGAGAAGGCCTTGGCGAGGGATATGATGGGGATATTGCTTTTGCAAGCTCTCTTGAGATGTTTGGTGGAGGGCGCAATGATCCCATAAGCGTCGCTTTTGGAGGTTAATCCCATGTTTTAATTTCTGTTACTCATCTATTTGCCAGCTCTCTTGCTTCCCCCCTTCAGACATAGTCCGTCCTTTAACTGGAAGCCCCAAAAAATTTCAGCTTTTGCGCCATTGTCTAAAGTTATGCAGTCCTGCTGAACAAGCAAGCTACTTGACTAAAAAAATAGTTATGTAGTTGTCTGATTTGAACTTCTGTCAAAATAATTCCATTACCGGCAATATATATTCTTTTTCATTATTATTTCTAGTCATTTGTTAAATCACAGATGATACAAATTCACTTTGCACTCCTATTTCTAAATTTACGTATAATATGATTTGATATTAGTATTAACACTTTTAAGTTACAACCATGGTTTAAAATCTCGACTGATCCTCATACGAGATGGCCGATTTCGATCCAAAAAAGAGTCCGAGTTTCGATACCAATACCGTCTGACACCGAGCTATATTTGGTTTACTCTTTGTAGGTTCTATTATTAAGTTTACTAGTGGGTAATTTATGGGTTGCGGTTTATTTGACAGCATTGAATACAAAAAAGTATATAAAAATATTATTGTTACAAAGTATTAAAACATCCATTTTAGACATAATTAATCGCTAAAATATTTGCTATAATTGTTAAAGCTTTTACTATTTACTTTAAAAAAATCATAATTTTAACTTTCCCCCCAAATTGTTTGAAATTCCGATATTCTGATCCCAAAAATGATGGCCAATAACGATACCGATACCAATTCCGAGATTTTAAACCTTGGTTACAACATTCCATCAACTGCTAATTATTCATTCCAGGAATTTAGATAACATTAATTATCAGATTCATAATATTTATTTACTTCTATTCATTTTTGTTTTATTAACAAAATAGAGTATTAATGATTCAACTTACTAGCCTATTGATGCAGCTATAATGTTTTGTAGGACCTGTGATGACAAAATTCACAATTGCCTTGCGAGAAATTGGTACTTACAAAGAAGTTTTAAGATCCCAGGTATATCCCTTGCTTAGCTGTACTGTAAGATACTAAGATGCCTGTGTTTCTGTGACCAGGGACCTTCTTGGTGCACCCCACATGTTGTCAAAATTTAACTGAAAGTAATGCCCTGGTGCTATCTGCTGTCTTGATTGTCATCAACCATGTTAAATATGAATCTTTTGGCATCTTCATAGTTTATTGTTTACTTATCACTTACTACCATATGCTATGAATATATTGTTTCTTGTAGTAAACGGTGTTGAAAGATCCAAATGGTTGAGAATGAGGTTTGAATCTGGTTGGTCAAGAATCTGTAAGGACTTGGTAGTTTCAAGGAAAAAGTGTGGTTATACCATATATAGTCATCTGTTCAACTGATACCACATCTTGTTTTATGCAATTTTTGTCATTGCTAGTTTATTTATCCTAATTGTGAAAATTAGATATCATTGTGAACATATTTCCATACGATTGAAGATGTCATATCATCATCTTACCAATGAATGGAAAATATGTTATATATACAGAAGGAAGTTCTAAGCTTCCTATATAGATCCGCGACAAAATAAATGCTTTGCTGTTTGCTGTATTATTATTTATTGCTTCCGTCACCTCTACGGAATTTAAATCAATACTTTACCAGTTTTACTGCCATGAACTCTTAGCCTCCCTCCCTATGTTTACAATTTGATTTTGCTGACGAGTACCGTACTTCTTTTCTTTTACTTAGGTCGAACACATATTGAATGACAGATTGCTGCAATTTGTAGACCTTGATTTGCATGATGTCAAGGTACACATGATATTTATTTGATAGTAAGCTACATGTCTGGGAAAGCTATTTCTCCCTTGTTCCTTCTTCCTACTTAATGTTGAAATTAGCATAGTTGTATGTTTCTCATTTCCATGGTCGAAACTTCAGCCGAAACCAAGAAGTATTTCAGTAGAAACCAATAGCGTGGAAGAAACCATTAAAGCATAGCCTTGACCTGATTTTACACTTAATCGATAATGGGTTAGTTGTGGAGAAAAGCTCTAGAATCCAAAAAATTCATAATTAATCGAACAAAATATAAAAAATGGAGCATATTTTCAGCAAAATTTAAGAAATGAATACATGTTGGAGATTGATGGCCTAGAAATACCTATCGGCTATATTCATTACTAAGTAGGAAGGTCCATATCTAAAAGATTGAGAAGAAATGGAGAATGTGGTTCATACAATCTAAGTTGGATGCTTAAAGTGGTGAAGTGGTTATGGGATATTGTTTGTTGTAGATTATCTATGAAATTGAAAAGAAAATTCTACAGGAAGGCCATAAGACCAAAGGTTCTTTATGGGTTAGCGTTATGCAATTAAGGAACAATATGTCCAAGAGATGAGAGTAGTTGAAATGAAAATGTTGAAATAGTGGAGTAATACTACTAAAGAAATATGATAACTAATGGTTGTCTTTGAAGAAACTTTGAGGTGGCTTTTGTAGAGGATTATACGAGAAAGTACCTATTAAGATGGTTTGGACTTATACCACAAAGATCAATAAATACACTAGTTAAAAAGGGTCATAGTAAAGATAAATCATGAAGTAGCATAGGCTATATGGTTGACTAATAATCTGAATTCACATGGATGGATGTTGTCAGAAAAGATATGTTAAAATTAATTGAGAACGTGACCCATATCAAATTAAATGGAAGAAAAAGGTTCATCTAGCTTACCTCAAAAGTTTTGGACAAAGTCTTGCTGTTGTTGGATATGCGGAGAGTGAAGTTGTTCATGATGTAAATATATACATGCTAGTTTCCATCCTTTAAATGCTAGTTCACATGTTAACTCTCACACTAATCATAAAATAAGGTTGTATTTCTATTGATATTTTGGAGTTCAAAGCATATTCCACTTTATATCTTGAAAGATCATAAATAAGTAACCATCAAACCGTGAACTTAATGCGGTTTTGATTTTAATGGACCCCGTCTGTTGCTCGTAATCACGCCTAACCTTCTCCCAAACCGTGGTAACAATTTAACCAAGCTTCTTAGAGTGTGTTACTTGCCAGTAAAGTTTTAACTAGCGTCGATGGTTTGGATTTGTTTCGGATTACTCAATGCTAAATAAGTAGAATTAGTATATAATTGGATTAGTTTTTTTTTGTTGTGTTCAGTTGGACCACAACCTATTGGGATAAACTTAATGAACTTATTTGACCTTGAGAGGGGTTAAGGGATTTGGGGGGAGCGACTGTCAAGGTCTTAAAACGCACTAAGTGGTATTGGGTGACGGGTACTGCCTAGCACCCAAGTGCCTATGTGCACGCCACTTAGGCAGTTTGACTTCTTGTAGTCAATATATGCGTATTTACAAAAAAATAGCAATGAAAAGTATGAATAATTTACTAATATTTCAGTAGAATATAAAAAATCATTAAAAATATAGTGAATATACATGTAACAATGCAAGATACAAATATGTATAATATTACTAGGATAATAATTAAAGACCATCAACCAAATAACAATATATAAAACGTCTTAAATTTTCTTAACTCCCTCCTTTACAACCCCATCTCTCTAAAATTTAGACTGGTAGTTTTGACCACTTAATTTCACTGGCTAGCCCCAAAGCGGAGGGGTCTAAGGCGCTTCTGCTTAGGTAGCTTAGTTAGCAGCCTAGACAGCTTTTAGTCTTATGGCAACGTGCAAGACATGCACACATGCTTGTTGTTCCATGCACGCATGTTATGACATATGCAGACCATTAGTCCGTTACTATCAAAGCGTAGTTAAAAGTATGAAGGCATTAAGGCGGGAGAAGTCCTGCAAAATAATCATGTACATGTATGTGAGAAATATATTGTCCTGTGTGTGTGTGTGTGTCGTATTTTATGCCAGAAGCAATTTGCAATGGACTGAATCTATTGCAACTTAAGCTCTTCAGACGAACTGAAGTTAATTGTCAACCAAACATTGATATTCTACATAATATCGAGTTAGAGTAACTATTATTTAGAGATATATTCTATGCTCAATTTGTAACCTACTAAGCCATTAATCATCTCTCAGGCTTTAAACACGGGCTTCTTTCTATTGTTGATTTATACTATCCATGATTTTGAGATTGTATGAATGTTCAAGCAATAATGCCTTTCAAAATACAATAAGGAAATGCTTGGGGGACGTTGTAACCTTGTCAACAAAGGTAAGAATGCCGACACCAGGGGCAGGAGACCCTAAAAAAAACTGTATGGGGAGGGAAGCCAAAGAAACCTGCAAATGGAGGCTGAATGCATTTCAATGGGATTTCATTTCTTTATCCTGACACTTGTTCCTTGTTTATTGATTTATACACACAGTTATTGTAGAAAGAACGCAACAAAGTAAACATCCATATTATATTTAAACTGGGACAACATCTGGGTCCCTTGGACCTTGGCTATCAAAGGTGTAGACTTGGGTGCCTAAAGTTGGATTTGTAGGTAGTTGGACTAAAGTCACATTCCAAAGCCCTCCCACATTATAAAGATATTCATTTATGAAAGAGCGTTAACCATATTCTATTTGCAGCATTGGCTCTGAAGGGGAAAAGAGTGTAACATTGAAGTACCCTGTTTGGGTAGTTGGGAAAACCAGAGTTTATTTCTATGTGGAGGTAGAGGTGGTGCAAACTCTTTTTGCAAGGCTCTACCTCCACTTAAAAGTTTGACTTTGATGAGGTGCATCCAAACTCCAAAATATTGTTGGAGTTATCTTAACTCCAAAATGGAAGTTTTCTTCACATTTCTTGGAGTTAAAAAAACTTAGATTGGATCAGAGTTTTGTAAACTCCGGTTTTCTCAACCTTCTAGTTTATATAAGATAACCAGAATTTTCAAAATTCCAAAATGAAAGCCAAATGAGCATAGTTAGGATTTTGGAGTTAAATTTTAATTTTTATTATGAAACTCCAGTTATCATAGCTTAACTCCATACTCAGTTAGGCTTTAGATTTTTTTATTTTGTCATTGATGATCTAAACTGCTTAATTTCAGATTAAAATTATATTTTAAAGTTGCATGCTTTTTCTTATACAATTCCAAGATTTAGGAGAGGCAAAATGAAAACCATGTTTAGCGAATTATTAAGCATGTCCCATGTCTCTGTTCTTCACTTTGATTTGGAGTAAAATTTCTAGATAAGAAAAAAACACAATCCAGAACCATACATGACATTTTGAGTTATTATAATCGCGAAAACAGGTGTGGGCCCTGCAAAAGAAAAGAACTTGCTCCTCTGCCCTAGCCTAAACTGATTGTATTCATTTGACCTCGAGCGATTCTGGCGGCAGCTAGTCCATAAACATGCCAAGGAAAATAGGAGTTATCTGGATTTTGGCATGTATCCATCTAAGAAAGACACGTGCAAAGAAGGCATGTGTGCGTGTGGGCACGTGCGGTGGGGTGGGGGTAGAGATGCATAGGAACATAGTAAGGAAGGTAAGGCGTGGGATAGGATTTAAAAGGTTGCAGCCAACCGCCAGCCTACCCCTGCCAGTGTTGTTACACCTTTTGATCTTTCTCAAATGATGAGGTCCAAAACCTGGCTGACTTCCACTTTGGAAGAGGCTTATCTACATCTTTGTCTTGGGAGCATGCCAGGTAGAAAACAATCAAACCTGATCAATCGGAGTTTCTTTAACTTGAATGACGACCTTTGCAGATGGCCCCTCAAACATTACCTAAACGATCAAATCTAGAGTAATTATAGGAATATATACCTACTGATTTTTTCCCACTTGTTGTCTAATAAGGAGAGCATCTAATCCCAAATCTGCCCAACCTTTTTCTTTATGACCTATTAGGTGCATGTTATACGATTAAAATTGTAAACTCAAACCATCTTTTGCATAGATACCCTATGAGGCCACATGAAGTTCTCTGCTCTATAATAGTTCATGTATATCTCTTCTTTTTCCTTCAAGTAGATGATTGGTGATGTATTTGCAAGGCCATGTATAGAGTACTGTCTGTCATGATATCTGTTCTAATTCGCTGTTAATTTCTTTCTGAAATATCTGTAAATGTTATAAAGAGATTATCTTTGCAGGATGCACGGAAACGTTTTGACAAGGCTAGCCTTGTATATGACCAGGTAAAATTTAGAGATTTCCTGTTTGCACTTTGACTAGCGTTTTCTTTATTATATATTATGTCATTTTACTAATAGTTGCTACAATGTAGAAAAGCATTATAAGCGTCGCATTATCTGCTCAGATAGTTTATATCTTTCACTACAGAAGTTGTCGATACATTCTAATATCTCAAATCCTTGTCTCGATCAAACTAGTAACCAACCATTTTATGATCACCATTGATGTTGTGTGTCAACTCTGATTCTAAAAATGTTTTTTGCAGATAATTTGACTAGCCATCAAATATAAGATCAGGTCATAATTCTGAAATAGGTGTATTAACTGAAAGGTGGAGATCTTGTTCATTTACGAGTGTTCACATGTGACAGCCCACCTTTAAATAGACACTCACTTGATGCAAACACAACCTTCTATGTTCCACTGCATGGCTTACAAGTTAGGACAAATGGAGTCTGATTGGATTCGATTGACCTTAAAAGATTTGGGACCCAATTATAAAATATCATGTGAAATTTCTGTTTACGGAGATCTTCATGTGGATCCGATCCCATTTCACTAGCTACTAGCAGTTAGTTATAGGAATGATTGTTATCAGCTACTATTACTTGGCAGGCAGCATTCAATTTTGCTGATGCTTTGATTTTGAATTGAGAATGACTGTTTTCAGCATCCTTTTTGTGAAACAGGCTCGTGAAAAGTATTTATCCTTAAAGAAGGGAACGAGAGCTGACGTAGCCACAGTCTTGGAGGATGTAATTACCAACAACTTTTTTTAAATATGAATTGAATCGATTATTAAATGAATGAACTGTCTTCCTTTTGCCTATACTTCCTCCAACTCCAAGTGCCTCTATGTTGACTAATAGTTGATTTAATCAAATTCTGGACATAACAGGAGCTGCACGGTGCAAGATCCTCATTTGAGCAGGCCCGGTTCAATCTGGTAGGTGCATTTTTGTATAAATCCACTATTAAATGAGGTAGTTCATGAATACATATTCATGTATAATGCATACTGTGTTATCTTTCCAGGTCACCGCTCTTTCAAATATCGAGGCAAAAAAGAGATTTGAATTTTTGGAGGCCGTTAGTGGAACAATGGATGCACATCTTCGTTATTTTAAACAAGTATATTATGTTACAGCTCTTTTGTTGTCTCGTTATTTGTTTTCTTTTTATTTATCACTTATGTGGGAGCCTTTGTGGTATGTTGTGCAGGGATATGAACTATTACATCAGATGGAGCCATATATTAACCAGGTTTGTTTCCACTATAGGTGTCAGCACTACCTGCCTCTATGTTATGTCTATCAAATTACTCTTATGGATGGATGTAAAGTTTAGTAGTGTTTGTGCACAACTGCGCCTGGTTAAAATTAGCTTAATGTTACGTTTTGATCTGAGAAAATATCTGAATGGGATATAGAGAACTTTAATTCTTTGTCTGTCCAGTATCATGTCTTGCCATTGTTTAGCCCTTGCAACTTGCCCTGCATTCAGCAACCATCCTTAACCATTCAGTCATTTTGTACCTATTGGTCAACTTTCTGGAATCTTTCTCATATTGTTCCTATGGAGCATGATAATTAAAGTATGATACCTTAAATGCTGGATAACACGTTAAGTATGATATAGAACATAATTTTGGATACCACAATTTTACAGACTGACCTAGGAGAACAGAGCATGTCAGCTTCCACCTTATAATATTGCATTATGTTTCATAGATTCTCATCCTGTTCAGCCATTTTTTATGGAACCATTATCAGTTCGATCACACTTTCCCAGGGTAGATGTTGGTAATCTAACATATTATTTCCAACCATTTTTACAAAGACAGCATCTGCAAATCTTTACTCTCTAAGTTTAGTTATTGTTGGTTATTGAATGAGACTGTTCTTTCTTTTAGTAATAACAGCTGTTGGATATCCTGAGGACCGTATTGAAAATATGCTGCTAGGAAGAATTAGTTAAAATTACAAGTTCATTTCTGTAATAGTACAGAGAGAATTCCTTTTATTGCTGCAGCAATACTTGATCCCTAATCGTAATAATTATATTAACTAACTCATACTGTCTGTCAGATCCTCACCTAAATAATATTCTATTCATGTCATGTCAGAGTAAATTATACATGAGCAGCACAATCTAGCATCCTAATTTTTCGTAATGAGCTCAACTTTTTAAAGGAGAGGAATAATCATTATTACTGAGAATTTCATGAACTTGTATGTCTCTCAATTAGTTTTCCCTGAAATTGTTGGCCACATGTGAGCATGTGTGTGGCTACGAAGATTAGACTTTCGGGATCAAGTTTTGATTTAGCCATGTAACTCCCATGACTAAATGATAAATTGAACATTTATTTTCAGAAAATTTTTATCAAAGCAGTCCTAACATGCAATATCAAAATCAAAATCATGATTTGCCTGAAAATTATGTGCTGATTTACGTGTCATTATTAATGCATTTAAGGTTCTGGCATATGCTCAACAATCAAGAGAAAGATCTAACTATGAAGAGGAAGCCCTTACAGAGAGGATGCAAGAGTTCAAAAGGAAAATTGATCGAGAAAGTCAGTGGTCATCAAATGGGTTACATGATTCTCCTAATGGAGATGGTATACAAGCCGTCGGTAGGAGTTCTCATAAAATGATAGAGGCAGTGATGCAGACTGCTGTTAAAGGAAAGGTACTAATTTTTCCTCGAGATAATCCCTGTTGCATAACAGTACTAATTTTTCTTAAGATGGTTTTGGCTGCATTACGCTACACTTCACCACCTAATTATTGATGTAATATGAGACTGAATATCCGAAACGCAGGAACTACTTAGATACTTTTCAGAAGCAACAAGCTTAGGAAATCACATATCTTTTGGTAAATCCTTGTTTTAGATTTGCCGTTGGAGTGTTTTCTTCAGGATGTTGATTTTGTTTTAAAATATTTTGCATTGTGAAAGATGTAGAATGTAAAAGGATTCTGCAGAAGTGTTCCCTACATTTTTCTGACAAAATTTTGATCACCTCAACTACTATCAACCATTCATGTGATGTTCGGGATCTGCTCTCTTTCAAAATTATACCAGTTCTCTTTCAAAATGGTATAAGCCCTGCAAATCAACTTTCTGAGAAAAAATTCAAGTGAATAAATAAATAAATAATAAATCGCTTAACATTTTGTAATGCATACCCTTGTAGACGGGAAATTGGCTAATATTTATCTACAACCCAAGTAAACAAACACTGGAAAATTTCTCTTTGCAGCAAAACCATGTATGTACAAAAGTATATTCTGACAAACAAACAGCCCCTTGAATTAGCTCTTCATGGCATTCAACTAACTCTTAATTTTTGTTTTATCTTATTCATAGTTTTTGTCTGATAGTGCAGGTTCAGACTATTCGGCAAGGGTACCTTTCAAAGAGATCATCAAATTTGAGAGGTGACTGGAAGCGAAGGTTTTTTGTCCTTGATAGTCGAGGAATGCTGTACTACTATCGCAAGCAGTTTAGCAGGCCATCTGTAAGTAAGACTTCCATGTGCTAAATTGGAACAATTTGATTTCCTTGTTCTTGGTATACACAACATTTCACTTGGCTTTGGCAAAATAAAAAATTCACTAGACCCTTTTTTGGGCCTTCTCTGTTATATAAAATGATAGGGAGCTGGAAGCCATCATTCTAGTCAGAGGGTTCAAAATTCCTCTGAGCATGGTTCTGGTTTGCTAAGCCGGTGGTTCTCTTCTCACTATCATGGCGGTGTTCATGATGAGAAATCTGTTGCTCGTCACACTGTGAACCTTCTTACGTCGACTATTAAGGTTGACGCAGATCAGTCAGATTTGAGGTTCTGCTTTAGGATTATTTCACCTACAAAGAACTACACGTTGCAGGTAATATTGAGGGTTCAATTGCTTGTGGGTTAGAGAAGATCTTTAATTTATTGTTTTTTGTGTATTGTAAGTTATGTTAGCTTAACATACATTGTTTTCCCACAATCCAACAATTTAAGCTTTTGGGTACAGTGGATCATGACACGGTATAAGAGCATCAAGTTTTAAAGAGGTCTTGGGTTCAAACTTCAAACCTCGCTTCTGTCAATTGAAGAAAATATTTATTTACCATTTTATTCTGCCTCTATAAGCGAGTGTTTCCGCTAGAGGCCTTTCCATGTTGCCCAAAGGGCCATATGGGTGTGGGGAGTTTTTTTAAAATTTTATGGGTGCGTGGAGGTGGGTGAGTGGGGTGTTTAGTATAGTCATGCTTGCTTGATATACACTGTTATCTGACAACCCACCAACATAAGCTTTTGGGTAAAACGGTTCTTGACAAGAATATTTTTCATTTTATTGATGCAGGCTGAGAGTGCAATAGATCAGATGGATTGGATTGAAAAAATAACTGGTGTTATTGCTTCTCTGTTGAGTGCGCAGTCCCCAGAACAGGTTAGTGTTAATTCCATCTTCTGCAGATATACATAATTTCCTGTCTTCACATTAAGTCATGTTACCAAATTACTTTAATCTCAGCGCCTCCTTGCTAGTCCTACAAGTAGTGGTCATCTCCGTGCTGTGAGTGAGAGTTCATTTGGTAGCTCATCTGATCTTGATCACTCTGTCGACGAATCATCATCTTTAGCGAGGAGCTTCATTTCTGGGCAGTTTGAGCGTACTTCCAGAAGTTCACAGCAACAGAGATTCAATGCCAAACATGAAAAGCCAATTGAAGTGCTAAGAAAAGTGTGTGGAAATGATGTTTGTGCTGATTGCGGAGCTCCTGAGCCTGATTGGGCATCTCTAAACTTAGGGGTGCTTGTATGTATAGAATGCTCTGGGGTCCATCGCAATCTTGGTGTTCATATATCGAAGGTAAGGATGTCTTTGAACCATAGCTATATATGGAATTTACAGATTATTGCAATTGAAAAAATGCCCACTTGCACTTGTATTGTTAAGAATGCATTTACAGATATATGCACCACACGGAGTCACTCCACTCTCTTCCTTTTCTTTTCTTTCCTTCTCAAGTCCTTTTCATTTCAAGCTGCTTGATGTGTCATGATCATTGACTAAAACCACATCAACCTTTGTATCTTCTTGTTGTGTTACTTTTGATGGGACTGAAACAAGACAGCCTATCGAATACCTTCATTTTCCTTGAGCTGGCACAGAGTCACTCCACTCTCTTCCTTTTCTTTTCTTTCCTTCTCAAGTCCTTTTCATTTCAAGCTGCTTGATGTGTCATGATCATTGACTAAAACCACATCAACCTTTGTATCTTCTTGTTGTGTTACTTTTGATGGGACTGAAACAAGACAGCCTATCGAATACCTTCATTTTCCTTGAGCTGGCACTCGGGGCATGACTTTTGAAATTATGGTTTGTCTATTAATGCTTCAATTTTGTTTGCCTATGTAAATCTTGTCCCAGCAGTTTGGCAGTTCTAGGCATGAGTTCTCCACTAAATTTTGACGTTGTATTGGAAACTTCACAAAGAATATTATAGTAAAAGTGAAAAAGCATGTATCCTTGCATGCTGGCTACTTGCTAAGGTTTGGATACAATTTGCACTCACATGTATGTAGCCTTCTATGGAATGATCAAGTTCTTCAAGAGGTGGACTATCATCTTTATTTTGTCAGTTTTTGTTTGCAAATAATAAGTTCTTAGGATCGAGAATATTCGTCTGACACTTACCAATCGTATGAACAAAGAATAACCAAAAGGGGGATATTGTACAACCTTGTCAGCCTTTATCTAATCTAGTTTACTAAATAGGTTATCATGAGAATTTTGCTCCAAACAATAGATAAAGGTATGTTGTAATTGTAATGAAGCTTTGTTGGGCAATGCTGAAGATGAATGCATCCCTGGCAAAATTCAATAGTGTGAAATGCAATAAATAATTTGCCAAGGCAAACAGATGAGCATGATGTATGTGAATCTGAATCTTAAACGCGACACCAAGCACACGGGTATCAAGTTATCTAAGAGAATTGAAACCGAGGATTCAATGTGAAGAGAGCATACCTGAGAAAATTTGATAGTCACATTTCTTCTTTAGCAAGCTTTGCAAGATTCAGGTGCAATCTCCATGAATTCATGTTTCATATGTATTTAATCTTGAGTTTAGGTTGCTTAGGCTTTCAAAAGGCAAAACCAAAATTAGTTTAGATCTGGAGATGTTCTTTAAAACTTAGAAATTTGGGTTTTATGGTGGAGTTTTAATAGCAAGGAAAGGAAAAGGTTTAAGGAGTATTACAAATTCTTTTCTTTCGTTTTTTCATGGTGGGGGTGTGGATGAAGGGAATTTAGTTTCCTAGACTTTTTTGGATGTTAGAGAGGCTACATTCAGTTGATTTGATGTAGATGGATTCTATCTGTTGGTGAGATATATGTTTTTTTGGTGCCTGCTGCAAGGAAAAAGATGAGGCTGCCCATGGTTGATTGTGCCAGCAAAAGAATGTTGGATTGCTTAGAACTCTGGACATCACATCCATCCACATCAGACGATTTTAGTCAATGAAAACGACAACCATACTTCATCGCATAAACACATCGTTATCCACGTAACATAAGAAATTGCTAACTGCATTAATTTATAGGGAGTAGGGCCATTCTCTTTTTCGTGTTGTGAACCTGGCCTCTTGCTTGACAGCGAGAAGCTTGCCACTACGCTCTGTTGTCACTATGATTATATAAGGGCTAGCGTTGGATATAATTAGAAGGAAAGGAAAAGGTTTAAGGAGTATTACAAGTACTCCAGGGGCTTGCATCGGACCTTAAACTAACCTCTCCAAAGCCGGCAGAAGCACGCTGATTATGTCGGTTGTTATGGCTACACCCATCGTAGCCATGTCCTACTGGGGGTGTGGATGAAGGGAATATAGTTTTCTAGACTTTTTTGGATGTTAGAGAGGCTACATTCAGTTGATTTGATGTAGATGGATTCTATCTGTTGGTGATTTTTTTTTTGGTGCCTGCTGCAAGGAAAAAGATGAGGCTGTCCATGGTTGATTGTGCCAGCAAAAGAATGTTGGATTGCTTAGAACTCTGGACATCACATCCATCCACATCAGACGATTTTAGTCAATGAAAACGACAACCATACTTCAACATCACATAAACACATCGTTATCCAAGTAACATAAGAAATTGCTAACTGCATTAATTTATAGGGAGTAGGGACATTCTCTTTTTCGTGTTGTGAACCTGACCTCTTGCTTGACAGTGAGAAGCTTGCCACTTCGCTCTGTTGTCACTATGATTATATAAGGGCTAGCGTAGGATATAATTAGAAGGAATCGGGCTTGTAGTGTGACTGTAGGCTGTATCATTTCATCATGTTGAGGTGGCGACACCCTATCAGGTTTCTCCTATCAGTCAACTTGATGTCCATAAAATGAGCCCTTTATTTAGTAGGAGATGCATGCCATTTCAAATCAAATAATCGCGAATACTCAATAGGGTGTTGCTACATACGTTTTACAGATCGTCGCACATACAGGTACTTAGACCCCTTTTTGTCTTTAATTGATTACTTAACTGTTTAATTTGATGAACTATTTATACTAAGTCTATTCTTGCCTTGCTAGGCCCAAGTTTGGTTTCAGTTCAATTAAATCAACTATTAAAATTAATATTAAGTTCCATAGGATTCTAGCAATTGTAGACTAGATATTTAAGACTATAACCATCCATAGGGTCAGAAGATTCCAACAAATAATAAATGGAAAGTTCTCTTTGGTGTGTGTGTGCGTGCGCATTTTTAAATTAATTTCCATTGTAATTCCAGTCGTAATACTTTTATATGTACATTTTTTCCAGGTGAGATCCCTAACACTTGATGTCAAAGTATGGGAACCTTCTGTTATCAGTCTCTTTCAGGCTTTGGGTAACACTTTTGCTAACTCCATCTGGGAAGAATTGTTACCCTCAGCAAGTAATGGAAACTGTACAGACAGTTCGAGGTAATTCTACATGATAACGTGGACCGAGTACATTTTTGATTGTGATACTTCTTTAAAGGCGTCTGTTCTTTTTCTTGATGTCCTGTCATGCAATTTTTGCAGTTTGAATACAAAACAGCAACAGTTATATACTATAAAGCCCAAGCATAGCGATCCAATTTCGATTAAGGAAAAGTTCATCCAAGCAAAGGTATGCTAAAGTAGCATATACCTTCAGTTCAATTGATCTAATATATCCCTGCAAAGTTGCAATTTTTTTCTGCATGGAAGTTTCTTTTCTTTATCTGACTTGGTCGTAACACCAACTGGAAATGCAAGGAGTGAACTAGCGAAAAAGGATGTAAGAATAACAAATACCTCCTTGATTTATACCTACATATGAGCATGAATATACATCATTGCACTTTTTGAAAAAAAGGCCAGGCCCTAGAAGAGCCCAATGTTCTTGAATTGCATAACTTTGAGCTTTAAAGGAAATGTGAAGCTGTTGGTAAACCTACCTCAACCAAGTTGAAATAAACCAAGGAAGACTGCTTACTGCAATAAACAACATCTGGCCATTTGTTCTTATAAGCGGCTTTTAAATTATTTGGAATCAGTTTAACATAACTTACTATCTGCCTCGCTATTTCGCGCTATGCAGCGGAGCTTAATAGCTTAATCTGCTCGTTACATAGCATTAGAAAATAGCTTAAATACAAAGCATCTTACATTTTTTCCAAATAGCTTATGCTTTTAAACATAAAGCTTATGCTACACTACGCATACATTATTTTTGCATAACATTTTCTGTTGAGGATTTTAATTAATTTGGATTTAGAAACCAAATAGACCTAGTAAACAAACTATTTGTATAATATTCTTGATTCTTAATTTTTAACTAAAAAAAATTAAAAGCATCTAATTCATCTTTTCGCCTTTTTAAGTCTATATTTTTAAATTTCATTTGACTCGGCCTTAACTCTCATATCGTCAACTTAGATTCTTTATCCTTCTTATACATTTCAGTATTTAAGCCTAAACTATATGGAGACATGCTCTCGTTGAAGTCCTAACACCTCAATTTGACCAATGAGCAATAACTCTGCTGGTATGGGCACTTCCTCTCTTGGAGAGAGTAGAGAGAGTATTGGGTTCGAATCTCAGGAACCTCAAGAGGGGAAGTGACCACAAATTAACGCTTTCGGGAAAAATTCTTGGGTCCTATGGGTGCGTGCGTGTTGTGTGCTTGTGTGTGGTATGCGTGGGTGTGTTGTGTACATAGGTTAGGACTTACGGGTCAGTGCCAAAAAAACATCTAAATTTGAAGCCATATCCAGTAGACATCTTTTTTAACTATAGACAAATTGATTGCTTTTGGATATGTTTAATTCTGCTGTGAATCATATATACATAAACTCAAGGATTGAAAATTTAGAAATATTGTTGTGTTACCTATTATCATTATGACCGCAATTTTTTTTTACAATTTTATGTTCTAAAGCTGGTTATATATATTTATAATAATATAATTTATCGTAAATAAGATCCTAATATAATTATTATTTATAAATTAATAATTTGTGTAGCTTACGTTATGCGCAATGCTATTTACGCTTTTCGCTATTCGGAAGTAGAACGTTATATTTTTCGCTATCATTATTTCTAACATTGTTTGGAATTAAGGCCGCACCTAACAATTAGTCTTTCTCATTAAAAGACAACTGAAGTGTTCCTGGATTCAATTACATATCTTTGAATATATATGATTAAAATCCCATATGTAAAAGCCCATCACTCTAACTCTTCTCTAATTTTAAACTCTATTTTAAAAATAACTTTAACGTGGTATGAGAGTCAATGGCTCGATCCAAACTCGACTCGACAATACTACCAAGTGTTGTACTTTCCACGTGACAACCACACCCAAAAAAAGTGATAGTTACATGTGAAGGAGCGTTAAAAGTAAAAAGACCAAATGATAAGACTTTAAAGATAGTCCCACATTAGAAACAACAAAAGAAATACACGGGTATAAAATATAATATGGTTCATACCTCAACAAGGCTTGAGTCTTATCGTTGGAACTCGCTTATATCAAAGGCCCATGTGTGTCTATTAAAAAGCCCGTCACTCCAACTTTAAATATACTTTAAAACTTTAATATGGTATCAAAACCACTGGCTCGATCCTCCACGTGACAACCACATCAAGAAAAAAGTGATGATTGCACATAACTCTTCTCATACTTTGCACGTAACAACCACACCAGAAAAAAGTGATGGTTGTACGTGAGTGAGAGTGTTGAAAGTAAAACCAAATGATGGGAATTTAAAAATAATTCCAATTGGAAACAACAAGAGAATCATATGGTTATAAGATATAAATTAGGTCAAAATCTCAACAAGGCTTGAGTCTTATTCTTAGAACCCACTTATATCAAAGGCCCATGTGTACCTAATCTATTAAAAAGGCCATCACTCACTCAATATTAAATAAACTTTCAAACTTTAACACCTTTGAATATATTTCCTGATTGTTCGCCACCAGTTGCTACCTTGTGCATTTTGGTATGCTTCATAGCCCTTAAAAGTGTATGTTCTTGGATTCAGACCCCATCACCAAACATCAAATTAAAAATTTCCCCTCATCTGCGTTGTGTTACACATATAATACATATGTTGTTACCATGTTGGTGACCACTTTATCAAAAAGTTTAACCTAGTGAGTGGCAGGGAAACAACTGATTCATTCCATCGAACAATATGCGCCATGTTTTGTTTTTTCTAAGCATCATCTTCAATGTTTTTGTTCCTTGGAATGTACTGAAGAAATTAAAAGCATTGTTGATACCGAATAGCTCAAATTATGCAACGAGCGTCGTAGAACAAGGTTTAATAGGCCGATTGAATTGTGGTTAAATGCTTTTTTCACTAGAAACCCTTTCGAATAGCTTTAAAATGTTGAATGACAACACTGGTCAACAACAACAACAACTGAGCCTTTTATCCCAAGCATATGGGGTAGGCTACATGAACCAACATGAGAATCACGCCGGGTCCAGCACATGAATCCTCGGCCTCCACTCACTCCTATCGAACAATATACTTTCATTGAGTCCTTTGGCAACCATATCGTTTCGTATCACCTCCATCCATGTTTTCTTCGTTCTCCCTTTTGCCCTTTTGCCATTGCCCATATCGAGAGTATCTATTCGTCGAACTGATGCTTCCATAGGTCTGCGTCGCACATGACCAAACCATTTTAACCGGTTTTCCCGCATCTTCACTTCCACAGGTGCTACACCAACTTTTACACGAATATCCTCATTTCGCACCTTATCTTTTTTAGTGTTACCGCACATCCAATGAAGCATGCGCATCTCCGCTACGTGCATCTTCTGTGTATGATGTTTCTTAGGAGCCCAGCATTCTGTACCATATAATAAGGCAGGCTGAATAGCGCTCCGATAAAACTTCCCTTTCAATTTTAACGGAAAGTTACGATCACACAAAATCCCTGTTGCACTCCTCCATTTCAACCAACCAGCTTGGATCCTTTGATTAACATCACCATCGATCTTCCCGTTCTTTTGGATGATGGAACCTAGATATCTAAACCGGTCGCTCAGTAATATCTCTTGTCCTTCCAATGTTATACCAATATGGTTGACTTCTCTGGTTACTAAATTTGCAATGCATATATGCTGTCTTGGACCTGCTCAATCTGAATCCCCGAGATTCCAATGTTTGCCTCCATAATTCCAATTTGGTATTAACCCCTGCTTTCGTCTCATTTACTAGAACAATATCATCAGCGAATAGCATACACCAAGGTACCTCACCTTGGATAGTTCTAGTAAGCTCATCCATCACGATGGTAAACATGTATGGACTTAATGCAGATCCTTGATGTAAACCAATTGTAATCGAAAAATCACTCGTTAAGCCGCCGTAAGTTCTGATATTTGCCACTACATCGTACATATCCTTGATTATGTCAATATACTTGACGGGGACCCCCTTCTTCATTATTGTCCCCCATAATACCTCTCTAGGTATCTAGGCGTACGCTTTTTCTAAATCAATAAATATCATATGCAAATCTCTTCTATTCTCTCGAGAACGCTCGACAAGTTGGCGAAGCAAATGAATAGCCTCTGTCGTCGATCGTCCAGGCATGAACCCAAAATGGTTCTCTGTTATCTTAATATCCTTCCTTAGCCTGTGTTCAATCACTCTCCCAAAGTTTCATGGTATGACACATAAGTTTTATTCCACGGTAGTTTGAGCAACTTTGAATGTCACTCTTGTTCTTGTAGATAGGTACAATGATACTTTTTCTCCATTCATTTGGTATCTTTTTTGTCTGCCAAATCTTATTAAACAGATCTGTCAGCCATTTAACGCCTATTTCTCCTAAGCATCTCCAAATCTCGATAGAAATCCCGTCAGGACCAACCGCTTTTCTTAAAACTCATTCTGTTCAAAACTTCTTTAACCTCAGGTAGTCTTATTTTACGCATGAAATCATGGTTTATATCATGAGATTGAATGACAAGTCCATCCAAATTCTTAGTAAAGCTCTCATTGAACAATTTTTCAAAATAATCTTTCCATCTTTCCTTGATATCCTCATCTCAAACTAAAACCTTCTGATTTTCATTTTTGACACACTTCACCGCACACAAGTTTCTAGTCTTCCTTTCCCCATCCGAGCAATCCGGTATATATCATTTTCAGCCTCTTTAGTGTCTAATTTCTCGTACACCTCCATGTAGACTTTAGATTTAGCTTCCCGAGCAGCTTTCTTAACTTCCTTTTTAGCCATTTTATACTTCTCAAATCTCTCCACATCTCTATTTTTCTTCAAATCTTTATAAGAATCACTTTTAATTTTAATAGCAGCCTTTACTTCTTCATTCCACCATGATGTGTCCTTAGATAGTGGAGTACCACCTCTCGACTCACCAAGTAGATCTCTAGCTATCTTCTTGATACAACTAGCCATTTTGTTCCATGTTCTGTCTGAATCATCTTCCGACTGCCAATCCGTTTCTTAGACTACACGATCTATAAAAGCCTTTTGGTTACCTTCTTTCAATCGCCACCATTTAATTTTAGGCTCTACCTTACGTCTAATCTTCCTAGGTCCTCTTCTAAATCGAAAATCTAGAACTAAAAGTCTATGTTGAGTGGTTACACTCTCACCTGACACTACCTTACAGTCGATATAATAACTTCTATCTATTCTTCTCGTCAGAAAAAAGTCTATTTGACTAGCACTTGATCCGCGCCTAAAAGTGATAAGGTGGGACTCTCTTTTCCTAAACCAGGTGTTTGCCAAGATCAAGTCATAAGATAAGGCAAAATCTAGAATCGAGCCACCTATTTCATTCCTTTGTCTAAAACCAAAATCTCCATGGATAATATCAAACCCACTGCGACTAGTACCTACATGTCCATTAAGATCATCACCAATAAATAACTTCTCTCCACTAGGTATATTTTGCACCATCTCGTCTAAATCCTCCCAGAATAGACGCTTACTAGCGTCATCAAGACCTATCTATGGTGCATAAGCACTAACAACATTAAGGATCTCTCCACCTAGAATAAGCTTTACCAGTAAAATTCTATCACTTTTTCTCCTAATCTCAACTATATCCTCAAGCAACCGTCTATCTTTGATTATGCCTACCCCATTACGATTTTTATCTCTACCAGTATACCAAAGTTTATAACCCCAAGGCTTTATGACTCTACTCTTTTCACCTACCAACTTAGTTTCTTGCAAACACATAATACCAACTCTCCTCTTAATCATCACCTCCACTAATTCTATTAGTCTACCCATAAGGGAACCTATGTTCCAGGAAGCTAGATGGATCCTATGAAACCCTTGCTTATTTGTCATTACACCCGGGGTCCGATGTAGCGCGCCGTTTCTGGACGACGACCTTGCTTATTTGTCACTACATCCGGGGCCCGATATAGTGCGCTGTTTTTGGACGACGACGACCTAGAAGCCCTTGTATACTTAACACTACATCCGGGATCCGATGTAGCACGTCGCTGAGTAGGAGACGCCCCAACGATATTCTTGTTATGGTTCATGTCATAGAATGTGACAGTTTTACGTTGGCTGTCACAAGCCTACCACAACTCTCACCCTTTCTCATCCGGACTTGGGACCGCAACGGTGGGTTTAATGACAACATTGGTCATATGCACAAAAAAAACGTGGGGGAAAAAGCCATTTAATCGGCACATGTACAATGTGCACAATTACCACCAAGTATCCATAACTGCGAAAACTCAATATCCAGTCAAAAGCCCTAGTTTTGTCCTTTGCCGCGGCATATATTCTTCCCCTTTTCTGTTTTTCTTGGGTTTTTCTGCTCCCATGAATTAAAGAGATAAAAGACTTTAATATTGCTTTTTTTACAACATTGCTTGCAATTCTTTTCCTACATAATACTGGGAGACTTGTTCTGCTAGCAGTGTTTTGCGTTCTTCAAAATGCAGTTCTGAAGTATCCTTGTCTATTCGCCCAGTATGCAGAGAAGGTTTTTGTTCAGAAACAAGAAGATCCCAATTATGAATTAACAGCCCAGCATATGTGCGATAGTGTCCGTGCTAACAACAAGCAAGCAGTATACCGGTACATAGTAACTTCAAATGCTGATGTTAATGCTGTCTATGGGCAAACATCATCTAACTCTTCATTAACCCTTGCAAAAGCACTACTTCTTCAAGAGCTGCCAACTTCGATGTTGGATCGAACTTCTAGCTGCATAGTTGGTGATTCCCAACTCAAGGCCCCTTCCATGGGCTCATGCAGCCCATTGAGAACGATTGATGAGAGCAATAAAATTGATGAATGCCTTGAAGGCTGCTCGTTACTTCACTTGGCTTGCCAAAATGCAGATATTGGCATGATAGAGCTCCTGTTACAGTACGGTGCCAATGTGAATGCTACTGATGCGAAAGACAGGACGCCACTTCATCATTGTGTTATTAAAGGAAGGCAGAGTTTTATTAGACTTCTACTTACAAGGTAATTTGCATTGTTCACTACTAGAATTAATTAGTGAGCTTCAGTTTAATTTTATGACATAAGTAGCCTACTTAATTTCTGTCCAATACGGACTTTTTCCTTCTCCAATTGTGATGTATGTTGTGATTTTTTGAACCTGATATTTGGATCTGTGGCAACATATTTAGGACTTGAAAATATTCCCTATTCTTCCCCAAGGATCCACATCAGACTCGTATCTGTTTCAGATTCTAATGGATTCGTTGAATATATTTGTGATGCTCTTTTCAGCACATTGTAGAATTTATATTGTATTTTACAAGTATCGAACAATGTATTAATGAGTAAAACACCAACAATATATGCATCACTTTGAATAAATTATTTGTATTCATAAATAGATCTGCTAAAACTATTACTTTATGTCATTATGTATATAGTGTTAGAAAAACACACAAAAAAGCAGAGCCCAACGGATTAGGTCCTAAACATTTGGAAAATTGTGTATCGGAGAATCTGACCCAGTACCGTGGTCTGCAGCGATATCAGAATCCATGCTACATAGCATATATTAGCACTAGAACCCCCCTCCCCCTCCTCTCCTCTTCACATGAAAGACACCTTGTGCGCGTGATTGACACATGGCTAGACATGTTTGGCAAAATAGGAAGAACCTGTGTGGTAGATGAATATCAATAGCAACCTTATGTGTGAATGTTTTCATTGGTTGACTTGAGGATGTGTAGAAGTATACCTTTAAGTAAATATGTTTACATTGTGTGAGGAACTGAACTGCATGCGCACATGATAGTGCTACATGTTATATCTACAATCTGTATGAGCATATATGCTGCTTTCACTCCTCTCTTAAATTTATATATATGGTTCTATCGCTCTACTTTCATTTATCCAAACGAGTTATAACTCTCTCTCTCGAGAGAGGGAGGGACATTATTCGAGGTATAGAATGGGTCCTACACACACACACACACACACAAAGACATGCACATGTAATTGTATGTAGGGGAACAGATTATGGGGGGCAATATCGGATTTTTGTATAGTTGCAGACATGTTACAGCATATTGGCATTACATGGGAAAATGTATATTGATATCACATGGAAAGATCAATATGGTGCTGCCATATGTATATGTTATGTATGTATGCATGTATTCTACTTCACCCATTCTCACATTGTACAACCCAAGAGAAACGTGAGTAGATAAACGAGGCTTACAAATCACCTTTTCTCGTTTTACATTCATAAATTATTCATGCCTTCTGTTGCTCCACATGAATCTATGCTTATCGTCCTTGAAAGTACCGGTTTCTTGTTGATGCAGTTGTAAATTTACCATGTCTAATTTTTTTCAATGCAGGGGCGCAAACCCACATGCGATTGACAACAACGGGAAACCCCCCTTACAATACACGATAGAATCTTCATCAGTCGATAAAGAGGTTGCCGATCTTTTAGAGGACACAAACAGATAGCACCCCTGAAATGGCCAAGAGATGAGAGCATATGTAGGAAATGAGGTTAAAGGGCTGGTTCTCATAGAACTACACTCACCGAAAATTTTGAATAGGTACCAGCTACAAAAGCAATTATACGAGGTTGTGGGCTTTGCATGCGTTGATAGTGTGTTGGATTGGGTTCCCATCAGGTCATCTAATTTACCCATATGAAGGTTGCAACCGAGGTATTTAATTTTGGGGCAACTATTGTGATTTAATGTGTGTGTGTTGGTTTTGTTTCGGTGTATGTAAGCCCTGTACATTGCCTTTTGTTTTGGTTGAGTCTCTAAAACCTTTTTCTTTTCCCTTCAGATTGATTAGGAACTTTTTTATGGGAGGAATTTGTATATATGTATATTTCATGGTAAATTTTAGTTTGAGGATGAATGGAGAGTAATTTATCGATTTTCATTTGCTTTATTGATCCCATATAACTTGGGGAGAGTTTGATGATATGCTTTTATGTTTGGTCATTTATTTGTTCAATTAGGACTCAACTCAATTTCGTATCATTCGCTTACTCAGAGATGTTTTATGTAGAGATGTTATATGAGACATTGGTCCTGCATTATTTCCCAGTTCTTTTTGTTGCTGATTTTTTGCTTTGGGGATTAAAAAAGAGAACTGAAAAAAATATAGTTGCTTGCTTATGAAGAATCCTGGAGCGTTGAAGCTTTCAAGGAGAGGTTCTCAAATCAATTCATGAAAGAATAATTATCCTACAAGCATTAGATTCCTAAATTCTAATGCCTAATTGTGATAAAGCATAATCACCCTTCTTTGTTTGTGTATTCCAAAATTCTTAATCCAAGCATGAGCATATGTGCTCTTATCGCGAGTGGTGGGATTATTCCAAATTTATATTTGGTTTCCTATATTTCTTTTATTATTTATTGCTTGGTTAGTTTCATGCGAAACACAAACGAAATAGTGATAATTTGATATGAATCGTAAGTCCGTATCAGGTTACTAAGGTATCGGTCGATACACATTTTGTATCGTACGAAACACGCTATTTAACCATTAAATATCATAGCGGTCAGATATACAAGTTTAAAACTTGTTTAGCTATATTAAATTATTAATAATTTACTTGATCTCACATAATCCATACGGTAAATTTCTTCGTAGTAATATGCATTTCAAATATATCTCTCGTTTTTATGATGATAGCGATGAGCTAATCGAAGAAAATTGATTTCTCACGATTAGCACAAAAGATTCCCAGTAATGTATCCTCTTGCTCCTTAGCAAGATCACTAGAGATTATAACCGGCAAGGTTTCGTTTTCTCCAAGATAAGCATATTTTAAATGATATGGTAGAGTTTTAAGCTCTAAATTAGATGGTTTTTCCCCTGAGGGAAGTGGTTGCGGTCTTGGTTTCGTAGTTAATTGTTTATGATTGTCCCAACATGAGCATAACACTTGATCATCTGATGAGTCTAACTCATCTGCGTTGACTTTTTATTTTTTAGTGATGTTTTGAAAACTTGTTTGAGATGTTTTAGTTATTCTTATGTATTATGAAACCATCCTATTTATTTATGTTTATGAATTATGAGATTGGGTGAATATCTTGGACCATTTCGTTATAACTGTATGAGCTGCATGGGTTTGTGTGATTTATATATATATGTATTTGTGTGGTTATAATTCGGAAATTCGTTTTAGCTTGTATGGCTCCGTTTTGCTAAATTGATCGTATTTTAAATTATAATTAGTTCTTTACCTAATTATTTCGTTATTATAAAACGATTTTTTCCCGTACGATACGATAAATAAGAAGAAATACGGAATGTATCACGATATGACAACTTTGCAGTAAAACAATAGGACACTTAAGTTAATATCTTGAATGTATATACAGTTTACTTCTAGCCCAAATGTATTTTCACCCCTGTTTCATTCAAAATCGTTGCCGACAAGTCAAGATGATCTATATTTAATAAAACCAGATGAGAGATTTAGGATCGGTGAGTTCGATTATTCCGCTTGTTGTGGTAAAGGTATAAAATGGCATTGGATTTATTTTTCTCCTTCTATTTTCCTTTCATTTGCTCGAGTAAGATCCTGATCTGACCCGGGACACAATTTAGTTAATAAACCGTAGTTTCATAAAATTTAGAAAGCCAACTCCAAAATGTTAAATAAATCTTATATGAGGACCATTTTGGAGTTGAGATAACTTCTGTTATCTCAACCCTAAACTACAATTATTTCAACACCAACTTGACCAAAGGTTCTAAAACTCCATTCTTGGATTTTGTGGCTTGCAAACGACAGTTTGCATCTGCTCTTCTTCCACTTAAAAATTAAAAATAAACCGTAGTTACCCTATATCCAATGGTCAAAATGTAACCGAATATATCATCTAATTTTTAGAAAAAATTGTGCAAGACTGATTTATCAAAATTGTAAGGGAAAAAACCTAAAAAAGAATTTATGGGCCTGCACGAAGTTCGACGTGTCGCTGTCGGACCCGTGAATGAGACAGGGCCGCTTATCTCATGTGGGTCCCATCTCTGCGCTCCCCAAAATTTGGCGGGAGGAACGATTGAAGGTTGCCTTTCTGTATCATCACTTTAGATTTTACACCATGGAGGTTTTGCTAGCGAGTGCACCTGGGGACATCCATTAATCCCAATTATTGGGCTATCTATCTATTATTCCAAAACTAATTAATGCATTTCATGCTATTTTTTTGTTGTAACGTATGTAATTGATATAAATATTGCATTTGGTTTTTCTTTTGTTTCCAAAATTCCCTTCTTTTCTAAGTTTATTTTATTTTCTCACCCTATTTGTTTTTCTTTTCCGTGTTCATTCTAAAATTTGGTATATTTATTTTAGAAACTAAATCTCCCCTTTTAAGCAAATGAAATCTCTTTTCTAACTAAAATTTGAAATATAAAATATTCTTTTAAAGAAAATTGAATTGGTGGCATTTGGTATGTAATTTAATCTGGACCCTCCCTCCCCCACCTTTGATTAACAACAAATCTGAAAATAAATTGATGTATAGACCAAAATCCGTTTAAACCATATTTGTATAAGATATATGCATACTTACTAAATCACATTTCAATGTATTTATATGGACCAAAATTGTTGAGTTTAATTTTAACCGAAGTTGTAGCAAAATAAAAAAAAATTAAATACCTTAAATTGCAGCAAAATTAAAAAAATTGAATACGTCAAAGTCATCATATCAAATTTCTTCCGGTCGGAAGAGTTATTTTTCATCTTTTTGACGAAAAAGAGATAAATAAACTTAGACAAATAATTTGGACAGGTTTCTACCAAAAAAATAAATAAACTGGAAAAGAGATAAATTATAACTGAACTATATATATAGCATAACAAAAAATAAAAGGAAACACTTGAAGGGTATCTATGATATTAGACGAATACTTTTGTGTGCATTGAAAAGCAGGTGGTGCATTAATTAGGTTTTCTTTTCTCCCCACAATAAATAACATTTAATAAGATTTTAACGAGTGCCCTTAGTCCTCTCGTTAGCAAAAATATAAATTTCACTAAAGTGACCCAACTTTTAGTGTTTTCCACAAAATTTTACCTAACTTGTTTTATCGTCGTTAACTATCCAAAATTGGTTAATTTTCATTTGGCTCCTTGACGGTGTTAACTATAACACCCTATCACGTTCTTACAATATTAATTGATATTTTAAAACTTACTTTGTAATTCTACTACTTTATTCTTTTGGGTTGCGATCGATTCGAATAGTAGAGATAGTTATCCGATCCGACCCGTATGTCTGAAACCCATTATGGTGCTAGATTATATCTAATATTTACCGATAAACTAAATCCATATGAATCCAGTATAATATATCTATATATAATATCAAAATCACCATATATCTTTTGGTAGCCACAAATTAAGGATAAGTTATATTTGCTAACTATCATCATATGGTTAAGCATATCATGTCTTATTTTTGGTTTTTATCTATTACATTTAAATCTCATGAAATCCAGATACCAAATATTTTTTAAATTTAAATATATATTTAAAATTCTTTTAAATCTTAAATTAGGGGTATAAATTATTTAAATTATATTCTTGCATTATAGTTAGAAAGTTTACGTATATATATTATTTTCCAAAATATATTTTTGATGAGATTTTGACAGAGATTGATTGCACTTTGATATTATCTATATATTTTAAACTATAATATAATAGATAACTTAATAAATATACATTACTATTACTATATGTACATTATTTTATTATTTTATATATATAGTTATTATTTAATATAAAACATCTCTCTCTTTCTCTCTCTTCGTTCTCTCTCCCCCTCACTCCTATTTCCCTATCGCTCGAGTCCGAGAATCTACATACCCACCTCGTCGATCTCTCGTTGTCGTCGTCACCTTCACCTGACCATCGAACAACCCATCTCCCCCTCTCGACTCCAAACCTGTCGACGACTCCAGCAACCCCTCTCGACTCCAAACACTACTACAATAAGGGGTTGCCCCTACGGATATATTTATCCGTAGGGGCAATAAAGGTTTGCCCTTACGGATTACTCCGTAGGTCCCCATGGTTGTCCCTATGGTGCCATACGAATTAAATTAAAAATATTAAAACGTAATTTGTTATTTGGTCTTACGGAGCCGCAAAAGAAGGACCTACGGGTTAATCCGTAGGGACATGTATATGGATTATTAATAAAAAATAACGCACAGAAAAGTCCTCGACCGTAAAAACATCTCTCTCTCTCATCGATCGATCTCCCGCGCGGGCCTCTCGTCGCCACCGCTCGCGTCTCGTCGCCGTCGCCCTCTCGCGCGCGGATCGTCGTCCCCAACATTACCGTCGGCTTCCTCGTCGCCACCGTCCGCGACTCGTTGCCGATTGCATCATCGACCGTCTCCGGTCTCCTCCGGCCTAACTACAGGTTAGGGTTTTGGTTCTAATTATGCTTTTATTTCTCTTTTTGTTGATTATTGGGTTGCTCCGGCCTAGCTACAGGTTAGGGTTTTGGTTCGGTTAGGGTGAGGGTTAGGGTTCAGTTGGTTAATTAGGGTTCAGTTGAGGTTAGGGTTAGGGTTAGAGTTCGGTTCAGTAGGGTTAGGGTTATGGTTAATTAGTTGGGGTTCGGGTTCGGGTTTAGAGTTAGGGTTTGGTTCTGGTTTAGGGTTAGAGGCTAGGGTTAATTTGGGTTAATTAGAGGCTGGAGTTAATTTGGGTTAATTGTTGATAATTTGAAAGGGTTAGGGTATTGATTAGGGTTAATTAGGTTAATTTAGGTAAATTGGGTTAAGTTTGGATTGATTAGGGTTAAGTAGGTTAATTTGGGTAAATTGGGTTAAGTTTGGGTTGATTAGGGTTAATTAGGTTGATTAGGGTAAATTGGGTTAAGTTTGGGTTAATTTGTGTTAGGGTAACGATTATGATTAATTGTGGTTAATTAGGTTAATTTGGGTTATTTAGGGTTATGGTTTAATTAGGGTGCACTAGTTCATTTAGTAGGATACTCGATGATAACGTAAACGTACAAGTTTATCGTAAATGTAAGAAAAATTTACCCTAAACTTGAAATTTCGAACCCTTAATAACGAAACGTAAACGTAAAACCTATTCATGTTAAATGTTCAAGTTAAAACCGATATATGATACTCGATGATAATATGAAACTTTCATATACTCATCGATACTCATATATGATACTCAAAGCGCCACTTAGTCCCCGTCTATCAGTTAACATACGTTCGATATTCGTCGTGACATAGAGCTATACGAAGATTGTTAAATATCGGACGGTATAGCTCGGTACTAACAACCGTCGTGTAGTCTATGTGACGAGAAGATTCAATCGTATGATAACCGATAAATTTGTCCCGTGTGGACAAATTAGGAATGTATAAAGCAAACATCTGCATTCACTTGTGTTTTCATCCGTTTCGAGTTATTTCGTCGGTATTTTTCCGCTGGTTCTCCGTGTACAAAGATAGATTAGATATTCATTTCAACGTTGTTTCACAGCTCTGAAATGATTATCCATTTTATTACAGTGTACTTGGAGAACAGCGGGGAGGTGCTGTCGAAATTTATTCGAAACGGTTGAAAGCACAAGCGAATTTGTGTATGCTCTATACATTCTTAATGGGATAGAAGCCTTACCCCAGATAGCCGAAACACACACATACAACACGAATACATAGCAAACGCATCTTTAGAGAGTGATTCAAGATGTTCAAGTTAAAACCAATATATGATACTCGATGATAATATGAAACTTTCATATTCTTATCGATATTCATATATGAAACTCAAAGCGCCACTTAGTCCCCGTCTATCGGTTAACATATGTTCGATATTCGTCGTGACATAAAACTATACGAAGGTTGTTAAATATCGGACGGTATAACTCGGTACTAATAACCGTCGTGTAGTCTATGGGGCGAGAAGATTCAATCGTATGATAACCGATAGATTTGTCCCGTATGGACAAGTTAGGAATGTATAAAGCAAACACCTGCATTCACTTGTGTTTTCATTCGTTTCGAGTTATTTTCTCGGTACTTTTCCACTGGTTCTCCGTGTACAAAGATAGATTAGATGTTCATTTCAACGTTGTTTCACAGTTTTGAAATGATTATCTATTTTATTACAGTGTACTCGGAGAACAGCGGGGAGGTGCTGCCGAAATTTACTCGAAACGGTTGAAAGCACAAGCGAATGGGTGTCTGCTCTATACATTCTTAATGGGATAGAAGCCTTATCCCCGACAGCCGAAACACACACATACAACACGAATACACAACAAACGCACACACAACACATACACACTAACAACCCTACACTTAAGCGAAATCATAAATTGAAACACACATATATAGAATACAATTCATACATGGGTATCCTCAAATCTAACTTTGATTATCGATAATTTATTCTTTTCAACGACAAATGCACACACAAAGCATATACACGGATTTTCTCTTTTGTCAGTAACCATCCCGTTCTTAGATTTCTCAATATAGTCATCATAACCTACAATATATATGTTATACAGTCTAACATGGCCCATGAGTACATCAGAGTTAAGGACTGGATGTATATGGATTGGCAACAACGTATGCAAGCTAAGTTTGTCGCGGGAGTTGCTACTTTTATTGAATTTGCACGCGCACATAATAAGATCGTGATAGGGAAGATTCTCTACTCATGCGATAGATGTGGGAATAAGTACTGGCAGAAGGTAGAATTTGCAGAGCTTCATATCGTTAAACATGGTTTTACTAGACTTTATACAACTTGGCTATATCACGGGGAATGAGAAGAACACAATAATGCGGCAGAAGAAGAAGGAGAAGACGGTAATACGGTAGAAGAAGAAGGAGAAGACGGTAATGCGGCAGAAGAAGAAGACGGTAATTTCTTTTCAGGAGAAGAAATGGAGGATATGATAGAGGCTGCCCTAGGTGAATCTATTCGTACCGAAAATGACATTCCTTCCGGTCAAGGACCGCATGCGGATAAGTATGAAAATTTCATGAATGATGCTAGAAAACCAATTTATGAGAATGCAAAGTATTCCACCCTCTCATGGATCATCCAACTTTTCCAGATTAAGTGCCTAAATGGATGGAGTAACAAGTCATTCACAATGCTTTTTTCGTTCTTGAAAGATTCTATGCCCCCGGGAAATAACGTGCCCGACAGCTGGTCCGGAGCCCAGAAGATGATGTCTGATTTGGGTCTGAAGTGTGAGAAGATTCAAGCATGTCCTAAAAATTGCGTGTTGTACCGGAAAGAGAATTCAGATTTGAAAGAGTGTCCAATATGCGGAGAGGCCAGATATAAGTCGAAAGATTCTGATAAGAAGCCCGATATACCTGTCAAGATAGCACGATACTTTTCCATAACACAGAGGCTGCAGAGGCTATTCAGGTGTAAGAAAACAGCCGAGGCAATGATTTAGCATCACCGTGCTCCTCCAAGTGAAGATGGAAAAATGAGTCATCCAAGAGATTCACCGGCATGGAAGGATTTCGATAGGAGGTACGAAATATTCAGTAGCGATCCTCGCAATGTCAGGCTCAGACTCGCTAGTGATGGCTTCTGCCCATTTAACTATATGGCTGGAAGCCACATCATATGGCCCGTTGTAATGATAGTTTATAATCTGTCGTCTTGGTTGGCTATGAACCAATCATATTTTATGATGTCTCTTCTTATCGACGGACCAAACTCACCAGGAAACTATATCGACGTCTATCTCCGACCTCTGATCGAGGAGTTAAAATCTTTATTCATTGATGGTGTAGAGACTTAAGATGCAAACACAAATACAACCTTCATACTGCGTGCGGCTTTAATATGGACAATTAATGACTTTCCTGCGTATGGAATGCTATCAGGTTGGTCCGTACAGGTCACAAAGCATGTCCTTATTGCCATCAACATACAACATCAAAATTCTTGAATTTTAGCAGGAATGTTTGTTATTACGGCCATCGACGTTTTCTGCCTCTAGACCACCCCTACAGGTTAGACGCTGTTCACATTGATAGTCATCAGGAGCTTTTTGGACCTCCAGCCCCATTGTCCGGAAAGGACGTGACTGCTCAGTGGGATGGTTATAATAATGTGACCTTCAGAATGGATCCGACAAAACATGTCAAACCACCGTTCTGGAACAAGTTAAGCATTTTCTTCGAGCTTCCGTACTGGTCAATAAATTTAGTGCGTCATTGTCTGGACGTTATGCACATAGAGAAGGGAGTATCCGAGCACGTACTCAAGTTGCTTATTTGTAAAGACGGGAAATCGAAAGACAGCCTCAATACTCGGATGGATTTACAGGACTGGGAAATTAGAAGTGAATTGCATCCTAAATCGGTAGCGGGTAAACCGGGCAAGTTTGTACTTCCTAATGCCGCGTATCATATGTCAAAACCGGAGAAGAAAAGATTCCTGTAGGTGTTGCATGATTTGAAAGTTCCCACAGGTTTCTCAGGATTATTCAGCAAGAAAATAAAAATTGTGAAAGGCAAGATCGATGGACTGAAAAGTTATGATCACTATGTTGTTATGGACCACCTTCTCCCATTAGCCTTCAGGACTTCCTTTCCCGAATCGGTTGGTCAAGTAATCAATGACCTATGTTGTTTTTTCAGAGAACTATGCGCTAAAACACTGGATGTTGTGACGCTAGAGAAATTAGAAAATTCTATTGCGTTGATAGTTTGCAAATTTGAGCGTATTTTCCCACCGTCATTCTTCGATATCATAATACACCTGACGGTTCATCTTGCAACTGAGGCTAAGTTAGACGGACCGGTACAATATCGATGGATGTATCCCGTCGAGAGGTACGTGGAATTTTTCGTTTCCCGCAATTTGTAAAATTATTGTTGTCCTGTATGCCCGTATTTATTTATTTAATATATTTTTCTTTAGGCATCTCTACACTCTTAAAAAGTATATACGCAATAGAAATCGACCAGAGGGTTCTATCATGCAATGTTATCTTCTAGATGAAGCAATCACATTTTGTTCCCGCTATCTGGACGAGAACATTGAGATGAGACTTAACCGGCCTCGAAGAATTCAGGACGGGCCATATGGTAAAACTGATTATAAAAGGGTAGACACTATATTTATCAACAAGATATATCGGTTTATCCTCCTCAATAGCACATGTCTTGAAAAAATTAGAGAGTAAGTTTTTTTTGATTAATTGTTATATTTGTATTTGTGCGTGTATGAAATGATATAATATTAATGTCATAATTTATTGTCGAGAACCGAATTCATTTTAACGAGGTACGTGAGGGGCATCCTGATAGGAACGATGAACGATTGGAAAAATATCATCAGGATAATTTTTGCGATTGGGTTGCAGATCATGTAAGTTATTCGAATAACATGTTATTGCTATCAGTTTTAATCTAAACTTATATCGTTATGTATTTGTCGTAAAATTTGTTTTGTTAGATCCACGATCCGAACTTGTCTGCATCATTAGAGAGTGATTCAAGATGTTTAACTCAGTTTCCTAGTATGGAGGTTGCATATTATAAAGGATTCGGTATCCTTGGATACAAATTCGAAGTTAAGGACATAGAAACATCTAGAACCACTCAGAATAGTTGGATTGCGACGGTAGGATCGGATGGTATGATTTATTATGGATACTTAAATTGTATATTTGGCATCCAATATCCTGGACGATCAGAACCGTTTTATATATTTAAATGTACTTGGTACGATACACGAACCGATACAGATAAGTGGAGAAGCAATCTCGGGACTTGGAAAGATGAATATGGATTGACCAGTGTGAACACACTTCGATTTTACGGTCAGGACGATCCGTTTATCTTTCCGAACCAAGCGTTCCAAGTATACTACTCATAGTGTTTGAAGCATCCGGGATGGAGTGTCGTATGCCGTTGGAAACCCAAAGATGTTTACGATATCCCAGAATTCGAGGACAACGATGAGGATGAAGAAGAGAGAAGACTTAGAGTGTTCTGACTGTCTATTTCGAAAGACGGGTTGTCTTTGGCTGATCATGAAGTTACGTGGGTTAGAAATAATATCGATGATGAAATCCAAGTAGATATGTCTAATGCATCCACGAAACGTAAAAGGTTATCAGTAATGTTATATTATTACTTCATATTTTACGATATATATATATATAGTCAATGTTGTTCCCCGCCGAAAGGCGCGCGAAGACGCTGCGGACGTCTCGCCTGAATTTCGGGGCATATGCTAATCGGTGCTATCCGTCCACCTCTCCGAAGATGCCAAGTTGATTTATGGCACCATGTATCGAAGGTTTAAACGGATGCGGCCGATGTAGCAGACTTCGTCAGATTCCCCATCGTTGATGAGGGGTTTTTGATTGTGGGGATGCTCTTCCCTGCAGGCGCAAGCCCCTGCAGTTAATTATGCTACCGCATCGCGGTCACAACTTTCTCCTTCTCCAGATGGTCACTTCGTGTCGTGGGTGTTTGTTTTGTTTTTGGTTGCTCGTGGATTGTATACAGAGACTAATTTATGTTGTCGCCCGTAGGGCGTGGATTAGTCTCAATCCGTATTTTCTTAGATTTGGGTTTTGGTTTGGGTTTAAGGATACGTTAGTCTCATTTGAGACTAAGATCAAATTAAACGTTTGTTAAGGATACATTAGTCTAATTTTAGACTAAGATCGACTCAACGTTTGTTAAGGATACGTTAGTCTAATTTTAGACTAAGATCAACTTAACAGGATCATTTAGATCCAACAAAAGAGCATTTGAACTCTATTGTTTAGTTTAGGGACATTGCGGTCGATTACCAGTTTAAGGACATGGTGGTCCAATGTTAGTTTAATGACATCTCGGTCCGGGTTAAGGACATCATAGTCCGTGAGTTTAAGGACCTCACAGTCCAGATTAAGGACATCATAGTCCGTGGGTTTAAAGGGACCCCACAGTCCGTAGTTTAAAGACGTCATAGTCTATAGAGTTTAAGGACATCATAGTCCATGAGTTTAAGGACCCCACAGTCCGTGAAATGTGTGGTTGTCGGGACCCGTCATCTCTCTGAAGACGTTGAAGGATTACAACGACAAATATCAGAGGAGTAAAGAGATGTACCCTCGAACCGGTGTGAGTTGGTTGGAAGATCTGTAGTCCAATTTGGGACTAAGATCTGTTAAATATTCATGAGCAGGTGGGCTCAATTAATATAAGTTGAGGACTTATGGCCAACATTGGGCTAAGTCCAATAAATGTTTTAGCATTTTTATTCTGGCTATTGAGCCTTTATTTGGGCTTGGCCCTTTTAATCAATGCTGAACATTAGATCTTGACATTTTTTTTGTCTTGTATTGAATGCAGAGCATTCATCAAAACAATTTATGTTCTGACAGCGCAACACGTGGCGCGCCAGACGCTTTGCGCCAGTTAAAGAGCGCAGTGCGCTTCTGCCAAGTAGCGCACACGAGAAGGACACGTGTCGCGCTTGGCGCTAAACGCCAAATGATGGGCGCATTGCGCCAGTTTATGAGCGCTAAGCGCTAGTCCATGAGCGCATTGCGCTATCAATTCAGTGGCGCACTCGTGAGTGACACGTGGCGCGCTTGGCGCTGAGCGCCAGCCCATTAGCACAGTGCGCTATTTCAGAAGAGCAAAGCGTAAGTTGTATATGTGGTTGACACATGGCGCATTTTGGCGCTGAGCGCCGATCCAAGGAGCACAGAAGCGCAGTTTAAGAGCGCAAGTCGCATTTCAATAGCGCAAAGCGCATTTGATCAATTTTATGATCTGTGAACAAATTTATGTTCTTTTAAAAGAGACTTTGTCTCAAGATTCAAGAACAATAGTTCTTATTTTTGAAAGGGCTTGCCTTTATAGATCAATGATCTGTGTGAAGAATATGTTCTTCCTTATTATGTGATGAGATCTTTTGATCTTTTTTATAAAAGACCTTGGTCTTTGTAGATCTATGATCTGTGAATGAAGTAAGTACTTCTTTGTTTTTATGATGAGATCTTTTGATCTCTTTATAAAAGACCTTGGTCTTTGTAGATCTATGATCTTTCAAGAAGATAATTCTTCTTTTTAAGAGATGATTTTATCTCTGTGTTCATCATTCATCATCTTTACCTTGAAGAAATATCTTCTTGCAAGAGCTTGCTCTCTTTCTTTTGAGTTTTCTCAAAGTTTATAGGAGGGTTTCTCTTGAAGTCTTGGGGCCTTTATATAGGGCAAGTTGATTTGTTAAATCAGTTAAAGAGATCTTTCTCTAATTGATTTGGGGATGTTTCCCACCGTTGGATCTTTGATCATAAGGATTCTGTTTTACAGAAGGCAATCTTCTTGTTTTTAACAAGATTGGAAAATCTTTCCATAAAAGAATTTTAATTATGATTAATGATTTATCATTATTTATTAGATCTTTTGATCTAACGGTGGGGAATTTTATAATTCCAGCGCTGGCGCACCCGTGCTTTGCACGTGGTGCGCTGCTCAGAGCGCAGCGCACTTTGCGCTAGCGCACCTACGTTTGACACGTGGTGCGCTGCTCAGAGCGCAGCGCAGCCTGCGCTAGAGCACCTGTGTTTGACATGTGGCGCGCAGCGCGCCCAGCGCTAGCGCACTCATGATGTGTTGCCTAGGGCGCAACGTACCTGGCGCTAGCGCATCCGTGTTTGACACGTGGCGCACATCACGCTTAGCGATGGATCTGAAGCGTTGCTTCAATTTTTGAATTTTGAATTTCAAAACAGAGTTTGCTCTGATTGGGGAAACAAATGCCCTCCACCGTTACGCTCACGTGGACCATACGTGAGTGCAGCGGTGGCAGTATCTACGCCCTTGGATCAACTCAGAAGTTGAAGAGGCGTTTCAATGCCTATAAATAGGACCTTTGGTCCCTTAGATGATTTTCATCTTCTTCTTGAGAATTTCATTCTCCCACAGAGCATAGCTCTCTTGTTTAAGGACTTTTTAAGAGTTAAAACTCTGTCAAAACTTAGGTAAAGTTTAAAACTTTTTAATAAATTAGGGTTTTACCCATTAACAAAGTCTTGCTCTTCATAGATTTTTGATTTAAAGAAAACCCATTTAGGATCTCATTAACAGAGTTTTGCTCTCCTGAACCCATAGATCTAAAGAGATCTTTTCTTGGGGTTTCTTAGCCCATGACTCAGAGCTCTGCTCTTTTGATAACATGTAGATTTCTTAATCTCTTATGAAAAACTCTTAAGAGTTTGTTCATGGATCTTGAAGATCCCAGAATTTTTTAATTCATAAAAATTAATTTCAATTAATTCTTTTCTGATGGATTTTTCCATCATCATTACAGAGCCAGGCTCTTAAGGGATTTTATTCCTTCATGATTAGAGTTTGACAAGTGTCACTCTGTCACAGAGCATTGCTCTCAAAGAGAGATTTTCTCCTTTTCCCGAGGAATCTTCTCATTTAATGAGAATTTTCTTGAGGATTTCCTCATTTAATCAACAGTTTCATCCAATGATGAGGCTGTTTTATTAATTGATGCATTGTCATCCAGATTTTGTGGGCCCCCTTTGGTCCCTCTCCACTGCATTGCAGTGTGGTACAAATTTTAAAGTACCGAGTGTCAGAATTTAAAATTAAATTATAGCACTGACAGTTGACTTCTGTCCCCCTTTTTTTGCAGGCGACATGTCTTTTGATCTCTCTTTCCCGTTTGTTCGTTCAGAAGGCGGGTTTCCTGAGGCGCCTGTGGACCGGGAGGTTCTCGCGCTCATCAAAGACCATGATCCGGAACACAAAAATCTTCACTTGTGGGGTAGATGGTACGACCAGATTATCAGAGGCCGTCAGAACTTTTCTTGTGCGACGCCTTCGAAGCCTATCTCGGCGATCCCGTATGCAGATGCACCCCCGGTGAACTATGCCGTGGAGGTGGTTAATTGGACTTCGGAGGGTCTCCTTCAGCCTTCGATCGCCGCCGTACCCGTGCAGCCGCCGACGGCCTTAGATACCCTAGGGCGATGCATATGTCAGGGCGAGTTGCGCCCTTGAGGACAACCCTACAACATCGGACTAACTCCCCGTCATCCGGCTGGGTACTTGCAGTGGGCCCGGTACATTTTGTCGGCGAAGAAATCGCAGCTGCTGAAGCTCGGCTTGTACCCTGCGGTCTATGCTTCCTTGTTCCAGTATTCTGCACCTACCACATGGTGGATCAAGGCGTTTTTGGAGCAGTGGAACATCCCGACCCATACCTTCCTCTTATTGGATAGAGAGGTCTCCATTTCCTTGGAAGAATTCGCCGAGGTTTCTGGTTTACCAGTCAGGGGGGAGCACTACGAGGAGCTGCTTCCTCCGGATGAATATGTTTTTGCCACCAAGCCAGTGGTGATGGGCCTCACCCCAGAGAACGCCATTCAGCACCAGTTCTCGAGTCTGATAAAGGTGCTGAACATGTATGAGAGCCTCTTCCTTGAATCTGGAGGCCGAGGGGTCAGCTTTGCGGACTTCATTGCCCGTTTTCTTCGCCCGGAAATTTTGTCGCGACGAGGCGAAAATTTCGCTAAACTTGATGATCCCTTCGGCTTTGGCTTAGACCGTCGGCCGATACTGGAAGCTGATAAGAAGGGTTTCTTTCTTCCTGACGTCGCGATCGTCCCCTTGTCAGAAATCGCCGCTCCGGGCATTGATGAGGAAGCGTTTTTTCTTGGGTTTCTTGGGCTATGGTTGAGCTGGTTTGCGCTTCCTATGCGTCCTCGTTACATGAGGCCTTCCGTCTTCTACCCCGCGCATCGCATGGTTGCCGGAATACAAGTGGCCATCGGGATCGCCGGGTTAGCCCACCTATATCACGGTCTTAGCATAGCAGCGGACACCACTGAACCAGGGGTGCATCCTGCCAACTTCCCAATGCATTACTTCACTTCATGGATGGAGCTGCACGTGCTTGGGGTCTTTGGCATCCACAAAAGACCTTCTTTTTACGATAGATGCAAGTTCCCACGAATAATGCAGTTGGTTGACGCCTCCATCGTGAGTCCGTCACCATGGGAAGCTAGGGGCTTGCTCCTCCGTACGTGCTCGGTTAGAGATGGTATGTCTTTTACAGACAAAATCTTGACCATCGGCCAAGAAACTTCAAAGGCGGTGCTGTCATTACGAGACATTTTTAAAGACGGGGCCTCCGTGTTGAAAACCCGGGAGATTCTTCATTTCTACTCCATAAGGCCGGGCTTTCTTGTATTCAGGCAAAATGATGCGGCGCTATTCATGAGATATAACCTACATCGCTTTGCCCAGCAGCTGAGTTACAATCAGGGAGTCCCGCTGGAGGCTTTCCTGGTAGAACCTGCTGCCACCAGAGAGGGAATGCAGAGTGTGCTGCATCATTTCATGCGCTTGAATGTGGGGTCTCACTTCTTTATCAGCGAACCGAGTTGTATCCCGAAGGCCCTTAATGTACACGTGGACTGGTACCAACATGCAATGGGCGCCGTTATCAGGGAAGAGAAGCGACTGTTGCTCGACCGCAAGGGTGCACCCCCTGCTGGTGATCGAAACGTCCCCTTGAATCGACGGACCATTGTCCTCCCTCCGCTAAGAGAAGCTGCCGCGATTGAAGTCCCCAACGACAGGCTTGAGCTACCGGTGCCCCGTGCTCCCGTGGAGACGGTGGATGTATTACCGGTGCCCCGTGCTCCCGCGGAGACGGTAAATGTAGCTTCCTCTGAATCTGGCGTGGGCTCAGATATCGGGACTCTTCACCCCAAAGTGCCCACCAAGTGTAAGCTTGTGCTGGCTGCGACTGGAGCTCGCTCATAGAAGAGGAAGAAGAAGTCGGTCCTCTCTCTAGACGCCGTACTCGGGCTGGAGCCTCATGCTCCTTATAACGAGGGCCTGAGCGAATATGAGACCAATGAGGGTCTCTTCATAGCGCCGGAAGATACTAATCTCGAGGCCTCCATTGCAGCTTCTGTGCGATCCGCAAGCCACAAAGCGGAAATGGCCATCCTCGCGCAATCAAGTGAGTATAAGTCGTAACTTCTGTTATTGCATTATATTTTTATTTTTATTATTATGTCTTGACTGAAATTTTTCCTTCTGTAACCGGCTTTACCACTGAAGAGGCTCTGGCGGCTTCCCTCAGGACCTTCGAGGAGGAGGAGAGGAATCGCGTTTTGTTGGGCATTGGTATGTCTCGGCTCATTGCATCTTCATTCTCCTTTCTTATGGACAATCTGACCCCTTCTTTATCTTATCGCAGGGACTACAATGCCAATCCCGCAAGGTGATGCAGAGATTCTTTCCGGGCCAGCCTTCGAAGTTCCGGCCTCCTCGGCACTGCCGAAAGAGGCCTTACTCAAACGACCGATGACGGATGCCTTGACGGCTCCAGAGGTAACCCTTGGCGCGGACGATGACGTCCTGTTGATGGAGGCTTCTAGAAGATCCTCTCTAACGGCCTGAGCGGAAAGGAAGCGCAGAATGCGCGCGGCAAGGGAGCGTAGTGCTGACTTGGCCGCGGGTGCAGGTTCGAGCACTGCTACCCCTGCCCCTACTCTTTTAGAAGATGCTCCGGCTGCCTTATCCACTGCCCACAGACGGGCAGCACGTGCGGCTCGGGAAGCAATCGGAAGACCAACTCAAGGTAATGTGGCATTGGGTTATGTTGTCAAATTTTTAACTTTCAGTTCTCATATATCCTATCCTGCAGGGCCGAGTCTTACCGAAGAAGTGGCAGCGACCACTGAGCCTGGGGTAGTGATAGAGGAGGTAGCCATGATCGCCGAATGCGAGGCAGCGGTAGGCGAGATGGCTACAATTGCCGAGCTCGAGGTAGCGGTGGGTGAGACAGTCACGATCGCCGAGCCCGAGATGGAGGTAGGTGAGATGACTACCATTGTCGAGCTCGAGGTAGCGGCGGGTGAGATGGCTACAGCCGCCGAGCCCGAGGTAGTCACTCTTTCGCAAGAGTCGGGCACTGCCCCGATCGTCGCTCTTTCCCCTTGCGGCTCCCTGCCGCTGTCGGGCGCTGTGAGTATTACGACGATTCTCGTGGAGTCGGGGGATGAAGTCACGGGCGGCAAAACCATTCCGATGGAGGAGGGTGAAGCAGTTGCTGTATCAAGTGACGCCCTCGTCGTGGTTCCGACCGGCGACTCATCAGGTAGATTTTGGGTAATTGCTTTTCTTTTTATTCTGCAATCCTTTTCAATCTTTCCTGATAGTATTTATCTCATTTCTAATGTTGGTGTGGCGAGCGTTGAGGTTGCACTACCCGAGGCAGCGCCATCGATTACCGCTTTGACGGTGACCACCCCTCTACCTTCTCTCGTACCATTTCAGATGTTGGAAGGTGCAGATTCGTGACCCATCATTCTTATTTTTTAGTCTGTATAACTTATGTACTGACGTTGCATTACTGCGTCCTTGCAGGAGTCCTTTTTGATCACCTGTATCAGGTGCTGCATCCACACTTCTCTTTCCAATCAGAGATTAGTCTGCCCGCTGGTATCGGTGAGTATTTTTTCTAACTGACGTTATTTCTTTAATGGGCAGTCGCATTATTGCTAATTCATCTTTGTATTGCTTGTAGCCTTACAAATTGAAGGACGGGACGAGGCTATCGTTGCGCCACCAGTACTCCCAGCTCTGCCCCCTGTTGCAGCCGGTATAGTAGACTCTATTGTTTGTGTATTTTCTTTATTTCTTGAGCCGACATCTGACTATGGTTTATTTTGCAGCAATCACGTCGACTCTAGCTCCATTCGAGTCTCGCACCATAATGCTAGCCGGCCCTTTTTCTTGACGTGCATCCTCGAAAGGCGCCGCGAATAGTCTGCGCATGTTGAGCGACTATATTGAGGAGCTTGACATGGAGACTCCCACATCTGCGGCGGATTTTGCCGCGGAGGTTAACACTATGCTGGTGACGCTCGTGAACTTTCATAGTGAGGGCGTCGTTGGGTCTTGGGTTGATCACTGCAGGAAGATTGAAGCCTGCCTGCGTGAGCTTGAGCTTAGGCGTCTTGCTCCAGAGGTCCTAGCTATGAACACTCAACGGACTGCGTGGATCGAGCAGAGCACTTCTTATTTCCGCCATCTTGAACAAGAAGTGGACTTGAAGCATAAGTAATATGAAGAAACTTCAAGCGAATCTGCCCGACTGCATGCTCAGGTCGATGCAAATGCTGCACAGTTGAAAGTTATCTTTGAAGGCTTTCTACCATGCATCTCTGACGGGTTAACACTAAGGCAGAAGCTTGACGTCGTCGAGCGGGATGCACAGAATCGTGAGGCAGCTCAGCGGGCCATCGAAGAAAAACTTTCGTCTTACTTGCAGCAATGAGCCCAGGTCGAAGCAGAGTTGGCCGCGACAGCTGATCAAGAAAAGGGGCTGAGGGAAGTGCGTGAGCGGCTGATCGGACTATTGAAAGCGCTTCCCTCTCAATAATTGTTTTTTGTACCATTTGTAATTTTGAATAAAATGCATTCATTTTTTTATTCTTTCATATGATGTGTTTTGTACCTAATTGAATTCATGAATAAAAGATACATTTCTTTCGCAATGTCTTGTGTCATCTCTCTGCTTTCTTCTTTCTTTTGTTATCAGCATGTCACCTTAGCGAGCATAGCCGGCAGATGATAGAGTGAGCATCTTGTTTTGGCTTCTTCGAGGGGTAGTGATGGCTCAGGAAGCAGGTTCAGATCTACTACCTAAGACTTTTCAACTTCATGAGCTGTGAGGGTCTCATAAAGACTTTTCTCCCTACGAGTCGTGAGGATCTCGTAGTTGTCTTTTCTCCTTAGGAGTCGTGAGGATTCCTAAGTGTGTTTTCCCTTATAAGTCGTAAGGATCTTATAAGAGAGTTTTCTTTCTTACGAATCGAGAGGACCCGTAAGTGTTTAATGAGATTGACGTTATCCGCATTTCACGGTGTCATTGGGTGACGTATTTCCGAGACGGGGTCATGTAGATGACGTATTTCCGAAACGGGGTCATGTGGATGACGTATTTCTGCGACGGGGTCATGTGGATGACGTATTTCCGAGACGGGGTCATTTGGATGACGTATTTCCGCGACGGGGTCATATGGATGACGTATTTCCGAGACGGGGTCATTTGGGTGACGTATTTCCGAAACGGGGTCATGTGGATGACGTATTTCCGTGACGGGGTCATGTGGATGACGTATTTCCGTGACGGGGTCATGTGGATGACGTATTTCCGCGACGGGGTCATTTGGATGACGTATTTCCGAAACGGGGTCATGTGGATGACGTATTTCCGCGACGGGGTCATGTGGATGACGTATTTCCGAGACAGGGTCATGTAGATGACGTATTTCCGAGACGGGGTCATGTGTATGACGTATTTCCGAAACGGGGTCATGTGGATGACGTATTTCCGTGATGGGGTCATGTGGATGACGTATTTCCGTGACGGGGTCATGTGGATGACGTATTTCCGCGACGGGGTCATGTGGAACACGTATTCGGTCATGTGGATGACGTATTTCCGTGATGGGGTCATGTGGATGACGTATTTCTGAGACGGGGTCATTTTGATGACGTATTTCCGCGACGGGGTCATATGGATGACGTATTTCCGCGACGGGGTCGTGTGGATGACGTATTTCCGCGGCGGGGTCGTGTGGATGACGTATTTCCGCGGCGGGGTCGTGTGGATGACGTATTTCCGCGGCGGGGTCATGTGGATGACGTATTTCCATGGCGGGGTCATGTGGATGACGTATTTCTATGGCGGGGTCATGTGGATGACGTATTTCCGCGACGGGGTCATGTGGATGACGTATTTCCATGATGGGGTCATGTGGATGACGTATTTCCGTGACGGGGTCATGTGGATGACGTATTTCCGCGACGGGGTCATGTGGATGACGTATTTCCGTGACGGGGTCATGTGGATGACGTATTTCCATGACGGGGTCATTTGGATGACGTATTTCCGTGACGGGATCATTTGGATGACGTATTTCCGCGACGGGGTCATGTGGATGACGTATTTCCGCGACAGGGTCATGTGGATGACGTATTTCCGCGACGGGGTCATGTGGATGACGTATTTCCGCGACGACGTATTTCCGTGACGGGGTCATGTGGATGGCGTTGCGTCTGTTGTAATGAGACGAATATCGAAGTGGTCTCCAGGTTGTCTGGGAACCATCGAGATTTGGAGTAGGGGCTTTGCCGTAGCTCTAGGGTTGATTGCAGCGTCTGAATCCTGCTGGAATGGGGAGGAACGCTGTTGTTGATATCTAGGCTATCCCTGAACCGTCGAGATTTGGCTTCGTTTTCTGATGGAGCCTGTGGAAGGAAGGTGTGATTCCTTCTTTGTTTGTGTCCCTGGATTGTATACAGGGATCGATGTGATCTCATCTGTAGGGCGAAAAGTTTCACTTTTTTCATTTTTTAAATTTCTTTTTGCGATGCTCTATCATTTCAGCTTTTTATATCGCAAAGGTCGCGATTGCCCAATCATTTCGGCTATTTTTCGCGGTGCCCAATCATTTCGGCTATTTATTTTATTTTTACTCGCTGCTTTTTATTGCGAGTTGCCCAATCATTTCGGCTATTTTGCATGCATATATTTTTACCTGCTGATTTTGTTGCAAGTTGCCCCATCATTTCGGCTATTTCGTATGCATGTGTGATTCGCTAGCTTCTTTGCTGCAAGCTTGGAATTAGACACTGATTTCGGCATCAGCATCGCTACAACTGGGATATTGCCAGGAGCGAATTGTCATTTGCCTCTGTCGATGTCGAACAAAGATGCCTTAGCGAACAGGGTTAGGATCCTGTCGACTAAGGCTTTTGACTTCATGAGCCGTAAGGGTCTCATGAAAGTATTTCTCCCTACGAGTCGTGAGGATCTCGTAAGTGCGTTTTCTCCTTAAGAATCGTAAGGAGTCTTAAGTGTATGGTCTCTTATAAGTCGTAAAGATCTTACAAGAGTGTTTTCTCCTTATAAGTCGAGAGGACTTACAAGTGTTGTTTGCTGTACGAGCATATCCCGAGTCACGGATGGGACTTTGTTAGGGAAATGTTTATTCATGCCCGAGGATTGTATTCAAGGGTCAATATTGAACCGCTTGTAGGGCAGTGTTGGAGGTTGTGGTGGCTGCTTAAGAACAGGTTCAGATCCCTGTAGCTTAAGACTTTTGAATCTTATGAGCCGTGAGGGTCTCATAAGAGGGTTCTCCTTACGAGTCGTAAGGATCTCGCAAGTGTAATTTCTCCCTAGGAATTGTGGGGATCCCTAAGTATGTTGCTCCCTTGCGAGTCGTAAGGATCTCACGCAGGTGGTTTCTCCTCACAAGGTCGAGAGGACCTTGCAAGTGTCTTTTAACGAGATTGCGCCCTTTCGGGTTTTCACAAAACTCGCCGGTAGTCCTGCTGTTTTTACTCACGTAGCCCTTTCGGGTTTTCATCCGTGCCCATTTTTCTTATGGACATACCGTTTTTTTACCACGTCAGCCTGAGGATGCCGCGGGTTGGTAGTAGTTTAGCGACGTTTCGGTCAACGTATGATTACGCAGCTAGATTTTGCCGCAAATCTTCGCATGTTTTGTGTCGGTGGTGGATTCCTTGAAGAGAGGGTTGAGGGCGATTTCTTCATCAGAGTCGCTTTCAAAGGTGACAACTTGCGATCCCTTGGTGTCGGCTATGTGACAGTTGCCAGCAGCTCTTTCGCGCTCATCCGTCGTGCTTTTCTGTTCCCGACGAGCCTTGCGCTTCACTCGTTGAACGTGTTGTCGGTGGGCAACATATCCCTGCCACCAGTTTTTAAAGGCTATGCACTCCTCGGTAGGGTGTGCAATTCTCTGATGGTATAAGTAGAAGTTAGGATGTATGTCCGCTTCATCAAGATGTATACTGCCAGGAAAATTTCCTCTGAAAGAGGGCAACTTCATTCCTATTGACAGGGCCCTAGCGAATCGTTTCCTTACTTTAAGCTTGCTTTCGCTGACGATAGGGATGCTTCGATCTGGTTGGGGTGCCTTGACCTTTTCATTCAGTCGTCGGCGTTTGGCTTTTTCGAATATAGCCATTTCGCGCTCTCGATTGTCTTTGCTTTTCTGACGGGCTTCGTTCAGTAGCAAGTCGATCATTTCGTCAGACGGTTCCAAGGGTTTTGGCTTCGATCCTGCCCCCGGCTCTTTTATGCTGTCTTCTATCGCCGAGTGCGTTTCTTCATTAGTTAATGCCGAATGAGAGATCATGTGGCAACTTGCCACATAGTCCTCAGATTCTTTTGCCGAGTCATCCCTGTCGTTATTGTCGTTATCTCCGTTCTCAAGGATATTGTTGAGAAATTCTTGGAGTGTGACCGGGGTCCGCGCCTTCTGGTTATATTCTTCCAGAGCGTCAGTCTGTTTTTGCTGGTCTATGCGCTTGTTATCAAGCTTCACGGGCTTTTGGGTCTTCTTCTTCTTCTTCGAAGACTTTGACGGCTGGGTGCGAGCGCTTTGACTATCACCACCAATTTTTGTAGTTAGGCACGGTTTCAGCATTCCCTCGACGATCTTGGGTTCCAGTGGATTTTTCCACCTGATTGCCGGGCACGTTTGGAGATCCTTCAGCATTTTTTTTGGTTTTTCCAAAAGAACAACTTCCCATGGGGCTTCCCTTATGAATGAGCACGATGCTCCCGGCAAGTCCACTTTTTTAGGGGCGTGAGGTTGTGGCGGGTTCACCTTCCAGTTTTCGGATAATGCGAACTTGCCTTGTTGGTATTGGTCTTCAATCCAGCCTTTGAAGACGAAACAATCTTCGATTGGATGGCTTACTGCTTGGTGGTAAGGGCAGTAATTAGGATTGTTGATATCACCTGGATGCAACGGACGTTTTGGATCCGGCAAATTTATGAGCCTGTTGCGCACTGCCAGCTCGAACAGTCTTCTCGTTTTATCCTGGGGAAACGAGTAAGGACGTCCCAGTCTTTCCTCGAGGGATGGGCGTGGACGCACGTTGTTTCGACGAACAACCGGCTTTAAGTTGCTCGGCTGTTGTTGATTATTGGCGACGAAAGTTGCTTTTCTTTTCCCTTTTTCATTTCGAGAGTCCGTCTTTGGAGGAGATGGTTAATGACCCATTTGATCCATTTGGGCCAGCTTGTCAATCAATACCTGGAAAGTAGTTGGCTTGAAGAACATCATGAATTGCGAGATGGTTGCTTGAGGGTCGAGAGTACCTACGAACATGCCTACCGCAGGCGCTTCTTCGATGCGCTGCTCGCATTTCGACCATAAATTTCGCCATCGTATTGCATATTGGACCCATGTTTCTCCAGGCTTCACCCTGGCACTGATCAATGCTGTTATTGGGGTGCGTTCACTAGCACTCGTGAAACGCTGGGTGAATAGTAGCTCCATCTCTGCAAAAGTTTTGACGGAATCGTTGGGAAGCTCTGAATACCATTCGAAGGCCGTTTCTGCCAAGCTGCCGACGAACTGACGAAGTAACAACTTGTCGTTACCTCTGGTATTGCCGCAAAGAGCCCTGAATTGAGCAACATGCTGGTGTGGATTGTCCATCCCCTCATATACATGGAATTTGGGGATCGTGTATCCCGGTGGGTACTCTATTTGGTCATACCAACCCGGATAGGGTCGTCCAGTTTTAACAATTTGCCCAGCCGCTTCATTTGCCTGGTGAACTCGTATCTGCTGAGCGATGTAGTCATCCAGGGCGGCTTTTGAGATGGTCTCCTCTTTGGTTGCTGAACAAGCCGGAAGAGGGTTTGATGCCACCCCTCGGTCGTCTTCGAGGATAATCGGAGGATCTTCAGCTGGAGGATCTGGCTGTAACATCATCCCGACCATGCCTTGGAATAAGAATGCTGTTCCCCTCCGAATGACGGCGCGACGTAGAGACGTCTTGCCTGATATTCGGAGCAGATGCTATTTGGTGCTATCCATCCACCTCTCCGAAGATGCCAAGTTGATTTATGGCACCATGTATCGAAGGTTTAAACGGATGCGGCCGATGTAGCAGATTTCGTCAGATTCCCCCTCGCTTGAGGGGTTTTTGATTGTGGGAATGCTCTTCCCTGCAGGCGTAAGCCCCTGCAGTTAATTACGCTACCGCATCGTGGTAACAACTTTCTCCTTCTCCATGTGGTCACTTCGTGTCGTGGGTGTTTGTTTTGTGTTTGGTTGCCCGTGGATTGTATACGGAGACTAATTTATGCTGTCGCCCGTAGAGCATAGACTAGTCCAAATCCGTATCTTTCTTAGATTTGGGTTTGGGGGGTTGAGTTTAAAGATACGTTAGCCTCATTTGAGACTAAGATCAACTTAAACGTTTGTTAAGGATACGTTAGTATAATTTTAGACTAAGATCAACTTAACGGGATCGTTTAGATCCGACAAGAGAGCAATTGGGCTCTGTTGTTTAGTTTAATGACATTTCGGTCGATTGCCAGTTTAGGGACATGGTGGTCCGACATTCCCAACATTCCCATTTTGGGGACGAATATTAGTTTAAGGACATTTCGGTCCAACATTCCCATTTTGGGGACGAATATTAGTTTAAGGACATTTCGGTCCAACATTCCCATTTTGGGGACGAATATTAGTTTAAGGACATTTCGGTCCATCATTCCCATTTTAGGGACGAATATTAGTGTAAGGACATTTCGGTCCATGAGTTTAAGGACCCCACAGTCCGTATTAATGTATGGTTGTCGGGACCCGTCACCTCTCTGACGACGTTGAGAGATTACAATGACGAATATCAGAGGAGTTCAGAGATGTACCCTTGAACCGGGTGTAAATTGATTTGAAAGAGCAGTCGTGCTCAGTTCAATTTAATTTGAGGACTTACGGCCAGAATTGGGTTAAGTCCATTTGAAAATGTTTAACATTTTGTTCATGATTGGCCTGTTTAGGCCTTTGCTTGGGCTCTGCCCCCTTTTTAAAATAATGCACAGCATTGGGCTTTTTAATTAAATGCATAGCATTTATTTTGGCCTATTAGGCCTTTTTAATTGGGCTCTGTCCCTTTTCTTTAATAATGCAGAGCATTCAATGGTCTGACAGCGCGCCACGTGGCCTGTCAGGCGCTTTGCACCGATTGAGGAGCGCAAGGTGCAAACCGATGTGGAGGTGACACATGTCACACTCTGGTGAGCGCAAGTCTATTAGTGCAGTGCGCTCTGCGCCAGTGCGCTGCTGACACGTGGTGTGCTCTGTTGAGCGCAAGTCTGTTAGCGCAGTGCGCTGCGCTAGTGTGCTGCTGACACGTGGCGCGCTCTGGTGACTTGCGCCAATCCAAGAGCGCAACATCGCAAATTAGGAGTGCAGAGCACTGTACAGTAGCGCAGAGCGCATCTTGATCTAATTTAGATCAAAGAAAAGAATCTTTTTAGAGGTTCTACCTCAAGATTCAAGAACCGATGGTTCATCAAAAGGCAATGCCTTTATATAGATCAAAAGATCTAATCAATGAAGTAAATTACTTCTGTTTTATCTTTTTTCAATTAGATCTTTTTTTTGATCTTTTTTTCTCTTTTTTTATCCAAGATCTTGATCTTGTTCTTAGATCATTGATCTTTTTAGAAGAAATTCTTCTTTTATTCAAAGGTTTACCTTTTTTTCTTTCTCTTTGAATTCTTCTCAAAATTTTTAGAAGAGCTCTCTGTATCTCTAACTCTGTATGTTTTAGACTTGGAGTCTAGGGGCCTTTATTTAGGGCCAATGAGTTTGTTAGGTTAGTTACAGAGATCTTTCTCTGATTGATTTAGGGATGTTTCCCTACCGTTGGATCTTTGATCCTAGGGCTTCTGTTTTACAGAAGATAATCTTCTTGTTTTAACAAGATTAGAAAGATCTTTCTAGAATTTTAATTCTGATTTAGTGCTGGCACAGTTGGTACAAGGGCACCTGCGCTTGACACGTGTCGCGCAGCGCAGAGCGCAGCGCAACTGCGTTGACACGTGTCGCGCAGCGCAGAGCGCAAGTCATCTGAAGCGTTGCCTCCTTTATTTTTATTTTAAAACAGAGCCTTGCTCTGATTGGGTGCGCTGTCTTGGGTGCAGCGCTGGCGTGTCTGTTTTTGACACGTGGCGCGTTGCGCGCAGCACAAGGAATCTAAAGCGTTGCTTCAATTTTTGAATTGTTGAAATTCAAACAGAGCTTTGCTCTGATTGGGGGAAACAAATGCCCCTCCACCGTTGCGCTCACGTGGCGCACACGTGAGTGCAGCGGTGGCAAGATCTCAACCGTTAGATCAACACAGGAGTTGAAGGGGCGCTTAAGCGCCTATAAATAGGACCCTTGGTCCTCAGCAGATGATTATCATCTTCAAGAATTTGATTTTCAGAGCCTTGTTCTTGTTTTCAAGAACTTCAGAGCCTTGCTCTCATTTCCAAAGTTAGAACTTTTTAGAAAAACTTTAGGTAAAAATTAATCTTAAATTAAATTAATTTTAATTTTAATTAATAGAGCTTTGCTCTCATAGATCTTTTGATCTAAAGAAAACCCCTTTGGGGCTTCACAAACAGAGCTTTGCTCTCAAGAATCTGTTTCAGGGTTTCTTAACCCATGAACAGAGCTTTGCTCATGGAAAAAGTATAGATCTTTTGATCTCTTAAGAGTTTTCATGGATCTTCAAGATCCCAAATTTTTTAATTTTTAGGAATTAATTTTCCTTTGATGGATTTTTCCATCCTTATTATAGAGCTAGGCTCTTTAAGGAATATTATTCCCTTGTGACCAGAGTTTGACAAGTGTCACTCTGTGACAGAGCTTTGCTCTGAAAAGGGAGATTTTCTCTTTGTCTCAAGAGATTTCTCATTTAATGAGAATATTCTTTAGGGGATCTTCTCATTAATTGACAGTCTCATCCAATGATGGGGTTGTCTTATTAACTGATGCATTGTCATCTGGATTTTGTGGGTCCCCCTTTGGTCCCCTTTCCACTGCGTTGCAGTGTGGTGCAAATTTTTAAAGTATCAAGCGTCAGGCTTTTAAAATTAAATTATGACACTGACAGCTGAATTTCGTTTTTCTTTGCAGGCAACATGTCTGCTGATCTGTCATTCCCGTTCTTCCGCTCAGAGAGAGGTTTCCCTGAGGCGCCAGTGGACCGAGAGGTTCTCGCTCTGATTAAGGATCACGACCCGGAGCATAAGAACCTTCATCTATGGGGCAGATGGTATAGTGAAATCATCAAGGGTCGCCGAAGCTTCTGTTGCGCGACGCCGTCAGAGCCAATCTCGTCGATCCCATATGCGGATGCACCCCCGGTGAACTATGCCGTGGAGGTTGTAAATTGGAATTCGGAGGATCTTCTTCAGCCTTCGATCGCCGCCATTCCCGTGCAGCCGCCGGCAGCCGTGGACATTTTGGGACGACGCATATGCCAGAGTGAGGCGCACCCTTGGGGACAAGCTTATAACCTTGGATTGACCCCTCGACAATCGGCCGGGTATTTGCTGTGGGCTAGGTATATCTTGTCAGCAAAGAAGACGCATCTGATGAAGATTGGTCTGTACCCCGTAGTCTACGCTTCGCTCTTTGAGTACCCTGCTCCTCCGACGTGGTGGGTTAAAGCATTCGTGGAACAATGGAACACCCCCACCTATACTTTTCTTCTGACGGACAGGGAAGTCTCCATTCCCTTGGAAGAATTCGCTGAGATTTTCGGCCTGCCGGCGAGGGGAGAGCATTATGAAGAGTTACTTCCTCCTGACGAGTATGTCTTCGCCACCAAGCCACTGGTAATGGGCCTAACACCAGAGAATGCTATTCAGCACCAGTTTTCGAGCCTGGTGAAGGTGCTGAATATATATGAAGATCTCTATTTGGAATCGGGAGTCCGGGGAGTTAGTTTTGCAGATTTTATCGCCCGCTTGCTTCGACCGGAGATTCAATCGCAGCGGAGTGAAAAGTTCGCCAAGCTCGACGCCCCCTTTGGCTTCGGCTTAAATCATCGACCAGTATTGGAGGACGACCAAAAAAGTTTCTACCTTCCCGATGCCGCCATCATGCCCTTATTAGAAATCGCTGCCCCGGGCATTGATGAGGAGACCTTCTTTCTAGGGTTTCTGGGATTATGGCTGTGCTGGTTCGCGCTCCCTATGCACCCGCGTTACATGAGGCCGTCTGTCTTCTACCCAGCACATCGGATGGTGGCTGGTATACAGTTGTTGATCGGGATCGCCGGGCTGGCTCACCTATACCATGGACTCAGCGTGGCGGCAGACGCAAATGAGCCCGGGGTGCAACCTGCCAATTTCCCGATGCACTACTTCACTTCGTGGATGTAAATGCATGTGCTCGGGGTATTCGGCATTCATAAGAGCCCCTCGTTTTTCGAGAAGTGCAGACTCCCAAGAGTTATGCGGCTGATTGGCGCCTCGATTGTGAATCCGTCTCCGCGGGAGGCTATGGGGTTGCTTTTTCGTCCGCACATGGTCGGAGCAAGGATTTCTTTCATGGACAAAGTCGTGACCATCGGCCCGGAGACCTCCAAGGCGGTGTTGGCGCTGCGTGATGGTTTCAAGGACGGGGCCTCCGTTTTGAAAGCCTGGGAGATTCTTCACTTATACTCCATCCGGCCGGGCTTCCTGGTGTTCAGGCAAAACGACATGGCGCTCTTCATGAGGTACAACCCCCATCGGTTCGCCCAACAATCAAGCTATAACCAGGGGGTCCCACTGGAGGCATTTTTGGAAGAGCCTGCGGCCACTATGGAAGGGATACGGAATGCATTACATCACTTCATGCGCTTGGAAGGAGATCCCGCTGTTAATGAGGAAAGTCGACAAAACTAGCTTTAAGCTAGATGAAAAGTCCCATGAGTGGCTGAACACGGGCTCCCATTTCTTTATCAGCGAGCCGAGCTGCGTACTACGGGCCCTCAACGTGTACATGGCTTGGTACGCGCACGCGATGGGTGCCGTCATCCGGGAAGAGAAGCGGTTGTTGGTTGACCGCAAGGGTGTGCCCCTTGGCAGCGACCGTAAAGCTCCCCTGAGGCTAAGGATCCCTGTCATTCCTCCGCTGAGAGATGCTGGAGCTGAGCCACCGCGCGTGCTGAGCCCTCCGCGCGGATTGCCTCGTGATACCGTGGATGTGCCCCCAGCGTCCCGTGTTCCGGTGGAGACGGTGAATGTGGTTTCGCCGGAATCCGGCATGGGCTCGGACATCGGGACTCACCGTCCCAAGGTGCCCACGAAGCGCAAATTGATTTTGGGTGCCCCCGGGGCTCGCGTGCAGAAGAGGAAGAAGAAGTCGATCCTCTCTGCTGACGTTGTGTTCGGTCAAGAACCTCATGCTCCTTATTGCGAGGGCTTGGATGAGTACGGGACCAACGAGGGATTATTTGTGCCGCCAGACGACACTGATAGGGCGGCCGCCATCGCAGCTTCAGAGCGATTGGCAAGGCGCGATGCGTGGTTAGCCAAACATGCGCAATCAGGTAATCACTAGTTGTGTTCTTCGTCATTTCATCGTACTTTTATCATTGTCTTTGACTGACGTTTTTCCTTTTTAAACAGGCATTTCTACCGAAGAAGCCATCGCTGCTTCCCTCAAAACTTTCCAGGAGGAGGAACGACTCAGAGAGTCCTTAGGCCTTGGTACATTTCGGTTCACTATGCCTTTCCTTCCATTTCGTATGAGTGATCTGACCCCCTCTTTGTCTTATCGTAGGGACCACAAGACCTATCTCGCAAACTGATGCGGGAATTCTCTCTGGGTCAGCTACCGATGTTCTGGCCTCTTCGGAATTGCCGCAAGAGCCCCAACTCAAAAAGCCGATGATGGATGCCTTGAAGGCTCTGGAGGCAACTCTGAATGCGGACGACGATGCCTTGCTGAAGAAGGCTTCCAAGAGGTCCGTCGTGACGGCCCGGGAGGAGAGGAAACGCTTGAGGCGTGCAGCGAAGGAGCGTAGCGCTGCTTTGGCTGTTGGAGCGGGACCAAGTGCCGTTACTCCTGCTGCTACTCTTTCCGAGGAGCCACCGGTCGCCTTGTCTACTGCTCATAGACGGGCGGTGCGTGCAGCTCGAGAAACCAACGATCAATCCACCTCAGGTAACGTGTTTTTCGTGGCTTCGTTGTAAGAGTTGTAAAACTATCAGTTCTTATACATCTTGTCTTGAAGGGCCAAGTCCAACTGAAAGAGCGGAGGAAACCGTCGAGCTTGAGGGGACGGTGGAGAAGGTAGCAGCCGAAACCGAGGCGACGGTAGGCAGTGCGGCCGTAGTCGCCGGGCCTGAGCTAGTGGCTGACGAGACGGTCACACCTACTATACTCGAAAAGGTTGCTGATGCCGAGCCTGAGGTAGCGACAGATGAGACGGCTGCTACAGCCGAGTTTGGGGCGGCAGCGGATGGAGCGGCTGCGATCGATGAATTCATGGCAGCGGTAGACGAGACGGCTGCGACCGCCGAGTCCGAGGGGATAGCGGGCGAGATAGGCATGATTGCTGAGGATGAGCCGGCCGCTCTTTCTCAAGAGTCGGGCACCGCTCCGATCATTGCTCTCCCAGCCTACGGTCCTCCGCCGTCTCCTGGCGTCGCGAGCGTGACGATGGCTCCCGTAGAGTCTGGCGATGAGGCAACGGGAGGTGAAAGCGTCTTAATGGAGGAGGGAGACGCCGCCGTTTCGGCTGGTGACTTATCAGGTAAATTTTAGGTTACCGTCCTTCTTTTTTTATTCTGTAACTTTTCTGACAGGGCTTATCTTGTTTCTAACGCAGGTGCGGCTAGTGCAGATGCCCCTTTACTCGAGGGAGCGCCGTCAGTTACTACCCTAACGGTGGCCACCACTCTACCCTCCTTCGTACCGTCGCAAATGTTGGAAGGTATAGATTTGCGACTTATCAATCTTATCTTGGCTGCATAATTTATGTACTGATGTCGTACTATTGCGTCTTTGCAGGAATGCTTTTTGATCACCTGTACCAGGTGCTGCATCCACACTTCTCCTTCCCGTCGGAGCTTGCTTCCTCCAGTGGCGCTGGTGAGTATAGTTTTCAATTAATGCCCTTTCTTTTTTCGATAATGGAATTATTTCTGATTCTTCCTTTCCCTGATTGCAGTGCTACAGATCGAAGGAGGAGATGTAAGATCAGTTGCGCCACCGGTCCTCCCGGCTTTGCCTCCTCCTGCTGCTGGTATAGCAGACTCCATCTTTGATGACTTTCTTATATTTCTTTGAATCATCATTTGATTGTGTTTTGTTCTGCAGCTGTCGTTCCGATTCCGGCCCCCTTCGAGTCTCGCATCACGATGCCGGCATGCCCATTCTCCAGGCGTCCATCCTTAAAGGGTGTTGCGATGAGTTTGAGTATGCTGAGCGGATGCATCAAAGAGCTTGACGCAGAAGCTCCCCATCTGCCGCAGATTTCGTTGCGGAAGTCAATCCGATGCTGGCGAAGCTTGCAAATTTTCATAATGAAGGCGTCGTCGAGTCTTGGGTTAATCACTGCAGGGAGATCGAGGCCCGCCTGCATCAGCTGGAGCTTATGCGTCTTGCCTCCGAGATCTTGGCCGCGAGCACTCAACGGGCGGCATGGATCGAGCAGAGCGCTTCTTACTTCCGCCATCTTGAACAAGAAGTTGCTTTAAGGCGTATGGAGCGCGGAGAGACTTCGAGCAAATCTTCCCGACTGCATGCTCAGGTGGATGCAAATGCTGCACAGTTGAAGGTTATCTTTGAAGGCCTTCTGCGATGCATCTCTGACGGGTTAATACTGAGGCAGCAGCTTGACGTCGTCGAGCAGGATGCACCAAATCAGGAGGCAGCCCAGCAGGTAGTTGAGGAGCGGCTTTCATCCTTCCTGCAGCAGCGTGCTCAGGTGGAAGCAGAATTGGCGGTGGCAGCCGATCAGGAGAAGGCATTGAAGGAAGTGCGCGAGCAATTGATGGGGCTATTTAAGACGCTTCCTTCTCAGTAGCTGCCTTTGTATCAATTATACACTTGTAATCTTTGAATAATATGTATACATTCTTTATTCTTTTATACGATTCGCCTTGTACTTAATTGAATTCATGAATAAAGATACACACAATTTCTTTTGCAATGTCTCATGTCATCTCTGTGCTTTCTCTCTTCTTTTATTATCAGCATGTTATCTTAGTAAACATGGTTGACAGATGATAGAGCGAGCATCTTGTATTGGCTTCTTTAGGAGGTAGTGATGGCTTAGGAGGCAGGTTCAGATCTGCTGCCTAAGGCTTTACAACTTTATGAGCCGTGAGGGTCTCACAAAGACTTTTCTCCCTACGGATCGAGAGGATCTCGTAGGTGTATTTTCACCTTAGGAATCGTGAGGATCCCTAAGTGCGTTTTCTCTTATAAGTCGTAAGGATCTTATAAGAGAATTTTCCCTCTTACGAGTCGAAAGGACTCGTAAGCGGTTGTTTCCCTCCTTGTCGAGATTCGACTTTGGAGAGTGTGACCCATGAATAGTGTGCAAGAGTCCATTTTGGACCGACTTGCAGGGTCCCAGTGCTTAGGAAACATGTTTTTTAATCCCTGCTGCCTAAGGCTTTATCTCACTAGTCGAGACGAATCGAGAAGTTCTCGCAAAGACACTAATTTCCTCACGAGTCGAGACGAATCGAGCAGTTCTCGGAAGAATATCCTAACGTCACAGTTAACCTCCGCTCTTTACGACAGAGGTCCGTTAGGGTCTGTGGTACTTAGGGTTTTGTCCGTCGTACCATCACGTTGGCTGATGTATTCCTCGATAGGCAATCTTGCTGTTCGAGTAGCCTTGCGGTTGTCGTGTCTCTGATCCCTTCGGGGGCTGGACAAGACGTCTTCAAGCAATCCTCCTAGGCAATTTGACCGTCGGAAGAGCAAGCGTTAGGAATTTTCCTATGCCACTTTTTACTTGAGATTAGGCTCATTTTGGAGAGCCCCGATGAGTCATAACCACTCCGTGCTGGTGTGGGATGATCTCTGATAGTCTTTCAGGCTTTATATGACTTGTCGTTAAGACCCTGAAGCTAGGAATTTGGCCTTTGCTTCGTTTGCTGGCATTGCGTCTGTTGTATCGAGACGAATGTCGCGGTTGTCTCTAGGTTGCTGGTGAACCGTCGAGGTTTGGAACTAGGGATTTTGCCGTGGCTCCTTTTGGTGATATTGCGTCTGCTGTGTCGAGACGAATGTCGAGGTGGTGACCACTCTGCACTGGTGCGAGATGATCTCCGATTGTCTTTCAGGCTTTATATGACTTGCCGTCAAGACCCTGAAGCTAGGAATTTGGCCTTTCCTTCATTTGCTTTGGCGCGACCGAATCCTGCTGGGGGAAGAACGCTGGGGTGACATCTCATCTGCTGTATCGAGACGATCGTTGAGGTGGTGACCACTCCGGCTGGTGCGAGATGATCTCCGATTGTCTTTCAGGCTTTATATGAGTTGCCGTCAAGATCCTGAAGCTAGGAATTTGGCCTTCGCTTCGTTTGCTGGCATTGTGTCTGCTGTGTCGAGACGAACGTCGAGGTGGTGACTACTCCACACTGGTGCGAGATGATCTCCGATTGTCTTTCAGGCTTTATATGACTCGCCGTCAAGACCCTGAAGCTAGGAATTTGGCCTTTGCTTCATTTGCTGGCATTGCGTCTGTTGTATCGAGACGAATGTCGCGGTTGTCTCTAGGTTTCCGGTGAACCGTCGAGGTTTGGAACTAGGGATTTTGTCGTGGCTCCTTTTGGTGATGTTGCGTCTGCTGTGTCGAGACGAACGTCGGGGTGGTGTGTTGGAGATAGTGCCCTCAGAGTCAATTATTGGATCACAGGCACGTGATTGCAATGATTGAGGGAGGACCTGTCCCAGTAGGACAGTCTTACTCAAGATGATAGTATGCTATCTGGTTTATCTTTATCATCGTGCACTGCTTTAGGTGAAATTACTGATCACTATTGCACGTTGATAGAGCCCTTAGGATTCTTGCTTGACGGCCAGCGGTATGATGGCGATCATATATGTGGGAGCTGGGGTCTATAAGCACATCCTTAAAAGGTCCTTAGTCGTGGGAGTTTCGAGCCTGGGCATCGATACTAGTAGACTAGTGTATACAGTCGAGACCCCGACGAGGGGCGGTGGCCGGTCTCATAAGCCACTGGTGTCAGTTGGTTCACCTAAGATGTATATAGGTGCTCATTGGGTTATGAGTACACCGGACAGGACTCGCTGGGAACCTGCTAGTTGGGATTGTACCAGACGTCAGATAGCAGTTCCCTGGTGACATGTGTACAGGTTAGTTCATCGACCTGAGATCGTCATTTGTCTCGTGTGAGTTCCCACTGTACTTTGATTACTACCCTACCACGGCTCAAAGGAGTCGTGCAAACAGGTTTTAGTTGGGTACAGTCCCGAGCCACATGGAGGCAGTGAGCGGATCTGCAGGGGTTCGTCTCTCCCGGTATTGGGGGTGAGGTCGCGCTGTGTCTAGGAGAGCTATTACACAAAGCCCTCGGCCGAGGCAGGAGATTTACTGGTAGGTATTCCAGTAGTATCTCAGGGTGTTCTGGGCTACACTCCGACACGACTTGTACCGCTTTTGGGGGTCTGAGTTTTACCAACCCCCTAGGCCTGCCATGCGATACTCATAGACGAACGGACCGGACTGTACGGATATTGTCACTGACTGGCTCAGTAGGGTGTCAGGATGAGTTCGCTCATCGATATCCCTTTTGGTCAATAGCTGATAGCCCGTCACGTATGGCTAATACCTCTGACGTGCTAGTGGTTAAATCCACAGCCATAGTATTGACGAGTCTTTAGAGTCCACCACTCACTCAGTTACTCAAGTTTCGGGCGAAACGCTGTAGAGGCCGTATGGAGATATGGCAGGGTTCGATCAGATACGTGCGGTATTGCACGGATCGTGATCGGACGGTTTTTACTAGCCGGCTTTGGTTTAAGCCGGATCCTAGTATTAGACAGTGTAGATTTTGTCTCGTTGCATTTGTATTCAGTGGGAATACAAATGCGGGCATGTATATGCAGTAGCGGGGTTTTCCTGTAATTTATTACGGGATCAGTTTTCTGAAGTTGCCAGTTTGCATTCCGTTCCGGCTGGTTTTTCTTTGTTCCTTCACAGCCGGACTTTATCGTTGGTGGGTGTTATTTGCAGTTTGCAAATAACATTTTGTGGAGGAGTTTCTTGCATATTTGTGGTCTCTTCATCATGAGATGCTTTTCTTGTCCATTCCTTTGCTTTTCATGTGATGGTTTTGGATGTGATGAGATTAGAAATGGGTGTGACTTTGTTATCATTTCTTTTGGGGTGTGGTCACCTTTATTCCTCTCCTACACTCACCTCCCTTCATGGATTCACTCCCTCATATTTTTGGCCGGCCACTTGAGGAGAGGAGAGTGAGGTTTCATTTTATATGAGGGACATTTGATTATTTCATTTGGCTTGCTCACAAAATCCTTCTCACCTCTCCAAAGTTCTTGATTCCTACCTCCATCCAAAGGCAACTTCAAACCCTCAAAGAGACAATGGCTACTACACTATTCGACAGCAAATCTTGGACGCGTCGGCTAGCCAACTTCGCGCCCGAGTTGCCTCGGTCCAGAGGTGGGAGCCCGTAAAAGTACCCGGCTACGTGGTGCCCTTTCCGACGAGGAGGCAACGACCGGAGATTCCGCGATGAGATCGGAGTGGAGACGAAAACTGAAGGACACGGATCGCATGGTATAACTCTCTACCCCATTCTCTTGTTTGCTAGGATTAGGTTAATGGTTACGATCCGGGTTTATTGTCCGCGGTAGCGCCGGTTTAAAGGTAAGAAAAATTTTGATTCCGCATTTTGGCCTCGGATAGGAGGCCGGGGCGCTGCCGTGGCGCAACATGGTATCAGAGCCACGCCATTAACCTAGTCTAGCTTGCTCTAACATGTTTACAAGTTCGATCGAACGGATTTTCCGAAAACCCATTTTCATTTGCACAGTTTTCTGTCGAAATTTTTTTGGCTCCAAAATTTTTTCAGTACATTGCAGTGACATGTGCAGGGAATTCTAAGCATTCTGTGAAAATTTGGTCGTGTGATCTCACTATTCCACCGCGGAACCGCGGCCAAACCCATGTATTTGCCGCGGTTCCGCGGCCATTTTTACTATTCATTGGACCAAATTTTTTCAGTGAGCTCCTGGGTTGAAAATGGGGTTTTTGGAATATTCTTTTTGGGCCTAGACTCTCTTTAAGTGCTACAGTAATGCTTGGGGCCCACTTCGATAAATTTGATCGATCGAAAAGTTTAAACACATTAGTTCACAGTATTTACATTATATCTGCGACCGTGAATGTCACTCGATCGGTAAATCCTGTCTATCTGCTATAGCCCGGTTAGACGGATTTGCGAACGTGACATTCACGTTGATGTTCTGTGGTTATGCTGTGTTGTTGCGGATCGGTCGTGGGGATAGCCTGGTTTCAGTGGTAGTACAGTTTTGTTTATATATGTACATTTGATATTGCGGGGCGAGCGTCCGACATGTGGACTGCCGTCACTGCCTGTTTGTATTATTCTTTCGGGGCACGACCAGGTCAAGGTCGATGTACCCGTTGTATGTATATTTTACTTTCTGTACTAGGATTACCCCGCGGAGGGATGCACGGATAGCCGGATTCTAGAGGGCAACAAGCCCGCATCTCATGGCGTTGAGACGGAGGGGGCTTTACTCTAGAATTGGCGGGCTATTCGCTGCACTCTAGGGGGTATAGGTTGACCCAGGAGGGGTGCCCAAGTTACCGGATTCCGTGAAGTGCTGGGTGGTCCATTCACGTTGCTGAAGGGGGCTGCCTCGCTTCAGGTTTTGGCGTGTAACTTGCCGCGCCCGTAGGGGTCTAGGATCTTATTGCACAGGCTATCTACACGACTAGGGGAACGTCGGGTTTCAGCAGCGGCACTGTGAAACCCGGGGATCCCAGATATCTGTATTGTTCTGTGATGTTGCATTTTATCACGCCTTGAGCGAAAATTATATATTATATATATACTAGTAGATGTTGTATATGTTTTGCATCCGCGCTAGTCCAGTCCCCGCTCTGTCGTTAGTTAAGTAACCTAACGGGTGATGACGGGACCCAGTGGCGAATGCGGATGGCATATACGTACATCATTATTTTCGTTCTTTATTGGTGTGATCAATTGATGGGACTGCGTTGATTCGGATCAATGCAATCTAAACAAACCTTTTCTGATGTTGTTGGAACAATTTTTCAAAAAGCTGTTATTGCAAGGATGTTCACTTTTGTTTTGCACAGTGGTATTCAGTTGGAATATCCTGCTCCTCAGTCGACGAGGCAAGGGCCGAGATCCCTTCACCGGGAGTGACCCCTTGGACAGAAGTTTGCATCAGGGCAATAACTTCACTATAGCCGATTACTTTTGCTTTGCATCGTGGTATTCAGTTGGAATATCCTGCACCTCATTCTACTGGGAAAGAGCCGAGATCCCTTCACCGGGAGTGACCTCTTTAGCAAAGGTTTTCGTCACTATATTTTTATAAAAAGTTATCCGGTTCCTTCAACGATATCAAGTTCATTACGTTAAAGGTTTTTCGCCAAAAACCAGTCGTAGCCCTCCGTCATTTCAGATTAGTATTGCTTAGTATTCGTGCTACGTATGTCGTGCTCAGCCGAGGCGTAGTGTGCGGTAGCTCTGTAATGCTTTTCTGTCTTATGGATTTGTGATTGGTTAGGACAGTCGTACGGTCATTTTGGCTCAGTCAAGGACTCGTGCGGGTGGGTCTAATGCAATCAAGATAATGACGGGTTGAACTTGACTAGGATCCTTTGATATGTTGGCTCAGTCAAGGTCACTTGGGTCCTAAGGGTAAAAACACACATCGGGAGTTTCTAAAGAAACTGAAACTTGCTAGGCATGCGCATACCTTCTGGAGTGTAGTGACTTGAGTGGATTCCGTCAAGTTATCATGCGATGATAGTTGGATCCCGATTCCCACTGATGAGTTGGTTTACTCCTCGGGTGATCCCGACTAATTCTTTTTTCAGGTTTGGAGAAGAATTTGAGGTTACAGTGGGAGGTTTCCTGATTAGATAAAGTGATAACCATTCTGATCTAGGTTAGAGTGCACGCTGAGTGTTTCTTTTCTCTCTCTCTTTGGCAGCGACCATTGACCCGACCCTAGACTATGACTCAGTGACCAAGTTGACCGAACCTTCTAATATACTGGCTCTTGGATTGTCAGAGTTGCAAACCACATTACCAGTCCTACTTTTACCCTTTTCTCCAGGACACCCCGTATTACTACGAACGTCCACTTCCATTGGACAAAACCATCGTATGGTTAGATACGAACTCGAAGGAATTCGAGGATGGTTTCCGGTTCTGGAGAAAACGAATAGGATTATTCAGTTGTCTTTTCCTTTTACCTTCTTTCAGGTCGCGAGTACTCCTTGGTTTTGGAGATAGTACACCTATTACGCAAATTGGATAGTCTTCTTCCAAACCTTAGGCTGGTGCCAAACGGTGGGGAATGAAGAAAACCAATTAGCCTAAACGGTGTACAGAAGGGATTAAGTTAAGACAAAGAACGGGATTAGTAAGAGGGCAAAGTAAATTGCGACTGCTATTCACGACCAAACCAAATATTTCTTCGCCAATCCTAAATCACCTTTGTATTTCTCCAGGACACTCCGTATCACTACGAAGATCCACAGTTTATTGGATACTCCATCGTATGGTTATATACGAACTCGAAAGGAACTTGTTCCAGTTCGGGGATGGATTCTGGTTCAGGAGAAATATGAATAAGGTTTATTCGGTTGTCTTTTATCTTCACCTTCTCTCGCATTGCGAGTGCTCCTAGGATTAGGACAGTACACCCATTATGCTTATTGGATAGTCTTCTTCCAAACCATAGGCTGGTGCCGAACGGTAGGGAAGAAAGAAAACCATTTGGCCTAAAGGGGTGTGCAGAAGGTAATGACTAAAGACATGTAAAGGGATTTGGAAAGATGGCAAAGAATTATACGGTTACAGTTGTGAATCTGGATAATGGAAGAGGCATTACTAGGAATACCCGGATACCCCATCGAAACATTTCAATGTTTCAGTTTCACTGTGTACTGTTAAAGGAAAACTGATTTCCCAATTAGACACTTGCTCCAGGGTATGTATTTACCAGGTTTGATTCTCACATCTGTATGGTTTTACAGATGATGAGTGGGAGTAAGTTATTGGGAATTAGGTGATAATCCTCATTATATCGGAATTCGTTGTAATTGGTGATATTTGAGGAAGTCACCTGGGTTGTTTGCCGGACGACAAATATATGGTTTTGAATATCCGTTGTTATGCACCAATTTCAAATTGATATATCTGTACGTCTATTTTTATAGAGTGAGATATACCTTTTTGAAATTATGTCTATGACATTTACCTATATCAGTGGATGGTTAGGTAAGGAGCATTGAACAGCGGTGTAATTCTTCTTAACCATAAGTACAGTTTTCAACCTACGCTACACAGTGAATGAGTTACTAGACTCAAGGGACTTATACAGAGTATTGTATATTGTCTAGCGTCCATGAGGACAGAGGGGTTGGTTCTCGTACTATATTCGGTTTACTTATGACTTCTCTAGTTTTTAGATAAGTGTTTCGTAGAAACACAGGGTCCGAATTTTGAGAAGTTATAGGTATATGAATAAAGTAGAGAACCAGGTATTGCAAGTATCGGGATTCTTCAAGGTGATCGAAGATGTAGATACTTGTATATGGTATTCAGTTGATAGTAATGATTATGAGAACTTGCCTCTCTTTCAGGTTACTCATAATTGGAAGCATTCCTAAGTTGAGTAACGATGATCAGCCTCCTTCCATTTAGTTGACGTGCACTGGAGACAGCTGCATGATTTGAATCTGGTTCCAATTAAATTAGTGCCTCTGTTTCTGTATTGGATATAGAACAGTTCATATCTTAACATTGTTAAGGTACGGGGAGTTGTCCGGCTTATGCTTAAAACAAGACTCTGGGTAACTCAAGACACGTTTCTGTAATGGCTGTTTGTGGGTTGACCCAGGCTATGACGAGGGTTGACTTTCTACCATCTGGAAGATCAATAGTGATATTGTTCTTGACTCGCCACATTTTTAAAAGAAATGGATTTTTTTCAGAAAAACAGTAGTGGGAGTATGGTAGAACTGGAAGTGATTCCAGAACCGCAAACGATTACTGAAGATTTGATAAGAACCTAAAGATTCAATCTGATTTTACATTCTATTGGCCACTCCGCAGATAAAGTGGGTAACCTCAGGCACCCGAGAGGTACTTCGGTATGCTCAAGGACGGCGGCAGGGAGGTTCTTGTTTACCCAGACTTGCCATTGCTGTTGTTCCAGACTGTGAGACCCGGCAGGAGGATGAGTATAGCGTCATTCTAAACTGGCTTTAGAAGTGTACATCTATATGACTCTGCCAGAGGGTTGTCGTAGTCAGTGGGAGCAACGGAAGCACAGTGGGCAAGAGGCTTATGTCTATTTATAGACTTAAGCAGATATAGCAGAGATAGATCATCTATTTCTGATGTGACAGTCATAGGTTTGACTTCATCAGAATAGAAGATGGATCTGATAAGAAGGTAGTAGAGTGTGATGTCCTGATATTAGGATGACATACACAGAGTAGGAAGTGATATTCCTATACTACGATCGGTTATTCTTTGGTTGTCACACAGTGGTTTCTCCATATAGGACTTGGATATTATACATTCTGGTTACTAGATCTATGGTTTTAGATCTAGATTTGGGTGGTTTCCCAATCAGGGTACTTAGACAGCATTCTATGAGTATTTAGAATGGATGACTCTTGGCACGGTAGTATACCTGCAGGTTATGGAGTCACCTTCTCTAAAGGTGTCTTACAGACTAAAGGGGAGAGGGATACGCATGATTGGCAGATCACTTGCTTAGGCAATTGAGTCAATCATGAGATGTCAAGTACCACACCAGATATTGTTCTTGCAGTAGATGCAATAAATTGATATTAATCCAATCCTGGAGAAACAATCGGAAGCAGTTTTAGAACATAAGTGAATGTTCTAGGGATATGATAACGGCAGCCTCTTTTAGGAGACGGTTATCATTCCAGGCTTCCAAGGTGACCTGAATGGCAGAGTGGCTGTCAGAGTTATAGTTTTCCCTCTGATGAGGGGCAGTATTTTGGACAGGTGGTCCAGGTGGATACTGAGGGAAAGGCATGGCGCAGGATACTGATTAAGTTCAGTTGACGATACAGTCTAAGAAGTTTGGATTTGAAGTTCATTTATGAGCTAGGTCCCATCAGACATCCAGACACATTCTAAGACAGGTATTGCTCATTTCGGGAGATGGCTTTCTCCGCGAACTTGAGATATAGAGAGACATAGAAAGAAACATCACAGCGGATCCACTCACTGAGGCTATTCCTCGAACGCAATAGTTTCGCAAACGAGCTTTGTGAGACAGACTAGTAGAGAAGTTGGGTGTTCGGTATCACACGGGCTGTGAGTATGCGACATCGCAATAATTAGCCTTGAGTGCAAGTGGGAGATTGTTGGAGATAGTGCCCTCAGAGTCAATTATTGGATCACAGGCACGTGATTGCAATGATTGAGGGAGGACCTGTCCCAGTAGGACAGTCTTACTCAAGATAATAGTATGCTATCTGGTTTATCTTTATCATTGTGCACTGCTTTAGGTGAAATTACTGATCACTATTGCACGTTGATAGAGCCCTTAGGATTCTTGCTTGACGGCCAGCGGTATGATGGCGATCATATATGTGGGAGCTGGGGTCTATAAGCACATCCTTAAAAGGTCCCTAGTCGTGGGAGTTTCGAGACTGGGCATCGATACTCCATTAGTAGACTAGTGTATACAGTCGAGACCCCGACAAGGGGCGGTGGCCGGTCTCACAAGCCACTGGTGTCAGTTGGTTCACCTAAGATGTATACAGGTGCTCATTGGGTTATGAGTACACCGGACAGGACTCGCCGGGAACCTGCTAGTTGGGATTGTACCAGATGTCAGATAGCAGTTCCCTGGTGACATGTGTACAGGTTAGTTCATCGAACTGAGATCGTCATTTGTCTCGTGTGAGTTCCCACTGTACTTTGATTACTACCCTACCAAAGCTCAAAGGAGTCGTGCAAACAGGTTTTAGTTGGGTACAGTCCCGAGCCACATGGAGGCAGTGAGCGGATCTGCAGGGGTTCGTCTCTCCCGGTATTGGGGGTGAGGTCGCGCTGTGTCTAGGAGAGCCATTACACAAAGCCCTCGGCCGAGGCAGGAGATTTACTGGTAGGTATTCCAGTAGTATCTCAGGGTGTTCTGGGCTACACTCCGACACGACTTGTACCGCTTTTGGGGGTCTGACTTTTACCAACCCCCTAGGCCTGCCAGGCGATACTCATAGACGAACGGACCGGACTGTACGGATATTGTCACTGACTGGCTTAGTAGGGTGTCAGGATGAGTTCGCTCATCGATATCCCTTTTGGTCAATAGCTGGTAGCCCGTCACGTATGGCTAATACCTCTGACGTGCTAGTGGTTAAATCCACAGCCATAGTATTGACGAGTCTTTAGAGTCCACCACTCACTCAGTTACTCAAGTTTCAGGCGAAACGCTGTAGAGGCCGTATGGAGATATGGCAGGATTCGATCAGATACGTGCGGTATTGCACGGATTGTGATCGGACGGTTTTTACTAGCCGGTTTTGGTTTAACCCGGATCCTAGTATTAGACAGTGTAGATTTTGTCTCGTTGCATTTGTATTCAGTGGGAATACAAATGCGGGCATGTATATGCAGTAGCGGGGTTTTCCTGTAATTTATTACGGGATCAGTTTTCTGAAGTTGTCAGTTTGCATTCCGTTCCGGCCGGTTTTTCTTTGTTCCTTCACGGCCGGACTTTATCGTTGGTGGGTGTTATTTGCAGTTTGCAAATAACATTTTGTGGAGGAGTTTCTTGCATATTTGTGGCCTCTTCATCATGAGATGCTTTTCTTGTCCATTCCTTTGCTTTTCATGTGATGGTTTTGGATGTGATGAGATTAGAAATGGGTGTGACTTTGTTATCATTTCTTTTGGGGTGTGGTCACCTTTATTCCTCTCCTACACTCACTTCCCTTCATGGATTCACTCCCTCATATTTTTGGCCGGCTACTTGAGGAGAGGAGAGAGAGGTTTCATTTTGTATGAGGGACATTTGATTATTTCATTTGGCTTGCTCACAAAATCCTTCTCACCTCTCCAAAGTTCTTGATTCCTACCTCCATCCAAAGGCAACTTCAAACCCTCAAAGAGACAATGGCTACTACACTATTCGACAGCAAATCTTGGACGCGTCGGCTAGCCAACTTCGCGCCCGAGTTGCCTCGGTCCAGAGGTGGGAGCCCGTAAAAGTACCCGGCTACGTGGTGCCCTTTCCGACGAGGAGGCGACGACCGGAGATTCCGCGAGGAGATCGGAGTGGAGACGAAGACCGAAGGACACGGATCGCTTGGTATAACTCTCTACCCCATTCTCTTGTTTGCTAGGATTAGGTTAATGGTTACGATCCGGGTTTATTTTCCGCGGTAGCGCCGGTTTAAAGGTAAGAAAAATTTTGATTCCGCATTTTGGCCTCGGATAGGAGGCCGGGGCGCTGCCGTGGCGCAATATGGTGGCCACTCCGCACTGGTGCGAGATGATCTCCGATTGTCTTTCAGGCTTTATATGACTTGCCGTCAAGACCCTGAAGCTAGGAATTTGGCCTTTGCTTCATTTGCTTTGGTGTGTCCGAATCCTGCTGGGGGAAGAACGCTGGGGTGACATCTCATCTGCTGTATCGAGATGATCGTCGAGGTGGTGACCACTCCGCGTTGGTGCGAGATGATCTCCGATTGTCTTTCAGGCTTTATATGAGTTGTTGTCAAGACCCTGAAGCTAGGAATTTGGCCTTCGCTTCCTGGTGGAGCCTGTTGGGAAGATATGGTTCCCTCTTTGTTTGTGCCCCTGGATTGTATACTGGGATCGATGTGATCTCACCTGTAGGGCAAAAGTTTCATTTATTTTTTTTATATTATTATTTTATTTTCGCGATGCTCTATCATTTCAGCTTTTATATCGCGAAGGTCACGATTGCCCAATCATTTCGGCTATTTTTCGCGGTGCCCAATCATTTCGGCTATTTATTTTATTTTTACTCGCTCCTTTTTATTGCGAGTTGCCCAATCATTTCGGCTGTTTTTCTTCTTCTTTTACTCGCTGCTTTTTATTGCGAGTTGCCCAATCATTTCGGCTATTTTGCATGCATACAATTTTACTTGCTGATTTTGTTGCAAGTCGCCCCATCATTTCGGCTATTTTGCATGCATGTGTGGCTTGCCGCCTTTTCGCCGCAAGCTTGGGATTAGACACCGATTTCGGCATCAGCACCGCTACAACTGGGATGTTGCCAGAAGCGAATCATCATTTGCCTCTGTCGATGTTGAACAAAGGTAGTTTAGTAAATAGGGTTAGGGTCCTGTCGACTAAGGCTTTTGACTTCATGAGCTGTAAGGGTCTCACAAAGGTATTTCTCCCTACAAGTCGTGAGGATCTTGTTGGTGTGTTTTCTCCTTGGGAATCATGAGGATTCCTAGGTGTGTGTTCCCCTGTAAGTCGTAAGGATCTTACAAAAGGGTTTTCTCCTTATAAGTCGAGAGGGCTTACAAGGGTTGTTCACCGTATGGACATATCCCTTGTCACGGATGGGGCTTGGTTAGGGAAATGTTTATTCGCGCCCATGGATTGTATACAAGGGTCAGTATTGAACCACTTGTAGGGAAATATCGAAGGTTGTGGGGGTTGGTTAAGAACAGGTTCAGGTCTCTGTAACTTAAGACTTTCAAATCTTATGAGCCATGAGGGTCCCATAAGAGAGTTCTCCTTACGAGTCGTGAGGATCTCGCAAGTGTAATTTCTCCTTAGGAATCGTGAGGATCCCTAAGTGTGTGGCTCCCTTGTGAGTCGTAAGGATCTCACACGGGTGGTTTCTCCTTACAAGGTCGAGAGGATCCTGTAAGTGTCTTTTAACGAGGTTGCGCCGTTTCGGGTTTTCACAAACACTCGCCGGTAGCCCTGCTGTTTTTACTCACGGAGCCCTTTCGGGTTTTCATCCGTGCCCATTTTGGTTATGGACATACTGTTTTCTTTCTTTTTATTCTTCTTTTCTTTTTCTTTTTTTTATATAACGAGGTTGCGCCCTTTCGGGTTTTCACAAACACTCGCCGGTAGCCCTGCTGTTTTTACTCACGGAGCCCTTTCGGGTTTTCACCCGTGCCCATTTTGCTTATGGATATACCGTTTTCTTTCTTTTTATTCTTCTTTTCTTCTTCTTTTTTTTATATAACGAGGTTGCGCCCTTTCGGGTTTTCACAAACACTCGCCGGTAGCCCTGCTATTTTTACTTACGGAGCCCTTTCGGGTTTTCGTCCGCGCCCTTTTTGCTTATGGGCATACAGTTTTTTTTATTCTTTTTTTTATATATCGGCTTTGGGATGTTGCAATCCACCGTAGTTTATCGACATCTCGGTCAACAGCTAGTTTTAGGACGTAGTGGTCCGTCATTACTTTAAGGACGTTTCGGTCCGTTGTTGAAGAAGGTCGACTACTACTTATAGAGTTTGGGCTTAGGAAGATAGCGAGCGGACATAGTCGTCGTCATCTATCATTGACCTAGGCCATGACTCGTCAAGCGTAGTATTTCTTTAGGAAGCGACCGTTTATTGGCCTGAATGGTCTTTCACCGTGCATATCCATGAGTAGATAGGCTCCACCCTGGTAGACCTTGTCTATGATGTACGGGCCTTCATAGTTCGGCCTGAATTTTCCACGCTTGGCGTGATTGGGGATCATAGGTCTTTTGACCACTAGCATGAGTTCGCCTTAGCGGAATGTCCTTGGCCTGGTCAATCTTTGACGGATCTATCTCAATACCTCGGTGTCGGACGATGAATCCGAGGAATTTGCCCGAGGAAACTCCAAACGCGCATTTGAGAGGGTTCATCTTCAAGTTGTATTGCCGAAGACGTTGAAACACGATCTTCAGATGCTCGAGATGTTCCTCGTACGATTTGCTTTTCACCACGAGGTCGTCGATATAGCATTCGACGATTTCATGTATAAGGTCATCGAAGATCTTTGTCATGGCCCTTTGATAGGTGGCACCGGCGTTCTTTAGACCGAAGGGCATCACCTTGTAGCAGAATATACCCAAAGGGGTCCGGAAAGCGGTGTGCTTCTGGTCTTCGGGATGCATCTTTATCTGATTATATCCTGATGAGCCGTCCATGAAAGAGAAAACCTCGTGAGTGGACATGTTATCTATCATCAGCTCGGTGACCGGTACTGGGAAATCATCCTTCGGGCAGGCTTTATTGAGATCCCTAAAGTCTACATATATGTGCACAGTCCCATTTTTCTTCATCACCGGAATGATGTTGGCGATCCAATCGGGATACTGAACTTCCTGGATAAACCCAGAGTCGATCAGCTTCTTAACTTCGGCGTTAATGCTCATCTCAAGCTCAAGCCGCATTCTTCTCGGTGCTTGTTTGATTGGTTTAACGTCCGGGGATATCGCCAATTTATGCACAGCAATTTCTGGATCTAGTCCTGGCATTTCAGAATGGTTCCATGCGAAGCAATCTTTATACTGCATAAGCACGTCTTTTAATAAAGCCACCTTTCCTTCAGACAACAGCTCACTAACGAATGTCGGTCGCGGGTCGTTCGCCGTCCCCAACTCAATTTTCTTGAGGTTATCCGCCGTAGTGTGTATCCCATCTTCCAGCTCTTTTGGCGCTGGTGGGAATTCTGAGATCACCTCGTCATTGCTGTTTTCGAAGCACCAAGGAAGGTCATCCATATTCTCGGGCTTTTCTTTTGATATCGTTATCATATGACAAGCACGAGCTCTCTTCCAAGACCGATGTGGATCTGGTTCTGTTCTCGTGGCTTTGGGTTCATGCTTCTGTGGCGGCGTCACCCTCCAGCTGTCAGATAGAGCAAACTTGCCGAGCTGATACTGATCTTTGACCCAATTCTTGAAGGTGAAACAATCGTCGAGAGGGTGCCTTATTACCCTGTGATAAGAGCAATCATTCGGGTGTGAGACTTCGCCTGCTTGTTCGGGGTGCTTGGACTCCGGAAGTGTAAGCATTTGGTGCTTTATAGCTAGGTCAAGTATCTTCTTTGTCTTGTCTTGAGGAAAAGAGTATGCTCGACTCATCTTCTTCATAAAGGACAAATCCGGACCGCTCTATTCCCGAATGCGTAGCTTCTTGGTCCCGCTTTGTCGTTGCTGAATGTCTTTTCCGCTTTTTGACTTTTTTCTGTCTCTGCGTCGGGCCTTTTTTTACAACAGGTTGACAGGGAGCGGCATTTTCGTCTTTCACAGCCTGTTGAAGGAGGCGTTACGTCCTGGCTTTCTCGTAGATGGCCATTTCGCGGTTGTGGTCGTCTCGAACTTTTTGAACAGCTTCCCTTATAAGCTTGTCAATTTGTTCTTCGAACGACGGACTGGGCATTTTTACGTCGGGGACCTTTTCTGGTTTAGGGTTAACAACTTCCCATTGAGCATCCCCTTCTTCATCAAAGTTATGCACGATATAGCAGTCGCGGAGTAGCTCCCGTTTCTTGGACCGAACATATCCAAGCCCGATTGCTTCCATTCTCCCGCTAGGCAACTTGTGCTGAGTTCCGGGAATGTTCCAAACCCTGTCATAGAATTTAGCTTTTCGAGCGGTCTGTTTGAAGGGTATCCCTTGGCGCTTTAATAGCCTTTTCAATCCTTCCGTATAATATCTAGGCAGACGGATGGGCTGAAGCCTGTCAAGCGTAGGATTCGCACTGTGCCAGATTTCTTTTTCCACTTTAGTTTCCCCGGAGCGGTAGAATAGAATCGCCTTTTCGCCTTCTCGCCTGGGAGGGACATAGAACGTCTGCAGCTCTTTTACACTGTAGGTATCAAGCGCGTCAAGTTCTTTATGATGTTTAAGTGGAACCATGGCGACTTGCAGATTTTGCTCTTCATCAGCGAAAGTTTGTATTGAAGGCCGAGCAGAGAATATAGCGTGGACTTCATCTTCCGAATCACTGCCAAAGATCAACATGGGAGCGGACGGTCCCGGCTTGTTGTGTTGGGGTGAACCCGAATAAACCATCTCTTCCTCTTCCTCAGTATCACTCCCGAAGACAGGGATGGTGGTGATAGCTTTGTTCTCCGGCTTGTGACACCTCTCCGTGACTTCGAAATCTGGCAAGAAGTATTTTGCATCTTCGTACTTACGGACCTCGTTTACGGAGAATGGGTTCAACTCTCCTGTTACGGTATACTCGAGACCATCCTTAAAATATTTCATACACTGATGCTGTGTAGAAGGGATGATGTTGTACTCGTGTAACCAGGGTCGGCCGAGCAAAGCATTATAGCATGTCTTGGCGTCTATGACGTGGAATTTAATGTCCGTGACGAGTAGCTCAAAGCGTAACGTCAGTATCACAGACCCAAGAGTCCGTGATGATTGAGAGTCAAACCCGGAGATGGTGATCTTATCCCGAGCGAGGTGCTAGACGCTCATGCAGATTTCCTTCAATACTCGTACATCGAGGAGATTGACGGAAGACCCATTGTCAACCAAGATTTTGCCTATCTTTATATCGTGGCAGTACCCTGAGACATAGAGGGGGCGATCGTGTTCGCACGTCCCAAGGAGGAGGTCTTCATCACCGAAAGTGACATCAGCTGTGTGCACTTCTTCCAGCTCGTCCTTCATCTTTTCTTCGGCGAGAAAAGCTTGGAATTGCTCCGGCTCCTGTAGCGCTTTGATCAATGAATCTCTTGCTTCTTTTGATAGTAAGAGGGCATCGAGAATACTGAGCTGCGAGGGTAACTTCCTCAAGTGTGCCAGAACGTTGTAGTCTACCTTCTTTTTCTTTGGTGGGTCCTTGGCGGTTAGCTCTTCCATGACTTGGTCATCTAGGGCGATATCCTTAGAGACCTTTTATTTTCCCTTATCTTTTTTATTTGAGGGTCCAAGATTCTTTTCGGGTAGCGTACGATTACGCAGCCGGATATTTTCGCAGGCCTTCGGCTCTTCCTCTTTTCCCGAGGTGGACTCTTTAAAGAGAGGGCTAAGAGCCATTTCCTCGTCAGAGTCACTCCAGAATGTGAGAATTTGCGCTTCCCCGGCGTTAACCATGCGACAATCGCTGGTAGTTCTTATAAGTTCCTTGGTCGTACTTTTCCGCTCCCGACGAGTTTTGCGCTTCTCCCGCTTAAAATGTTGCCGGTGAACAACATACCCCTGCCACCATCTATTGAAAGCTTTGCACTCTTCGGTGGGGTGCGAAACCTTCCGATGATACAAGCAATAGGAAGGGTGCATTTCTTATTTGCCGGCAATGTTTCCTTCAGAGGGTGGTAGCTTCATCCCCATTGATATGGATTTAGCCAACCTTTTCCTCGTCTTGAATTTATTTTTATCCGCAACGGATGTCTTTTGATTTGACGGGGGTGTCTTGAATCTTTCGTCTAGTCGTCGGCGCTTGGCCCTTTCAAATATGACCGTCTCGCATTCCCGATCAGCTTTACTTTTTAAAAGAGCTTCGTTGAGGAATGCATCAATTGTTTCATCTGATGGCCCCAGAAGTTCCGGTTTAGGATCTGCCCCCAGCTTCTCAGTGCAAGGAGTTTTCTCATCGTCTGTAAATGAGTGGGAGATCATATGACAACTCTCCACGTAACCCTCAGATTCATCCGACGAGCTTTCTCCATCATCTTCCTCCTGAAAGACGTGGCTGAGGAACTCTTGGAGCGTGATGGGAGTCCGTGCCTTCTGATTATACTCCTCCAGCGCGTCAATCTGTTTCTGTAAGTCCGTGCGCTTGTCGCCAGGATTCACGGGCTTTTTGGATCTTTTCTTCTTCTTCTTCTTTGAAGATTTCGACGGCTGGGTACAAGTGCTTGGGCCATCACCACCGACCTTTGGAGTTGGGCGCGGCTTCAGCATCCCTTCGATGATTTGGGGTTCTAGCGGGTTCTTCCACCTGATCGCCGGGCATGTCTTGAGATCATTCAGCATCCTTTTGGTTTTGGCTGATAGCACAACCCCCCACGGAGCTTCTTCAACAAGGGAGCACGTTGCCCCCGGCATATTCACCTTTTTAGGGGTATGAGGTTGCAGCGGGTTCACCTTCTATTTTTCGGACGACGCGAACTTGCCTTGTTGGTATTGGTCTTCAATCCAGTTTTTGAAGACGTAGCAATCTTCGATCGGATGACCCAATACTCGATGGTAGGGGCAGTAATTGGGATTATTGACGTCGGTTGGCTGTAACGGACGTTTTGAATCCGGCAGATTGATGAGTCCGTTGCGCACTGCCAGCTCCAACAGTCTTCTCGTTTTATCTTGAGGAAATGAGTAAGGATGTCCTAGCCTCTCCTCGAGGGATATGCGTGGACGCATGTTGTTTTGACGGACAACCGGCTTCAAGTTGCTCGGCTGTTGTTGAGCATTGACGACGACGATCGCTTTTCCTTTCCCCTTCTCATTTCGAGAGTCCGGCTTTAGAGGAGACGGTCTATGGCCCATCTGGTCCATCTGGGCTAGCTTGTCGATCAAAGCCTGGAACGTGGTCGGTTTAAAGAACATCATGAACTGTGAAATAGTTGCATGAGGGTCTAGGGTGCCCACGAACATGCCCACCGCCGCCGACGCTTCTTCAATGCGTTGTTCGCATTTTGACCACAAGTTCCGCCATTGGATTGCATATTGAACTCAAGTTTCGCCCGGCTTTACTCTTGCATTGATCAAGGCTGTTATTGGAGTACGCTCGCTGGCGCTTGCGAAACGCTGGGTAAACAACAACTCCATTTCAGCGAAAGTTTTGATGGAGTCGTTCGGAAGCTCGGAGTACCTTTCAAACGCCGTCTCTGACAAGCTGCCGACTAATTGGCGAAGCAGAAGCTTATCATCGCCGCCGGTGTTGCCACAAAGAGCCCTGAACTGAGCAACATGTTGATGGGGATTTCCTGTCCCCTTGTAGACATGGAACTTCGGGATCGTGTAGCCCGGCGGGTATTTGATCTGATCATACCAGCTCGGATATGGTCGCCCCGTTTTGATAACTTGACCGGCTGCCTCAGTTTCCTGGTAAACTCGTATTTGCTGAGCAATGTAGTTATCTAGGGCAGCATTGGAAATTGTCTCCTCCTTGGCTGTTGAAAGAGCCGGCGGTGGATTTGACATTTCTCATCTGTCATCTTCAAGGACAATCGGAGGATCTTCAGCAGGAGGATCCTGCTGGATCATTGATTGGTACGAAAAAGTGTTTGTAGAATAACCGCAATCAATAACGGTGTCGCGTGTAGCTAGACCGAGATGAGTACAGGTCGTCCTCAGGGAAACGTTGAATCTTTTACTCTTACTTTAGATGTGTTGAAAAAGAGAGGAGGGATAAAGAATTTTGTGAATGGTTTCTAGATCTACGTTTAAGCAAGAATGCAAAATATATAGATCTAGATTATTTTAGGGATGTAGTTAATATAAGAAGGGGCTTGTAGGGTTCGTTAGGATTTAGTAGTTATGGACGATTAATTAAAAGTTACCATTTTTATCCTTTAATAGATTTAAAACTAGAACGACGGTGATGCGTGTAGATTAGGGTTTCTGGAGGGAAAAGAAATCCCACTCTTAACTCTTATCTCGACACGGAACTCTGTTCATATCTAGCCTTTACCAAAACAATCATTAATCTAATCTCTAATCGCGGTCGGGACTAACAAAGAATTGTTAGCGCGCCCGATTAAGATGTTAATGATTCTTTTGATAAAGTTCATAAACTTTACAGGACTTAAAAAGGGTTTAGGGATGTTCATCATCCATTAGCCTACCCTAATCCTACGAACCCTAACAAGCGGAGAATTACTCGTGCATGTTGGGAGAAAAAGAGATGGAGAGAAAATGCATAATTAAACTACGAAGAAATAGAATAAGAAGAAGAAAGCTACCTTTATTAATCAACAATATTCATTACACTTTTATTCCTTAGAAAATGATTACAATTTCTAGTTGCTTCTCGATCTCTTCTAAGGAGGTAGACGAACAGTTGATGATCAGCCTGGATGCGTGAGCCGTCTTGGACTTCGTGATCTCTTCGGCTTGATAAATTTTCCAAGAGGCTCTCGGTCTCTTTTTATAGTCCAAAGCCAGAAACCTTTACTTCTAAATATGGAAGCTAACTGTAGAGATCCACCCTGAATTTTTGCAAACCCTAAATCTTCAAACATGCCGCGGATCCGCGGCCCAAGGTGGGGTATGGACGCGGATCCGCGGCCATTGCATCATATCCCTTCATCAAACTTCAGGGCTTCTGTTCTTGTGACATTTGGTGATCCTTGGAACCTTCAGAATTTGGAAATCTTTTCTTTTCTTCTGCCAGAATTGATTCCTTAATTTTGATTTCTTAATTAGGCAAGTCTTCTTTAACAACTTGATTTCCTTGATTTTAGACCTGAAAATTCTGCACAATAACTTAACAAATAATATTTAGTAGACTTTGTTCTACCAGGATTTGGTCAATGATATTATTTGCATATATTTTCTTACCAAATGCTAATTATAATATATCAATACATGGAAAATAGTATTTTCACAAATAAACCCTCATATGTATGATATATTATAATAAAGACCTTTTTAAATATGGAAATGGTAGGAAAAATGTAATAACAAATGTGCAGTTTTATCAACTGAACAAATACCCCCAAACTTATTTTTGATCGTCCCGAGCAAACTAGTTTATTCAAGAGGAGAAAAAGAAAGGAGAAAACTAAGCACACTTTCGTAGGCAGACACGATTGCACTGAGCACGTGCAACAAGCCGTTAAACCTCTAGGTGTCCCTAGTAGGAGGAGTGTTGTCTCCTGAGGGTTTTCAGCGGATTACATCCACAAAATCCAATAACAAAAGAGAGATGGTGAAATTTACATATAAAGATAAGAACCATAAAAGAAAGACTTTGAAAATAAGAGTTTCCAACAATACTAGCTTTTCAGTTATCATGAGCCCTATCTTAATAGTCATGAAAAAATGTTAGAAATCACATCATCCCTCAATAAAACATCGTCTTTATTTTTTGTTCCTACCTTTCATCCAAACATTGACCATATAACCCCACGTGTGTGTAAAGAACATCCCTACACTCGGAGAATTCAATTCAAGCTATCATACTCTTGTCCATCTACCTTAGTACTTTTTAATTTAATGAATATTTAGATTTGCTCACACATTTTCATGCGACCGTTAATACTTCTTGAGGTACTAACCGACCGATTACTCATGTGCTTGCTGATTAGGTGATAATATTTTCCTCGTCTTGCACCACCTAAGGCTCAGCAGTGACTCCCAGACCAGTTAGCTTTAGGGCACTAGGTGAAGAGGCACCCTCGCTATATTTTTTTATTGCTGCCTTGGCGATAACAAAACCAGTGTTCATTTTTCTCTTTTCACCATTTTATATTTTCTTCATTTTTTTTTCTTTTCCTTCATACTTTGGCTTTTAGACAAGAGCATTTCAAGGTATTCTCTACTATCCCGAGTTTCAAGACGTGTGTAAGTGCATATAGTAGGGTATCAACATTCAAATGTTTGGCTTCCAGAATAGAAACTATTTTTCAGACTTATTTTTATCCTCAGATTAGTGACTTCCTTCATCTTACTAACCCTTGGGACAACAGCTCATAACTACTTATTACTAGTTCGTTTAAGAAAACTTCTAATTTTCTTGGTTTTCTTAAACTATTTCTATCTTTTGGATGTAATTTTTCACTTTCTACTCTTTTGTTATAAAATTTTTTTAATGCCCAGTGTCAAAGATAATTCAGTGAATACAAACCTCCCCCCCAAACCTGTTTTCAGCAGTGTCCTCACTGATGTAGCCTTTTGAGAACAAGGACCTGTATACTAGGAGAGAGATACAAGGGGTAAAATAATAGTTAAATGAAAACTACCCCCTAACTTGATCTTTGACACGCACAGATATTCAATCAAATCCATTTGTACTCACCTCCATTCTTAAAATGAGAAAATGTTACAAAAACATGGAGGTGAGGCGGAGGAAATTTAGTTTTGATAAAGCGGCTCTTGTAAAAACAGGAGCTCCTCCGCGGGGTCAGCAGAAAAATACGGTTTTAGACTATACCCATTTACTTTAAAAATTGAATCGTTTTTCAAATTTTCGACTTCAACTGCTCCGTGCGGGTGTACATACCGCACCACAAAAGGTCATTTCCAACGAGATTTAAGCTTACCCGGATGAAGATGGAGACGGGAATCATAAAGAAGGACTTATTGCCCCGATATGAAGGTTTTTCTAAAAAGATTTTTATCGTGGAACACTTTAGTCATGTTCTTTACTATCACCGCATTATCGTAAGCTTCATCGCGGAGTTCGCTTAGCTCATTCAACTGCAGCTTCCGATAGCTGCCTGCATGATCAAGATCAAAATTAAACTCTTTAATAGCCCACATTGCCTTATGTTCAATCTCGACAGGAAGGTGGCATGCCTTCCCAAGCACAAGGCGGTATGGAGACATACCAAGATCGGTCTTATAAGCGGTGCGGAATGCCCAAAGAGCATCCGTCAATTTGGTTGACCAATCTTTACGGTTCTTAGAAACCGTCTTCTCCAAGATTTGTTTGATCTGCCTATTTGAGATCTCAGCCTGCCCGCTCGTTTGGGGATGATAGGGCGTAGAAAGCTTGTGAGTGATTGAATATTTCCGCATCAAGGCCTCGAAAGACCTATTGCAGAAATGTTTCCCGTTGTCGCTAATTATAGCGCGAGGGTGTCCGAATCGCGAAAAGATATTTTTTTTAAGGAACTTAATGGCAACTTTGTTGTCATTAGTGCGACACGGTATAGCTTCCACCCACTTCGAGACATAATCAACCGCTAACAAAATATATAAATTCCCAAAGGAGTTGGGAAAAGGGCCCATAAAATCAATACCCCATACATCGAATATTTCCATAACCAATATAGGTTGGAGCGGCATCTCGTTCCTTCGTGAAATCCTACCCAAATGCTGACATCGTGGACAAGTTTTGCAATGTTCAAATGCATCTTTAAATAATGTTGGCCAATAAAAGCCACATTGCAAAACTTTCTCCGCCGTTTTTCGAGGTCCAAAATGACCGCCGCATGCCTGATCATGACAAAATAATAACACGCTCTTGAATTCATCGTTAGGGACACACCTGCGAATGATTTGATCGGAACAATACTTGAATAGATAAGGTTCATCCCAGTAAAAATATTTTACTTGGGATAGAAATCGAAGTTTGTCTTGTTTCGACCAATCACTAGGAATAAGTCCCGTCGCAAGATAGTTCACGATATCCACGAACCAAGGTTCGTAGGATACATTCAAGAGCTGTTCGTCAGGAAATGAGCCATTTATCAGCATGGTCACAGTTGGCGAAGAAGTGATGCGTGAAAGATGGTCGGCTACAACGTTTTCACATCCACTCTTGTCTCGAATGACAAGACCAAATTCTTGTAACAATAGGATCCAACGTATTAGCCTGGCCTTCGCATCCTTCTTCGATAAAAGATGTCGTAGGGCGGAGTGATCTGTGTAAACCACAATAGGCGAGCCAATCAAATAGGGCTTAAATTTCTCTAATGCAAATACAACTGCCAAGAGTTCTTTCTCGGTGGTTGTGTAATTTATTTGTGCATCATTTAAGGTCCTACTTGCATAGTAAATTACATGTGGCATCTTATCAATGTGCTGTCCTAAGACCGCACCAATAGCAAAATCTGATGCATCACACATAAGCTCGAACGGGTGGTTCCAATACGGAGATGATAGAACGGGGGCTGTAGTGAGTGATTCTTTAAGCGATTCAAAAGTAGCCTCACAATCCGAATCGAAGTGAAAAGTAGTGTCCTTGGCCAATAGAAGGGTTAAGGGTCTGGAAATTTTGCTAAAGTCCTTAATAAATCTCCTATAAAATCCTGCATGACCAAGAAAGGATCGTATATCTTTGACGTAGTTGGTACGAGGGAGGTTTTGAATGACATCTATTTTAGCTCTGTCAACCTCAATGCCTTTTCGTGAAATTATATGTCCAAGTACAATACCTTCTTGGACCATAAAATGACATTTTTCCTAATTCAAAGTCAAGTTCTTATCCTTACAGCGGGTAAGAACCGCGTCAAGATTACTGATCAGTCGAAAATATTGTATATTTTAGCCGGCAATTTCCCTAACATTTGCATACATTTAGAAGTGTTCGGCATTCATATTCTACATATTAGCAAATCTGTCACAAAATATGAGATTGCATGTATTAGACTTTTAAACCGACACTTTAAAGGAAATTAACCGCATTTCATGGCATCGCATCATTTCTGTATTTGCGCAACACTTGTCTTGAGTCTGTGCAGGAAAATACGGAAGAAAAACCAAAGAGCTGATCAACATTACGCCAATTCAATCATTTCAGATCTGGTAGCAATGCAGAAGAAATTAGATAATTCTATATATCACATAAAGGCCCATACAACAGCCCAAGACCACACCAGAGAGCCCAAGCCCCAACTCACCAAGTTAGCCGCGGAACCGCGGCAGGAGCTGGCTTGCGCCGCGGTTCCGCGCCTCTATTGCCACGTCAGCATGGAATTTTCAGTGCAGAATCTCTTTCTCTGGGCCCACATTGCTTTATGATATGTAAAGTTCCAGAATACCCTCGAAGCTACTGCCAGATCAGCAAAGAAAATTAAAGAAGGCTAATCCTAATTAAGCTCCTAATTAATCTTCTTCTAGAAGCTCCTCCTAACTAATTACATCTAGACGCTTCTCCCCTAACTAACTTTTGGAGGGAAATTCAAATTTCCTCAACAAACTTTTGGAGGGAGACTTAGAATTTGAAATCCTAGATCTAGGGTTAGTTATCTATAAATAGGAGCCTAGATCTAAGGGTTGAGGTTAATCTTTAATATTCCTAAAATTCCCTCTTTCATCATCTTCTTCCACAAGTCTAGTGACAAGGCTTGTGCGAAACCCTAACCCTAATTCCACTCCAAATCCAAGATCTTGAGTACCAAATCAAGTGAGAAGCCTTCAACCTTTTAGGAGCCGAGCCGATCTTCAATCGGGCAAGTGATCCAAGCCGATCCGCGATCCACGGAGACGAGCGAAGCCAAGTCGACGATCGAATTCTTCCTCTTGTAGTTCTTGAGCGAATGTAATGAAATTGTTGATATAAATAAAAGGTGAAATTCTTTAATCTTGCTTTCTTTTAATTCTTGCATCATGATTAGATCTCAATTTGTAATTGTTGTTCTTGTTGTGATGTTTGAGTAAAACTCCGCTCGTAAAGGAGTCGAGACGATTGTAGAATGATGATGTAACAAATCTTAATACGATTTTTAAATCCTACGAGTTTTGTAAACCCTAGCAAGTTCAAGAATCGATGACCTAGTTTCGTAGCGATGCTTTCTTGATTGTGATCGCTCGAAATTAGGGATCTACGATCGTTTCTTGAATTTACTAGAGGCTAGAATATGAATGATATCGACGAAAGAACAAGAGATAAGATGAAACCCTAGTTTCACAAGAAGTCTCTAATTCTCATCGATCATCATCGATCTAGTATCAATTCATCGAAGGATAAGAATACGCAATTGTAAGATTACATCACATCTATAGATCCGATCGATTCCTACGAGCCTCATTTCGATTCTTGATATTTGGTTTGGAAAAATCATCAAACGATCAATTCTTGATTCTATCTTTTAATGCTTTTCTTAGATCTAGATATTTTCTTTTTCTTGAAATACAAAAATTTAAATCATGAATTGTTTTCTTTTCTTTTCTTAAAGTTTCGACTCATCTAATTCAAAAGACGAACGATTACACTTTCCCTGTGGACGATCCGCACTCACTAACAATCTACATCCGACACCGTAGTTGATTGCGATCAAATAATTTTTGGTTGTGATTTCTTTACAAAATTCCCAATTACACAAACAAGAACTCATTTCAATCAAATGGCGCCGTTGCCGGGGACTATTTGATTCGATACTTTTACATCCAATCAAGAAAATCTTTTCAATCAAATGGCGCCGTTGCCGGGGATAGTGCGCTAGTTGTTCGTATTTTGAAATTTGAGTTGAAAATTTTATTCCATCTAAATTTTTGTGATCAAAATTCGTGCAAACACTAATACGTGTGTTGTGATTTGATTGCGAGGAAATCTGGAATCATTGGAGCTGTGGAAATTTTTTTCTGAAACATCCAGAGAGCTGTGTAGGTGAACAGGAGCTTGTGCACAAATTTCTGTGCACTGATCCCAACAGACCACCGCCCTTCCGCGGCTAAACACCCTCATACGCGGCGGATCCGCGCCTATGTAGAAGCTTCTCTGCACCAATTTTGCTCTGTAAGTCTCTATCTTTCTTATCTCCTCCTCTGTCTGCTCCAATAACAATTTTGCTGCAGGTTTCTTTGCAAATAAAGCGCAGCGCCGCAAAGCAAAATAAAATTTGTGCGTGTTTTGATTCTTTTGGTTGTTTGCATATTAATACGGAAATTAAGGGGCACGACCAAATCCAAATTAGGTGGGGAGTTCATAACCCTTCCTAAGCCCCGAAAATCGCAAAACTTGCATCCACCTTTACCCTCATTAATTAAAAGAAATCTAGAGAAGACTCTAAGGACTGTCGCGCTCAATTAGGACAAGAGAAGGCCGTGGGTAATTCATTGCTTATCCGCGTTTTCTTGTGGTGCCTAAGGCGAGTGTGTCTAAGGCTAGTGGTTTTTAATTAGGCCCACTACTTACGTAGTGGAGTACCTTCCCACTTACCTGGCACTTATCCGGCCACAGGGGAACAAAGAGGCAGTGGAGGATTCTATCCTGCGACTTGTCTTTTGGCAGTTAGGAGCGGTCTAGAGCCTGACCTAGGTGACCAATAGATTCTAGGTTTTGTGTGTTGCATTTGTTGTGTTGCATCATTTTTTCAAAAATCCGTATCAATTTTCAAAGCAAACACCGCATTCATAACATACCCCTAATTATAAGTCAACGCTGCCACTTGTACTAACCCATTTTAGTGCAAGATAGGCTGGACACGGGATTCTAGTGCCCGTTTAGTCCGCGTACCCTTTATCGACTCCGAAGTCGATATTTCTCCATTTACCTTTTCTTTACCCACTACCACATCCACACCGATGGATCCGAATCCATCAAACTTCTTTAACCCTAATCTGCCGCCGTCCGTTGGTGCGCAGAATCCACCCCACATTTCTCTCCAGGAAAGATGCTATCCTACACGAGGCCCACTTTCCACTTGTCTTTCCATTCCACCAGCCAACGGGGAAAATTTTCAAATAAAACCCCAATACATCAACCTTCTACCAAAATTTCACGGTCTCGAGTCTGAAGACGCATACGTGTTTATCACGAAATTTGAAAATGTATGCGCAATGATGGGTACTTCACAGTTGTCTGTGGATGCTTTCCGTCTACGTCTTCTCCCATTCACTTTGTGCGATTTAGCCGAGAAGTGGCTATATAACACTACCGCACATTCCATTTCAAATTGGGACGAATTCGTCAAAGCATTTCTGAAGAAATTTTACCCACATCAAAAGACAGCTCGAGTCCGTAGCGAAATCTATCAATTCACCCAGCTTCCAAATGAAACATTTTCAAAATGTCTTGAGCGTTTCAAGGATCTATTAGTCCTATGTCCACATCACGACATCCCGAGATGGGAACTGTGCCGAATCATTTATGAGGGCATTACTCCTTACACAAGACAGACCCTTGAATCAATGTGTCAAGGCAACTTCATGAGTAAAGATGATAGGGAAGCCTGGGAATTCCTAGAAGATTTCGCTGAAAAATCTTTACAGTGGGAGGGTGTGAGTCAATCATCTAGGGATGGCAATGATATTTCCATAGGAATTAGAGCTGAAATTTCAGCTTTACACAAGAAATTTGACGCTATGGAAAATAAATTTTTAGCTGCCGCCCTAAGTCAAATATCACTCTCCAAAACTGTATGTGGATGCTGTTCTGATCCGTCTCACTTGACGGAAGAATGTCCGTTTCAAGGTCATGAGCATACCAATGCCACATTTCAAAGACCTAGAAACGATCCATTTTCCTCCACATATGATCAGGGTTGGAGGAATCACCCTAATTTTACTTCGAACCAATCACAATCTCAAAACACGGTTCCAACCCAACACAATTTCCAAAGGGTCCCTCCACCACAACAGCAGCCACCACTTCAATTGAGTCAGCACCCCTTTCAATCACAAAACTTCCAAAATCCGGCCAACACTTTTTCACCGTCTAGTCCTTTGCAATTGACCGGTACAGATAATACCTATGCACTAGCACAAACCTTGGATACTTTCATGAAACAATCCATCCAAGGGACGGCAAGTTTGCAATCTTCCGTCGAGAATGTGATGAAGATCATTATCTCTCAAAATGAAAACATCAAATCGATGGAAGAACAAATTGCACAACTAAAAGCCGAAATGAGTGCACGAGAGAAAGGGAAACTTCCAGCTCAACCTTTACCTAATCCTAGCTATTCACATCATGTGGATGAGATCACGTTGAGATCTGGAAGAGTGCTTGACCATCACCTTGGGGAAGAGTTTGATGATACTAATAAATCAATCAATAACACCCCGGCTGAGACCTTTCCTCACACACACACTTCTAACCCCAGTTCTTCTACCCCACCATCTTCTTCCGAGCCTATTCTTCGTTTCCCAAAAGGCTCGCCACTTCAGCCCACCTCTTTTTCTCCTCCACGGACGATCCCCACTTCTATTCTGGGATCGGTTCCACACACACTTTCTTCTCCTATGATGGACCCAGCGCTTATTGCTAAAGCACCTTATCCTAATCAGTTAAGGGCTAACACACCGAGTCCACATATGGAGAAGATTATGAACATTTTTAAGCAAGTAAACACCAACATCCCTCTCCTAGATGCCATCCAACAAGTTCCGTCCTATGCGAAAACTCTTAAGAACTTGTGCACTAGGAAGAGGAAGACTCAAGCGCCCAAGAAGATTTTTATGGAAAAAACAATAGACACGACTTTCCCCCAACAATTACCGAGGAAACGTAAGGATCCAGGATATCCTACTATTTCCGTTTCTATTGGGGAAAAACACATTAACCGTGCTCTACTAGATCTTGGCGCTAGTGTTAACTTGCTTCCATACTCAGTCTATGAGCAACTAGGTATCGGAGTGTTAAAGCCCTCGAACATAACTCTCCAGATGGCTGATCGATCAATCACCAAACCTAGGGGTGAACTGGAGGATGTGTTAATAAAAATCGGAGAATTTATATTCCCGGTAGATTTTATTGTAATTGATACACAGCCTGTAGCGAACCCACGAAATCAAATTCCGGTGATTTTAGGTCGTCCCTTTTTGGCCACTTCCAATGCAATAATCAACTGTCGTAATGGTTCTATGACCCTATCTTTCGGGAATAGGTCAATAGAGCTGAACATTTACAAGTTGGGAAGTGTACCCTCCGAACCTATTGCTCAGGTCTGTTCTGTAGACTTAATGGATGTCGACAGCAGCGAATTTGATGATCCTCCTGATATCGATCTTGACTCTTTTCATATGTTATTGTTTGACCCAACTATGTATCATACACATACGGACTCTTCCACCGAGATGTCCGGGTCAACAATTAACACTGATTATGAATTCTTAGAGTCTGAAGATCACCCCGCACTTTGTGATGACATTATTCATCGGGGTATTGATGGAACTTTTGAGGAAATCTTCGCTGATGAACTCGCATTTTTGAATGACACGGGTGTTGAGATGAATCATATCCCACTCACTGAAATTGAACCTCCACCCCTTCATCTGAACTGTAAAAAGAATGCGAGTAATCCATCACAATCACTGCATCGTCTCTCCAAAATGAGACGCACACACATTCTATTCCACCACTTAACCTTTCCCCACTTCATCTTCCACCAACCAGAGCACTGCATTGATAAAATTTTTGAATGGTTGGTGTTAACATTCGGTCTTTGCAAAGCTTGGCATCGACCACGGATTTTTGACCCCCTCATGTGATTTTCAAAGATTAACATTGCATAACTTAAGTTTGGGGGGGTATATTTTCGGGCTCCTGAAAAGAAAATTTTTACAAAATTTTGAGCCAAAAAGTAAGTTTGTGGGAGGTTCTTCACTTAAATATTTTGCCCCCACTAATAAATTCCTCCCAAGCTTACAGGTTTTTTCAAGATTTAGCAGAAGGCAACAGTGAGGACACTGTTGAAAACAAGTTTGGGGGAGGTTTGTGCTTATTTTCGCATCATTTGCATATCATTTGCATAAGCACAAAACATTTTTTTTGAAAACCTATAAAAATTTAAAAATTTTCAAAACTATAAAAATATTTTTTGTACATAAATAAGATAATAAAAGTTTAGATAGTGAAAAATTACATCCATGAGATTAGAAAAATTTAAGAAAACTAAGAAAATTAGAAGTTTTCTTATACGAACTAGTAATAAGTAGTTATGAGCCGTTGTCCCAAGGGTTAGTAAGATGAAGGACGTCACTAATCTGAGGATAAAAATAAGTCTGAAAAATAGTTTCTATTCTGGAAGCCAAACATTTTGAACGTTGCTACCCTGCTATTCGCACTTACACACGTCTTAAAGCCCGGGATAGTAGAGGATACCTTGAAATGCTCTTATCTTAAAGCCGATGTATGAAGGAAATAAAAAGAAAAAAATGAATAAAGAAAATATAAAGTGGTGAGAAAAATGAACACTGGTTTTGTTATCACCAAGGGCAATAAAAAATGTATAGCGAGGGTGCTTCTTCACCTAGTGCCCTAAGGCCAACTGGTCTGGGAGTCTCTGCTATGTCTGAGGTGGTGCAAGACGAGGAAAATACACCAAATAAGCAAGCACATGAGTAATCGGTCGGTTAGTACCTCAAGAAGTATTAACGGTCGCATGAAAGTGTGTGAGCAATTTCGTCTAAATATTCATTAATTAAAAAGTACTGAGGCTGACGGGCAAGAGTATGATAGCTTGAATTGAATTCTCCGGGTGTAGGGATGTCTTTTACACACACGCAGGGTTATATGATCGATGTTTGGAAGAAAGATAGGAATGAAGAATAAGACGATGTTTTATTGAGGGAGGACGTGATTTCTAACATCTTTTCATGACCATTAAGATAGGGCTCATGACAACCGAAAAGCTAGCTTAGTTGGAAACCCTAATTTTCAAAGCTTTTCTTTTACAATTCTTTTCTTTAAATGTAATATTCATGATCTTTCTTTTATTATTGGATTTTGTGGGTGCAATCCACTGAAAACCCTCAGGAGACAACACTCCTCCTACTAGGGACACCTAGAGGTTTAAAGGCTTGTTGCACGTGCTCAGTGCAATCGTGTTGCCTACGAAAGTGTGCTAGTTAGTTTTTCTCTTTCTTTATTTTCTCCTTCTCTTTTTAATAAAACATTCGCTCGAGACGATCGAAATTAAGTTTGGGGGTATTTGATCAGTCGAAAATATTGTATATTTTAGCCGGCAATTTCCCTAACATTTGCATACATTTAGAAGTGTTCGGCATTCATATTCTACATATTAGCAAATCTGTCACAAAATATGAGATTGCATGTATTAGACTTTTAAACCGACACTTTAAAGGAAATTAACCGCATTTCATGGCATCGCATCATTTCTGTATTTGCGCAACACTTGTCTTGAGTCTGTGCAGGAAAATACGGAAGAAAAACCAAAGAGCTGATCAACATTACGCCAATTCAATCATTTCAGATCTGGTAGCAATGCAGAAGGAATTAGATAATTCTATATATCACATAAAGGCCCATACAACAGCCCAAGACCACACCAGAGAGCCCAAGCCCCAACTCACCAAGTTAGCCGCGGAACCGCGGCAGGAGCTGGCTTGCGCCGCGGTTCCGCGCCTCTATTGCCACGTCAGCATGGAATTTTCAGTGCAGAATCTCTTTCTCTGGGCCCACATTGCTTTATGATATGTAAAGTTCCAGAATACCCTCGAAGCTACTGCCAGATCAGCAAAGAAAATTAAAGAAGGCTAATCCTAATTAAGCTCCTAATTAATCCTCTTCTAGAAGCTCCTCCTAACTAATTATATCTAGAAGCTTCTCCCCTAACTAACTTTTGGAGGGAAATTCAAATTTCCTCAACAAACTTTTGGAGGGAAACTTAGAATTTGAAATCCTAGATCTAGGGTTAGTTATCTATAAATAGGAGCCTAGATCTAAGGGTTGAGGTTAATCTTTAATATTCCTAAAATTCCCTCTTTCATCATCTTCTTCCACAAGTCTAGTGACAAGGCTTGTGCGAAACCCTAACCCTAATTCCACTCCAAATCCAAGATCTTGAGTACCAAATCAAGTGAGAAGCCTTCAACCTTTTAGGAGCCGAGCCGATCTTCAATCGGGCAAGTGATCCAAGCCGATCTGCGATCCACGGAGACGAGCGAAGCCAAGTCGACGATCAAATTCTTCCTCTTGTAGTTCTTGAGCGAATGTAATGAAATTGTTGATATAAATAAAAGGTGAAATTCTTTAATCTTGCTTTCTTTTAATTCTTGCATCATGATTAGATCTCAATTTGTAATTGTTGTTCTTGTTGTGATGTTTGAGTAAAACTCCGCTCGTAAAGGAGTCGAGACGATTGTAGAATGATGATGTAACAAATCTTAATACGATTTTTAAGTCCTACGAGTTTTGTAAACCCTAGCAAGTTCAAGAATCGATGACCTAGTTTCGTAGCGATGCTTTCTTGATTGTGATCGCTCGAAATTAGGGATCTACGATCGTTTCTTGAATTTACTAGAGGCTAGAATATGAATGATATCGACGAAAGAACAAAAGATAAGATGAAACCCTAGTTTCACAAGAAGTCTCTAATTCTCATCGATCATCATCGATCTAGTATCAATTCATCGAAGGATAAGAATACGCAATTGTAAGATTACATCACATCTATAGATCCGATCGATTCCTACGAGCCTCATTTCGATTCTTGATATTTGGTTTGGAAAAATCATCAAACGATCAATTCTTGATTCTATCTTTTAATGCTTTTCTTAGATCTAGATATTTTCTTTTTCTTGAAATACAAAAATTTAAATCATGAATTGTTTTCTTTTCTTTTCTTAAAGTTTCGACTCATCTAATTCAAAAGACGAACGATTACACTTTCCCTGTGGACGATCCGCACTCACTAACAATCTACATCCGACACCGTAGTTGATTGCGGTCAAATAATTTTTGGTTGTGATTTCTTTACAAAATTCCCAATTACACAAACAAGAACTCATTTCAATCAAATGGCGCCGTTTCCGGGGACTATTTGATTCGATACTTTTACATCCAATCAAGAAAATCTTTTCAATTAAACATCGTCTTTATTTTTCATTCCTACCTTTCATCCAAACATCGATCATATACCCCTACGTGTGTGAATAGAACATCCCTACACTCGAAGAATTCAATTCAAGCTATCATACTCTTATCCATCTGCCTCAGTACTTTTTAATTTGATGAATATTTAGATTTGCTCACACATTTTCATGCGACCGTTAATACTTCTTGAGGTACTAACCGACCGATTACTCATGTGCTTGCTGATTAGGTGATAATATTTTCCTCGTCTTGCACCACCTAGGGCTTAGCAGTGACTCCCAGACCAGTTGGCCTTAGGGCACTAGGTGAAGAGGCACCCTCGCTATATTTTTTTATTGCTGCCTTGGCGATAACAAAATCGGTGTTCATTTTTTTCCTTTCACCATTTTTATATTTTCTTCATCATTTTTTTTTATTTCCTTCATACTTTGGCTTTTAGACAAGAGCATTTCAAGGTATCCTCTACTATCCCGAGTTTCAAGACGTGTGTAAGTGCATATAGTAGGGTATCAACATTCAAATGTTTGGCTTCCAGAATAGAAACTATTTTTCAGACTTATTTTTATCCTCAGATTAGTGACTTCCTTCATCTTACAAACCCTTGGGACAACAGCTCATAACTACTTATTACTAGTTCATTTAAGAAAACTTCTAATTTTCTTGGTTTTCTTAAACTATTCCTATCTTTCATATATAATTTTTCACTTTCTATTCTTTTATTATCAAAATTTTTGTGTGCTTATATATAGTATAATGCAAAGTATGCATAAATAAGCACAAACCTCCCCCAAACTTGTTTTCAACAGTGTCCTCACTGTTGCTATCTGCTGGATCACAAAAACCTGTAAGCTTAGGTGGACATTACTAATGGGGGCAAGAATATATGAAAGTGAAAATCCTCCCCAAACTTATTTTTGGCTCACAAATTTGAGGACAAAAGTTATGTTCAAGAGCCAAAAAAATACCCCCCCTCAAACATGAGTTAGACAATACGAAGCATTTTAAGAGGGGGTGAGTCATTTGGTCAAAGTAAGACTTTACAAAGACCAAAAGTTAACACCAACCATTCAAAGATTTTATCAGTATAGCGTATAGGTTGGTGGAAGAATGTGTTGTATCGAGTCAAGAAAAAATGGGGAAGGGATAAGAGGTGGTCTGGAAAGGGTTTGAAATTAGAGAAAAGAAAGAATGAGGATGAATGTGAAAGATTAGAAAGAAGGAATGGTGACGGTTCAACCTCTATAGGTGGAGATTGATCAATCACAAAATCCGTATTGTTTAAAATTTCAAGTTCGTCAGCAAAAAGTTCTTCAAAACTTTTATCAATGGTGTGATTGAACATTTTGCTGTCAAAGAGTTTTGTGCCAGAATTTATCCTACTTGATTCATAAAAAATCATTGAGGTAGAGGACTCGAAAAACTCATCTACCTCATTTTCAAAAATATCCAAATCAAGTTGAATTTCTGGTATTATTGAATTTGAATTAACGGATTGTTATTCATCAAAACTTACTGAAACTATAGGAACAGAAGAAGAACCGGAGAAAATAGAAGGTGAAATGGGTAAACAAATTGGTGTGTCGGGTGTTGGTGTACCAGATGTGGAAGATGGAGGCTGTATTTCTTCGGGTATACCTTTATCATCAACTTCAAGACATATTTAGGTTTCGGGAAGAATTAAAGGCTCAAGATGATGACCACAAGAAAGTGAAAGGATTTGATGATTTGGTGGGACAAAATCATCTAAAATTTCGGGTTCATCAATCAATATATCCCCAACGTCAATCACCTCATTCAAGTGAAGGTTAAAATTCTCAAACACCTCATCAAAAGTATGGTTTTCAATCAGTTTTGGTTCAAGAGTGGAGGTGTAGAGATCACAAGGGTTGGGTATGGCTTCACTTGAAATGGACCCTTCACAGTCGGGTAAATCAAACACTACAAAGTCACACAAATTATCAGTCATTCTATTTGGTGTACTTGATGAATATATGAAACTGGAGTTGTGGATTTCAGTTTGGAAACAAGAGGTTTGATTAGGAAGGGTGTACAGTTCTGTCTTACTACCCAAATCCTTCCTAATTTGGTTTGACAGTTCCAGAAATTTTTCTAATGTCTGCTCCAGAATAGTCTTGGGTTGATAAGAGGTTTCAGTATAAGATTGAAATTCCTATGGATAATTAAAACTCCCAAATGACTGATTAGAAGAACTGTCTAGAGTAGGTGGAAAAGTCGGATTCGATTGATAGGAATAGAATGGTTGCGGAACTTGGGTAGGAGTAGGATCAATATTATGATAAGAAGAATATTGATATGGGTTGGTTGGTTGGCTATTTTCAACAGACATCTTATATGCCACAAACCGCATATCAAACTCTTCTCCGGACAGTGGTGGTGATGGTTGATATTGGTCCGGGTTGAAACTTTGGCCTCTAGACCTAGCTATGTGCTCAGCAATAGACATTCGTCTAGGGGCTTCCTCACTCTGGGTATGAACTGAAACAGGTGTAGGATTAGGATACGGTTGATAGGACCTAGACTGAGGTGGTGTCACGACCCGCAAGATACGGAACGCGACCGACACTTAAGTTATGAAACGTATCAAGGCGTCCGTAAAATAAGTAAGCCGAAGCCCAGAATACAAAACCCAATTAAGAATTTGAGTGAAGGAAAAACCAATTATTTACAACATTTAACTCCATTAAACCACATCAAGTTTCTTTTTAAAACAACTATCCCTTTTCCAAAAATCCCAGTAGAGTTTCCTTGTAAAATCAGCCCCAAACGGGTGCAAAGCAGAATATAAATGAATACATGAATATGGTATCCCCAAGCGGGAGCAAGCTCATCGCCTCAAGGTGGTCACAAATCTCTTGCAATGAAAAATAACACTGTGCAAGAATAAGCATGAAGCATAAGAAATAACATGTTGACTCAAGAGAACTCGACTCCAGATATAACATAACATAAATCCCCAAGTCTCACAACCTCGTCTTTAAGTAAATATACAGTAATCCAAATAAGACAGGTACAACTGAAATAATAGTAGCAGTAGATGGAGTGTTCTAGATACAATAAATATATAAGGTGGTACAAAATGATAATAACCCACCTATGAGCAAAAGCCTCGAGTCCAGGCAAAAAGAGCAAAAGAGGCAAAAGTATCCGCCGCTACAGTGCTGACGGAACGGACCTGCAGAAAAGCTGTGGCACAATGGGGGTGAGTTGCCAGCTCGTGAGTAATAAATAACATCTACTAAGGCTATCGTATGCATGCACACAAGTATCCTAGCATCCCTAAAACAGGTGTGGCTACATGTACTAGCAGGTATGTATGCATCATCAGTGTACTAACAAGTATTTATGTCGCATGGATGTAATAACAGGTATGTATGCCCCATGAATATACTGTCATATATAAATGCTATATGAGTCAACTCAAGATCTCATCATGTAGGTATAAGAATTGTTCTTTATTTTGTTTTTGAAACTCCTTTTAAACATTAGCATAATATCCATGAAATCAATAAAATCCGTGTCCAGCAACGACACCTCAAAACTGTCTAAATCTCATATATCCATGTCAAGTATCTCTGGCCTCAGCCATCTGGCTGATCCATGTCAAATATCCATATCTCAATCTAGCGGCCACGGTCGGTATCCTCTGGATATCCGCCGTGCCAAATGAAGTCACCGGTAGGTAATCCGTCCCCTGCCAGGCTCAACGCCATCTCCTGCGATCTTCTTGCCCCGGGGTACCGTACCGGGCCCACCATGTACCCGAGACGGTTCATCCACCTCCTTGAAACAGGTCTCGAAAACCACAACAACTCATGGTGGACGACACTTTACATCACTAGAAAACCGCAATTTTTATATTTAAAAGATTATAAGTTTGAAATCTTGCGGCTTTCCCCGAAATCCAGAAATATCATAAATCTCATGAAATCATCATGTATGCATATGTCAATGATAATGAGTGCTTATGGTATCAATTTACAGTGTATGATTTATACTAGGCATGAGCAAATGATACAATGATACAATGATACCTATGCGTGAGAATAGCAATACTTATGATTTCATTTTAAATATTTAATGCAATATCGCAGTTCTAAGCAATTAACATATTTCAGATTTATGGTTATCTAGTGTCGTGACATAGCAATTACCAGGGTGTGTGTGTCCACATGAATAGTGCTCGTGCTGCATATAAAACCTGGTAATGGTGCATGTGTCCTACAATGAGTCTGCGTATATGGAACATTATATAGATCTTAACTGCAGCAATTATCATGCAAGAATTCTTATCATAAAGTCACACGTAATATCAAGTTTACTATTTTCGAGTTTACTAAATCTATCGGGCGACTCGCGCCATCCAAACGATCGTCCCCCGTAGATGTTAAATCTACTCACCCGTGATCCCGCGTTAGGTGTGTCCGACCATCTGCTTTCCTTTCTCCGCTGCGCTTGAAGTCCCCGCCGGCGAACCTAGAATTTACAAAAGTCACCGTATAAGGAAAAATCCTGCAAAACGCGATATATCGATAAAAAGGATACGCGTACGTGAAACTAAACGCGCGTGCACACGACACGACGCGACGCGCACAAACCCACCAGAACCTAAACTAATACGCTGTGTCGCGCAGCGCGCCACAGAACCACCCGTATCACGCGCGTGTCGCACGAGACCTTAAAACATCGGAAACATGCAAATAGCTCCAGATTTTGCCTCTGGGCCCAACATGAAAAGTTACAGATACCAACACCCTAAGCTAACCAAAAGGCACCTACAGGAAAAACCCTAGCACCCCAGCTCCTGCTCTGGCCGCAATTTGCGGCCAGAAGGAATAAATCGGCGGCCCGGGGTGGGAGTTGGGTCCCCATGTTTTGTGTGTGTGTGTATGCTAACCCCACAATGCTACAGTCTCACCAATTTTATTCTGAAGGTCTCGGGTCAACAGCAGATCCAACAGAGGCCAAAAAGTCGTTAAAACTGCTAAATTACGCCAAGTCGGATAAGTCGGGTATCCTTGTGAAATCTGGGACCAAACTTGGGTGTTCTAGTCTCCACAGCACCTAATAGGGCTACTCTAATCATCACAACCATTTCTTAGCCAAAATTCTCTTAATTCATCAAAAATTACCATCAAAGCATGCAATAAACACCAACTAAGCTACATAACCATAATTTTAGCAATTTAGGGTCATCCATCCAATTTTAACGACATTACTACGCTAACCCAGACTAATTAACACCAAAAAGGTCTCATTAAGCTACAAGCACTCTAATGTAACTAGATCTAGCATCACGACAAAATTCTAGCACTAAAACTCCATTAAACACTAAACTAGCTAAACAAACACATGATCTAAGCAACAAGAGAAGAGTTTAGGAATTATACCCCCTAGGAACCTTGCAAACAAGGAGAAGGAGAAGAAGAAGAAGGGAGTGGGTGCTGCAAAGCTTGGCTGGAAATGAGCTGAGCTTCACTGTTGCTGAAGCTGATGCTGTTGTTTGGCTGAAATGTTGCTGCTGCTGTTGCCTGGTGTGGTGTTGTGTTATTTTGTGTTGGTTTCAGGTGTTGCTAGTGGCAACGGTTGAGGAAGTGTTAAGGGAGGGGTTGTGTGGTGTGGGGGAGGGGTTATGTAAAGAGTTGGGGCTGATGTAGCAGCTGCTGCTGCTGATGTTCTGATACAATAGGCTGATGCTGATTGTAACAGCTAAGCTGATGCTATGATGCAGGTTTGGAGGCTGAATTGAGCTGGGAGTAGGCTGATGTGAGTGTGTGAGAGAGGGTTTTAAGGTTGGGGCTGTTTGTAATGATGTTAGGGGCTGAAGTGGCTGTTTGTGCAGCAGTTAATGTGCTGCTTTGTGAAGAACTGATGTGCTGAAATGAGCTGAGAATGGCTGATGGTGAATCATCAGCTGCTGTAGCAGCAATAGGGCTGGTTTGGGGTGGCTGATAGGATAAAATTTGGGTTGAAGTGCTGCTGATTTGGTGGCTAGGCTGATCTTAGTTGTGTGAGTGAGAGAGATGTGAATTAGTTTTGAAATGAGGTGATGTGACTTAACCTTAAACCATCATGACAACATCACATCCCTCTCTCTCTCTCTAAGTCAACCTTAAAACTCTCTAAATACCCATGGTCAAAGCCAACTATCCTCAATTTAAACTAATTAGTTCTAAACAACTCAATTAACTTAACCAAGGACCTAACCCACCATGGTTAACTTAAACATAGTTAACCCACAAACTCAATTATATGGCAAACCCTAATCTTAACCCTAGTTAACGTGCACAAGTGTGGTCGAGATAAAATTCTACAAAAATAACCATAAAATCAAATAAATTACTAGAATCCCATTTTGGTAAACTTTTTACCAAAAACCCCACATTAACACACAATTACTACTAACCCTAAACTCAGGTGTTACAGGTGGCCAACTGTTTCTTCCTGCTTGTTCTATATGATCTATTAAGGACATGGAAGAGCCGGACGGTATACCGAAGGGATTATGAAAACAAGAGATATCTGGTTGTGGACAGCAAAGCTCGGCAAGAAATCGTCTGTTTGGGTCACCCATTATAAGAAGAGAAGAAGGGGGAAGGGGAAAAATAATTGGTTTGTTTTGAAAAATGACGAATTTAGACAAATCACACAAAAATGCACAAACAACCCTGAAACTAAGGTTAACTAGGGCAGTCTCTAGACCGCTCCTGGACTTCCAAAGGACAAGCCACAGGATAAATCCTCTATCGCCTCTTTACTACTCTTGTAGCCAGGTAAGTGCCAGGTGAGTGGGATGCTCCCCACTACAAAAGTAGTGGTCCTAATTAAGTAACCACTCGCCTTGGACACACTTGCCTAGTCACCACAAAAGTAATACGGATAAGCGATAGATTATCCACGACCTTCCTCTGTCCTTATTGAGCGCGACAGTCCTTAGAGTCTGGTCTAGATATTTTTTAAATTAATGTAGGGTTGATGCAGATACTTGGTTTATGATTTGTGGGGCTTAGGAAGGGTGATGAAATCCCTACCTAATCTGGATTTGGTCTTGCCCCTTAAAAATCCGTATTAAAATATGCAAAAACAAACCACAAAACAAAACTTTGCAAAATGATTTTTGAGTGGCGATATTTTGCAAAGAATCCTGCAGAAAATAGATTTTATTGGATTTGAGAGGAGAGAGAAGGAGTTAAGAAAAATACCAGAGAAGTGTGAAACCCTAGATCTCCTGTTTCCTCAAGTCCATGACTCCAGATTCCCTCGCAAAATTCACACACAAATCGTTAAATATGCAATTTGCAGTTTTGTTTTAATAATGATATGAATCGTCTAAGAATTCAACACAAATAGTAAGAATAAAAAAATTACGCATGTATCCCCGGCAACGGCGCCATTTGATTGATACGAAAAAGTGTTTGTAGTTAACCGCAATCAGAACGGTGTCGCGTGTAGCTAGACCGAGATGAGTACGGGTCGTCCTCAGGGAAACGTTGAATCTTTTACTCTTACTTTAGACGTGTTGAAAAAGAGAGGAGGGATAAAGAATTTTGTGAATGGTTTCTAGATCTACGTTAAGTAAGAATGCAAAAATATAGATCTAGATTAACTACGGATGTAAGTTTATATAATAGGGGGGCTTGTAGGGTTCATTAGGATTTAGTAGTTATGGATGATTAATTAAAAGTTACCCTTTTTATCCTTTAATAGATTTAAAACTAGAACGACGGTGATGCGTGTAAATTAGGGTTTCTGGAGGGAAAAGGAATCCCACTCTTAACCCTTATCTCGACACGGAACTCCGTTCATATCTAGCCTTTACCAAAACAATCATTAATCTAATCTCTAATCGCGGTCGGAACTACAAAGAATTGTTAGCGCGTCCGATTAGGATGTTAATGATTCTTTTGATAAAGTTCATAAACTTTATAGGACTTAAAAAGGGTTTAGAGATGTTCATCATCCATTAGCCTACCCTAATCCTACGAACCCTAACAAGCGGAGTATTACTCGCGCATGTTGGGAGAAAAAGACATGGAAAGAAATTGCATAATTAAACTGCGAAGAAATAGAATAAGAAGAAGAAAGCTACCTTTATTAATCAACAATATCAAGTACACTTTGATTCCTTAGAAAATGATTACAAAAAACCTAGTTTGCTTCTCGATCTTTTCTAAGGAGGTAGATGAACCGTTGATGATCAGCCTGGATGCGTGAGCCGTCTTGGACTTCGTGATCTCGTCGGCTTGATGATTTTTCCAAGAGGCTCTCAGTCTTTATTTATAGTCTCGAAGCCAGAAATTTAGCTTTCAAAGTTGGAAGTTAACAGTAAAGATTCTCCCCACAACAACTTAAATAATATTTAGTAGACTTAGTTCTACTAGGATTAGGTCAATGATATTATTTGCATACATTTTCCTACCAAATTCTAATTATAATATATCAACACATGGAAAATAGTATTTTTACACATAAACCCTCATATGTATGATAAATTATAATAAAGACCTTTTTAATATAGAAATAGTAGGAAAAATGTAATAACAAATGTGCAGTTTTATCAACTGAACAATCATCATACCCACCATGTCCTGGAACAGAAGGGCTATTCGTTTTATATTGGTTGCTTGTTCCGCAGCCTCTTTATCCTTCTTTTCCAGTATTCTCCGAAGGAATTCAGCATCGGTTTCTTGCTCCTGGCGTTGATCCGAGGATGCTTCTAGGCTTTCTTTTGGCCCGGTGAGCGCGGCCATCCCAGTCATAATTTCTTAGAGCTTCTGCTGCTGCTCTTGAGCTTTAGTCACCGATCGCGTAAGCGGTTTATGACCTGTGGATATACGGCTGTCCTTTTTCCCGGACGCCATATAGACGGTGTGTACCACCATGCCCCCAGACTTAGGGCGTTTGGGTTCACTGCCTTTGACATTTGCCGCAGGCGTGGGGATTTTCTCTAGCCTTCTTCTCTTGTGGGCCATCGAAGTTGAGGGGGCCGTTGCTATGGGCACCCAGGTGGCCGTCGTCTTCCGTTGCTTAACAGGGCGGTTGTCTTCCTGTCGGGCTTTCGACTTCTTATGCTGATGGGAGATGTTCGGATCAATCACCGATTCTCGGACTCGTCGCCAAGTCTTGTAGACTTTGGAAGACAGCCGTTGAGGAGACTGCTCCGGCTTTGTTTCTACGACGGTCTCTACCGGTGGAGGAGACTTTTTGAGCACAGCAGTTGGCGAATTCCTGTGTACCCTGTTCAGTAGCTCAAAGCTGTTCCCGGTTGGAACAGCAGCATCAATTTCCACCGTTAGAGCTGGCGGAGTTAGCCCAGAGGAGGAGTTGCCCCGAGCCTTCCTTATCCGGCGCCAGTGGTGACGTCGGGCGTGACGGGTTGTTGGGATTGGTTCAGCGGCGGCTTTATCTTGCCCCATGTTCAGGTGAGGGGCTGTTGCCGGTGTCATCCTCTTGAAGACCGACGTTCGTTGAGGAGCCGTGTCCAACCGGTCAAACACAGATTTCTGAGCGGGAGCGGAAACGAGAGCAGTCAGTCTCGCAAAGACCGACCCTCCGGGAGGAGAAGCCGCCTTGACGACTTCAGGAGCAGCTATCTTCTTTGGGATGGCCACTTTAGGTATTATGGGCTTCTTGGTAGGCCCTTTGGAGCCCGAGTTCAGCCTGGTGAAGACTGAGGAATTAGACGACCCGTTGAGAGGGGCCGTAAGAGTAGCAAGTCGATCGAAGACCGACTTCTTTGAAGCTTCCGATACGGGTACAGGGATGGTGAAGCTCGCTGGCGGGAGCATGGTCCCGAAAAACAGACCGGTAGTAGCTTGGGTAATTTGTTCCACCGGCATCGTGAATAGTGATGTCGCCTGCGGTCCATAGGCTACACCTCCAGGTGAGGCGTAGCGTCGGTTGCACTTGCAATTGGAGCAGTTCGAGCAGTTGAACGCCATTGCTGTTTGATTTCTGCGCCAAGCAAGAGACCAAATATTAGTAACTTGAAACCCGAGGGCAACCATTAACAAACCGCGATTCGTTCGCGAATACGACGCACGAAGTGTGGAATGGAAAGAGGAAAAGGTCCCACCGGGTGTGCCAGAATCTGTTCCCCTCCGAATGACGGCGCGACGTAGAGTCGTCTTGCCTGAGATTCGAGGTAGATGCTATTTGGTGCTATCCATCCACCTCTCCGAAGATGCTAAGTTGATTTATGGCACCATGTATCGAAGGTTTAAATGGATGCGGCCGATATAGCAGACTTCGTCAGATTCCCCCTCGCTTGAGGGGGTTTTGATATTGGGGACGCTCTTCCCTGCAGGCGCAAGCCCCTGCAGTTAATTACGCTACCGCATCGTGGTAACAACTTTCTCCTTCTCCATGTGGTCACTTCGTGTCGTGGGTGTTTGTTTTGTGTTTGGTTGCCCATGGATTGTTTACGGAGACTAATTTATGCTGCCGCCCGTAGGGCGTGGACTAGTCCAAATCCGTATCTTTCTTAGATTTGGGTTTGGGGGGTTGAGTTTAAAGATACGTTAGCATCATTTGAGACTAAGATCAATTTAAACGTTTGTTAAGGATACGTTAGTATAATTTTAGACTAAGATCAACTTAACGGGATTGTTTAGATCCGACAAGAGAGCAATTGGGCTCTATTGTTTAGTTTAATGACATTTCGGTCGATTGCCAGTTTAGGGACATGGTGGTCCGACATTCCCATTTTGGGGACGAATATTAGTTTAAGGACATTTCGGTCCAACATTCCCATTTTGGGGATGAATATTAGTTTAAGGACATTTCGGTCCATGAGTTTAAGGACCCCACAGTCCGTATCAATGTATGGTTGTCGGGACCCGTCACCTCTCTGACGACGTTGAGAGATTACAACGACGAATATCAGAGGAGTTCAGAGATATACCATTGAACCTGGTGTAAATTGATTTGAAAGAGCAGTCGTGCTCAGTTCAATTTAATTTGAGGACTTACGGCCAGAATTGTGTTAAGTCCATTTGAAAATGTTTAACATTTTGTTCATGATTGGCCTGTTTAGGCCTTTGCTTGGGCTCTGCCCCCTTTTTAAAATAATGCACAGCATTGGGCTTTTTAATTAAATGCATAGCATTTATTTTGGCCTGTTAGGCCTTTTTAAATGGGCTCTGTCCCTTTTCTTTAATAATGCAGAGCATTCAATGGTCTGACAGCGCGCCACGTGGCCTGTCAGGCGCTTTGCGCCGATTGAGGAGCGCAAGGTGCAAACTGATGTGGAGGTGACACGTGTCACACTCTGTTGAGCGCAAGTCTGTTAGCGTAGTGCGCTGCGCCAGTGCGTTGCTGACATGTGGCGCGCTCTGCTGAGCGCAAGTCTGCTAGCGCAGTGCGCTGCGCTAGTGCGCCGCTGACACGTGGCGCGCTCTGGTGACTTGTGCCAATCCAAGAGCGCAACAGCGCAAATTAGGAGTGCAGGGCACTGTACAGTAGCGCAGAGCGCATCTTGATCTAATTTAGATCAAAGATAAGAATCTTTTTAGAGGTTCCACCTCAAGATTCAAGAACCGATGGTTCATCAAAAGGCAATGCCTTTATATAGATCAAAAGATCTAATCAATGAAGTAAATTACTTCTGTTTTATCTTTTTCAATTAGATCTTTTTTTGATCTTTTTTTCTCTTTTTTTTTATCCAAGATCTTGATCTTGTTCTTAGATCATTGATCTTTTTAGAAGAAATTCTTCTTTTATTCAAAGGTTTACCTTTTTTTCTTTCTCTTTGAATTCTTCTCAAAGTTTTTAGAAGAGCTCTCTGTATCTCTAACTCTGTATGTTTTAGACTTGGAGTCTAGGGGCCTTTATATAGGGCCAGTGAGTTTGTTAGGTTAGTTACGGAGATCTTTCTCTGATTGATTTAGTGATGTTTCCCTACCGTTGGATCTTTGATCCTAGGGCTTCTGTTTTACAGAAGATAATCTTCTTGTTTTAACAAGATTAGAAAGATCTTTCTAGAATTTTAATTCTGATTTAGTGCTGGCACAGTTGACTCAAGCGCACCTGCGCTTGACACGTGTCGCGCAGCGCAAAGCGCAGGTCATCTGAAGCGTTGCCTCCATTATTTTTATTTTAAAACAGAGCCTTGCTCTGATTGGGTGCGCTGTTTTGGGTGCAGCTCTGGCGTGTCTGTTTTTGACACGTGGTGCGTTGCGTGCAGCATAAGGAATCTGAAGCGTTGCTTCAATTTTTGAATTTTTGAAATTCAAACAGAGCTTTGCTCTGATTGGGGGAAACAAACGCCATTCGTTTTATGTTGGCAGCTTGTTCCGCTGCCTCTTTGTCCTTTTTTTCAAGGATTCTGCGAAGGAACTCAGCATCAGTTTCTTGTTCTTGACGTTGCTCTGATGACGTTTCCGGGCTTTCTTTTGGCCCAGTGAGTGCGGCCATAGCTGTTAACATCTCTTGGAGCTTTTGTTGTTGTTGCTCATGAGCCTTAGTCACCGATCGCGTAAGCGGTCGATGACCTGTGAAGATACGGTTATCCTCTTTTCCGGATGCCATATAGATGGTATGCACCACCATGCCCCTAGACTTAGGGCGTTTAGGCTCAGTGGTCTTGCGATTCATCGCAGACTCAGGGATTTTCTCCGGCCTTCTCCTTTTATGGGCGGTCGAAGTTGAGGGGGCCATTGTAGTGGGCACCCAAGTAGCTGTCGCCTTCTGTGACTTGACAGGGTGGTTCTCTTCTTGTCGAACCTTTATCTTTTCCTGTCGGCGGGAGTAATTTGGGTCAATCACCGATTCTTGGACTTGACGCCAGACCTTGTAAATTTTTGAGGATAGCCGTTGAGGGGGCTGTTCCAGCTTTGTCTTTGGGGTATTCTCCACAGGTGGAGGAGATTTCTTCAGCATGGCAGTTGACGAGTTTTGGCGCACCTTCCTAAGCACTTCTAAGCTGTTCCCAGTTGGAATAGCAGCATCGAATTCCACTGTTGGAGCTGACGGGGTAAGTCCAGATGGGGATTTGCCCCCAGCTTTCCTCACTAGGCGCTAGTGGTGACGTCGAGCATGTCGTACGGCTGGGCTCACTTCCGCTACTGGATTCGCTTCCTCTTGCCCCCTGCTTTGAGGAAAGACTATTATTGGTGCTAGCATGTCGAAGACTGACATCCGTTGAGAGGAGGTAGTCAGTCTTGCGAAAGTCGACTTCCGAACAGGAGAAACAGCCTTTATGACTTCACGTGGAGTAGGAACTGAAACGGCCAGTCTTGTGAAGACCGACCCCTTAGCCGGAGAAGCCGCCTTGGTGACTTCAAGAGTAGGAATGGCTATCCGCTTCGGGATAACGCCTTCTGGTATCGCAGGCTTCTTCACGGGCCCAAATGAGATTTTGCCCAATCTGTCAAAGACTGATGCAGTAGACTTGGAATTGGACGACCCGTTGAGAGGGGCCGTGGTAGTGGTAAGCCGATCGAAAACCGACTTCTTGGGAGCTTCTTGCGATGGTACATGAGCGCTGAAGTTCGTTGGTGGGAGCATGGTCCTAAAGAACAATCCAGTGGTGGCCTGAGTCACCTGTTCCACCGGCATTGTGAAAAGGGAGGCCGCTTGGGGCCCGTAAGTCACTCCTCTGGACAGGACAGAGTGAGAGTTGCAGTTGCAGTTAGTGCGGTTTGAAGCCATTGATCTTCTATTTTCTGCACGGAGCAAGACACCAAATCTTAGTACCTCGAATCCAGGCAAACATGTCAAACCGCGACTTGTTCGCGAAACACGACACACGAAGTGTGGAGTGGAAATAGGAAGAGGTCCCACCGGGTGTGCCAGAATCTGTTACCCGCCGAAAGGCGCGCGAAGACGCGGCGGACGTCTCGCCTGAATTTCGGGGCATATGCTAATCGGTGCTATCCGTCCACCTCTCCGAAGATGCCAAGTTGATTTATGGCACCATGTATCGAAGGTTTAAACGGATGCGGCCGATGTAGCAGACTTCGTCAGATTCCCCCTCGTTGATGAGGGGTTTTTGATTGTGGGGACGCTCTTCCCTGCAGGCGCAAGCCCCTGCAGTTAATTACACTACCGCATCGCGGTAACAACTTTCTCCTTCTCCAGATGGTCACTTCGTGTCATGGGTGTTTGTTTTGTTTTTGGTTGCCCGTGGATTGTATACAGAGACTAATTTATGTTGTCGCCCGTAAGGCGTGGATTAGTCTCAATCCGTATTTTCTTAGATTTGGGTTTTGGTTTGGGTTTACGGATACGTTAGTCTCATTTGAGACTAAGATCAAATTAAACGTTTGTTAAGGATACATTAGTCTAATTTTAGACTAAGATCGACTCAACGTTTGTTAAGGACACATTAGTCTAATTTTAGACTAAGATCAACTTAACAGGATCATTTAGATCCAACAAAAGAGCATTTGAACTTTATTGTTTAGTTTAGGGACATTGCGGTCGATTACCAGTTTAAGGACATGGTGGTCCAATGTTAGTTTAATGACATCTCGGTCCGGGTTAAGGACATCATAGTCCATGAGTTTAAGGACCTCATAGTCCAGGTTAAGGACATCATAGTCCGTGGGTTTAAAGGGACCCCACAGTCCGTAGTTTAAAGACGTCATAGTCTATAGAGTTTAAAGACATCATAGTCCATAAGTTTAAGGACCCCACAGTCCATGAAATGTGTGGTTGTCGGGACCCGTCATCTCTCTGAAGACGTTGAAGGATTACAACGACAGATATCAGAGGAGTAATGAAATGTACCCTCGAACCGGTGTGAGTTGGTTGGAAGATCTGTAGTCCAATTTGGGACTAAGATCTGTTAAATATTCATGAGCAGGTGGGCTCAATTAATATAAGTTGAGGACTTATGGCCAACATTGGGCTAAGTCCAATAAATGTTTTAGCATTTTTATTCTGGCTATTGAGCCTTTATTTGGGCTTGGCCCTTTTAATCAATGCTGAACATTAGATCTTGACAATTTTTTGTCTTGTATTGAATGCAGAGCATTCATCAGAACAATTTATGTTCTGACAGCGCAACACGTGGCGCGCCAGGCGCTTTGCGCCAGTTAAAGAGTGCAGTGCGCTTCTGCCAAGTAGCGCACACGAGAAGGACACGTGTCGCGCTTGGCGCTAAACGCCAAATGATAGGCGCATTGCGCCAGTTTATGAGCGCTAAGCGCTAGTCCATGAGCGCATTGCGCTATCAATTCAGTGGCGCACTCGTGAGTGACACGTGGCGCGCTTGGCGCTGAGCGCCAGCCCATGAGCACATTGCGCTATTTCAGAAGAGCAAAGCGCAAGTTGTATACGTGGTTGACACGTGACGCATTTTGGCGCTGAGCACCGATCCAAGGAGCACAAAAGCGCAGTTTAAGAGCGCAAGGCGTATTTTAATAGCGCAAAGCGCATTTGATCAATTTTATGATCTGTGAACAAATTTGTGTTCTTTTAAAAGAGACTTTGTCTCAAAATTCAAGAACAATAGTTCTTATTTTTGAAAGGGCTTGCCTTTATAGATCAATGATCTGTGTGAAGAATATGTTCTTCTTTATTATGTGATGAGATCTTTTGATCTTTTTTATAAAAGACCTTGGTCTTTGTAGATCTATGATCTGTGAATGAAGTAAGTACTTCTTTGTTTTTATGATGAGATCTTTTGATCTCTTTATAAAAGACCTTAGTCTTTGTAGATCTATGATCTTTCAAGAAGATAATTCTTCTTTTTAAGAGATGATTTCATCTCTGTGTTCATCATTCATCATCTTTACCTTGAAGAAATATCTTCTTGCAAGAGCTTGCTCTCTATCTTTTGAGTGTTCTCAAAGTTTATAGGGGGGTTTCTCTTGAAGTCTTGGGGCCTTTATATAGGGCAAGTTGATTTGTTAAATCAGTTAAAGAGATCTTTCTCTGATTGATTCGGCGATGTTTCCCACCGTTGGATCATTGATCCTAAGGATTCTGTTTTACAGAAGGCAATCTTCTTGTTTTTAACAAGATTGGAAAATCTTTCCATAACAGAATTTTAATTCTGATTAATGATTTATCATTATTTATTAGATCTTTTGATCTAACGGTGGGGAATTTTATAATTTCAGCGCTGGCGCACCCGTGCTTTGCACGTGGTGCGCTGCTCAGAGCGCAGCGCACTTTGCGCAAGCGCACCTACGTTTGACACTTGGTGCGCAGCTCAGAGCGCAGCGCAGCCTGCGCTAGCGCACCCGTGTTTGACACGTGGCGCGCAGCGCGCCCAGTGCTAGCGCACTCATGATGCGCTGCCTAGGGCGCAACGCACCTGGCGCTAGCTCATCCGTGTTTGACACGTGGCGCGCAGCGCTGGATCTGAAGCGTTGCTTCAATTTTTGAATTTTTAATTTCAAAACAGAGCTTTTCTCTGATTGGGGAAACAAATGTTTGTAATGATTGTCTAATGTGTCCACGAATCGTTTTATCTAGATTTGATGATGATGACGGGAGCAGCGATGGGCGGCCGGAGCTCCACCCGTGGCACCGGCAGAGGCAGAGGCAGAGCGGTTCTGCCGCCCGGAGAGCTGCGTAAGGAGCTTCAGAGGGCCGGTCTTGCACCCCGATCGGATACCTCTTCGGATGCCTCCTTTTGTGTGGACTTTGCCACACCTCCAGGTATATTGCACGCATATTCATTTTGAATGTAATATTATAAATATACATGCATATTCATTTCAAAATTACTTACATTGTCAATGTTTAATTGTCTAGTGTTTGGTGATGCGTCCACACCAGGGACAGAGGCCACTCCCGCACCTCCAGGTATGTTTATATATCATACAGTGCATGTATATTGATTTAGAATGTTATATCATAAATATATATACATTCTTTTTGCTCTTACGTACTTATATCTCGGGCTGTAGGTGGTGCCTCCACATCTCCGGCAGAGCCCACCACCGCACCTGCGGGTATGTTTATATATCCTATAGTGTATACATGTTGATTTAGAATGTTATATTATTGATATACACATTCTTTTTGCAATTACTTATATAGTCATTGTTTGATTGTCTAATTATAGGTGGTGCGTCCACTTCTGGTGCAGGGGCCGCTCCCGTCACTTGCATATCCTCCGCTCAGTTTGCAGGTTTGTATGAATAAATATAAAATATTTATTTATTTTACATATCCTTTAAGAATAAACATGAACTTCATGTAATTTTATCGATATTTATTTTCTAGTTGGAGATGCGTCCATGTCCGGGTCACCGGCTGTTCTTCACCGGAGGAACTATCGTCCCGCTCGTGCTGCTGCCCGGGCCCATGCTCGTGCTTCTGTTGCCGGAGGTATATATCACACTTCAATTTTCGTTAAACCTTGATTTCTTAATACCACTTTGTTTTAATATTGATTGTCTTGATATTTCTTGTAGACGCAGGGCATCCCCATCCCGAGAGGGGGACTCGAGGCCCGAATCAGTCCCACAGGCTGAGGCCCGACAGAGCTAGGGGAGGCAGCATTCCCCCACTTCTTTACCCCTGATTATTGCTATACCGGTGATTATGCCGAGAGGTTCGACCAGTATATGGGGGATGAGAGCCGCCTCGTGAAGAAGTATCCACTTCACGTTGAGTGGGGCGACCAGCACCGGTGCTTATTCGCCCTCTTCTGGGATCAGGCTCGGGTATTAATATATATTTTCATTTGATTTATCCAAAATATTTATTATTAACACTTGCAATTTAATAACATTGTTTTTTTTGTATTTGCAGTTGAATTACGATTTTTAGCCTGTACCCTACCCTGATCACCCTGGGAGGGTGCTCGATCTTCATGCTCCGTACCATGGCTTGATGAAGAACATGAAATCAAAGGTCCGATACAATAAGAACTGTTTCCCCCAATCAGAGCAAAGCTCTGTTTGAATTTCAAAATTCAAAATTCGAAGCAATGTTTCAAATTCTTTGCGCTGCGCGCAACACGCCACGTGTCAAAAGCTGATATGCCAACGCAGCACCCAAGGCAGCGCGCCCAATCAGAGAAAGGCTCTATTTAAAACAAAATTAAAGGAAGTAACGCTTCAGTTGCGCAAGCGTTGCGCTGCGCGACACGTGTCAGCGCAGATGCGCCGCGCTGTGCGCTGCGCGACATGTGTCAGCACAGTTGCGCAAGCGCAGTTGCGCAAGCGCAGTTGCGCTGCGCTCTGCGCTGCTTGACACGTGTCACGCGCTGGGGCGTTTGCGCCAAACAGAATTAAATCCTAGTAAGATTTTCTGTTCTTGTTAAAACAAGAAGATTGCCTTCTGTAAAACAGAAGCCCTTGGATCAAAAATCCAACGGTGGGGAAAATTCCCCAAATCACTCAGAAAAAAATCTCTTTAACAAATTTAACAAATTTATGGGCACTATATAAAGGCCCCTAGATCCCAATTCAAAGGATCATCAACATCATCAGCATTGTGAAAGATTAAGAACCTCAAAACAGAGAGAACTCTGAAGAAAGTTCAAGAAAAAAGGTAAAAGAAAAAACTTCACAAAATAGAAGAATTTCTTCTAATAGATCATTGATCTAAGAACAAGATCAATGATCTTCAAATAATAATAAGTGCCTTGCACTTTTTTATGAACCACTGGTTCTCTGAAAACAAGAAAAACAAGAAAAACTTGTTTTCTTTGATCTAAATTGGATCAAGAAATCAAACAGTGCCTTGCACTTTTTTATGAACCATTAGATCTGGAATCTTAAAGATTCTCAAGTTATTGAAATAGTACCTTGCACTTGCAAAAACTGCACTGTTGTGCTCCTGGGTTGGCGCAAGCCAGCAGAGAGCGCCACGTGTCAGCATCTGAACCACTTGCGCTATGCGCTTTTGAGATAGAGCCTTGCTCTCTGAAATTAGCGCAACTCACCAGAGTGCGCCACGTGTCAGCAGCGCAAGCGCAGCGTACTGGCGCAGCGCACTGCGCTTGCACGACACGTGTCATCACCACAAGCACTTGCGCTCAATGATTGGCGCAAAGCGCCTGACAAATGCAATGCATTGTTTACTAAAGGACCAGGCCCAAATCAGAAAGGCCTAGTAGTCCAAAATAAATTGCAATGCAATACAAAGGGTAGAGCCCAAACAACATTGATGCTCTGCATCATTTATAAAAGGGCAGAGCCCAAACAAAGGTGAAAATGCAATAAAAAGGGCAGAGCCCAAACAAAATAAATAATGCAATGCATTATTTAAAAAGGGGCGAAACCCTAGCACAGGCCTAATAGGCCAGAGACAAATAAGATGTTAAACATTTCTAAACTGGACTTAGCCCAATCATGGCCGTATGTCCTCAAATTAAATTGACTGAGAAAGATTGCTCTCCTAAATCAATTTACATCTGGTTCGAGGGTACATCTCCGAACTCCTCTGACTCCTATCGTTGTAATCCTTCAACGACGTCAGAGAGGTGACGGGTCCCGACAACCACACATCAACACGGACTGTGGGGTCCTTAAACTCATAGACTTAAGCGTCCTTAAACTAAGACACGGACTGTAGGGTCCTTAAACCCGCGGACTTATGCGTCCTTAAACTAAAATACGGACTGTGGGGTCCTTAAATCCACGGACTTAAGCGTCCTTAAACTACCAATGGACCGCAATGTCCTTAAACTACCTATGGACTACCACGTCCCTAAACTGGAAATGGATCTAGACGATCCCGTTAAGTTGATCTTGGTCTCAAATCAGACTAACGTATCCTTAACGAACGTTTAAGTTGATCTTAGCCTCAAATATGGCTAACGTATCCTTAAACCAAAACCCAAATCTAAGAAAATACGGATTTGGACTAATCCACGTCCTACGGGTGACGAAATAAATAGTCTCCGTATACAATCCACGGGCAACCACAAACAAAACAAACACCCACGACACGAAGTGAAATTCTGGAGAAGGAGAAAGTTCTTACCGCGATGCGGTAGTGTAATTAACTGCAGGGGCTTGCGCCTGCAGGGATGAGCGTCCCCACAATCAAAAACCCCTCAAGCGAGGGGGAATCTGACGAAGTCTGCTACATCGGCCGTATCCGTCTAAACCTCCGATACACGGTGCCATAAATCAACTTGGTATCTTCGGAGAGATGGACGGATAAAACCAAATAGCATCTGTCCCGAATCTCAGGCAAGACGTCCTAATGTCTCGCCGCTGTTCGGAGGGGAACAGATTCTGGCACGCCCGGTGGAACCTTTTCCTCTTTCCACTCCACACTTCGTGTGTCGTCTTCGCGAACGAATCGCGGTTTGTTAATGGTTGCCTTTGGATTTCAAGTTACTAAGATTTGGTCTTTTGCTTGGCGCAGAAATCAAACATCAATGGCCTCAAACTGCTCGAACTGCTCGAAGTGCCAATGCAACCGACGCTCCGCCTCACCTGGAGGCGTAGCATATGGGCCTCAAGCGGCCTCCGTCCTTACTATGCCTATAGAAAAAGTGACTCAGGCCACCACCGGCCTGTTCTTCGGGACCATGATCCCGTCGGCAAGCTTCACCTTCCCTGTGCCCATACCGGAAGCTCCAAAGAAGTCGGTCTTCGATCGACTTGCTACTCCTACGGCCCCTCTCAACAGGTCGTCCAATTCTTCAGTCTTCACCAGGCTGAGCTCGAGCACCAAAGGGCCTATCAAGAAGCCCATAACACCTGAGGCGGTCATCCCAAAGAAGACGTCTGCTCCCGAAGTTGCCAAGGCGGCTTCTCCTGTCAAAGAGTCAGTCTTTGCAAGGCTGACTATTCCCACTCCCGCTCAAAAACCTGCTTTTGACCGCTTGGACACAACTCCTCAACGGACGTCAGTCTTCAACAGGCTGACACCGGCAACAGTCCCTCGCCTGAACAGGGGGCAAGAAGAAGCTGTCTCTGAACCATTACCGACAACTCGTCGCACCCGACGACGCCACAGGCGTCGGATAAAGAAGACTGGGGGCAACTCCCCCTCTGGGATAACTCCACCAGCTCCAACGGTGGAAGTTAATGCTGCTGTTCCAACTGGGAACAGCTTTGAGCTGCTGAACAGGGTATGCAGAAACTCGCCAACTGCGGTGCTCAAAAGATTTCCTCCACCGGTAGAAACCGCCGTGGAAGCAGAAAAGCCGGAGCAATCTCCTCAATCGCTGTCCTCCAGGATTTACAAGACATGGCGACGAGTCCGAGAATCTTTGATTGATCCTAATTTCTCTCGCCAACACAAGAAGTCGAAAGGTCGGCAAGAAGAAAATTCCCCGATCAAGCAACGAAAGGCGACGATCACTTGGGTGCCCAAAGCAACGGCCCCCTCAACTTCAACGGCCCATAAGAGGAGAAGGCCGGAGAAAGTCCTCACGCTGACGACGAATATCAAAGGTGGTGAACCCAAACGCCCTAAGTCAGGGGGCATTATAGTTCATACCATCTACATGGCGTCTGGTAAAGAGGACAGTCGCATATCTAAAGGTTATAGACCACTCACGCGATCAGTGACCAAAGCGCAGGAGCAACAGCAAAAGCTCCAGGAGATGATGAACACGATGGCCGCACTTACTGGGCTAAAAGAAAGCCCTGAAACGTCCTCGGATGAACGCCAGAAGCAAGAAACTGACGCCGAATTCCTTCGTCAGATATTGGAGAAGAAGGATAAAGAGGCTGCTGAACAAGAAGCCAACATAAAGTGTATGGGCCTCCTGTTCCAAGACATGGTGGGGATGATGATCCTTGAAGACGATAGGGGAGAAACATCGAATCCTCCGCCAGCTCTGTCAACAGCTAAGGAGGAGACAATCTCCAAAGCTGACTTGGACGAGTACATAGCCCAACAAATACGGGTTCATCATGCGACTGAAGCAGCCGACCAGGTTGTAAAAACAGAACGACCATATCCGAGCTGGTACGACCAGATCAAGTACCCGCCGGGCTACACAATTCCCAAGTTTCATGTCTATAAGGGGACGGGCAATCCCCACCAGTATGTTGCCCAGTTCAGGGCACTCTGCGGCAACACTGGCGGTGATGACAAACTGTTGCTTCGCCAGTTCGTTGGAAGCTTATTAGATACAGCGTTCGAGTGGTACTCTGAGCTCCCAAACGACTCTATCAAGACCTTCGCGGAGATGGAGCTGTTGTTTACCCAGCGTTTTGCAAGCGCCAGCGAACGCACTCCGATGACGGCACTGATTAACGCCAGGGTGAAGCCAGGCGAGACATGGGTCCAATATGCTATACGGTGGTGGAACTTATGGTCGAAATGCGAGCAACGCATTGAAGAAGCTCCTGCAGTGGGTATGTTTGTGGGAACCCTTGATCCGCAAGCAACCATCTCGCAATTTATGATGTTCTTCAAGCCGACTACCTTCCAGGCCCTGATCGATAAGCTAGCGCAAATGGATCAGATGGGCCATAGACCTCCTCTTCCAAAGACGGACTCCCGAAATGAAAAGGGGAAGGGAAAAGCGATCGTTGTCGCTAATGCTCAACAACAGCCGAATAACCCGAAGCCGGTTGTTCGTCAAAATAATATGCGTCCGCAGGTACCCCTTGAGGAGAGACTAGGACGTCCTTACTCGTTTCCCCGAGATAAAACGAGAAGATTATTCGAGCTGGTGTTGCGCAACCGACTCATAAATCTGCCGGAGCCAAAACGTCCGTCCCAACCAAATGATGTCAATGAGCCCAACTACTGTCCCTATCACCGAGTACTGGGTCATCCGATCGAAGATTGCTATGTCTTCAAAAATTGGCTTGAAGACCAATACCAACAAGGCAAATCCGCGTTATTCGATAGATGGAAGGTGAATCCGCCGCAACCTCATGCCTCTAAGAGGATGAATATGCCGGGGGCAACATGCTCTCTCGTCGAAGAAGCCCTATGGGAGGTTGTGCTGTCAGCTAGAACAAAGAGGATGCTAAACGATCTTCAGACATGCCCAGCGATCAAGTGGAAGAACCCATTGGAACCGTAGGTCATTGAGGGGATGTTGAAGCCGCGTCCAACTCCAAAGACCGATGGTGGTGGCCCAAGCACTCGCAACCAGTCGTCAAAATCTTCGAATAAAAAGAAGAAGAAATCCAAGAAGCCTATGAAGCCTGGCGACAAGCGCACAGACTTACAAAAGCAAATTGACGCGCTGAAGGAATACAACCAGAAAGCACGGACTCCCATTACACTCTAAGAATTTCTCAACCATGTCTTTCAAGAGAGGGAGAAAGTTTGTCGGATTAATCTGAGGAATACGTGGTGAGCTGTCATGTGATTTTCCATTCGTTCACGGACGATGAGGAGACTCCTTGTACTGAAAAGCTGGGGGCAGATCCTGAACAAAAAATTCTGGAGCCATCAGACGAAGTAATTGACGCATTCCTCCACGAAGCTCTGTTGAAAAGTAAAGCTGATCGGGAACGCGAGACGGCTATATTTGAAAGGGCTAAACGCCAGCGACTTGACGAAAGAGTTGAGACACTCCCGCTAGAGCAAAATACATCCACCGCGGATAGAAGCAAATTCAAGACGAGGAAAAGGTTTGCTAAGGCCATATCAATGGGCATAAAGCTACCATCCCCTGAAAGAAGCATTACTGGTGAAGTGGAAATGCACCCCTCCTACTGCTTATATCATCGGAAGATTTCGCACCCCACTGAAAAGTGCAAAGCTTTCGATAGATAGTGGCAAGGGTATGTTACTCACCGACAACAGTTTAAGCGGGAGAAGCGCAAAACTCATCGGGAGCGGAAAAATACGACCGAAGGGCTTAACAGAACTACCGGCGATTGTCGCATGATTAATGCCGGGGGATCACAAGTTCTCACATTTGGGAGCGACTCTGATGAGGAGATGGCTCTTAGCCCCCTCTTTAAAGAGTCCATCTCGGGAAAAGAAGAAGAGCAGAAGGTCTGTGAAAATATCAGGCTGCGTAATCGGACGCTGCCCGAAAAGAATCTCGGAACCTTAAATAAAAAAGATAAAGGGAAAGAAAAGGTCTCTGAAGATATCGTCTTAGATGACCAAGTTGTGGAGGAGCTAAGTGCCAAGGACCCGCCGAAGAGAAATAAGGTGGATTACAACGTCTTAGCGCATCTGAGGAAACTACCCTCGCAGCTCAGCATTCTTGACGCCCTTTTGCTATCAAAGTAGGCGAGAGATTCGTTAATCAAAGCATTACAGGATCCGGAGCAATTCCAAGCTTTCCTGGCCGAGGAAAAGATGAAGGATGAATTGGAGGAAGTGCACACGGCCGATGTCACTTTTGGTGATGAAGACCTTCTCCTTGGGACGTGCGAACACAATTGCCCCCTCTATGTCTCAGGATACCGCCACGATATAAAGATAGGCAAATTCCTGATCGACAATGGATCCTCCGTTAATCTCCTCAACGTGCGAGTGTTAAAAGAAATCTGCATGAGCGTCCAACACCTTGCTCGGGACAAGATCACCATCTCCGGGTTCGACTCCCAATCATCAAGAACTCTTGGGTCTGTGATACTGACGCTACGCTTTGGGCTACTCATCACGGACATTAAGTTCTACATCATAGACGCCAAGACATACTACAACGCCCTGCTCGGCCGACCATGGTTACACGAGTACAACATCATCCCTTCTACGCAACATCAGTGTATGAAGTATTTTAAGGATAGTTTCGAGTATACCGTGACGGGAGAACTGAATTCGTTCTCTGTGAACGAGGTCTGCAAATATGAAGATGCCAAATACTTCTTACCAGACTTCGAAGACACGGAGAGGTGTCACAGGCCGGAGAATAAAGCTAATGCCACCATCCCTGTCTTCGGCAGTGATACCGAAGAGGAAGAGGAGATAGTTTATTCGGGTCCGCCCCAACACAACAAGCCGGGAGAGTCCGCTCCCATGTTGATCTTTGGTAGCGACTCAGAAGAGGAGGTCCATGCTGTATTTTCTGCTCGACCTTCAATACAAACATCCGCTGATGAAGTGCAAAGTCTGCAAGTCGCCATGGTTCCACTTAAACACCATAAAGAACTGGATGCACTTGATACCTACAGTGTAGAGGAGCTGCGAACGTTCTACGTTCCCCCTAGGCGAAAAGGCGAAAAAGCAATCCTATTCTACCGCTCTGAAGAAACCAAAGTGGAGAAAGAAATATGGCACGGTACGGATCCTACGCTTGACAGGCTTCAACCCATCCGTCTGTCCAGATATTATACAGAAGGCTTGAAGAGGTTGCTAAAGCGCCAGGGGATATCCTTCAAACAGACCACTCGAAAAGCCAAGTTCTATGACAAGGTCTGGAACGTTCCCGGGACTCAGCACAAGTTGCCTAATAGGAGAATGGAAACAATCGGGCTTGGATTTATCTGGTCAAAGAAACGATAGCTACTCCACGGTTGCTACGTCATGCATGACTTCGATGAAGAAGCGGATGCTCAATGGGAAGATGCTAATCCTGAACCAGTAAAAGTACCTGATACAAAAGTGCCCAGTCCATCGTTCGAAGAGCAAATGAACAAGCTTATAAGGGAAGCTGGTCAAAAAGTCCGAGACGACCATAACCGTGAAATGACCATCTACGAGAAAGCTAAAACGCAACGCCTCCTCCAACAGGCTGTGAAAGATGAAGATGCCGCTCCTTGTCAACCTGTTACAAAGAAGGCTCGACGTAGAGGCAGGAACAAGTCGAAAGGTGAAAAAGGCGCTCAACAGCAACAAAGCGGGGCTAAGAGGCCACGCAAGCGGGAATCGAGCGGTTCCGATCTATCCCGCATAAGAAAAATGGGTCGAGCGTACTCTTTTCCTCGAAACAAGACGAAGAAGATACTTGACCTCGCTCTAAAACATCAGATGCTTACGCTGCCGGAGTCTAAACACCCCGAACAAGCAGGCGAATTCTCATACCCAGACTATTGCTGTTATCACCGAGTGGTAGGGCACCCTCTCGAAGACCGCTTCATCTTCAAGAATTGGGTCGAAGATCAGTATCAGCTTGGCAAGTTCGCTCTGTCTGACAACTGGAGGGTAGTGCCGCCATAGAAGCATGAACCCAAGGCCACGAAAGAAGAACCAGTTCCACATTAGGATTGGAAACGAATTCGTACTTGTCACGTGATAACGATATCAAAAGAAGAGCCCGAGAATATGGATGACCTTCCCTGGTGCTTCGAAAACAGCAATGATGAGGTGATCTCAGAGTATCCACCAGCGCTAAAAGAGCTGGAAGATGGAATCCATACCACCGCGGATAACCTCAAGAAAATTGAGTTGGGGACGGCGAATGACCCGCGACCGACATTCATTAGTGAGCTGCTGTCTGAAGAAAGGGTGGCTGTTTTAAAAGACGTGCTGGTACAGCATAGAGATTGCTTCGCATGGAACTATTCCGAAATGCCGGGACTAGATCCAAAAATTGCTGTGCACAAATTGGCAATATCCCCGAACGTCAAGCCAGTCAAACAAGCACTGAAAAGAATGCGGTTCGAGCTTGAGATGAGCATCAACGCCGAGGTCAAGAAGCTGATCGACTCTGGCTTTATCCAGGAGGTTCAATATCCTGAATGGATCACCAACATCGTTCCGGTGATGAAGAAAAATGGGACGGTGCGCATATGCGTGGACTTCCGGGATCTCAATAAAGCCTGCCCGAAGGATGATTTCCCAGTGCCAGTCACCGAACTGATGATAGACAATACGTCCACTCATGAGATTTTCTCCTTCATGGACGGCTCATCAGGATATAATCAGATCAAGATGCATCCCGAAGACCATAAGCACACCGTCTTCAGGACCCCTTTGGGTATATTCTTCTACAAGGTGATGCCCTTCAGTCTAAAGAACACCGGTGCCACCTATCAGCGGGCCATGACGAAAATCTTTGATGACCTTATACATGAAATCGTCGAATGCTATATCGACGACCTCGTGGTTAAAAGCAAATCATACGAGGAACATTTAGAGCATCTGAATACCGTAATTCAACGCCTTCGACAATACAACATGAAGATGAACTTTCTCAAGTGTGCATTCGGAGTTTCCTCGGGCAAATTCCTGGAATTCATCGTCCGACACCGGGGTATTGAGATAGATCCGTCGAAGATCAAGGCGATCATGGAAATGCCTCCGCCAAGGACTCTCAAACAACTGTGGTCTCTCCAAGGGAAGCTCGCGTATATACGGCGATTTATAGCCAACCTTTCAGGCAAGTGCCGTCCTTACAGCCACCTGATGAAGAAGGGAACCCCGTTCGTATGGGACCAAAAATGCCAAAGCGCGCTAGACGAGATCAAGCAATACCTGCAGAACCCGCCAGGGTTGGCTGCTCCGGTCAAGGGAAAGCCCCTCATTCTTTATACAACCGCTCTCGAAGGTTCCTTGGGCGCATTATAGGCGCAAGAGAACGATCAAGGGAAAGAAAGAGCACTATATTATTTGAGTCGAGTTCTACTAGGGGCAGAAAGCAACTACTCCCCCATTGAAAAACATTGCCTGGCGTTGATCTTTGCGATAACAAAGCTCAGACATTATGCGTTGGCACATGAAGTCCGTCTCATTTCGAAGGTGGACCCCCTTAAATATTTAATGTCGAAGGCCATATTGACGTGGCGACTCGCTAAATGGGCCCTACTCTTGATGGAGTTCTCGATAACATATCAACCTCTCAAGGCAGTGAAAGGCCAGGCCATCGCCGACTTCCTCGCTGAGCATCCGATACCTGCCGATTCTCCTCTGAATTGCGATCTGCCAGACGAACATGCGTTTGACGCAATCGACGGTGGTGATACCCGATGGGAGCTTTATTTCGATGGAGCATCTTCCATGAAGAAGCGCAAACAAAGTACCCCTATAATCAAATCGGGGGTAGGACTCATCTTTGTAACTCCACAAGGAGGGATAATGCGCTTTGCTTTCTCCCTAACAGAGCCGAGGACAAACAATGAAGCCGAATACGAAGCTTTGATAGTAGGCCTCGAGATCGCCATCGACATGGGAATTGAAAACCTCCTCATATACGGAGACTCCCAGCTGGTCGTTAGTCAAGTAAACGACGACTACCAGACGTGCAAACCAGAATTGGTGAAGTACGGCGAAAAGGTGCAACAATTGTTGACCCAAATCCCTTCCTACACTCTGGAGAACATACCGCGCGCGGAAAACAGCAATGCGGACGCGTTGGCCAAGCTCGCTAAAGAATGTTAGTTGTATGTATGCCCTAGAGGCCAGTATTGTACAGATGATGTATATTATATTGGATGCTTGGACATATATAGAGATGACTTTCTTGCTCGATATGATAGTATGCTATCTGGTTGCTCTTTATCTTAACATGTATACTTGTCTCTTTATACAGTCTTATAGTTACATGTTGGTAAAGCCCTTAGGATGTGTACTTGACTACCTGGACTATGATGCGGATCATACTAGTGGGAACATGGTAGTCCATAAGTACATCCTTCAAGGTCCCTAGTCGTGGGTGTATCGAGATGGGGCATCGATATACCAGTGTAGACTAGCGTATACGCTTCTCGACCCATGAGATGGGCGATGGATGATCCCATATCCATTGGTGTTTGACATCAGAGATGGTATACGGGTGCTCAGTGGAGCCTGGGTACACTGGACGGATTCGCCGAGAACTCCCAGATGGTATTATACCTCACGTCAGATGGCAGTTCTCTGGTGACACTTGTGCAGGTTAGTCTGTAGACCCGAGATCGTCATAAAGTCTTGTGTGATTCCCACTGTGCTTTGATTTCCACCTTACTACGTCCATGAGGGCGTGCAAAACGGTAGTTTTTGGGTACAGTCCCGAGTCACATGGAGGCAATGAGCGATAGGAGGGGTTTCGTCTCTCCCGGTATTGGGGGTTGATGTTGCGCTGTGCTCGATTGGCCGTAACAGGGATGTCCCTGGCCAGGGCTGTTTTAGAGATTTACTGGTAAGTGTTACCAGTAGTTTCTCGACCCGTTATGGGCCTTACATCGGCACGACTTATCGGTTATTGGGGTCTGACGTTTACCATCCCTAGGCTCGATATGCAGCATATCTGACGAAGAGACCGGACTGTACGGTAGTGTTGCCGGTTGGCTCGACGGGAGTTGTAGCAGGTTCGCTTGTTTTCTTCTGATCGCTCAATACCCAGGTGGCCCTTACGTTTAGCTGACCGCTTGCGGCTTGGGGGTGCTTGATATGATCATCACCCACTGTCGGCGTATTGACGAGTCTTAGAGTCCCACGAAAGAGTTACCTAGTCCAGGCGAAACGTTGTGGTGCGCGTATGCGATATGCGCATGGACCCGGTTAAAATGCGCGTATAAGATACCGTATATTAATCGGGCGGCTTGCTTTTGGTTGGGTCGTATGTGATATGGCCGGATTGATAAATCAAGTATTGATTTATCATTTAACCATTAGTTTCTCACTAGAAATCCTTTCTTGTATTTTTTGGATGTATGCATGCATGTATGCATTCCTTCTTGATTCATGCACATATGGATGTGCATGCACACATACATACATACTGTTAGTTATATGTATGCCCTAGAGGCCATTACCATACATAGGATGTATATTGTAGTGGATGCTTGGACATATATAGGGATGACTTTCTTGCTCGATATGATAGTATGCTATCTGGTTACTCTTTACCTTAACGTGTACACTGATTGTCTCTCTGTTACATGTTGGTAAAGCCCTTAGGATGTGTACTTGACTACCTGGACTTTGATGCGGATCATACTAGTGGGGACATGGTAGTCCATAAGTACATCCTTCAAAGTCCCTAGTCGTGGGTGTATCGAGACGGGGCATCGATATACCAGAGTAGACTAGCGTATACCTTCTCGACCCATATAGATGGGCGATGGATGATCCCATATCCATTGGTGTTTGACATCAGAGATGATATACGGGTGCTCAATAGAGACTGGGTACACTGGACGGACTCGCCGAGAACTCCCAGATGGTATTATACCTTACGTCAGATGGGAGTTCTCTGGTGACACTGGTACAGGTTAGTCTGTAGACCCGAGATCGTCATAGAGTCTTGTGTGATTCCCACTGTGCTTTGATTTCCATCATACCACGTCTAAGAGGGCGTGCAAAAAGGTGGCTTTTGGGTACAGTCCCAAATCACATGGAGGCAATGAGCGATTGGAGGGGTTTCGTCTCTCCCGGTATAGGGAGTTGATGTTGCGCTGTGTTCGATTGGCTATAACAGGAAGTCCTTGGCCATGGCTGCTTTAGGGATTTACTGGTAAGTGTTACCAGTAGTTTCTCGACCCGTTATAAGCCTCATATCGACACGACTTATCGAGTTATTGGGGTCTGACGTTTACCACCCCTAGACGAGATATGCGACATATCAGACGAAGAGACCGGACTGTACGGTAGTGTTACTGGTTGGATTCACAGGAGTGTGAGCGGGTTTGCTCGTTGATCTTCTGATCGCTCAATACCCGGGTGGCCGTTACGTTTAGCAGACCGCTTGCGGCTTGTGGGTGTTTGATATGATCATCACTTACTGCCGGCGTATTGACGAGTCTTTAGAGTCCTACACAGGGGTTTCCTGGCTCAAGCGAAACGAAATAGGAGCGCATATGAGATATGTGCGGGACCGAGAATAATGCTAGTATGTGATACTGTGTTCTATTCTCGCGATTTGTGACATTGATCGGTTGTATGTGATATAGCCGGCTTATCGGATCAAGTGTTGATTCGATAAGTTGTTACTATTGATATTAGTCGGTTATATACGATATGACCGGATCGTTAAATCAAGTGTTGATTTAATGATTTAATGTATAATTATATATTTGATATATTACTTTACATTAACTAGTATTGGTTCACTTAAGATTGATTTTCTCACTTGAATGTGCACATTGTTTATATGTGATATATGCAAGTGTACATGTTTGTATCATGCTTGATGATACAAACAAAATGTGTGTATGAGACTTGAACCAAATCAAGGTTAAATTAGGGTTTACTATTTTCCTAGCATATAACAAAAGAGTGTGACTTTGGTCAAAGTTATCAAGCTTCATGAAGCTTGATAAACATTGACAAAGTCAACTCTTTTGTCATTTGTATAAGATATTAGTTAACCCAACCTTTAAGCTAATGCTTTGGTTAATTCTCTACATGAGTTAAGCATGAGGGCTTAACTCAACCATGGTGCCATTATTTATTTGATAAGTTTTCTTTTGGAGAGGATAATTCTTTTCTTCTTCTTCTCCTTCATCAAGCTCACAAAAGCTTGCTAGCTCCAATGGTGCCATGAGAAAAAGAGTGAGAAATCCAATTCTAAAGAGAACCCACTTCCTATTTCTTCATCCTCTACTACTTGCCATGTAGTATAGGGTGTTCTCTTCACAAAGTTTTTGACCAAGTGAAGGAATAGCTTGAGTTTAAGTCTCCCCGACGTAGATCATCTTCGGCATCGAAGTCAACGATCTAGCCCGCTTATTTCTCCGACGATACCAATGCTAGAGTCCGGGATTCCGATGATCGCAGTGGAGGGACGTCAACATGGAGCTTTAGAAGTGGAGAACCGGATCTACAAAGGTTGTAATCCATTTCACTTGTAGCAAAGTAGTTTGCTATTTCATTTGTTCGCCTAATCTCTAGTTAACGATCTTCATTAGGGTTTCTCGGCACATAATTTTTTGAATTTGGCATGGTTGATGCCTTGTGGAACCTCTTGAGTGTGCCTAGGAACCCTACACATACATCATCCTTCTTGGTTGTATATACATAGAAAATGGTGGCAATATAAGACTCACACCATGGTTTTATATATATGGATATATATTGTATTTGTGTTAAAAACAAAAGAAAAGAAAAGGATAATTCATGGTTTACTTTCTACACTCTTCTTTGACCTAACCATTCTCACCCACCATTTTACCATGGATTAACTTTCCTTTTGTGTTTTAACTCAAATTCAATAATATCTTTATTGTTTAACCATGGTTTGAAATGAGAAGTGGAAAATATATATACATATATTTTCTATTTTTTCATATGAGAATATATTTTCTCTTCTTCTTCAAAAAGCCATCATCTTCTTCTTCCTTGCTCCTTTGCTCTCTAGATCTCTCTAGTAAGCAAAATACTCAAAAAGATAGGATTTTGAAGTGAGAAAAAGAACCACAACACCATTCTACACTAGTCTTGCCCATTAGTGGAGAGTGTTAGCTTCCATTTTCATTCTTCATCTTGTGAAGTTGCCAGCTTGGATAAAGCGGACTCCGGGTGGATCATCGTGGACCTAAAGGAGTTCAAGCGGACCTTTTCCAAACCCCAAGTAGCCGAGGAGTCTAGCGTAGGGAGCTACAAATGTTGTACTCTCAAAACCCTAGCTTTTCCTACTTGTGATGATGTATTGTTTTGGTAACCCTAATTTTTCTAGGAATGATTCTTTGTATGCTTACTTAGCACCCTAAAAATTTAATCTTTGGCACATGTGATGCTTCCAAACCCTTCATGAGGTGCTAGGTAAACCTAACATTGGTATCAAAGCCGACCTAGAACTTTAGGCGACACTTTAGCGAAGTTAAAATTCCGATCGAAACAAAATACGGATTTTTGGGACACTCTGTGGACAATTTTTTAAAACAGTGATTTTTCAGTATTAAAAATATGTAAAAATATCAGCAGGGAAATCTAAGACAAACTGTAAAAAAACGATGCAGTGAACAGTAATTTCCGCCACGGAAACGCGGCCAAAGCTTGCTTGGGCCGCGCTTTTGCGGCCGTACAGATGAGTCAATGCATGGTTTTTGGACAGTAATACTTATAACTGCTTGTTGATATTTTTGGGTAGTTTTAATCTGGTTTAAGTGTTATTTGTTCTGGAGATTGTTTTGAGTTCAATGATTCGATCGGAATTTTGACTTCATGTTCTTTCCGGATAATTAGAAAGTATTGAATTGTTCGAACGAGTGTCATTTGCTCACTTTTCACAGGGTTTAAATTTTTCGGAAATACGTGCAAGTTTTGTGGTGGACCCTCTAGAAGACAACAAACCTTAACTCGATTATGTGACCGTCTTGAACTGCCTTTTGAACCTTAGGGTTTGGGAAAGTACGGCGTGCCACATGTGAGGCGTTGGCTTGACCCTTCTACGGCTGGACCGCTACTACTGTGACACACTCCGGGTTTTTGAACTCCGCTCAAGTGTTGAGCTTTAGGGAATTTTGGGTATTTGATCATTCGTTCGAAAACTTTAATACTGTCTATGTATCTGGAATGTGATGCAATGTGTGGAATTCATATAGCTAGACATGAAATACAAAGTATATGATATTTCGCATTTACGATGTCTAAAGAGAATGTGGATTCCAGATATTGCAGTTTTACACTTTCTTTTCTGTGACCGTAAGTGTAGTATGTAGTGGTATTGCCGATTGTCTTTGCTATACATCGACGACAATCGGTGTATGCATACTTACTTACGTTGATGATATGAGATATTATGTGTTGCTGAGATATGGTGTGCAGGATTGTCGCGATTGAATATGTAAGTCCACGTTGCGACCCCCGGTTCTTACGGGGAGGCGGAAACGGTATAAAAATCAAATTTTTAGCGCAAGGGGCAACATGGACTAAGCAAAGTCGGGATCTTTGACTAAACTAAAACTAGCAAACTTAGCTAAAGAGAGTTAGCTACTCGGATGGAGATGGTTATACCTAAACTTGAACTCCTTCGTCTTCAAGCTCCGATGGTGGTTCGATGGCTCCTTCTCGTTGTCTCCGTACGCCGAAGATAGATCCACTTGAAAGCTCCAACCTTTAGCTCCTTCTTCGTTCTTTGAAGAAACTAGTTCACTTGGTTTGCTAAACCTAGTGAACTAGAATGAGTAGAGAAGAAATAGAATGGGATTTTATCTATGGTTCTTGATTCTCAACTCATGAGACAAGAGAACCATAGATTAAGAGAGGGAGCAAGAGGTTGAGGGTGAGAGCAAGAGGAGAGCTCAAGAACAAGAGAGAGAATGAGCAAGAAAGAATGAGACTCTCTTTTGTCTCTCACCCTCTCATAATCCAATATAATCATAACTCATCATATCAATAAAAGTCTTATGTGATGGTTGAAGCAACCATAACCTTATCATATCATGCACTCATTTTACTCAAATGAACAAGCAAGTAAAAGTCTTTGGCATGAAATGATAACCATGGTTATCATGATGGTCAACTAGTCAAGCCTAGTCAACCGGTCAACAAAGTCAACAAGTCAACAAAAGTCAACAAGTCAACAAAGTCAACAAAAGTCAACAACCAAGTCACCATAATACTTAATTAATATAATAGTTAATCGCATATCATATTCTCATTAGGGTTGAGCAAAAAGTCAAAAAGTCAACGGTCAACTGTCAACAACCCTAATGAGAATCCGCTGTCTGTGCCTCCCTGTCAACTGTGCATACACACCCGCATCCGCGTTCCGAGGAACACGAATGCAAACTGGATAAATCCAATCCCATAAGATACACTAGGATCTGGCTTAAACCAAAGCCCGCTAGTGTAAACTGTCCGGACACTGTACGTGCACAAGTGCACGGATGTGACCGAACCCTGTCGCAAAACCATGCGACCTGTCGCAATACCATGCGACCTCTACTCTTTTGCCTAAAGGCGAAAAGGTTTCTGTGTGGGACTCTAAAGACTCGACACTACGCTGGCAGTGGGTTTAACCACAGACCGCAAGCGGCACTAGCTGTGCGTAACGGTCCCCAGGTAATGCCGACAAGAAGACCGACGAGGCGAAACCCATCTGAACTCCTACTGAGCCTGAGTGTGACATTCTCCGTACAGTCCGGTCTGTTCGTCTGATACATCGCATGGCGGGCCTAGGGGGCGGTAAACGTAAGTCCCCCAATAGCGGTACAAGTCGTGCCGGAGCGAAGCCCAAAACACCCTGAGATAACACTGGAAATCTACCAGTATATCTCGTTTGCCCTGGCCAGGGACTACTCGTGTAATGGCTCTCCTAGACACAGCGCGATGTCAACCCCCAATACCGGGAGAGACGAATCCTGTCTAACCGTCACTGCCTCCAAGTGCTTCGGGACTGCACCCAACCACTACCTGTTTGCACGACTCCTTTGAACCGTGGTAGGGTAGTGATCAAAGTACAGTGGGAACACACTCGAGGCGGAGTGACAGTGTCAAGTCAGCGGACTAAGCTGTACTCATGTCACCTAGGAACTGATAACTGACGATAGGTATAATACCAACTAGTCAGTTCCCGACGAGTCCTGTCCAGTGTACCCGTAACCTAACGAGCACCCGCATACTATCTCAAGTACGACGTACTGACGGCTGTGGGACAGACCGTCTCCCACACTGGGATGAGAAGCGCATGCGCTGGTCTACTCCGGAGTATCGATGCCCTGTCTCGATAGTCCTGCGACCAGGGACCTGCATAAGGATGTGCTTATAGATTACCCAGCCCCACTAGTGTGACGGCCATCACATCGCTGGTAATCAAGCAAAGATCCTAAAGGCTCTACTAATGTGTATAGGCGATATACAAAAATAAACACATGTACACATTGAAGTAGAAACAAACCAAGTAGCATACTACTATTTTGAGCAAGATTGTATATACAAGGTGAATATCCCAAGCATCCATTAAGTAATATACAAACTAGTATGATACAGTAATGGCCTCTAGGGCATATACACTAACAGAATAGCCGGGGGGTTTTATGTGAGATGAGAGTTTTATATTTTCATTCATGTAAATTCAAATGTAATGTAATATTCTTTTATTTAGGGCACTTCCGAGTTGAGGTTGATGCCACCAGTGTTGTATATTATTTTCTTTTCCGCATTAGGATGGACCCAAGGAAGGGAGCACAGGTGACCGGGTTCTTAGGTTCAGTGGGAGGCCATCTCGAGGAGTCGAGACCGGGTCTCCTAAACTCCAGAATTGGTAGGGTCGCTTGCCGCTCTCGTAGGGGTCCAGGGTGTGGGCTTTGCTATTCATCGCGACTGTGAAATCCGTATTATCTATTATTGGCTAAATACTAAATACGGATGTCCTAATATATCCCACATTATATCTATGTTTCTGCTGCGATATCTGTGATGTGATCATTTGATATGTTGTGATAGATACTATATATAGTATATATGATATATTATATAGGCGTTACTTATGTTTTACACCCGCGCTAGCCCTGCCCCGCTCTGCCGTTAGTTACCTAACCTAACGGTGCACGAGGGGACATCGAGGCGAATGTGAATGGCATAAGTGTACGTCGTATTTATCTGTGATGTTTAGGTGACTTAAATGATGGGACTTCATTAATGTGATTAATGAAAGAAAAGAAACCTAAAAGATGTTATAGAATCAAATTTTCAAAAAGAGTAGCCACAATTTTTTGCTTTGCATAGCGATATATATGATATATTGTAACGTTTTGAAAATCGTTTCGGTGAAATTTCGAAAAAATCGGTAAAATAAGGGGGTTTTCTGTAAAAAGTCAAAATGCAAATATCTTATTATAAAAATTAAATATACATATTCTAGCTATGTAATTGCTATTATTTGGTGTTTATTGAGCCGCTGGTCAAATTTCAAATTTTCTGAAAAAAATATTATTTTATTATTATTTTAAGCCGTCACTAATACATTTAATTAGGGAAAATTACAAATTGGAATGAGTTGAAACAAATTTTGTGCATCATAAAACATTAAATAAAATTTTATCATGTGGTTTTTGGAACGAAATCATTTGCCAAAACGGTTTAGAAATTATTGAAGAAAAAAGGCATTTTTTTAGCGTAAATGGATGTTTGGGGTATTGTATTTACCATTTTTCATCACCCCACACCAGTACCCACACCCACACACCCCCATTCACTTCTCCCCTTGGCTGAATTCAGCAGCCCCCATCTTTTTCCACACTTGAATTTCATAGGAAAAGAAATGAAAGAAAAGAAAAGAAAATGGATAAATTAGTTAGACTTTTGACTTTGCTTTGACCTTGACTTTCTCCCCCCACTTTCTCTACCTCCCTCTCTCTCCTCTCCCCCTCCCATTCCAGCAGCCCCCCTCTCCTACAGCAGCAGCCCCCCTCCATTTTCCCTTCTCTTTTCTCTTCAAGGCTTCATCAAAAATTGCCTCAAAATCCATCAAAAAAATCCCAAAACCCAAATCCGACTCCTACCCATTTTAGCTTAGCCCGTATAGCATGGATCTTTGTGAAAAGAGAGCATTTTGGAAGGCCATGGATGCTTGTAGATCTTCAAATATTTTTGGGTATAATTCTAAACTTTTTTTGCTTAGTTTGTTACTTAATTTCTTAAAGCTAATTTAATTAAGTGTTAATTTGGTTTATATGAGTTTAATTGCATGATTAAAGATTTCAAGTTAGGGTTTGTTGTGGAAATGAGTTGTGTTTGATTGTGCATGGTTTAGTGATGTGGATTAACATATTTAGTTTTGTAGAAAACTAATCTAGTTGTTAAATTACAAGTTGTTACTTGAAAAATGTCCAAATTAAGCTTTTTGTTGCAAACTAGTTTTTTGATTTAATTCGAAATATGAGATTAAAAATATGGTTAGGATTTTTATCATATTATTAACTTTATTAAGTGTAGTTTCACACTTTAGTTCATGGAAATCCAACCTAAATTGTAGTTTGTGCATTTTTGCTATGAAATTGTTAAAAAGGGTAGTTGTAAACTAGAATATTAGGGTTTTTGGAATTTAATGAGATTAAATTCCGGAAATTGTTTCTATGACTTATTTAAGATATTTAATAAGTATATTGGCCGCTACATTCATTTAAACATCATGTTTTGTACAAAAACGGTGAATTGTGCTTGCTAGATTTTCGGAAAAATGACTTTTTAAGTGAAATTGGGGTTTTTGTGAGTTTTAACCTAGTTTATATTAAAATTAGTGTTCGTGAATGTGAAAATGAGTGTGATTGGATTATTCTCGATGGTTTGACGTTTTTACATCGACATCGAGAGTTGGTTTGACTATTCTTGCATGCGTAAGCGATAGGTTTGGACCTATGCGTGATACGCGTGCCGATTTGATTTTCGTTTGCCGTTTCGATTTCGAATTTAGTTTTAATGCTATATGGTGCGTTATGATATGTAGGTACCCCCATGTGGACTTCGAGACGACAAGCAAGCGCGTGGCGAAGTCGGCACCGGCTAGTGAGGACCAGGTGAGTAGATTTATATCTACGGGGAGAAGTTGGGTGGATGGCGTATAGCACCCCCGCAGTCCGTGGTGGTGTATACGGATGCGTATACACACCAACAATTATTATATGTTATTTGGGATTAATAACGATGTTTAGGATGGATATTGGTGTGTTGGATTATTTTAGTGTTGCGAACCTTAGGGTAGGGTTGCACTACACATACACACATACATACTTGCATACATTCCTTTTTATAGGTGCTCATGGGATTCTTTATAGTTATGTGTTCACATGGGTATGGGACTATGTGTTCACATACGGATTTGAGGATGATACTTGGGATTGAGCTGAGTCGATGAGATTTGTTTTGTGGTTGTGATATCGGTGATATAGCAGGGTTCGTATCTCAGTTACGACATGACGTTGTAGCGGGTCCTTGGCGTAGTGTTTCACACACGTCCATGCATACGTAGGCGGTATCAGTATGGTACAAGACGTAGATCAGTACCGCGATCATGATATTTGATAAAGAGTATACCAGGTGAATAGTATGATGAATGTGATATTGACCCGTACCCAGATTTGGGATGCCGTACGACGGATTTACGTACGAGCTATATTGATGATTGATCCGCACTCTTGACTTGGGATGCCTGATTATAGATATGGTATCGGCTATGATATTATTGAGGCGGGATCACCGATTATACATATACAGGTAGGTATATGTATCGACTCAGATGTTAGGCGGTTTCCTTACCTGTAGTCCAGCTTGTTAGCTTAGCCCTTTAGTTTAGTTTAGTTGTTAGATTAGATTCGATTCTTACATATTTCAAAACTAACGAATCGTGGGTATTTTAAAAGACAGCCCAAGGGATCCTACGGATATTTCAAAAGACGTATCTTTTCATAAAAACACCGTGGCCCTATTTTCAAAACCCCATGATTCGTGTTATTTAAAAAGGCACCATTTGTAGGACTTATATTAGATTATTACAGATTAGTTATCGTTGTGTCTAGTATTCAGCTCCCGCACATTATTGCTGTTCGCTCTGCCTCGCATACTTATTTTGCTGCATATTCCATTATTGATATCAGGCTGTTAGGACACCAGCACCATTACCGATGATGCGTATGTACCACGTACACCTACTTGCCGGCTCACACACATCTTCATCGGTAATTGCCATGTCACGTACACTTTAGAGAATATATTTGCTTGACTTAGCTTGTTAGTTAGTAGTTTGATATGATATTAGTGTACCTGCCTTACATGCCTAGTTTATTAATCATACATTGCAACTTGGTTATTGATACCATATACATTCATTATCATTGTCATATGCACTTGTGATGATTTCTTGAGATTTATGATATTTCTGGATTTCGGGGAAAGCCGCAAAATTTACAACTTATGATCTTTTAAAATTTAAAATGTTGCGGTTTTCTAGTGATGTAAAGTGTCGTCCACCATGAGTTTGCTGTGGTTTTCGAGATCCGTGTCGAGGAGTGGAGGAACCGTCACAGGTACATGGTGGGCCCGGTATGGTACCCCGGGGCAAGAGGAATGTGGTGTTGACGTTGAGCCTGGTTGGGGAGCACTACCTACCGGTGATATTACCCGACGCGTCGGATATCCGGAAGATACCGTTGTGGTCTTGAGATGGATGGTAGGGGCCGGTCTGGACTGACGGCGTCCTAGATATTGAGATTGAGACATTGATATTTCGAGACTGTGAGATTTATGTTTTGTGTCGATGCTAGACACTGTTGATACTGATTTCATTTATGATATCTCAGTTTAAAAATACGAAGGAAATCTCACTAATTTATGAAAACAGTTTCTTCATTTACATGTATTCTGTTTTCATGCATGCATACCTCATTCATATGATATATTTACTACCTGAGGCACTGACACGGGCACATGAGTTTACACTCGGGTTAGATATTTACCCTAGCCATTGTTATAGGCTGCATGTTATATACATTTTGTGAGGATATATTATGATCATTGACCTAGGATTGCGTTATTTATGCGATTTCTGTGCGTAGATGTTTTTCTATTCACGAGTTGGCAACTCACCCCCGTTGTGCCCCAGTTTCTTGCAGGTTTTGCCGTACAGGTTTAGTTACGGCTTTGCGGGCTCAATTTCATTCGGGTGACTTGCTAGTAGGTGGGTTTTTCTTGTATCGTACCCATCATATTACCTTGTATAATATTATTCCGTTGTATCTAGTAAATTCCATCAACTAAACATGTATTTATCGAGATAGAGACCAGTGTTGTTTATTCTTTCGACCTTAGAGTCGCTCGTTATATTGCTGGTGGTTTTGAGTTTCCTTTTGAGTTTTGATCCTCGCCGTTGGCGTTGTATATTTTATTGCTTGTGTGGTTGTGACCGTCGATTGACGAAGAGCTAGCTCCCGCTTGGGGATGCCTTTTTCTTGATTTCGTATACTATTCATGTTGTATCCCGTTTGGGAGCCAGTATTTACAAAGGAAACTCTGCCGAAATTTTCAGTAAATTTTTGATGTTTTTAAAAACCGCATAATTCGGCTTATGCTATTGAACTACTTGCTTTAAGTTGGTTTTCCTGCACTCTACTACTTTTCTTGGTTTGGATTTCTGGGTTTTCGGTTTACTTAGATTACGTACGCCTCGAGACGTTCGTAGTTTAAGTGCCGGTCATGTTCCGTACTTTCGGGTCGTGACAAAGTTGGTATCAGAGCGTTAGGTTTTAACCTTCGGAGCGTAGGATGACCCTTGGTTGATGGAATAGATGACTAAAGTCGAGTGACGTACCGTTGGTATGTTCCGCGGCATATTTACGACACGCCACTCCACTTATGAAGCCTTAGGATGTACATTTCCTTGTTCTGTATTATATTCCTTTCTGATCTAGCCTCATCAGTACCAGTTATGGTTTTGCCGCTACGGTTACGAGCAGGGAGAGCTACGGCTAGAGTTGCGGTCAGCACAAGCTCGTCACGAACGAGGACTGACCAGGGCGAAATTCCGGCGACACACGATTGCGGAGATGTGTCTTTTTACGGTGTTTTCGCGCCACGAGCGTTTGGCGGATCGCCTTTATGAGGTTAATCGGAGGTGCTGATCGACACTAGAGAATTGAGCCAATGATGGAGGCCAGCCAGATTTTGATGACCGTTGGTGTATTGCTTACTCATGATGATTGAGGCACTGTTCAGCCTGCAGACGAGTGAGCCAGTTGTTGCTGCGAGCGACGAGATATCGCCCTATATGTTGGAGCTATTGCAGTACAAGTTGTACTAAGAGATGATAGAAGGTCGCCAGTCACCCGAGGATGAATGACTAGGACAGGTGGTTCATTCGCCTATCCCGATGCGAGGTCATCAGATAGATTGATTCCAGCTAGAGAAGACTTCACGCGGAGACGTTGAGAGTCGACAGAGACGATCGAATGTCAGAAACCTATTATTCCAAGTTTAAAGTAGTCGGAAAGACATGCAGGCAATTCTATGGTCCCTCTAGAAGAATGAAACCCTAACTCGACTTAATGACCGTGTGAAAGCCTTTGAACCTTGGGGTTTGCGGCAGTTCTGCGGCGCCATTAGTGAGGCTTGGGTTTGCCCTTCTACGGCTGGATCACCGATGCTGTGGTATATATATTCGATACTATTAAACTGTGCCCAAGATGTTGAGCTCTTGGGGGATTATGAGGTTTTGACGAATCGATCGAATGGTTCGACTTCAATCGGATGCTAGGTGGTGAGATGCATTCTTGGGAGACTCCAGATACGAGGATAGTCGTTGGAGCTGTTGCGCCACGGCAGCGCCCCGGCCGTCTTACTCGAGGCCAAATTGCGGAATCAAAATTTTTCCTTACTCGGAAACCGGCGCTACCGCGGACAAAGAAAACCCGGATCGTTAACCATTAACCTACGCTAGCTAACAAGAGATGGGAAGAGAAGTATACCAAGAGATCCGGTCCTCCGGTCTTCTCATCATCGCCCCGATCTCCCGCGGAAAGTGTAGTCTCCATATCGTCGCCTCCTCGCCGGAAAGGGCACCACATCGCCTTCGTCTTTTACGGGCTCCCGCCTCAATACCGAGGCAACTCGAGCATGAAGCCGGCAACTCGACATGCTCAAGATATGCTGTAGGAAGTGTAGTGTAGAATCATAGTCTCCTTTGGGGTTTGTTGTTGCCATGATGGAGGATTGGGGTTAGGAAAAATGGTGCTTGCATTTTTCCGAAACAAGAAGAAGAAGGAGATGAAGAATTCCTCCCATAACAAAGATGAACTCTCTCATTCTTTTTCTTTCTCTCTTTCTTTTTCTTCTTCTCTCTTTTTTTTTTCATAACCATGAAAGACTTATCATATTCATCAAGTGAGAATAAGGTGGAGGAATGTATGTATATGAAACAAGAGGGAGGTGAGTGTAGGAGCAAAAGAAAGGTGACCTTATCCAAACCTCATCATAACAATCTCACATCAACATGAAATCAATCCTAATCCTATCTCATCAACAAAAAGCAAATGATAAAGATGGATAAGAAAGGTATCAAAAGATGCTTTCATAATAAAACATCTTACAAATAAAACCTCCACCAAAAGTTATTTGCAAAACTGCAAACAACCCCCTCCATCGGAAAAGTCCGGCCGGGAAAGAACAAAGGAAAACCGGCCGGGACGGAATGCAAACTGGCAACTCCAGAAAACTGGTCCCGTAATAAATTACAGGAAAACCCCAATACTGTGCATACACACCCGCATCTGTATTCCGACCGGATACAAATGCAATGAGACAAAATCTACACTGTACTAGACTAGGACCGGCTTAAGCCAAAGCCGGCTAGTAAAATCCGTTCGATCCTGATCCGTGCAATACCGCACGTATCTGATCGAACCCTGCCATATAACTATACGGCCACTAGTACAAAACTGTCCGATCCTGATCCGTGCAATACCGCACGTATCTGATCGGACCCTGCCATATCTCCATACGGCCTCTACAGCGTTTCGCCCGAAAGCTTGAGTAACTGTAAGTGTGGTGGACTCTAAAGACTCGTCAATACTATGGCTGTGGATTCAACCACTAGCACGTCAGAGGTATCAGCCAATACGTGACGGGCCACCAGCTATTGACCAAAAGGGACGTCGATGAGCGAACTCATCCTGACACCCTACTGAGCCTGTCAGTGACAATATCCGTACAGTCCGGTCCGTTCGTCTATGAGTATCGCATGGCGGGCCTAGGGGGTTGGTAAAAGTCAGACCCCCAAAAGCGGTACAAGTCGTGTCGGAGTGTAGCCCAGAACGCCCTGAGATACTACTGGAATACCTACCAGTAAATCTCCTGCCTCGGCCGAGGGCTTTGCGTAATGGCTCTCCTAGACACAGCGCGACCTCACCCCCAATACCGGGAGAGACGAACCCCTGAAGATCCGCTCACTGCCTCCATGTGGCTCGGGACTGTACCCAACTAAAACCTGTTTGCACGACTTCTTTGAGCCGTGGTAGGGTAGTAATCAAAGCACAGTGGGAACTCACACGAGACAAATGACGATCCTCAGGTCGATGAACTAACCTGTACACATGTCACCAGGGAACTGCTATCTGACATCTGGTATAAGACCAACTAGCAGGTTCCCGGCGAGTCCTGTCCGGTGTACTCATAACCCAATGAGCACCTGTATACATCTTAGGTGAACCAACTGACACCAGTGGCTTGTGAGACCGGCCACCGCCCCTCGTCGGGGTCTCGACTGTATACACTAGTCTACTAACGGAGTATCGATGCCCTGTCTCGAAACTCCTACGACTAGGGACCTTTTAAGGATGTGCTTATAGACCACCAGCTCCCACGTATATGATCGCCATTATACTGCTGGTAGTCAAGCAAGAATCCTAGGGGCTCTATCAACGTGTAATAGCGACATGTCAGGTCACCTAAAGCAGTACACGATGATAAAGATAAACCAGAGAGCATACTATCATCTCGAGTAAGACTGTCCTACAGGGATAGGTCCTCCCTCAATCATTGCAATCACGTGCCTGTGATCCAATAATTGACTCTGAGGGCACTATCTCCAACAATCTCCCACTTGCACTCAAGGCTAATTATTGCGATGTCGCATACTCACAGCCCGTGTGATACCGAACACCCAACTCCTCTACAAGTCAGTCTCACAAAGCTCGTCTGCGAGACTATTGCGTTCGAGGAATAGCCTCAGTGAGTGGATCCGCTGTGAAGTTTCTTTCTATGTCTCTCTATATCTCAAGTTCGCGGAGAAAGCCATCTCCCGAAATGAGCAATACCTGTATTAGAACGTCTGGATGTCTGATGGGACCTAGCTCATTAATGAACTTCAAATCCAAACTTCTTAGACTGTATCGTCAACCGAACTTAATCAGTATCCTGCGCCAAGCCTCCCTCAGTATTGCCTTGGACCACCTGTCCAAAATACTGCCCCTCGTCAGAAGGAAAACTATAACTCTGACAACCTCCTTGTCGTCCATGTCACCTTGGAAGCCTGGAATGATAACTGTCTCCCAAATGAGGCTGTCGTTATCATATCCCTAGAACATTCACTTATGTTCTAACACTGCTTCCGACTGTTTCTCCAGGATTGGATCAATATCATCTTATTGCATCTAGTGCAAGAACAACATCTGGTGTGGTACTTGACATCTCATGATTGACTCAATTGCCTAAGCAAGTGATCTGCCAATCATGAGTATCCCTCTCCCCTTTAGTCTATAAGACACCTTTAGAGAGGGTGAATCCATCAACTGCAGGTGTACTACCGTGTCAGGAGTCGTCCATTCTAAATACTCATAGAATGCTGTCAAGATACCCAGATTGGGAAACCACCCAAATCTAGATCTAAAACCATAGATCTAGTAACCAGTATGTCTGATATAATATCCAAGTCCCTTGTGGAGAAACCACTGTGTGACGACCAAAGTATAACCGATTGTAGTATAGGAATATCACTTCCTACTACCTTCTCAACAGATCCATCCCCTATTCTGATGACGTCAAACCTATGACTGTCACATCAGAAATAGATGATCTATCTTCGCTACATCTGCTTTAGTCTATAAATAGACATAAGCCTGATGTCCACCAATGCTTCCGCTGCTCCCACTGACTACGACAACCCTCTGACAGAGTCATATAGACGTGCACTTCTAAAGCTAGTTTATAACGACGCTATACTCATCCTCCTGCCGGGTCTCGCAGCCTGGAACAACAACAATGGCAAGTGTGGGTAAACAAGAACTTCCCTGTCACCGTCATTGAGGCTACCGGAGTACCTCTCGGGTGCCTGAAGTTACCCACCTTATCTGCGGAGTGGCCAATGGAATGTCAAATCAGATTGAATCTTTAGGTTCCTTATCAAATCTTCAGTAATCGTTTGTGGTTCTGGAATCACTTCCAGTTCTACCATACTCCCACTACTTTTTCTGAAAAAATCCATTTTTAATAAAAACTGTGGCGAGTCTAGAACAATATTGCTATAGTTCATCCAGATGGTAGAAAATCAACCCTCGTCATAGCCTGGGTCAACCCACAAACAGCCATTACAGAAACGTGCCTTGAGTTGTCCAGTGTCTGGTTTTAATCATAAGCTGGACAACTCCCCGTACCTTAACATCGTTAAGATATGAACTGTTCTATATCCAATATAGAACCAGAGGCACTGATTCAATTGAACCAGATTCAAATCATGCAACTATCTCCAGTGCATGTCAACTAAATGGAAGGAGCCCGATCAGCGTTACTCAACTTAGGAATGCTTCCAATTATGAGTAACCTGAAAGAGAAGCAATCTGTCTTCATCATTACTATCAACTGAATATCATACACAAGTATCTACATCTTCAATCTCTTTGAAGAATCCCGATACTTGCTACACCTGGTACTCTACTCTATTCAAATACCTATAACTCCTCAAAACTTAGACCCTGTGTTTCCACGAAACAGCTGTCTAAAATCTAGAGAAGTCATAAGTAAACCGAATATAGTACGAGGACCAACCCCTCTGTCCTGATGGACACTGGACAACATACAATACTCTGTATAAGTCCGCTGAGTCTAACAACTCTTTCACTGTGTGTCGTAGGTTGAAAACTGTACTTGTGGTTAAGAAGAATTACACCGCTGTTTAATGCTCCTTACCTAACCATCCACTGATATAGGTAAATGTCATAGACATAATATCAAAAGGTATATCTCACTCTATGAAAATAGACGTACAGATATATCAATTTGAAATTGGTGCACAACATCGGATATTCAAAACCAAATATCTGCCGACCGGCAATCAACCCAGGTGACTTCCTCAAATATCACCGATTACAACGAATCCCGATATAATGAGGATGATCACCCAATTCCCAATAACTTACTCCCAACTCATCATCTGTAAAACCATACAGATGTGAGAATCCAACCTGGTAAATACATACCCTGGAGCAAGTGTCTAACTGGGAAATCAGTTTTCCATTAACAGCACACAGTGAAACTGAAACATTGAAATGTTTCGTCGGGGTATCCTGGTATTCATAGTAATGCCTCTTCCATTATCCAGATTCACAACTGTAACCGTATAATTCTTTGCCATCTTTCTAAATCCCTTTCTGTGTCTTTAGTCATTACCTTCTGTACACCCCTTTAGGCCAAATGGTTTTCTTCCTTCCCTACCGTTCGGCACCAGCCTATGGTTTGGAAGAAGACTATCCAATAAGCATAAAAGGTGTACTGTCCTAATCCTAGGAGCACTCGCAAAGCGAGAGAAGGTGAAGATAAAAGACACCTGAATGTACTTTATTCCTATTTCTCCTGAACCAGGATCCATCCCCGAACTGGAACAAGTTCCTTTCGAGTTCGTATATAACCATACGATGGATTATCCAATAAAATGGGATCTTCGTAGTGATACGGAGTGTCCTGGAGAAATACAAAGGTGATTTAGGATTGGCGAAGAAATACTTGGTTTGGTCGTGAATAGCAGTCGCAACTTACTTTGCCCTCCTACTAATCCCTTGCTTTGTCTTAACCTTAATACCTTCTGCACACCGTTTAGGCTAATTGGTTTTCTTCATTCCCCACCGTTCGGCACCAGCCTAAGGTTTGGAAGAAGACTGTCCAATCTGCGTAATAGGTGTACTACTCCTAAGCCAAGGAGTACTCGCAACCTGAGAGAAGGTGAAAAGAAAAGACAACTGAATAATCCTATTCGTTTTCTCCAGAACCAGAAACCATCCTCGAAGTCCTTCGAGTTCGTATATAACCATACGATGGTTTTGTCCAATGGAAGTGGACGTTCGCAGTAATACGGGGTGTCCTGGAGAAAAGGGTAAAAGTAGGAGTGGCAATGAGGTCTGCAACTCTGACAATCCAAAAGCCAGTGTTAAGAAGGTTCGGTCAACTTGGTCACTGAGTCATAGTCCAGGGTCGGGTCAATGGTCGCTGCCAGAGAGAGAGAAAAGAAACACTCAGCGTGCACTCTAACCTAGATCAGAATGGTTACCACTTTATCTAATCAGGAAACCTCCCACTGTACCTCAAATTCTCCTCCAAACCTGAAAGAAGAATTAGTCGGGATCACCCGAGGAGTAAACTAACTCATCAGTGGGAATCGGGATCCAACTATCATCGCATGATAACCTGACGGAATCCACTCAAGTCACCACACTCCAGAAGGTATGCGCATGCCTGGCAAGTTTCAGTTCTTTTGAAACTCCCGATGTAGGTTTTTACCCCAAGCGGTTTATGACCTTGACTAGGTCAACAAACCATAAACCGCCAGTCAAGTTCAACCCGTCATTATTCTGGATTGCATTAAACCCACCCGTACGTGCCCTTGACTAGGTCAACAAGGCCGCACGACTGTCCTAACCAATCCCACTTATGCAACAAACAAGTACCACTTAGCTACCGAACACTACGTCTTGACTAGGTCAACAAACGCAGCACGAATACCAAATAATACCTATAGGAAATGACGGAGGGCTACGGCTGGTTTTTGGCGAAAAACCTTTAACGTAATGAACTTGATATCGTTGAAGGAACTGCATAGTTTTTATAAAATAAAGTGACGAAAGCCTTTGCTAAAGAGGTCACTCCCGGTGAAGGGATCTCGGCTCTTTCCCCGTAGAATGAGGTGCAGGATATTCCAACTGAATACCACGATGCAAAGCAAAAGTAATCGGCTATAGTGAAGTTAATGCCCTGACGCAAACTTCTGTCCAAGGGGTCACTCCCGGTGAAGGGATCTCGGCCCTTGCCTCGTCGACTGAGGAGCAGGATATTCCAGATGAATACCACGATGCAAAACAAAAGTGAACGTCCTTGCAATAACAGCTTTTTTTTTTGAAAAAGTGTTCCAACAACATCAGAATAGGTTTGTTTAAACTTGCATTGATCCGAATCAATGCAGTCCCATCAATTGATCACACCACAAAGAACGAAAATATACTGACGTACGTATATGCCATCCGCATTCGCCACTGGGTCCCGTCATCACCCGTTAGGTTAGCTAACTAACGGCAGAGCGGGGACTGGACTAGCGCGGATGTAAAACATATACAACATCTACTAATATATATACCAATATATAGTATTTCGCTCAAGGCGTGAATAAAATGCAACATCACAGAAATGTACAGCATCACAGAACAATACAGATATCTGGAAACCCCGGGTTTCACAGAGCCGCTGCTGAAACCCGACGTTCCCCTGGTCGTGTGGATAGCCTGTGCAATGAAAAACCTAGACCCCCACGGGCGCGGCAAGTCACCCGCCAAAACCTGAAGCGAGGCAGCCCCCTTCAGCTCCGTGAATGGACCACCCAGCACTCCACGGAATCCGGCAACTTGGGCATCCCTCCTGGGTCAACCTATACCCCCTACGAGTGCGGCGAATAGCCCGCCAATCCTGGACTGAAGCCCCCTCCGTCTCAATGCCCTGAGATGCGGGCCCGTTGCCCTCCAGAACCCGGCTATCCGTGCACCCCACCGCGGGGCAACCCTAGTACAGAAAGTAAAATATACATACACCGGGTACATCGACCGCAACCAGGTCGTGCCCCAAAAGAATAATACAAACTGGCAGTGACGGCAGTCCACATGTCGGACGCTCGTCCCGCAATATCAAATGTACATAAAACAACAAAACTGTACTATATTGCAACCAGGCTATCCCCCACGACCGATCCGCAACACCACAGCATAAACATAGAACATCAACGTGAAAGTCACGTTCGCAAATCCGTCTAACCGGGCTATAGCAGTTAGACCGGATTTACCGATCGAGTGACATTCACGGTCGCAGATATAATGTAAATACTGTGAAATAATGTGTTTAAAATTTTCCGATTGACCAAAAATTAACTAGTGGGCCCCCAACCAATACTGTAGCAGTTACAGAAAACCTGGGCCCAAATTTAATATCCCAAAAGCCACAAAATAAGCCTAAAAGCCCAGTGTAAAATTTTGACAAGTTGACCACAGTAGACCGCGGCGGAAGCGCGGCCCGAAGGTGCGTTTGGCCGCCCTTCCGCGCTCTACTGTTCGAATTACACTGTCGAAATTCTACAGTGGTCTTATAATGTCTTGTGCAGTAGTTTTCGACAATCTGAAAAATTTTCTGACACCAAAAAATTCCAACAGAAAACTGATGCAAAAGAAAATGTGGTTTTTGGGATTTCGGTCGATTGGAAATGCAAAACACATTAGAACAAGCTAGGTAAGGTTAATGGCGTGGCTCTGATACCATGTTGCGCCACGGCAGCGCCCCGGCCGTCTTACTCGAGGCCAAATTGCGGAATCAAAATTTTTCCTTACTCGGAAACCGGCGCTACCGCGGACAAAGAAAACCCGGATCGTTAACCATTAACCTACGCTAGCTAACAAGAGATGGGAAGAGAAGTATACCAAGAGATCCGGTCCTCCGGTCTTCTCATCATCGCCCCGATCTCCCGCGGAAAGTGTAGTCTCCATATCGTCGCCTCCTCGCCGGAAAGGGCACCACATCGCCTTCGTCTTTTACGGGCTCCCGCCTCAATACCGAGGCAACTCGAGCATGAAGCCGGCAACTCGACATGCTCAAGATATGCTGTAGGAAGTGTAGTGTAGAATCATAGTCTCCTTTGGGGTTTGTTGTTGCCATGATGGAGGATTGGGGTTAGGAAAAATGGTGCTTGCATTTTTCCGAAACAAGAAGAAGAAGGAGATGAAGAATTCCTCCCATAACAAAGATGAACTCTCTCATTCTTTTTCTTTCTCTCTTTCTTTTTCTTCTTCTCTCTTTTTTTTTTCATAACCATGAAAGACTTATCATATTCATCAAGTGAGAATAAGGTGGAGGAATGTATGTATATGAAACAAGAGGGAGGTGAGTGTAGGAGCAAAAGAAAGGTGACCTTATCCAAACCTCATCATAACAATCTCACATCAACATGAAATCAATCCTAATCCTATCTCATCAACAAAAAGCAAATGATAAAGATGGATAAGAAAGGTATCAAAAGATGCTTTCATAATAAAACATCTTACAAATAAAACCTCCACCAAAAGTTATTTGCAAAACTGCAAACAACCCCCTCCATCGGAAAAGTCCGGCCGGGAAAGAACAAAGGAAAACCGGCCGGGACGGAATGCAAACTGGCAACTCCAGAAAACTGGTCCCGTAATAAATTACAGGAAAACCCCAATACTGTGCATACACACCCGCATCTGTATTCCGACCGGATACAAATGCAATGAGACAAAATCTACACTGTACTAGACTAGGACCGGCTTAAGCCAAAGCCGGCTAGTAAAATCCGTTCGATCCTGATCCGTGCAATACCGCACGTATCTGATCGAACCCTGCCATATAACTATACGGCCACTAGTACAAAACTGTCCGATCCTGATCCGTGCAATACCGCACGTATCTGATCGGACCCTGCCATATCTCCATACGGCCTCTACAGCGTTTCGCCCGAAAGCTTGAGTAACTGTAAGTGTGGTGGACTCTAAAGACTCGTCAATACTATGGCTGTGGATTCAACCACTAGCACGTCAGAGGTATCAGCCAATACGTGACGGGCCACCAGCTATTGACCAAAAGGGACGTCGAAGAGCGAACTCATCCTGACACCCTACTGAGCCTGTCAGTGACAATATCCGTACAGTCCGGTCCGTTCGTCTATGAGTATCGCATGGCGGGCCTAGGGGGTTGGTAAAAGTCAGACCCCCAAAAGCGGTACAAGTCGTGTCGGAGTGTAGCCCAGAACGCCCTGAGATACTACTGGAATACCTACCAGTAAATCTCCTGCCTCGGCCGAGGGCTTTGCGTAATGGCTCTCCTAGACACAGCGCGACCTCACCCCCAATACCGGGAGAGACGAACCCCTGAAGATCCGCTCACTGCCTCCATGTGGCTCGGGACTGTACCCAACTAAAACCTGTTTGCACGACTTCTTTGAGCCGTGGTAGGGTAGTAATCAAAGCACAGTGGGAACTCACACGAGACAAATGACGATCCTCAGGTCGATGAACTAACCTGTACACATGTCACCAGGGAACTGCTATCTGACATCTGGTATAAGACCAACTAGCAGGTTCCCGGCGAGTCCTGTCCGGTGTACTCATAACCCAATGAGCACCTGTATACATCTTAGGTGAACCAACTGACACCAGTGGCTTGTGAGACCGGCCACCGCCCCTCGTCGGGGTCTCGACTGTATACACTAGTCTACTAACGGAGTATCGATGCCCTGTCTCGAAACTCCTACGACTAGGGACCTTTTAAGGATGTGCTTATAGACCACCAGCTCCCACGTATATGATCGCCATCATACTGCTGGTAGTCAAGCAAGAATCCTAGGGGCTCTATCAACGTGTAATAGCGACATGTCAGGTCACCTAAAGCAGTACACGATGATAAAGATAAACCAGATAGCATACTATCATCTCGAGTAAGACTGTCCTACAGGGATAGGTCCTCCCTCAATCATTGCAATCACGTGCCTGTGATCCAATAATTGACTCTGAGGGCACTATCTCCAACAGGAGCTCAGTCCATGCAGCCGCGACGAGACGAGTCCAAAGCAGACGACATTAGAGAAAAGTGGAGTAAGAGGTTCGCACCAGATCTAGACGAGATGACGTTCCACTCCGCCGACATCAGAGATGCGATGCGCATGCCGAGGCATGGTACTTGGACTTACCTTCCAGAAGGAGTCGCGATAAGTATGCAGTCGTTCCAGAGTAAGATGCAGATATAGGAAAGGACAATGACTTCCGGACAGTTGGCAGAGACGAGACATGGAAGAGACCGTGAGCAGGATTCCTTCCAGGACACTGCTGCCATGATACTTGCACCCAGGATCAGATGTGTCACGTACATTCAGAGAGCCAGAGGCCGACGCCAGTGATATGCTGTCTTACGAGTGGTCGTGATGATTGACCGGGAGATGACAAGAGACGTGCCAGAACTGGATCATCCCCGTTAGCACACCCGATAGGGCCGATGAGCCGATGGACCGAAAGATTGGTAATTCACAGTGAAGACCCTGACCCAGGAGTGGTCATGGTTACGCACACCAGCAGGACAGAGTTCATGATCATTGACGAGACGTCCCACTAGTGACCGCGACAGTTGGCCGAGATTCTTAGAGGATGCGCTTGAGCAGTACTATTCTGCCATTATTGATTACGATGTTTTGGGTGATTTATTCGTATGATTTGATTTTGATGATTGAGGATTTACGATCGTTGCACAGTGTTGCACTTGATATCGTTTTCGTGCTTGGGTTTCACATGTTTGTGATTTTACGGTTTTAAACAGTTGAGTTGGTTTTATGCGTATGCATGCACGCGATTTCGTTCCTGCACTCTGTATAGTTTATATATGCTTGCAGTGCAGTGATACGCCTTTTGTGCACTTAGATGCACTGGACTTCGATTTCGATTGTGATACTCGATATTTGTTTTGTGCACCTTGTGCACCTGATTTGATTTTGCGCATGTTCGGCGCTTGATATTGGATTTCATGATTTCGTACATGATGGATGCACTTGCCTTGGATTTTTGCACATGTTGAGCGCATGTTTTGAGATGTGATTTTGGTGCACACCAGATGCACTAAATCGAGATTTTTCGTGCATGTCAGATGCACCTGATTTTGCGGTCAGGCACACATGTTGCCTACGACAGATGTTTCGTGCACACCCGATGTACTTAGATGTTGTTTCTGTGCATATATATGGTACATATTTGGATTTTGATTTCCGTGTGCACCAGACGCACGTAGCATTCATGTGCATATTTTGGGATTGATTTCGTATAGAGCAGTACGTTTTTATGATATTGCTATGTGTTTTCGTACTGAGCAGGACTAGTCAGAGGACAGTACCTGAATATATTTTTGCATGCATTGATAGTTATTGAAGGGATTTCCAAAAAGCGAGCTATAGCCTCAGTATTTACCTACGTGTCTGATATGACACGAAATGTTTAGAACAAAGAGACCCTTCTAAATTGTTTCCAAAACGGCGGAACGTACATTTCAAACAAAGGTATATATGTATATAGTTATTTTCTTATGATAGACGTCCGCCACTGTGCAGTGTTATACGCGTTGCACAGCGACTTAAAGATATTTGGTATGCATTTCCTTCAGATACTTACATATATAGATTCGATATTTACATGTATAGTTTCGAGTTATATCATATTGGTTTTGATTTGGATTTGGCATTGATGTCTTCTCCATGACTCCGATGATTGCGGGATGCTTGACGGAGTTTTGATTTGAGTTATATGTTCATTTTTCAAGCGCATGCGCTGCGCTACGATTTGTTTTATGTATTTACAATTTCGGAGCCCAGACGACTTGATGGTTTTCTTAGATGTTTTAGTATTTGGGGGAGTTTGAATTTAAATTCGGGGACCGAATTTCTTTAAGGGGGAAGATTGTAACGTTTTGAAAATCGTTTCGGTGAAATTTCGAAAAAATCGGTAAAATAAGGGGGTTTTCTGTAAAAAGTCAAAATGCAAATATCTTATTATAAAAATTAAATATACATATTCTAGCTATGTAATTGCTATTATTTGGTGTTTATTGAGCCGCTGGTCAAATTTCAAATTTTCTGAAAAAAATATTATTTTATTATTATTTTAAGCCGTCACTAATACATTTAATTAGGGAAAATTACAAATTGGAATGAGTTGAAACAAATTTTGTGCATCATAAAACATTAAATAAAATTTTATCATGTGGTTTTTGGAACGAAATTATTTACCAAAACGGTTTAGAAATTATTGAAGAAAAAAGGCATTTTTTTAGCGTAAATGGATGTTTGGGGTATTGTATTTACCATTTTTCATCACCCCACACCAGTACCCACACCCACACACCCCCATTCACTTCTCCCCTTGGCTGAATTCAGCAGCCCCCATCTTTTTCTACACTTGAATTTCATAGGAAAAGAAATGAAAGAAAAGAAAAGAAAATGGATAAATTAGTTAGACTTTTGACTTTGCTTTGACCTTGACTTTCTCCCCCCACTTTCTCTACCTCCCTCTCTCTCCTCTCCCCCTCCCATTCCAGCAGCCCCCCTCTCCTACAGCAGCAGCCCCCCTCCATTTTCCCTTCTCTTTTCTCTTCAAGACTTCATCGAAAATTGCCTCAAAATCCATCAAAAAAATCCCAAAACCCAAATCCGACTCCTACCCATTTTAGCTTAGCCCGTATAGCATGGATCTTTGTGAAAAGAGAGCATTTTGGAGGGCCATGGATGCTTGTAGATCTTCAAATGTTTTTGGGTATAATTCTAAACTTTTTTTGCTTAGTTTGTTACTTAATTTCTTAAAGCTAATTTAATTAAGTGTTAATTTGGTTTATGTGAGTTTAATTGCATGATTAAAGATTTCAAGTTAGGGTTTGTTGTGGAAATGAGTTGTGTTTGATTGTGCATGGTTTAGTGATGTGGATTAACATATTTAGTTTTGTAGAAAACTAATCTAGTTGTTAAATTACAAGTTGTTACTTGAAAAATGTCCAAATTAAGCTTTTTGTTGCAAACTAGTTTTTTGATTTAATTCGAAATATGAGATTAAAAATATGGTTAGGATTTTTATCATATTATTAACTTTATTAAGTGTAGTTTCACACTTTAGTTCATGGAAATCCAACCTAAATTGTAGTTTGTGCATTTTTGCTATGAAATTGTTAAAAAGGGTAATTGTAAACTAGAATATTAGGGTTTTTGGAATTTAATGAGATTAAATTCCAAAAATTGTTTCTATGACTTATTTAAGATATTTAATAAGTATATTGGCCGCTACATTCATTTAAACATCATGTTTTGTACAAAAACGGCGAATTGTGCTTGCTAGATTTTCGGAAAAATGACTTTTTAAGTGAAATTGGGGTTTTTGTGAGTTTTAACCTAGTTTATATTAAAATTAGTGTTCGTGAATGTGCAAATGAGTGTGATTGGATTATTCTCGATGGTTTGACGTTTTTACATCGACATCGAGGGTTGGTTTGACTATTCTTGCATGCGTAGGTGATAGGTTTGGACCTATGCGTGATACGCGTGCCGATTTGATTTTCGTTTGCCGTTTCGATTTCGAATTTAGTTTTAATGCGATATGGTGCGTTATGATATGTAGGTACCCCCATGTGGACTTCGAGACGACAAGCAAGCGCGTGGCGAAGTCGGCACCGGCTAGTGAGGACCAGGTGAGTAGATTTATATCTACGGGGAGAAGTTGGGTGGATGGCGTATAGCACCCCCGCAGTCCGTGGTGGTGTATACGGATGCGTATACACACCAACAATTATTATATGTTATTTGGGATTAATAACGATGTTTAGGATGGATATTGGTGTGTTGGATTATTTTAGTGTTGCGAACCTTAGGGTAGGGTTGCACTACACATACACACATACATACTTGCATACATTCCTTTTTATAGGTGCTCATGGGATTCTTTATAGTTATGTGTTCACATGGGTATGGGACTATATGTTCACATACGGATTTGAGGATGATACTTGGGATTGAGCTGAGTCGATGAGATTTGTTTTGTGATTGTGATATCGGTGATATAGCAGGGTTCGTATCTCAGTTACGACATGACGTTGTAGCGGGTCCTTGACGTAGTGTTTCACACACGTCCATACATACGTAGGCGGTATCAGTATGGTACAAGACGTAGATCAGTACCGCGATCATGATATTTGATAAAGAGTATACCAGGTGAATAGTATGATGAATGTGATATTGACCCGTACCCAGATTTGGGATGCCGTACGACGGATTTACGTACGAGCTATATTGATGATTGATCCGCACTCTTGACTTGGGATGCCTGATTATAGATATGGTATCGGCTATGATATTATTGAGGCGGGATCACCGACTATACATATACAGGTAGGTATATGTATCGACTCAGATGTTAGACGGTTTCCTTACCTGTAGTCCAGCTTGTTAGCTTAGCCCTTTAGTTTAGTTTAGTTGTTAGATTAGATTCGATTCTTACATATTTCAAAACTAACGAATCGTGGGTATTTTAAAAGACAGCCCAAGGGATCCTACGGATATTTCAAAAGACGTATCTTTTCATAAAAACACCGTGGCCCTATTTTCAAAACCCCATGATTCGTGTTATTTAAAAAGGCACCATTTGTAGGACTTATATTAGATTATTACAGATTAGTTATCGTTGTGTCTAGTATTCAGCTCCCGCACATTATTGCTGTTCGCTCTGCCTCGCATACTTATTTTGCTGCATATTCCATTATTGATATCAGGCTGTTAGGACACCAACACCATTACCGATGATGCGTATGTACCACGTACACCTACTTGCCGGCTCACACACATCTTCATCGGTAATTGCCATGTCACGTATACTTTAGAGAATATATTTGCTTGACTTAGCTTGTTAGTTAGTAGTTTGATATGATATTAGTGTACCTGCCTTACATGCCTAGTTTATTAATCATACATTGCAACTTGGTTATTGATACCATATACATTCATTATCATTGTCATATGCACTTGTGATGATTTCTTGAGATTTATGATATTTCTGGATTTCGGAGAAAGCCGCAAAATTTACAACTTATGATCTTTTAAAATTTAAAATGTTGCGGTTTTCTAGTGATGTAAACTGTCGTCCACCATGAGTTTGCTGTGGTTTTCGAGATCCGTGTCGAGGAGTGGAGGAACCGTCACAGGTACATGGTGGGCCCGGTATGGTACCCCAGGGCAAGAGGAATGTGGTGTTGACGTTGAGCCTGGCCAGGGAGCACTACCTACCGGTGATATTACCCGACGCGTCGGATATCCGGAGGATACCGTCGTGGTCTTGAGATGGATGGTAGGGGCCGGTCTGGACTGACGGCGCCCTAGATATTGAGATTGAGACATTGATATTTCGAGACTGTGAGATTTATGTTTTGTGTCGATGCTAGACACTGTTGATACTGATTTCATTTATGATACCTCAGTTTAAAAATACGAAGGAAATCTCACTAATTTATGAAAACAGTTTCTTCATTTACATGTATTCTGTTTTCATGCATGCATACCTCATTCATATGATATATTTACTACCTGAGGCACTGACACGGGCACATGAGTTTACACTCGGGTTAGATATTTACCCTAGCCATTGTTATAGGCTGCATGTTATATACATTTTGTGAGGATATATTATGATCATTGACCTAGGATTGCGTTATTTATGCGATTTCTGTGCGTAGATGTTTTTCTATTCACGAGTTGGCAACTCACCCCCGTTGTGCCCCAGTTTCTTGCAGGTTTTGCCGTACAGGTTTAGTTACGGCTTTGCGGGCTCAGTTTCATTCGGGTGACTTGCTAGTAGGTGGGTTTTTCTTGTATCGTACCCATCATATTACCTTGTATAATATTATTCCGTTGTATCTAGTAAATTCCATCAACCAAACATGTATTTATCGAGATAGAGACCAGTGTTGTTTATTCTTTCGACCTTAGAGTCGCTCGTTATATTGCTGGTGGTTTTGAGTTTCCTTTTGAGTTTTGATCCTCGCCGTTGGCGATGTATATTTTATTGCTTGTGTGGTTGTGACCCTCGATTGACGAAGAGCTAGCTCCCGCTTGGGGATGCCTTTTTCTTGATTTCGTATACTATTCATGTTGTATCCCGTTTGGGAGTCAGTATTTACAAAGGAGACTCTGCCGAAATTTTCAGTAAATTTTTGATGTTTTTAAAAACCGCATAATTCGGCTTATGCTATTGAACTACTTGCTTTAAGTTAGTTTTCCTGCACTCTACTACTTTTCTTGGTTTGGATTTCTGGGTTTTCGGTTTACTTAGATTACGTACGCCTCGAGACGTTCGTAGTTTAAGTGCCGGTCATGTTCCGTACTTTCGGGTCGTGACATATATCCCGCACCTTATTCGATGAGGAAAGAGCCAAGATCCCTTCACCGGGAGTGACCTCTTTGGCAAAACTGGCAGATGCTACAACACTCGGTTTGTTTTTGATTGCTTTTGGAGTTTTTGCTTTGCATACCGAAATATATGATATATCCTGCACCTTATTCGATGAGGAAAGAGCCGAGATCCCTTCACCGGGAGTGACCTCTTTAGCAAAACTAATGAAAGCCTCAGAATCACTCCATTTCCAAATTCACTCGATTCTACAACGATATCAAGTTCATTACGCAATAGGTTTTCAGAAAAACCTGTCGTAGCCCTCCGTCATTTCAGATAAGTCCTGCTTAGTATTCGTGCTGCGTTTGTTGACCTTGTCAAGACGCAGTGTGTGGTAGCTGACCAGTATTTATCTGCTTATGCATATGATGCAGATTGGATTAAGGTAGTCGTACTGCCTTGTTGACCTTGTCAAGGGTCGTACGAGTGGGTTTAATTCAATCAAGAAGTGACCTGTTGAACTTGACTTACGGTCTATGGTTTGTTGACCTTGTCAAGGTCATAGATCGTTTGGGGAAAAATATTATCGGGAATTTCAAGTGTTGAAATTTGCAATGAGATTGCATACCTTCTATGAGATAGTTGGATCCCGATACCCACTGCTAGTAATTGTTACTCCTGGGAGAGTTTTACACAGGACAATTAGCCGATCAAGTAGGTGTCTAGAATGGTGTTAACGGGGTTATGCCTCTGGGAAAATGAGGTTTACTTTAATTAGGTCCGTGCGAAAGCACGGGGAACCTCCCTCAAAGTACCGACACTGGCCTGGCTGAAAGATTGGCGAAATTGTAAGGTGTAATTAATCCCGGCTAGTCTTTCCTTTTAGGGTTTGAAGGAAGATTTGATAAAAAACAGTGGGAGCCATCCTGATTAGATAAAATAATAACCAATCTGATCTTGCAAGAGCATACGCTAAAGTGTTTTCTTCTCTCTCTCTCCAGATAGCGACCATGTCATGCCTTAATCAAGATAATAATATGGATGTATTGACCGAACCCGCATGTTATACTGTGCTGGGGAACGTTGGTTCCGTTCTTTCTTATAAGAGTTATAAGACTGAACAGGACATAGGGGAATACCAGGATTCCCATGCCACCCGAATGAAGAAAGTACATGATGATGCATTTTCTTCGGGTGTGTTCGTTACAAAGAACTGTTTCTCTATTTCCTCTACGTCCTGGGTATTGGATACCGAGTCAGGATCCTATATATGTAATCAGTTACATGGGCTTAAGAAAGGTAGAGAACTTGGAGAAGGTGATAAAGACATAAGAGTTGGAAATGGTGCAATTGTTGCAGCTAAAACCGTCGGGGAATATCACCTTGTATTACCAACTGGTAATACATTGATTCTGAACGAATGCTATTACATGCCGAACCTGATATGCAACATTATATCGGTTTCTTTGTTGAGTAAAGAGGGATATAATTTTGTATTACAGGATAATGTTATGAACATTTTCCGTAACCAAAAGTTGGTTGGATCAGGCACATTGTGCAATGGCATTTATGTTCTAAATCAATCAACAGTTCTGAGTATAACAAACACACACAAGAGGAAGAGTTCAGAACTGAACGAATCCTTCTTGTGGCATTGTAGACTGGGTCACATCAATGCGACACGACTAGCTAAGTTGCATAAGGATGGATATTTGAAACCGTTCGAATTTTCATCTTATGACACTTGCCAGTCATGTCTCAAAGGCAAGATGACCAAAACTCCGTTTACGGGACACGGAGAAAGAGTTACTGAACTCTTGGGACTGATACATAGTGATGTATGCGGTCCCATGTCTACACATGCCAGGGATGGTTCTTCGTACTTCATTACATTCACTGACGATCTCTCTAGATTCGGATATGTGTTCCTGATGAAACACAAATCAGAAGCTTTTGAGAAATTTAGAGAATATAAACAAGAAGTCGAGAACCAAACCGGAAAAAGTATTAAAATCCTTCGATCTGATCGAGGAGGTGAATACCTGAGCAATGAATTCCTGGACTTCCTAAAAGAGAATGGGATTCTCTCTCAGCTGACTCCTCCATATACACCACAGCACAATGGTGTATTGGAACGGAGGAACCGCACCCTATTAGATATGGTGCGCTCTGTGATGAGCACAGCTGAGTTACCTATTTCCTTCTGGGGATATACGCTGGAGACAGCAGCATACCTATTGAATCAAGTTCCATCTAAATCTGTACCTACCACACCATATGAGATATGGAGTGGGAAGAGGCCATATCTTAAACGAGTTAAGATATGGGGTTGTCCGGCCTATGTCAAAAGACAAAATCCGGACAAACTCGAGGCACAGTCAGTTCTTTGCAAGTTTGTGGGATATCCAAAGAACTCATATGGGTATTTTTTCTACCACAGTGAGGAACAAAAAGTGTTTGTTGCTCAACATGCCACCTTTTTAGAAAAGGAATTTCTTGTAAAAGAAATTTGTGGCAAAGTGGTGGACCTGGAAGAGGTTCCAGGTACACAAACCGCAACTGAAGATTTAGTGGAACCAGAGGATTCCGTAGCTCCCAACGAACCTCAGCCTCTCCGTCGTTCTAGTAGGGTTCCTCGCCAACCTGAGAGGTACTACGGTTTTCTCATGGATGGTGGGAGCGAGGATTGCATCATGGAGGATGATGACCCAACTAGCTTCGAGCAGGCCATCACGAGTGGGGACTCAGTGAAATGGCTGGATGCTATGCGGTCTGAGATGGAATCCATGTACACCAACAAAGTATGGACTTTGGAAGATGCTCCTGAAGGGGTAAAACCCATTGGGAGCAACTGGATCTTCAAGAAAAAACTTGGTGTAGATAGGAAAGTGGAGACTTTCAAAGCTAGACTTGTTGCAAAGGGTTTTCGTCAAAGACCAGGTGTGGACTAGGACGAAACCTTTTCTCCAGTGGCTATGCTTAAATCCATCCGGATCATGCTTTCCATCGCTGCATATCATGACTACAAAATCTGGCAAATGGATGTTAAGACCGCCTTTCTAAACGGTGATTTAGAAGAGTGCGTGTACATGACTCAGCCAGAGAGCTTCGTAGATAGTGGGAGCAGCGGGAAGGTGTGCAAGCTGCTTAAATCTATTTATGGATTAAAACAAGCATCGCGGAGTTGGAACATCTGCTTTGACGTCGTTATCAAAGAGTTTGATTTCGTCAAAAACGTAGATGAACCTTGTGTCTACAAGAAGGTGGTAGAGAGTAAGGTTGTCTTCCTCGTATTGTACGTGGACGACATACTCTTGATAGGAAATGACATTCCTATGCTGCAATCGGTCAAGCTCTTCTTATCACATAGATTCTCAATGAAAGATCTAGGTGATGCCTCCTGCATATTGGGAATCAGGATCTATAGAGATAGATCTAAAAGGATATTGGGATTGTCCCAATCCAGGTACATTGACACCATACTAAAGAGGTTTAGTATGGAAGAATCCAAGCATGGGAACTTACCCACGATCTCTGGAGTCACTCTCTCCAAAGAGATGTCTCCCAAGATTGATTTGGAGAGAGCTCGCATGCAAGGGATACCCTATGCTTCAGCTGTAGGCTCTATCATGTACGCGATGCTATGTACCAGACCCGATGTAGCATACTCACTAAGTGTAGTGAGTAGGTATCAAGCTGATCCTGGAGAGAGAGTCACTGGACAGCTGTGAAGAGCATTCTCAAGTACTTACGAAGAACTAAAGAGATGCTCTTGGTGTATGGTAATGGAGAACTCCAAGTGGAGTCCTTTACCGACTCAAGCTTCCAGAGTGATAAGGACGACTCTAAGTCGCAGTCGGGATTTGTCTTTACCCTTTACGGAGGGGCGGTTAGCTGGAAGAGTTCCAAGCAGGAAACCGTGGCAGACTCGACGATGGAGGATGAATACATCGCTGCCAGCGATGCTGCCAAAGAGGCTGTATGGATCAAGAAGTTCATTACTGAACTTGGAGTGGGTCCATCCATTGAGCATCCAATACCTTTGTATTGTGATAACAATGGAGCGGTGGCTTTGGCCAAGGAACCCAGGTCCCATCTGCGATCCAGGCATATTCTGAGGCGGTATCACCTGATCCGGGAGATAGTTGATCACCGGGAGATCGAGGTCAGGAGGGTTGACACGAAGAACAACACAGCGGATCAACTCACGAAGGCTATTCCCCAGATACAGTTTGAGAGACTCTTCGGGATGCTCGGTATGCGATACTACAGCAGCTGGCCCTAGTGCAAGTGGGAGATTGCTAGTTGTATGTATGCCCTAGAGGCCAGTATTGTACAGATGATGTATATTATATTGGATGCTTGGACATGTATAGAGATGACTTTCTTGCTCGATATGATAGTATGCTATCTGGTTGCTCTTTATCTTAACATGTATACTTGTCTCTTTATACAGTCTTATAGTTACATGTTGGTAAAGTCCTTAGGATGTGTACTTGACTACCTGGACTATGATGCGGATCATACTAGTGGGGACATGGTAGTCCATAAGTACATCCTTCAAGGTCCCTAGTCGTGGGTGTATCGAGACGGGGCATCGATATACCAGTGTAGACTAGCGTATACGCTTCTCGACCCATGAGATGGGCGATGGATGATCCCATATCCATTGGTGTTTGACATCAGAGATGGTATACGGGTGCTCAGTGGAGACTGGGTACACTGGACGGACTCGCCGAGAACTCCCAGATGGTATTATACCTCACGTCAGATGGCAGTTCTCTGGTGACACATGTACAGGTTAGTCTGTAGACCCGAGATCGTCATAGAGTCTTGTGTGATTCCCACTGTGCTTTGATTTCCACCTTACCACGTCCATGAGGGCGTGCAAAACGGTGGTTTTTAGGTACAGTCCCGAGTCACATGGAGGCAATGAGCGATAGGAGGGGTTTCGTCTCTCCCGGTATTGGGGGTTGATGTTGCGCTGTGCTCGATTGGCCGTAACAGGGAAGTCCTTGGCCAGGGCTGTTTTAGAGATTTACTAGTAAGTGTTACCAATAGTTTCTCGACCCGTTATGGGCCTCACATCGGCACGACTTATCGGTTATTGGGGTCTGACGTTTACCATCCCTAGGTTCGATATGCAGCATATCTGAAGAAGAAACCGGACTGTACGGTAGTGTTGCCGGTTGGCTCGACGGGAGTTGTAGCAGGTTCGCTTGTTTTCTTCTGATCGCTCAATACCCGGGTGGCCGTTACGTTTAGCTGACCGCTTGCGGCTTGGGGGTGCTTGATATGATCATCACCCACTGTCGGCGTATTGATGAGTCTTAGAGTCCCACGAAGGAGTTACCTAGTCCAGGCGAAACGTTGTGGTACGCGTATGCGATATGCGCATGGACCCAGTTAAAATGCGCGTATAAGATACCGTATATTAATCGGGCGGCTTGCTTTTGGTTGGGTCGTATGTGATATGGCCGGATTGATAAATTAAGTGTTGATTTATCATTTAACCATTAGTTTCTCACTAGAAATCCTTTCTTGTATTTTTTGGATGTATGCATGCATGTATGCATTCCTTCTTGATTCATGCACATATGGATGTGCATGCACACATACATACATACATCATCCTTCATGGTTGTATATACATAGAAAATGGTGGCAATATAAGACTCACACCATGGTTTTATATATATGGATATATATTGTATTTGTGTTAAAAACAAAAGAAAAGAAAAGGATAATTCATGGTTTACTTTCTACACTCTTCTTTGACCTAACCATGCTCACCCATCATTTAACCATGGATTAACTTTCCTTTTGTGTTTTAACTCAAATTCAATAATATCTTTATTGTTTAACCATGGTTTGAAATGAGAAGTGGAAAATATATATACATATATTTTCTATTTTTTCATATAAGAATATATTTTCTCTTCTTCTTCAAAAAGCCATCATCTTCTTCTTCCTTGCTCCTTTGCTCTCTAGATCTCTCTAGTAAGCAAAATACTCAACAAGATAGGATTTTGAAGTGAGAAAAAGAACCACAATACCATTCTACACTAGTCTTGCCCATTAGTGGAGAGTGTTAGCTTCCATTTTCATTCTTGATCTTGTGAAGTTGCAAGCTTGGATAAAGCGGACTCCGGGTGGATCATCGTGGACCTAAAAGAGTTCAAGCGGACCTTTTCCAAACCCCAAGTAGCCGAGGAGTCTAGCGTAGGGAGCTACAAAGGTTGTACTCTCAAAACCCTAGCTTTTCCTACTTGTGATGATGTATTGTTTTGGAAACCCTAATTTTTCTAGGAATGATTCTTTGTATGTTTACTTAGCACCCTAAAAATTTAATCTTTGGCACATGTGATGCTTCCAAACCCTTCATAAGGTTCTAGGTAAACCTAACAAAGAATTGGCTGACGAGAACCTCGATTACGTCAGAATTGTGGTACAGAGCCGTCGGGTGCTCGCCCCAGCAGAAATATCTCCGGAATCATCCGAAGAAAAGGGAGCGGCTGAGCAGACAACCCTGCAAATAAAAGATCGGGAAAATGCCGAGGATTGGAGGGAAGTCTTTATAGACTACTTCAAATACCGTCGAACGCCCGAAGATGCGTCCTTAAGACATCGGCTTATGAAACGAGCTCTGTCTTTCGCCCTCGTCAATGATACTCCGTACAAGAGGTCGTTCGATTCTTTGTGGTTGAAATGTCTGGGACCTGACGAAGCGAAAAGAGTCGTTCAGGAAGTTCACGACGGACTCTGCGGTTCTCACCAAGCGGGCCCAAAGATGAAGTTGAAGATAAAACAGATGGGTTACTATTGGCCCACTATGATTCAGGACTGCCTCGAATACACGAAGCAATGCCACTCATGCCAAATCCATGGGGACTTCATCCACCAGCATCCAAATCCGCTACACCCGACAGTGGCTAGCTGGCCATTCAAAATGTGGGGAATTGACATAGTCGGCCCCATCGAACCAGCATCGTCCAGGGGACATCTTTTCATCCTGGCGACGACTGACTACTTCTCCAAATGGGCAGAGGCAGTACCGCTGAGGGAAGTGAAGACGGAGAATATCCTCCACTTTTTCAAGACGCACGTCATTTATCGGTTTGGAACTCCGCGACGGATCATCTCCGATAACGGGCCAGCTTATAGAAGCCACAAGATCAGTCGCTTCACGCAACAACATAATATAGAATGGAGATATTCCTCGGTTTATAATCCGTGAGCTAATGGTCTAGCTGAGGCTGCAACAAGACCTTGACAAAGATCATGAAGAAAACGGTGTCCCGAAATAAGAAGGACTGGCACGAAAGACTGCAAGAAGCTCTTTGGGTATATCGAACTACGTTCAAGACAGCCACAAACACAACGCCATATGCGTTGGTATTCGGTACAGAAGCAGTACTCCCCCTCGAGATAGAGTTACCCTCTCTATGAGTGGCGGTCCACTACAAGCTGACGGACGAAGAAAATGCTCACCTTCGGCTTGAGGAGCTTGATGCCCTTGATGAAAGCCGGCTCATAGCGCAACAAAATCTGGAGGCCTATAAAGCAAAGATGACGCGCTCATATGAAAGATTGACCCGGCCGAGGAAATTCTGCCAAGGTGAACTCGTACTAGTGGTCAAAAGACCTATGATCCCCAATCGCGCCAAACGGGGAAAATTTGAGCCAAACTATGAAGGCCCGTACATCATAGATAAGGTCTACCAAGGTGGAGCTTATCTACTCATGGATATGCACGGTGAAAGGCCTTACAGGCCAATAAATGGCCGATTCCTAAAGAAATACTACGCTTAGCAAGTTACTGCCTAGGTCAATGATAGATGACGACGATTATGTCCGCTCGCTATCTTCCTAAGCTCAAACCTTATAAGCAGTAGCCAGCCTTCTCCTAGGCGGACCGAAACGTCCTTAAAATAACGGCGGACCAAAACGTCCTTAAACTAACGGCGGACCGAAACGTCCTTAAACTAAAGATGGACCAAAACGTCCTTAAACTAATGGCGGACCGAAACGTCCTTAAACTAACGAAGGACCGAATCATCATTAAACTATTACCGCAGCATCTTCAGGCTGACGAGATGAGTAAAAAAAATAATATATAAAAAAATATAATAAACGGTATGTCCATAAGCAAAATGGGCCCGGATGAAAACCCGAAAGGGCTCCGTGAGTAAAAACAACAGGGCTACCGGCGAGTGTTCGTGAAAACCCGAAAGGGCGCGACCTCGTTAAAAAGAGAGAGAGAGAGAGAAAATAAAAAGAATAAAAAAATGGTATGTCCATAAGCAAAATGGGCACGGATGAAAACCCGAAAGGGCTCCGTGAGTAAAAACAGCAGGGCTACCGGCGAGTGTTTGTGAAAACCTGAGAGAGCGCAACCTCGTTAAAGGACACTTACAGGGTCTTCTCGACCTTGTAAGGAGAAACCACCCGCACGAGATCCTTACGACTCACAAGGGAGCAACACACTTAGGGATCCCCACGATTCCTAAGGAGAAAATACACTTGCGAGATCCTCACGACTCGTAAGGAGAACTCTCTTATGGGACCCTCACGGCTCATAAGATTTGAAAGTCTTTAGTTACAGAGATCTAAACCTGTGCTTAAGCAACCCCCACAACCTTCGATATTGCCCTACAAGTGGCTCAATACTGACCCTTGTATACATTCCACGGACGCGAATAAACATTTCCCTAACCAAGTTCCATCCGTGACTAGGGGATATGTACGCATGATTAACAACCCTTGTAGGTCCTCTCGATTTACAAGGAGAAAACCCTCCTGTAGAATCCTTACGAGTTACAGAAGAACATACACTTAGGAATCCTCACGATTCTTAAAGAGAAAATACACCTACAAGATCCTCATGACTTGTAGGGAGAAATACCTTTGTGAGACCCTTACAGCTCATGAAGTTAAAAGCCTTAGTCGACAGGACCTTAACCCTGTTCGCTAAGCCACCTTTGTTCGATATCGACAGAGGCAAATGATGATTCGCTCCTGGCAATATCCCAGTTGTAGCGGTGCTGATGCCGAAATCGGTGTCTAATTTCAGGTTTACGGTGGAAAACCGATAGGCCGCACATGCATACGAAATAGCCGAAATGATGGGGTAACTTGCAATAAAAAGCAGCAAGTAAAAACGTATGCATACAATACAGCCGAAATGATTGGGCAACTCGCAATAAAAAGCAGCGAGTAAAAATAAAATAAATAGCCGAAATGATTGGGCACCGCGAAAAATAGCCGAAATGATTGGGCAGTCGCGACTTTCGCGATCAAAAGCTGAAATGATAGAGCATCGCGGAAATAAAACAATAAAAATGAATGAAACTTTTGCCCTGCAGGTAAGTCCATAGTGACCCCTGTATACAATCCATGGGCATAAACAAAAAAAAAAGAAAAGGGGACTACATTTCCCTAACAGGCTGCGTCAAAGGGAAGTCAGATCTCGACGACCACATCTACAGCCTGGATACGAACAGCGGCGTTCTCATTCCAGTAGGACATGGACGTGACATCATCAATCGGAGCCACGGCAAAGTCCCCAGTTCCAAGACTCTACGGTTCACAGATAACCTAGAGTCAGCAAATGACCTCCGTCGCGGAAACAAGTCAACCAACGACCTCCGTCTCGGAAACAAGTCAGCAAATGCCTCCGTCGCGGAAACAAGTCAACCAACGACCTCCGTCTCGGAAACAAGTCAGCAAATGACATCCGTCGCGGAAACAAGTCAACCAACGACCTCCGTCTCGGAAACAAGTCAGCAAATGACCTCCGTCGCGGAAACAAGTCAACCAACGACCTCCGTCTCGGAAACAAGTCAGCCAACGACCTCCGTCTCGGAAACAAGTCAACAAATGACCTCCGTCGTGGAAACAAGTCAACCAACGACCTCCGTCTCGGAAACAAGTCAGCAAATGACATCCGTCGCGGAAACAAGTCAAACAACGACCTCCGTCGCGGAAACAAGTCAACCAACGACCTCCGTCTCGGAAACAAGTCAGCAAATGACCTCCGTCGCGGAAACAAGTCAACCAACGACCTCCGTCTCGGAAACAAGTCAGCCAACGACCTTCGTCTCGGAAACAAGTCAGCAAATAACCTCCGTCGCGGAAACAAGTCAACCAACGACCTCCGTCTCGGAAACAAGTCAGCCAATGATCTCCTCGTCGGAACAACGCTCCGACCCGGAAACAAGTCAGCCAACGACCTCCCCGTCGGAGCAAATTTCGACTCGGAAACAAGTCAACTCACCAACCACTTACGAGTCCTCTCAACTTGGAAGGGAGAAAATTCTCTTATAAGATCCTTATAACTTATAAGAGAAAACGCACTTAGGAATCCTCACGATTCCTAAGGAGAAAATCCACCTACGAGATCCTCTCGATCCGTAGGGAGAAAAGTCTCTATGAGACCCTCACGGCTCATAGAGTTGAAAAGTCTTAGGCAGCAGATCTGAACCTGCGACATAAGCCATCGTTATCTCTTGGAGAAATCTAGATGCTTACTCTATTATCTGTCAATTGTGTTTATCAAGACAGCATGCTGATAATAAGATAAGGGAGAAAGCAAAGAAATAGTATAAGACATTGCAAAGAAAAATGTGTATCTTTATTTATTGACTTCAATCAAATACAAGGTGAAGCGTACAAAAGAATAAAGAATGGATACATCTTATTCGAAAAAAGAATTTTTTTTACAAGTATATGGATACAAGGGGAACTACTGGGAAGGAAGCGTCTTGCATAGCTCTAGCAATTGTTCGCGTACCTCCTTCCACGCTTTCTCCTGATCGGCCACCACCGCCAGTTCTGTCTCCACTTGAGCCCGCTGCTGCAAGAAAGATGCAAGCTGCTCCCCAACGGCCTGATGAGCAGCTTCGCGGCCTAGGGTGTCACGCTCGGCGACATCAAGCTTTTGCTTCAAGTTTAGCCCATGAGAGATGCGTTCCAGGATGCCCTCAAAGATAGCCTTCACTTGGGCAGCATTTGCCTCAACCTCAGCACGCAGACGAGCTGTCTCGCTCAAGGTCTCTTGGTATTCCCTCAGCCTTAAAGCCGCTTCTTGTTCCAAGTGGTGGACGTAAGAAGCGCTTTGCTCGATCCACGCTGCTCTTTAATTGCTTGCAGCTTAGGTCTCGGGAGCAGGGCGCATAAACTCCAGTTGATGCAGGCGAGCCTCGATCTCCCTGCAGTGGTTAACCCAAGACGCAATGATGCTCTCGTCATGGAAATTTACGAGTATCACCAGCATCGGGCTAACCGCCGTAGCGAAGTCTGCAGCAGATGTAGGAGTCTCGACGTCGAGTTCCTCGATGTAATCGCTCAACATGCGCAGACTATTCACGGCGCCTTTCGAGGACGGATGTCTCAGGAAAGGACCCGTCGGCATTGTAACACGAGGCTCGAAGGGCGCCGAGACTGGAACGACAGCTAAAAAAAACAAGATACGATCAGATAACAGTTCAAGAAATATGAAAAAAGTCATTGATGAGATAGTCTATTATACCAGCTGCAGCAGGTGGCAAGGCCGGAAGGGCCGGTGGCGCGACTGATCTTTCGTCTCCTCCTTCGATTTGTAACACTGCAGTCAGGACGAGAAAAAGTTAGAAATAATTCCATCATTGAAAAAGAAAGATATCAGTTGGAAACTATACTCACCAGCGCTACCAGAGGGAGAAGCGAATTCAGATGGGAAGGAGAAGTGTGGGAGCAACACTTGATAAAGATGATCAAAAAGCACTCCTGAAAAGACACAACAGTACGACTTTAGCACATAAATTATGCGTCTGAAAAATAAGACTAATAAGTTGCAGACCCATACCTTCCAACATCTTCGATGGTACGAGAGAGGGCTGAGAGGTGACCACCGCCAAGGCAGTAGTTGGCGGCGCTCCCTCAAGCAATGGAGCATCGGCACTGGCCGCACCTGCGTTAAAAAAAACAAAGATAAACATATCAGGAAAGATTGCAAGATAAAAAGGGGGACGGTAATCCGAAATTTGCCTGATGAGCCTCCAGCCGAGATGGAGGCGTCTCCCTCCTCCATCGACATAAGTCCACCACCGGTGGCCTTATCCCCAGACTCCACGAGGGCCGTCGTCATGCTCGCGAGGCCAGGAGACGGCGGAGGGCCATAGGCGGGGAGAGCTATGACCGGAGCATTGCCAGACTCCTGAGAGCGGTCGACTCGTCCTCAGGAATCATGTCCACCTTACCCGCTACCCCCTCGGGCTCAGTAGTCACGGTTGTCTCGTCCACCGTTGCCACGAGGTCATCGGTCTCAGGCGCTCTGTCCGCTGCTACCTCGGGCTCGGCATCGACTACTTGCTCAAGCATAGTGGACGTGACCATTTCGTTAGCTACTAGCTCGGGCCCGGCAATCCCGGTTGTGTCGTCCGCCATCAGCTCGGGCTCGACCAATGCCTCTCCCTCTGGCCCCTCAGGTTCGACAGTCTCCGCCTCCCCCTCGGTTGGACTTAGCCCTGCAGGATAGAATATATAAGAACCGACGGCTTTATAATTTTTACAACAAAATTCTGAAAGAAATATTACCTGAGGTGGGCTTATCGTTAGCCTCCCTATTGGTGCGCACCGCCTGTCTGTGAGCTGTAGACAAGGCAACCGGGAGCTCTTCTGATGGAATATCGGCACGAGGGACGGTGCTTGGGCCCGCTCCAATGGCCAAAGCAGCCATGCGTGCCTACGCTTCGCGCCTCAACCGCTTCCTCTCCTCTCGGGCCGTCACGATAGACCTCTTCGACGCTTCCTTAATTAAGGTGTCGTCGTCCTCGTTTTAAGTTGCCTCCAGAGCCTTCAAGGCATCTCTCATCGGCTCTTCAAGTCAGGCTTCTCGTGGTAGTCCCGAGGAGGCAGAAACATCGGCGGCTGGCCCGGGAAGAGTCGCCGCGTCACCTGGCGGGATCGGCATTGTGGTTCCTGCGATAAAAAAGGGAGAGGTTAGATCGACCATAACACAAGGAAAATGAAAACTTGATGAATCGAAATTTACTAAGGCCTAGGAACGCTCTAAGGCGTTCCTCCTCTTGAAAAGTCTTGAGGGAAGCGGCAATGGCTTCTTCAGTGGCGATTCCTGTTGGAAGAAAAGAAGGAAAAATGTTAGTCAAAGGCAATAATAAAGATATGATTCAATAAAAAATGCGACTAGTGATTACCTGATTGCGCAAGCTTAGCCAGCCACGCGTCACGCCTCGCCAACCGCTCTGAAGCTACGATGGCGGCCTCCAAGTCCGTGTCATCCGGCGGCATGACTAATCCCCTGTTAGTGATCCCATATTCAGTCAGGCCCTCACCATAGGGAGCGTGGGGTTCCTGACCAAACGCGACGTCAGCGGCGAAGAGCGACTTCTTTTTCTTCTTCTGCCCACCAACCCTAGGTGCACCCGGGATCGACTTGCGCTTTGCAGGCACCTTGGGGCGGCGGGTCCCGATGTCCGCACCCACACCAGACTCCGGCGAGGCTACAACCACTGTCTCCACTGGAGCACAGGGCGCTGGTGGTGCATCCCCAATATCGGGAAGCGGCAATCTGCGTGGAGGACTCTGCGCACACGGTGGTCCGGCCCTAGCATCTTTTAGAGGGGGAACTACCGGGGTCCTTGGTACTAAAGGAGCGTTGCGGTCGCTACCTGGAGGCACACCCTTACGGTCGACCAGCAATCGCTTTTCCTCCTTTATGACGGCTCGAATGACTGTACCATTCTGTATATACCTTGAGGAGTCATGGGGCGCAAGCCGACTCACTGATAAAAAAGTGGGAACCCGTATTCAGACGCATGAAGTGATGCAGCGCGCTCTCCATCCCTTCTTCGGTAGCAGCAGGTTCCGATAGGAAAGCCTCCAGTGGTACCCCTTGATTGTAGCTCAGTTGTTGGGCGAAACGGTGCGGGTTGTATCTTATGAAAATTGCCGCACCGTTCTGCCTGAACACCAGGAAGCCCAGTCTGATAGAATATAAGTGGAGGGTCTCCCGAGCCGTCAAAACTGAGGCTCCATCTTTGAAAGTGTCTTGCAATGGCCGCACTGCAGCGGTAGATGCCTTTCCAATAGTCAACACGTTGTCGATGAAAGACACCCCATCTCCAACGGTGTGGGGGTGAAGGAGTAAACCCCTGGCGTTCCGTGCCGATGGAGTCACAATTGATGCGCCAATCAACTGTATTATGCGAGGGAAGCTGCACCTGTCAAAGAACGAGGGCCTTTTGTGCATGCCGAAGACACCCGATGCGTGTAGCTCGAGCCATGATACGAAGTAGTGCATCGGGAAGATCACGTGCAGCACCCCAGGCTCATTAGCATCCACCGCTCGACTGAGGCCGTGATACAAGTGTGCCAAGCCGGCGATCCCAATGGCTACTTTTACCCCGATGGTCATCCGGTGAGCGGGGTAAAAGACAGAGGGCCGCATATGGCGAGAATGCATCGGGAGCGCAAACCAACTCAGCCATAGCCTAAGAAATCCTAAGAAGAAAGCCTCCTCGTCCATCCCGGGGGCTGCAACTTCCGCAAAAGACACAGTCGAGGAGTTAGAAAGGAAAAAAACCTTCTGGTCTATTTCCTTTGCCGGCAGGTTATCCAAACCTAGACCGAAAGGGTCATCAAGTGTGGCAAACTTGGCAGTTTCTGCCGAGAGGACGCTTGGGTGAAGGAACCGAGCGATGAAATCCTCAAAGCTAACTCTGCGACTCCCACGTTCGATGAAAAGGGCCTCATAGATGTTCAACACTTTGATCAAACTTGGGAATTGGTGTTGAACAGTATTCTCCGGAGTGAGGCCCCTTACCGCCGGCTTAGCACCGAAGACATACTCGTCTGTTGGAAGCAACTCCTCATAGTGCTCCCCTATAACCGGTAAACCGGAGACCTCTGTGAATTCCTCAAGAGAAATTGACACTTTCCGGTCCATTGCGAGGAAAGTGTGAGTAGGAATGTTCCACTGCTCCAAGAAAGCCTTGAACCACCAGGTGGGAAACGTGGGATACTGGAAGAGGGAGACGTAAACCGCAATGTACAACCCTAACCTTATCAATTGCGACTCTTCGCCGACAGGATATAGCGAGCCCACAGCAGATAGCCGATCAGGTGGCGGGGGATCAGACCTATGTTTTATGATTGCCCCCAAGGTCGCACCTCGCCTTGACAGATACGGCGTCCCAAGATATCCAAAACCATAGGACGCTGAACCGGAATTGCATCTATGGCAGGATGAAGAAAGCCCTTCGAGGTCCAATCAACCATCTCCACGGCATACTGCACCGGGGGTGGGCTGGCATAATGGATCGCTGTAATGGGCTCTGACGGTACTGCGCACGTGAAGCTCCGTCGACCCATGATAATCTGATTGTACCATGACCCCCAAAGGTGGAGACTCTTATATTCTGGGTCGTGGTCCCTGATCATAGCTAGGACTTCGCGGTCCAAGGGCGCTTCAGGAAATCCTTCCTCCAAATGAGCGAACGGGAATGAAGTATCGAAAGACATAGTCACTGCAAGGGAAAAAAATTAGCCGTTAGTGTTGTAATTCCAACGCTTGGCGTTTGAAAATTTTAATTAATTAATTAGCTAAATTAAAGATTAATTAAAATTAAATTAAAATTAATTACACCACACAGCAGTGCAGTGGGTAGGAGACCAAAGGGGGACCCACAAAATCTGGATGACAATACGTCAGTTAATAAGACAACCCCATCATTGGATGAGATTGCCAGTTAATCCCCAAGAGAATATTCCCATTAATAATAAAAAAAATCCCTAGAGACAAGGAGAAAATCTCCTCTTTCAGAGCAAAGCTCTGTCACAGAGTGACACTTGTCAAACTCTGGTCTCAGGGGAATAAGATTCTTTAAAAGAGCCTAGCTCTGTAATAATGATAAAAAAAATTCATCAAAGAAAGAAAATTAATTGATTCCTAAAAATTGAAGTTCTGGGATCTTAAAGATCCATATAAAAAAATTCTTAAGAGTTCATCATCAGAAGATCAAAAGATCTATATTCTGTCAATGAGCAAAGCTCTGTTCATGGGTTAAGAAACCCTGAAACAAATTCTTGAGAGCAAAGCTCTGTTTATGAAACCCCAAAGGGGATTTCTTTAGATCAAAAGATCTATGAGCGCAAGGCTCTGTTGGTTAAGATTGATTTGAATTAATTTAAATTAATTTACCTAAAGTTTTTCTAACTTTGGAAATGAGAGCAAAGCTCTAGAATTCTGGAAACAAGAGCAAAGCTCTGAAGTTCATAAGCAAGAGCAAAACTCTGAAAATCAAAATCTTGGAAAATGGTAAAGATTTTCTAAGGGCCAGGGGTCCTATTTATAAGGCGCTTGCGCCCCTTCAACTCCTGAGTTGATCCAACGGCCAGGATCTTGCCACCGCTGCACTCACGTGCGCGCCACGTGAGCGCAACGGTGGGAGGGCATTTGTTTCCCCCAACCAGAGCAAAGCTCTGTTTGAATTTCAAAATTCAAAATTCGAAGCAATGCTTCAAATTCTTAGCGCTGCGCGCAACGCGCCACGTGTCAAAAGCTGATACGCCAGCGCAGCGCCCAAGGCAGCGCGCCCAATCAGAGCAAGGCTCTATTTAAAACAAAATTAAAGGAAGCAACGCTTCAGTTGCGCAAGCGCTGCGCTGCGCGACACGTGTCAGCGCGACGCAATTGCGCTGCGTCGTGCGCTGCGCGACACGTGTCAGTGCAGTTGCGCTGCGCTGTACGCTGCTTGACACGTGTCACGCGCTGGGGCGTTTGCGCCAAACAAAATTAAATCCTAGTAAGATTCTTCTGTTCTTGTTAAAACAAGAAGATTGCCTTCTGTAAAACAGAAGACCTTGGTTCAAAGATCCAACGGTGGGGAAAATTCCCCAAATCACTCATAGAAAGATCTCTTTAACAAATTTATGGACACTATATAAAGGCCCCTAGACCCCAATTCAAAGGATCATCAACAGCATCACTATTGTGAGAGATTAAAAACCTCAAAATAGAGAGAACTCTGAAGAAAGTTCAAGAAAAAAGGTAAAAGAAAAAACTTCACAAAATAGAAGAATTTCTTCTAATAGATCATTGATCTAAGAACAAGATCAATGATCTTCAAATAATAATAAGTGCCTTGCACTTTTTTATGAACCACTGGTTCTCTGAAAACAAGGAAAACAAGAAAAACTTATTTTCTTTGATCTAAATTGGATCAAGAAATCAAACAGTGCCTTGCACTTTTTTATGAACCATTAGTTCTGGAATCTTAAAGATTCTCAAGTTATTGAAATAGTGCATTGCACTTGCAAAAACCGCACTGTTGCGCTCCTGGGTTGGCGCAAGCCACCAGAGAGCGCCACGTGTCAACATATGAACCACTTGCGCTATGCGCTTTTGAGATAGAGCCTTGCTCTCTGAAATTGGCGCAACTCACCAGAGCGCGCCACGTGTCAGCAGCGCAAGCGCAGCGCACTGGCGCAGGGCACTGCGCTTGCGCGACACGTGTCATCACCACAAGCACTTACGCTCAATGATTGACGCAAAGCGCCTGACAAATGCAATGCATTGTTTACTAAAGGGCCAGGCCCAAATCAGAAAGGCCCAGTAGGCCAAAATAAATTGCAATGCAATAAAAAGGGCAGATCCCAAACAACATTGATGCTCTGCATCATTTATAAAAGGGCAGATCCCAAACAAAGGTGAAAATGCAATAAAAAGGGCAGAGCCCAAACAAAATAAATAATACAATGCATTATTTAAAAAGGGGCCAAGCCCTAGCACAGGCCTAATAGGCCAGAGACAAATAAGATGTTAAACATTTCTAAACTGGACTTAGCCCAATCATGGCCGTAAGTCCTCAAATTAAATTGACTGAGCAAGATTGCTCTCCTAAATCAATTTACATCCGGTTCGAGGGTACATCTCCGAACTCCTCTAACTCCTATCGTTGTAATCCTTCAACGACGTCAGAGAGGTGACGGGTCCCGACAACCACACATCAACACGGACTGTGGGGTCCTTAAACTCATGGACTTAAGCGTCCTTAAACTAAGACACGGACTGTGGGGTCCTTAAACCCGCGGACTTATGCGTCCTTAAACTAAAATACGGACTGTGGGGTCCTTAAATCCACGGACTTAAGCGTCCTTAAACTACCAATGGACCGCAATGTCCTTAAACTACCTATGGACCACGACGTCCCTAAACTGGAAATGGATCTAGACGATCCCGTTAAGTTGATCTTGGTCTCAAATCAGACTAACGTATCCTTAACGAACGTTTAAGTTGATCTTAGCCTCAAATATGGCTAACGTATCCTTAAACCAAAACCCAAAACCCAAATCTAAGAAAATACGGATTTGGACTAATCCACGTCCTACGGGCGACGAAATAAATAGTCTCCGTATACAATCCACGGGCAACCACAAACAAAACAAACACCCACGACACGAAGTGAAATTCTGGAGAAGGAGAAAGTTGTTACCGCGATGCGGTAGCGTAATTAACTGCAGGGGCTTGCGCCTGCAGGGAAGAGTGTCCCCACAATCAAAAACCTCTCAAGCGAGGGGGGAATCTGACGAAGTCTGCTACATCGGCCGCATCCGTCTAAACCTCCGATACACGGTGCCATAAATCAACTTGGCATCTTCGGAGAGATGGAAGGATAAAACCAAATAGCATCTGCCCCGAATCTCAGGCAAGACATCCTAATGTCTCGGCCGCCGTTCGGAGGGGAACAGGAACGAGCTGAAGATCGACTGCTATTCCCTGTGGATGGCGACCCCCGAGGCAGAGAGAGCATCCCTCCTACATACTCCGGTCTTTGCGAGAGTCGACGTAGATACATGGCCTCTATTGTGCCAATATTTTGACTCTCAGCGCAAACAGGTATGTATTTTAAATGTAATTCATTGTTTAGTATATAATTTATTTTTTTGTGTTGCTTAATTAGAAAACTAAATCTGAATGTGTTGTGCAGAAACAGGCGGATCAAAATAAAGAGAATAGGAAGTCGACGAATAGGGGTCGTCCCACTTATACGGGTCGTCCCACTTATACAGGTGGCTCGAGGAATATTACTCGTGCCATGGAGGCATCGGTAAATTACAATAGATCTACTGTGATATAATGTAATATTAAGAGTTATTTTATAATATATGTAAATTTTTTGCGAATTGCAGAGAGCTCAGACCCTGGCGCAGGGTGGTACACCGAGCGTGCTGTTCGCGTATCTTGCCGTCCACGGCACCTCGACAGATCCCACCACGGACGAGCTTCGATACCCCAACACTGCTATCCAGGAGTATTGCGTAAATGTTAATATTTATTCAACCCCTATTTGAAATTTTTGTTTTGAAAAGTTCAAATTTAAATGATATACTTATATTTTACTGGTTAATGTGGGTGTAGGAGCGGGTGGTTGAGTAGGCGGAGGCATTGGGGATCGATTTTACTGGAAAGAACGATCCGATGCTACTGACCCCAGTCCTAGACGTCGTACACGGAGGGCACCACGGAGGTTGGGAGAGAGGCCGGGGACTGGGTCCTAGCATGGCCCATATGAGGTTGGACTCCACTCCGGCGGTTACTTCCTCTATCTCCCGTGAGCGATGTCTAGAGCAAGAACTTGACACCTTAAAGGCCACCGTCCAGGAGTTGAAGGAGATAATGGTATGTATACTACTTAATAGTAAAATATTATATCATATTATAGATAACAACATATCCAATATTAGTACGTAGTCTGAGCTTATTTGGTTGTAGACTTAGCTTTGATTAACCATACATACATAGAACTGTCTAATTAAAATAAACAACAGTTTTCCAAACTAGATATCCAAACGAGGCCTAAGTCCCTGAGTATTCATAGATTGGGGTTTCGCAATAACCTGATAATGATACGAATTCGACCAATACACAGTTCTTACTCGTTTATTACACACAAAACTGAACAGACACGACATGGTACTTCGGCTGAGACTCCACATGCATATCCTTCGGCTGCAGATCCACATGCATCTCCTTCAGCTGCGGCTCCGCAAGCCACTATCTCGGCTGCGGTTGCGCAGACCACTCCTACAGCTCCACAACCCGCTCAGAGTCCCGCAGCTGCGGCTCCGCAAGCCACTACCTCGGCTGCGGTTGCGCAGACCACTCCTACAGCTCCACAGCCCGCTCAGACTTCCGCACAGTCCGCATTGCTCGAGCTATTGACTCAGGGTTTATCCGAGGAGCAGATGCGCCAGATTACGGTGATTATCAGAGGTGGAGCTGGACCGAGCTAGGGTAGCTTTTTGATTTTTATATTTTAAACATGTATTTACTTATATGATACATATTGTATATATTTTGGACAGTATTGGTGGTGTTTGCGTATTCATATTGATTTAGATTGATATCGTATTCTGCTTATTGATTTCTTTTATATATTTTGCGTGAGATGTTGATTATGAATACTGCGGTATATATTCTGCTTGTTGATTACTTTCATATATGATGTATATATTATTATGCACAGGGCGAGGAAAAAAAAGACAGCCCTTTTTTGAAAGAAAAACCTGATAATTTGTCCCTACAGATTAATCTGTAGGGACAAATGTTGCACCTACCGTTTAATCCGTAGGGTCCAACTTTGCCCCTACAGATTTATCCGTAGGGATAAAATATCAGAATACCTGATATTTTACCCCTATGGACTCAGTCACAGGTGTTAGCCGTGTCCTTACGGATTAATCTGTAGGGCTATAAACTTTACCCCTACACATTTATCCGTAGGGACAAAATATCAGGATACCTGATATTTTGCCCCTACACATTTATCCCTACACATTTATTCGTAGGGGCATAAATATGGACCTACGCATTAATCCATAGGGGCATGTATTTATCCCTACGGAGTTATCCAGAGGGGCAACTATTTTATTTTATAAACCGATAAATTAAATAAAAATTGTCCCTACGGATTAATACGTAGGGACATATGGACCTATGCATTAAACCGCAGGGGCAATTATTACTCCGTAGGGGCATGTTTAAGGCTAAGACTTGCACCTGCGGCATGTGCACCTAGAGTGTAATTTTGTGCCCCTACGAATATAGCTATAGGGGCAATGGATTGTTCCTACGGATTTATCCGTAGGGACAACCCCTATTTGTAGTAGTGAAACCTGTCGACGACTCCAGCAACCCCTTGCCGCCGCCGCACCTTCCCCATCACCTCCGTCATTTCCACCTTTCCACTAACTCACCGTTGCCTGCAAGCTCGACCTCAACCCTTCCTCATCTCCTTTTCTCATCGTCGCCTCGCCCCTAAACCCAGACACCTCGCCGCCGTCGTAACCAAGAATTCTGAGCACCATCGACATCTTCTTCTTCTCCTTCCCTCTCTCTTCGCAGCAGCTGAACCCCCTCTCTTCGATCACTATCCCAAACCCCATCACCAACACCACCTCCGACCCTCGACCAGCAACCCTCCAGAACTGCAGCACCTCGCTGGCGACCTCATCATCGTTTCAACCCATGGCTTCACCACAACTCCATCGCTTGCATCCTTACCGCTGTCCCATCATCGTAGTTGACCAAGTTCAGCCGAGATTGTACGTTGCGTCGTGTTTTACGTCGTTGTCGGCGTTCGGCATTCGAAACGTGGGTACCCGTTTGTCATCGTGATTTTACCGAACGAGACAAGTTTTAACTTGCAACATGCTAGTTTACATATACCAGTTTATACATATTTACGATATATACATATAGTTATTATATTGCAAAGTATTACCAATATACAGTTTTATAGAAATAATCCGTATTTTTATTACTTAGTTACCATTAGCACGTGTATAGTTACAATTTATAAATTGATGCAAAATTACACCTATCAATAGAATTTACGAACTATTCTAATTGATTGATCAAAGAGTAGGAATGGATACAGTTTGATTTACAATAATGAACAAATGTAAGACGTTATTATAAATATGGCTAGATCTATTATACAATATATAAACAATCAGATCTTGCAATTTAAACAGTATGCATTAGTTTTTTTACACAGTGGATTAAATAAATTGTTCGTTGATATTTCTTGATTATGATACTCCTGATAATTCTAGTTATTATGAATGGTTTGCGCAAGAAAATGTTTCACCCGGTCAGTACATAATACCCGACATGCCTGCGACCTACTGCTATTGCTATATTTCTTATACCTGTTACATGTATTGGTTATCGATACCAACAATATTAACTTGTTATCCTGATTGACCTGACTTGTTGTCTTGCTAGACAAGACCTGTTCACGATTATTCCTGTGTTGGTATTAGGTAGACATTCTATTTGTTGGATATAGTGCGCTCAAGTCAGTTATTGTAATCACAGGCAGGCGATTGTGATGATTGAGGGAGGGCATATACGAGTAGAACAGTCTTACTCGAGATGATAGTATGCTATCTGGTTTATCTTTATCATCATGTACATGTATTATGTGGTATTACAGATCATTATTACATCTTGATAAAGCCCGTAGGATTATTGCTTGACTACCAGCGTTATGATGGCGATCATACATATGGGGGCTGGGTAGTCCATAAGCACATCCTTAAATATCCCTAGTCGTGGGAGTATCGAGACTAGGCATCGGTATTCCGGAGTATACTAGTATATACGTTTCTATACCCCGATAAGGGGCGATGGTTAGTCCCATAGCCATTGGTCTTTCGCACCTAATATTGTATACAGGTGCTCACTGGGGATGAGTACACTGGATGGACTCGCCGAGAACATGCTAGTTGGTATTATACTTATTTTCAGATAGCAGTTCTCAGGTGACATGAGTACATGTTAGTCCTTCGACCTGAGATCGTCATTTGTCTCGTGTGAGTTCCCACTGTGCTTTGATTACTATCCTACCACGGCTCAAAGGAGTCATGAAAATAGGTTTTAGTTGGGTATAGTCCCGAGCCACATGGATGCAGTGAGCAGATCGTCAGGGATTCGTCTCTCCCGGTATTGGGGGTTGATGTTGCGCTATGCACGGGTGGCCATCACCAGAAATCCTTGGCCAAGGTGGATGAGAATTATTGATTCGGATCAGTAGTTTCTCAGTGGGTGATTGGCTTTATACCGACACGAAATATCACGTTATTAGGGGTCTGACTTTATCCACCCCCTAGACCCGATATGCGATACTCTCAGATGAACAAATCAGACAGTACGAAGATTGTCGCAGATAGGCTCAGTAAGGATCCGGATGAGTTTGGTCGTCGGCCTTCTTTTTCGACAGGTACCCGGGTAGCCATTACGTACAGCTAGTGCCGCTGATGTGTTTGTGGTTATGGATTTATCCAGTAACTCACTGCCGGCGTACTGTTGAGTCTTTAGAGTCCCACACAGAGGATTTCCTTAGTTCAGGCGAAATGATGTAGTAGTCATATTTTGATACGTACATGGTTCCGATTGAATGTTTATACTAGTTACCCGGACTTTCGATCGGACGGTTGAAAATACTAGCCGGCTTAAGATTGAGCCAGATTATTAAATCGGGTATTGATTTAATAATTTACGTACATATATTTCGATATGTATATTCTAGTATTATGTTCTTTGTGTTATTCTATCTTTTTGGGTATTCGTATTTTGATACGAATACGGGTATGTATATACAGCTGAGTGTATTCCGTATTTATACGGAAAACATTCTAGAAGGTGGACACCTCATTTTAGTTTATCCATTTATTGATTTAAATGGAAAATGAGGTGTAAATGTAGTGAGGTGAGAATGATGAGAACCATGCTTGAATAGTGTTGACAAATGAATTGTAAATTCATTTGTGCAAACTATTCAAGTATGATTGCTATATGTTTATTGGAAAATATGTTTATACAAAACCATGCTTCATGGTTTTCTCTCACTTGTTTGGTTTTTTGGATGAAAACCATTCTCACATTTTGGTTATCTCTCCTTACTAGCCTTTCTTGAGCTCCTCCTTCTTCTTGATCTTCCACTCTACCATCTCATGTGTTGAGAATCAAGAGTGGATGAGAGATAAAAATACACTAAGAACAACTCACTACATCACTAAACACTCTAGATTAGCAATCTAGAGTCCCTAGTTGCTCCACTAGATTTTTAGTGTGGAGCTAGAGCTATGAACCACATCTCTCAGGTGGATCATCTTCGACAGAGAAAGACCGGCGGTCAAGCTCGGTCAAGGAGACCTCAAGGAGCTATGGAAGAGGGTAGAAGATTGAAGAACACGGATCTTTTGGTAAAACATTCTATCACAGTAGCTTGAACCTCCTTTAGCTTGCTATTTTAATGTTTGGTTTCGATTCTAGGTAGTTGTTTCTAGCGCCAAGTTTTTTATACTCAAAATTTTTCGTTCCACAACGGCCGTGGTTGGCTGCCAAGGCGCTAGGAAACCCAACAATATTGATACCTGACTAGAACATGAAACCTGGAGGAAAAGAGAAAATTAAGAATGAACCCCGACTTGTAACTCAACAGTTCACTACTTTCCAGAGACTGATCAGTCGATACGTGTTTCGGGCTTCAGAATGATGATGCTGACATCATTCATCTATACATGACATTGTTTTATTGCTTAGCGGCACGTCTCGGATTCAGCCCCGAGAATCATGATCGTGGTTCCGGGCATGCACGAGATACTATTAAGTTACGATGAGAATTACTTTAATTAGTTTCAAATATCTTTAGGATAGATAACCTAGAAACACAGACTTTAGAATACACGTGACATACATATAGCCTGCTGTTATATCATCTGTGATTGTTTTGCACGTGGCACCCTATATAGCACACTGTTCTTTTATTATTATGATCATGATATTTATAACGCACCGACGTCTGGATTTTACATGGCCAGATACTTGACTTAGCACGTGAGTACTTAGACAGGACTACCGATCAGGGAGGACCATCTCATTGATATAACTCTTATTGATGGTTAGTTATTTCTTGAATTTTTATTTCTTCCGCTACTATTTCCTATTGCCGTTTGTGGATATTTGGACATGTTTAGAGATAGATAGTTATATTATTGTTATTGATTACTGATAGACAGTCGTAATATGACTATGAGAGGACATTTACTTACCATAGGTAGCATGGTTGACTTTTTCACGTACTGTATTCACATATTTTGGGAAGTTGGGCATGACAAGGTTTTGTTGGTATCAGAACATAGGTTTTAGGATTTTTCGGGTTTGGTTCAATTTATAGTTGGGTATTGCACACAACACACTTACCAGAAAACCCGGAATTAGGAACGTGTTCTGTCACATTACTACCTTGCCAGTCTTGAATCTTATCTTCCTCTTAAACTTTTTTATCTCGACGATTTGGAAATGACTTTGCATCTCAATTTGGAATCCTCCTGATTCTTTATTATTCCTTTCCTCTTATTCTTTTGATTCTGATACTGGGATTTGGGCGATTTGAATGGAGTTATATGATTGTAACTATGTACCACAGTATGGCTATAATGCGGTACTCCATTTAGGTAATCTGGAGTTCTATTTCGATTTATTTTCTTGATTTATGTTCATTGTACTACTTTGTATTCTCTTGGTGTCATCGCTTATGAGTTTATCACTTATCGCGAACTTGAATGCAATAACCGCGTTATATCTTTCCTCTTATTCCGTAGGGACCAATTCATTTGTGTTTCGAAGAACAACAAGAAACACATGAGAGCATATGATGATTGCAGTAGCTTGAGATTAACCCCAGCAGGAGCTGGTACAGACCGCTTCAAGGTCGATCAGATATAAGATGTTTGATTGAAGAAGTTCTGACAGACCCGCCCCAGTTTATTAGAATAGTGCAGCGGAAGTGTGGTTGGCTGATAACCCACAAGTCATGAAACAGACTTGTAAATTCATGATGAAAGGAACTGTTTGTGTGTGTGCCGAAAGATGAGTTCGTGAACTGGTTGTCGATGAAGCATCGATAGTTGTCCGGGAATTCATGGAGGCATTCAAGGAAATCTCGAGTGTATCATCTAAGCGAGATGTAGAGTTCGTGATTGATCTTATTTGTCACGCCCCGCTTCCCAAAATATATAAAATCGAGAACGTAACAAAACCAGTCATGCTACCTATGGTAAGGAAATATCCTCCATATTCACATTACGACTGTCTATCAGTAATCAAGAACAATAATATAACTGTTTATCTCTAAATATGTCCAATAGCCACAAACGATAACAGGAAATAGTAGTGGAAGCAAAAAGATCTAAACAATGACTAACCATCAACAAGAGCTATATCAGTGAGATGGTCATCACCGATCGACGATCCTGTCGAAGTACTCACGTGCTAAGTTAAGTATCTGGACCATGCAAAACCCAGACATCAGCGCGTCGTAAATACCATGATAATAGTAATAACCAGAACAGTGTGCTATACAGGATGTCATATGCAAAATAAGGTATAAGTATAAACAAACAATCACAGATGTTATAACAACATGCTATAGGTATGTCACGTGTATCCTAAAGTCTGTGTTTCTAGATTATCTATCCTAACAGTATTTGAAACCAATTAATATAATCCTCCTCGTAACTCAACAGAATATATTCCATTCATTCACTACGGAATCATGGTACAATATATTCCGTTCATTCCCCGCGGGACCACGGTACAATAAACAATGGTTATTCCGTTTACGTCCGGAATCACGGCAAACAATAATATCCTTTTGAGTTATGTTTTGGTTACATTCTTGATTTTCCCTTTCTCCCAGGTTTTGTGTTTAAGTCAGGTATCAATAGAATGTCTACCTGATACCAACACAGAAACAATCAGATACATGTTATCTCTATCTAGACAGCATGTCACGTCCATCAGGACAACAAGTCAGGATTATGGGCATCGGTAAGTATTACAGTCAATAGGTACTAGCAAGATAACGGTAATAGTAATAGGATGGTAGGGCACCGGTCATGAATTTGTGTACAGGCATGTCAGGGATGATGTAATCTTTCACAATCACATATTCCAATCAAATCATGGTATACAGCGGGCAATATAGTTATAACCGAATATTGGTAAACACTAACGGTGTCACGCCCCGCTTCCCAGAGTGCGCTAAGATCGGCACGTGACAGAGCCAACCATGCTACCTGTGGCTAGAAAACATCCTTCCACAGTCACATTACGGCTGTCTGGGAGATATCAAGAACATGAAAAATAAAATAACTATCTAGTACATGTCCATATGCCAGAATGAACGAGTCAAGAAATAATATGCGGAAGCAATAGATCCAATAAACAAAACACCTGGAAAGTAAAACTGGATACTAACTGGATCCTCACTGCTCGGCCTGATGGCAGAAAATACTCCTGATCAGCCTGCGACAAAGGTAGAGGATCTGGGCCATGCAAAACCCAGACGTCAGTGAGTCATAATATCAAGCAATAATAAAATCAGGGAGTAGCAAGGCATGCAGGTACGAGTATGAACAGTAAAACAGGTATAACAGTAACATAAATAAGGACAGTGAAGGGTAAGGCATAGGTGATGTGCAGTGAGTAATCTAGACTGGTCTACTGGGTTAACTACTCTCAAGTCTTTGAATTCAATTTGATGAATCATCGATGTAACTCAATAGTATCCCGTGTGTGCCCGGGACCACGGTCAAAGACTCTCGGGCTGAATCCGAGATGTGTCGCAAGGCAGTAAAAGGTAGTATGTAACGACGAATGATGTCAGCAGCATCATCCCGGGGCTGGCCTAGCCCGTAAGACTGATCCGTAAAGGCATCGAACTGTCGAGTTACAAGTCAGGTTTCATCATTGATTTCCCCATACCCCCAAGTTATGTGTTCAAGTCAGGTATTGATAAATCTGGAGCTAATGCCAACACAGGATCAGGCAAGTACAGGTTTGTCTGGATAGACAACAGGAAATGTCCGTAGGGACAACATGTCAAGATTGTCGGCATTAGTAGCAAGATCAGGTAATGTGTCAAGCTGTGGTATATTAGGTCATGTCAGGTAGTGTATATGGGTCCAATCACGTCAAGTGGTGCACATGTATCGAGTCGTGTCAAGTAGTAGTGTTTCAAGTTATGTCAGGGAGTGCACAAGTATCACATGGGTGCTCATAATCAAACAATAATAAGCATGGGTACACAAAAACAAGTATGAGGTACTAATGAAACAATAAAATGGAATAATGTGATATGGTATGCAAAAAGTTGTAAATTTAAAGATACGGATGCACAGTTATCGATTAGGGTTACATTTATAGTTCCAATACTAATTAGGATGCACTTTAATAAACATGGGATGTTAATATCACAGTATTACGTATTAATGTAATCTATGGATGCAATTATATATATATTAGACGAGATGGATGCAAATAGGTATCCGAAAGGTTATAAACTATAAAATGGTACTATGGGATGTACAACAAAGCAATATGTGATATAAACATTGATATGGATGCAGTACAATGCAATCTAGTATGTCACAAGATGAGTTTTGATGACCTAGATCTAAAATGATGCGAACGGAACATCGAAACGTTATAAAATGAAACATGGGGTACTAGATTTAAACTACAGGCATGATATATATATTTAAATAGGCATATAATGAATTATATAGCATGTAGCAAGATTAACTTGCCTCGACGGATCAAGAAACGGATGTGTACGGAACGTCTCACATCGGCAAAAAGTCGCGACGCGCGCACGGTACATGGAACGGTTCCAAACAACGTATAAAGGTGATTACACAAGTCAGGTACGTTCGCTGGGTCGTCGAGATCGTCGACGTAACGACCGGCTCCGGCGAACTACAAAAGACAGAGAACTAAAGAAAAGAAAAGAAAAGAAAGAAAGAAAGAGAAGAAAGGAAAGAGGAAGAATAGATTGAGAAGAATAGAAAGCTCACTGGGTTGCAGAGAGGAGTTGTGAGGGTGTCGACGAGGTCGACGGAGCTCCGGCGAGGCGATCTACAGAAGACAGAGAACCATTTAAAGAATAAAGAAAGAACAGAATAAAAAAAGAAAGAAAAGGGAAGAAAGGAAGAAGGAAAAGGGGAAGAAAAAGGCTCACTGGATTGTACTGGAGTCAGGGGGCGACGACGAGACCAACTCTGGCGATCCTCATCGGCGGTGTAGTGGTGTGCAGGGGGACTCGGGTTCTGTTTCTGGGTGTGTGCAGGGCTCGGGGAGAGAGAGAAGGTGGATGTAGTGATGAAGGTGAGGAGGCGGCGACGAGACGGCGATGGCGACGACGACGAGGTAGGCGAGGGGCGAGGCAGCGGCTAGGGTTCGCGCAGGATCTCGTGGGTTGAAAACAAAATGAGGAGGGAGGAAGAAAAATAAATAATATATATATAGAGAGAGAGAGAGAGAAATAAAGCGAGAGGAGAAAGAGAGAGAATCTGAGAGAGGAGAGAGAGAGCGAGATCGAGAGGAGAGAGAGAGGAAGAAAGGAACAGTAAGGAGAGATAAAGTTATTGTTTTGTAGGAGAGAGAGAAAGAAATAGCGGGGAGAGAGAGAAAGAGAAAAGGAGTGGGGCCACTTGACAGCGAGGGAGAGATGGGGTTTGAGCTCAGAATAAGATTTTAAAATTTAAAAATATTTTTGTTTGTTAAGTAAATTTAATCTGTCGATTTAAAATTATAGTGATATATTAAATTAATTAATTTGAATTTTGGCGGGATACAAAATATTCCAAAACACGCCCGAGTCGGGTCTAAAATTTCAGATTTAAAATACGAAAAATATATGCGACTTTCAAAATTCAAAACGAATGCTTAGGTAACGAAAAAGTATACCCCCAAGAACGGATGCACCTACGTGCGCGTAACCATCCAAACACGTCCGTTTCACCGAACGGGACGAGAACAAGATGCGCAGATGCTACCATGGGGTTAGGGGTATCATGCAGACCATGTTAAGTAATTTTAAAATATTTTCTGTGACTTAAAATGTTATATGGTAAAATATGCGATGCCAGATGAAATGCCAGTATGCAGTATACATGAAATGCATGTGTCTATGTAACAAGTCAAGTTAAACTATAAACATAAATCGAACAGGTTCAAAGCAAGCGGTCGAGTCGAATGCAATGTAAAATGTAAAATACCATTCGCACCCAAAAGACGATACATCAAGAAAATACCACAAATAAGGAAATACGGGAACTGGAACTGGTATAAATGAACTAGGTTGTTACATTATACCCAACTACAAAAAGAATTTCGTCCTCGAAATTCCAAGAATAAGAAAAGATAGACAATCAAGAAACTACAAGAATAGATGTGGAAAATTCTGCCGGACTTTAATCGGACGGTTGATAATACTAGCGGCTTAGGATTAAGCCAGTTTATTAAATCAGGTTTTTGATTTAATAATTTATATATGTATTCTAGTATTATTGTTCACTATTCGTTTTCTCTCTCGGTTATTCGTATTTTTGTACGAATACGCGTATATGTATTTCGGTACATGTACCGGGAAGTATTCCGTATTTTATACGGAATAGCTTCTAGAAGATGCCACCTCATTAATGATTTTCTTTATTGAAAATTATTTGGGAAATGAGGTGGAAAGGAGGTATGGTTTTGAAGCATGGTGCAAAGTATGGTGCACATTTGTTTAATGGTTTACATTGTTTAATTGGAAAAAGAAATTGACTTTTTTTGTGTGGCGGTGAGAGGAGGGGCCGGCCATTCTTTGGTTGGGGTTAATTTCATTTGGCTCATTTTTACACTTGCGTTAAGCTCCACTCTCTCATTCACACAAAAGGGTTAGGCATTTTTCTTTGTTCATGCCAAAAGCCATCACCTCCTTCATCATCTTATTTGGTTGCTCCATGGAGCTCATGGTAGAGAGAAAATTGTGGTGACATATTCATACCCCCCCCCCACTCTTCATCACTAGAGACGTTGGAGCGTCGGTTACCTCGTTCGACAAGGTTGGAGCTTGCGTCGTTTCCCTCGGGTGGATCATCGGAGATGGAGGAAGACCGGCAACCAAACATCGTCAAAGGATCGCTAGGACCTTGGAATGAAGACCGAAGGATACGGATCAACCCGGTATAAAGATTCTAACTCTTAGTTAGCTCGCTAGTTTAGGGTTTAAGGTCGATCCGTAAATTGGGTAGCGGTAGCGCCGGTTTGATAAATTTTGTTCCGCATTTTGGCAGCGTTTTGACGGCCGGGACGCTGCCGGGACCCAACATGGTATCAGAGCCACCCTTTAAACCCCTTACTAGCTTGTTTAGACGTCCTTAAAAGATCGATCGACGGATTTTACCGAAAACACGATTCCAATTTTCTGTTTGCTGTCGATTTTCAAATGTGGTCAAAAAATTATTTCACACATCTTAAAAATCCGTGCAGGAGAATATAAGGGTACAGAAAACATTTGAGCCCCTGAAGTCTCTAAAGCGCCGCGGATCCGCCGCACTAACCCCACATTAGCAGCGGTTCCGCGGCGTAATAGTGGCAACGGGCGTCGAAATTTTTCTGTAGCTCTATTTCTTGGAATTGTGATTTTTGTGATATTCTGTTTTGGCCCAGGTTTCAGTAAAGTGTTGTTTTGCTATTGGGGCCAATTTGGAACTTAGTCGCTCGATATTTTAAGTGTGCGTTTAACAGTACATACATTATATTCTGCGACCGTGAATGTCATTTGATCGGTAAACTCGTCTAATTGCTATATGTCTTTTAGACGGGTTTGCGAACGTAACATTCACGTTGATGTTCTGTGATGTGCTGTGATGTTTGTTGGATTGTCGTGGTGGATAGCAATAGTGCAATGTTAGTACAGTTTTCATTTTATTTGTACATTTGATATTGCGGGGCGAGCGTCCGACATATGGACTGCCGTTACTGCCAGTTTATATATTATTCTTTTAGGGCACGACCGGGCTGAGGTCGATGTCACCCTTGTATATTATTTTCTTTTATGTACTAGGATTACCCCGCGGTGGGGTGCACAAATAGCCGGGTTCTAGAGGGCAACTGGTCCGCATCTCAAGGCATTCAGACGGAGGGGACCTTACTCTAGAATTGGCGGGCTATTCGCCGCACTCGTAGGGGGTATAGGTGACCCAGGAGGGGTGCTCAAGTTACCGGATTCCGTGAAGTGCTGGGTGGTCCATTCACGTTGCTGAAGGGGGCTGCCTCACTTCTGGTTTTGGCGGGTAACTTGTCGCTCTCGTAGGGGTCTAGGTTTCATTGCACATGCTATCTACACGACAGGGAACGTCGGGTCTCACTTGCGGCTCAAGTGAAACCCGGGGCTCCAGATTATCCACCATTCTGTGTTGCTTTTGTGATGTTTCTGTGATGTTGCTTTATTTCATGCTTGGGATGAATGTTATATATATATTTATATATACTAGTAGATGTTGTATATGTTTTGCACCCGCGCTAGCCCAGTCCCCGCTCTGTCGTTAGTTAAGTAAACTAACGGGTGATGACGGGACCTAGTGGCGAATGCGGATGGCATATACGTACATTTTATTTTTGTTCTTTTCTAGTGTGATTAATTGATGGGATTGCATAGATTCTTATCGATGCAAGGATAAAACAAACCTATATGTGATGTTTTTGGAACCAAGTTTTTAAAAACTGACATTACAGACGTACATTTTTTCTTTGCATCGTGGTATTCATTTGGAATATCCTGCACCTCATTCGACGAGGCAAGGTCCGAGATCCCTTCATCGGGAGTGACCCCTCGGGTAAAAGTTTGCGTCAACATAATAACTTTACTATAGTCGATAATTTTTGCTTTGCATCGTGGTATTCAGTTTGGGATATCCTGCACCCCATTCGACGGAGAAAGAGCCGAGATCCCTTCACCGGGAGTGACCTCTTTAGCAAAAGTTTTCGCCACTATATATATTTATAAAACCACTTGAATTCCTTCAACGATATCAAGTTCATTACGTTAAAGGTTTTTCGCCAAAAACCAGCCGTAACCCTCCGTCGTTTCTTACAAGTATTGCTTAGTATTCGTGCTGCGTTTGTCGACTGTGTCAAGGCGTAGTGTGCGGTAGCTATGTAGTGCTTGTTTGTGGCATATTAAAGCGATTGGTTAGGACAGTCGTGCGGCCTTGTTGACTGTGTCAAGGGCTCGTACGGGTGGATTTAATGCAATCCAGGATAATGACGGGTTGAACTTGACTAGGACTCTTTGATTTGTTGACGTGTCAAGGTCACTTGGGTCCTAGGGGTAAAAATCATATCGGGAGTTTCAAACATACAGGAAACTTGCCAGGCTTGCGCATACCTTCTGGAGTGTGGTGACTTGAGTGGCTTCCATCAAGTTATCATGCGATGATAGTTGGATCTCGATTCCCACTGATGAGTAGGATTACTCCTCGGGTGATTCCGACTAATTCTCCTTTTAGGTTTGGAGGAGAATTCGAGAAAACAGTGGGAGCCATCCAAGATTAGATAAAGTGATTAACCATTCTGATCTAGGTTAGAGTGCACGCTGAGTGTTTCTTCTCTCTCTCTCTCTCTCTGACTGCGACTATGACCCGACCTTTGACTAAAACTCATGAAACCAAGTTGACCGAACCTTCTTAAAACACTTTGGCTTTTGGAATGTCACGGTGTTGCATACATCATTGCCACTTCTATATCACATTTGCTTTTCTCCAGAACACCTCGTATCACTACGAACGTCCACTTCCATTGGATAAATCCATCGTATGGTTATATATGAACTCGAAGGATCTTTTTCGAGGATGGATTCTGGTTCTGGAGAGATTGAATAGGATTATTCGGTTGTCTTTTCTCTTTACCTTCTCTCAGCTTGTGAGGGCTCCTAGGATTAGGAGACGGTACACCTATTGAGCTTATTGAATAGTCTTCCTCCAAACCATAGGCAGGTGTCGAACGGTAGGGAAGGAAGAAAACCAATTAGGCTTAAGTGTGGTGTATAGAAGGTAATAAGTAAAGACAAATAAAGGGATTAGAATAATGGCAAAGGAAATTGCGATCACCATCATTCACGACAAAGACCGAGTATACCCCTGCCACTCCTACATCCACTTTGCTTTTCTCCAGAACACCCTGTATTATTACGAACATCCACTTCCATAGGATAAATCCATCGTATGGTTATATACGAACTCGAAGGAACTTTTTCGAGGATGGATTCTGGTTCTGGAGAGATTGAATAGGATTATTCAGATGTCTTTTCCCATTTCCTTCTCTCAGGTTGCGAGGGCTCCTAGGATTAGGAGAGTACACCTATTATGCTTATTGGATAGTCTTCTTCCAAACCTTAGGCTGGTGCCGAAGGGTAGGGAATGAAGAAAACCAATTAGCGTAAAGAAGGTGTACAGAAGGTAATAAGTAAAGACATAATAAAAGGATTGGAGTGAGGGCAGGTAAGTATATGGTTATTGTCGTGAATCAGGATATTGGAAGAGGCGTTACTAGGAATACCAGTTAACCATTTCGAAACATTTTATGTTTCAGTTTCACTGTGCGATGTTAATTGAAAACTATTTTCCCAATTGGAATCTAACTACAGGGTATGAATTTACCAGATCAGTTTCTCACATCTGCATGTTATTACGGATGGTGAGTGGGAGTAAGATATTGGGAATTGGGTGATTAGATCCTCATTATATCGGAATTCGTTGTAATTGGTGATATTTGAGGAAATCATCTGGATTTTGCCGGATGGCAAATATTTGGTTTTGAATATCCGTTGTTATGTACCAATTTCAAACTGATATATCTATACATTTATTTTATAAAGTGAGATATAACTTTTTGATATTGTGTCTATGACACTTACCTATATCAGTTGGTGATTAGGTAAGGTGCATTCAACTGCGGTGTAATTCTTCTTAACCACACTACAATTTTTCAACCTACGACGCACAGGGTTTGAGTTGTTGAACTCAGGGGACTTGTACAAAGTATTGTATGTTGTCCAGTGTCCATTAGGATAAAGGGGTTGGTACTCGTACTATATTCTGTTTACGTGTGACTTCTCCAGTTCTGGACAAGTATTTCGTTGAAATGCAAAGTCCAGATATTAAGAAGTTATAGGTATAAGAATAAAGTAGAGAACCGTTTATTCTAAATATCAGGATTCTTCGAGGAAGTCGAAGATGTAGATACTTGTGTTTGATATTCCATTGATAGTAATGGTTTTGAGAACTTGCTTCTTTTTCGGGTTACTCATATATGGATGCACTCCTAGATGAGTAATGCTGATTAACCTCATTCCATTTGGTTGATATGCACTGGAGACAGCTGCATGATTTGAATCTGGTTCCAATGAAATTAGTGCTTTTGTTTCTATATTAGATATATATAGAATCAATTTATATCTTAACGATGTTAAGGTATAGGGAGTTGTCCGGCAGATGCTTAAAACCAGAATCCAGATAAACTCAAGGCACGTTTCAGTAATGGCTCTTTGTGGGTTATCCCGGGCTTTGACGAGGGTTAACTTTCTACCATCAGGAAGATCAATATTTATATTGTTCTTGACTCGCCACAGTTTTAATAAAATGGATTTTTGCAGAAAACAGAAGTGGGAGTATGGTAGAACTGGAAGTTATTCCAGAACCACAAACGATTACTGGAAATTTAATAGAACCTAAGGATTCAATTGGATTTGATGTTCCATTGGCCACTCCGCGGATTTGGCGGGTAACCTCAGTCACCCGAGAGGTACTTCGGTCTTCTCAGAGACGGTGACAGGGAGGTTCTTGTTTACCCAGACTTTCTATTGATGTTGTTCTAGACTATAAGACCCGGCAGGAGGATCAGTATAGCGTTGTTCTATACTAGTTTTAGAAGTGCACGTATATATGACTCTGCCGGAGGGTTGTTGTAGTCAGTGGGAGCAGCGGAAGCATAGTCGGCAAGTATCTTGTGTCTATTTATAGACTAAAGCGGGTATAGCGGAAATAGATCATCTATTTTTGATGTGACAGTCATAGATTTTGACTTCATCAGAATATGAGATGGATCTGGTAAGAAGGTAGTAGGGTGTGATGTCCGAGGATTCGGGATGACATGCACTTGATAAGAAGAAATATTCCTATACTACGATCGGTTATACTTTGGTTGTCACACAGTTGTTTTCTTCACACAGGATATGGATTTAATATCAGGTTTTCTGGTTACTAGATCTATGATTTTAGATCTAAATTTGGGAAGTATCCTAATCTGGGTACTTTGACATTAAATGAACGACTCCTGGCATGGTGGTGAACCTGCAGGTGATGGAGTCAACCTCTCTAAAGGTGTCTTACAGACTAAAGGGAAGAGGGATCTACATGCTTAACATATCATTTGCTTAGGCAATTGAGTTAATCATGAAATGTCAAGTACCACACCAGATATTGCATTTGCACTAGATGCAATAAGCAGATATATTAATCCAATCCTGGAGAAACATTGGGAAGCAGTTATTGAACATAAGTGAACGTTCTTGGGAAATGATTACGGCAGCCTCCTTCGGGAAACGGTTATCATTTCAGGCTTCCAAGGTGACCTGGATGACAGAGTGACTGTCAGAGTTATAGTTTTCCCTCTTTTGGGGGACAGTATGTTGGACAGGTCGTCCAAGCGGATACTGAGGAAGGTATGGCGCAGGTTACTGATTAAATTCAGTGGATGATACAGTCTAGGAGGTTTGCTGGATTTGGAGTTCTTTTGTGAACTGGGTCCCATCAGATATCCAGACAAATTCTAAGACAAGTATTGCTCATTTCGGGAGATAGTTTTCTCCGCGAAGTTGAGATTAAGAGAGATACAGAAAGAAACATTGGAGCGGATCCACTCACTGAGGCTATTTCTCGAACGCAATCATTTTTCGCAAACGGGCTTTGCGAAGCTGATTAGTAGAGAAGTTGGGTGTTTGGTATCACACGGGCTGTGAGTATGCGACATCGCAATAATTAGCCTTAAGTGCAAGTGGGAGATTGTTGGCTATAGCGCCCTCAAGGTAATTATCATAGTCGCGGACTTGTGATTATGATGATTGAGGCAGGACCTATACCGATAAAACAGTCTTACTCAAGATGATAGTATGCTATCTGGTTTTTCTTTATCATCATGTTGATAGAGCCCATAGGATTTTTGCTTGACTGCCAGTATTATGATGGCGATCATATATGTGGGAGCAGGGGTCTATAAGCACATCCTTAAATGTCCCTAGTCGTAGGAGTATCGAGACCGAGCATCGATACTCCAGTGTAGACTAGTGTATACTGATCGAGACCCCGACGAGGGGCGGTGGCCAGGTCTCACAAGCCATTGGTATTAGTTTGTTCACCTAAGATGGTATACAGGTGCTCATTGGGTTGTGAGTATACTGGACGGACTCGCCGGGAACCTGCTAATTGGTATTATACCTATTGTCAGATAGCAGTTCCTAGGTGACATGTGTACAGGTTAGTCTGTCGACCTGAGATCGTCATTTGTCTCGTGTGAGTTCCCACTGTGCTTTGATTACTACCCTACCACGGCTCAAAGGAGTCGTGCAAACAGGTTTTAGTTGGGTACAGTCCCGAGCCACATGGAGGTAGTGATCGGATCGTCGGGGATTCGTCTCTCCCGGTATTGGGGGTTGATGTCGCGTTGTGTACGGATGGCCATCATCATAAATCCATGGCCACGGTGGACGAGAATTATCAATCCAGGGTCGATAGTTTCTCAGGTGGTGATGGGTTTCATACCGACACTAAATATTGCGTTGTTGGGGGTCTGACTTTATCCACCCCCTAGACTCGATATGCGATACTCTTAGACGAACAGACTGGACTGTACAGATATTGTCACTGTCAGGCTTAGTAGGGGTTCAGGATGAGTTTGCTCGTCGGCCTCCCTTTCACTCAATACCTGGGTAGCCGTTACGTACAACTAGTGCCGCTTACGTAATTGTGGTTAAACCCACTACCAGCTTATTGACAAGTCTTTAGAGTCCCACACAGAGCGTTTTCACGGTTCAGGCGATATGGTGTACATGAGGTATGTTGATGCATACAGGTGTCCGATTAAATATGTACACATGCTGCGCAGACTTTAATCGGACGGTTGATAATACTAGCGGCTTAGGATTAAGCCAGTTTATTAAATCGGGTTTTTGATTTAATAATTTACATATGTATTTATATATATGTATTCTAGTATTATTGTTCACTATTCGTTTTCTCTCTCGGCTATTCGTATTTTGGTACGAATACGCGTATATGTATTTCGGTACATGTACCGGAAAGTATTCCGTATTTTATACGGAATAGCTTCTAGAAGGTGCCACCTCATTAATGATTTTCTTTATTGAAAATTATTTGGGAAATGAGGTGGAAAGGAGGTATGGTTTTGAGGCATGGTGCAAAGTATGGTGCACATTTGTTTAATGGTTTACATTGTTTAATTGGAAAAAGAAATTGACTTTTTTTTTGTGTGGAGGTGAGAGGAGGGGCCGGCTATTCTTTGGTTGGGGTTAATTTCATTTGGCTCATTTTTACACTTGCATTAAGCTCCACTCTCTCATTTACACAAAAGGGTTAGGCATTTTTCTTTGTTCATGCCAAAAGCCATCACCTCCTTCATCATCTTATTTGGTTGCTCTATGGAGCTCATGGTAGAGAGAAAATTGCAGTGACATATTCATACACCCTCACTCTTCATCGCTAGCGATGTTGAAGCGTCGGTTACCTCGTTCGACGAGGTTGGAGCTTGCGTCGTTTCCTTCGGGTGGATCATCGGAGCTGGAGGAAGACCGACAACCAAACATCGTCAAAGGATCTCTTGGAGCTTGGAATGAAGACCGAAGGACATGGATTAACTCGGTATAAAGATTCTAACTCTTAGTTAGCTCGCTAGTTTAGGGTTTAAGGTCGATCCGTAAATCGGGTAACGGTAGCGCCGGTTTAATAAATTTTATTCCGCATTTTGGCCGCGTTTTGACGGCCGGGGCGCTGCCGAGACCCTTCAACTTCTCCAACACGCTCCAAAATCTCGAAAGGCCCAACGAATCGAGGACTAAGCTTGCCTCGACTTCCAAAACGAATCACCCCTCTAGTCGGTGATATCTTCAAGAATACCAAATTACCAACAGCGAACTCTAAAGGTCATCTCGATGTATCAGCCCAACTCTTTTGCCGATCTTGTGCTACCTTCATATGATTCCGGATAGTGTTAACTTTCTCCACTATTTGCACGATCAAATCCGGTCCCAACAATCTTCGTTCTCCAATATCGTCCCAACAAACAGATGAACGACACTTGCGACCATATAATACTTCGAATGGAGCCATCTGAATAGTCGCCTGAAAACTGTTATTGTAAGGAAACTCCACTAAGTGTAGATGATCCTCCCAAGAACCCTTGAAGTCCAACATACAAGCTCTCAACATGTCTTCAAGAGTTTGGATCATTCTCTCCGACTGGCCATCTGTCTGAGGATGATAAGCGGTGCCAAACTTCAATCGAGTCCCCAAACTTTCCTGTAAGCTCCTCCAAAAGCGTGATAAGAAACGGGTGTCACGGTCGGACACGATGCTCACCGGTACTCCATGCAATCTCACAATCTGCTGCATGTACCGTTCTGCCAATGCTTCCGTTGATTGACCAACTCGAAATGGTATGAAATGAGCTGCCTTGGTCAATCGATCAACAATCACCCAAACTGCATTGTTGCCCCTTGGACTCCATGGTAAAGCTGTCACGAAACCCATGGTTATATGTTCCCACTTCCATTGAGGAATCGGAAGTGGTTGCAATAAACCAGCAACCCTTTGATGTTCAGCCTTAACTTGCTGACACACCAAGCACTTTGCTACAAAGCGGGCAATCTCCCATTTCATGCTTTCCCACCAGAAATACTGTCATAGATCACGGTACATCTTCGTGCCTCCTGGATGTACGGAATATGCAGAACTGCGCGCCTCCTTCATAACTTCTTCACGAATATCTCCCTTTGGTACACACAAACGACTACCATATCGTAACGAACCATCTTCATGAATCAACAAGTCCGTTCGAAGTCCAGCTTCAACCTGTTCTCGAAACTTCTGCAATCTTGGGTCCTGCAATTGCGCTGCTTTAATACTTTCGATCAACGACGATTGTACTTGCAGTTGCATCAACTGTCCCGAAGAATGCTGTAGCACAATATCCAAATTAAATCTTTGAAAGTCTTCAATAAGTTCCTTCAGTGCAGTCAACATCTGAATTGCTGGCAACCGACTAAGCGCATCCGGCACAACATTAACCTTCCCCGGATGGTATTTAAGATCAAGATCGTAGTCTGCCATCAGCTCCAACCATCTACGCTGCCTCATAGTTAAGCTCTTTCTGTGTGAACACACACTTAAGACTTTTGTGATCGGTGAATACTTCGACCCTTTCGCCCAATAGGTAGTGTCTCCAAATCTTCAAAGCGAAAATCACAGCTGCTAGTTCCAAGTCATGAGTTGGGTAATTCTTCTCATGGGTCTTCAACTGTCTCGATACGTAAGCTATAACCTTCCCATGCTGCATCAAAACACATCCCAATCCTTTCCCAGATGCGTCACTGTGAATCACCGATCCTCTGGAACTGTCTGGTACGGTCAAAATGGGAGCGGTTATCAGTCTCTGCTTCAACGCCTCAAAAGATGACGCACACTTATCTGTCCACACAAATGGTACTTCCTTGCGCGTAAGCTTGGTCAAAGGCTCAGCCAAACGAGCAAAATTCTCCATGAACCTTCTGTAATACCCGGCAAGTCCAAGAAAACTTCTGATCTCTGCAACGTTCTTTGGAATCGGCCAATCTCGAACTGCTGTAATCTTTTCGGGATCAACGGCGATTCCATCTCCGGATACGACATGCCCCAAAAACTTCACTTCTTCAAGCCAAAACTCGCACTTGCTCGTCTTTGTATACAATCTTTCTTGCCTCAATGTCTGCAGTGCGATCTTTAAGTGTTCTGCATGCTCTTCAATGCTCCTTGAGTAAACCAGAATATCATCGATGAACACCACTATAAACTGATCCAAGAATGGTGAAAAGATTCGGTTCATCAAGTCCATAAATATCGCCGGTGCATTCGTTACTCCGAAGGGCATCACTAAATACTCGTAATGTCCAGACCGAGTTCTGAACGCCGTCTTGCAAATATCTTCTGATTTAACTCCGACCTGATGATATCCGGATCCTAAATCCATCTTCGAGAATACCCTTGCGCCACTAAGCTGCTCAAATAATTCTCCAATGCGAGGGATCGGGTACTTGTTCTTAATAGTCACCCGGTTTAATTCTCGATAATCGATGCGTATCCTCCTTGTGCCATCTTTCTTCTTGACTAGAAGAACTGGAGCTCCCCAAGGTGAATTGCTGCTGTGAATACAACCCTTCTCAAGCAATTCGGTAACCTGCTTCTTGACTTCTTCCAACTCCACTGGTGCCATTGGATAGTACGCTTTGGAGATTGGCGCTGCACCTGGAATAAGATCAATCGCGAACTCCACATCTCGTTTTGGCAGTAAACCCGAGATGTCCTCGAACACGTCCAAGAACTCTCGAACTACAGCTGGCGCTTCCTCCTTATCAACTTCCATCGACGAAAGAACATTGTTTGTTGGCCTAGCCCTAAACTCGACTGGCTCGACAGAACTGCTTACTCCAGCAAAAACAAACTCCGGATGTTCGGGAATCTGGAAAATCACTTTCTTTGCCCTAAAATTAATGTGAGCGTGGAAAGTGCCAAGAAAATCCATTCCCAAGACGACAACAAACAAAGGGATGCATCAGAATTGAATAATTCTAATGCGGGGAAGACATGATCAAGTAGGATACCTGAAACGATTTCACCTGAAGCCAAACCCTGAAGAAGATAAGCACGGTAAACAGAATTCAAGCTTGCGATAAAACATGAACTGGAAAGCAAGAGAAGCAAGGCAATATAACGACCATGGAACAAGGAAATGAATAAAGACCAGGACTCCAAGTTACTTAAATAGAGTACCGCATTGTAACCATACTGCAGTTCATAGTTACAATCACATAACTCCACTCAAGTCGCCCAAATCCTAGTATCAGAATCAAGGAACAGGGAGAAACAATAGAGAACCAAAAAGGTTTCAAGTCGAGATGCAAAGTGGTTTGCATATCGTCAAGGCAAAGGATAAGAGAAAGATATGATTCAAGAATCATGATAGCAATGTGGCAGGACAAGTTCCTAATTACGGATTTTCCGATTCGTGTATTGGGTCCAATACCCAACTACAAAAGAATCAAACCCGATTAACCTAGATCCTATGGCTCTGATACCAAGCAAACTCTGTCATGCCCCGCTTCCCAGAGTGCACTAAGATCGGCAAGTGACAGAGCCAACCATGCTACCTGTGGCTAGGAAACATCCTTCCACAGTCACATTACGGCTGTCTAGGAGATATCAAGAGCATGAAAAATAAAATAACTATCTCATACATGTCCATATGCCAGAATGAACGAGTCAAGAAATAATATGCGAAAGCAATAGATCCAATAAACAAAACACCTGGAAAGTAAAACTGGATACTAATTGGATCCTCACTGCTCGGCCTGTCGGCAGAAAATACTCCTGATCAGCCTGCGACAAAGGTAGAGGATCTGGGCCATGCAAAACCCAGACATCAGTGCGTCATAATATCAAGCAATAATAAAATCAAGGAGTAGCAAGGCATGCAGGTACGAGGATGAACGGTAAAACAGGTATAACAATAACATAAATAAGGACAGTGAAGGGTAAGGCATAGGTGATGTGCAGTGAGTAATCTAGACTGGTCTACTGGGTTAACTATTCTCAAGTCTTTGAAATCAATTTGATGAATCGTCAATGTAACTCAATAGTATCCCGTGCGTGCCCGGGACCACGTTCAAAGACTCTCGGGCTGAATCCGAGACGTGTCGCAAGGCAGTAAAAGGTAGTATGTAACGACGAATGATGTCAGCAGCATCATTGTTAGTGTATATGCCCTAGAGGCCATTACTGTATCATACTAGTTTGTATATTACTTGATGGAAGCTTGGGATATTCACAGTTGTATATACAATCTTGCTCGAAATGGTAGTATGCTACTTGGTTTGTCTCTGCTTTAATATGTGCATGTGTTTCTTTTAGCATATCGCTGATATACATATTAGTAGAGCCCTTAGGATCTTTGCTTGATTACCAGCGTTGTGATGGCGCTCACACTCGTGGGAGCTGGGTAATCCATAAGCACATCCTTATACAGGTCCCTGGTCGTTGGACTATCGAGACAGGGCATCGATACTCGGGAGTAGACTAGCGTATGCGCTTCTCATCCCAGCGTGGGAGACGGTCTGTCCCACAGCCGTCAGTACGTCGTACTTGAGATAGTATGCGGGTGCTCGTTAGGTTACGAGTACACTGGACAGGACTCGTCGGGGACTGTTGGTTGGTATTATACCTATCGTCAGTTATCAGTTCCCAGGTGACATGAGTACAGCTTAGTCCGCTGACTTGACACTGTCACTTCGCCTCGAGTGTGTTCCCACTGCACTTTGATTGCTACCCTACCACGGCTCAAAGGAGTCGTGCAAACAGGTAGTTTTTGGGTGCAGTCCCGAAGCACTTGGAGGCAGTGACGGTTAGACAGGATTCGTCTCTCCCGGTATTGGGGGTTGACATCGCACTGTGTCTAGGAGAGCCATTACACGAGTAGTCCCTGGCCAGGGCAAGCGAGATATACTGGTAGGTTTCCAGTGTTATCTCAGGGTGTTCTGGGCTACACTCCGACACGACTTGTACCGCTATTAGGGGACTGACGTTCACCGCCCCCCTAGGTCCGCCATGCGATGTATCAGACGAACAGACCGGACTGTATGGAGACTGTCACATACAGGCTCAGTAGGAGTTCAGATGGGGTTCACCTCGTCAGTCTTCTTATCGACATCTACCTGGGGACCGTTACGTACAGCTAGTGCCGCTTGCGGTCTGTGGTTAAACCCACTGCCAGCGTAGTGTCGAGTCTTTAGTGTCCCACACAGAGAGCTATTCGCCTTTAGGCAAAATGAGTAGAGATCGCATGGTTTTGCGACAGGGTTCGTTCACATCCGCGCACTTGTGCACGTTTGCTGTCCGGACAGCTTATACTAGCGGACTTTGGTTTAAGCCAGATCCTAGTATATGATTTGGGATTGGTTTTTTCTCTTTGTATTCGTGTTCCTCGGATCACGAATACGGGTGCGTATGCACAGTTGTTTGAGACAGAGGGAGAGGACTTTGATTAGGGTTAATGACTATTGTCATTTTATTAACCCTAATGCTTATGTGTGTATTATGGTTAATTGATATTAGTTTAATATAATTGTGCATGGTTATGGTTGTTGACCATTTGACCTTCTTGACTTGTTGACCTAGGTTGACACTTTGACCATCATCATTTCATTTGGAAGATGCTCTTTGATCCTTGCAATTTGCATTAAAAATGAAATGATAATGGTCATGTCTTGATTAACCATGACAATTATCTAGCTAATTATCAATTTATAATAATTCACACATATATGTGAGAATGGTTGTTTTATTCTCTCATTCTATCATTTACTTTCTCTCTCTTGTTCTTCCTCTCCCTCAAGCTCTCCCCTCTCATGTGTTGAGAAACACTTGAGCTTGAGAAAAACCTCTTCTTGATAATCTCTACTCTCATCTAGGGTTCTAGGATTAGCACTTCTAGCACCCTAGTTACTTCTAGCTTGGAGTTGAAGCCAAAGGTTGAGGCTTTCGGGTGGATCCATCTTCGACGTGAGAAGACGACAAAGGTGATCCCTTTCTACTACTCCAAGGAGCAAGGAGAGAAGAAGATAAAGCCCTAGGTATAACCATTCTAACCTTAGCTAGTTTCTAGTTAGCTTTAGCTTGTTTTTGTTTAGCAAAGATCCTTATTTGTCTAGTCCATGTTGCCTAAAGTGATAAAAATTTGATTTTTATTCCGTTTTCCGCCTCCCCGCAAGCACCGGGGTGGGCAACGTGGACTTACAGTGGTATCAGTGCCTAACTAAACATAAACTAGCTAGGTAGTGAAAGTGTATGGAAGTTTGATCGGAAAAATCGAAAAACCAAAATATCAAAACCCTAACTTTCTGTTAAAATTTTTCCTGTTCAAAATAAAATTTATCATACTCCAAAAATCGTCTCAGGATTTTGTGAAGAAAGCCACCAAACCCGGTCCAGTGAATCGACCAAAGCGCCGCGGTTCCGCGGCAATAGCAAGCTATTGCCGCGCAACTGCGGCCGAGTTGACTCGGTTCTGGGTCGAGTTTGGTGCAGTGTTCTTCTGGCTTGGTTTTGGGATTTTTGAGATGGTTTATATGTGCCCAGGTTTTCCAGAAAAGAAATTTGTTTTTGGGGGCCTATAAATCCGTATTTTTTATCGAACTTCACTACACTTTGACTAAAATGTTATATCTGTGATGTTTATATGTATTGAACGTCGGCTAATCGCTATATGTCGATTAGTCGGGGTTATACATATCTGTGATCTGTGTTTGATGATGGTATGTGTATATGAATGCGTTGGATTGTCGCGGGTGAATAGCCGGGGTGGATGTGAGATGAGTGTTTCTTTTTCTTTCATTCATTGTAACATGTAAATTGATGTATTATTATTTGTATGGCCGCGCAACCGGGTCGGGGTTGTAGCCGTCATTGTATAATTCTTTTTACTGTTTTTGCTCATAGGATAGACCCATGGAGGGGGTGCACAAACTACCGGGTATCTCGAAGTGCCGAGTGGCCTACTCACGGTAGTGAGGGAGGTTGCTTCGCTTCGGGTACTTGGCGGGTAGTTTGCCGCACCCGTAGGGATCTTGGGTGGGTATTGGCTATTCACCGCGACCGTGTAATCCGCTTTTCATTGCAGGCTCGAACAGATTGCGGATTCCTAGTATATCCAATGAATTCATCTGTGATCTGTAATGTCTATCATTGCTATATATTTATATATTATAACTATTTAGGCGTTGCTTATGTTTTACAGCCGCGCTAGCTCAGCCCCCGCTCTGTCGTTAGTTAAGTAACCTAACGGGTGATGACGGGGCCCCGTGGCGAATGCGAATGGCATAAGCGTACGTCATATTTTGGTTGTTTTCTGCAATGGTAGGATTAAATGATGGGACGCATTAAAAGAACTAATGCAAGAAAATAAACCAAGTAAAAGTCGATTAGAACACTTTGAAAACCACTCGGTTCTTTTCAAAACTAAACTTTTAAAACGCGGAGCTTGAACCACTCCTTTTAAAAGCTATCTCGTTCCATCGATTATATCAAGTTCACTACGTTCACGGTTTCGCCAAAACCATTCGTAGCCCTCCGTCATTCCACATGAATGGTCAAAAAGTATTCAAGCTATGTAGTTTGGCCAAAGTCAAGGCATAGTGATTGGTAGCTATTGGGTATTCATGTGCAGCATAGATAGATGCGTTGGTTTGGGACAGTCGTGCTTGGCCAAAGTCAAGGGAAGGTACGAGTGGGTCCAAATTAACCAGGAGAATGACGGGTAGAACTTGACATGTGACTTATGATATTTTGGCCAAAGTCAAGGTCATAAGAGCATGGGGCAAAAATCCACATCGGGAGTTTCATAAGTACTGAAACTTGCTAGCACTGCATACCATTTGGAGTGTGATAATTCTGGTAGGATTCCTTCGGTTTTATCACGCGATGATATTTGGATCCCAATCCTACTGTGAGTATATGCTACTCCTCGGGAAAACTCTCACTTAACGATCAATGCTATAAACCTAGTAGGTGTCTAGAAAGGTGTTAGCGGGGCTACGCCCATAGGGAAAAGAGGTTACTTAATTAAGGAACTTCGCGAAAGCGTTGGAAAACCTCCCTCGAAGTACCGACACTGGCCTGGCTGAACGGTTAAGCAAGTATTGTACGGTGAGATTGATCCTGACTAATCCTTTCTTTACGGTTTGAGAAGGGATTCGAGAGACAGTGGGAGCCATCCAGTTTAGACAAACTAAAAACCACTCTAAACTTGCAAGAGCATCATGCTAAAGTGTTTCTTTTCTCTCTCCTAATTGCAACGACCATTCAACATGACCAGACTTAAGTTATTACTAGATAAAAACATATTGACAGGGCCAAACTACAAAGATTGGCTCAGGAATGTCAAGATGGCAATCACTTACGACAAGTTGGGGTATGTCCTTACCACCAAAGCTCCCCCTGTCCCAGGTCCCAAAACCAGTGTCGCGGATAAGGAAATCCGTAAGACATGGGAAATAGATTGCGCGAAGGCCAAATGCCTCGTACTTGCCTCGATGGACAACGAACATCAAAGGAGGCACGAGAATATGGACCTAGAGTCCATATTTCTCCATACAAAAGAACTGTATGGAGAGCAGTCTCGTATCGCAAGATACGAAGTGTCGAAGAAGCTATTTTCGGCAAGATTGGCCGTCGGATCATCGGTAGCGGAACACGTGCTTAAGATGATTGGCTACATAGAGGAGCTCGCGGACCTTGGGACCACGTTGGAGAATGAACTCTATACTGATTTGATTCTCCAGTCCCTTCCTTCCACTTACGCCCAGTTTATCCTTAACTTCAACATGCAAGGAAAGGAGGTTGAACTTTCCGAACTTCTGAACATGTTGAGGAGTGCTGAGGGCACCCTGCAGAAAAGCAGGGAGACATCCACTTTGTTTGTAGGAGGATCTTCCTCTTCTAGATCCAGGGCGAAAGCCAAGGATAAGAAGAAGAAAGCCCCCGCCAAACCAAGAGGCGGTGTCGGTAAAGTGGATACGAAGGGAAAAGGAAAAGCAACAAAGGTAGCGGGAAAGCTGGTGGGGAAGGAAGAATGCTTCTATTGTCACAAAAGTGGTCACTGGAAACAGGATTGCAAGGCTTGGAAGGCCAGAACACTGGATTTGAAGCGAGTTGCGGCTTCAGCTTCAGGTGTGTATGTTATTGAAAACTGTCTATCAATAAACTCTACATCCTGGGTATTGGATACCGGATCAGGATCTCATATCTGTAATTCTTTGCAGGCGTTGAGAAAGCGTAGAGTTTTGAAGGCAGGTGACATGACCCTCAGAGTTGCAAACGGTGCTAGCATGGATGCTGAGGCCGTGGGGGATTATCACCTGGGATTGTCGGATGGACACTTTTTGGTTTTGCGTAGTTGTTATTATGTACCAAATGCAACCTGTAATATCATTTCTGTATCTTTATTATCTAAAGAAGGTTATGAATTTGAATTTGTATGTAATGTAGCGAACATTCACCTTAATCAAGTTTTGATTGGGTCAGGTACATTGAACAACGGTATATACGTTTTAAACCAACCACAGATTTTCAATGTCCAGAATACTCACAAAAGAAAGTCTCCAGAAATCAATAAAACTTTCTTATGGCATTGTAGACTAAGTCACATCAATGAGAGAAGGTTGACTAAGTTACATACAGAAGAATATTTGGATCCGTTCGAATATCAATCGTATGCAACTTGTCAATCCTGTCTCAAAGGAAAGATGACAAAGACTCCGTTCACTGGACACGGAGTAAGAGCGAGCGAGCTCTTGGGACTCATACACAGCGACGTGTGCGGTCCAATGTCTACACATGCACGAAGCGGTTATTCTTACTTCATTACTTTTACGGATGACTTTTCAAGGTACGGTTATGTCTTCTTAATGAAACATAAATCCGAGGCTTTTGAAAAATTCCAGGAATACAAGAATGAAGTAGAAAAACAAACAGGCAAAAGTATCAAGGCACTGAGATCTGATCGAGGTGGTGAATACTTGAGTGCCGAGTTCCTGGGTTACTTAAAAGAGAATGGAAATCTCTCTCAGCTTACTCCTCCATACACTCCGCAACATAACAGTGTATCGGAGAGACGGAACCGAACCTTATTGGATATGGTACGGTCCATGATGAGTAACGCTGAGTTGCCGCGATCGTTCTGGGGATATGCGCTAGAATCAGCTGCATACCTTTTGAACCGAATTCCAGCTAAGACTGTGCCTACTACACCATATCAGATGTGGTGTGGGAAGAGACCCTATCTTAATCACATTAAGACATGGGGATGTCCAGCTTTTGTAAAAAAGCAGCATGCGGACAAGCTCGAGGCACGCTCAGTACAGTGCAAGTTTGTGGGATATCCAAAGAACTCCAAGGGATATTTCTTCTATTGCGAAGAGGAACAAAAGGTTTTTGTTTCTCGCCATGCCCACTTTCTAGAACACCAGTTCATAGAAAAAGAAATAAGTGGGAGCGCAATAGAACTGGAAGAAATTCCAGAACCACGAGCTATTACTGAAAGCTTAGTAGAACCAGAGGGTTCGAAAGATCAGGACATTCCCACGCCACTCCGCAGGAGTAATAGGCAGTCTCATCCGCCCGAGAGATACTACGGCTTTCTCATTGACGGGGATAGAGAGGATTGCATCATAGATTGTGATGAGCCTACTAGCTTCCAGCAAGCCATTCAGAGCGTCGACTCGGTAAAATGGCTGGAAGCAATACGGACCGAAATGGAGTCCATGTACACCAACAAAGTATGGACGTTGGACATTGCTCCAGATGGGGTAAAACCCGTAGGATGCAAGTGGATCTTCAAAAGGAAGATTGGTGTAGATGGACAGGTTGAGACCTATAAAGCTAGACTGGTTGCAAAGGGTTTTCGTCAGCGACCTGGTTTGGACTATGACGAAACCTTTTCTCCAGTAGCTATGCTGAAATCCATTCGGATCCTTCTTGCCATTGCTGCCTTCCACGATTATGAAATTTGGCAGATGGACGTAAAGACCGCTTTTCTAAATGGACATTTAGAGGAGTGTGTCTATATGGAACAGCCAGAGGGTTTCATTCAGTGTGGGAGCAGCGGAAAGGTGTGCAAGTTGCTTAAGTCCATTTATGGACTAAAGCAGGCATCGCGGAGTTGGAACATCTGTTTTGATGAGACGGTCAAGGAATTTGGCTTTATCAAAAATCCAGATGAACCATGCATCTATTGTAGATTTGTAGCGAGAACTGTAGTATTCTTCGTTTTATACGTGGATGACATTCTCTTAATAGGAAATGACATTCCTATGCTACAATCTGTCAAGGGGTTCTTATCACACAGGTTCTCCATGAAAGACCTGGGTGATGCCTCATACATTCTGGGTATCCGGATCTACCGTGACAGATCCAAGAGGATATTAGAACTTTCGCAGTCCAGGTACATCGACACCATACTGAAGAGATTCAGTATGGAAGATTCCAAGCGCGGTAATCTACCGGCTTGTCACGGGATCACCCTCTCCAAAGAGATGTCTCCCAAGACTGATTTGGAGAGGGATCGCATGTCTATTATACCCTACGCTTCTGCAGTAGGCTCTATAATGTATACGATGTTGTGTACCAGACCGGATGTGGCTTATGCACTGAGTGTGGTAAGCAGGTATCAGTCAAACCCTGGGGAGAAACATTGGATAGCAGTAAAGAACATTCTCAAGTACCTGAGAAGGACTAAGGAAATGTTCTTGGTGTATGGCGGAAAAGACCTCCATATTGAGGCCTTTACTGACTCCAGCTTCCAGAGTGACAAGGATGATTCCAAGTCCATGTCGGGTTTTGTCTTTACCCTCAAAGGAGGGGCGGTGTGTTGGAAGAGCTCCAAACAGGAAACCGTTGCTGACTCGACTATGGAAGCGGAATACATCGCTGCATCTGATGCCGCAAAAGAAGCTGTCTGGATGAGGAAGTTCTTGAAAGAACTTCAGGTGGTTCTGTCCATTGTTGACCCAATACCTCTGTATTGCGACAACAACGGGGCTATATCTTTAGCGAAGGAACCCAGGTCCCATCAGAAATCTAGACACATCTTGAGGCGGTATCACCTGATCAGGGAGATCGTGGATCGCCAGGAGAGCGAGGTTCGGAGGGTCGCATCAGAAAATAACACAGCAGATCCATTCACCAAGGCCTTGCCCCAGACTCAGTTCGAGCGGCTGATCGAGATGATAGGTCTTCGATACGCCAGTACATGGCCTTAGTGCAAGTGGGAGATTGTTAGTGTATATGCCCTAGAGGCCATTACTGTATCATACTAGTTTGTATATTACTTGATGGAAGCTTGGGATATTCACAGTTGTATATACAATCTTGCTCGAAATGGTAGTATGCTACTTGGTTTGTCTCTGCTTTAATATGTGCATGTGTTTCTTTTATCATATCGCTGATATACATATTAGTAGAGCCCTTAGGATCTTTGCTTGATTACCAGAGTTATGATGGCGCTCACACTCGTGGGAGCTGGGTAATCCATAAGCACATCCTTATACAGGTCCCTGGTCGTTGGACTATCGAGACAGGGCATCGATACTCCGGAGTAGACTAGCGTATGCGCTTCTCATCCCAGCGTGGGAGACGGTCTGTCCCACAGCCGTCAGTACGTCGTACTTGAGATAGTATGCGGGTGCTCGTTAGGTTACGAGTACACTGGACAGGACTCGTCGGGGACTGTTGGTTGGTATTATACCTATCGTCAGTTATCAGTTCCCAGGTGACATGAGTACAGCTTAGTCCGCTGACTTGACACTGTCACTTCGCCTCGAGTGTGTTCCCACTGCACTTTGATTGCTACCCTACCACGGCTCAAAGGAGTCGTGCAAACAGGTAGTTTTTGGGTGCAGTCCCGAAGCACTTGGAGGCAGTGACGGTTAGACAGGATTCGTCTCTCCCAGTATTGGGGGTTGACATAGCGTTGTGTCTAGGAGAGCCATTACACGAGTAGTCCCTGGCCAGGGCAAGCGAGATATACTGGTAGGTTTCCAGTGTTATCTCAGGGTGTTCTGGGCTACACTCCGACATGACTTGTACCGCTATTAGGGGACTGACGTTCACCGCCCCCCTAGGTCCGCCATGCGATGTATCAGACGAACAGACCGGACTGTACGGAGACTGTCACATACAGGCTCAGTAGGAGTTCAGATGGGGTTCACCTCGTCAGTCTTCTTATCGACATCTACCTGGGGACCGTTACGTACAGCTAGTGCCGCTTGCGGTCTGTGGTTAAACCCACTGCCAGCGTAGTGTCGAGTCTTTAGTGTCCCACACAGAGAGCTATTCGCCTTTAGGCAAAATGAGTAGAGGTCGCATGGTTTTGCGACAGGGTTCGTTCACATCCGCGCACTTGTGCACGTTTGCTGTCCGGACAGCTTATACTAGCGGGCTTTGGTTTAAGCCAGATCCTAGTATATGATTTGGGATTGGTTTTTTCTCTTTGTATTCGTGTTCCTCGGATCACGAATACGGGTGCGTATGCACAGTTGCTTGAGACAGAGGGAGAGGACTTTGATTAGGGTTAATGACTATTTTCATTTTATTAACCCTAATGCTTATGTGTGTATTATGGTTAATTGATATTAGTTTAATATAATTGTGCATGGTTATGGTTGTTGACCATTTGACCTTCTTGACTTGTTGACCTAGGTTGACACTTTGACCATCATCATTTCATTTGGAAGATGCTCTTTGATCCTTACAATTTGCATTAAAAATGAAATGATAATGGTCATGTCTTGATTAACCATGACAATTATCTAGCTAATTATCAATTTATAATAATTCACACATATATGTGAGAATGGTTGTTTTATTCTCTCATTCTATCATTTACTTTCTCTCTCTTGTTCTTCCTCTCCCTCAAGCTCTCCCCTCTCATGTGTTGAGAAACACTTGAGCTTGAGAAAAACCTCTTCTTGATAATCTCTACTCTCATCTAGGGTTCTAGGATTAGCACTTCTAGCACTCTAGTTACTTCTAGCTTGGAGTTGAAGCCAAAGGTTGAGGCTTTCGGGTGGATCCTTCTTCGACGTGAGAAGACGACAAAGGTGATCCCTTTCTACTACTCCAAGGAGCAAGGAGAGAAGGACATAAAGCCCTAGGTATAACCATTCTACCCTTAGCTAGTTTCTAGTTAGCTTTAGCTTATTTTTGTTTAGCAAAGATCCTTATTTGTCTAGTCCACGTTGCCTAAAGTGATAAAAATTTGATTTTTATTCCGTTTTCCGCCTCCCCGCATGCACCGGGGTGGGCAACGTGGACTTACAATCATCCCGGGGCTGGCCTAGCCCGTAAGACTGATCAGTAAAGGCATCGAACTGTCAAGTTACAAGTCAGGTTTCATCATTGATTTCTCCATACCCCCCAAGTTATGTGTTCAAGTCAGGTATTAATAAATCTGGAGCTAATGCCATCACAGGATCAGGCAAGTACAGGTTTGTCTGGATAGACAACAGAAAATGTCCGTAGGGACAACATGTCAAGATTGTCGGCATTAGTAGCAAGATCAGGTAATGTGTCAAGCTGTGGTATATTAGGTCATGTCAGGTAGTGTATATGGGTCCAATCACGTCAAGTGGTGCACATGTATCGAGTCGTATCAAGTAGTAGTGTATCAAGTCATGTCAGGGAGTGCACAAGTATCACGTGGGTGCTCATAGTCAAACTATAATAAGCATGGGTACACAAAAACAAGTATGAGGTACTAATGAAACAATAAAATGGAATAATGTGATATTGTATGCAAAAAGATATAAATTTAAAGATACGGATGCACAGTTATCGATTAGGGTTACATTTATAAGTTCCAATACTAATTAGGATGCACTTTAATAAACATGGGATGTTAATATCACAGTATTACGTATTAATGTAATCTATGGATGCAATTATATATATATATATATATATTAGACGAGATGGATGCAAATAGGTATCCGAAAGGTTATAAACTATAAAATGGTACTATGGGATATACAACTAAGCAATATGTGATATAAATATTGATATGGATGCAGTACAATATAATCTAGTATGTCACAAGATGAGTTTTCATGACCTAGATCTAAAATGATGCAAACGGATGCAAATGGAACATCGAAACGTTATAAAATGAAACATGGGGTACTAGATTTAAACTACAGGCATGATATATATTTAAATAGGCATATAAAGAATTATATAGCATGTAGCAAGATTAACTTGCCTCGACGGATCAAGAAACGGATGTGTACGGAACGTCTCACGTCGGCGAAAAGTCGCGACGCGTGCACGGTACACGGAACGGTTCCAAACAATGCACAAAGGTGATCATACAAGTCAGGTACGTTCGCTGGGTCATCGGGATCGTCGACGTAACGTCCGGCTCCGGCGAACTACAAAAGATAGAGAACTAAAGAAAGAAAAGCAAAGAAAAGAAAGAAAGAAAGAGAAGAAAGGAAAGAGGAGGAAGAGATTGAGAAGAATAGAAAGCTCACTGGGTTGCAGAGAGGAGTCATGAGGGTGTCGACGAGGTCGACGGAGCTCCGGCGAGGCGATCTACAGAAGACAGAGAACCATTTAAAGAATAAAGAAAGAACAGAAGAAAGAAAGAAAGAAAAGGGAAGAAAGGAAGAAGGAAAAGGGGAAGAAGAAGGCTCACTGGATTGTACTGGAGTCAGGAATCGGGGTGGCGACGACGAGACCAACTCCGGCGATCCTCGTCGGCGGTGTAGTGGTGTGCAGGGGGGCTCGGGTTCTGTTTCTGAGTGTGTGCAGGGCTCGGGGAGAGAGAGGAGGTGGAGGTAGTGATGAGGGTGAGGAGGCAACGGCGAGATGGCGACGGCGACGGCGACGAGGTAGGCGAGGGGCGAGGCAGCGGCTAGGGTTCGCGCAGGATCTCGTGGGTTGAAAAGAAAATGAGGAGGGAGGAAGAAAAATAAATAATATATATATATAGAGAGAGAGAGAAATAAAGCGAGCGGAGAAAAAGAGAGAATCTGAGAGAGGGGAGAGAGAGAGAGCAAGATCGAGAGGAGAGAGAGAGGAAGAAAGGAACAGTAAGGAGAGATAAAGTTGTTGTTTTGTGAGAGAGAGAGAAAGAAATAGCGGGGAGAGAGAGGGAGGGAGAGAGGGAAAGAGAAAAGGAGTGGGGCCACTTGACAGCGAGGGAGAGATGGGGTTTGAGCTCGGAATAAGATTTTAAAATTTAAAAAGATTTTTGTTTGTTAAGTAAATTTAATCTGTCGATTTAAAATTATAGTGATATATTAAATTAATTAATTTGAATTTTGGCGGTATACAAAATATTCCAAAATACGCCCGGGTCGGGTCTAAAATTTTAGATTTAAAATACGAAAAATATATGCGACTTTCAAAATTCAAAACGAATGCTCAGGTAACGAAAAAGTATACCCCCAAGAACGGATGCACCTATGTGCGCGTAGCCATCCAAACACGTCCGTTTCACCGAACGGGATGAGAACAAGATACGCGGATACTACCACGGGGTTAGGGGTATCATGCAGACCATGTTAAGTAATTTTAAAATATTTTCTGTGACTTAAAATGTTATATGGTAAAATATGCGATGCCAGATGAAATGCCAGTATGCAGTATACATGAAATGCATGTGTCTATGTAACAAGTCAAGTTAAACTATAAACATGAATCGAACAGGTTCCAAGCAAGCGGGTCGAGTCGAATGCAATGTAAAATGTAAAATACCATTCGCACCCAAAACACGATACATCAAGAAAATACCACAAATAAGGAAATACGTGAACTGGAACTGGTATAAATGAACTAGGTTGTTACAAATGGATATAGGTTAACAAGCGTGTCATAGATAACGTAACCATATCATGTACAAGACCAAGATAATAGCATTAACAGAGATAGCATATTCAATCCGATTAATAATTATAAAAGTGGTGTTGATTAACCATGCATAAGAAAGTTCCATTCAGAAATTCAGCGTCATTCTGATTTGTAAAATAATTTAAAAATAACAAACGCCCTCTAAAAGGGATGTGTCATATACCAAAACAAAGCTAATTAAATAAGGTTTTTATTTTTATAAGTTAAAATATCTCAGGTTGTTCCTACAAAAAGTTATGAACGTTCGAAATTGAAAATTTGCTGCTGGAATATCCCTGAACAGCAGTTCAGAGGCACCTTCATTTACAGTTTACGTTATTTAAATAATTTATTTTGCAAGTAAATATTTCATAAGGTTGTAGTATTCTAAGCTAGTTTCGTAACAAACTAAAGAACATGTGCTAATGATTTTTTTTATGATTTATAATGAATTTTATAAGGTAAGGTGTATAGAAAATTTGTATCCGTTTGGCGATGACGTTTCATGTGTAAACTATAATATTTTCAAACTATATTTTGCATAAAGTTATAAAATGCAGATTATAAACTAATTAATGATATACGGATTATATAGATATAAATGGTATAATGATAGTAATAAGAAATATTACGATGATATATATATTTATAAATATAATTGTAGCATGTCGCAAGTTGTAAACTTGCATTCACTGTATATCATAGAACTGATTAACATTAAATAACTACGGTGTATAAATTATATTGATATAGTTGTATGATAATAATAGTAGTAGTGGTAGTAGTGGTAGTAGTAGTAGTACGACAATATATAAGTAAATTGCATAAATCATATCATGTAGCAAGTTGTAAACTTGTCTCGAAACAAACGCGATGAATGGAAGCAACACGACACTATACAAATCAACATAAAGTTTTGATAGCCCGGTTAAGCTTCTAGGATGCGGCTGGAGTTGCGTCGGTGAGAATGGGTGTGGGCTTGAAGAACGAAGAAGGAGAATATATAAATTGATGAGGGAGAGATTTAGTTAGAGGAGAGAGAGAAAGAGATATGTTACGTGGAGAGAGAGAGAGAGAAAGTTTTCTGTTTTATAAAATGTAAACTATATAATAGTGTGTGTGTATATAGTATAGTTTATATTAGGTTATAAATATATAATATAGTTTAATACTACTAAAGATAATATCAAACTATATTCCGTCTCCACCAAAATCTCACAAAAATATATTTTGCAAAAATAATATATATATGTAATCTTTTTAACCATAATATAAGAATATTATTTAAATATCTCATACCTCTTATTTATGATTTTAAAAGAATTTAAATATGTTTGAATCTAAGAAATATTTGGTATTCAAATTCTATTAGATTTAAGCGTAATAGATAAAAGTCAAAATAAAACATGAGATGCTTAACCATATATTGGCGGTTAACAAATAAAATTATCCTTAACGTGTGGCTACCAGAAGATCTAAGCATATGATTTAGATATTATATATATATATATATATACTAGATTCACATGGATTTAGTTTACGGATAAATATTAATAAAATATAACCATAATGGGTTTCACACATGCGGGTCGGGTCGAATAACTATTTCTACTATTCAAATCAATCGCAACCCAAATAAAAAAATATAAAGCAAGGTTTAAAATACCGATTAGTGTCGTATAAACGTGCTAGGGTGTTACATTATTCCTGTAGCAGCGCCAATTCGAAGGCTTTTATCTGATATCACCGGTGGAACTGGAAGAGGTAAAGAGAAAAGTTTATGAGTTATTAGAGAATGGTTGGATTCGCAGCAGTGGTTCATTGGAGGGAGCTCCAGTTCTTTGGGTCAAGAAGAAAGATGGCACGTGGAGAATGTGCATCAACTTCCGAGAGCTAAATCGAGTGACCATTAAGAACAAGTACCCAATTTCTCGCATGGGCAAATTATTTGATCAAATCAGTGACGCGAGAGTTTTATCAAAGTTGGATTTGCGATCAGGTTATCACCAAGTTCGGGTGAAAGTAGAAAACATTTGCAAGACGGCGTTCCAAACTCGATATGGGTATTACGAGTATCTAGTTATGTCATTTGGAGTTACTAACGTGCCGGCGATATTTATGGACTTGATGAACCGAATCTTTTCACCATTTCTAGATCTGTTTGTAGTGATATTCATTGATGATATTCTGATCTATTCGAGGAGTAAAGGAGAGCATGAAGAACGCTTAAGAATCGCACTGTAGATGTTGAGACAAAAGAAGCTATATGCTAAGATGAGCAAGTGCGAGTTTTGGTTCGAAGAAGTGAAGTTCTTGGGTCATGTTGTATCCGGAGATGGAATTGCAGTTGACCCGGAAAATAGTCCAGCTATTCGCGATTGGCTGACTCCAAAGACTGTAGCGAAGGTTAGAAGCTTTCTTGGACTTGCCGGTTATTAGGGAAGGTTTGTGGAGAACTTCGATTGGATAGTAGATCCATTAACTAAGTTAAGGTAAAAGGAGGTACCATTTATTTGTTCCGAGAATTGTACGCATGCTTTTGAGACATTGAAGCAAAATGTTGATAGCCGCTACTGATTATGCCGGATAGTTCCGGAGGTTTAGTTATTCATAGCGACGTATCAGGGAAAGGTTTTGGATGTGTATTGCATGGAAAAATGGTAACTTATACGTCTAGACAGTTGAAAACTCATGAGAAGAATTGCCCAACGCACGACTTGGAATTAGCAGCAGTTATTTTGCACTGAAAATTTGGAGACACTACTTATTGGACGAAAGGGTATAGATGTTTACCGGTCACAACAGCCTAAAGTACGTGTTCACACAGAAATAGCTCAACATGAGACAACGTAGATGGTTGGAGCTGATGGATAATTATGATCTTGATCTAAAGTACCATCCGACGAGAATTAATATAGTGTCGGATGCTCTAAATCGGTTGCCAGCAATACTGTTCACCACAGAAAACTGCATTTTAATACCACTCATTCATTATTTATTTTGTTATATATCGGTGCTATTAACCAGTGTCTGCTCAGTAATTACAGATTTCAGGTATTCGTGATAAAATACTGGAAACACATTTAAAATCACGGATATAACATTTGGGAGCCGATATTGCAAAAAGAACTGGAAACCGACCGATATCCAAAGAGTTCTTTTGGAAATAAACATGTGTACACAATTTTGGTCCAACACAATACAAGTGTACACATAACTCTTTGGCATGGACCATGACATGGTGGGGCTGCCTATGGCACACAAGAAATGATGGATTGTGCAAGTGGTGGGCATATATGGTGTGATGGGCAATAAATGCATAAAGTTTTGATGTGATACTTTGCATCAAGTTTCCCTCCAATTCTCTGCATGCAAATCAGGGTTAAACAGCTAAATCTAGCAGCATAAGAGTGATTGTGGAGAGCACACAAGCACACCATGTCTATAGGAGCCCCTAAGCTCGAATTGAGGCCGGCCAGAGCCCCCTGAAAACCGAGCAGGCCGGCCCCCTTGCCCCAATTTGCACCAAACTTCTGTGGTCCCTCCCTTACTGCCACGTCACCTTATTTTTATTATTTGTTTATTTTTCTTTGGTGCCTATAAAAACAGACCAGTGGGCAAGGGAAGGGTCCTCTCTCATTCATGTATATTTTCATTTCTTAATTCTTTTGTTTAGCTTGAGATTTGAGTGGACTTCAATTGGTTTCTTCTTCTTTTTCCCTCTTGAAGCTCTCTTTGAAGAGCTTCATTAAGGAGGTTAAACAAGTAACCAAAATCTTGTATCTCTTTCTCAAGTGTTTAATAATATTGTTGTTTCTTTTATACTTGCTTTCTTTTCTTTACTTGCTTTTTATCATGCTTAACTAATTTTTCTTTGGTTGTGGTATTGGTGAGGAGGTGAGATGAAAGACTTTGCCTCCTACACCTCTTGTGATTGTTTAACATGCTTTAATTTATGATTCTAACTTAAAGATTGCTTATGTTTAGATGTGATATGGTATTTTGACACATGGTTACTTTGTAACCTCCTCATATACCATATTCACTCCCTTTCCCCATTTCAATGTTTAAATTAAAATCAAATTGGTGTCAAGTTTGCTAAGTTTGGATATGGTATTTTGTGATTAAGTGACTTGACAAATCTCTTCGTTTCATATATCATATACCATCACAAACACTTAGCACACTTAACACTAAAATCATTTGCTCTCACTCACTACTTTGTGTTTTTGTTGTTGTGGTATGCTTGCTAACCCTTGTGTTTAGTGTTGATACCCCAAGCTCGGACATACAAACAGTAAGTGATCAAAACGGACTCGTTTCGTGCTTTGCGGAGAATATCGGAATTTGACGACTTGTGCCTCGCAACCGCTTTGACAAGTCGTGCTTCATACCGGGATCGACGTAAGGACCGACAACTCATGATCAAAGGAGTGTAGAGGGAATCGTCGCGATTCGACCTTCCAAGCCAAAGCCACAACCATTTCTTACTTGCTTGTTTTCTTGCTTTTCTTTGTTTTCGTATTCTATTCATTTTTTGTGACAACGAACCAATTCATTATTTTGTTGAACCTTAAAAGACAATACCTAATCATAATTCCCTATGGATCGACCCGTACTTGCCGGCTTGCCACAACGCGCCGTGCACTTGCGGTTTATAAATATTTAAAACGATAACGATCTCACGTGCACATTCTGTTTCCTTCATTTCATATCCGTTTCCATAACATACGCGTTTGCCCGCGCGGGTAAATTCCCAACAAGTTTTTGGCGCCGTTGCCGGGGAGCCATACTAACGGGACGGCTCGCTAAATGGGCTCTACTCTTAATGAAATTCTCGATAACATACCGACCTCTCAAGGCGGTGAAAGGCCAGGTCATCACCGACTTCCTCGCTGAGCATCCGATACCTGCCGATTAACCCTTAAATTGTGAATTGCCGGACGAGCACGCGTTTGACACGATCGACAGGGAGAGAGGAAGGAGCGATACCCGATGGGAACTCTACTTCGATGGGGCATCTTCCATGAAGAAACGACAGCACAACACCCCTATAATCAAATCTGGGGTAGGCCTTATATTCGTAACTCCGCAAGGAAGGATAATGCGCTTTGCCTTTTCCTTAACAGAGCCGAGGACAAATAATGAAGCAGAATATGAGGCTTTAATAGCAAGTCTTGAGATCGTTGTCGACAAGGAAATCGAAAACCTCCTTATATACGGAGACTCCTAGCTGGTCGTTAGTCAAGTAAACGGCGACTATCAAACGTGCAAACCAGAGTTGGTAAAGTACGGCAAGAGAGTGCAACAATTGCTGACTCAAATCCCTTCCTACGTCCTAGAAAGCATACCGCGTACGGAAATTAGAAAGGCAGATGCATTATCCAAACTCGCTAAAGAATTGGCCGACGAAAACCTCGATGACGTAAGGATCGTTGTACAAAGCCGTCGGGTTCTTGCACCAGCGGAAATATCTCCGGAGTCATTTGAAGATAAGGAAGCGACAAAGCAAACGGCCCTACAAATAGAGAACCAAGAAAAGGATAAGGATTGGAGAGAAGTCTTTATAGACTACTTCAAATCCCGTCAAACACCTGAAAACACATCCTCAAGACATCAGCTCATGAAACGAGCTCTGTCTATCGCCTTCGTCAATGATACTCTATATAAGAGATCGTTCGACTCTCTGCGGCTGAGGTGCCTGGGACCGAAAGAAGCAAAGAGAGTCATCCAAGAAACTCACAATGGACTCTGCGGTTCTCATCAAGCCGGGCCAAAGATGAAGCTGAAGATCAAAAGGATGGGCTGCTATTGGCCCACGATAATTCAGGATTGTCTCGAATACGCAAAGCAGTGCCACTCATGCCAAATTCATGGAGACTTCATCTATCAGCATTCAAACCCGCTACACCCAACAGTGGCTAGCTGGCCGTTCGAAATGTGGGGAACCGATATAATCAGGCCCATCGAGCCAGCATCGTCTAGGGGACATCGGTTCATATTGGCGACAACCGATTACTCCTCTAAGTGGGGAGAAGCAGTACCGCTAAGAGAAGTGAAGACGGAGAATATTCTCCATTTCTTCAAGACACAAGTCATTTATCGGTTCGGCACTCCGCGACGGATTATCTCCGATAACGGGCCGGCCTACAGAAGTCACAGATTCAGCCGCTTCGCACAACAGTATAATATAGACTGAAGATACTCTTCAGTCTATAATCCCCGAGCTAACGGTCTAGCTGAGGCTTTCAACAAGACCTTGACGAAGATCATAAAGAAGACGGTGTCCAAAAATAAGAAGGACTGGCACGAGAGACTGCATGAAGCTCTCTGGGCGTATCGAACCACGTTCAAAACGGCCACAAACACAACGTATGCATTGGTATTCGGCGCTGAAGCAGTACGCCCCTTAGAGATAGAGCTACCCTCTCTACGAGTGACGGTTCATTATGAGCTAACAGACGAAGAGAATGCTCATCTTCGGCTTGAGGAGCTCGACGCCCTTGATGAAATACGTCTCATGACGCAGCAAAACTTGGAGGCTTACAAAGCAAAAATGACGCGCTCATACGAGAGATTGACTAGGCCAAGAACATTTTGCCAAGGCGAACTCGTGCTAGTGGTCAAGAGACCTATGATCCCCAATCGTGCTAAACGGGGGAAATTCGAGCCGAACTATGAGGGCCCGTACATCATAGACAAAGTCTACCAAGGTGGGGCTTACTTGCTCATGGATATGCATGGCGAAAGACCCTTCAGGCCAATAAACGGCCGGTTCATGAAAAAATACTACGCCTGACGAGTCACGGCTTAGGTTAACGATAGATGACGACGCCTATATCCGCTCGCTATCTTCCCAAGCCCAAACTCTGTAAGTAGTATCCAGCGAAAACTTGCCTCAAAATCGCTATGGACCGAAACGTCCCTAAACTAACAAGGGACCGAGATGTCCTGAAACTAGCTATGGACCGAAACGTCCCTAAACTAACAAGGGACCGACATGTCCTAAAACTAGCTATGGACTGAAACGTCCTTAAACTACGAAACGTCCCTAAACTAATAATGGACCGAAACGTCCCTGTTTACCGCCGGAAACTGGGACAAAGACGGGGCGGACGTCTCGCCTGAATTTCGGGGCAGATGCTAATTGGTGCTATCCGTCCACCTCTCCGAAGATGCCAAGTTGATTTATGGCACCATATATCGAAAGTTTAAACGGATGCGGCCGATGTAGCAGACTTCATCAGATTCCCCCTCGTTTGAGGGGTTTTTTATTGTGGGGACACTCTTCCCTGCAAGCGCAAGCCTCTGCAGTTAATTACGTTACCGCATCGCGATAACAACTTTCTCCTTCTCCATGTGATCACTTCGTGTCGTGGTTGTTTGTTTTGTGTTTGGTTGCCCGTGGATTGTATACGGAGACTAATTTATGCTGTCGCCCGTAGGGCGTGACTAGTCTAAATCCGTATCTTTCTTAGATTTGGGTTTGGGGAGGGTTGAGTTTAAGGATATGTTAGCCTCATTTGAGACTATGATCAACTTAAACGTTTGTTAAGGATATGTTAGTCTAATTTTAGACTAAGATCAACTTAACGGGATCGTTTAGATCCGACAAGAGAGCAATTGGGCTCTATTGTTTAGTTTAATGACATTGCAGTCGATAATTAGTTTAAGGACATTACGGTCCATTGTTAGTTTAAAGACATAGCGGTCAAGGTTAAGGACATCATAGTTCGTGGGTTTAAGGACCCCAAAGTCCGATGTTAGTTTAAAAACATTACGGTTGAGGTTAAGGACATCATAGTCCGTGAGTTTAAGGACCTCACAATCCGATGTTAGTTTAAAGACATCACGGTCGAGGTTAAGGACATCATAGTCCGTGGGTTTAAGGACCCTATAATCCGATGTTAGTTTAAAGACATCACGGTCGAGGTTAAGGACATCATAGTCCGTGAGTTTAAGGACCTCACAGTCTGATGTTAGTTTAAAGACATCACGGTCGAGGTTAAGGACATCATAGTCCATGGGTTTAAGGACCCCACAGTCCGATGTTAGTTTAAAGACATCACGGTCGAGGTTAAGGACATCATAGTCCGTGGGTTTAAGGACCCCACAATTCGATGTTAGTTTAAAGACATCACGGTCGAGGTTAAGGACATCATAGTCCGTGGGTTTAAGGACCCCACAATCCGATGTTAGTTTAAGGACATCACGGTCGAGGTTAAGGACATCATAGTCCGTGGGTTTAAGGACCCCACAATCCGATGTTAGTTTAAAGACATCACGGTCGAGATTAAGGACATCATAGTCCGTGAGTTTAAGGACCCCACAGTCCGATGTTAGTTTAAAGACATCACGGTCGAGGTTAAGTACATCATAGTCTATGGGTTTAAGGACCGCACAGTCCAATGTTAGTTTAAAGACATCACGGTCGAGGTTAAGGATATCATAGTCCGTGGGTTTAAGGACCCCACAGTCCGTGAAATGTATGGTTGTCGGGACCCGCCACCTCTTTGAAGACGTTGAGGAATTACAACGACAAATATCAAAGGAGTGAAGAGATGTACCCTTGAACCAATGTGAGTTGATTGAAAGAGCAGATGTGCTCAATTCAAAATAAGTTGAGAACTTATGGCCAGAATTGGGCTAAGTCCAATTAAAAATATTTAACATTTTATTTTTGTTCTGGCTATTAAGCCTTTATTTGGGCTCGGCCCTTTTAATAATGCTAAGCATTGAATTCTGACATCTTTTGTCTTCATCAGAACAGACTGTGTTCTGACAATGCGCCACGTGGCACGCCAGGCATTTTGCGCCAGCTAAAGAGTGCATTACGCTTCTGTCAGATAGCGCACACGAAGATGACACGTGTCGCGCTTAGCGCTGAGTGCTAGTTCATTAGCGCATTGCGCTTTTAATTTATGAGCGCTTTGCGCTAGTCTGTTGGTGCGCCAGCGAGTGACACGTGGCGCGCTTGGCGCTAATCGCCAGCCCATGAGCGCAGTGCGCTATTTCAGAAGCGCAAAGCGCAGATTGTGTCTTTGGTTGACACGTGGCAGGTTTTGGCGCTGAGCGCCGGTCCAATGAGCGCAAGAGCGCAATTCATGAGTGCAAGGCACTTTCAAGAACAAATTTATGTTCTTCTTAAAGGAGGTTTTGCCTCAAGATTCAAGAACAAAAGTTCTTGTTTTATAAAATGGCTCTACCTTTATAGATCAAAAGATCTGTGAAAGAAGTAAAATACTTCGTTTAGTTTTTTTTATGATTAGATCTTTTGATCTTTTCTTTTTATCGAAGACCTAGATCTATGATCTTTTTTTTTAGAAGATGGTTCTTCTTTTTACGAGATGATTTCATCTCTGTGGTTTAAGAACTAGTTCTCTACCTTGAAGATGAAGAAAAAATCTTCCTTTTTCTAAGAGCTTGCTCTTCTTTCTCTTTGAGTTTTCTCAAAGTTTTCAGAGGGTTTTCTCTCTCTCTTCTGTGTATCTTTTAGACTTGAAGTCTAAGGGCCTTTATAAAGGGCCAAATGATTTGTTGAATCAGTTTTTAGAGATCTTTCTCTGATTGATTTGGGAATATTTCCCACCGTTGGATCTTTGATCCTAAGGTTTCTGTTTTACAGAAGATAATCTTCTTGTTTTAATAAGATTGGAAAGATCTTTCCATAACAGAATTTTAGTTATGATTAATTAATAATTTATTGTTAATAGATCTTTTGATCTAACGGTGGGGGATTTTTAATTCCAGCGCTGGCACACCTTGCGCTAGCGCACCTACGTTCGACACGTAGCGCGCAGCGCAGAGCGCAGCGCATTTGCGCTAGCGCACCCGTGTCTGACACATGGCACGCAGCGCAACTGCGCTAGCGCATCTGTGTTTAATACGTGGCGCGCAGTGTAGAGCGCCGGATCTGAAGCGTTGCTTCAACTTTTAAATTTGAATTTTGAAATAGAGCTTTGCTCTAATTGGGGGGGCGCTGCCTAGGGCGCAGCGCACCTGGCGCTAGCGCGTCTGTGTTAGACACGTGGCGCTCAGCGCGCAGAGCACTGAATCTGAAGCGTTGCTTCAATTTAAATTTTGAATTTTGAAACAGAGCCTTGCTCTGATTGAGGGAAAGGAAGCGTCGCTTCATTTTAAATCTTGGAATTTGAACAGAGCCTTGCTTTGATTGGGAAAACAAATGCCCCCCCACCGTTGCGCTTACGTGGTCCACACGTGAGCGCAGTGGTGGCAACATCTGAGCCTTTGGATCAACTCAGAGGTTGAAGAGGCGGCTTAACACCTATAAATAGGACCTTTGGTCCTCTAGATGATTATCATCTTCTTTGAGAATTTTGTTCAGAGCACAGCTCTTCTGTTTGAGAACTTCTCAAAAGCAAAAAAGAAATTCTTTCCAAACTTAGGTAAAATTTTAATAAATTTTAATGAGTTAGGGTTTTACCCATTAACAGAGCCTTGCTCTTAATAGATCTTTGATCTACAAAAAACTCATTTAGGGTTTCATTAGCAGAGCTTTGCTCCATAGATCTTTGATCTAAAGAGAACCCTTTTAGGGTTCCATTAATAGAGCTTTGCTCTCTAAAAGTATTTTACTTATGATTTCTTAATTCATTAATGGAGCTTTGCTCCTTTCAAATCATATAGGAGAACTCTTAAGAGTATTTCATTGATCTTGAAGATAAAAAAATGGAACTTTATTTTTGATGAATTGTATCATCTTCTCAGAGCAAGGCTCTCAGTGTTCTCGGGGAATTTCTTTAAATTCCCTTCATAATTGATTTTTACAGGTGTCACTCCTGTCTGCAGAGCATTGCTCTCGAGGAGTTTAACTCCCTGGGCCTATTTTTAATAAGAATTCGCTTAATCAGTCTGTCCGCTAATTTTTGTTGATTTTCTTTTTCAGGAGTAATGGACGCTCATATGTATGATCTCGACGAGATTATCTCTTACGGAGACATTCGCTCACTCGTCCGTTCTCAAAATCGAGAATTCACAAACGCCGAGTGTGTCGAAATCATGAGTCGCTTTGACGCATACAATGGTCGGCTGCTTCCTCGACGTTCTTCTCTCCTGAAGCTTATTGTGGGAGCGATCTGGGAAGCGCTTCCTTTATTCTGTACCGGCGTGCCGCTTAGGGCATTGGATGCCGCCGAAGATAAGGTGCACTCGGTGTATCTGATGAGCTTAATCTCAAAGAGAAGGCGAGACAATCTTGTCGATCTCCTGCACCAAGCTTTTTAACAGTCGGCTATACTTGCTGCCTATCGGAGGGTGGAGGACATCCGTGGGGATCCCGACGCTTGTGATTGCGAAAGAAAGCATACTAGGATGGTTCGAAATGCTTGGAAGATTCTAGACAAAGTCACTTTTGAGTTCCTCAATCCATGCCCTGGATCTGAGATTTTGCCATTGTAATTATTTTGATAATGTTTTTGTTTATTGCTTTCATAGTTGTAAGAACTCTTTTGCAGTATGAATGGCAAATTTATCATTTTAGCGTGTTTTATTTCATGTTCTAAATCTTTTGCACATGCATGAACGGGTATGTCTCAAACGCTTAATTAACTGCAAATCAGATGTTCTTTCTATCGCTTTCTTCTCCTTGCTGTGTTGTTGCCATATGATTTTAGCAAGTGCGGTCTGTAGATAGTATATAGCTGTCAATCTTGGGCTCTTTGTAGGGTGGTGATGGCTTAGAAAATAGGGTTAGGATCTGTCACCTAAGACTTTTCAACTTTATGAGCCGTGAGGGTCTCATAAAGAATTTTTTCCCTACCGGTCGAGAGGATCCCGTAGGTGTCTTTTCTCCTTAGGAGTCGTGAGGACTCCTAAGTGCGTTTTCTCTTGAGAATCGTAAGGATCCCACAAGAGAATTTTCTTTATACTTAGGGACACTAATTTCCCCGTAAGTTGAGACGAATCGAGAGATTCTCACAAAGACACTGATTTCCTTGCGGGTCGAAACAAATCGAGAGGTTCTCGCCAAGGACGCTGATTTCCCTGAATCGAGATAAGAAGCGATGGCTTAGGAAACAGGTTCAGATCTGCCACCTAAGACTTTTCAACTTTATGAGCCGTGAGGGTCTCATAAAGATTTTTTTTCCCTACGAGTCGAGAGGATCTTATAGGTGTATTTTCTCCTTAGGAATCGTAAGGATTCCTAAGTGTGTTTTCTCTTGAGAATCGTAAGGATCCCACAAGAGAATTTACTTTCTTACAAGTTGAGAGGACTCGTAAGTGATTGATGAGTTGACCTACTCCCGAGTCAAAGCATTTCTTCAACAGGAAGGTCGAGAGTTGACTTTGGGTTGTCTGTGCACCGCCGAGTCATGGAACTGGGAACTTTGTCACGGCTCCGCCTTGCTGACGTTGTATATTCCTGTAGAGACATTGATTTCTCTGCGGGTCGGCACGAATCGAGATGTTCTCATCAAGGATGCTGATTTCCCTGAATCGAGGTATTTGCTAAGGACACTGGTTTCCCTGGAGTCGAAACGAATCGAGGTATTCCTGCAAAGACACTGATTTCCTTGCGGGTCGACGCGAATCGAGATGCTCTCGCCAAGGACGCTGATTTCCCGGGATCGAGGTTTTTGCCAAGGACGCTGATTTCCTCGGAGTTGAGACGAATCGAGGTATTCCTGCAAAGACACTGATTTCTCTGCGGGTCGACGCGAATCGAGATGCTCTCATCAAGGACGCTGATTTTCCTTAATCGAGGAGGTTGCCAAGGACACTGATTTCCCTGGGTTGAGACGAATCGAGGTATTTCTGCAAAGACGCTGATTTCTCTGCAGGTTGATGCGAATCGAGATGCTCTCGTCAAGGACGCTGATTTCCCTGAATCGAGGTTTTGCCAAGGACACTGATTTCCCTGGAGTCGAAACGAATCGAGATATTCCTACAAAGACGCTGATTTCTCTGCGGGTCGACGCGAATCGAGATGCTCTCATCAAGGACGCTGATTTCCCTGATCGAGGAGGTTGCCAAGGACACTGATTTCCCTGGAGTCGAAACGAATCGAGGTATTCCTGCAAAGACGCTGATTTCTCTGCGGGTCGATGCGAATCGAGATGCTCTTGTCAAGGACGCTGATTTCCCTGGATCGAGGTTTTTCCCAAGGACGCTGATTTCGTCGGAGTTGAGACAAATCGAGGTATTCCTGCAAAGACACTGATTTCTCTGCGGGTCGACGCGAATCGAGATGCTCTCGTCAAGGACGCTGATTTCCCTGAATCGAAGAGGTTGCCAAGGACACTGATTTCTCTGGAGTCGAAACGAATCAAGGTATTCCTACAAAGACGCTGATTTCTCTGCGGGTCGAAGCGAATCGAGATGCTCTCGTCAAGGACGCTGATTTCCCTGAATCGAGGAGGTTCCCAAGGACACTGATTTCCTCAGAGTTGAAACGAATCGAGGTATTCCTGCAAAGACACTGATTTCTCTGCAGGTCGACGTGAATCGAGGTGCTCTCATCAAGGACGCTGATTTCCCTAAATCGAGGTTTTTGTCAAGGACACTGATTTCCTCGGAGTTGGTTGACTTGTTTCCGAGACGGAGCGTTGATCCGGCAAGGAGGTCATTGGTTGACTCCAGGTTGTCTGTGAACCGCAGAGTCTTGGAACTGGAGACTTTTGCCGTGGATCCAATTGATGGTGTAGCATCTGTGTCCTGCTGGAATGAGGAGGCACGCCATTGTTGGTCTTCGGGCCGTAGATGTGGCCATTGAGATTTGGAACTAGGGACTTTGCCATGGCTCCGGTTCGTTGCGACTCTGAGGTCGGTTGTTGACGTCATGTCTGCATCTGGATGAAGTGAGGAGAAACACCGTTGGTGATCTCTAGGCTGTCTGTGAACCGTCGAGATTTGGAACTAGGGGGCTTTGCCATAGTTCCGTTGTTTTTACCCTGGGGTCGTTTGTTGACGTCGTATCTGCAACCTGCTGGAGTAAGGAGAAACGTCGTTGGTGATCTCTAGGCTGTCTGTGAACCGTCGAGATTTGGAACTAAGGGGCTTTGCCATGGTTCCATTGTTTTTACCCTGGGGTGATTTGTTGGCGTCGTATCTGCATCCTGCTGGAGTAAGGAGAAACGTCGTTGGTGATCTCTAGGCTGTCTGTGAACTGTCGAGATTTGGAACTAGGGGACTTTGCCATAGTTCCGTTGTTTTAACCCTGGGGTCGTTTGTTGACGTCGTATCTGCATCCTGCCGGAGTAAGGAGAAACGACGTTGGTGATCTCTAGGCTGTCTGTGAACCGTCGAGATTTGGAACTAGGGGACTTTTCCATGGCTCCGTTTCGTTGCAACCCTGAGGTCGGTTGTTGACGTCATGCCTGCATCAGGTTGGAGTGAGGAAAAACGCCGTTGGTGATCTCTAGGCTGTCTGTGAACCGTCGAGATTTGGAACTAGGGGACTTTGCCATGGTTCCGAAGTAGTCTCTAGACTGTCTGTGAACCGTCGAGATTTGGAACTAGGGGACTTTACCGTGGCTCCGTTTGTTGATGTTGTGTCTGCATCCGATTGGAGAGAGAAAGAACGCCGGTGTTGATCTCTAAGTTGTCGATGTTGACGTCGAGACCCTAAAGCTAGGGATCATTCTCACTTCATTTGTTGACATTGTGTCTGCAATATTGCGACGAATGTCATGATTGTCTTCAGGTTGTCTCTGAACCGTCGAGATTTGGCTTCGCTTCGACGAAGCCTGGTGGGACGATATAGTTCCCTTCTTGTTTGTGCCCCTGGATTGTATACAGGGATCGGTGTGATCTCACATGTAGGGCAAAAGTTTCATTCTTTCATCATTTTTTTATTTCTTTCCATGATGCTCTATCATTTCAGCTTTTTATATCGCGAAAGTCGCGATTGCCCAATCATTTCGACTAATTTTTTTCTCGCTTTTTTTTATTACGAGTTGCTCAACCATTTCGGCTATTTTGTATGCATACATTTTTACTTGCTGATTTTGTTGCAAGTTGTCCTATCATTTCGGCTATTTTTTCTTTTTACTCGCTTTTTTTTATTACGAGTTTCCCAACCATTTCGGCTATTTTGTATGCATATATTTTTACTTGCTGATTTTGTTGCAAGTTGCCCTATCATTTCGACTATTTTTTTCTTTTTACTCGCTTTTTTTTATTACGAGTTGCCCAACCATTTCGGCTATTTTGTATGCATATATTTTTGCTTGCTGATTTTGTTGCAAGTTGCCCTATCATTTCGGCTATTTCATATGCATTTTTGGCTCGTTGACTTTTCGCCACGAGTATGGAACTTGGAATCTGGTGCCAATCTTAGCATCAGCATCGCTGCGACTGGAATATTGCCAGGAGTAAATCATCATTTGTCATGAAAGGACTTGGAATTTGATACCGATTTAGACATCAGCATCGCTACAACTGGGATATTGCCGGGTGCGAATCATCATTTGCCTCTGTCGATATCGAACAAAGGTGGCTTAGCAAACAGGGTTAGGATCCCGTCGACTAAGGCTTTTGACTTCATGAGCTGTAAGGGTCTCATAAAGGTGTTTCTCCCTACGATTCGTGAGGATCTCGTAGGTGCGTTTTCTCCTTAGGAATCGTGAGGATTCCTAAGTGTGTGTTCTCTTATAAGTCGTAAGGATCTTACAAGAGTGTTTTGTCATTGCAAGTCGAGAGGACCTACAAGTGTTTGTTCACCGTGTGAGCATATCCCTAGTCGCTGGTGGGACTCTGTTAGGGAAATGTTCATTCGTGCCCGTGGATTGTATACAAGGGTCAATATTGAACCGCTTGTAGGGCAGCATTGGAGGTTGTGATGGCTTAAGAATAGGTTCATATCCCTGTAGCTTAATACTTTTGAACCCTATGAGCCGTGAGGGTCTCAAAGGGGAATTCTCCTTACGAGTCGTGAGGATCTCGTAAGCGTAGTTTCTCCTTAAGAATCGCGAGGATTCCTAAGTGTATTTCTCCTTTGTGAGTCGTAAGGATCTCACGCAGGTGGTTTCTCCTTACAGGTCGAGAGGACCTTGCAAGTGTCTTTTAACGAGATTGCGCCCTTCGGGTTTTCACAAAACTCGCCGGTAGTCCTGCTGTTTTTACTCACAGCGTCCTTTCGGGTTTTCATCCGTGCCCAATTTGCCTGTGGACATACCTTTTTTTTTACGAGTCTGCGCCCTTTCGGATTTTCACAAATATCGCCGGTAGTCCTGCTGTTTTTACTCACGGCGCCTTTTCAGGTTTTCATCCTTGCCCATTTTGCTTGTGGACATACCCTTTTTTTTCCACGTCAGCCATGGGATGCTGCGGTCCGTAATAGTTTATAGACGTCTCGGTTAGTTGCAAGTTTTAGGACATTGCGGTCCATCGTTAGTTTAGGGACGTTTCGGTCCGCTGTAGCTTTGAGGCGAAGTTTTCGCCGGATTCTTTATGAACAAGTAGGTTTCTTCTTGATAGACCATGTCACATAATCCAAGGGTTTTGACACTGCTCCTGCCCCCAGCTCCCCTACGTTATCTCCTAATGCCGAGTGAGCTGCTTTGTTACTTAACGACAAATGAGCGATCATGTGGCAACTTGCAACGTAATCTTCGGATTCTTCTGACAAGTCGTTTCCCTCATCATTGTCGTTATCTTCATTCTCAAGGATGTGACTGGGGAACTCTTGAAGCGTGACTGGGGTTCGTGCCCTCTGGTTGTATTCTTTCAGCGCGTCCATATGCTTTTGCAGATCCGTGCGCTTGTCGTTAGACAGCGCGGGCTTTTTGGTCTTCTTCTTTTTCTTCGAAGATTGTGACGGCTGGGCCCGAGTGTTTTGACCATTGCTATTAATTCCCGATGTTGGGCGTGGTTTCAGCATCCCGTCGATGATTTCCGGCTCTTGCGGGCTTTTCCACCTGATCGCCGAATATGTTTGAAGATCTTTCAGCATTCTTTTAGTTTTTGCCGAAAGAACAACTTCCCATGGAACTTCCTTTATGAATGAGCACGATGCCCCCGGCATGTCCATCTTTTTCGGAGCATGTGGTTGTGGCGGATTTACCTTCCAGTTTTCGGACAGCGCGAACTTGCCCTGCTGATACTGGTCTTCAATCCAATTTTTGAAGACGTAGCAATCTTCGAGTGGATGGCCCAATACTCGGTGGTAGAGGCAGTAATTAGGATCGTTGACGTCATTCGGTTGCGGTGGGTGTATCGACTTCGGTAGAGTGATGAGCTCATTGCGCACTGCTAAATCAAACAGTCTCCTTGTTTTATTTCGGGGAAACGAGTAAGGACGTCTCAACTTCTCATCGAGAGATTGTCGCTTGTTGCTTTGGCGAACAACCGCTCTCGGGCCACTCGGTTGTTGTTGAGAGTTGGCGATGAAGGTTGCTTTCCCTTTGCCCTTTTCATTCCAAGAGTCTGGCTTTGGAGGAGACGGTTTATGACCCATTTGGTCCATTTGGGCTAGCTTGTCGATCAAGGCCTGGAAGGTGGTCGACTTGAAGAACATCATGAATTGGGATATGGTCGCCTGCGGATCGAGGGTTCCCACAAACATGCTTACTGCAGGAGCCTCATCTATGCGTTGTTCGCATTTCGACCATAGGTTCCGCCACCGTATCGCGTACTGAACCCATGTTTCTCTAGGCTTCACCCTGGCATTGATCAATGCCGTGATTGGGGTGCGTTCAGTAGCACTCGCAAAACGCTGGGTGAATAGCAACTCCATCTCTACGAATGTCTTGACAGAGTCATTTGGGAGTTCGGAATACCACTCGAATGCCGTCTCCGACAAACTGCCAACAAACTGGCGAAGCAGTAGCTTATCGTCACTTCCAGTGTTGCCGCATAAGGCTCTGAATTGAGCGACGTGCCGATGCGGATTTCCAGTCCCCTTATATACATGGAATTTGGGGATCATATATCCCGTCGGGTACTTTATTTGGTCGTACCAACCTGGATAGGGTCGTCCAGTTTTGACGACTTGGCCGGCTGCTTCATTCGCCTGGTGAGCTCGTATTTGCTGAGCTATATAGTCATCCAATTCGACATTGGAAATAGTTTCCTCCTTGGCTGCTGAGTGAGCCAGAGGAGGATTGGATGTCTCCCATCTATCGTCTTCAATAATGACCGGAGGGTCTTCAGCTGAAGGATCCGGCTGTAACATTATTCCTACAATGTCTTGGAAGAGAAGTGTCATTTGTTTTATGTTGACGGCTTGTTCTGCTGCTTCTTTTTCCTTCTTCTCGAGGACTCTGCGTAGGAAGTCAGTGTCGGTTTCTTGTTCGTGACGCTGCTCTGATGATGCCTCCGGGCTTTCTTTTGGCCCGGTAAGTGCGGCCATTGTAGTCGGCATCTCCTGAAGCTTCTGCTGTTGTTCCTGGGCTTTTGTCACGGAGCGGGTGAGTGGTCGGTGGCCCGTAGAAGCGTGGCTATCCTCTTTCCCGGATGCCATGTAAACAGTATGGACCGTTATGCCCCCAGACTTGGGGCGTTTGGTCTCGGCGTCTTTGCGATCTGCCGTAGTTATAGGGGCTTTCTCTGGCCTCCTTTTCTTTTGAGCAGTTGATGTTGAGGGGGCCGTTGCAGCGGGCACCCAGGTGGTTGTCGTCCTTTACGGCTTGCTAGGACGGTTCTCTTCCTGCTGAATCTTCAGCTTCTTCTGTCGGCGGAGATAGTCCTGATCGATCACTGACTCCTGGACACGTCGCCAGACTTTGTAGACCTTGGAGGACAGTCGCTGAGGGGGCTGTTCCAGCTTTGCTTCTGTAACATTCTCCACGGGTGGAGGAGATCTTTTCAATAAGGCGGTAGGAGAATTCCTGCGCACTTTGTTTAGCAGCTTAAAGCTGTTCCCGGTTGGAACAGCAGCATTGATTTCCACCGTTGGGGCAGGTGGAGTTAGCCCAGAGGGGGAGTTGCCCCCAGCCTTCTTTATTCGGCGCCAGTGGTGACGTCGAGCGTGTCGAGCCGATGGTGTTGGTTCGATGATGTGGATGGCTTAGTCTTGCCCCTATTCAGGTGAGGGGTTGTTGCTGGCGTCAGCCTCTTAAAGACTGATGTCCGTTGAGAAGCAGTATCCAACCGGTTAAAAACAGACTTCTGAGCAGGGACGGGAACCGTAGTGGGAGCCGGAACAGTTAGTCTTGTAAAGACCGACTGATTCGTGTGTCAAAAACTATTTCTAAACCGCAATCAAGAACGGTGTCGCTTTGCAGCTAGCCGGTGAGTAAGGGTCGGTCCACAGGGATTTTGTGAATCTCCTAGTCGCGCTAACGAGTTAATTCCGAAGGGTGTTCGGATTGCTTATTAAATCTAAAAAGCTAATTAACCTAGGGCAATTAACTAGATCTATTCTTGCTAGGGTTAGGTTTAGGGATGGTTTAGAAATGCAAGTAAACCTCAACGCTTTCTATACCCGAATGAAGATCTATGAGGAGTTATGGTAATTATCAATAAAGGGGATTAGATCCATTCGGGAAGGTGTTCCTTCCTCTAGGTTCTTGTCCTTCCTTTAGAGATCCTTACCCTAACCTCCATGGGAAACGCGCGCAACCGGGCCTTTATACTACGGTGTCATCGTTACCTCGACGGGTAGGATGCTGTAGGGCGCGGTGTGTGCGTGTATGTATGGAGTCCTATTGTAAATATTTGGTGGGTAAGAAAGGGATGAGAGATCCCATCTCTCAAAATCCTTCCCCAAAGCTAAACCCTAAACAAGTTCCTAGGGCATGAAATTAAATCTACCAAGGGCAAAGAATTTAAATCCAAACTAGGGCGAGAAATTAAATCTACTTACAGATGCATCCCTCCAATCATCCATGCAGGGTTGTCAGATCTGAATTTCTGAATGGAAAAGAAACACCGATGCTCTCCAAAAGAATTTCTGAATTTTTATTAAAAGGAGGCATAAAGAAAATACAATGTTTTGGGTTCCTATTTATAGAGAATAGGAAACCCTAGGGTTACATTTTGATCCGCATATCTAAATTTACAAAAATAGCCCTAGGTTGACTAGTCAACGCCGCACCAAAAATATGGTAAAAATTATTTTTCCTGTCTGCACCATACGGCCGCGGAACCGCGGCCGCAGCCAAGGTTTGGCCGCGGTTCCGCGGCCAACTTGAGGACTTGGGATCTGTACTTTCTGGTGCTGGCTTCTGATGACTTTGTCTTCCTGTTTCTATATGTTCTTTTCCATTTGGGCTTCTAGGTTGGTTCCAGATTTCCAGTGAACCATTCGCCATGGATTTTTAACCGTTCGCTTTGTAATTTTGGACCTTGCGTTGCCTTGTACATTGTGAACTTTATCTTTGATGTAGGCTTGATCAAGAGTCTTCTATTTGTTGGTCAAAGTCCACTTTTTCATCGTCTTTACATCGTTTTCACTGTTTTCTGTCTAAGAACCTGTAACCTGTAACATGTAGCAGACATGCGTCAAAAGCACCTGTTTATTTATAAAAAGAATAAGAATGGGGAATATAATAATACAATATTATGGTGTGAACAAATACCCCCAAACTTATCTTTTGCTCGTCCTCGAGCAAACTTATTTTTATTCACTAAAATCCTAACCACACTTTCACAGGGAAACGCGATTGCACTGAGCTCGTGCAACAAGCCGTTAAACCTCTAGGTGTCCCTAGTAGGAGGAGTGTTGTCTCCTGAGGGTTTTCAGCCGATTACACCCACAAAATCCTATCAACTCGGCCCATTGACTTTTGTTCTCCAATTAGGTTTTCTAACTAAGAAATTCTATTATCGTTGACCCGCAAATTATCCACCCACATTCTTCACACTTCCTCATTATTTAACTTAAGATTATATATGTTATGCAGACTTACCTAGCTTTCGGCATCTCTTAAGTTTTCCTTCTAGGGTTCCATCTCCACTTAGGAATTTCTATCAACTCTACTAAAGATACAAATTCTATTCTTCATCCATTTCTCTCATCTAAACTCTAATCACATACCCCTACGTGTGTGTGTAGATCACCCCTACACTTGGAAATTCAAATCAAGCAATCATACTCTCGTCCGTTGTCCAAAGCACTTATTAGTAGGTGAATTTTTAATTGAATTTTTTCTTACACATTCTTCATGCGACCGTTAATACTTCTTGAGGTACCAACAACCGATTACAAAATGTGTTTGCACATTAAAGCGTACTTCCTAGTCTTGCAACACCCAAGGCTTTAGCAGTGACTCCCAAACCAGTTGATCTAAGGCACTAGGTGATGAAGCACCCTCGCTAAATATTTTTCTATTTTTTGCAGCCTTAAGTAATCATAAAAACCAGTGTCCATTTTTTTATTCTTTATTCACACTTATACATTTTTTTTCATTTTCATTGTACTAAGGACTTTAGACAAGAGCATTTCAAGGTCTCTTCTACTATTCCAAGTTTCAAGGTGTGTGATTGTGCGAATTGTAGGGTATATATTTTCAGAATCTAGACTTAAGCTAGGAACTATTTTTCAAACTTATACTCTAATAAGAATATCAATACTCTTCCCTTGTTTCGACTTAGCCCAAGAAGTGAACCCAAAATTTGCCTATTTCTAAATAAACTACAAGGACATATACTTTCTACCGTTAAACTTTAAGGAAGGTTATTTTTAGGGTTTTTAATTCACTAAGTCTATGATCTAGTTGTTCCTAGCCAGTTAACCTATTTGTCAAACTCAAGTCAATTAGCCAAAATTTAATACATTAATTTTTATAATTTTTGAAATTTTTCAATTTTTTATGGGTTTTCAAATAAGTATGCAAATGCAAAAATATGTACAAATGAATGCGAAGGAAGAAGACGTACCGAGCATACCCCCAAACTTGAACTTGACAGTGTCCTCACTGTCATGCTGAACCAAGAGGGTCAAAATACCGGCACTCTCCTGTTTATTTATTTATAATTTTTTTTTATATTTTTTAATGTTTTGAAATTTTTTATTTTTTATAGAAAAAGAAAACAAAAAAATATATACATATATACAACAACTTTCCCCCCAAACTTAAGCTTGGCCTTACACAAGCCAAAGGTTAGCACCAACCATTCAAAAATCTTATCGTGGTAATGGTATAGTTGGTGCAAGAATGGGATGGAAAGAAAAGAGATGAGAAGCATACGAGACCGTGTGGAAAGAAGAATGGAAGATGGTCTCGGCGGAGGAGGAGAATGGCGGAAAGAAGAAAGAAGTAGAGTACGAACTTGAGGGTGTAAATTGAGTAAATAAATTAGCGCAATTTGTGATGACCGATGTGTTAAAAGCGATTGCGCTAACCTATCAACCCGTCGAGAAATGGGGTCAAATCCCTCAAGATTCGCAAGAAAACTGTTAGTTATATGTATGCCCTAGAGGCCATTACTATACATAGGATGTATATTGTAGTGGATGATTGGACATATATAGGGAGGACTTTCTTGCTCGACCTGATAGTATGCTATCTGGTTACTCTTTACCTTAACGTGTACACTGATTGTCTCTCTGTTACATGTTGGTAAAGCCCTTAGGATGTGTACTTGACTACCTGGACTATGATGCGGATCATACTAGTGGGGACATGGTAGTCCATAAGTACATCCTTCAAGGTCCCTAGTCGTGGGTGTATCGAGACAGGGCATCAATATACCAGAGTAGACTAGCGTATACCTTCTCGACCCATACAGATGGGCGATGGATGATCCCATATCCATTGGTGTTTGACATCAGAGATGATATACGGGTGCTCAGTGGAGACTGGGTACACTGGACGGACTCGCCGAGAACTCCCAGATGGTATTATACCTTACGTCAGATGGCAGTTCTCTGATGACACTGGTACAAGTTAGTCTGTAGACCCGAGATCGTCATAGAGTCTTGTGTGATTCCCACTGTGCTTTGATTTCCACCTTACCACGTCCAAGAGGGCGTGCAAAACGGTGGTTTTTGGGTACAGTCCCGAATCACATGGAGGCAATGAGCGATAGGAGGGGATTCATCTCTCCCGGTATAGGGAGTTGATGTTGCGTTGTGTTTGATTGGCTATAACCGAAAATCCCTGGACAGGGTTGCTGAGATTTACTGGTAAGTGTTACCAGTAGTTTCCCGAACTGTTATAGACCTCATATCGACACGACTTATCGAGCTACTGGGGTCTGACGTTTACCACCCCTAGGCGAGATATGCGACATATCAGACGATCAGACCGGACTGTACGGTAAGTGTTACTGGTTGGATTCACAGGAGTGTGAGCGGGCTTGCTCGTTGATCTTCTGATCGCTCAATACCCGGGTGGCCGTTACGTTTAGCAGACCGCTTGCGGCTTGTGGGTGCTTGATATGATCATCATCTGCTGCCGGAGTATTGACGAGTCTTTAGAGTCCTACACAGAGGTTTCCTGGCTCAAGCGAAACGAAATAGGAGCGCATATGAGATATGTGCGGGACCGAGAATAATACCAGTATGTGATACTGTATTCTATTCTCGCGATTTGTATCATTGGACGGTTATATGAGATATAGCCGGGTTACCGAATCAAGTGTTGATTCGATACATTGATACACTAAATATTAGTCGACTATATGCAGTATGACCGGATCATTAAATCAAGCGTTGATTTAATGATTTAATGCATAATTATATATTTGATATATTACTTTGCATTAACTAGTATTGGTTCACTTAAGATGGATTTTCTCACTTGATGTGCACATTGTATATATGATATAGTTTTGTGCACTAGTTTGTATCATGTTTGATGGTACATGCAAACTTGGGTGTGTATGATTAAACCATGGTTATGTTAATGGTTAGGGTTTTGATTTACTTATTTATTTATTCTCTTTATTCATTTTGGCAAAGGAAAATGAAATGGTGGCTTGCTTTGTCTTTTGTTGAAGCTTCATGAAGCTTTGAAGAAGTAACCATTTTGTTTCTTTCCTTTGACCTAACCATTCACCTAACCCTAGTTTATTCTCTACACTTTACCATGGTTGCAATATGATAAGGGTCACTTGATTTTCTTTTTTGAATTAATTCATTTTTCATTTTCTTTCTTCTTCTTCTTCTTGATGAAGAAAGAAAAGCTTTCTACAAAAATGTCTAGTGATGAAATCAAGTGAGAAATCCAAATCCAAAGTGAACCCACTTCCTATTTCTTCATCCTCTACCACTTGCCATGTAGTATAGGGTGTTTTCTTCACAAGTTTCATGACTTGGTGAAGTTGGAGCTCGAGTTAGAGTCGCCTCGACGTAGATCATCTTCGGCATCGAGGTCAACGACCTAGCCCGATCATTTCTTTGATGAAACCACCGCGAGAGTCCAAGATCCGATGATCGCGGCGGAGGGACATCATCACGGAGCTAAGGAAGTGGAGGACCGGATCTACAAAGCTTGTATTTCCATTCACTTTAGAGTAAAGTTGTTTACTAGCTTGTAGATTCGCCTATTCTCTAGTTAACGATCCGAATTAGGGTTTCTCGGCACCGGAAAATTTTGAATTTGGCATGGTTGATGCCTTGTGAGACCTCTTGAGTGTGCCTAGGAACCCTACAGTGGTATCAGAGCCTAGCTAGAGCTTTAGGCGAAGTGTAGACGAAGTTAGAAGTTCGATCGAACCCGTAAATCCCGACAAAACCCTTCTCTGTACATTTTTTAAAACAGTGGATTTTCGTGAATTAAAAATTCTAAGAAAAACAAGCAGGAAAAACTAAGAATTACTGTGAAGTACGGTCCACTAAGTCAATAATTTGACCGCGGAACCGCGGCTAAACCATGGGTTTGGCGGCGGTTCCGCGGCCAAAATTTGGACTTAGTCCCTGAAATTTCATATATTTATTCTTAGGTCCTTTATTGGCAATTTTTTATGGGAATTTTTTAATTCCACTCAATTATTGAGTTTTCTAGGGTTTTATTGGGGACTCGTTAATTTGATCGGATAATTTAACTTCGTTTATGTTTTTCCGGATATTTTAGAAACTGTTAAAAAGTTCGACCGGATATAAATACCCACTTTTTCCCTTACCGGGAAATTTCCAAGTGTTGGATTTTTCCGTAGTTTAAGAATGTTCTAAGTGGTGCAAGTAACTCGATGGACCCTCTAGAAGACAACAAACCTTAACTCGATTATGTGACCGTCTTGAACTGCCCTTTGAACCTTCGGGTTTGGGGCAGTATGGCGTGCCACATGTGAGGCGTTGGCTTGACCCTTCTACGGCTGGACCGTTGGTACTGAGGCATGAACTGGATGTTTTTAAACTTGTTTCATGTGTTGAGCTGTTTCGGGAAAACTTGGGTGTTTGATTGTTTGATCGGAAAGTTTAACATTTTCTATTTATCCGGAATGTGATACAATAATTGGAATTCACAAGTAGTTATGAGATAACTGAATGAATGTTATAAATCTAGTCTCACTTGATCGGTTGCCACGGAATTTTGATGTGCAAAACTCCGTCGCAATCACGTAGCGTACGCGGATACTCGCCGGGTAAACTTAATAGACAGCTACACCCCTTAGCCCCGACCAAGTGACTGTAGGAGAACTCCGTCGCCGAAAGCATCCGTTCGGGTGCTCGCGGCAGCGGTGTTCCGCCTTAGTGCACTTCGTCGACGGTATCGGGGGTGCGGCCGTCTACTAAAGTTTGCGACGAGCATTCGGTCAGGATGCCGGGAATCTTGTTGAATTGCCCGACTAGATATTGAAAAGAGTTTTCGATAAATGAAACTAAAATGCGGGGTTTATAATTGTTAGGCATGTAATGTCTAAGGAATTCATTTGATTAGGCATGCGATGTCTAAAGTGTTTGCGGATTCCAACTGTTGTAGTTTTACACTTTCTTTTCTGCGACCGTAAGTGTAATATGTGATATCGCCGGTTTCGTTGCTATATGTCAACGACAATTGGGATGGGCATATTTACTTACGTTGATGGCATGTGATGTTATGTGTTGCTGGATATGTTATATTGGATCGTCGTGTTTGAATAGCCGGGGGGTTTTTATGTGAGATGAGTGTTTTTCTTTTTCATTCATGTAAAAACTTGTATGTAATATTCTTTTATTGGGGCACTTCCAGGTTGCGGAAGATGTCACCGTTGATGTATATTATTTTCTTTTCCGCACTAGGATAGACCCAAGGAGGAGGGCACAAGTAACCGGGTTCTAGAGTCCAGTGGGAGACCAACTCGAGGAGTCGAGTCCGGGTCTCCTAACTCTAGAATTGGTAGGGTTGCTTGCCGCTCTCGTAGGGGTCTAGGGGTGTGGGTTTGGCTATTCATCACGACCGTGGAATCCGTGTTTTGTACTGGCTCGTATTGAAAACAGGGACGTCCTGGTGTATCCAATATTTCATATATGATTCTTCTGCTGCGATATCTGTGATGTGATCATTTGATGTTCTGTGATAGATATTATATATAGTATATATGATATATTATATAGACGTTGCTTATGTTTTACACCCGCGCTAGCCCTGCCTCGCTCTGGCGATAGTTACCTAACCTAACGGTGCAGACGGGACATCGAGGCGAATGCGGATGGCATAAGTGTACGTCGTATTTATCTGTGATGTTTAGGTAACTTAAATGATGGGACTTCATTAATATGATTAATGAAAGTAAAAGAAACCTAAAGATGTTGTAGAATCGAATTTCAAAAATAAAACAGGTAGCTACAGTTCTTGCTTTGCACAGCGGTATATTTGATATATCCTGCACCTTATTCGATGAGGAAAGGGCCGACGATCCCTTCACCGGGAGTGACCCCTTTAGCAATAACTGGCAGATGCTACAACCCTCGGTTTGTCTTTTGATTGCTTCTATAGTTTTTGCTTTGCACAGCGGTATATATGATATATCATGCACCTTATTCGATGAGGAAAGGGCCGACGATCCCTTCACCGGGAGTGACCCCTTTAGCAAAACTAGAAAAGCCTCAAAAACACTCCATTTTAAAATCATTTGATTCTACAACGATATAAAGTTCATTACGCAAAAGGTTTTCTTAAAAACCTGTCGTAGCCCTCCGTCATTTCAGATAAGTAATAGTTAGTATTCGTGCTGCGTTTGTTGACTCAGTCAAGGCGTAGTATGCGGTAGCTGATTAGTGCTTATCTGCAAAGCATATGATGCGATTGGATTAGGGTAGTCATGCGGCCTTGTTGACTCAGTCAAGGGTCGTGCAGGTGGGTTTAATTCAATCGAGAAATGACGGGTTGAACTTTATTTGCGGTCTATGGTTTGTTGACTCAGTCAAGGTCATAGATCGCTTGGGGCAAAATATTATCGGGAATTTCAAGTGTTGAAATTTGCAATGAGATTGCATACCTTCTATGAGATAGTTGGATCCCGATACCCACTGCGAGTAATTGTTACTCCTGGGAGAGTTTTACACTTTACAATTAGCCGATCTAGTAGGTGTCTAGAAAGGTGTCAACGGGGTTACGCCTCTGGGAAAACGAGGTTTACATTAATTAGGTTCGTGCGAAAGCACGGGGGACCTCCCTCAAAGTACCGACACTGGCCTGGCTGAAAGATTGGCGAACTTGTAGCGTGTAATTAATCCCGGCTAGTCTTTCCTTTTAGGGTTTGAAGGAAGATTTGATAAAAACAGTGGGAGCCATCCTGATTAGATAAAATAATAACCAATCTGATCTTGCAAGAGCGCACGCAGAGTGTTTTCTTCTCTCTCTCCTGGTAGCGACCATATCACGCCTTAATCAAGATAATAAAACGGATATATTGACCGAACCCGCTTGTTATACTGAGCTGGGGAACGTTGGTCCCAATCCAACTTATAAATGTTATAAGACAGAGCAGGAAATTGGGGAATACCAGAATTCCCGTGCCGCCCAAACGAAGAGAGTGCATGCTGATGCATCATCTTCGGGTGTGTTTATTATACAGAACTGTTTCTCAGTATTCTTTACGTCCTGGGTATTAGATACCGGATCAGGATCCCGCAAATGTAATCCGTTACATGGGCTACAGAAAGGTAGAGAACTGAGAACGGGTGATAAGTTTCATGAGACAGAAAACGGGGCAAGTGTTGCAGCCAAGTTTGTTGGTCACTGTCACCCTGTATTACCAATACATTGATTCTGAACAAATGTTATTAGATACCGAACCTGGTATACAAAATCATATCAGTCTCTTTATTAGTAAAGAAATGATAAAATGTTGTATTGATGGATAATGTTTTGAACATTTCCTATATCAAAAGTTGATCGGTTCAGGCACGTTATCTAAAAGCATTAATGTTCTAAATCAAACTACAGTTCTTAGTATACGGAACACACACAAGAGGAAGAGTTCAGATATGAACGAATCCTTCTTAAGGTATTGTAGACTAGGTCATATCAATGTGACCTGACTAGCTTAAGTTACATTGTAGAAGCATATTTAAATCAGTTTGAATTTACATCTTGTGAAACTTGCCAGTCATGTCACAAAGATAAAATGACCATAGCTCTGTTTATAGGAAACAGAGAAAGAGTTAGTGAACTCTTGGGATGATACATGTTGATGTATGAAGGTCCCCTGTCTATACATACCAAGACCGGTTCTTTCTACTTCATTACATTCTCTGATAATCTCTCAAGATTCAGACATATGTTCCTGTTGAAACACAAGTCCAAACCTTTTGAGATATTCACAGAATATAAGTTAGAAGTAAAGAACCAAAATACGGGTATAAGTATTATGTCATTTGATGTGGTCAGGGAGGAGAATACTTGAGCACGGAAATCCTGGATTATTCTAAAGGAGAATGAGATTCTCTCTCAGCATTACTCCTCCGTATACACCATAGCACGATGGTATATCGAAGCGGAGCATTCACACCCTATATGATAAGGTGTGCTCTATGATGAGTACTACTGAGTTACCTATTTCCTTTTGGGAGTTATGCACTTATGAAGTTGCATACCTATTGAATAGGGTTCCAATCAAATTAGTTGTCTACCGCTTCATATGTGATATGGAAAGGGAAGAGCCCATATCTTAAGTTGGTTAAGATTTGGGGTTGTCCGGGCTATGTCTAAAAGCATAATCCGGACAAGCTCGAGGCAAGGTCTGTTATGTAGAACTGGAAAGGTTCCAGATATACAAACTGCAGCTGATGATTTGGAAGAACCAAAGGATTCAATAGTTACCAACGAACCTCAGCCTCTCCGCCGATCTAGTAGGGATCCTCACCTACCTGAGAGATATTTCCGTTTCTCTATGACAGTGGGAGCGAGGATTGCGTCATGAGATGATGACCCAACTAGTTTCGAGCTGGCCATCAAGAGTAGGACTCTGTGAGAATGGCTGGATGCTTAGCGATCTGAGATGGAATCCTTATACACCAACAAAGTATGGACTTTGGTTGCTTTATCTGAAGGGTTAAATCCCCATCAGGAGCAAGTATATCTTGAGAAGATTACTTGGTGTACATCGAAAAGTTAAGACTTTCAAAGCTAGACTTGTTAAAAGTTTGCATCATTGACCAGGTATGGATTATGATGAAACCTTTTCTAAGTAGCTATGCTTAAGTCCATCCAGATCCTACTTGCCACGGCTACATACCATGACTACGATATCTGGCGGTTGGGTGCCATGACTGCTTTTCTAAGTGATATTTTAGAAGAGTGCGTCTATAAGTACACAGCCAGAGGGCCTCGTAGACAGTGGGAGCAGCGGAAACGCGAGCAAGATGTTTTATGTAAATCAGGCATCGCGGAGTTGGAACGTCTGTTTTGATGTGTTAGTCAAAGAGTTTGACATCATCAAAATGGTAGATGAACCTTGTATAAACAAAAGGGTAGTAGGGAGTATGGTGGTGATCCTCGTAAAGTACATGGATGATATACTCTTGATAAGAAAGGAGTTTCCTATGCTACGCTCGGTCAATCTCCACTTATCACAAAGATTCTCCATATAGGATCAAAATGATACCTCCTTAATACTGAGTTTTGGATCTATGAGATAGATCTAATTGGATGCTAGGATTCTCACTAGTAGTAGTGAGATGGTATCAATTGATCCTGGGGAGAATCACTGGAAGGGTTCCAGGGTGATAAAGACGACTGAATGTCAGTCACAGGTATTGTCTTTGCCCTCAGTAAAGGGACGGTATGTTGGAAGAGTTCCAAGCTAGATACCGTGGCATACTAGACGATAAAGGCTGGATACATCGCTACTTAAGATGCTACCAAAGAGGCTGTCTGGGTGTTTATTAGTTCATGAGATGAACTTAGTTCCTCCCATTGTGTGACAATGGAGTTGTGGCTTATGCCAAGGAACGTCCATCCCATCAGTGATCCAGACATATTCTGAGGCTGCATCACCTGATCATGGAGATAGTTGATCTCCAGGGTGATCAAGGTTAGGAGAGTAGACTCAGAGGACAACACGGCGGATCCACTCACAAAGGCCTTTTTCCCAAAGAGAGACTTTTATGGGATGGTTGAGTATGAGATACTACAACCACTGCTATCAGATGGCCCTAGTGCAAGTGGGAGATTGTTAGTTATATGTATGCCCTAGAGGCCATTACTATACATATGATGTATATTGTAGTGGATGCTTGGACATATATAGGGAGGACTTTCTTGCTCGACCTGATAGTATGCTATCTGGTTACTCTTTACCTTAACGTGTACACTGATTGTCTCTCTGTTACATGTTGGTAAAGCCCTTAGGATGTGTACTTGACTACCTGGACTATGATGCGGATCATACTAGTGGGGACATGGTAGTCCATAAGTACATCCTTCAAGGTCCCTAGTCGTGGGTGTATCGAAACAGGGCATCAATATACCAGAGTAGACTAGCGTATACCTTCTCGACCCATACAGATGGGCGATGGATGATCCCATATCCATTGGTGTTTGACATCAGAGATGATATACGGGTGCTCAGTGGAGACTGGGTACACTGTACGGACTCGCCGAGAACTCCCAGATGGTATTATACCTTACGTCAGATGGCAGTTCTCTGATGACACTGGTACAGGTTAGTCTGTAGACCCGAGATCGTCATAGAGTCTTGTATGATTCCCACTGTGCTTTGATTTCCACCTTACCACATCCAAGAGGGCGTGCAAAACGGTGGTTTTTGGGTACAGTCCCGAATCACATGGAGGCAATGAGCGATAGGAGGGGATTCGTCTCTCCCGGTATAGGGAGTTGATGTTGCGCTGTGTTCGATTGGCTATAACCGGAAATCCCTGGCCAGGGTTGCTGAGATTTACTGGTAAGTGTTACCAGTAGTTTCTTGAACTGTTATAGACCTCATATCGACACGACTTATCGAGCTACTGGGGTCTAACGTTTACCACCCCTAGGCGAGATATGCGACATATCAGTCGATAAGACCATGGTTAAACCATGGTTATGTTAATGGTTAGGGTTTTGATTTACTTATTTATTTATTCTCTTTATTCATTTTGGCAAAGGAAAATGAAATGGTGGCTTGCTTTGTCTTTTGTTGAAGCTTCATGAAGCTTTGAAGAAGTAACCATTTTGTTTTTTTCCTTTGACCTAACCATTCACCTAACCCTAGTTTATTCTCTATACTTTACCATGGTTGCAATATGATAAGGGTCACTTGATTTTCTTTTTTGAATTAATTCATTTTTCATTTTCTTTCTTCTTCTTCTTCTTGATGAAGAAAGAAAAGCTTTCTACAAAAATGTCTAGTGATGAAATCAAGTGAGAAATCCAAATCCAAAGTGAACCCACTTCCTATTTCTTCATCCTCTACCACTTGCCATGTAGTATAGGGTGTTTTCTTCACAAGTTTCATGACTTGGTGAAGTTGGAGCTCGAGTTAGAGTCGCCTCGACGTAGATCATCTTCGGCATCGAGGTCAACGACCTAGCCCGATCATTTCTTTGATGAAACCACCGCGAGAGTCCAAGATCCGATGATCGCGGCGAAGGGACATCATCACGGAGCTAAGGAAGTGGAGGACCGGATCTACAAAGCTTGTATTTCCATTCACTTTAGAGTAAAGTTGTTTACTAGCTTGTAGATTCGCCTATTCTCTAGTTAACGATCCGAATTAGGGTTTCTCGGCACCGGAAAATTTTGAATTTGGCATGGTTGATGCCTTGTGAGACCTCTTGAGTGTGCCTAGGAACCCTACAGAAACATGGGTAAGCCGAACTTGGTATAGGGGATGAAAGCGTAACGGTCATTTGTACGGTCGGGACAATAGGAGAGACGAAAGGGAGTGAATTAGGGATAGTATCTTTCTCACCGTAGTAAACTGTTTCGAACTTGAAAGATTCCATTAATAGTTCGAAACTACTATAATCAACCGAGTCTGATGGTTCATCTGAGAATGTAAAGGACTCAAACTTGGGCGGTGAGTCATCAACATCGTCCGAAAAAGTGAAACACTCGTAGGTGTTATCGTCTGTGAGAATTGTGTCAGATTCAAAGGAAAAGGTTTCAAGCTCACAGTCTTCAAGCGGGGTCGGAACGATGGGAAGGAGGGAGGGTGATATAACAGTCAAAGGTTCAGGAGGATGAATTGGAAAATCAGACACATCAAATAAAAATGGTTCAACCTCGATATGGTCCTCAAAACTCTCCTCAAAACTATCCTTATTATTCTCCTCAAAATTCAACTCATCCATGCCATTATCATCAAAATCTAGACGCATATGAAATTCAGGAGAGACATCTAATAACTCGGGATGATGATTTGAACATAAAATTTCAATCAAAACGACAGGTTCATCATCCGAAATATTCCCGGCGTCTATATCCTCAATCAAGTGAAAATCAATTTCTTTAGACACCTCATCAAAAGCATGGATATTTATCAATTTAGGTTCTAAAGTGGAGGTGTAAAGGTCAAACGGATTAGGTGCGGTTTCACTCGAAAGGGGTTCTTCACAATTTGGCAAATCAAGCACTACAAAATCACACAACTCATTTTTATTTTCAACAGGTGAACTATTTAGGGCAATCGATGGAAAACAGGAGTTGTGGGCTTCAATTGGGTACGGGTAGGTTTGATTTGAAAATCCTCTCTCATTCTCACTCTGTCCAACCGCCTCCTTATACATTAAAAAATTTTGAGCTAGCGGGAAACTAGCTACCAGTTCACTAGGTTGCATAAGGGCGACCACGGACGCTTCCACATTCCTAGTCATTTTATTTGTTGCTGCAATATAAGCTTCCAACGACTCTTCCAAACTAGACTTAGGTGGTGAGGGGGTTTCGGTGAAGGATTCGAAATTGGTTGGATATGTGAAACTCCCTACAGGCTGTGTAGAGACAATGTCTAGTGAAGGTGGGAAGATCGGGTAGGACTGGTAGGAAGTGGGTGATTGGACAGGGGTAGGGTCAACATATGGATAAAAAGGTGAAAAGTCGTGTGGATCCCTAGAACTAGATGAGTGGAGAGGGGTGAAATATCGGCTGCGAGATTGAGCAATATGCTCAGCAATGGACATCGGCTTAGAAGTTACAGCAGGACTTGGAAAATTGGTGTCAACATATGGAGGTGGTGAGGGTTGACTTGGTTGACACAAAGTGGGTTGAAAAGTCAAACTGTTTCTCCTAGACGCCTCTATTTGATCTTTCAAAGATATTTTTGGCAAGGAGGGATCGTCTTTAAATTGACCGAACAAATTGACATACGACGCAAAATTAGGTTCGGGATACCAAAGTTCGGCTAATGATTTATTATGTGGGGTACCCATGTTGTAAGAAAGGGGGAAAGAAGGAAAGTTTATTGTGGTGCAAGGATTTATTTGCGGCTAAAAAACTTTGCAAGTTTCTATAAAATTTTCCTTATTCTTTTTTTTCTCTTTATTAGGAAAACTTTGTTGCAAAAAGATTTTCAACACAAGATATGCAACAACAAAATATTACTTGCAATCTAATTTCATTTCAAGCGGGGTCCAAAAATCCTGCACAAGACTGTTATATGGAAGGGAATATATTTTTAAAGTGCACGGAATCCTGCAGGAATATTTCAGAAAAAGATATATCTAGAATTACAGAGGAGGAACAAAGGATGCTTACAGAGCAAAGATAATCAGATGATGTCACTGTTCCACCGCCCTTCCGCGGCAAAACCAGGCTCCCACCGCGATTTCGCGGTCAAAATGACTGCACAGTGCCCCAAAAAAAATTTCACGGTCTGATTTGACCTTAGGCCGCGGTTCCGCGGCCTAAGGTAGGTTTTGGCTGCGGAAACGCGGCGGGTTGGGCGGTTCAAGAGTCCAAAATTTTTCTGCTGTTCTGCTGTTAAAAATCCCTTCTGTTTCGATATCCCGTTTTCCGTTTTGCTTTCTGGAAATTTCCAGATCCGAATTTGTATATCCTGCAAAAATTCAAACAACAAAGTATCCCTTCCAAAAATAACAGATTATATATATTTTTGTGATTTTTGTGATTTTTTCAGATTTTTATGATTTTTTAATTTTATGATTAACCCGAAATCGCGAAAAGGAAATGACACGCCATCCCCGGCAACGGCGTCATTTGATTCGTGTGTCAAAAACTATTTCTAAACCGCAATCAAGAACGGCGTCGCTTTGCAGCTAGCCGGTAAGTACGGGTCGGTCCACAGGGATTTTGTGAATCTCCTAGTCGCGCTAACGAGTTAATTCCGAAAGGTGTTCGGATTGCTTATTAAATCTAAAAACCTAATTAACCTAGGGCAATTAACTAGATCTATTCTTGCTAGGGTTAAGTTTAGGGATGGTTTGGAAATGCAAGTAAACGTCAACGCTTTCTATACCCGAATGAAGATCTATGAGGAGTTATGGTAATTATCAATAAAAGGGATTAGATCCATTCGGGAAAGTGTTCCTTCCTCTAGGTTCTTGTCCTTCCTTTAGAGATCCTTACCCTAACCTCCATGGAAAACGCGCGCAACCGGGCCTTTATACTACGGTGTCATCGTTACCTCGACGGGTAGGATGCCATAGGGCGCGGTGTGTGCGTGTATGCATGAAGTCCTATTGTAAATATTTGGTGGGTAAGAAAGGGATGAGAGATCCCATCTCTCAAAATCCTTCCCCAAAGCTAAACCCTAAACAAGTTCCTAGGGCATGAAATTAAATCTACCAAGGGCAAAGAATTTAAATCTAAACTAGGGCGAGAAATTAAATCTACTTAAAGATGCATCCCTCCAATCATCCATGCAGGGTTGTCAGATCTGAATTTCTGAATGGAAAAGAAACACCGATGCTCTCCAAAAGAATTTCTGAATTTTTATTAAAAGGAGGCATAAAGAAAATACAATGTTTTGGGTTCCTATTTATAGAGAATAGGAAACCCTAGAGTTACATTTTGATCCGCATGTCTAAATTTACAAAAATAGTCCTAGGTTGACTAGTCAACGCCGCACCAAAAATATGGTAAAAATTATTTTTCCTGTCTGCACCATACGGCCGCGATTCCGCGGCCAACTTGAGGACTTGGGATCTGTACTTTCTGGTGCTGGCTTCTGGTGACTTTGTCTTCCTGTTTCTATATGTTCTTTTCCATTTGGGCTTCTAGGTTGGTTCCAGATTTCCAGTGAACCATTCGCCATGGATTTTTAACCGTTCGCTTTGTAATTTTGGACCTTGCGTTGCCTTGTACATTGTGAACTTTATCTTTGATGTAGGCTTGATCAAGAGTCTTCTATTTGTTGGTTAAAGTCCACTTTTTCATCGTCTTTACATCGTTTTCACTGTTTTCTGTCTAAGAACCTGTAACCTGTAACATGTAGCAGACATGCGTCAAAAACACCTGTTTATTTATAAAAAGAATAAGAATGGGGAATATAATAATGCAATATTATGGTGTGAACACCGACCCTTTGGCGGGAGAAGCCGCCTTGACGACTTCAGGAGCAGGGATGGCTATCCTTTTTGGAACAACCTTCTCTGGGATTGCAGGCTTCATCACGGGCTCACGTGAACTTTGGCCCAGTCTGGCGAAGATCAAGGAGCTGAGGCTGGATGACCCGTTGTGAGGGGCCGCGGTAGTAGCAAGCCGATCAAAGACCGACTTCTTGGGAGCTTCTGGTGCTGGTACTGGGGTGCTGAAGCTCATCGGTGGGAGCATGGTCCCAAAGAACAGTCCAGTGGTGGCCTGAGTCACCTGGTCCACCGGCATTGTGAACAGCGAGGTCGCTCGAGGCCCGTAAGCTATGCTTCCGGATGAGGCGGAGCGCGAGTTGCAGTTGGAACATTTCACGTAGGTAGATGCCATTGCTGTTTCGCTTTCTGCGCCAAGCAAGAAACCAAATCTTAGTAACTCGAACCCAAGTGCAACCATTAGCAAACCGTGATTGGTTCGCGAACACGACACACGAAGTGTGGAGTGGAAAGAGGAAAAGGTCCCACCGGGCGTGCCAGAATCTGTTTACCGCCGGAAACCGGGACGAAGACGCGGCGGACGTCTCGCCTGAATTTCGGGGTAGATGCTAATTGGTGCTATCCGTCCATCTCTCCGAAGATGCCAAGTTGATTTATGGCACCACGTATCGAAGGTTTAAAAGGATGCGGCAGATGTAGCAGACTTCGTCAGATTCCTCTTCGTTTGAGGGGTTTTTGATTATGGGGACGCTCTTCCCCGCAAGCGCAAGCCCCTGCAGTTAATTACGCTACCGCATCGCGGTAACAACTTTCTCCTTCTCCATGTGGTCACTTCGTGTCGTTGGTGTTTGTTTTGTGTTTGGTTGCCCGTGGATTGTATACGGAGACTAATTTATGCTGTCACCCATAGGGCGTGGACTAGTCCAAATCCGTATCTTTCTTAGATTTGGGTTTGGGGAGGGTTGAGTTTAAGGATACGTTAGCCTCATTTGAGACTAAGATCAACTTAAACGTTTGTTAAGAATACGTTGGTCTAATTTTAGACTAAGATCAACTTAACGGGATCGTTTAGATCCGACAAGAGAACAATTGGGCTCTATTGTTTAGTTTAATGACATTGCGGTCGATAATTAGTTTAAGGACATTACGGTCCATTGTTAGTTTAAAAACATCACGGTCGAGGTTAAGGACATCATAGTCCGTGGGTTTAAGGACCCCACGGTCCGATGTTAGTTTAAAGACATTACGGTCGAAGTTAAGGACATCATAGTCCGTGCGTTTAAGGACCCTACAGTCCGATGTTAGTTTAAAGACATCACGGTCGAGGTTAAGGACATCATAGTCCGTGGGTTTAAGGACCTCACAGTCCGATGTTAGTTTAAAGACATCACGGTCGAGGTTAAGGACGTCATAGTCCGTGGGTTTAAGGACCCCACAGTTCGATGTTAGTTTAAAGACATCACGGTCGAGATTAATGACATCATAGTCCGTGGGTTTAACCCACAGTCCGATGTTAGTTTAAAGACATCACGGTCGAGGTTAAGGACATCATAGTCCGTGAGTTTAAGGACCCCACAGTCCGATGTTAGTTTAAAGACATCACGGTCGAGGTTAAGGACATCATAGTCTGTGGGTTTAAGGACCCCACAGTCCGATGTTAGTTTAAATACATCACGGTCGAGGTTAAGGACATCATAGTCCGTGGGTTTAAAGACCCCACAATCCGATGTTAGTTTAAAAACATCACGGTCGAGGTTAAGGATATCATAGTCCGTGGGTTTAAGGACCCCACAGTCCGTGAAATGTATGGTTGTCGGGACCCGCCACCTCTTTGAAGACGTTGAGGAATTACAACGACAAATATCAAAGGAGTGAAGAGATGTACCCTTGAACCAATGTGAGTTGATTGAAAGAGCAGATGTGCTCAATTCAAAATAAGTTGAGAACTTATGGCCAGAATTGGGCTAAGTCCAATTAAAAATATTTAACATTTTATTTTTGTTCTGGCTATTAAGCCTTTATTTGGGCTCGGCCCTTTTAATAATGCTAAGCATTGAATTCTGACATCTTTTGTCTTCATCAGAACAGACTGTGTTCTGACAATGCGCCACGTGGCACGCCAGGCATTTTGCGCCAGCTAAAGAGTGCATTACGCTTCTGTCAGATAGCGCACACGAAGATGACACGTGTCGCGCTTAGCGCTGAGTGCTAGTTCATTAGCGCATTGCGCTTTTAATTTATGAGCGCTTTGCGCTAGTCTGTTGGTGCGCCAGCGAGTGACACGTGGCGCGCTTGGCGCTAATCGCCAGCCCATGAGCGCAGTGCGCTATTTCAGAAGCGCAAAGCGCAGATTGTGTCTTTGGTTGACACGTGGCAGGTTTTGGCGCTGAGCGTCGGTCCAATGAGCGCAAGAGCGCAATTCATGAGTGCAAGGCACTTTCAAGAACAAATTTATGTTCTTCTTAAAGGAGGCTTTGCCTCAAGATTCAAGAACAAAAGTTCTTGTTTTATAAAAAGGCTCTGCCTTTATAGATCAAAAGATCTGTGAATGAAGTAAAATACTTCGTTTAGTTTTTTTTATGATTAGATCTTTTGATCTTTTCTTTTTATCAAAGACCTAGATCTATGATCTTTTTTTTAGAAGATGGTTCTTCTTTTTATGAGATAATTTCATCTCTGTGGTTTAAGAACTAGTTCTCTACCTTGAAGATGAAGAAAAAATCTTCCTTTTTCTAAGAGCTTGCTCTTCTTTCTCTTTGAGTTTTCTTAAAGTTTTCAGAAGGTTTTCTCTCACTCTTCTGTGTATCTTTTAGACTTGAAGTCTAGGGGCCTTTATATAGGGCCAAATGATTTGTTGAATCAGTTTTAAGAGATCTTTCTCTGATTGATTTGTGAATATTTCCCACCGTTGGATCTTTGATCCTAAGGCTTCTGTTTTACAGAAGATAATCTTCTTGTTTTATTAAGATTGGAAAGATCTTTCCATAACAGAATTTTAGTTCTGATTAATTAATAATTTATTATTAATAGATCTTTTGATCTAACGGTGGGGGATTTTTAATTCCAGCGCTGGCACACCTTGCGCGAGCGCACCTACGTTCGACACGTGGCGCGCAGCGCAACTACGCTAGTGCACCCGTGTCTGACACGTGGCACGCGGCGCATCTGTGTTTAACGCGTGGCGCGCAGCGCAGAGCGCAGTGCAACTGCGCTAGCGCATCTGTGTTTAACGCGTGGCGCGCAGCGCAGAGCGCCGGATCTGAAGCGTTGCTTCAACTTTTAAATTTTGAATTTTGAAACAGAGCTTGCTCTAATTGGGGGCGTGCTGCCTAGGGCGCAGCGCACCTGGCGCTAGCGCGTCTGTATTAGACACGTGGCGCTCAGCGCGCAGAGCGCTGAATCTGAAACGTTGCTTCAATTTAAATTTTGAATTTTGAAACAGAGCTTTGCTCTGATTGGAGGAAAGGAAGCGTCGCTTCATTTTAAATCTTGGAATTTGAACAGAGCCTTGCTCTGATTGGGGAAACAGTCCCTAAACTAACAGTGGACCGAAATGCCCCTAAACTAATAATGGACCGAAATGTCCCTAAACTAACAGTGGACCGAAACGTCCCTAAACTAATAATGGACCGAAACATCCCTAAACGAACAAGCGACCGAGATGTCCTGAAACTAGCCATGGACCAAAAAGTCCCTAAACTAACAACGGACCGTAATGTCCTTATACTAACAACAGACCGAAATGTCTCTAAACTAACAATGGACCGTCATGTCCTGAAACTGGCTACAGACCGAAATGTCTCTAAACTAATGATTTTAAATTTTGAATTTTGAAACAGAGCTTTACTCTTATTGGGGGAAAGGAAGCGTCGCTTCATTTCAAATCTTGGAATTTGAACAGAGCCTTGCTCTGATTGGGGAAACAGTCCCTAAACTAACAGTGGACCGAAATGTCCCTAAACTAATAATGGACCGAAATGTCCCTAAACTAACAGTGGACCGAAACATCCCTAAACTAGCTATGGACCGAAACGTCCCTAAACTAATAATGGACCGAAACGTCCCTAAACTAACAAGAGACCGAGATGTCCTGAAACTAGCCATGGACCAAAAAGTCCCTAAACTAATAATGGACCTTAATGTTTTTATACTAACAACAGACCGAAATGTCTCTAAACTAACAATGGACCGTCATGTCCTGAAACTGGCTACAGACCGAAATGTCTCTAAACTAATGATGGACCGAAACGTCCCTAAACTAACAAGGGACCGAGATGTCCTAAAACTATCTATGGACCGAAACGTCCCTAAACTAACAAGGGATCGAGATGTCCTAAAACTAGCTACGGACCGAAACGTCCATAAACTAATAAGGGACCGAGATGTCCTGAAACTAGCTACTGACCGAAACGTCTTTAAACTACTACAAACCGCAGCATCCTAGGGCTGACGCAAAAAAAAACGGTACGTCCATAAGCAAGATGGGCGCGGATGAAAACCCAAAAGGGCTCCGTGAGAAAAAACAGCAAGGCTACCGGCGATATTTGTGAAAACCCGAAAAGGCGCAGATTCGTAAAAAAAATCATCCACACTTGCAAGGCCCTCTCGACCTTGTAAGGAGAAAATACCTGCGTGAGATCCTTACGACTCACAAGGGAGCAACACACTTAGGGATCCCCATAATTCTTGAGGAGAAATTACATTTACGAGATCCCCACGACTCATAAGGAGAACCCTCTTATGAGACCCTCACGACTCATAAGATTCAAAAGCCTTAAGCTACAAATATCTGAACCTATTCTTAAGCCATCACATTTCGCAGACTGCCCTATAAACGGTTCAATGTTGACCCTTGTATACAATCCACGGGCACAATTAAACGTTTCCCCCATCCAGTTCCACCAATGGCGTGAAATTTGCTCATGTGGTGAATGACACTTGTAAGTCCTCGCGACTTATAAGGAGAAAACACTCTTATAAGATCCTTACGACTTATAAGAGAACACACACTTAAGAATCCTCACGATTCTTGAGGAGAAAACGCACCTACGAGATCCTCACGACTCGTAGCGAGAAACACCTTTATGAGACCCTTACGGCTCATGAAGTCAAAAACCTTAGACGACAGGATTCTAACCCTGTTTGCTAAGCCATCTTTGTTTAAATCGACAAAGGCAAATGATGATTCGCTCCTGGCAATATCCCAGTTGTAGCGATGCTGATGCCTAAATCGGTATCAAATTCCAAGTCCTTTCACGGTAAATGATGATTCGCTCCTGGCAATATTCCAGTCGCAGGGATGCTGATGCTAAGATTGGTATCAGATCTTGAGTTCCATACTCGCAAAAAAAATGCATATGAAATAGCCGAAATGTTTGGGCAACTCGCAATAAAAATCAGTGAGTAAAGTATATGCATATAAAAATAGCCGAAATGTTTGGGCAATTCGCAATAAAAAGCAGCGAGTAAAGAAAAAGAAAAATAGCCGAAATGATTGGGCACCGCGAAAAATAGCCGAAATCATTGGGCAATCGCGACTTTCGCAATATAAAAAACTGAAATGATAGAGTATCGCGGAAAGAAATATAAAAAATGAAAGAATGAAACTTTTGCCCTGCAGATAAGTCCATACTGACCCTTGTATACAATCCATGGGCATAAACGAAAAGGGAACCATATGTCCCAACAAACTCTGTCAAAGGGAAAGTCAGATCTTGATAGCAACATCTGCATCCTAGAAGACCAACAACGGCGTTCCTCCTCATGCCAGCAGGGCACGGACGCGACACCACCAATCGGAGCCACGGCAAGGTCCCCAGTTCTAAGACTCTACGGTTCACAGACAACCTAGAGTCAGCCCCGACACCGCAGAAAGCGGAGTACGTCATCCAGTGACCCCGTCTCGAAAACACGTCATCCAATGACCCCGTCGCAGAAATACGTCAGCAAATGACCCCGTCTTGGAAATACGTCAGCAAATGATCTCCGTCTCGGAAATACGTCAGCAAATGACCTCCGTCTCGGAAATACGTTAGGAATGGCCTTTGTCTCGGAAATATGTCAGCAAATGACCTCCGTCTCGGAAATACGTCATCCAATGACCCCGTCTCGGAAATACGTCAGCAAATGACCCTGTCTCGGAAATACGTCATCCAATGACCCCGTCTCAGAAACAAGTCAGCTAACGACCTCCGTCTCGGAAACACGTCAGCAAATGACCCCATCTCGGAAATACGTCATCCAATGACCCCGACTCGGAAACACGTCAGCAAATGACCCCGTCTCGGAAACACGTCAGCAAATGACCTCCGTCTCGGAAACACGTCAGCCAATGACCTCCGTCTCGGAAACACGTCAGCAAATGACCTCCGTCTCGGAAATAAGTCAGCTAACGACCTCCGTCTCGGAAACACGTCAGCAAATGACCTCCGTCTCGGAAACACGTCAGCAAATGACCTCCGTCTCGGAAACAAGTCAGCTAACGACCTCCGTCTCGGAAACACGTCAGCAAATGACCTCCATCTCGGAAACACGTCAGCAAATGACCTCCGTCTCGAAAACACGTCAGCCAATGACCTCCGTCTCGAAAACAAGTCAGCAAATGACCTTCGTCTCGGAAACAAGTCAGCTAACGACCTCCGTCTTGGAAACACGTTAACAAATGACCTCCGTCTCGGAAACAAGTCAGCTAACGACCTCCGTCTCGGAAACACGTCAGCAAATGACCTCCGTCTCGGAAACACGTCAGCCAATGACCTCCGTCTTGGAAACACGTCAGCAAATGACCTCCGTCTCAGAAATAAGTCAGCTAACGACCTCCGTCTCGGAAACACGTCAGCAAATGACCTCCGTTCAAAAACACGTCAGCAAATTACCTCCGTCTCAAAAACAAGTCAGCAAATGACCTCCGTCTCGAAAACAAGTCAGCCAACGATCTCCCCGTCGGAGCAATGCATCGACTCGGAAACAAGTCAACACACCAACCACTTACAAGTCCTCTCGACTTGTAAAAGGAAAAAATTCTCTTGTGAGATCCTTACGACTCTCGAGAGAGAATACGCACTTAGGAATCCTCACGATTCCTAAGGAGAAATTACACCTACGAGATCCTCTCGACTCGTAGGGAGAAAAGTACTTATGAGACCCCCACGGCTTATAAAGTTGAAAAGTCTTAGGCGATAGATCCAAATATGTTTCCTAAGCCATCGCTGCCCTACAAGGAGGTCAAGATGGACTATCTACGGGTCACATTCGCCGAAATTACATGCAACTGAAATGAAGAAGCTACATACGGGTCATCACGATTCGTAAGGAAAAAATACCCGAGTGAGATCCTTACAACTCACGGAGGCGATGAACACTTAGAAATCCTCATGATTTCTAGGGAGAATATGTTTTCCCGATGGTAATATGACCTTGGAGATTATTTGAAGATGTCTTGTCCAACCCCGAAAGGATCATAGACACGATAGTCGCGCGGCTACTCGAACAACAAGACTGCATATCGGGGAATGCATCAGCCAACGCGATGGTACGATGGACAAAAAACCTTAGTACCACAGACCCTAACAGACCTCTGTCGTAAAGAGCAGGGGTTAACCGTAACGTTAGGACAAGTTTGCCTACAAGCCCAAGTGAGGTAAACTACAAGCTCCGAAACGAGTTCATAAACTAGAGACTCCGGGATGAGTGAATAAACTATAAGCTCCGAAATGAGTACATAAACTACTTTGCGCCAGATCAAGACATAAAGAAACAGAAGGGTGCAGCTCATGGGCCTCAGGGTTGGAACTATATCCCATAAGAGTTGAGATTTGAATCAATGATAGATGACAACGCTTGTGTCCACTCGCTATCTTCTCAGACCAAGATTCTAAAAATTATATACCAGCCCGAAACCGGTCATACGCTATGTATTACTTTGCGCTACTTAACCCACGTACATACCTACGTGGGCAAAGTAGTAGGGGCATTTGTTCCCGCCAAAATTTCTGTGCAGACCACAGACACTCCAATGCCGGGAAAACGTTGACCAGCGACACTCCGTTCCGGGGAAACGTCAAACAGACACTACGCCTTGGGGATAAGTCGACCAACGACACTCCGTGCCAGTGAAACGTCACATACAGACACCCCGTCTTGGGGAAACGTCTAACACAGGCACTCCACCTTGGAGACACGTCAACCAGCGACACTTCGTCTCGGAGACACGTCAAGCATCGACTGTCCATGTCGTAAAAAGGGCAGTGCCAGCCTCCCCAAAAGCGGGAACCAAATCAAGTCACCTCCACGCGAAAGAAGATTCATCAATTTCATGCATACGACCTATATACGCGGTGTGCATTAATTGATGGGGGGAACTTTGTTGGGGCCAAAATTTACACCCATGTTGACTAATTCAAAATCAAAGTCAACCCCAAGCCAAACGGGCCCAAGCCCAGGACAAGTGGGCCCATGCCCAAGTTAAGCCCGAATATGAAGCAGCTGGCTTTCCCCATGCCAAGAAGAAAATTATGTAATAAATAACTTTGATGTAATTTTCATGCATGAATGTAAAATAAATGGGCAAAAAGCTAAATTTTTGTAAAGCCCATGGCTCATGTGCAAAAATAAATAAGCACATGAGGCATGGGATGGGGAAAATGCCATTTTGTAAAGCTCAAGGGGCTATGTATAAATTTGTAAGCCTATATAAAGCAACATGATGATGAAATGAAGAGATAGAATTCATTCCCCTCAAAATCTAGGATTCCTGTGCCTCTTTCTCCTTCCTCAAGGTTCTCAACCTTCTTTCTTTTTTTTTGAATTAAATCAAGAGTTTAACTCTTCTTTTTCCAAAAAGAAACAGTTTTTTACCATAAAATCCTTGAATGAGAACTCAGGTCTTCCATCAAATCTCCAAAAGATGTGATTTTTAAGTCTCCCCCCTTTTCTCCAAGATCCAGCCAACAGAGAGGAGAAAAAAAGGAGCCCATCACGAGAGAGAAAACCCACTTTGAAAAGATCCAAGGCTCAAGAGAAAATCCAGGGCTCAAGGGAGAAGAAAGGGGCCCATTTCATCATCTTCGAAAATCTCTTAGGAGTTTAATTCCACAATATATATATATATATATATATATATATATATATATAATAATAATAATAAATCTTTCTTTTTAGGAGTTCAACTCCAAAATTCAATTGGAAGTACAACTCCAGTACAGAGGCTAAGCCCCTTTTCTTTCGCAGACGCCGAGCGCCCACGTGCTGTGCGCATGGCGCCCAAGTGCTGGGCACGTGAGGCGCTGGCGTCCACGCGTCCTTTGGACGCTATTCACCTTATATATATACCCACTCCACAACACTTTCCCCGTTAGAAAAAATTTCTAACGGGGCGCTGTCTCACATCCCGCAAGGGGGCTGCTAGCCCCATTGACCCACATCCTGCTATCCGGATAGCGGGACCCCCGTAAACTTTGCGAGGCCCCCTATATACCCAAGGCCTCTCAAAACACAACACACGCACACTGCACATTGAGTTCGCATGACCATTTTGACCCGTCAATCGGAGATTCGTTCGCTCCAAAGGCGAGAGGAAATTAACGGCAGCTTAGTCCGTTGCTGCCGGAGATTCGGATCCCCATAATCAATAAACCCATGCCTACCCTAGACAGGGGGAATCTGTAGTACGCCGACTAGCGACGCTTATTCCCATCTCAATGAGGTGACGAAAAACACCCTACAACGCGTACTGAACTAAACTAGGCTACACAAGAATGTGACTACGCTGGATGACGACGACGACTGGGTCGCCCGGATCGTCGACGACGTGAGCGATTCCGGCGATCACAGGAAAAACCAAGAAAGCAAGAAAAGAAAGAAAGAAAAAGGAAGGGAGAAGAGGGTCTGGGGTTTGTTGTCTTTTGCTTTGGAGTCAGAGGCGAGGAGGCGAGGAGATAGTGACGAGGTCTCCGGCGATGAGGGATGACGACGATGGGTGTGGGTTGCGGTCACGGCGTGCAGGGTTGCTCGGGGGATGGGTTCTCGTCGGGGGTTAGAGTTGATGGTGGTGGTGGTGATATCAGGAGGCCGGGGGAAAAGAGGGAGGTGGCGAGAAGTGCGGGTGAGAAGATTGAAGAGGTCGGCGGTGAGGGTGATGCCGTGGGGTTTCGGGTGTGCAGGGTTCTTGGGGTTTGGGAGATGAGATGAGAAAGATGAGGGCGAGGTGATGGAGATGAGGACGTGGTGGTGACGTCGAGGGGACAATAGGTGGCGGCGGCAAGGGGACATGGGCGAAGGTGGTGGCTGGGTTCAGCATAGGTAGGCTTTTCTTTGGGTGATGGGTTGGGCTGCAGGTGAGGTTCGGGTTCTTCGGGGATGAAGGGAAGTGGAGGTGGTGTTGCGAGGACGAGGGTAAGGAGGTCAAGGTCGACGGCGGAGAGGCTGTGGGTTAGGCGTGGGTTTTCTCGCGGAGACGGCACGACAGAGGTAAGAAAGAAAGAGGGGTGTAGTTTTAGAAATAGATTAGGTTTAATAAGAAAACAAAATTATATATAGGAAAGAGAGAGAGAGAGATAGAAATAGAGTGAGGATAATAGTTTAGTTAGAAATATATATATATATATATATATATATATATATATATATATATATATAATATTCGTATATTTAGCTAAAGTTTTAGATTTTAAAATATTTTATAATATATAAACTAGGATTTTATGGCTAATACAAAATTACTTCGAAAAATTTCCATGTTATGTCTAAAATTCTAATTTCAAAAAACGAATAATATATGTATCAACCAAAACCATACTGCGATATTCGGTTAGAGAAAATGCATACCTCCAAGAACGGATACACCTAAATACACGTAGCGATCGAAACGAGTCCGTTACAGCAAACAGGAAGTGAACACGATGTACGGATGTAACCATAGGATATAGGGTATGATGCAGGCCATCCTAGGTATTTGAAATATATTATTTGACTATAATGTATAGTATTTGAAAATATATACAATACTAAATATAAGATACATGTATACAGAACATAAGTGTGCACGAATTCCCAATTCTACCAAGGATATGTCTTAATCAAGAATCAAGATGGGTTTCAAGCATGCGGGTCGGGTCGGATACAAACACAGATACCAAATACACTATCCGCACCCAGAAACAAATAAATAATCAAGAAATAGCCGCAAGATTAGAAAAACCCAAATAAAATATGGTATAAATGAACTAGGGTGTTAAAGATAATCTAGAAACACGGACTTTAGAATACACGTGACATACCTATAGCATGCTATTATAACATTTATGATTGTTTGTTTATAATTATACCTTATTTTGCATGTGACATCCTGTATAGCACACCGTTCTGGTTATTACTGTTATCATGATATTTATGACGCGTTGACGTTTGGGTTTTGCAGGGTCCAGATACTTGATTTAGCACGTAAGTATTTCGACAGAACTACCGATCAATGAGAACCATCTCACTAATACAGCTTTTATTGATGGTTAGTTATTCCTTGAATTTTTATTGCTCCGGCTACTATTTCTCGTTATCGTTTGTGGCTATTGAATATGTTTAGAGATAGATTGTTATATTGTTATTCTTGATTACTGATTGACAGCCGTAATATGACTATGGAAAGATATTTTCTTACCGTAGGTTGCATGGTTGGTTTTGTTACGTTCCCGATTTTATGTACTTTGGGAAACGGGGCATGACAGCTACGAATTCCGATGTTGAGGATCAAATCGCTCATTTCCCAATATTCTGCTCTTACTCAGCATCTGTAACGTCATATAGATGTGAGATTCAAATCTGGTACATACATATCCTGGAGTCAAAATTAATTGGAAAAACGGTTATCAGTAACAACTATACAGAAAAACTGAAATATGAAAATATTTTAAGGAGGAGGCCGTGTATTCCTAATAATGCCTCTTTCGCTATACAGATTCATAACACCAGTCGCAATTTCCTTTGGCCTCATTTCAATCCCTTTATATGTTTCTTCGTTTTTGCCCTCATTTCAATCCCTTTATATGTTTCTTCGTTTTTGCCCTCATTTCAATCCCTTTATATGTTTTGTCACACTTGTTTCATTCACAATCGTTGCAAACCAAGTCATGATGATCTATATTTAATAAAACTTTTTTATAAACCTGATATGAAATTTAGGGTCGATGAGTTCGATTATTCGGCTTGTTGTGGTAAAGGCATAAAATGGCATTGGATTCATTTTTTTCCTTCTATTTTTCTTTCATTTGCTTTTGAGTAAGGTCCTGAGCGGGAACACAATTTAGTTTAGTAAACTGTGGTTTCATAAAATTTAGAAAGCTGGCTTCAAAATGTTAACTAAACCATATCTGGAGATCATTTTGGAGTTGAGATAACTGCACCTATTTCAGCCCAAAACTATCCCAACTCCAATCTGATCAAAGGTTCTAAAACTCCATTCTTGAAGTTTGTGGTTTGCAAACCGCGGTTTGCGTCCTCTCTACCTCCTCTTAAAAGGAAACGGCGGTTACCCAAATATCAAACATGGGCTAAATGTAAGGGAATATATCTTGTCATTTTTTGAAAAAATTGTGCGAGACTAATTTAATATCAAAATGGTAAGTGGAAAAAACCTAAAAAGGAATTTATGGGCTTGCACGAAGTTCGACGTGTCGCTGTCGGAGCCGTGAATGAGACAGGGCCGCTTATCTCAGGTGGGTCCCATCGCTGCACTCCCCAAAATTTGGCGGGAGGAACGATTGAAGGTTGCTTTTTTGTATCATCACTTTAGATTTTATAAATAATAAAAGGTAAATTTCACCAAACTGCCTCCAACTTTCAGTGTTTTCCACTAAAATTTACCTAAACTTGTTTTATTATCGTTGACCATCCTAAATTGGTTAAATTTCACTTTGACTCCCTGACGGTGTTAACTATGATTGAAAATAATTGATTCATAATGGAGCATCATTCAAAACCTTCATAATGATTCACCAATATAAATCCAGAAACTCGGTAAAAATAATTTAAAAAATAAAATCATATAATTATATAAAATTAGAGACATCATAGTCATGGAAAAACTAATTAGCTTGAGTGGGAGAGAGTCAAAATTGATATGGGCTTAAATAAATTCAATTATTAGGTGTTTTCTTGTATATGTTTTGCATATAAAAGTTATTTTTAACGGAGAACTAATGACCGGGGTTTTTTTCTGAGAAATATGAAATAGTTTGTGATATATAGTTTTGGATAATAAAACAAATTAAAGGATTAAAAACAAGTTAAGGATAGTTTACCGAAAAACACTAAAATTTCATGATAGTTTAAAGAAATTTACACTTTTATAAATTGCACCATTTTTTGTACTCAAGAAATTTATTTGAAGAAACCAAGTCTAAAGTGTGACATGTAATGCATTATAAAGTAATACCGACGGAACAACTAGCTATTGAATGATGCCTATGGAGTTCTTAAATGATATGACATTTCCTCTCATATTGATCATACAATTTATTTTCTGCTATATTAGTTTACTCAACATACAACATCAAATGAGATTTTTCATATCTATTTCCCTACAGGGTGCATCTTACATGACAATTTTATGTATCAATTGCTTTTTATGGGTTTTTTTTAGGGGCTGTTGGTTTTGGATTATTTTATTGGAGTTGAGCTTTTGTTTGGATTGTATGCTACGGTGTTAATGGTTTTGTACTCAGATTTGGATTTTAAAATCTAGCATTATTTGGTTTTGGACTCGGTTTTGGAATTTAAATTCTACCGTTAATTGTTTGTAGACTCGAATTTGGATTTTAAAATTTTGTGTTATTTGTTTATTAGACTCGGATTTGGACTGGACTCCAAAAGTTCAAATTTCAACTCCGACTATATATATAAAGCAAAACTATAAAAATCGAAAAAAAAAGTCTAAGAAAAAATATGGAGACTTTTTTTTGTGCTTGGACTTTAAGATATCTCTGTCTTCATGAACTCTTTCAAATCCTAAAAAACTTAATTTTCTTTTTATTCTTGATCTCATCTTATTTTTATTTATATTTTGCTTGATTATATTATATATATTTTTAACTTATTCCTAGAACCCTAAAACAAACGTTTTCCCCCTCGATCTCATCTCATTCTAATCTATGTTTTGATTGATAAGATTATATATTGCAATTTTCTTCATAAAATCCGAGAATGGTTTTTATTTTTTTAAATCTCGTCTTATTTTTATTTATGTTTTAATTAGCTAAGTTATATTTCATAATTTTTTCATAAAACCCTAAAACAATGTATTGCCGTCAAACTTGTTTATTAAATTATTTATTCCAATTCCTTTTACAAAAGATTATATTTCTTATTTTGTATTAATCTTTATTATTTTTATTTTGATTATTAAAAGATTTTATCTTTTTTGATATTTGAATGTAATGAAAAAGTAAAACATTATATTTATTTTTCGCTTTAATATATATATATATATATATATATATATATATATATATATATATATATATATATATATATATAAAAGAGAAAATAGATTAAAATTTGATAATATACAGTTTTTGTATTTTAAATTTTTTGTTAGTATTGATAATAATGAACTTGTGGCTTGTTATTAATAAATTTTTATATAATTCTTTTTTTAAAATATTAAAAAATTAATTAATTAATTAATTTTGATACAGTTTGCAAGTTTATAAGATTAAATAATAAAATTGTTATGTCACAAAAAAGCCCCGTACCAATAAAAGTCATAATACAAATTATGCAAGAACTCAAATAAATCCATACCAAAAGTTTAAATCTAAATCCAAATCAAGCACGTAGGCCCCCAAATCCAAATTCAGCTTATAGGTTCGAGTCCAAATTCAAATCCAGCATGTAAGTCTAAATCTAAATCTAACTCCTGCATATAAGTCCGTGTCCAAAATCAAATCCAAAAATTTGTCCGACATCCAAGTTCAATAACACTTCCTTAGATAAGTTATCAACATCATGGGAGAGAATTTCTTTCCTAGATTAGTCAAAAATTTATTTCTTTTTAAAATTTATGACAATTGCTATCCATCCTCTCGATCTTCATGGTCTAAAACATATGTATATTAATATTCATGCGATTTTATTACCGTTTGAACTTGAATGGTTATAGCAAACGTTTTATTATCGGTAACCTTGTCCTCCAATGCAACCCGCAAGAAGCCATAAAAATTGCATGATTTTTGCATGCGTGTATGCTTTAAAATATGTTGATTAAAATAATGGTGCCAATTATTGTAAAAAATAGATTATATATTGACATTTTTGAAGTACCACAATGGGGCAAAAAAATCCCCATAGAAAAATTCTTTATAGATTTTACACAGTTAATCTTTTTATTCAATCATCAATATTCTGCAACTACCGGGTTGATAGGCAAAATATTTCTCCAGCGATGAAGTACAGTATTAAAAAAACAAGAGTCATGCTACTATTATTTTTTCAAACCCATAATGCCCAAAAAAGAAAAAAAAAGAGAAATATTCAGTTAAAAAAAATTGTAAAAGAAAGAATGAACAGGGATACCCCACACTCTCACACGAGAACACGCACACTTACCAATATCCTTTTCCCCTTGTCCTTTTTTGAAATCCCCCATTTTCTTTCCTTTTCTTTTTTCATCACAATTTCCCATTTGATTTCCTCTTATTTATATAGTTTTTATTTTTCATCCCCTTCCTTTTACTTCTATATTTTTCTCATCTTTTTTGCTCAGCAGCAAGGAGAAGAAAAGATGATGAGGAACTTTGAAGAGAAAGAGAGAAGAAAGTTTGAGCTCTGAAATGGGTAAGTTTTGAGCTCTAGAGAGCTTCTGCTAGTGTTCCTGTTACAACCCCATTTTCACACCAAAAATAAAGGAGCTAAATTTAAAGCAAAAGAAATTGGTTCCATGTAATTTTCTAAGTTTTGAGCTCTTGAAAGGTATTTTTCAAACAATGCCATTGTTTTTTATTTTGACATCGGAGCTCTTTTTGAATCCTCCATTGATATCTCTTGCTCTTTTCTTTTAACAAAATCTCAACATTTTTGAAGAGTTTTTTTTTTTTTTGCTTCAAAATTAAGTTTTTGGGAGTAGTTTGAAATTCAAGGGAAAAAACCCAACTTGGGTTTTGTTTCTTTTAGCTTTTGGGGGTCTCTCTACCCATTTCCACCAATCATTTCACCTTCAATGGAGAAATGAAACCCTAGAAAAACCCCAGTGTTGTTTAATCCTTGTTGGTGAAATAAAAGTTGAAACTTGGAAAAACTTGCTTCTTTAGTCCATTTTGTAACAATGAAGAAGAAAAATCTAAGAAAAGTTGTAGCTTTTCTCCTCTTCTTTGCTCTCCTACTACTACAAAACCCAAACCCCTCACTTTCTCAATCTCTCCATTCAAATCCAATAACCTCTCAATCTTCAAACCCTTCTCCTCAATCCAAAACCCAAACCCAAATTCGCCGAATCCTCCTTGGGCTCCTCTTTGGCTCATTCACTGGCCTCTTTGCCTCGATTCTCTTGCTCTTCTTCGTTCGTCTCTTCTTCCTCTTCGCGAATCGCACCCTGATTCTCAAAGGCCCGATTAGTTTCTCCACTCAAATCTCCCCCAAATCCCTGCAACTCGCGCTTGTGAACAAGCTCCAATCAACCCCACTGCCCACTTCAAGCCCCAACGCGAACTATTTCCAATTATCTCTTAACAACGATCTCGTCGTCGCGGTGAAGCTCATCGATCTCAATACCCCCAATGCCTCTCCTTTAAGATCAAACACGTCGAAGAGAAGAATGCAAGCGGAGCTCGAGTTGCTCGCTAGAGTGAAGCATCAGAATGTGATGAGCCTGAGGGCTTATGTTCGAGAACAGGATCGGTTGTTTTTGGTGTACGATTATATTGTGAATGGGAGCTTAGAGGATCTGATGAAGAGGGTGAGGGTGGGACAATTGAGTGTTGGATGGGAGGCTAGGCATAGGATTGGTGTTGGAATAGTGAAGGGGTTGAGGTATTTGCATTTCGATTGTAGCTCGAGAATTTTGCATTATAGGTTGAAACCAGGGAATGTGATTTTGGGTGAGGGTTTTGAGCCGAGGCTTGGAGATTGTGGATTGGGGGGGATTGTTCCGTTTCGAGTAGATTCTGTGGGTTGTGAGTATTATGTCGCGCCCGAGTGCTTCCAGAGTTGCAGGTAATGCTTCAAACTTTCTAGTTTTCGTGTGCATTGGGGATACATATATACGGTTTTGGATTCTTTGCGTTCATAGAATTAGTGACCTTGATTTATTTTATTTCTTCTAAGATCTTTGATCCTCCACATAGAGAATTTAGATAGGAAATACATGATCACACAACCCCGTGTCAGGAACCTTACATAACCCCCACCCCCACCCCCACCCCCACCCCCCAAAAAAAAAATCGTACATAATATTAATAGAGAAAATTAGGTGATTGAGTGCATTCTTTTGATTATTTCAGATAGATCATTGATTGAATAGTTTGTAATTGAACTCGTAATAATCAATAATTTGTTACGATGCCGATGGTATAAGGCCCTGTTTGGGAATGGAGTTAAGTTTTCTAAACCAGAGTTTCATAAAGTTAGGAAAACTTCACTCCAAAATGCTGACCCTATCTGGCATTCATTTTGGATTAGAAAAAAACTGCAGTTATCTAAACTCCAATCTAATATAAGTTTTCTAAACTCCGTTTTCCCAAACATATCTCTTATTACATAACTAGAGTTTACTTTTAAATGGTGTTTAGGGCTTGCAAACCATAGTTTGCATCAAGCAAGCTTTCTAGTTTACAGTATAGCTTATGACACCTTCATTTAAACTTCATCCAGCACTTATAACTTGAACAGCCTACAACTCTGAGATTTATATCATCTGCTATAAAATGTCGAACTCAACATGATCGCTGACTAATCCGTAACTGCCAGGTGCGAACCAACCAGTAGACAAATTGTACGCGTTGGATGAGATATGAATGATGTTATATGCGATTAACCCTTTTTTCTATGAATGATGGTTCTAATTTCTAAATGAAAATTGTTCTGATATGCTTAGATACACGGACAAGAGCGATGTGTATAGCTTCGGTGTGATCCTAGGGGTATTACTAACAGGGAGAGACCCACTGGATCCATTCTTCTCAAGCGAGTCGACCCCTGGGCGTGGGGGCCTTGGGCGATGGCTACGGCATCTGCAACAATCAGGAGAGGCTCGTGAAGCCTTGGACAAAGCCATCATAGGAGACGAAGTAGAAATCGAAGAGATGCTAATGGCGATAAGAATCGCCCTCGTTTGCTTATCGGATTTGCCTGCAGACCGCCCTTCAAGCGATGAACTCGTCGCTATGCTTACCCAGCTTCATAGCTTCTGATGATTGTGTGTGGATAATAGTGTGAATATACTTTCTTCTCCAGAGTAGCATCCAAAATGGTTGATTGTGTTTTGATTTGGTGAGCATGACAGGTTTACAAGGCTCTGGTGTCTCTGTTTCATAGCTGAAGCATTGCATTTACTGTTGTAGTATGGTTTGCTTCTTTAAATTGTCTATTTTGTTTGAGAGAGGGACCCCAGCAGGAGCAGCAGCATATTTTCCCATTTTGATTATATTTTTGGTAACCTAATTTCTTCTAAACCTTTCAAAGTTCCAAGAACAAAGAGAATCTTCTCCTGTTTCACAAAATGAAGGAAGAAAGGAAAATGATGCTTACATGCTATTATTGTTGAAACATATTCCCAAGATTATAGGAATAATATGGTGGATTATTCTACCTAACAAAAAAAATTTCTGTCCGAAGACTTCTTATATATGTTGGAGAACAAATTTAGTTTTGCCGAGCTAACGTTTCTTTGGTTACAACAGAATTATCAAATTAGCAAGTAGGGTTTAAAGGAAGCTTTATAGGAAAGAAAGTGGCTTGCTATAAAGCCTAAAAAGCTAATTGTTGGGAAGCACAAAGAGCTATGTTATTGATCATGGCACTTTCTTATTTCATTTAAACTCAATTAGATAATTGAAAATGATCTAATTAGCATCGGCAGACCAAGATAATCTGAGAGCACCACTTATATATATTACTCATTAATTATTGGTGTTCTAATTTTATCTTCATACTGGCGATGGAAAATATTGTTGGATTTTTTTATCGAAATAGGATGATTATATATTAAAATTAGTAAAATAATATAATTTAAATTATAATTATAAGAATATGACGGTTTGGGATTGGTACGGTTAGAAGGCGGTTTTCAATAACCCGCTAATAATATTTAAAAAGTGTAGGACGGGTTATGAGAACCCGCGCTGCTCACACCCCGTCCCCCACTCCATCCCGCCACCCCCATCCCGCCATCATGAAGAGCGGGTTCTAGGAACTCACCCTCCCCCTTCCATAGAGAGGGCGGGTTTCTAGAACCCGCCGTCACCCCCCCCCCCCCTCTATAGAGGGAACTCACCCTCTATAGGATGGGTGGATACGGGTTCTAGGAACCCACCCTCCCCCTTCCATAGGGAGGACGGGTTCCTAGAACCCACCCCCATCCCCACCCTTTATAGAGGTGGTGGGGACGGGTTCTAGGAACCGGCCCTAAAAAGATTAAAATTTAAAAAATAAAAATTTTAAAGTAACATTTATTAAATTAAAAAAAATAATTTATTAAATCGGGTTCCAAACACTGGCCATGCCGGATAGAGCGGGTTCCAAAAATCCTTCCTGGCACAAATATTGGATAAGATTGTTGTTATTGTTACTGACGTGGGGATAAGTGTTATTACTGTTTATACAGAAAGAATTCAATACTTATATCATACTATAAATCTGAATCTTGTATACACTTCAGTAACAAAATGAATCCATTAAAAGAATTGGAAATCATTGACACTCAAATTAAAAGTATAAAATTAACGCTTTCCCTTTCCCTTTCCCAACCCGAGAAGGCTTGACATAAGCCTATGATTCTTGGGTGACTGGACGACTCTCCCGTGTTTTGGGTATGTTGCGGTGGCGTCTACTCTTCTGCTTCGCCGTTAGCATCTTTTTAGACAGACTGCTGTTCCGCTAATCCTGAATGTGGGACATGTGTCGGATATGTGTTGTCTCGCAACAACTGTATGTAGGACGAAAAATCTGTCTCCCAACTGGGCTGTTGTTGCGAAGAACCTGTCCCGGTTTCATGCTGCTGCTGTTGCATAAAACCTGTCCCCCAAGGCTACGCAAAACCTGTCCCCCAAGCCTGCTGTTGTTGCGCAAAACCTGTCCTCCAAGACTGTCGTTGCTCCGGTTGTTGCGTTTGTTCAATATGCCAGGGTTGTTGCTGACCGTATGGTGCTCCGAACCACTGATCCCGCAGCTCTGGATCCGGCTGATGCTGCGGCTCTAGTTTCGGCTCATACTGCGGCTCTAGCGATGGCGATAAATGTGGAAGCATATGATATGAACTGAATATACCACCAATATATGAGTCTACGGCAGAAAATAAAGCCTGACTATCTCAAGCAGCATCAGTCGGATATGGATATTGTATCAATAATTGTATATGATGCAACCCACGAGCCTGTCGTTACATAAAAAATAAGATATAATTATTGACTTATTCCGCCGGATGTTAAAAAATAATTGAATTAAAAAAATTTAACTTACCATTCCTCGTTCCACGTAGCCTCTAGGCTCGTACTGTTGGACGTTTGGAAAGTCGTTAGGGGGAATAGAAAGATATCTTACAGTGGCGCGCTTATACCATTGTAGATATGTTTTTGTAGCGCCGGTGGGTGTTTGGTTACCTATTTGCTGTAAGGCAATATTACGCTGCCTATCTTCCCATCTCAGCAAATATTGATGATAATACTCCCTCCAATCACGCTCCGCCTTTTCTCCTCGCATGTCTCCCTCTATTGTCATAGGCGCAGGCGGCGGACCAGGAATATGTTGCAATCTACTAAACTGTCGCAACATCCGGTCCGGTAGATGCATGACCACGATATTAATGCACAGTAGTGGGCATCGAGCTTGCTAAACCGGCTCTCTTTCAATACAGACGCCGGGTAATCCTTACAGACGATCTACTGTATAAGGCGTCCATGTGAACTGCGCAAATAACATGGTATAAAAATTGTAATAAAGCTAAATTAAATTTTTTAAATAAAATTAATTACCTAATGTATGGTTACCTGAGTCGCCTCCATTCGATCCAACTCATCTCTATAATACTTAAGTACTCGACGATGAGCCTTATAAGATTTCTTGCCACTCCACCAATAGCCGAGAGGCTTTTCATGGGTATTCTCGGCAGAAATACGAATAAGATCTGGTATTCCCATATACATGTGTTCCCATGGCCAAATTTATATATAAAGTGTCATAATATTAGAAAGAACCAATATTATAATTTTACAAATCCCTGGCTATTCAAAAATATTATGTACCTGAAGTAATTTAATGCAGCCACAAATTTTATTCTTCGTAGGAGCGCATACCTTATCAAGTTCCTTGTAAAGATTTGCCAGGACTCCTGCTCCCCAAACATATTGGCCACACACATCGAAGTCCGTAAGGAACCCAAGGTATAAAGGATGGACATGCGTTACCGATTGGTCCGGCATCAACCAAGAACCGATCATGTACAGATTGTAGGCACGTGCATGTCTATCCAAGACATCATCGGTAATTTCATCAGGGATATTAGTAAATGTATTTTTGAGTCAGCTTAAACTGATCTTATACCCTTTCGTATACCCAAGACACGATTATTCACACCTTCAATCTCAAAGGTAAACATTTTATAAATCCTTTTTTGTAATACCAACATACTAATACGTTTTATATATTAAATATAGATTTTCCCAAGCGGCAGCTGCAGTTGCATGCACACCTGAAGAACAACAAGAATTACCATATACAACCTTCCAAAAGTAAATCAATCTGAAACAAGTGGCGATTATGTTTATTTTCTTCGTAATACGAAAATATTAACAAAATTTTATATACTAAACACAGATTTTCCCATACCTCCGCATCACTCCAACACGATCTAAGTAGCGCATTCCAAGCATGTCCGTCTACATCATTTCGGTGTTTTCAAGCCGAACTATCAACATTATACCGACCTCAACCATCGTATATTGCACCCGAGCCTTATGTTGTTATGGATGACATTGATATGGGTGACAGTGATAATGATGAAACTGGTGAAGATCATTAAGGGGAGGATAGCGTGGATTATGTCGCTGGATTGAATGAAGTGGCATTGATTGATGACATGGCTGCGAATAATGATTTTGTCGAACTAGAAGATCCCGATCTCGATCCGCTGGAAGATGATAGTTGGGTAGATTTAGCTGTGGCAGAAGTAAATGCTGAACCTTATTTGGAAGCGAGTGTAGCAAGCAAAAATTGCGTCACCGTTAGAGATATATTTCCGGAAAAAGGAGAATTTATTTGTAAACTGAAGATGCGGGCTATTCAAAAAAATGTTACATTTAAAGCCGAAGAGTCAAATAAGACATACTATACCGTGATATATACAAAAGCTCATGACTGTAAGTGGAGATTGCATGCATGTTGTTCCAAAAGAGCCAAAACTTGGAAAATCACGAAATACAACCGAGAACACACTTGTATCAATTCTATTATGTTTGTCGGGACCCGGTTCTTGCTCACGGAACAAAGTGACATGCCAAGTGTCATGCCTAGGGGGCGGGGGCCACCTCTTGAATCCGTGGGACCCACTGTAGAACAATGGAGAATTTTCGGAATACATTTCGAAAGAGTGCTAATCTGTACTATAAATGGAATGATACCACTCTTCAATACAGAGGCGCCTTTTAAGTGAACCGGAACTATAAGAGCTTGAGAACTCCGTAGTTAACCGTGCTCGGGCCAGGAAAGTCTTGGGATTGGTGACCTCCTGGGAAGTGGCCTCTGGTGGGATCCGGTTCGCCCCGAAAGAGAAAATAGTGCGACTTCGGCCTGAGCGGACAATACTCTCTGTATTGGGGTGGGGCGTGACGATGTTAAAAGATCACAGAAATTGCACTTCATCATACATTTGCTCACTTATCATGTCACTTATTCGTATAGATGTGGCGATGAACCTCGAGAGATACGACTCTACGTAAGTGGAAAGCACAAAATTCAGATTTCGTATGTGAAGACATAGGATGCTCGTAGAAAGGTATTATGCAAGATATTTGGGGATTGAAAAAGCTCATACAACTCGCTAGTCTCTTTTATGGAAGCCATGAAAATATCAAATCCGGGGTCCGTATACCAATTAAAACCAACAGAAACAGATGTCGATGGCCGTGTCAGGTTTCAAAGAATTTTCGGGTGCTTTGCTTCTTGCGCGGCTGGTTTCACACACTGTCGGCCAGTATTGTGCGTGGATGGGACGTATCTATATGGTAAGTACAAAGGTTGCATGTTAATTGCTACAGGTGTTGATGCTAATAACGATATATTTCTGTTGGGATTTTTTATTGTCGAGGGTGAAAATACATCATCCTGGTTATGGTTTTTTCGTTAACTCAAAAGTATCTCATCTATTATTGATAAAATAGATTTATGCATCATATCTGATAGACATCTTGGAATACTAGTTGCATTGACAGCTGTAATTCCGACGACACTACATAGGTTTTGTCTGCGGCACTTTAGACAGAATTTTGATAGAAAATTTAAAAATTCAAATCTACATAAGCCTATGTACAAAGCCGGTGAAGTATCTGACCCTAATGTTTATGACATGCATATGACAAAAATTGGAGAGATAAGTCAAGCAGCGAAAGGGTGGTTAGATGAGTATCTAGCACGCATGTGGACACAAGCACATGATACACTACTACAAATAAGGGTTGCCCCTACGGATTTAGCCGTAGGTGCAAACCACTGCCCCTACGGATATATCCGTAGGGGCACGAAAATACCATGTAGGTACAAACGCCGTAGGTGCAAGTCGAAGCCTTGAACTTGCCCCTACGGACTAAAAATTGCCCCTACGGATATATCTTTAGGTCCCGTTTTCCCTACGGATTAGGCCGTAGGGACAAAAAATTTATTTTATTTACGATTTTATAAAATGGATTAGGTATCCCTACGGACTTATCCATAGGGCCAAGTAGTTGCCCCTACGAATAAGTGCGTAGGTACATATCTGTAGGGGCAAAATATCAGGATACCTGATATTTTGCCCCTACGGATATCTGTGTAGGGGCATTTTTTTGCCCCTACGGATATATCCGTAGGGGCAAGCTTAACCCCTAATACTGAGATCATAGAGGCAAAATATCAGGTATCCTGATATTTTGCTCCTACGGATAAATCTGTAGGGGCAAAGACGGCCCCTACGGATTAATCCGTAGGGGCAATGAAGGGCCCTACGGTTAAATCCGTAGGTACATATTATCGGGGTTTTTTTTAAAAAAAAGGGCTGCCTATTTTTTTCTCGCCCTGTGCACAATAATATATACATCGATCATATATAAAATTAATCATCACGCAGAACATATATCGCAGTATTCATAATCACATCTCACGCATAATATACACAAAAGAAACCAAAAAGCAGAATATGATATCAATATAAACACGCAAACACCACCAATATCAATATCGTCCAAAATGTAGTACAATATGTATCATATAAAAAAATACATGTTTAAAATATAAGAATCAAAAAGCTACCCTAACTCGGTCCAGCTCCACCTCTGATAAACGCCAGAATCTGGCGCGCCTGCTCCTCGGTCAATAAATCATGCAATGCGGAGTGTGCGGGAGCCTGAGCGGGCTGTGGAGCTGGCGATGTGGTCTGCGCAGCCGCCGTCGAGGTAGTGGCTTGCGGAGCCGCGGCTGCGGGAGTCTGAGCGGGCGGTGGAGCTATAGGAGCTGTCTGCGGAACCGCAGCCGATGTAGTGGCTTGCGGAGCCGCAGCCGAAGGAGATGCATGTGGAGGCTCGGCCGATGTACCCTGTCGCGTCTGGACCTAACGTGTGTAATAAGCGAGTAAGAACTGTGTATTATTCGAATTCGTATCATTATCAAGTTATTTCGAAATCCTATTTGGATATCTAGTTTGGAAAACCGTAGTTTATTTTAATTAGATATGTATGTATGATTAATCAAAGCTAAGTCTACAACCAAATAAGCTCAGGCTACGTACTAATATTGGATATGTTGATATCTATAATATGACATGATATTTTACTATTAAGTAGTATACATACCAGCATCTCCTTCAACTCCTGAACGGTGGTCTTCAAGCTCTCCAGTTCCTGCTGGACACGTCGCTCACTGGAGACGGAGGAAGTAACTGCCGGGGTGGAGTCCAACCTCATATGGGCCCTGCCAGGGCCCAGTCCTTAGCTTCTCTCCCAACCTCCAAGGTGCCCTTCGTGTGCGGCGTCCAGGACTGGGGTCAGCAGCATCGGATCGCTCTGTCCGGTAAAATCGATCCCCGATGTCTCGGCCTGCTCAACCACCCGCTCCTACACCCACATTAACCAGTAAAATATAAGTATATCATTTAAATTTGAACCTTCCAAAACTAAAATTTCAAATAGGGGTTGAATAAATATTAACACTTACGCAATACTCCTGGGTAGCGACGTCGGGGTATCGAAGCTCGCCCGTGGCGGGATCTGTCGAGGTGTCGTGGACGGCAAGATATGCGGACAGCACGCTCGGTGTACCACCTTGCACCAGGGTCTGAGCTGTCTGCAATATTAGAAAATAACTCTTAATATTAGATATATTTTAACTCTTAATATTGCATTATATCACAAAGGCCGGTCTATTGTAATTTACCGATAACTCCATGGCTCGAGTAATATTCCTCGAGCCACCTGTATAAGTGGGGCGACCCCTCTTCGCCGACTTCCTATTCTCTATATTTTGAGCGGCCTGTTTCTGCACAACACATTCACATTTAGTTTTCTAATTAAGGAACACAAAAAAATAAAATATATACTAAATAATGAATTACATTTAAAATACATACCTGTTTACGTTGAGAGTCGAAATATTCGCACAATAGAGGTCATGTCTCTACGTCGACTCTAGTATCGAGCTATACCGTCCGATATTTAACAACCTTCGTATAGTTCTATGTCACGACGAATATCAAACGTATGTTAACCGATAGACGGGGACTAAGTGGCGCTTTTAGTTTCATATATGAGTATCGATGAGAATACGAAGGTTACATATTATCATCGAGTACCATATATTGGTTTTTAACTTCAACATCTTGAATCACTCTCTAATGATGCGTTTGTTGTGTATTCTTGTTGTGTGTGTGTGTTTCGGCTATCGGGGGTAAGACTTCTATCCCATTAAGAATGTATAGAGCGAACACCCATTCGTTTGTGCTTTCAACCGTTTCGAGTAAATTTCGGCAGCACCTCCCCGCTGTTCTCCGAGTACACTGTAATAGAATAGATAATCATTTTAAAACTGTGAAACAACGTTGAAATGAACATCTAATCTATCTTTGTACACGGAGAACCAGCGGAAAGGTACCGACGAATATCTCGAAACGGATGAAAACACAAGTGAATGAAGGTGTTTGCTTTATACATTCCTAAATTGTCCATACTGGACAAATCTATCGGTTATCATACGATTGAATCTTCTCGTCATATAGACTATACGACGGTTGTTAGTATCGAGCTATACCGTCCGATATTTAACAACCTTCGTATAGTTCTATGTCACGACGAACATCGAACGTATGTTAACCGATAGACGGGGACTAAATGGCACTTTTAGTTTCATATATGAGTATCGATGAGAATATAAAGATTTCATATTATCATCGAGTATCATATATTGGTTTTAACTTCAACATCTTGAATCACTCTCTAATGATGCGTTTGTTGTGTATTCTTGTTGTATGTGTAACACGATTTTAAACTTATGAAATAATACTTGCTTAGTTACTTGCAAATTGCAACTTGAGAATAAGATATATGAAGAATTGAGCATTAAAGAACTAAGATGCATTAGACTTGAGATTGAGATGCATACCTTCAACATAGAAAAGAAATTAATAAACAAGATGAATATAATATAAATTCATAATTAATGCTACATGACACGGGTCTCAGATCAAAATTAGTGTTGAAAGTTTGATTTCCAAAAGTATCTGGCACAAAAGCTAATATGTGTGTGTGTTATACATGCATGAATGAGGGAACATATAATAAACCATTTAGGCAAATTTCGTGATGCACAATTCAAACATGACGGAGAAATATATAACTAGAGCCATTTACGGCTAAAAACAAATTATGCATACCCCTAAACTAACAGATAGAAAAAGAAATTTGTGAATTTAGACGGTCAACGGAAGTTTCACATGATGACATTGTCACACTAATGCTGCTCGGTTTCTCAAGTAGAGAGCTTTGGTCGATAAATTCTCCAATCAATTATGGATAGAAATGTAAAGTGGAAAATCTATCCAAAATCTAGAAAGAAAGACACAACTGCATAATCTAACTTAGCTAATCGTTGGTAGCAAAAGGAAGATGCAATTTCATACTGCTTGGATGTGCCCATCAATGGAATAAGAAACAAACAAACCCAACAAACAAATAAGCTCATATCTACAATATATGCAAGCAAGCGAACAAAAGTGGGAATCAAGGATAACTCATTGCAAGCGCAGCGCAATGATCAGGGTTGATTGCACAAACCCCCTTTATAGTTTACCATGCAAGAAAACAGTTATGCGCCCCCCAGCCGAACCCCAACCCTAACCTTAACCCCAACCCAACCGCAACCGCAGCTCCAGCCCCAGCCCTAACCCCAACCCCAACCCCAACCCCAACAGTTATGCGCCCCCAGCCGAACCCCAACCCTAACCCTAACCCCAACCCCAACCCAACCGCAACCCCAGCACTAGCACCAGCCCCAGCCCTAACCTTAACCCTAACCCCAACCCCAATCACAACCCTAGCCGAACCCCAACCCCAACCCCTAAAATAATCAAAAATCTCTTTAATTGAAGATTTAATTACTTACATGTTCGGTGGATCGGCGACAAGGAAGAACGGCGACGAGATCGGGAACGAGATCGGGAACGAGATCGGGAACGACAGAGAGAGAACGATGACGAAATCGGCGAGGTCGGCGACGCGGCGACGAGAAAAGGCGATTTGCGAGGTTTCGCGCGCTCGATTGAGAGGAGGATAATCAGCGCGTAGGGAAATTATGTTTCTTTTCTATTAAATCCATATTTAGATGCCCCTACGGATTTGTCCGTAAGTTCTTGGTTTGCGGCTCCGTAGGAGCAAACAACAAATTAAGATTTAATATTTTTACGTTGGTGCGTCTTGGACCGTAGGGGCAACCGTCTGGCCCTACGGACTAATCCGTAGGGCCAAAATAAATCTGTCCCTACGGATTTAAATATCCGTAGGGGCAACCCCCTATTTTAGTAGTGATAATAGATGCAGGTATTTACTAATGACCACTAATATGTCTGAAAGCTTCAACGGGATCCTTAAGGGTGTTAGAGCTTTACCGATATAGGGGTTGATTGTTCGAAACTTTTTCAGAGTGAATACTTACTTTATGCAAAAAAGGGAAAAGTTTTTGACGATGGAGACTCCACTCTCCGCGTATTATGAAGATGTATTCCGGAAAAGAAAGCGCAGATCATAATACTACAGATCTGAAAAGTTTGACACAAAGGAGTTTCAAGTTACGGGGATTAATGGGAATCAATATACCGTAAATTTTAGAGATGAAGGGCTCTCTTCATACACATGCGGTGTTTTCCAGCAACAACATTTACCGTGTGCCCACACAATTGCTGCTGCAAGCAGCATGCATAACTCACATTACAATTTTGCTTCACGTTACTATACGAGTTCCAATTACCAAGACGCATACGATCCAAAATTTCATCATATACCAGACAGTCGCTATTGGCACTATTATACTGGGAAGAGACAAACACCGACTGTATTACCACCCGACAAAAATATAGGACCTGGAAGACCTAAGGTGCGTCGAGATCGAATGACAATGGATACTGATCCTCAGCAAAGGCACGGTAGATGTAGCCTATGTAAACAACCGGGTCATTATAGGACCAGATGTTCAGGACAGTCAACAGGGACGGGACTTTCGAGATCGTGAAAAAGAAACAATGGAAGGAAAATCAATTAGCGCTTGTAAGGAAACTTGTACAATTTAAATTTTAGTATAATCTTTTTGCATTATTCGTTTGAGACTAAGTTACTGTAAACTAGCGTTAAAATTGTAAGATGTAAATTGAGTATCGAATAATAATACTTGAATTTACCCGTTTTCAACTGAAATAACTTCTGCGGCATACTGATTTTCTACTACAGTGCTACAAATTTGTGCTACGACACATACATCAATTAAATGTTATACAATAATATTAAAGAAATAGATGCCACACGGTCCGTGATGTTGGATTGAATGCAGTTCTGAGAGGGCTAAAAGATCGTGTCCCTACATGGGCCCGTTTTCTCCCTCGAGCTTCCGCGGAATAGTATATTACCCTCTCCAACGAGTGTCATGGGTTTAGATTGGCAATGGGATGGACTTCAAGTAGTAAGAAATTATGTTAGTAACCGCTTAGAAACTTCAAGTCATTCTACCTCCATATCTTTCACCTTTTACTAACCACTTAGAAACTCCATGTCAACTGCAGTTGTATTCTTCATATCTTCTCTAATTATTCCATAGAGACAGAACTTGACACTAAATTTTGAGACAGAACTTGAAACTAAATTTTGCTGAGCTTTACTTTTGGTTACTGAAGTGTTGCTCATTCTCAGTATTGTTTATTCTCATATTTATAGTATGATCCAAATATTGGATTTCTTCTCTGCCATACACTGAAGGACGGGTTCTTGAAACCCGATTTACTAGTATCGGTGCCAAAGATGAAATTATTTTTTAAGTATTTTTTTAATTTAATAATTATTTTATTTTAACTTTTTTTAAATTTTTAATTTTTTTAGGACGGGTTCTAGGAACCCGCCCTCTTCTTTTTAAAGGAGAGGACGGGAACCCGTCCTCTCCTTTAAAAAGAAGGGGGCGGGTTCTTAGAACCTGCTCTCTATAGAGGCGTGGGGTGTTCTTGGTTGGGGTGGGTTGGATGCATGGAGGGTGGGGTGGGATGGGGTGGGGTGAGCAAAGCGGGTTCTTGGAACCTGTCTTCACATTTTAAATAATGGAGTCGGGTTTCTGAAACCCGCCTTCTAACAGTACCAATTCCAAACCATCATATTCTTATAATTATAATTTAAATTATATCATTTTATTAATTTTAATATATGCCCATCCTATTTCCAAAAAACCCCAATATTGTTCTTAAGAACTTGTCAGGTACAGAGAGAGGATGTGTGCCTGTGAGAGAGAGAGAGAGAGAGAGGACTGGCCCCCCTCCCTCTCTCCTAACACTATCAATTAATGAGCAGGTCCTACTTTTGCTTCCTTTGGAGTTTTTACATTTCTCAATCTCTCCATATCTTTGGGTAAATTGTCAAAACCAAGCAAAAGGTTTTTTCTGCTGTCAAAAACCAACTGGCCTCGAAGCCCCCGAGAAAATTCTCAGCTGTCAAAAAATCCTTTGTCTGCGGTTTCTGTTAAGTTACCTACTATATCTAGTTATTATTTGATATCTATATAGTTGCCCGCGGTATCTATGTCTTATTTAATTATGGTAGGAAACTATATATACTGCATGGAAAAAATTTAGGAGGTTTTGGACTGCTGTTTCGAAGTTAGAGGGTTTTGATAACGGGAAAAACTGCTTGGTTTTTTCTACTTGACAATTTACCCTATCCTTTTCAAATGATTTGTTATCAGTAGTAGATAGTCCCCTTCTCTCTCTCTCTCTCATAAGCACAAAATGAATGATCTACTTACTGCTCTCTCTCTCTCTCATGCATGTGTTTGGCACTACTGGGGCCATGAGAGAAAAGGATGCAAGAAGAAGCAAGAACACGAGGAAGCATGCAGGCATGGCGCATGTGGAGGATGCTGTAAAGTCATGGGCTTTTGTGTCTTTCCCCCTCTCAAAAAACTTGGCTCCACACACACAACACACACAAAAAAGAGGAAGGGTACCAGAGGCAGGAGAAAAGGAGAGATGGTACAAGGAAAGGCCAATAATTAAGGGCTTTAAGAAAAAAGGAGGTTGGTGTGTTAAAATTATTATTATGGATGAACTTCCATAAAAAAAATTCTTAGGATTCCTTTAGATGACTTTAATTTGTAGAGCTCTAATTTCAAACCAACTAAGTTTCCATTTGGATGACCGGAAGTATCGGAAGTAATTTTCAAGTTACTTCAAAAAGAAGTTCATAAAAGTAGTAATTTATTGCACTTCTTTTGTTTATTTTGGTTATGAAAGTAGTTTTATTGAAGTAACAAATGCAATTATTTTATATTAACTTTTATTTAGAAAAACATGAGAGAGAATGAAAGAAACTTAAAATTAATTAATATTATGAATAAAATAATATTTTTCTTCCTCTTTCCTTGTACTCAATGGTACTTCCAAGTTCAAGAGTTCATGAAGAGAAATCTTGAAGCAGAGACTCCACATAGGATCCACATCATTATATGGAAGTAACTTCAAATGTTAATTCTTATGAAAACAAACACTTGAAGTATCAGAAGCAAGTATATTTCCGGTACTTTCATGCTATTTCATGGCAAACAAACAGGACCTAACTTGGGAGAGGTATCTCCTTCATGACTCAATTAATTTTCTGAAAAGCATTAAACGGTATCAAATGATAGCTAGCTAGGAGTGCCGTCTAGAGTCTAGGCGTCTAAATGGGATCCGGATACTTTACTATTTTATTTCCTTCCTCTGAAATTTGTACGGTCAAGATTAGCATAAAACAGGAGGGCCCAGAGGTTTGTGGGGGTTAAGGAGGGAATCCAACGGTCTAAAGGGGAAAAGAGCAGGGTTCTCTTCATAGAAAAACAGCAGAGGATTCTAATTTGCTGACTATGCTAAATTTTATATATACAACCGAGGATTCTAATTTGCTGACTATGCTAAATTATATATATATATATATAGCACTTTCACGGGTGTGTGTATATATATATATATAGCACCACGGGTGTGTGTGTATATATATATATATAGCACTTGCAAGGGTATCTGTGCAATGTGTGGATACGAAGTCCAAAGTCAAAAAATATTAGATTAATCTAAAATTGTATTGTTATATAATTTATAAGTTGTAATGCTGATATATATGAACTTCATAAGAAAATATATGAAAAATAACCTCTAAATACTTGGCATTTTTCTTCAGTTTTCTGATATTTACCTTGCTAACATACGAAAATTGCGAAATTTTTGTAAATCCATGTTCCCATCTATAAAATTTTCTATTTTCCTAGTTTCCCTATGTTTCCCTTTCCCTCGTAATTTTGTGAAAAGTTGTTGCCTAAGTTTTTGGTAATTAATTTTCCTAAACCTTGACAAACAAAATTAAGCCCAAACCAACTTCAAAAAACATATACTTAAACCCCTTTTTCCTCAGTCCAGAAAACCATATAAATTGAAATATCCAAGCTCAGCCCACACTTTCCTTTTCCCGGCCCAAACGAAAATAAATTAAAACAAATCATTTAAACTCGATTCCTCACTGGCCCAAGCGAGCCCAAACCCCCTTACCCATGCTCACGCGACCCGACCCATTAGCATTCTTTCCTTCTTCCCCTCTCGTTCCAAATTGTTCCCGCTCCTTTATTTCCACACCCCACGTCATCCCCACGCCCGCATCTTCGCCCACGTTCCTACGCTCGTCGCCCACGACCGCGCGCCCTTCGAGCTCCTCAACCCCTCCTCGTCTCTCCAACTCCCTCCCTCATCACTCTCGTTCTCTCGTTTTCCTCACTCCATCGTTCACCAAACTTGAAGCTTCGAGCCCTCACGCCGACGAGCTCCCATCGTGCCGCCGGCCACATCGTCGACGCCTCTGCACCCTCCGCATCACCATCACCTCCAAACCCGAGCCCCCACTACCTCACTCCCTCACTCCAAAACCCACACCAAACCCCTCGCTGCAACCTCACCCCCTGCTGCACCCATCGCCGGAGCGACCACCGCCGACCACCGTCGACCCCAGCGCACTCACAGGGGATCCACAGAACCCCACTCCGCCTCCAGTGATCGCGAGCTATCTCCGGGCAACTCCGACGACGAACCCGAAATGCGAGCCGAGGCCGTGAATCCAAACCGTACCATTCGTCGCGCGTTCGTGCCGTTGCCGCTGCCGTGCGTCGCCAAAGCGTCTCCAGGCAAGTTACCTACTTGCTTCATGCTATTTGTTTTACTAAAACTTGAAATGCCGTTAGATTCCACATAAACACTTAGTGCGACTTAAAATAGTGTATGTGTTCGATGCAAAACTCGAACAAAAACCTTTCTTTAAACTGACGGAAATTGATCGTATAATCTGACCCATGTGATAATGAACATTGTGTAGAAATTTGACTGAAAAATATGATTGTTACTGGCTTAAACGATCACCCCCAACCACACCCGTTAAAACTGAATATTTCCCGCGTCTGAAACTTGTTAAAATCATAATTAATTGTGTACACATTGAAATGATGCGTTCGAGAGCTCAAATCGAAGCCAACTCGACGACCTGGAACCCTATACAAGTTCATAATTGTTTCTGTACTGAAATTATGACGAGAATTGGTTCGGAGAGCGGCTCTGGACTGCAGTCCAGAGCAGCTCGGGCTGTTGATGTCTATCTTGTAATGCTTACCACTTTGCTGCCTGAACTTGTATGTTGCGGAACCCTATACTTTATTGAAGATGAAACTGTTAAATAAATAACGCAAGTGATTTCATCCCTTTTTATCGTCGTTTACTATTTAAACTGCAATTTAAAAGATCAGGACGTCTGGCAGTCCCAAACAGAAACTGAACTGATACCCTAGTGTTGAATAGTGTATAACTTCTGACGTAGAGGCGTGATTGAGAATCCGTCTGGTGCTTTGGAAACCTTATTGAAAACCCTACATTTCATTCAACTGTAGCGTCGCTAAATTCTGACCCCAACTGGGTGAAAATCATGTCGCGAAACGGACGTTCAGTTCAGAAACTGAATTTCCTGCAGCGAACACTTAAATTGAAATGGCTGTAACTTGAATACCCGAAATCCGATTGTACTGAAATAAATTTTGCTGAACTTATGACTGGGTCTAATTGTTACCGTATTTGTATCGTTTCACTGAATTTTGAACGCATGATTTACTGCGATTTTTATAAGCTCATGAAGTGCATAATAGTTCATATTACACATGACTTGTTAACTGCATAAATGTACATATCTTACCCGATTGCCATATACATAGTGATAGGGCGCGTTATTATTCAGTGTACAATGCATTATCGTGCGTGAATGGTATTGGTTTAGGAGTGTCAAGTACGCCAATGGAAAAGTGAATGATTCGTGACAGTGATTAATACAGTGAACAGTGATAAAACCGTGTTATTGGTGTATACTTGTACACGACTAAATCATAATCATCAATAGTGTAAACCTGGGGAAAAAGGGGAAATCAAAGTGGAAAGAACATCGTATTTAGCGAGGACCGTGTTTTAGAGGATGATCATTCGAACAGCGACTCTTATATATATTAGGTAGGATCTAGCGATCCGGCTGACAGGCTTATATCCCGGGCGTGTGGGCCGTTGTCTCGGGTATGTATGAGACTCCCGTTAAACATGATCCTCCTTTCCACAACTCGATTTCAAACAAGACTTAGAGACTGATAGGGACACATATCATACTTTGCATCATTTAGTGACATAGTGATTATCTGCATTTTACTTCCACTGTTCTTACCTTTTTGCCTGTTTCATGTCATTATTATAATATTGCTTTTACGTCGCTCTGACGACCTGAGTATGCATGCTCAGACCTCGAGGAAGAACCAGCGCAGGAGTCGCATTTACCTTTCGAGCTAGCGGAGATCTAGTCTGGAGTACCTTTTTCTTCTTTCATGCTTTCCCTAAAAGAGACCTTGTATTCGAACTTGGTTAGTAGTTCTTTTCTTATTTATTTGTAAATTGTGAACATGAAAGTTGATGTAATATTTTAGTGATGTATTTTCTTTACTTCTGTGCTTTGTTTACTGATTACCATGTAATGGTAGAAGCCGAAGTGTGACTACGACGGGATTATTCCTTGACCGTAGGAGTATGGCTGGTCTAGTCATCCCTCGTTTTCCATATTTTGGGAAGCGCGACGTGACATGGTTTTGTTGGTATCAGAGCGCCGGGTTTAGAATATAATTGCAGTTCAATTTAGGGATCCCTCAAATCATACTTGGTTTCCTTAGTTTCACTTCCATATACTACCTGTGCATTACCACTCAAGCTTATGTTTTGAATCTTATCTACCTTATCTTTTCCTCGTATCCGCATCATTAATCGGTATTTCCCTTCGTGTTCCACTATCTGATCATGACCCTTACTTTTCTGGCCATGGCCAACCATGGGGCAGCACCGCTTCTTGAGGAGGACACTCGGTCCTGCGTTTCTTTCGACTGTATGTTAGCGAGTTCAGATGACGAGGTGATTTGGTCCACAGGTCATATTCAACGACGGCGAATACGATGACGAGGGAATCGATGTCGTAGCTCCAGAGATCAATATGATTAATGACTCTATCGATGATGAGGACCCAATAGGAGAGAATCCACAGGGAAATGCGGTAGAGGAGGAACCCGATGAAGATCCCGAAGAGGAAGACCCTATGGAAGAGGATCCAGAAGAGGACTTGGAGCAGGAAGCTATGACGCAATTCTTGGGATGGATTGGATGAGTACCTTCCATGCAGTTATTGATTGCCGAGCGAGGAGTGTGATCTTCCGCATTCCCAATCACCCGGAGTTTATTTTCGAAGGCGGAAGCGAATGTTTGGAGCCAGCCAAGTATAGAGCCAAGCCAAAGGAGCTGACAACTATGGAGATTGACGAGAGCCCAGCCCCAGAGATTGTTCGCGATTTTCTGGACGTGTTTCCTGAAGATTTACCAGGTCTACCACCTCCACGCGTCTTGGAATTCTCGATCGACTTGACTCCAGGTACAGCACCAGTTTCCAAGGCCCCGTACAGAATGGCACCGGTTGAGTTGGCAGAATTGAAGAAGCAAATTGAAGAACTCTTGGAGAAGGGATTTATCCGGCCGAGCGTTTCACCGTGGGGTGCACCAGTTCTATTAGTGAAGAAGAAAGATGGATCGCTGCGAATATGTATAGATTATCGGGAGCTGAACAAAGTCACAATAAAGAACAAGTACCCAATCCCGCGCATCGACGACTTATTCGATCAGCTAAGTGGGGCCAAGGTATTCTCGAAGTTGGATCTCCGTTCTGGATATCATCAGATCAGAGTGGCTGCCGAGGATGTATGCAAGACGGCTTTCAGGACCCGATACTGACATTATGAGTTCCTTGTGATGTCGTTCGGTGTTGCCAATGCTCCAGCGATATTCATGGATTTGATGAACAGGGTGTTTGCAAAGTACTTGGACACGTTTGTCGTTGTGTTTATCGACGACATACTAGTCTACTCGAAGACCCGGGAGGAGCATGTTGAGCATTTGCGCACGGTTCTACAAATTCTTCGTGAAGAGAAACTTTATGCGAAATTAAGCAAGTGTGAATTCTGGCTCGACAAGGTTCAGTTCTTGGGACACATTGTTTCGGGCGAAGGCATCTCAGTGGACCCGGCAAGGATAGAATCTGTCAGAGATTGGCCAACGCCGAAGTCAGTGGCCGAGATCAGAAGCTTTCTGGGATTGGCAGGATATTATCGGCGGTTCGTCCAGGACTTTTCAAGAATCGCTGAACCGTTGACGAGGCTGACACGGAAGGATGTAACGTTTGCATGGACAGAGGAGTGTACTCAGGCATTTGACACGCTGAAGCAGAAGTTAACCACGGCGCCTATTCTTACAGTACCAGATGATTCCGGTGGTCTGGTGATACATAGTGATGCCTCAGGGAAGGGATTAGGCTGTGTTCTGATGCAGCACGGCCGAGTGGTTGCTTATGCCTCTCGACAGCTGAGAAATCACGAAAGGAACTATCCTACGCATGATTTGGAGGCTGCAGTGGTTTTTGCGTTGAAGATTTAGAGGCACTATCTATTGGGCGAGAAGGTGGAGGTGTACACGGATCATAAAAGTTTGAAGTACGTCTTTACTCAGAAAGAACTAAATATGAGGCAGCGCCGATGGCTAGAACTGATGGCAGATTATGACTTGGACCTTCAGTATCATCCGGGAAAAGTAAATGTTGTACCAGATGCGCTCAGTCGCAAGCCAGCGGTCATGATGTTGACCAGTCAGAGGAGCATCATTGAGGATTTTCTGAGACTCGAGCTTGAGGTCGTCACACCGAGCGCACTCAGTCAATTTTGGCAACTGCAGGTGCAGTCTTCCCTTGTGGATCGCATCAAGGCTGCACAAGCGGATGATCCTCGATTGCAAAAGTTCATAGCGCAAGTAGAAGCCGGGCTGAGGACGGACTTAATCATACATGAAGACGGTTCTCTGAGATTCGGTAGCAGACTCTGCGTACCCAAAGGAGATGTTCGAGAAGAAGTACTGGCTGAGGCGCATAGTTCAGCTTATTCCGTGCATCCGGGAGGTACAAAGATGTATCGAGATCTAAAGCAGCATTTTTGGTGGAACGGGATGAAGCGAGAAATTGCGCGGTTCGTATCCAGGTGCTTGGTATGCCAGCAGGTGAAGGCAGAACATTAGAGGACGGCAGGGCTGTTGCAACCACTTCCGATACCAGAATGGAAGTGGGAGCACATTACTATGGATTTCATGACGGCCTTACCACGGAGCCCTAGGGGCAACAACGTCATTTGGGTTATCGTCGACCGCCTCACGAAAGCTGCTCACTTCTTACCATTCCGAGTGGGACAGTCAACAGAGTCACTGGCAGAGAGATACATGCAGGAGATAGTACGACTTCACGGAGTTCCAGTTAGTATTGTATCAGATCGAGACACTAGATTCGTTTCGCATTTCTGGAGGAGCTTACTGGAGAGTTTGGGTACCCGCCTCAAGTTCAGTACAACTTATCTCCCGCAGACGGACGGACAATCCGAGCATACGATTCAGACGCTCGAGAATATGTTGAGGGCCTGCATGTTGGACTTTCAGGGTTCCTGGGAAGACCATCTGCATCTAGTCGAGTTTTCTTATAACAATAGTTATCAGGCTAGCATCCAGATGGCTCCTTTCGAAGCACTTTACGGGAGGAAGTGTCGATCCCCAGTTTGTTGGGATGATGTGGGAGAACGAAGACTATTGGGTCCCAAGCTCAACGTTCAGACAGCCGACAAGGTCCAAATGATCAGGCAGCGTATTAAGACGGCTCAGGATCGACAGAAGAGTTGGGCAGATACTAGCAGGAGAGCACTAGAATTTGAAGTCAGATATCACGTGTTCATGAAGATTTCCCCTATCCGTGGAGTTATCAGGTTCGGAGGTCGTGGGAAACTCAGTCCCCGCTGTAAGTCGACGCTGTACACCCTACGAGTTGCAGGGAGGCAGGAGAGGTAAAACAATCATTTTGTTTAAAACAACATCGACTAACCGAAAGGATCTTTGCTAAACTATAACTAACACAATCATAGGAGTAATTAGCTACTATGAAAGAAGATTATACCTAGTGAACCAAGTCCTTCTTCTTCTCGTTAACCACCTCCTCGTCGGCCTCCTCTTTGTAATAGACGATCCACCCGAGAGCTTCTACTCCAAGCTTTGCCTCTAATCTTGAGGTAACTAGGTTACTCTAATTGCTAATCAAAGTCACCTAGGGAATATAAAGTATGATTATGGATTAATGAGTCTTGCTAATCCTTGATCTCAACACATGAGAGGTTAGGATTAGGGTTTGAAGAGAGAGAGAGAGCTTGAGGAGAGAGAAGGTGAGAGTGAGAATGAAATGAAATAATGATATCATTTGAATATATGAAGCATAATGATTTATCAAATAAATAAAATCAAATGATTTATCAACCATGCTTCATTCATTCATCTTGTGTGATTCATCTCATGAGTCATTAGCCATTAAATGCATCATTAACTCCATGGATGAATCACACAAATGAGTTACTAAATCAATAAATGCAAATGCCACCTTAGCCCCCAAGTCATCATCTTTCTAGAAGCTTCTCGCCAAATTACGAGAACGCCCCTCCTATCCGTGAAAACACGGAAAAACTTTAGACTGTATAAATCCAATAATCCGATTCTAGAATCTGGCTTAAACCAAAGCCGGCTAGTAAAAACTGTTCGAACATCGTACGTGCATAAATGCACGTGTATGTCCGAACCCTGTCGTAAAACCATACGACCTCTATATCGTTTCGCCCGGAGCAGGGAAACTCTCTGTGTGGGACTCTAAAGACTCGACTACTATGCTGGCAGTGGGTTTAACCACAGACCGCAAGCGGCACTAGCTGTACGTAACGGTCCCCAGGTAGATGTCGATAAGAAGGCCGATGAGGAAACCCATCCAAACTCCTACTGAGCCTGATGTGACAATCTCCGTAAAGTCCGGTCTGTTCGTCTAGGACTATCGCATATCGGGCCTGGGGGGACGGTAAGCGTCAGTCCCCTAAAAGCGGTATAAGTCGTGTCGGAGTGAAACCCATTATACCTTGAGAAGCTACTGGAAAACCTACCAGAAAATCTCGCTTGCCCTGGCCAGGGACTTTGCGTAATGGCTCTCCAGACACAGCGCGATATCAACTCCCAATACCGGGAGAGACGAATCCTGTCTAACCACTACTGCCTCCAAGTGCTCGGGACTGCACCCAACTGCTACCAGTTTGAACGACTCCTTTGAGCCGTGGTAGGGTAGCAATCTAAGAACAGTAGGACACACTCGTGGCGAAGTAGCAGTGTCAAGTCTGCGGAATATGCTGTACTCATGTCACCTGGGAACTGTTAACTGACGACGGGTATAATACCAACCAACAGTCCCCTGCGAGTCATGTCCGGTGTACCCGTAACCCAACGAGCACCTGTATACTATCTCCAGTACGACGTACTGATGGCTGTGGGACAGACCATCTCCCCAACTGGGATGAGAAGCGCACACACTAGTCTACTCCGGAGTATCGATGCCCTGTCTCGATAATCCTACGACTAGGAACCTGAAATAGGATGTGCTTGTAGACTACCCAGCCCCCACTAGTGTGACTGCCATCACAACGCTGGTAGTCAAGAAAGATCCTAAGGGCTCTATCAATACGTACACACATATTAAGATAGATATAACCAAGTAGCATACTACCATGTTTAGCAAGACTGTTAATATAACTGCGAATATCCCAAGCTTCCATTAAGTAATATACAAGCTAGTATGATACAATAATGGCCCCTAGGGCATATACACTAACAATCTCCCACTTGCACTAGGGCCATGTACCGGCATATCGAAGATCGATCATCTCGATTAGCCTCTCGAACTGAATCTGAGATAAGGCCTTTGAGAATGGATCAGTGGTGTTCTCCTCTGTAGCAACTCTCCGGACCTCGATCTCCCGGCGATCTATGATCTCCCTGGTCAGGTGATACCGCCTTAAGATGTGTCTGGACTTCTGATGGGACCTGGGTTCCTTCGCTAAAGTTATAGCTCCATTGTTGTCGCAATACACCGGTATTGGATCAACAATGGTAGGAACCACCTGAAGTTCTGTTAGGAACTTCTTCATCCAGACTGCTTCTTTTGCGGCATCGCAAGCAGCAATATACTCCGCTTCCATCGTCGAGTCTGCAACGGTGTCCTGCTTGGAGCTCTTCCAGCACACCGCCCCTCTATTGAGGGTAAAGACATAACCTGACATGGACTTGGAGTCATCCTTATCACTCTGGAAGCCAGAATCAGCAAAGGCCTCGATCTTGAGGTCTTTTCCGCCGTAAACCAAGAACATCTCCTTAGTCCTTCTCAGGTACTTGAGAATGTTCTTTACTGCTATCCAGTGCTTCTCCTCTGGGTCTGACTGATACCTGCTTACCACGCTCAGTGCGTAAGCTACATCTGGTCTGGTGCACAACATCGTATACATTATAGAGCCTACCGCAGAAGCGTAGGGTGTAACTGACATGCGATCCCTTTCCAAATCAGTCTTGGAAGACATTTCTTTGGATAGGGTGATTCCGTGACAAGCCAGTAGATTACCTCGCTTAGAATCTTCCATACTGAATCTTTTTAGTATAGTGTTGATATACCTGGACTGCGAAAGTCCCAACATCCTCTTGGATCTATCACGATAGATCCGGATCCCCAGAATGTAAGAGGCATCACCCAGATCTTTCATGGAGAACCTGTGTGACAAGAATCCTTTGACAGGTTGTAGCATAGGAATGCCATTTCCTATCAATAGAATGTCATCCACGTACAAGACGAGGAATACGACAGTTGGTGCTACAATTTTACTATATATACATGGTTCATCTGGATTTTTGATAAAGTCATATTCTTTGACCGTTTCATCAAAACAGATGTTCCAACTCCGAGATGGCTGCTTTAGTCCATAAATGGACTTAAGCAACTTGCACACTTTCCCGCTGCTCCCACTCTGATTGAAGCCTTCTGGCTGATCCATATAGACGCACTCTTCCAAATTACCATTTAGAAAAGCCGTCTTTACGTCCATCTGCCAGATTTCATAATCATGGAAGGCAGCAACAGCAAGAAGGACCCGAATGGATTTGAGCATAGCCATTGGAGAAAAGGTCTCGTCATAGTCCAAACCAGGTCTTTGACGAAAACCCTTTGCAACAAGTCTAGCCTTATAGGTTTCCACCTGTCCATCTACACCAATCTTTTTCTTGAAGATCCATTTGCATCCTATGGGTTTTACCCCACCTGGAGCAAAGTCCAAAATCCATACTTTGTTGGTGTACATGGACTCCATTTCGGTCCGTATTGCTTCTAGCCATCGTACCGAGTCGCCGCTCTGGATGGCCTGCTGGAAGCTAGTAGGTTCATCATCATCAATGACGCAATCCTCTCCATCCCCATCTATGAGAAAACCGTAGTATCTCTCAGGCAGATGAGACGGCCTACTACTCCTGCGGAGGGGTGCGGGAATGTCCTGTTCTTCTTGAACTACTGGTTCTACCAAACTTTCAGTAACAGTTTGTGGTTCTGGAATTTCTTCCGGTTCTATTGCGCTCCCACTTGTTTCCTTTTCTAAAAACTGATGTTCTCGAAAATGGGCATTACGAGAAACAAAAACCTTTTGTTCCTCTGCGTAATAGAAGTAATACCCCCTGGAGTTCTTTGGATATCCCACAAACTTACACTGTACTGATCGTGCCTCGAGTTTGTCCGCATGCTGCTTTTTAACAAAAGCTGGATATCCCCATATCTTTAGATACTGAAGATAGGGTTTCTTCCCACTCCACATCTGATATGGAGTGGTAGGCACAGTCTTGGTAGGAGTTCTGTTCAAAAGATATGCCGCTGATTCTAGCGCATAACCCCAGAAAGATCGCGGTAACTCAGCATTACTCATCATGGAACGTACCATATCAAATAGGATTCGATTCCTTCTCTCCGATACACCGTTATGCTGTGGAGTGTATGGAGGAGTAAGCTGAGAGAGAATTCCTTTCTCTTTTAGGTAACCTAGGAACTCAGCACTTAAGTATTCACCACCTCGATCAGATCTCAGTGTCTTGATACTTTTACCGGTTTGGTTTTCTACTTCATTCTTATACTCTTTGGAATTTCTCAAAAGCCTCGGATTTATGTTTCATTAAGAAAATGAATCCGTACCTAGAGTAATCATCCGTAAAAAGTAATGAAATAGGAAAAACCATCTCTTGCATGTGTAGACATTGGACCACATATATCGCTGTGTATGAGTCCTAAGAGCTCGCTCGCTCTTACTCCATGTTCAGTGAATAGAGTCTTTGTCATCTTTCCTTTGAGACATGATTGACAAGTGGCATAAGTTTGATATTCGAATGAATCCAAATATCCTTCTCTATGTAACTTAGTTAACCTTGTCTCATTGATGTGACCTAGTCTACAATGCCATAAGAAAGATTTATTTAAATCTGAAGACTTTCTTTTTAGTGTGTTCTGGACATTGAAAATCTGTAATTGGTTTAAGACATATATACCGTTATCCAGCATACCGGACCCAATCAAACCATGATTTAGGTGGATGTTAACAACATCGCTTACAAACGTGAAATCATAACCTTCTTTTGATAACAAGGAAACTGATATGATATTACACGTTAAACTAGGTACACAAAAACAGTTATGCAAAACCAAAATATGTTCACTCGTCAATCCAAGGTGATAATCTCCTACGGACACAGCTCCCACGCTAGCTCCGTTAGCAACCTGGAGGGTCATATCACCAACCTTCAGCACTCTACGGTTTCTCAGTGCCTGCAATGAATTGCATATATGAGATCCTGATCCGGTATCCAATACCCAGGAAGTAGAGTTGATTGACAGACAATTCTCAATTACAAACACACCTGAAGTCGAAGCCACAACTTGCTTCGGTTCCTGGTTCTTGACATTCCAAGCCTTGCAATCCTTCTTCCAGTGCCCTTTCCTATGACGGTGGAAGCACTCATCCTTTACCACTACTGGCACCATAATCTTTTTCTTTCCCTTCACTCCCACCTTACTAACATCTCCTCTAGGTTTGGTGGCGGCCTTATTCTTCCTTCCTTTGGCCCTAGCCTTGGACCCGGAAGAAGAAGCACCGCGAACAAACATAGCGGGTGTTTCCCTTACCTTCTGCAAGGTGCCCTCTGCACTCCTCAACATGTTAAGGAGTTCTGGAAGTTCAACTTCTTTTCTTTGAATGTTGAATTTCAGAATAAACTGGACGTAGGTGGAAGGAAGGGACTGGAGAATTAAGTCTGTATAGAGCTCGTTCTCCAAAGTCGTCCCCAGGTCTGCGAGCTCTTCTATATAGCCAATCATCTTTAGGACATGTTCTCCTACAAACGATCCGACGGCCAACCTCGCCTGAAACAGGTTCTTCGAGGTCTCGTATCTTGCTATACGAGATTGCTCCCCATACAGATCCTTTGTATGGAGAAATATGGATTCAAGATCCATATTCTCGTGCCTCCTCTAATGTTCATTATTCATCGAGGCAAGCACGATGCACTTGGCCTTCGTACAATCTAACTCCCAGATTTTGTGGATTTCCTTATCCGCATTACTAGATTTAGGACCAGGGACAACAGGTGCCTTAGTGGTAAGGACATACCCCAATTTATCATAAGTCAAGGCCATCTTGACATTCCGCAGCCAATCTTTATAGTTTGGCCCTGTCAATATATTTTTCTCTAGTAGTAACTTAAGTCCTGTCATGTTTTGGGTCGCTGCAATGAGAGAGAGAGGGAACACTTTAGCATGATGCTCTTGCAAGTTTAGAGTGGTTTTTAGTTTATCTAAACTGGATGGCTCCCACTGTTTCTCGAATCCCTCCTCAAACCAAAAAGGAATAACTAGCTAGGACTATTCTCACCGTACAATACTTGCTTAACCGTTCAGCCAGGCCGGTGTCGGTACTTCGAGGGAGGTTTTCCAATGCTTTCGCGAAGTTTCTTAATTAAATAACCTCTTTTCTCTGGGGGCGTAACCCCGCTGACACCTTTCTCGGCACCTACTTGGTTTATAGCATTGATCGTTTAAGTGACGAATCTCCTGATGAGTAGCATATACTCACAGTAGGGATCGGGATCCAAATATCATCGTGTGATAATGTTGAAGGAATCCTACCAACATTCATCACACTCAAATGGTATGCATTTCTTTGCAAATTTCAGTTTCTTTATAAATTCCCGATATAAATTTTTGCCCCATGCTCTTATGACCTTGGCGTTAGGTCAAAATGTCATAAGTCACATGTCAAGTTCTACCCATCATTATCTTGTTAATTTGAACCCATCCGTACATATCCCTGACGTAGACCAAATGATAATACGACTGTCCCAAACTAACTCATCTATCTATGCAACAAATGAATATCCAGCAGCTACCAAACACTATGCCATGGCGTTAGGTCAAAATACATAGCTTGAATACTATTGAATACCCAAATGAAATGACGGAGGGCTACGAATGGTTTTGGCGAAACCGTGAACGTAGTGAACTTGATATGATCGAAGGAACCTGATAGCTTTTAAAAAGGAGTGGTTAAAGCTCCGCAATTAAAAATATCCTCTGTTTTAAAATAACCGAGTGGTTTCTTTTAAACTGTTCCAACGATTCAACTTTGGTTTATTTTCTTTGCATTAATATAATGCGTCCCATCAATTAACCTATCATTGCAGAAAACAACGAAAATACAACGTCCTCTTATGCCATCCGTATTCGCCACTGGGTCCCGTCATCACCCGTTAGGTTACTTAACTAACGACAGAGCGGGGGCTGGGCTAGCGCGGGTGTAAAACATAAGTGATGTCTAAATAGCTATCATATATAGATATTGTACATTCGTCAGATGCACTAATAGGCATTCCAGATCACAGATGAACATTATTGGATATACAAGCAATCCGCGTTTTCTTTGAGCCTGCAACGAAAGACGGATTACACAGTTGTGATGAATAGCCATTACCCCACCCTAGACCCCTACGGGTACGGCAAACTACCCGCCAAGTACCCGAAGTGAAGCGGTCTCCCTCAACAACGTGAGTAGGCCACTAAACACTTCAAAATACCCGGTAGTTTGTGCACCCCACCTTGGGTCTATCTTAGGAGCAAAAAACAGTAAATGAAATAATACAACGGTGGCTACAACCGCAACCTGGATGTGCCCCGCAAAAGAATATTACATCATATTACAATTTACATCGAATGAATGAATATTAAAACCCATCTCAAACCCCGGCTAATCATCACAACGATCCAATCAAGTTCAAAAACACAAACAGTAAAATCATTACAGAAATGTGCAACCCCCTGCCAACCGACATACTAGCAGTTAGGGGAGGTTTACGAACACATTATACAAATCACAGATATAATCTAATTAGCCAAATATCGTAGAATTTCGATCGAGCAAACACAATTGATTCTACTCCAAAAACTTCTCTGTGCACCTGAGACTTGAGCAGAAACAAAACATTCCAGAAAGAACAAAATTATCACAGAAGAGTTCTGGGGAATTTTGGGCTGACTTGGCCCCAACTCAGCGGCGGATCCGCGGCCGATCGCTTGGATCGGCCGCGGTTCCATGGCGCTTTGGCCGATTCAGGAACCCAAATTTCTCCAGTATTCTTAAGTTTCCCTGCTTGTAATTTTAAAGGTCCCTGAAAAATTTTTAGACCATGTTTTAAAATCGACAGAAACTTGATAAAAATGATGTTTTTTTCCGGTTCGTTTTGCGATCAAATTTCTAACGACTTTGCTAACAAGTTAGTTATGGTTTAGCGAGGCTCTGATACCACTGTAAGTCGACGTTGTACACCCCACGAGTTGCGGGGAGGCGGAATAGGTAAAACAATCATTTTGTTTAAAACAACATCGACTAACCGAAAGGATCTTTGCTAAACTATAACTAACACAATCATAGGAGTAATTAACTACTATGAAAGAAGATTATACCTAGTGAACCAAGTCCTTCTTCTTCTCGTTAACCACCTCCTTGTCGGCCTCCTCTTTGTAATAGACGATCCACCCGAGAGCTTCTACTCCAAGCTTTGCCTCTAATCTTGAGGTAACTAGGTTACTCTAATTGCTAATCAAAGTCACTTAGGGAATATAGAGTATGATTATGGATTAATGAGTCTTGCTAATCCTTGATCTCAACACATGAGAGGTTAGGATTAGGGTTTGAAGAGAGAGAGAGCTTGAGGAGAGAGAAGGTGAGAGTGAGAATGAAATGAAATAATGATATCATTTGAATATATGAAGCATAATGATTTATCAAATAAATAAAATCAAATGATTTATCAACCATGCTTCATTCATTCATCTTGTGTGATTCATCTCATGAGTCATTAGCCATTAAATGCATCATTAACTCTATGGATGAATCGCACAAATGAGTTACTAAATCAATAAATGCAAATGCCACCTTAGCCCCCAAGTCATCATCCTTCTAGAAGCTTCTCCCCAAATTACGAGAACGCCCCTCCTATCCGTGAAAACACGGAAAAACTTTAGACTGCATAAATCCAATAATTCGATACTAGAATCTGGCTTAAACCAAAGCCGGCTAGTAAAAACTGTCCGAACATCGTACGTGTATAAATGCACGTGTATGTTCGAACCCTGTCGTAAAACCATACGACCTCTATATCGTTTCGCCCGGAGCAGGGAAACTCTCTGTATGGGACTCTAAAGACTCGACTACTACGCTGGCAGTGGGCTTAACCACAGACCGCAAGCGGCACTAGCTGTACGTAACGGTCCCCAGGTAGATGTCGATAAGATGGCCGATGAGGAAACCCATCCGAACTCCTACTGAGCCTGATGTGACAATCTCCGTACAGTCCGGTTTATTCGTCTAGGACTATCGTATATCGGGCCTAGGGGGCGGCAAGCGTCAGTCCCCTAAAAGCGGTATAAGTCGTGTCGGAGTGAAACTCATTACACCTTGAGAAGCTACTGGAAAACCTACCAGTAAATCTCGCTTGCCCTGGCCAGGAACTTTGCTTAATGGCTCTCCAGACACAGCGCGATATCAACTCCCAATACCGGAAGAGACGAATCCTATCTAACTACTACTGCCTCCAAGTGCTCGGGACTGCACCCAACTGCTACCTGTTTGCACGACTCCTTTGAGCCGTGGTAGGGTAGCAATCTAAGAACAGTGGGACACACTCGAGACGAAGTAGCAGTGTCAAGTCTGCGGATTATGCTGTACTCATGTCACCTGGGAACTGTTAACTGACGACGGGTATAATACCAACCAACAGTCCCCTGCGAGTCCTGTCCGGTGTACCCGTAACCCAACGAGCACCTGTATACTATCTCCAGTACGACGTACTGATGGCTGTGGGACAGACCATCTCTCCAACTGGGATGAGAAGCGTACACACTAGTCTACTCCGGAGTATCGATGCCCTGTCTCGATAATCCTACGACTAGGGACCTGAAATAGGATGTGCTTGTAGACTACCCAGCCCTCACTAGTGTGACTGCCATCACAACGCTGGTAGTCAAGCAAGATCCTAAGGGCTCTATCAATACGTACACACATATTAAGATAGATATAACCAAGTAGCATACTACCATGTTTAGCAAGACTGTTAATATAACTGCGAATATCCCAAGTTTCCATTAAGTAATATACAAGCTAATATGATACAATAATGGACCCTAGGGCATATACACTAACGCTTCATCGGACCTTTTGAGGTGCTAGAGCGAGTAGGAGAGGTGGCCTATCGACTTGGCTTGCCTCCATCGCTAGCCGGTGTGCACAATACCTTCCACGTGTCTCAGTTGCGGCGTTATGTTCAGGATGAGAGCCACGTTCTGGACTATTCGGAGTTAGTTTTGGGTACCGATCTATCATACGAGGAGCAGCCCACTACCATCCTCGACCGCAGAGAGAAAGTGCTGAAGAATAAGATCATTCCGTTAGTCCGAGTGTCTTGGGACGGTCATTCCCCAAGAGAAACTACCTGGGAGCGGGAGGAAGATATCCGTGCACGTTTTCCATATCTCTTTATTTAGTACTTTTATTTCGTTGTCGCTTTTTAAATTTCGAGGACGAAATTTTTGTAAGGGGGTTATGATGTAAATCCCCGTTCCCATCTATAAAATTTTATATTTTCCTAGTTCCCCGATATTTCCCTTTCCCTCGTAATTTTGTGAAAAGTTGGTTGCCTAAGTTTTTGGTAATTAATTTTCCTAAACCTTGACAAAAAAAATTAAGCCCAAACCAACTTCAATAAACATATATTTAAACCCCTTTTTCCTCAGCCTAGAAAACCATATAAATTGAAATATCCAAGCTCAGCCCACACTTTCTTTTTCCCGGCCTAAATGAAAATAAATTTAAAAAAATCATTTAAACTCGATCCCTCACTGGCCCAAGCGAGCCCAAACCTCCTTACCCGCGCTCACGCGACCCGACCCGTTAGCATTCTTTCCTTCTTCCCTCTCGTTCCAAATTTTTCCCGCTCCTTTATTTCCACACCCCACGTCGTCCCCACGCCCGCATCGTCGCCCACGTTCCCACGCTCGTCGCCCACGACCGCGCGCCCCTCGAGCTCCTCAACCCCTCCTCGTCTCTCCAACTCCTTCTCTCATCACTCTCGTTCTCTCGTTTTCCTCACTCCATCGTTCACCAAACTCGAAGCTTCGAGCCCTCACGCCGACGAGCTCCCATCGCGCCGCCGGCCACATCGTCGACGCCTCTGCACCCTCCGCATCACCATCACCTCCAAACCCGAGCCCCCACTATCTCACTCCCTCACTCTAAAACCCACACCAAACCCCTCGCTGCAACCTCACCCCCTGCTGCACCCATCACCGGAGCGACCACCGCCGACCACCGTCGACCCCAGCGCACTCACAGGGGATCCACAGAACCCCACTCCGCCTCCAGTGATCGCGAGCTATCTCCGGGCAACTCCGACGACGAACCCGAAACGCGAGCCGAGGCCGTGAATCCAAACCGTACCATTCGTCGCGCATTCGTGCCGTTGCCGTTGCCGTGCGTCGCCAAAGCGTCTCCAGGCAAGTTACCTACTTGCTTCATGCTATTTGTTTTACTAAAACTTGAAATACCGTTAGATTCCACATAAACACTTAGTGCGACTTAAAATAGTGTATATGTTCGATGCAAAACTCGAAAAAAAACCTTTCTTTAAACTGACGGAAATTGATCGTATAATTTGGCCCATATGATAATGAACATTGTGTAGAAATTTGACTGAAAAATATGATTGTTACTGGCTTAAACGATCACCCCCAATCACACCCGTTAAAACTGAATATTTCCCAAATCTGAAACTTGTTAAAATCATAATTAATTGTGTACACATTGAAATGATGCGTTCGAGGGCTCAAATCGAAGCCGACTCGACGATCTGGAACCCTATACAAGTTCATAATTGTTTCTGTACTGAAATTATGACGAGAATTGGTTCGGAGAGCGGCTCTGGACTGCAGTCCAGAGCAGCTCTGGCTGTTGATTTCTATCTTGTAATGCTTACCACTTTACTGCCTGAACTTGTATGTTGCGGAACCCTATACTTTATTGAAGATGAAACTGTTAGATAAATAACGCAAGTGATTTCATCCCTTTTTATCGTCGTTTACTATTTAAACTGCAATTTAAAAGATCAGGACGTCTGGCAGTCCCAAACAGAAACTAAACTGATACCCTAGTGTTGAACAGTACATAAGTTCTGACGTAGAGGCGTGATTGAGAATCCGTCTGGTGCGTTGGAAACCCTATTGAAAACCCTACATTTCATTCAACTGTAGCGTCGCTAAATTCTGATCCCAACTGGGTGAAAATCATGTCGCGAAACGGACATTCAGTTCAGAAACTGAATTTCCTGCAGCGAACACTTAAATTGAAATGGCTGTAACTTGAATACCCGAAATCCGATTGTACTGAAATAAATTTTGTTGAACTGCAGACTGGGTCTACTTGTTACCGTTTTTGTATCGTTTCACTGAATTTTTAACGCATGATTTACTGCGATTTTTATAAGCTCATGAAGTGCATAATAGTTCATATTACACATGACTTGTTAACTGCATAAATGTACATACCTTACCCGATTGCCATATACATAGTGATAGTGCGCGTTATTATTCAGTGTACAATGCATTATCGTGCATGAATGGTATTGGTTTAGGAGTGTCAAGTACGCCAATGGAAAAGTGAATGATTCGTGACAGTGATTAATACAGTGAACATTGACAAAACCGTGTTATTGGTGCATACTTGTACACGACTAAATCATAATCATCAATAGTGTAAATCTGGGGAAAAAAGGGGAAATCGAACTGGAAAAAGCATCATATTTAGCGAGGACCATGTTTTAGAGGATGATCATTCGAACAACGACTCTTATATATATTAGGTAGGATCTAGCGATCCGGCTAACAGGGTTATGTCCCGGGCGTGTGGGCCGTTGTCTCAGGTATGTACGAGACTCCCGTTAAATATGATCCTCCTTTCCACAACTCGATTTCAAACATGACTTAGAGACTGATAGGGACACAGATCATACTTTGCATCATTTAGTGACATAGTGATTATCTGCATTTTACTTCCACCGTTCTTATCTTTTTGCCTGTTTCATGTCATTATTATAATATTGCATTTACGTCGCTCCAACGACCTGCGTATGCATGCTTAGATCTCGAGGAAGAACCAGTGCAGGAGTTGCATTTACTTTTCGAGCTAGCGGAGATCTAGTCAGGAGTATCTTTTTCTTCTTTTCTACTTTCCCTAAAAGAGACCTTGTATTCGAACTTGGTTAGTAGTTCTTTTCTTGTTTATTTGTAAATTGTGAACATGAAAGTTGATGTAATATTTTAGTGATGTATTTTCTTTATTTCTGTGCTTTGTTTGCTGATTATCATGTAATGCTAGAATACGAAGTGTCACTACGGCGGGATTATTTCTTAACCGTAGGAGCATGGCTGGGCTAGTCATCCCTCGTTTTCCGTATTTTGGGAAGCGGGGCGTGACAATTTTTAAAAACTCAAAATATTTTTTTCGATTTGTCAATATTTTGCTATATTTTGCTTGTAAGGGTACACTTAAAATCACCAAATATTTAAACTCACAAAATTTATTGTTTTCTTTAAATTTTTTATGTTTTGCATGCATTGCACACGAATATGGCAAAATTTTAAAAATCACAAAATTTCAACGCACAATAAAATTATGAAATTTTCAAAAACAAAATATTATTTGTTTATTTCGATTTTTCATTATATAACACACTACAATCTCAAAAAAAAATTGTCTTCCTTTTTTCAATATTATTCAATATTATACACGCTATTACATATGAAAATCATTAAATTTTCAAAAATTATAAATTTTTCTGTTTTTTTCGAGTTTTTAATTTTTCATATGCATAGCACATGGCAATTGCGAAATTTACAAAAATCCCAAAATTATTTATTTTCTTCAAATTTAAATTATTTTATACACTACCACACAAAAACTGCATAATTTCCAAAAATATCAAACTTTTCTTTTTCTTTCGTTTTTAAATATTTTGTTTGCATAGCACACAAAATTCATGAAATTTTCAAAAATCTCAAAATAATTTTAGTTTTCTTTGATTTTTAGTTTGCATGATATAACACACAAAAATCGTGAGATTCTTAAAAATCTCAAAATTTTCGATGCTCATTGACACTTCAATTTTTTGTTTGCACATGAAAATCACCCTATATTCAAAAATCCCCCCAAAAATTTTTGCTTCGGATTTCAATATTTTGAAAACACAAAAATCTTAAATTTTTAAAAATAAAAAATATTCTCGGTTTGCTTCATTTTTAATATTTTGCATGTGATATGCTAAGGGTTTGGGCCGGGTTGGATGGATTTTGACAACCTTTTTACCCCATCCGAAATATTTTGAAAACACAAAAATCGTAAATCTTTAAAAATAAAAAATATTCTCGGTTTTCTTCATTTTTATTATTTTGCATGTGATATGCTAGGGGTGAAACCGGGCCGGCTTGGGTGGGTTTTGATAATTTTTTTATCCGTCCCGAAAATTAAAACCTATACCCAAAACCCTTCTGAACCCGACAGATTTATATTGCGCTAAACCCGAACCCGCAATTTCGGATTTCGAACGGGTTTGAGCGGGTTTATGTCGGTGAGTCGGTTTTTGCGGGTTTTTCCACTTTGCCCATTATAATTTATTTAAAATAATTAAAAGTAGAATACTTGAATATGTTATACCTACCATATATGCACAAAATTTATATTTTGATAAAAGTATGTAAATCATACGCGATAGATTTACAAAGTATACTTAAAAATTGCACTGACTACGTATCTACAATAAATCATAATAAGTATTTTATAATATTTAGAACTAAATGTATATCTAATATATCGAATTGGATCGGATATAGAAAGTGGGTTTGGTTCATACCGGGTTTAGGATTCGGGCGGACGAGTTTAACACTAAACCCATACCCAACCCAAAATTTTCTTCATATAGTTTTCACCCCGCCCGATCAAGTCCGGACGGGTATAGGACTTCCAAAAAATCCGGAGAAACCAGGTTGGGTTAGGTTGAGTTCGGGTCAAACTCAACCCGACTTTCACCACTAGATATAGCATATGAAAATTTAAAAAATCTAAATGTTTTCTATTATATTCGGGTTTTTTAATATTTTGCTTGCTATATAACACATAAAACTAGCAAAATTTTAAAAAATATTAATATTTTTTGTTTTCTTCCGATTTTTCAATATTTTGCCTTTAGCACACGAATTGTTTAAGGTTTTTTTACTTATAGCCCCCCTAAAACATAGCAAATTGCTTTCTATCCCAAAAAACTTGGTACTTACTTTTTACCCCCAAAACTAATAAAATACATCATTTTACCACCCTTTTTACAATTTCCATTAACTTTTAACGGCATAATATCAAGTTTTTCTTTAAAATGTCATAACCTCTCTTCTTATTTGGAAATACGTAATTTCCTCCTCAAATTGAAATTAAGAATTAAGCTTCCGCTGTACCTTTCTCAAAATCAGCTATAAAATCAGGAGCATCTTCAACATTCTTCTTTAGCTATCTCCAGCTGTGAAGAAGTTGAATACTTCTGCAGTCTTACTTATTATTTTCGGATAAATGGTAAACCTAAAATCAATTGAGAAAAATTAAAGTTAAAGTTAACGAGGTTTTTTTCTGACGGAAATCGTAAAGGGGGTAAAATGAAATATCTTATTAGTTTTGGGGGGTAAAAAGTAAATACCAAGTTTTGGAAGGTTAGAAAGGAATTTACTATGTTTTGGGGGCCTACAAGTAAGAAACCCATTGCTTAAATATCTAAAAAAATGTTTTCTTCGTTTTACAATTTTTTGAATACCATGTATATACACGAAAAACGTGTAATTATCTGTTTTCATCGGCTTTTTGTTATTATGCTTGCTGTAAAGAGTATGAAAGTTATCATATTTTTATAAGTCCTAAAATTTTCTGTTTTCTTTGATTTTTCAATATCTTGCTTGTTATAACACAGAAATCTAATTTTTTTTCCCTTCTGTATTCTATACTTATTCAAAATATTTGCATAATATAATATAGGAAAATTGCAAAATTTTTGAAATTCTCATTTCTTGTTCTTTTTATTTTTACTTTTTAAAACTATTTTGCATGATAGCACACGAAAATCATGAAATTTAAAAAATCTCAGAATACTCAGTTTCTTCGTTTTTCAATATTTTACTTGATTGCACGTTTAGAGAATATCCAAAATATCAAGAGGAAAAAGGAGAATGTGAAGTAAAAGACATCGATTGCTACTGAGAATTTAACATGACAAAAAATTCAGGTCCAGATGACTAAGATTCTGGATGACTAGGAACCCTTAGCAACACACGAATATCACGAAATTTTAAAATCTTGAATTGTTTCTGTTTACTTCAAATTTCCAATGTTTTTCACATGCACACTAAAAACGTCAAATTTTCAAAAATCTTCATATTCTTGTTTTCTTTGGTTTTTCAGTATTTTATTTGTTATACCATACGCAAATTGCAAAATCTTCAAAAATCTAAATAAATTTCTGCTTTCTTCGATTTTTCAATATCTTTTGTTAGCTAAGAAAATCACGAAACTTTCTAAAGTCTCGATTTTTCTGTTTTATTCTATATTCTTTATTTTACACTGTTTTCTTTTATTTTCTTTATATTATGCATGCCATAGCACACGAAAAATTAAATCATGACATCTTCAAAAATCTCAAATTTTCTGTTTCATTCAAAATTTTAATATTTTACATGCTATACAGCACATAAGAAAACGATTTTTTAAAAATTGAAACTTTCAATTTTCTTTGGTTATTTTAATTTTATTTTACAATCGAAATTTTTAACTCTAAATTTTTTCTTTTCATCAATTTTTTCAATCTGTTGTATGCAATATGTATGCAATACATAGCATACAAAAATCGTGAAGTTTTCAACATTTCACCAATAAAACTTAAGCAATGAGAGAAATATAAAAAGATTTTAAAGAAAATGGCCGATGATAATTTTTCTATCATACAAGCCTAAATCATAATTTTTCTATCATATAAGCCTAGCTAAATGAGAAAAAAAAGTCATAAATATTGAGTAGGGAGCCAATAAAAATTTCTCTCTCACCCAAATACAGGCAGGAGAATATTCCAAGGACATAGCTTAACTATATAACAATTTTTCCACTAAAGTTCAAGCCAGCTAAATTTTTTTCCACTAATTCCTAACATTTGAAATATATGTGTACATACATACATTCATAGAGCCATTACATACATATACATGAAGGATATGAAAAATGCCATGAGAATATAGAAAATATGCATGTTACAGTATAAAAACCGATGCAACTTGTGTAACAATAGTTGGATAAGAATTAACGACCATTAAACTAGCAAATAATAACGTAAGAAAGAAGTGTCTCAAAACAGCATAGTCACCAAAACCGGTTAAAATGTTGATCTACTCCCGGCACTAGTCCCGATGCGGATGGTCTAAAGCTGCTTCCACCTAGAGAACCACAAAGTAGGCAGTCTATCCGCATTTTAGAATTACGCATGAATCTACAAGGATTCGAAACTATAGGGCCACCAGGAAAAAGAATTCAGCAAACACCAGCGTTCATTACAAGTATGAAAGGACCTAGGTATAGCCGAGTCGGTGCCTATGATGCTCCAAGCCCTTTCTATCTACATGGTGGTTGCATGGCCTGCATTTGTGTCCCTTTTATCGCAGTTTCTAAGCCTTGCCAATTTTCTCCAACCGCTCTCCTGATCATTTCTTCTTGTCTTACCATCTCTCTCCAGATAGCTAAAACTCTTCAAAAGAAAACATTTTGAGTCAATATTGCATAAGAGCTGTAAGAGGATAAGTAGTTATTTGTTAGAGGAAAATGTATTGCAGGTGATTCTATATTTCCATTAAATCAAAATGGCAGTTGAAGTTGTAAATTGTAGCCAAAGATTACATCAACCTATGTCACAACTATTTGGAAGAAGGAAAAAAGAACCCATATATATCACCTCAGCCCATAACAGTTTTTATTCCTAAACTTTCCATAAGCCATTTATTAAGACACCTCGGCTTTAACACCGTGATTTTCCACATTGTCCCTAGATTATTCTTAAACACAAGATGATTCCATTTTATATGTCAGAAAAACAAGTAACCCATTGGTTTCTAATTGAACACATACCAAGTGTTACATGAAGCGAATCAAACAATTAATTCTGAACTCAACTCATACA